>JBBDGP010000257.1:3760000-5103483 GCA_037952835.1 Lithobates septentrionalis
GTACAGGAAAGAAGTGTGTGACAGTGGGCAGTATGTACAGGAGAGGGTATGACAGCGGGCACTATGTACAGGAAAGAAGTGTATGACAGCGGGCAGTATTTACAGGAGAGAAATGTGGAGGGTATGACAGTGAACAGTATGTACAGGAGAGGAGTGTGGAGGGTATGACAGTGGACAGTATGTACAGGAAAGAAGTGTGTGACAGTGGGCAGTATGTACAGGAGAGGGTATGACAGCGAGCACTATGTACAGGAGAGAAGTGTATGACAGCGGGCAGTATTTACAGGAGAGAAATGTGGAGGGTATGACAGTGAGCAGTATGTACAGGAGAGGAGTGTGGAGGGTATGACAGAGGGCAGTATGTACAGGAGAGGAGTGTGAAGGGTATGACAGAGGGCAGTATGTACAGGAGAGGAGTGTGGAGGGTATGACAGCGGGCACTATGTACAGGTGAGCAGTGTGGATGGTATGACAGAGGGCAGTATGTACAGGAGAGCAGTGTGGTGGGTATGACAGAGGGCAGTATGTACAGGAGAGGAGTGTGGTGGGTATGGCAGAGGGCACTATGTACAGGTGAGGAGGATGAAGGAATCTACTAAGGAAAAATGTAAAGGTTTGTGGAAGGATGTTTAGGGACTGCGTAGTGGTTAAGCGGGCCATACATGGATTGAAATTAAGCAGAGACCAGCCGTAGCCGATCTATGTAATGGCTAGCTGGTTGTACACAAGGCAATCTATTAATCGACTTGAGTACAACCAGCCTGTCAGGTTTTTTCCAAAACAATCAGTGCTGCCAGCTATAGTTAGCAACATTGATCATTGTATTGTGTGGGTAGGGAAGGCTCCCCACTGGCAGAACACAATAACACTGCGGGAGTGAATCCCCCATCCACAGGTCAGCAGGTGAGAGGGGGTGCGGGGACAGGCTGGGGAGAGAGGTCTGTCAGCAGGGGGGTGTGAGGTGGTCATGGAGGGATATCCATCAGCGGGTTGGGGGAGAAACTGGGAGTGATATCTTTTGGAGTAGGGTCTGTCATCTGCAGGTTGGAAATGGTCACCTGTGATATAAGTTGAAGGGAGGTGGCTAACATGGGAAGTGGCTGGGGAGTGACTTGGTTGGGGGTGAGTGTGAAATGGATGATGTGTTTCAAGTTTCTGTCACATTTGTGGTAATGCTTACTGCCCTCTGAAAAGTGATCTGTGGTGGACTGATTTTCAACGAGTGGTATTGCAGCAGCTGACAGGCATTCATGAGGCGCTACTGTCACCTTCTTGTTTTTTTTTTTTACATTGCTAAATTGTATTTTTACATTGTTGGACTATGCTGCTACTCCGAGCGAGTTTGGCTTGCAGTTTCAGAGTGGCCCCATTGAAATCAATAGGCGAGTTTGACAGGCGGAGCTGCCTGTCAAACTCTGCAGGCTTAGTTAAAGATGTTGCAGCTAAAGAAATTACAAAAAAAAAAGTCGCCGATGTAAAGTAAAGCATCACAGCTACGGCATTCATACAGCCCTGTCCAAATGTATTTTTAAGATTTGGGTCAGGGACGTGCATTGAGGTCAGTGGCTGATGAGGCACTGGTTATTATCAGAGCCAGATACACACAGGTTACATACGCCGCGATCATTAGAGCGAGAGCAATAATTCTAGCACTAGACCTCCTCTGTAACTCTAAACATGTAATCTGTAAACTTTTGTAAACGTTGCCTATGGAGATATTTAAGTACCAAAGTTTGGCACCATTCCACAAGTGTCCGCAATTGTAAAGCGTTACATGTTAGGTATCTATTTACTCGGCATAACATCATCTTTCATAGTATAAAAAAAAATAAAAATCTGCCTAATTTTATTGTTTTTTTATTCATGGTAATTAAAAAAAAAACACGTTTGAAAAATTGCTGCGCAAATATCGCGCAACATAAAAAGTTGCAACGACCGCCATTTTATTCCCTAGGGTGTCTGCTAAAACATACATATTAATTATATTATATTCTGAGTTCTGAGTAATTTTCTAGCAAAAAAAATATGATTTTTACATGTAGGAGAGGTGTCAGAATTAGCATAAGTAAGTAATATACAAATAATTATATATTGTTTTTAAGGTTACATAGTAGGTGAGGTTGAAAAAAGACACAAGTCCATCAAGTCCAACCTAGGTAATTTATTATATTTTCAAAAACTGTACTCAAGAAGGTGGGTTAACGGACAAATTACTGAAGTTTGAAATTATATCTTCCAAAGAGTAATTTCACAGTAAATAGATAAATAATAAATTATCTTATAACATATAGCATAATAATATATGATTAAATTGATTAAAACAGTACATTTTCAGCAGCAGAAGATTCACATTCTCCCTCTTAACTGTGTGAGAAAAACATGGGATTATGGGTAAATCTTATACCTATAAACCCATGCTTTTTCCTTCTAATTAAGAGGGCTGGGCAGGAGCATGTGTCTTTTGGACACATGCCCCCTTCTATGACACTGCAGTGAGAGGAGAGCCTTCACTGCAGCATTTTTAATGGACAGCTGCAGCCAATGGTACTTTACTATTGGTCCAAGGCTCCAAGCTGTCCATTGAGCTGACAAGAAGTGAGAGGCACTGTGAGCTCATCCTCTGTCTGCTGCAAACAGTGTGCCAGCTTGTATTTAAACTGGCCGCGCTGTATGTAGCTTCTGACAGGCTGCACAAGGAGCCCCGTATCTCCAGAATCATAGGTCCTAGTAGCCCCAAATGTTGACCAGTGGTGGAGTAGGTCTTCGACTACTTACCCCCAATCGCCGCCCAACCCAGCCCCCTCCAACAGCCCCTATGTTAATCCGGCCCTGTCATCAGCAATTAGAGCAGTCTTGTGACTTCTATCAGTGTCTGATTAAAGGTTGTAGGAGGAGTTTATTCCACTCTGACTGTCCTATGAGGCTGCATGACCCCTGACCCTCTGTCTGGACAGTGCTGATTGGCCCTGTGCTGATTACATGCGCCCTCCCATAAAATAAAAAAATAAAAAAACACACACACACCCTCTAGCAAAACACACACACCAAATTGAGCATGTGCAGAGTGCCTCCTAGGGCTCTGTACTATCAGGAGATAGATTGAGGACAGTAAAAGAACGGGAGGATCAGAGAAGGCAGGATCAAACAACCTTTTTACAAGGTGCAGAGGATTAACCCCTTAGGTTTCACAGCACGTATAACAAGCCTGCTTTACTGCATATACAGACAGATTTTATTGTTGTGGGTTTATTAACACTTTAACTCTAAACTGATGACCTGTAGGGGCTTTTTAAAGCATCTCCTGGAAATTAAAGTGTACCGAAATTTGTTGCTGCTCCGCAGGCGCATACAATGTTAAGACTTGACATGCTGGGTATCTATTTACTCGGCACAACCTCATCTTTTACAAAAACAGTTGGGTAATATATTGAATTTATGTGCCCAATAGCAAGAACAGTTCTGCATGTTACAGCATTTCTCCATGCAATTTTTTAAAGACCCAGCAAGGTTGCCTGCACTGAATTTATAGCCCGCCACAAGGGGGCAGTGCTATGAATACCCAGGAGCCGACAACAATAACCCTTTCCTAACTCCAAGTCATCCTGGCAGCAGAATATACAGTGAACATCTTTAATCAGTAAAAGGCTGTACAGTGATAACTAAATTATTATTATTATACAGGATTTATATAGTGCCAACAGTTTGCACAGCGCTTTACAACATGTGGGCAGGCATTACAGTTACATTACAATTTGGTACAAGAGGAATCAGAGGGCCCTGCTCGTTAGAGCTTACGATCTAAAAACTAAATGAAGTCACACATGGCCAAGTATTCACCCCATGTAGGTACCGGATTACACACAGACCCCCATAAACAGTGATAAATGGATGTTATAAATACATATAAACCTGATCCTGATATATGACTTGGTTAAGTGATAATTGAAGGCTTAGGGACAAGGTGCAACCGTCATCTCACTATAGCATAGTAGACCTCCCTAACCACATCGGGTACTACATATTGGCAGTATATGAAGTGTCAGCAGTCTCTTTACACCACATTACAGCTTTGTGATCTGATACTGAATTTGAAAGTAATTTGTTGTGTTTTTTCCTAGAAATGCATGTTGTTTCTCTAAAAAAATGTTTTGGTATAATTATGTGGCCAGCTCTTCATATAAGAGGCTTAAAGCTGAACATTGGGCAAACAAAGAAAAAGCACAGCTGAAATACACACATGCGAGCTGTATTATCTTCCCTATGAGCATTTGTCATTCATAAACCTCTGCAAGACAGTACAGCCAGGATAATGACAACCATTTATTTAAAATACAATGGCGGTACTTTGCAGCCACCAACCTACTGATCATACAATGCAACATTCTGCTAATCTATCAACCCTGCTTACTCTGATCTCTCCTCCTATCAGCGTGTTTTCTGTGCATGCAGCAGAACCTGATTGGTTACCAGTGCTGCCCCCTCCCTCTCCCAACTTGAATGCTGCCTTGCAGGGGATATGCAGCAGGCTGATATCAGGACAGATTTCGATTCTTGTTCTAGTTGTGTGTGCATATAAGAATTGATAAGCTGCAATATAATCAATGTTTACCACTTTAATGTCACCCTGTGTCGGGTATTACCAGTAATCCTGTTCCTACAGTTATACTCTTATTGGCAGCAGGCTTGTAAGTGCCCTGAGAAAGGAAAACATTGCAAAAGCTGCTGTAGTGACGTGAGCAACAGAGATTCAATGTTCTTTCTGGGAAGAAGGTCAGCAAAACAAATAGCAGCTGGTAAATGTTGAAGGTTCAGTGAACAGGACAGCCAGCAGGAAACTCTTCTTGGTAATACACAAGTGTGAGCTGTCTTCTCAGTTTGCATGTTACTGATTTTCATGCAGAGTGATTCTAAGCAATAGAACTCACCACAATGCTCACCCATCTGTGTGCACTGCTTATAATCACAATAAGGCTCCATTCACACTAGCGCGTTTTTTGATGCATTTTGCATTTTGCAGAAATGCACGGGAATTTTTTAACATGGGTTCCTATGGAACATGTTCACATCAATGCCTTTTTGTTTCTCTGCATTTTTGAAAAGGGTCAGGGACTTTTTTTCATGCAAAATGCAGCGTTTTGCATGTAATAGAATTCAATGGACAAGCATCAAAAACGCAAGTGCACCGTTTTTGCAGCGTTTTTGATGCGTTTTTGTGCGTTTTTGATGCGTTTTTGCCGGGTTTTTTTTTTTTTTTATTTTTTTTTAAGACTGTAAAAAAAAATGAAAAAAAAAAAACGCAAAACGCATATTGCGGCAAAATCGCGGCAAAAACGCGGCTCAAAAACGTGGCAAGCATGAAAAAAAAACCTCCAAAAACGCTCAAAAGCAACATGCATAGGTGTGAATCAAGCCTTAAAGGGGTTTGTATTTGTATGGGGGTCACTCTAGTCCAGATCCCAAATGAATGGCTATTTAATAACCATCTCAATACCAGGCACTTTCACCCACTTCCTGCCCAAGCAATTTTTCATCTTTCAGAGCTGTCACACTTTGAATGACAATTGCGCAGTCATGCAACACTGTAGCCAAATGAAATTTTTATCATTTTGTTCCCACAAATAGAGCTTTCTTTTGGTGGTATTTGATCACCTCTTCGGTTTTTATTTTTTGCGCTATAAACAAAAGAAGAGTGACAAGCTTGAAAAAAACACAATATTTTTTACTTTTTGCTATAATAAATATCCAATTTTTTTTTTTCAAATAAATTTTTTCCTCAGTTTAGGCCGATGTGTATTCTTATACATATTTTTGGTAAAAAAAAAATAAATCGCAATAAGCGTATATTGATTGGTTTGCGCAAAAGTTATAGTGTCTACAAAATAGGGGATAGATTTATAGCATTTTAATTTTTTTAAATTTTTTTTTACTAGTAATGGCGGCGATCTGCGATTTTCATTGTGACTGTGATATTGTATCGGACACTTTTGACACATTTTTGGGACCATTCACATTTATACAGCTATCCGTGCTATAAAAGTGCACTGATTACTGTATAAATGTCACTGGCAGGGAAGGGGTTAACACTAGGGGGTGATCGAGGGGTTAATTATGTTCCTAGGGAGTGTTTCTAACTGAAGGGGGAGGGGACTCACAAGGGGAGGAGACCGATCGGTGTTGCTCTATACTGAGAACACACATCGGTCTCCTGTCCTCTGACAGGACGTTGATCTGTGTGTTTACATACACAGATCCACGGTCCTGCTGTGTTACCAGGCAATCGCGTGCGCCCGGCGGATATCGCAGCGTATCGGGTGCCCAGTGACACGGCGCGTGCGATTGCCGGCGTCGGCGCACACGCACCCCCTGGTGGCCCGGGAAGGCGAGGGCGTCATATGACGCCCTCCCAGAAGGAGAGCTGCGTGGCCTGGCCGTCATGACAGCCAGCGGGCAGGAAGCGGTTAAACAAAATGTATAGTCTGTACAATTTTTTTTTCTTTTAACCACTTCAGCCCCGGAAGATTTTACCCCCTTCCTGACCAGAGCACTTTTTGCGATTCGGCACTGCGTCGCTTTAACTGACAATTGCGCGACCGTGCTACGTTGCACCCAAACAAAATCAACGTCCTTTTTTTCCCACAAATAGAGCTTTCTTTTAGTGGTATTTGATCACCTCTGTGGTTTTTATTTTTTCTCGCTATAAACAAAAAATGAGTGACAATTTTGAAAAAAACGCATTATTTTTTACTTTTTGCTATAATAAATAACCCCAAAAATATATAAGAAAACTATTTTTTTCTCAGTTTAGGCCGATATGTATTTTTCAACATATTTTTGGTAAAAAAAAAAATTGCAATAAGTGTATATTGATTGGTTTGCGCAAAAGTTATAGTGTCTACAAAATAGGGGATAGATTTATAGCATTTTTATTATTATTTTTTTTTTTACTAGTAATGGCAGCGATCTGCGATTTTTATCATGACTGCGACATTATGGCGGACACCTCAGACAATTTTGACACATTTTTGGGACCATTGGCATTAATACAACGATCAGTGCGATTAAAAATGCATTGATTACTGTAAAAATGTCACTGGCAGTGAAGGGGTTAACACTAGGGGGCAATGAAGGGGTTAAGTGTGTCCTAGTTTGTGTTCTAACTGAAGGGGGATGGGGACTGTGCAGGGGAGATGACAGATCGCTGTTCATACTCTGTATGAACAGACGATCTGTCTGTTCTCCCCTCTGTGTGTTTACACACACAGATCCCGGTTCTCGGTGTGCCCCGAGTGATCGCAGGAGCCCGCGGTGATCAAGACCGCCGGGCACTCGCATCGGCTAGGCGTGCCCCCTAGTGGCCCCTAGTGCCCCCTAGTGGCCACATGGCGAAGAGACGTTACATAACGTCGTTTCGCCCAGCCGTGCCATTCTGCGGCAGTACAACTGTGGCGGCTGGTTGGCATGTGGTTAAGATAAACATTATTATTTTTATTATACAGGATTTATATAGCGCTGACAGTTTACGCAGTGCTTACACATTGATGAAAAAGGGATCAGCTTGATATAAACAACATTAGGACATCTTTGCTCATTGTGTACTTAAGCCCCATACACACTATTAGATTTTCTGCAGATTTTTGTCTTTAGATTTACCAAAACCATATAATATGAGGTCAAACCTTAAGGCTACTTTCAGACTGCGGCGGCGGTAAAGCACTGCTATTTTTAGCGGCTCTTTACCGTTGTTTTAGTGGCGCTATTCGGCCGAAAAATGGTTAAAACTGCTGCAGCAGCGGTTTGGCGGCGCTGCCGCATTGATTTCAATGGGCAGGGGCGCTTTAGGAGCGGTGTATACACCGCTTCTATAGCACTTCAAAGATGCTGCTTGCAGGGCTTTTTTTACCTTCCTGCATGCGCACCGCTCCAGTCTGAAAGCACTCGAGGTTTCACACTGGAGAGACAGGAGCGGCTCATTACAGGCACTATTTTTACCGCTGTAGCGCCTGTAAAGCACCTCAGTGTGAAAGTAGCCCAAGAGTTAGAATTTTTGTATGCAATCAGGCAGGCCCTTGCGCTACATGGTTTTGGTAAATTTGAAGACAAAAATCTGCAGAAAATCGAATAGTGCGTATGGGGCTTTAGGCTCCTACTATGCAATGCTACACAATGGTTGTGTTTTTCTGCTCCTTCCTACAATGCAAGTCTATGGCCCCATACACACCAATAAATTTTCTGCAGATTTTTGTCTTCAGATTTTTCAAAACCATGCAGTGCAAGGGCCTGCCTGATTGCATACAAATTGAAACTCTTAAGGTATGACCTCAAATTACATGGTTTTTGGTAAATCTGAAGACAAAAATCTGCAGATTTTCTAATAGTGTGTATGGGGTCTATGAGTTAGATAACTTTCTGAAAACAATGCTCTCCATATGTGTCTAATTTCCCATTTTGTAACGTCGCTCCCAGAGTAGAGATGGACTCGGGCGTGATCAGCGATCTCCCTGTATAGCTGACATCCACTTCTCCTTCTCTCCCTCCCGTGGCTGACGGCTAAAATGCTATACAGGCAGTGGCATAGGGAGGAGGGGGCTGGAGCCCTGAATGGGTGCCCGAAAAGCCCGGGGTCTCAGGCATGCACCATTCCATTGTTAGCCCCGAGCGCCGCAGAGCGGAGACCAATCTTATCCCGAGCACCGCCAAGTGAGGCCGAGTGACATAGCAGGTCCCACCTTCTGAAGCCTGAAGCGCCTATGATGGACGTCCCACTGGTCCAATGCCAAGACTTGTGACGTCCATTATAGGCGCTGCAGGCTCCAGAAGGCAGGAATTATAATGCGGCCGCCGCACCACATCAGTGTGAGATTGGGGCGGCTCTCCTCTCCTCCTCTGGCTGCCTGCTGTGATGATGATGGGTGCACTGCACACCTCGGCTGAGCTGAGCTGCTGCAGTACACATGAAGTCTGTCTCCTGGTCAGGTAGGTCAGTGTATGTATTTCAGGTAGGTCAGTGTATGCATGTCAGGTAGGTAGGTCAGTGTATGTATGTCAGGTAGGTATTTAGGTCAGTGTATGTCAGGTAGGTCAGTGTATGCATGTCAAGTAGGTAGGTCAGTGTATGTATGTCAGGTAGGTATTTAGGTCAGTGTATGTATGTCAGGTAGGTCAGTGTATGCATGTCAGGTAGGTAGGTCAGTGTATGTCAGTGTATGTATGTCAGGTAGGTATTTAGGTCAGTGTATGTCAGGTAGGTCAGTGTATGCATGTCAGGTAGGTAGGTCAGTGTATGTCAGTGTATGCATGTCACTACCATCAGTGTATGTATGTCAGGTAGGTAGGTCAGTGTATGTCAGTGTATGTATGTCACTACCGTGTCAGTGTATGTATGTCAGGTAGGTAGGTCAGTGTAATGGTCAGTGTGTCGGGCAGGTGAGTTTAGTGGTCAGCATTGATGGGCACTTGTAAGCCAGGCAGCAACCAGCAAGTGAGCTTACCCCCCGCCACACAACCCCACCCCCCCAGCCAAAAAAACCCTGCGCCACTACGTGCCCCCCCGCCCCCCCCGTGCCGGCCTTGGACTTTGGGCTGAAGCACCTAGTCTTTTTGCCACCTAGCGACGCCCCTGTATACAGGGAGATAGGTGATCACAGCTGTCCCTCCTGCTGCACCGATCATCCCCAAATGGTCCTTGTATCCTCCTCCTCCAGCCCCCCTCTGTGTCCTTCTACCCCCCTGTTCTTCTCCCCCGGTGTCCTCCACCCCCCCCCCTGTTCTTCTCCAGCTCCCTGTCCTCCTCCTCCTCCGCCCTCCCGTGTCCCTCACAGCTGGATTCCCTCCTCTCCTCTCCCGCCGGCTGTGGGTATCTGTCAGGATTGAGAGCGGAGGAAGGGAACGGTCATTTACAGACCCCTTCCTTTTCTGAATTGGACACGGTGAGCGAGATCGCTCCTGTTAAAACTGAGCAGAGTAACCTGTGTGTTACTCTGCTCAGCTTATGAATGGACAGGAGCTTCTGTCGCCTGTTCTCTCATCTTCAATGCTGAGAAAGGGAGTGGGGAATCTGTGTCCTCAGCCTCAGGGGAGATGTCAGGGTTCTGTTTCTGTTTAGACCCCTGATATCTCACCAAAGCCCCCCCCCCCCCCCCCCACAATAAATAAAAAAAATATATATATAATAATTATAATAATAATAATAATAATAAAAAATATATTTAAAAAAATGAAATTGTATACAAAAATTATAAAAAAGCATTATAAAAAATTAAATTGTAAAAAAAAAAATATGTAAAAATAAAAAACTGCTGACACCATCCACTGCCCTACTGACACCATCACCGCCACATATTCCCCACCCATTCCCCAGAAGCCCTGTAAAAAAAAAAAAAGTTAAAAAAATAATTTCAAGAAAATCATAACACAACAAAATTGTAAAAAAAAATAGAGAAAATATAAAAACAAATAACTCCTGGACACACTGTTCTACTGACACTGTCCACTACCCCCACCCCCAATCACTGTGAAAAAAATAAAGAACTACTGACACCTTCCACTGCTCTACTGACACCATCCTGCATATACTACCCACCGCTGTACACTACACACTCCTCATATGCACATTATACCCACTGCCATACACTCCGCACTGCACATTCCCTATTTAACATTACTACATTCTGCACTATGCAAGTCATCTCAGACTCTATAAAACCACACCCCATTTAAGCCATGCGCAATATGTAGCACGGTTTAAGCCACGCCCACCTCCCTGAAATTAGTTTAAGCAGGTTGCATGTTTATAGAGAGCGCTCTTCTTCCTTTATATATATATATACCCCTATTTTTTATTGCTGTGGATTTAACACAGTGTGAAGAGTGTGGCGATCCCTGGATGATTAGGTAAATCCCAGAGTGATTGCTTTTAGCCTTGAGTAGGGATGAGCTTCGAGTTCGAGTCGAACTCATGTTCGACTCGAACATTGGCTGTTCGCAAGTTCGCCGAACAGTGAACAATTTGGGGTGTTCGCGGCAAATTCGAATGCCGCGGAACACCCTTTAAAAGTCTATGGGAGAAATCAAAAGTGCTAATTTTAAAGGCTTATATGCAAGTTATTGTCATAAAAAGTGTTTGGGGACCTGGGTCCTGCCCCAGGGGACATGGATCAATGCAAAAAAAAGTTTTAAAAACGGCCGTTTTTTCAGGAGCAGTGATTTTAATAATGCTTAAAGTCAAACAATAAAAGTGTAATATCCCTTTAAATTTCGTAGCTGGGGGGTGTCTATAGTATGCCTGTAAAGGGGCACATGTTTCCTGTGTTTAGAACAGTCTGACAGCAAAATGACATTTCGAAGGAAAAAAAGCCATTTAAAACTACCCGCGGCTATTGCATTGCCAACAATACACATAGAAGTTCATTGATAAAAACGGCATGGGAATTCCCCACAGGGCAACCCCGAACCAAAATTAAAAAAAAAAAAAAATGACGTGGGAGACCCCCTAAATTCCATACCAGGCCCTTCAGGTCTGGTATGCATATTAAGGGGAACCCCAGTCAAAATTTAAAAAAAAATGACGTGGGGTTCCCCCTAAATTCCATACCAGACCCTTCAGGTCTGGTATGGATTTTAAGGGGAACCCCGCGCCAAAAAAAAAAAAAATAACGGCGTGGGGTCCCCCCAAAAATCCATACCAGACCCTTATCCAAGCACGCAACCTGGCAGGCCGCAGGAAAAGAGGGGGGACGAGAGTGTGGCCCCCCTCCTGAACCGTACCAGGCCACATGCCCTCAACATTGGGTGGGTGCTTTGGGGTAGCCCCCAAAACACCTTGTCCCCATGTTGATGAGGACAAGGGCCTCATCCCCACAACCCTGGCCGGTGGTTGTGGGGGTCTGCGGGCGGGGGGCTTATCGGAATCTGGAAGCCCCCTTTAACAAGGGGACCCCCAGATCCCGGCCCCCCCGTGTGAAATGGTAAGGGGGTACTTACCCCTACCATTTCACTAAAAAACTGTCAAAAATGTTAAAAATGACAAGAGACAGTTTTTGACAATTCCTTTATTTAAATGCTTCTTCTTTCTTCCTTCATCTTCTTCTGGTTCTTCTGGCTCTTCTGGTTCTTCCTCCGTTCTCATCCAGCATCTCCTCCGCGGCATCTTCTATCTTCTTCTCCTCGGGCCGCTCCGCACCCATGGCATGAGGGGAGGCTCCCGCTCTTCTCTTCATCTTCTTCTTCATCCTCTTCTCTTCTTTCTTCTTCTCTTCTTCATTTTCTTCTCCGGGCCGCTCCGCATCCATGCTGGCATGGAGGGAGGCTCCCGCTGTGTGACGGCGTCTCCTCATCTGACGGTTCTTAAATAACGGGGGGCGGGGCCACCCGGTGACCCCGCCCCCTCTGACGCACGGGACATGACGGGACTTCCCTGTGGCATTCCCCGTGACGTCACAGGGAAGTCCCTGTCAAGTCACCGTGTGCCACAGGGAAGTCCCGTCATGTCCCGTGCGTCAGAGGGGGCGGGGTCACCGGGTGGCCCCCGCCCCCCATTATTTAAGAACCGTCTGATGAGGAGACGCCGTCACACATGGGTGAGGAGCGGCCCGGAGAAGAAAATGAAGAAGAGAAGAAGAAAGAAGAGAAGAGGATGAAGATGAAGAGAAGAGCGGGAGCCTCCCCTCATGCCATGGGTGCGGAGCGGCCCGAGGAGAAGAAGATAGAAGACGCCGCGGAGGAGATGCTGGACGAGAACGCCGGAGGAAGAACCAGAAGAACCAGAAGAAGATGAAGGAAGATAGAAGAAAGAAGAAGCATTTAAATAAAGGAATTGTCAAAAACTGTCTCTTGTCATTTTTAACATTTTTGACAGTTTATTAGTGAAATGGTAGGGGTAAGTACCCCCTTACCATTTCACACAGGGGGGGCCGGGATCTGGGGGTCCCCTTGTTAAAGGGGGCTTCCAGATTCCGATAAACCCCCCGCCCGCAGACCCCCACAACCACCGGCCAGGGTTGTGGGGATGAGGCCCTTGTCCTCATCAACATGGGGACAAGGTGTTTTGGGGGGCTACCCCAAAGCACCCTCCCAATGTTGAGGGCATGTGGCCTGGTACGGTTCAGGAGGGGGGGCACACTCTCGTCCCCCCTCTTTTCCTGCGGCCTGCCAGGTTGCGTGCTCGGATAAGGGTCTGGTATGGATTTTTGGGGGGACCCCACGCCGTTTTTTTTTTTTTTGGTGCGGGGTTCCCCTTAAAATCCATACCAGACCTGAAGGGCCTGGTATGGAATTTAGGGGGTCTCCCACGTCTTTTTTTTTTTTTTTAATTTTGGTTCGGGGTTGCCCTGTGGGGAATTCCCATGCCGTTTTTATCAATGAACTTCTATGTGTATTGTCGGCAATGCAATAGCCGCGGGTAGTTTTAAATGGCTTTTTTTCCTTCGAAGTGTCATTTTGCTGTCAGACTGTTCTAAACACAGGAAACATGCGCCCCTTTACAGGCATACTATAGACACCCCCCAGGTACGAAATTTAAAGGGATATTACACTTTTATTGTTTGACTTTAAGCATTATTAAAATCACTGCTCCTGAAAAAACGGCCGTTTTTAAAACTTTTTTTTGCATTGATCCATGTCCCCTGGGGCAGGACCCAGGTCCCCAAACACTTTTTATGACAATAACTTGCAGATAAGCCTTTAAAATTAGCACTTTTAAATATTAATGTTCGTGTCCCATAGACTTTAACGGTGTTCGCGTGTTCGAGCAAACTTTTTTCCTGTTCGCATGTTCTGGTGCGAACCGAACAGGGGGGTGTTCGGCTCATCCCTAGCCTTGAGGTTACACCCAGTAGCGTCCAATTGGTTTATGCACTGAAGTCACTTTATATTTATATTTATTTTGATGTTTTTTTTTTAGGTAAACCTAGTTAAGCACTCCTATCACAAGAGTTCACGTCACATATTGGTTAGATTGAGTTAACTGTCAGTAAAGGTCAGAAGCTCAGGCGCAGCATAAGCGAAGAGCCTACATGATGGGGTTTAACTGGAGAGGCTATAGTAAGGTAGGGATTAAAAAATTAGTTTGGTTAATAGGAGGTATAATTACTAAGTATTACCTCATTGGAGGATATTAGGGTGAGGGAGGGTGTGGACAGGGTGGTCCCAAAGCTTCCTTGGTGGGAGGCGACCCTCTAGCATCAGTTGGACCAGAGGATAGCACCGGACAAGTTTCTCCCGCCCCATTTTGCTGTGGTAGTCAACTGAGTTTTTTTGTTTGAGTTCTGTTCTTTTAGTGTTGCTTGAAAATGGGGATTGAAGGATGTCATAGCAGCAGGCAGAGGTCGTAGGGTTTTTGAAGGCGGGGATGGTTACGTTCTTTGGAGAACGATGGGTTGGGCCCATCTCTGATATGGGGGTACCTGCCCTAATAATGGGGGAAGTAATAAGTGTTGGGGCAGTTGGCTGAATCGGCTGGTGAATTTGCCAAACAATTGTCTCCGATCTGGTGTAAGTTGCGGCTGGGGTCCGTGGAAAGGCAAGGGGGTGCCAGATACAGCTAGTTGGTCAGTCAAGGGTGCCTTCAAAAACCCTAAGACATAGAAAACAGGCAGTTGCATTCAGTCTGAGAGGTTATGGTATGTTTTTCTGTGTATCACCGTTTATATTATGTAAAAAAGTGTTTTTTTTGGTTGGTTATTGTAATAAAGGGCTGCTATGGACATTTAAACCAAAGAGAGTATGTCTGGTTTGAATTATTTAAATAAGGTAAGGAGGTATTTGGGTAAGTAGCATAACAGCCGGTATTTGAGCAATACAACAGGCAAGCACCTCACTACTCTAATGCCCCGTACACACGGTAGGACTTTGTTCGGACATTCCGACAACAAAATCCTAGGATTTTTTCTGACGAATGTTGGCCCAAACTTGTCTTGCATACACACGGTCACACAAAGTTGTCGGAAAATCCGATCGTTCTAAACGCGGTGACGTAAAACATGTACGTCAGGACTATAAACGGGGCAGTGGCCAATAGCTTTCATCTCTTTATTTATTCTGAGCATGCGTGGCACTTTGTCCGTCGGATTTGTGTACACACGATCGGAATTTCCGACAACGGATTTTGTTGTCGGAAAATTTTATATCCTGCTCTCAAACTTTGTGTGTCGGGAAATCCGATGGAAAATGTCCAAAGGAGCCCACACACGGTCGGAATTTCCGACAACACGCTCCGATCGGACATTTTCCATCGGAAAATCCGACCGTGTGTAAGGGGCATTACAATTAATTTATAAATAGTTAAGGATAAGCTAATTAAGTGAAGGCGGCAGGCTTGCTATACAGTTTTTTACCACACACATAGAGTGGTAGCGCGAGAGCAACACATAACAAAAAAGCCTATATCAAAGGCTTACCTGTAGGTACAGTGAATATCTCCTAAACTTGCACTGTTTAGGAGATACTCACTCAACATGCAGCCAGTGACGTCATTGGCACATGTGCACTGAAGGGACAGCATACCCGTGCTCTACCTTCAGAGCTCTGTGTCCTGGGGCTCCCCACGCGCATGGAGTGACGTCATTGCAGCCCTGGCCATTCAAAAAGGCCATAGTACGCGAACAAGGTTGGAAGACTGGGTGAAGACGAATGCCGGGGAGCCGTGACAGCGCTGCACTGGAGGGCTCCATGTCTAACTAAGTCTGTCATAACGTGCTAGTTTGTGGTGCATACTAGTACGTTATTACTTAAACCTGCAGGGGGACCTAATTTGTTTTATTTTTCTGGCAGTTTACTAATGCTTTAAGAAGAAAAAATAACCTTTAATATCACTTTAACCCCTTCACGCCGACGTAACACAAATATGCAGTCTTCGACTTGAAGGGGTTGTACCAGGGTGATGCCTGCAGGCATCACCCCGGTACAGTTTTTTTAGAGCCAACGGTTGGCTTTCTTATGATGACAATCGATGCAGCTAAGCAGCGTAAGGGGACGCCTCCCCCCCACCTCCCGCCGCCTTCCACAGATAATGACACTCGGGATACCCGAGCAACTAGCCAGCACATCCGCCGGCTGGCCGAACACCTGTACGAAACCGGAGTTGGCTTTGAACGGGTCTCAGATCTAGTAACCCGGAAGCGTTGTCATGACATCACTTCTGGTTTACAGAAGACTTAAAGGCACCAAATTAAAAAAATGACAGTGCAAAGGAGGGATTTGGGGTCATAGATCCAGATTCCCCCATAAAGAGTACCTGTCACTGCCTATTACTGTCACAAGGATGTTTATATTTCTTGTAACAGCAATAAAAGTGCCAAAAAAAATGTAAAGGGACAGTGTAAGAAAATAAATAAATAAATAAATATATATATATATATATATATATATATATATATAGTCGCGCCCTTAAATGTAAACAGTGTTTAAACCACACATGTGAGGTATCACTGCCAGCGTTAGAGCGAGGGCAATAATTCTAGCACAAGACCTCCTCTGTAAGGCCCCTTTCACACTGGGGCTGTGGGGGCGGCGGCGGTACAACAGCGCTATTTTTAGCGCTGCTGTACCGTCGTTCTTGCAGTTGTATTCGGCCGCTAGCGGTGCGGTTTTACCCCCCGCTGGCGGCCGAAAAAGGGTTAAAATCCCTCGTACAGCGTGGCTATAGCCGCGGTATTGCCGCGGTATAGCCGCGCTGTCCCATTGATTTCAATGGGCAGGAGCGGGGAAGGAGCGGTGAATACACCGCTCCTTCCCCGCTCCAAAGAAGCGGTTTGCAGGACTTTTTTCACCGTCCTGTCAGCGCACCGCTTCAGTGTGAAAGCCCTCGGGCTTTCACACTGAAAAAACAGCGGAGGCTGTTTAGGGGCGGTTTGCAGGCGGTATTTTTAGCGCAATACCGCCTGCAAACCGCCCCAGTGTGAAAGGGGTCTTACTCTAAACTGGTAATCTGTAGAATTTTTTTAAAGCGTCACCTATGGAGATTTTTAAGTACTGTAATTTGTCGCCATTCCACGAGTGTGCGCAATTTTAAAGCATGACATTATGTATCCATTTACTCAGCTAAACATCATCTTTCACAATATACAAAAAAAATTGGGCTAACTTTACTGTTTTGTTTTTTTTAATTCATGAATGTGTATTTATTCCAAAAAAATTGCATTTGAAAGACCACTGCGAAATACAGTGTGACACGCCATTTTATTCTCTAGGGTCTCTGCTAAATATATATATATATATATATATATATATATATATATATATATATATATAAATGTTTGGGGGTTCTAAGTAATTTTCTAGAAAAAAATATGGATTTTAACTTGTGTCAGAAAAAGGCTTAGGCATGAAGGGGTTAAGTTAATAGAAAGTACAGTTATACTTTGAAATATACTGTAGATTATATAAATCTAAACAGTTTTAAAAGTTAACTAAAAAGTATTTAACCCTAAAGCAAACATTTATTATATTGCAGCTTACCAATTCCTAAATTTGATGGCTGCATTCGTTTTCTTTTTTAGGCTTTTCTTTCTTCTATTTTCACCTGGTGATCAGGCCAGTAGGTCTGTGTTTTTTTAAAAGAACAAGCTTCCAGGTCAGTTTCAGATACAGGGATGAGGTAAATCATTTAAAAGAAAGAAAGAAAAAGACAGGACCAATGCTTTGATGCAATTTTTCTTTACTTCAAGTTTCAAAAACATAGAAAGTGCAAACGTGCAAGCAGCAGCAACTGTACAGTATCGAGCATAAATCGCTCTTCCTCAGGCTTCTCTGGCTATGTGTGAAAACATTGATACAATCTCTCTCCTTTATCCACACCACAATGAAACACCACACATGTGTGCAATCTAATCATCACATATACCAACCCTCAGCGATGATAAACTTAACCCCATCCAGTATTAAATGACAGAGAAAAATAGTGTTATTGTGAATCAATGAAAAAACATACATACAAAATACTACCTATATACATATAAATGCAATGAATATACCATGTCTAGAATTTAAATCTCATCAGGGTGTCTGAATTAGCGGCATGCAACTTATCAAAAAATCATTCATCTGCCCAATTAGCCTAAATGCAATCTAGAACTTCTTTGTTTCAATATTCATCCAAAGTATGTAGCAATTGAAAATTTCTCAAGCAGGGAAATATTCCACTGGATCTAGAGGAAAAAGAAATGAAACATACGTATGTATATATTTTTAGAATCCCTGTATATATATTGTAAAACTCTCTCACGTCAGTTTGCCTACAAGAATAAATATAGATCATAGTCACTGTTCATCCCCCTAGGGTGCAGAGACTGTAATCTATTACTCCACCAAACCTCGCGCTTTTTCAGTTTCAAAATTCTGTCTCCCCCTCTTCTATCGCGGAACACCTTTTCCAATACCATGAAACGCAATTCCGATTCCTTGTGTCCCATTCCTGAAAAATGACGTGACACAGGGAGACCAGGTTGCAAATGTCTAAATGTGCTGCGATGTTGTGCTATG
The DNA here is from genome assembly GCA_037952835.1 of Lithobates septentrionalis. Lineage (NCBI taxonomy): Eukaryota > Metazoa > Chordata > Amphibia > Anura > Ranidae > Lithobates > Lithobates septentrionalis. Next base: position 3,778,475 of record JBBDGP010000257.1, read on the forward strand.
CGATCCTTGATGTTTTGAGTTGTCTCACCCACATAAATAAGATTACAGGGGCACACAAGAATATACACCACATACGATGACTGACAGGTATAGAAACCATTAACCATTATCTTTTCTCCAATGTTGGGATGGATATATTGATTACCCTTTAACATAAGATTGCATTGAATGCAGTTTAGGCACGGGAAACATTTTCTTTTTTTTACCAAGGAATGTCATTTTTGTTTCTTGTGTACTAGTTCTAAATTTCGATCGCACCAAGTATCCCGTAATGTTTTGTTTCGCCGATATGCCTTCATGGGAATTTGCTGAAATTCATCTATTTGAGGGTATGGCACCTCATGGCAAATAATTCTCTGAGGAGCTGAAAAAAAAGAATTGTTGCTCTAAATAAAGATGGCCTAGTCTATAAGAAGATTGCTAAGGCCCTGAAACTGAGCTGCAGCACAGTGGCCAAGACCATACAGCAGTTTAACAGGACATTCTCCACTCAGAACAGGCCTCGCCATGGTCGACCAAAGTAGTCGAGTGCACATGCTCAGCGTCATATCCAGAGGTTGTCTTTGGGAAATAGAAGAATGAGTGCTGCCAGCATTGCTGCAGAGGTTGAAGGGGTGGGGGGTCAGTGCTAAGACCATACACCGCACGCTGCATCAAATTGGTCTGCATGGCTGTCGTCCCAGAAGGAAGCCTCTTCTAAAGATGATGCACAAGAAAGCCTGCAAACAGTTTGCTGAAGACAAGCAGACTAAGGACATGGATTACTGGAACCATGTCCTGTGGTCTGATGAGACCAAGATAAACTTATTTGGTTCAGATGGTGACAAGCATGTGTGGCGGAAACCAGGTGAGGAGTACAAAGACAAGTGTGTCTTGCCTACAGTCAAGCATGGTGGTGGGAGTGTCATGGTGTTGGGCTGCATGAGTGCTACCAGCACTGGGGAGCTACAGTTCATTGAGGGAACCATGAATGCCAACATGTACTGTGACATACTGAAGCAGAGCATGATCCCCTCCGTTCAGAGACTGGGCCGCAGGGCGGTATTCCAACATGATAACAACCCCAAACACACCTTGCTAAAGAAGCTGAGGGTAAAGGTGATGGACTGGCCAAGCATGTCTCCAGACCTAAACCCTATTGAGCATATGTGGGACATCCTCAAACGGAAGGTGGAGGAGCGCAAGGTCTCTAACATCCACCAGCTCTGTGACGTTGTAATGGAGGAGTGGAAGAGGACTCCAGTGGCAACCTGTGAAGCTCTGGTGAACTCCATGCCCAAGAGGTTTAAGGCAGTGCTGGAAAATAATAAATAATGGTGGCCACACAAAATATTGACACTTTGGGCCCAATTTGGACATTTTCACTTAGGGGTGTACTCACTTTTGTTGCCAGCGGTTTAGACATTAATGGCTGTGTGTTGAGTTATTTTGAGGGGACAGCAAATTTACACTGTTATACAAGCTGTACACTCACTACTTTACATTGTAGCAAAGTGTCATTTCTTCAGTGTTGTCACATGAAAAGATATAATAAAATATTTACAAAAATGTGAGGGGTGTACTCACTTTTGTGAGATACTGTGTATATATATATATATATATATATATATATATATATATATATATATATATATATATACATATATATATATATATATATATATATATACATATATATATATATATATATATATATATATATATATATAATATGGGCTGCAGAAATTAACGATTAATTCCTCGATTAATCATTCATTTTTTTGATCGGTAGGCTGCCTGCACTGGGGCGGCTTTGGGCCAAGCTATGGCTGCAGCGCAGCTCCCTGTTCCCTCCTCCTTCTCCACTATATGTCATACACAGTCTGCGGGCATCTCCTGCTGTGTGTCTCCGAGCTAAGTGTGAAAACTATGGCCGCGCTGTGAGAAAAGTCCCGCCCTCCTCCTAGATCAGCTCGTGTGATAGACAGAACACTGCGTCTATCACACGAGCTGATCTAGGAGGAGGGCGGGACTTTTATCACAGCGCGGCCAAAGTTTTCACACTCAGCTCCGAGACACACAGTGGGAGATGTCCGCAGACTGTGTAATCCAGGCACAGGCACTGACTATAGTGAGGCTGCGATTATGGGCACGGTGAGACTGCATTATGGGCACGGTAAGGCTACCATTATAGGCACGGCGAGGCTGCGATTATGGGCACGGTGAGACAGCATTATGGGCACGGTGAGACTGCATTTTGGGCATGGAGAGACTGCATTATGGGCACGGTGAGGCTGCCATTATAGGCATGGCGAGGCTGCGATTATGGGCACGGTGAGACAGCATTATGGGCATGGTGAGGCTGCGATTATAGGCACGGCGAGGCTGCAATTATGGGCATGGTGAGACAGCATTATGGGCACGGTGAGGCTGCGATTATGGGCACGGTGAGGCTGCGATTATGGGCATGGTGAGACTGCATTATGGGAACGGTGAGGCTGCGATTATGGGCACGGTAAGCCTGAGATTATGGGCACGTGAGACTGCATTATGGGCATGGTAAGGCTGCGATTATGGGCACGGTGAGGCTGCGATTATGGGCACGGTAAGGCTCAGATTATGGGCACGGTGAGGCTGAGTTTATGTCGTGTGACGTCCTAGCCATGCCCGCTATGTCCGGCTTCGGCTGTTGCCATAACAACGGTGCTAAATCAGCTAAAAGTAGTTGGATCTGTATGTGCGTTATAATTAATCTAAATTAGTCGATTAATCGATTTTTTAAAAAAACGATTAATTAAACATGAAAATTTTAATCAGTAACAGCCCTAATATATATATACATATATATACACACAGTATCTCACAAAAGTGAGTACACCCCTCACATTTTTGTGCAATTTGACATTTCCACCAGCAGGGGGCATGCATGTGTCGCTGCACACTGCGCACTGCTGTGAATATTCACAGCAGAAGCAATATTTACAGTAGACAGTTGGATTACGGTTCCCGGCTGCTCAAAGGATAAAATATTAGACTAAAGATATTTTTATATGTGCATCGAGTTCAGTCTTAAAGTGGTTTTAAAAGCATAAACGTTTTTTGCCCTAATACATTCTCTGCAATGCGGTAAAAAAAACATTCCATGATCTGTTTCTACCAGCTCCCCATAATACTTATATATATACACACCTTTACTATCACTTTAGATCACTTTAGATAAAGACGATTCTAGTTACTGGCTATGGGGCGGGAATGCTGGGAAGTTTTGCTATTGTTCATTTGCCAGGAAAGCTGTCTATATATCACGGGAGCTAAATCTTTCATTCTGGTTCTGATATGATTGGTTATCATATGCAGGCTGGATGATGTCTACATGTGATCACCAATAAGTCACATGCAAAACCAAAACTTAAGATTTCTGCACTTGCATCTGGCAGATATGAAAAGACAACTATAAAATCATTTTAAAGAAAGGGATACATCTTTTGTATTGTTTATGATGGGATTATGTAGCATAGACCTTTTATATACTGTACCAAAAAGGCATTCCGGTACCAGACAGGACCGTCTTTAATATTGATTGGATCCTGGGTAAACATTTTCTTGGGCTGCCCTACACGCGACCTACATCTTTATCCACCCTGTCAGTACACCTTTTCATCCTAAAACCCCTGCTAACCTCTGCACCCCAAACCTCCCCCATCCTCTCCACTCCAACCCTCCACCCATTTAACTCTACCTGCCTCCTCTGCTCATCTTTGGACCCACCTTCCTTACCTCTACACATCCCCTCATTCCTCACCTGTGCACCCCAAAATTTAATTCCTTCTCAGCCTACCTCTGCACACCCCACACTACCCCCACCACCACCAATTTGCTCACCTTTGCAGAACAGGCTGATGTTAAGCTGAATGACCACAGTTGTAGGCAGGACTTTCAAGCATGCCCCTTTATCTCCCCAGTGGGCAGCATTCAGTATAGGCAATAGTTCATATGACCTCAGGGGGGCATGCTATACATATGAATGCCGTTGATCTGCTGCTATACATATGAATGACGTCATTAAAATATCAATGGCGGTTATTTACATGTAAACACAGGGTCTGCAGGTGAGTCATCTGTACACAGCAATAGGGCAGAGCTGGGCAGTAGTAGTAGCAGCACTTCACACTAAGATATCAGCACACAGCACAGGACTAAATCTTCAAGGGACAAGGAAATTTAAACCGGGATAGTTGTCAAGTATGAGGTAGCTGCTTTGGGCCCCACAACAATGACAGGGCCCAGGGCAGCTGCCCCTTTTGCACTGCCTTAAAGATGGCCCTGCGGTACGTCATACATCATCCAGGAAGAAGGGCTTCTATTGCTCTTCACTAGTGGTCCAGCTTCTATTGCTCTTCACTAGTGGTCCGGTTTATTTTGCTCTCCACTAATGGTCCGGCAGACAGCTTGTAGTTCTGAATGAACGCCCTTGTGGTTCATTCACAATCCCTGCAGCTTTCAAACAGTCAGCCCGCATGAAGGTATGGGCTGAAAGCTGCGGGGCTTGTCTGCAGAAGCCTGACACTGCACTCCTGATCCACTGATCATGGGTGCAATGCTTTCAAGGGTCTTGCAGGAAAGAATAATAAATGCACTTTTTTCTGCAAAAATATGTGTATTTATTATGTTTTTCTAAAAAAGGTGAACTTTTCCTTTAAGGAAAAAAAAAATAGCCTTTAGTCTACAGTCACACTGGATCCAACTTTGAAATTATGCGACTTCACTTGAAGCCGCACAATTTCAAAGTGGCATGTCAGTGAGACCTTATGTGCGACTTGGAAGACATCTGTGCGACTTCATACACAGATGTCTATGCAAGTCGCACCTCGACTTGCAAAAATTAGTGCAGGAACTACTTTCAAAACCGGCGTGACACCCGATGGAATCATAGTCGCACCAATTTGACTGCTTCCATTGCGGACAATAGGGTGTGACTTGTCATGCGATTTGAAACTACCAGTGTGACTGGGGGCCTAATATCAGTCTAAGTTAATAGATAGTACAGTTATACTTTGATATCAGACTGCCACCTTCAACCCCTAGTGCCACAGGCCCAAAAATACTGTGAAACAAATATAAAACCAACCAGAAAAGTAACACTAGAACTTTTGGTAAGACTCCCTTAGATGGGTATAGATATGGTGCACTCAGTTCTTTAAGTAGGGGGGGGGGGGGGGGTGAAGGAGTCCTTAAGGTGTGGAAGTTCTGTTTCTTCAGCTAGCTTAACAAGGGCCCAAAAAGATATTCCTGAATAATTGCTTCAATGCTGTAAGTAGTACATGCAAAGTGTCTCCTTGTTAGAACCTTGGTGGAAAGCAAACGGGGTAAAGGCATCTGCATGCAGTGTCTCTAGGGTACACAGAGAATGGGGTAATGTCCGCTCATCAATTCAAATGATACCAGGCTCGTGTTAGTAGAGAAGGACAGATCCTGGAGCAGGCTTCTGTTGAATCCGTGCCCAGATGGAGGATCCTGGCCACATGCCTTGCGCTGCTGTGATGTTTGTTGACGGTGATGAAGGTGACCCCGACCGCCACCAAACCAACAGGAAGCTTGCACACATGCGCCAGATGCTCTCCTCACTGCCTAGGCCGTAGCACCGGCTCGTGCTCCTCCAACCATCCGGGGTTTAGCTTGCAGCTTAAGGCCATGGTCCCAAGAGAGTGATCCCTCCACAGCGCAGGCTATATATATCCTCTCCCAGAATTCTGTTCTCTCCCTTCAGCCAGCTGGAACTTGTAGTCCACAACAGTCTGACTTCAGTGTAAGCTTGGCTCTTCAGACTAAATGTCCCAAGATCCTTCGCCTCTCTCTCGACACTCACTCTCTCTGCCTTCAGGATGTGACAATGGAGAGTCTAAGCTAAACACTAAAGGGAACAGCCCCACTGTGGTAAGTATTGCAGAGTGTCCCGATAACACAGGCAATTTCGCCAGCACCTGGCTACAGAACTATGAGCTTGTACCAAACTTGAAGAGATTAATCTTCCTCTGGTGGAAAATCCAAGCAAAGTCCTTTCACTGAGAATAAATAGACTAAGCTGTTTAGGACACTGGACACTATGTAAACTTTACACAGACAGCTGATTCTTGCACCCGAGGGAAGGCCTCAGCCCAAAGGATCTCCAGGATCTCTCTCTCGAGTCTGTACTCACAAATTTAATTGGAAATCTGGTTGCCTCCTTCCGATAATATTCCTGTGACAGTCTCCCCTGGGATACCAGACTAGCCCACCTGAGGCCTCGACAACCCGTAGACACATGGCAGGATGGCCTATTGGGCAAGCAGCCCCCCTTTGTCTGTGATCTCCTTCTAAGGTAAAAGACCCAGCAGGTCTCTGGGGCAGTATTTATACAGACTCCCAGCTGCCATCTGGGTACCTTTCCCCTAGGGATTGGCCAGGGTTGTATTAATATTCGGCTGCAGAATAAACTCTTCCTGCCCACTAATTTCCTGACCTTTCTGGACCAAGCAGGGGGGAAGCAGTTAATCATGCAGGCAGTGAAACATAGAAAAGGCCAAACAATCAACACAGCTACACTCATTACAGTGAGACAGAACTAAGTTTACCTAATCCTAGCACCTACCTAGGAGCATGCTACACATACAGTATTCTTTAACCACTTTTGGACCGACCACAGTACTTTTAGTGTGGGTGGGCAGCATGGGCAGGTATACATTTCTTTGCACATGTGCACTAGTGCAATGTGCCTCTCCCGTAACTGCTGTGTCCAGTAGATTACGGTTCCTGGCACCTGGCCACTTAAAAAATAAATTACTACACTAAATATATTGTATATATGCATAGAGTTTAGCCTTACAGTGGCTCTAAAAGCATGAAAGTTTTTGCCTTAATGCATTCTTTGCAATAAGGTAAAGAACCTTCCATGATCTGTTTCCCCAGCCCCCCCATAATACTTACCTGAGCCCTATCTTGATTCAGTGTTGTCCAGAGAGCATGAGTGCTGCTCTCTCTCCTGTCTCTCACAGCCCCAAAGATAGCAGCAAGAGCCATTGGCTCTTGCTGCTGTCAATCAAATCCTGTGAGACTGGGAGGCAGGGCCATGCCACACTGTATGTGTCTATATAGCCACGCATAGCCTAGCTCAGGAGCAAGCCAACACATCTGCCTGGATAGTAAATGCTTGCTATGAGGGCAGACAGAAGAGAAGAAGCAAAGAGTGCCGGCAGGGGACCCCAGAAGGAGCTTCGGGGCCACTCTGTGCAATACCATTGCACAGAGCAGACAAGTATAACATGTTTATTATTTTGATTAAAATATATATATATATACCTTTACTATCACTTTAAATTTTAGATAAAGACGATGTTAGATTCCCGTTACTGGCTATGGGGAGGGAATGCTGGGAAGTTTTGCTATTGTTCATTTGCCAGGAAAGCTGTCTAGATATCACGGGAGCTGAGCCTTTCATTCTGGTTCTGATTGGTTATCATATGCAGGCTGGATGATGTCTACATGTGATCACCAATAAGTCATATGCAAGACCAAAACTTAAAATTTATACACTTGCATCTGGCAGATATGAGAAGACAACTATAAAATTATTTTAAAGAAAAGGAGACATCTTTTGTATTGTTTATGATGGGATTATGTAACAGACATTTTATATACCAAAAAGACACCCCGGTACACAGAGTCATACCATCGTCCAGGAAGAAGGGCTTTATTGCTTTTCACTATGCACCGCATGCAGTTGACATTGGGAACCACGTGACATCGCCTGTAATTTCTGGTCACAAGTGTTTATATTTTATTACATTTTTACTTCTCTTTTCTTTAAACAAATTAAACAGGAAATTAAAGTGATTGTAAAGCTATGTTTTTTTTTTTTTTAAATAACAAACATGTCATACTTACCTCCTCTGTGCAGAGGGTTTTGCACAAAGTATCCCTGATGCTCCTTTTCTGGGGTCCCCCACAGCACTCCCGACTCCTCCTCTTCTTGAGTGCCCCCACGGAGAGCTGCTTTTCATGGGAGCACTCATGCGGGCGCGCTCCTGAGTCCTGCTGCTGAGTCACAGACTCAGTATTGACACAGACAGCAGGACTCGGCCCAGCCCCTCGGCACCTGTGTCACTGGATTTAATTCACAGCAGTGGGAGCCAATGGTTCCTGCTGCTATCAACCTATCCAATGAGGACCCGAGACAGCGGTTTAAGATGCTGTGCTCGTTCCCGTTGCTGGAATGATCGGGTTCAGGTAAGAAAAACAGGGGGGGGGGGGTGCTGCAGTACAAATGGTTCTTCACCTTAATGCAAGGAATGCATTAAGGTGAAAAACCATAAGGGTTTACAACCCCTTTAAGTGCATTTCTGTATTCCGGATGCGTTTATGCATACAGGTTTTTGATGTGTTCTAGTGAGTTTTTCCCATCTTGTTCTTCTTTATCTCAATTTTTTTTTTTTGCGATACATTTTGCCACTTTCTAGATGTGTTCCATTTAGAAAATATGCATCATGTACTACTTTTTTTGACTGCGCTGGAACGAAGAATTAAAACGCACTGGACTGCATCTGATGTAAACCAGCCCTAAGGCTTGGTTTACACCTCTGCGTTCACTGCGGCCCGTGTTTCCACGGGCAGAGCAAGCCCATTTACAGCTCGTGCTCCCCCCCCCCCCATACTCCCCTTGGTGTGACAGCAGGCAGGGTTTTTTCTACCTTCACCCGCTGTCACAATTCAAAACAAGCACAGCCGTGCAGAATAAATAGACTACAAGTACTGTCAGCCACTGCAGCAGATGGCTTGTAGTTCTGATCGAACACCCTTGTAGTTCATTCATAAGCCCTGCAGATTTAAAACAGACAGCCCGTATGAAGGTACAGGCTGAAAGCTGCAGGGTTTGTCTGCAGAAGCCTGACATTGCACCCCGATCCACTGATCATGGGTGTAATGCTTTCTAGGCTCCTGCAGGAAAGGATAAATGCACTTTTTTCTGCAAAAATATGTGCATTTATTATTTTTTCTAAAAAGGTGAACTGATCCCTTAAGAAAAAAAAAATAACTTTTGAAGTGTCACTATGACTAAAGTGTCACTAAACCCACATCATAAAAAACTATCAATAAATGGTGCAATTTCCAGTGTGGGCAGCGTGCCATTGGGATTCACTGTGTGGGTGGTTGCAGCTGCGAGAACTTGTGCGGGTCTTACAGCGGCACCACCCGCAAAAGTTTGACCCAAGCCTTGATGGTTCCAAAAAACAGTTACATTCAAGGCATGCCAGGGATGCTATCTGTCACATTTGCTTGTGCTCCCAACAAAAGTATCAAACCATCAAATGGCTGATGTCAAAACTGATCACGTGCAGCACCATGGCATCGAACAGAGATCAGCAGATTCCTTGGCTGAAAAGTATAGGAGGGTTTAGTTCTGCTTTAAACTACCAATAGGTTATATTTATAGACTCATAGAAAAGACTCATCTTCATCTCCCTCTTTTGCAAATAGATTACAGGACTTTCATACAATGACATATACTCCATACTACCACCTAGTGTACAAATATGAACACACACATATATATATATATACACACACACACACAGTACCGTTGTCAGGGGTTCACTCCAAGTGTAGAGCTTTAAAGCGGAGTTCCACTGACATGTTGTTTTTTTTTTGTTTTGTTTTTTAAACATTTGATTAACATTCAACGCAATCATCTTTTTAAAATTTTGTCCCCCGATGTCCGGGTTAATATAAAAAAATAACTTATATTATTGCTTCCTGGTCGTTCCCACATTGCTTGTGGGCATGTGAAGCCCACAAGCATAATGTTCTGGGATACGGTGCAGTTGAGTGACCAGCATGCACCGCCTGTTCTCGCGCATGCGCAGTATGACCGCATCGAAGCACCGTAAACTTCTCATGTTGCCATCACAACAGGCGTCGGAAGTGCCCGCCTCGTTGTGATGGCAACGAAGCCCTCGTGCTGTCCACCGACTCCTGGGAAATTATGACAAGCATCTCCCAGGAGCACTAGCGAGCACGGGCGCCGAGGGAAATTACGTCAGGCACCAGGGAGAGGAAGAGGCAGGGGGATAAACGCTGACGGGCTATCAAGCTATGCACACTGCTTCCACAGCTCGGCTCTTTTACTCTTGAGGTGTTTACCCCCCTGAGCTGTTGGTTTGTTTTTTCCTTATGATCACATAAACGTGCCACTGAACTACATCAATACTGGGTTACCAACCAGTATCTCTACCCTCCCAGTGCTGTGCTGCCGTTTAACTTGTGGTCTCTGGATAGACCCTGAAAACTGTGCTTGTGAGCTATTTTTGACTTTCTGCGTCCTGCGCTTGACTATCGCATGAATTTCTTATGCTCCTGAAGAAGCGTATTCCCTACGCGCAACATGTCGAGCAACTAAAAGATCATGTATACCCGGGCTTACATCCTTACCAACAAGCCTATTTATCTACACCCTCAACAGAAATATCATTTCGGGAATTTTGATTTCCATTTCTATGTACCGTATGAAGTGGTGTTAAGGTTATGTACGATGTATACAATATTAATCTTATAGAATTTTATATACCTTTATCTGTACTTATTGCTTGTACTATATGAATTTTTGTATCCAATAAACCAGTGGTTCTCAACCTTACTAGTGCTGTGACCCCTTGATAAAATTTCCCAAGTTATGGGGACCCCTAACAATAAAATTATTTTCGTAGCGTAGGTTGTCAGCACCCAAGGCAAGACAAGTAATTTGCACCTCTAACCCATGGACATTTAGCACCCCCCGAGTCCCTTCCATTTGTACAGTATTAAAACCCCTTATGGTACACTTTAGGATGTAGCACTCTCTCTTTGTTCTCCTTTCTTTCCCCTTTATCTCTCTTAATCCTAATTTCTTGTTTTTTTTCCCCCATCCCTCTCTCTAGCCATCTTTCTTGTTCTTTCTCTTATTCTTTCTCTCCCTTTTTCTTTGTTCCTCCCCCTCTTTTCCTCTCCCTTCCATGTATTCTCTATTTTTATCCATTCTCTTACTCCTTGGTGTGGGGGGGGGGGGAATGGGATGAGTGGCAGTGCTGGGGGGAGTTCTGATCAGCCAAATTAGGTGCTCTTGATGAAGGTCATCTGCTGATCTGAGAACTGTAGTGGGGACTTTTAATGGCAACTCTAATCACAGGTAGTGTTACTCACCGTGTCTCCGGCTTCACTGTGTCTCTGACATTGTGGTGTCTTGCAGCAGTGACACTTATGCTAAAATCAGGAGATAGGGTCTCCTCCAGCCCCTCCCACTTCACATTCCTCACCAGTCAGCTGACCTCTTGTCTCTGCCCCCAGCCATGCCGTGAACTGAATGGGCGACTGTGAAGAGGCTGAGTGGGCGACCGCGGGCTCCAGGAACAGTCCTGTTGGGCCGCCACGAAAAGGCTGGGAGAGTGGTGCGGGATTTAGGAACAGCCCAGGAATCGGTGACCCCTGGCAAATCGTCATTCGACCCCCGAGGGGGTCCCGACCCCCAGGTTGAGAACCACTGCAATAAACCAACCTTTTCATTTTTAGACAGCCTACTTGTGTGCCTCTAAAGTCCACTTCATAGTTTTTTAGTATTCATATGCCCATCTAATCCTAAACCTGCTCCCACCCCCATTCTATGTCCTATGCTAAGTAGAATATAGAGAGGAGAGATGCATATACCTATGTAGCACCCTCCTAGTTAGATTTGTAGATATTGTTTCTTTTGTGCTCCTCTGTAATCAATGGAGCAGTTGTTGATTGTTTTGGGCTAATCAGGGTCCCACAAGTTGCACACTTAATTGCTTATCCCTGCTTTCTGGAAAGCTCTAGAACATAGGAGTGGAGTTAGCTAAGTGAGCGGTCTGAATATTTAAAGTCCCAGCCAATCCCTGGGGAGGCATGCTCAGAAGATGGCTGGAGAAACATGAATTGTCTGGAGCTGGATCAGTTAGTGTCCTGTTCCAGGAGGAGAGGCACCGAGCCTAAAGGGCTATTGCCCTCCCAAGCTACTCAGCTGACACCTGCCAAGTTGCTCAAGGAGTTTCCAGCAGACACAAAGGTGGGGGGCCTATCCACTCAAAGAAATCTCTGAGGCTAAAGAAGGAGGGGGAATCTCACCCATAGATCAGTCTGGAGGTCCTCTTTTCAAATGTCTGCCAACTACTTAAAGCGGAGCATCACCCAAATAGGGAAGTTTTGCTCTTGCTCCTCCTGCCCCCCTCCTCCTTCAGTTTTGGCACTTCATTGTTTTTTTTTGGGGGGGGGTATCTGTTTTTGACAGGTACCCTCTCCCCCACTTCAGCCATCTAGATCATGTCACAGATCCAATCAGATACGCAGTCAGCAGCCTGCAGTGAAGCTGCAAGCAGTCAAAGCCAGCTGCCCACGGTTATTATACCGACACCGGGGACCAAAGCCTGGTGAAGATACCAGCCAGGTGAGGACACCGCTAGATCCTGGGACAGGTGAGTGTCTACTTATTAAAAGTCAGCAGCCACAGTTTTTGTAGCTACTGACTTTTAATTTTTTAATGTATGACTGAAGAACCTCTTAAGCACTTGTGAGTAGAGATCCGAGAGCAGAATCTGGGTGACTGTGCTGCTCTTAACTCCTTGGTGCACTTTTGCTAAGACTTGCCTGTCCTGGGTCACTGCCTATGGTGTCTCAGTGCTATCTATTACCTTGAGAATGGATTGAGTTCATATATTATACATTGGCTCCTGCCAATCAAATCCTGTGAGACTGGGGGGCAGGGTCATGCTGTGCTGTGACACGCTGTATGTGTCTATGGACACTCATAGCCTGCCTCGGGAGCGAGCCCGCACGTCTGCCCCCATAGCAAATGCTTGCTATGGGGCAGACACAGAAGAGAAGAAGCCAAGAGCGCCGGCAGGGGACCCCAGAAGAGGAGCTTCGGGGCCACTTTGTGCAATACCATTGCACAGAGCAGGTAAGTATAACATGTTTATTATTTTAAAAAAAAAAATTAAAAAAAAATATATATACAGTGGCTTGCGAAAGTATTCGGCCCCCTTGAACTTTTCAACCTTTTGCCACATTTGAGGCTTCAAACATAAAGATATAAAATTTTTATTTTTTGTGAAGAATCACCAACAAGTGGGACACAATTGTGAAGTGGAACATAATCTATTGGATTTTTGAAACTTTTTTAACTAATAAAAAAATAAAAAGTGGGGCGTGCAAAATTATTCGGCCCCCTTGCGTTAATACTTTGTAGTGCCACCTTTTGCTGCGATTACAGCTGCAAGTCACTTGGGGTATGTCTCTATCAGTTTTGCAGAGTTTTTCAGAGACTGAAATTCTTGCCCATTCTTCCTTGCAAAACAGCTCGAGCTCAGTGAGGTTGGATGTAGAGCGTTTGTGAACAGCAGTTTTCAGCTCTTTCCACAGATTCTCGATTGGATTCAGGTCTGGACTTTGACTTGGCCATTCTAACACCTGGATACATTTATTTGTGAACCATTCCTTTGTAGATTTTTCTGTATGTTTGGGATCATTGTCTTGTTGGAAGATAAATATCCGTCCCAGTTTCAGGTCTTTTGCAGACTCCAACAGGTTTTCATCCAGAATGGTCCTGTATTTGGCTGCATCCATCTTCCCCTCAATTTTAACCATCTTCCCTGTCCCTGCTGAAGAAAAGCAGGCCCAAACCATGATGCTGCCACCACCATGTTTCACGGTGGGGATGGTGTGTTGAGTGTGATGAGCTGTGTTGCTTTTACGCCAAACATATCGTTTTGCATTGTGGCCAAAAAGTTCGATTTTGGTTTCATCGGACCAGAGCACCTTCTTCCACATGTTTGGTGTGTCTCCCAGGTGGCTTGTGGCAAACTTTAGACGAGACTTTTTATGGATATCTTTGAGAAATGGCTTTCTTCTTGCCACTCTTCCATAAAGGCCAGATTTGTGCAGTGTACGACTGATTGTTGTCCTATGGACAGACTCTCCCACCTCAGCTGTAGTTCTCTGCAGTTCATCCAGAGTGATCATGGGCCTCTTGGCTGCATCTCTGATCAGTCTTCTCCTTGTCTGAGCTGAAAGTTTAGAGGGACAGCCAGGTCTTGGTAGATTTGCAGTGGTCTGATACTCCTTCCATTTCAAAATGATCGCTTGCACAGTGCTCCTTGGGATGTTTAAAGCTTGGGAAATCTTTTTGTATCCAAATCTGGCTTTAAACTTCTCCACAACAGTATTACGGACCTGCCTGGTGTGTTCCTTGGTCTTCATGATGCTCTCTGCGCTTTCAACAGAACCCTGAGACTATCACAGAGCAGGTGCATTTATACAGAGACTTGATTACACACAGGTGGATTCTATTTATCACCATCAGTCATTTCGGACAACATTGGATCATTCAGAGATCCTCGCTGAACTTCTGGAGTGAGTTTTCTGCACTGAAAGTAAAGGGGCCGAATAATTTTGCACGCACCACTTTTCAGTTTTTTAATTGCTAAAAAAGTTTAAAATATCCAATAGATTTCGTTCCACTTCACAATTGTGTCCCACTTGTTGGTGATTCTTCACAAAAAATTAAAATTTTATATCTTTATGTTTGAAGCCTGAAATGTGGCAAAAGGTTGAAAAGTTCAAGGGGGCCGAATACTTTCGCAAGCCACTGTATATATATATATATATATATATATATATATATATATATATATATATATATATATATACACATACATATATACCTTTACTACCCCTTTAAATGTTAGGTAAAGGCGATGGTTAGATTTTCGTTACTGGCTATGGGGAGGGAATGCTGGGAAGTTTTGCTATTGTTCATTTGCCAGGACAGCTGTCTATATATCATGGGAGCTGAATCTTTCATTCTGGTTCTGATATGATTGGTTGTCATATGCAGGCTGGATGGTGTCTACACGTGATCACCAATAAGTCACATGCAAGACCAAAACTTAAAAATTCTGCACTTGCATCTAGCAGATATGAAAAGACAACTATAAAATAATTTCAAAGAAAGGGAGACATCTTTTGTATTGTTTATGATGGGATTATGTAACATAGACCTTTTATATACCAAAAAAACACCCGGTACCACAGAGTCATACCATCGTCCAGGAAGAAGGGCTTATTTTGCTCTTCACTAGTAATCTCTTCTTCACTATGCACCACATGCAGTTGACATTGGGAAACCACGTGACATCTCCTGTGACTTCTGTGTTCATATTTGATGATATTTTTACTTCTCTTTTATATAAACAAATTAAACAGGAAATTAAGTGCATGTTCTGTAAGTATGTTTTGCTTGCGTCTATCTAGCAAGGTTACTCTGTGGTATAAGAAAGGAAGCCAAGACTTCTGCAGTGTATAAATGTGCGTTTACTATATAAAGATGCTGTACATACAAACTATTACAATCTTAGGAATACAATACAAGACTGACAGATATCTATGACAAGCAAAATGCCTAGCAAATGAACAGCCTATGGTCTATATCAGTACAAATACACTTAATGGTTACTTATCTTCTGTTACTGTATGTTCGTGATCTCCATTGGCATAGATTCTCCTGGAGCATCAGGCACCTTTCTTCTATCATGAGTGGCTTCTGATCTTACAGCCTGATGGTGTGTGTGTCCCAGTCTCTACTCATCCCTTTTTGTTACCAAAAGTTAATGGTTACAAACTTGTTTCCATAACAACCAACTAACAGTCATTCTTTCAGTTTGAGAGCTGAAAGAATCTCAAACAAGTTGTTTACTGTATCTGTAGAAACAATGGACTGTTGAAAACTGTCAATTGAATACGACAATGGTATCTATGTAAACAATTGTCTACTCAAGCCAAGACAGTAATCTAACAGTCATTCTTTTAGTTTGAGAGCTGAAAGAATTTCAAACAAGTAATTTCTTACTTGTTTACTGTAGCTATAGAGACAATAGTCTGTTGAAAACTGTCAATTGAACACAACAATGGTATCTACGTACCCATTGTATGAAACAGCATTTGTTTGAGGAATCTACTCAAGCCAAAACACTGACAGTAATCTGACCAACTCACTATTGTAATATTGTTCCATGTATCTTATGTCTGATTAATAAAAAAAAATCATATTTTTAACAAACGCAACACATTCCGCCCTAGATTTTATCCTTTCAGACTTCATACAGAAAATCACTTCATTACTAAGAAAAACTCATTCTAAACATTCCTTTTCCTTGAATGCAACACCTCCCATATTTCTGTCATTGAGAAGGTGTTTCAGTCTTTAACTAAAAAGTTAATTCGAAAGTCCATTCTAAAGTTCTTTAGAAACAAGTCCAGGCTTGTAATACATCAAAGGACTTGCTCTCCACAGCTCTTGCGATCTTCCGTCATTCTTTCCATCATGTCCTATGGATCAAATTGGAGTCAGCCTGTGGAGTGCAAAATAAAGCGGATTATCTGTTCCTTCTAATAATACATAAACAGTAGATCCAAGCCCTTCAGCTACAATTTCTCCTCTAAATGGCTTCTTGTCTGGATATCTGACTAACACTTTGCCCCCTGCCTGTACCCACTTCTGACCCTCCCAAAGAACATCAATGGGGAGGAGAGGAAATATACTGATATTTCCCAGGAGATCACTGCTGTTTATTTTGGAAGGTTTGATGTTATGTAGCCTCACTTTTAACTCTTGCTGAGAAGTATCCACTAACCAGTCAGAGTCCCAACCACTGTCTTGAAGCTCATCTGTCAATGCAAATGTAACTTCAAACCTTCCTGCCAGATTCCCTCTCATTCCTAGATAGGCTTCAGATACGTCACTCTTGGTTTCTACGTCATGGGAAGCAGTAACATGGTATCTGTTAAGCCCTGTTCTTTCAGGAACCTTACATAAATACTGAACTCTGCACTCTAGCTGTGGAATCTGTGCCCCATCCCCTACCATCCTCTCATATGGTGTGCTTTTTGCTATTGGCCTAGAATTTAACAACATGACTGTCTGTGTGATTACCCAATCCCACCCCCTTAGTGTATGTGTGGGTGTAAGTTTGCGTATCTGGTCCTTCAATAGCCCGTTGTATCTTTCAATCAAACCAGCTGCCTGTGGATGGTATGGGATGTGGCACAACCAGTACACTCCAGAATCTTTGGCCCACTTCTGTACTGTTGATCCGGTGAAGTGTGAGTCGTTATCACTTTGGACTTGTTTCTGACAACCATAAGCAACGACAAGGTTCTGTTGAAGCGTTGCAGCTTGATCTGTGCGTTTGCAAGGATGAACAAGCATAAGTCCTGTATAGGTGTCCATTGCAGTGCAACAATATCTCACTCCATTGTTTCCCCGGGGCAGGGGACCGATGAAGTCAATTTGCCAGATCTCTGCAGGCCTCTCACCCCTCTTAATCGACCCGGTGGAGTACTTTTGCAATGGCCATTGTCGCACTTCTCCACACACTGTACAGTTCCCTATTACAATCTTTATCATGTCCATGGATATAGGCAATCCTCTCTGCTGTGCCCATTCATATGTTGCTTTCTGCCCCAAACGTCCAGATTGCTTGTGGGCCCAGTTGGTCAAGTTCATCAAAACAGGATCAATTGGCACAACTGCCTTCACTTTGGCGATTTCATCTGCAACTCTGTTATAGTTCTCAAAGTCTGGGACTAGGGGCACATGTGCATCAACATGCCCCACTTTTATGGTGAGGGAGTGAGCTTCCTTTCAGATGTAGTCCCATACTTCCTTGCCTCTCCACACCACCTTTCCATGAATCATCCATTCATTGGACTTCCACGTGGGCATCCAAGTTGTCAGTCCTTTAAAAACCGCTCAGCTGTCAGTGTAAATAGTGACATGGGAAGAAGGATCCTCCTGAAGAGTCATCACTACAGCTTTCAACTCTGCATACTGACTGGGCCCTCCAATTCCGGTCTCCTGCAGGACTGTGTTGGTACTTGGGTTGTAGGCTGCTGCTGCTGTCCATTTACGCCCAGACGAGGCGACTATGGCTGAACCATTATTGAACCACGCTGACTCCTTCATGTCTTCTGACAGAGACTCAAAGGGTGGAGCCTCTTGAATGGGGGATGACTGCAGCACAGGATTTTCTTCTGGCCGGGTGCTGGTAAAAATAACAAGCCCTGCCAACTGTTTTGAAATGTCTCTAACATACCCAGCTGCAATTCCCCCTTTTTCTTGAAGGTACCACTTCCATTTCATCAGTGTCTGGTTCTGGGCTACAGCTACCCTAGTGGTCAGTCCATTATCTCTCACCCATCCTGCTATTGGCAATGCAGTATAGATGGTGACTGTGTCCTTTCCTGTAATGGTCTCTACATGTGGAAGTGCTGTGCAGGCCCCAAACAGGTACTTCTCTAGGGGCGTGTATCTCTTCTGTGACCCTGTCAGTTGTTTGGACCAAAATCCAATGGATATTGCTCTCAGTCCTTTCTTTTCATTTGGCTGCCACAGAATCCAAGATATGGTACCATTCTGCTCCACTACATCCAGCTGAAATGGTACTCCTTGTCTCACAGGTCCTAATCCCTGATGCTGCAAAATAGCTTCTTTAGCAGCCAGGAATGCAGTCCGCTGCTCTGAACCCCATGAGAACTCAGTCTTTTTTCTGGTGACATTATATATAGGCCTCAGAATCAGTCCAAGATGTGTGATGAATGATCTCCAGAACCCCACATCTCCAATGAACTTCCTTTTTGGTAGTAGGGGACGACAGTGCCTGGATAGTTTGCACAACTGTCTCTGGAATTTTCCCCTGCGGCCCAGTCTACATCATTCCCAGGAATTTCACTTCTGTGGCAGGTCCTTGGACTTTGTCTTTGTCGATAGCCCACCCTCTGTTTTCCATGTGATGTATCAGCAGGTGCAGTGCTTCAATTACATCTTCTTTTGTTTCAGAGATCATGATGTCATCAATGTAGTGAAACACAGCGACTTTCAAACTCAGGGTACTTAAATCTCAGGCAATCAGTCCATGACAAATCGTTGGAGAATGAACATAGTCTTCAGGAAGCACAGTGAACGTGTACTGGCAGCCGTCCCACACCATAGCAAACTGGTCTTGACACTCTGGGTCTATCAAAATTGAAAAGAAAGCATTAGCCAGGTCTATCACAGCATGATATTCTCCTGCATCTTTAGCAAATTTCTCAACAATATCTGGTACAGCTGACTTCAATGGAGGTGCCACTTTGTTTAGACCTCTGTAATCCACAGTCATTCTCTATGTCCCATCAGGTTTTTTTACTGGGAACACCAGAGACAAGAAAGGGCTTACAGCAGGTCTAAGGATCCCTACTCTCAACAATTCTTGAATGGTCTCCCCAATTTCTTTGTGGCCTCCAGGAAGTCTGTACTGCTTGAGACAGACTGGCTTCTCTGGTGGAGGAATGTAGACAGGGGTCCATTTCGCATGACCTCTGACCACAGCCTTCGCCGCCCTTACCAGATACGCTTTATCAGATTACCCGAATGTGAATGTACCTCTTTCAGTCTGAATTGACTGACCTTGAAGTACATCCATCCCAAGAATATTTTTGGGTAACTCTGATACCAAAACATATGTCATAAATCCTGATCCCTTGCCAATAGCCAATTTCACCCGTATCCTAACTGCTGGTGTAGTTTGCCCTCTCAAACCTTCTACATAAATCAATTCTCCTTTGTGATGAGAAGGATTGCCTTGCAAAAATGTAACTTCGGCTCCGCTATCAACTAAAGCCATTACATGTGTAGGAGAAGATGACTTCCCCCACCATACAGTGACAGGTGCATATGGGTGTCGGTCTCCTGCTTGCACTGCCCTCACGGCTATTACAGGAGACTCACCTTCCCTTCATAAAGGATAAGGAACCTCCCAATCCCCTTTTCTGATTCTCTCTATCTCCTCCCCAGGATAAAGGGGTTTGGGTTCATGTTCAGTTTTGGGAATTGGTTTGGGGCTAACAGGAGGGGTCTGTTTTGTTTTCTCTAAGTCCAGGCTGATATTATCTTCACCAAGAGTAGTGTTTCTAACCCTGACAGTTTTCCCTACTAAAAGTTTCCACCTCTTCAGCGTTTCTGCAGTAGAAATCCCATCTATCTCACCTTTAGGTACTCCTGCCCTTAATAGGTCCACCCACATTTCTTTCCTAGAAATAACTAGCCTGGTTTTCTCTTCACCTCCTGTCTTCTCTACCCCATTCCCTTTCTTCTCTGTTCTTTTCTGCTTGTATTCTTCCTGTCTGGCCTTGACCTTAACCTTATCTACTGCCCTGACAGGTTTTGTTTTAGCCTCCTCTAGCTCCCCCAACTGGCTTAAAAGGGTTGTGGCTTCATGAACCTTGCTGTTTAATCCCAGGCCTGCCAACAAGGACAATAATGGAGCCCTGAGATTAAATGGGGCAGACTTCATCAGCTTAGAGCGCAGAGCAGACGTAAAGGGTTCCATATCTGGACCCATCTATTCTGGAAACGTATTTAATCCGGTTATATAACCCATCTCACGTAACCTGGAAATACCCTCTCCTATTGATCTCCATGAGTAGGTATTTTCCAGGTCAGTAGGACTAGCGTATACTCGGACTATTGCATCTCTCACAAGGTCTAACAGTGAAAAATTCACGCTAAACTCTCAGGCTTTTCGCATTGCCTGATGCAATTGTGGATCATGGGTTAACACTCCCATAACCACTACTTCCTTACCTGACAAAACAACACGGTCCGCCCTTCATCCCATAAGCGTAGGAGCCAACTCACTAGGGGTTCCCCAGACCTTTGTTTGTATTGTTTTGCCAGCTCATGGAGTTCAGTTTGTGTAAACTCCCGTACTTCTTCAAATTCAACATCTCTGGGGTTGCGATAATGCACCTCCCCATCTGCCATATCCTCTCTATCATGTTGCCGTTTCCTATGCTTAGTAATGAGAGGTCTGGCATACTTTTTCTTGCGCACTAGCAAATCATCATGCAAAATTTCAAACTCTACCTCCTCATCCTCACTATCATTTGAGAAGAGAACATCCTCACAATCCCAATTTTGGTATGTGACAATGGCACGTACCCTGGCTTTACTAACAGGTTTATGGCCCTTCCTTTTCCTTAAGGCATTAATTGATTTGGTCATGAAGGCTGCACACCGCTCTTGCAAATCATCAGCCCTACTAGCAGTTGAACGTACACACTCTGAAACAACTGCTAGTTGGTCTTTTAATACCTTAACTTCTGCCTCTGCCTTCTATGTGATTCGGTGTAAATAGCATGAAGAAAATACCAGCCCACTGTGGACACTGTCCTCTTCTCTTTTTTACTTAAATCCAACCGCTTAAGGCTAAAATCTACAAAATGATCTGAGACTTTATCACCCCAAGTCAGGTTCAAAGGAAAAGCATACTTCACAAATTCTTTAGCAAGAGGCTCCCACTCATTGTCTCTGGCCCAGATAGGTAAGCTGCACACTACCTTCTGGCCACCAGAACCCTCTGCAGCCTTGCTTTTCCTAAACAGCTTACGCAGAATTTCACTTAGCTCAAGCTACACAACACACTACAGAAAAACAGGTCTGCTTCAATTGAATTAGCACAGATCGCGGCACGAGCCCCCAAATGTTTTGCTTGCTTCTATCTAGCAAGGTTACTCTGTGGTATAAGCAAGGAAGCTAAGACTTCTGCAGTGTGTAAATGTGCTTTTACTATACAAAGATGCTGTACGTACAAAACTATTACAATCTTAGGAATACAATACAAGACTGACAGATATCTATAACAAGTGAAATGCCTAGCAAATGAACAGCCTATGGTCTATATCAGTACAAATACACTTAATGGTTACTTATCTTCTGTTACTGTATGTTCGTGATCTCCATTGGCAACGATTCTCCTGGCGCATTAGGCACCTTTCTTCTATCATGAGTGGCTTCTGATCTTACAGCCTGATGGTGTGTGTGTCCCAGTCTCTACTCATCCCTTTTTATTTGTACAAGTTTGTTACCAAAAGTTAATGGTTACAAACTTGTTTCCATAACAACCGACTAACAGTCATTCTTTCAGTTTGAGAGCTGAAAGAATCTCAAACAAGTTGTTTACTGTAGCTGTAGAAACAATGGACTGTTGAAAACTGTCAATTGAATACGACAATGGTATCTATGTAAACCATTGTCTACTCAAGCCAAGACAGTAATCTAACAATCATTTTTTCAGTTTGAAAGCTGAAAGAATCTCAGACAAGTAATGTCTTACTTGTTTACTGTAGCTATAGAGACAATAGCCTGATGAAAACTGTCAATTGAACACAACAATTGTATCTACGTACCCATTGTATGAAACAGCATTTGTTTGAGAAATCTACTCAAGCCAAAAAACTAACAGTAATCTGACCAACTCACTATTGTAATATTGTCCCATGTATCTTATGTCTGATTAATATAAAAAAATCATATTTTTAACAAACGCAACACAAAGTAATGTCCACATGGCATCCAAATGAGTCCAAACTCCAGGGCTAGACATGAATACAAAACCAAACTAAATAAGTCAATGCCCGAGGAGTAGTGCGCATTCATCTCCACACAATACAATGTAGATTTCACTTCTTTGAAGCCGGCCCAATCCTGGTGTGTAGGCGAAAAGGGGGCGTGACCGGATGTGGATGCGGATGGTGTGCGGGGTGTGAGTGAGCAGCGAAAGCAGCGAGATGAGAGTCTCCTCACTGAGTACCTGCTT
The DNA here is from genome assembly GCA_037952835.1 of Lithobates septentrionalis. Classification (NCBI taxonomy): domain Eukaryota; kingdom Metazoa; phylum Chordata; class Amphibia; order Anura; family Ranidae; genus Lithobates; species Lithobates septentrionalis. The sequence continues at coordinate 3,801,166 of JBBDGP010000257.1, forward strand.
TTTCCGGAGCGTCTGACCAGCTGCTATCACTGGGCAGTCTGAGACTCGGAGTGACCGGTGGCGAGTGAGGAGCGAGGAGGTGTCTCTAGACAGAGAGACCGGCACTTGAAACAGCCAACTGCACGGAAGCATACCTGCCGGAGCCGCTGTAGCTGCTGCGCCTGCGCGACCCGGACGAGTGGAGCGGTAACAGGAGGCCGCTGCAGAGTGGTGAAGGAGGAAGCCGGCGACTGTGGAGTTGGTGGACCCCGGAGTACCTGTGCTAAAGGGAACGGCAGCACCTCTGGAGGTTAGTCGGGGGGGCCGGATGCTGCATCCTGGAAATCTGAAGACCGGAGCAGGCAGGTGAGCGGGACTTTGAAATAGGGTTCAGACCTGTCAAACTTAGCGAAGGGAAAATGCTTATGTGACCCTTATCATAACAGGGGGACCGAGGACTTTACGGGTACCTGCGGTACACTGAGCATTACTAAGAGTACTAAGTATTTAAGCTGTACAAACATGAATACCGGTCGATTGGAGGTGGAAGGGCCGCTGATGGTGCTTTTTTATCAAAAGGGACAGTGTTTGTCTGTGCAATTCAGGCCCCCGCAGCTTATTGTTTTTTCTCTCCGTTTCTCACCCCCGGTGTCATCTGGCACTTGGCTATATAAAATTAACAATAGCAATGTCAAGGAGGAGGGGGGAGGAGCCAGTCAACATGGAGAATTTGGGGCCCCAATCACTGCGGTCAGCAAAGGAGAAGGGAAACCAGGCGGCAGCAGCAGCAGCAAAACTGGAGAGATTTGCACATACCCCTGAACAGACACCCACCAAAAATGGGCAAGTATCGCAAGTCAAAGCCCCTGCGGATAGGAAAAGTCAGGGGCAGGTATCATCAACTCCAGCTGGAACAGGACACAAGAACCCGAATGCTAATAAAGGCACAGGGGCAGTAGAAAAGGCCCATATGCCACTACCATCCACCGTCTCCGTTATAGAGGCAGAACCCACCTTAAGGGAGGTATTACAAGCGATTAATTCATGTAAAATATCAATGGAGGGGTTAAGCTGTCAAATTAAAGAGGTTAAAGATGAACTGTTACTAATAAAGCAGGAACTGCAAAAGGCAATAGACAGGATAACTGGCCTAGAGGGAAGAGTGAGTCAAATAGAGGATGATGTATTTCCCCTACAGAAAGATGTTAAAACCATGAAGGATCAAATGGGTAGAATTAATGAGAAAATGGATGAAATGGAAAATCGCCTGAGAAGGGACAATATAAGGATAGTGGGCCTCCCAGAGAGATGTGAGGGGCTTAGCCCTATTGCTTTTCTGGAAGGATGGCTCATAGAAGTATTTGGAAGAGACGTATTCTCTTTGCAGTTTGCGATTGAGAGAGCTCATCGGGTCCCTTTCAGGGCGCCGCTTCCTGGAGGCCGCCCTAGGTCCTTACTAATGAAATTTCTGAATCACTATGACAAAATAATTCTGCTACGTAAAGCTAGAGAGAAGGGGCCTGTTCTCTACAATGGAGCAAGAATTTCTTTTTTTTCGGACTTTTCCCCGGAGCTGCAGAGACGCAGGGAGGGTTTTTTGGATATCAAACGCACCTTACAAAAATTTGAAGTTAAGTATGCTCTACTGTACCCAGCTAGGCTACGGGTAGAAGCATTTGGGGAGGTCCTCTTCTTTGACTCGCCGACAGGAGTAACACGCTGGTATGAAGAAAATAAACAAAGACTGAAACCTAAGGAACGCAGCCCAGAGAGTTAGGGCATCCGATAACAAGATTTGGACTGTGGGAAGGAATGTGGACTTGGTATAGAATGGAAGAGGGATGTTGTATGTTAAAGTAGGAATGTGGGTAGAGGGGGATATTACACTTAAAATTTGGCACATATGGATATTACTGGTAACGGGAGGGGGGGGAATGTTTGGTAGGAATATATCACAAGGAACATATGAGGTGGTCACGTATAAAGCCCCAAGGGCGAACCTGGTAAGGTGGGGAGGGGGGGAGGAAGAGGGTGGGGGGGGGCTGGTGGGAGGGAGGGAGATGGGGGGGTGGTTGGGTGGTGGAGAGGATGGGGGGTTGTAAAGTCAAGACAGAGAGAATTTAAAATGCACTTAGAATCTAGGGAGGTACACAGGGAGGTAGAAGGGGGGGAGGGGGGATTTTGGGGTAAGCACATGCGTGGTAAATATGATAAGAACACTAGATATAAGAAAATGGAAGATAAAGGGGGACACTTGGAATGTTCACTAGTAGGGAAGATAACAGTAAAATAACATGGTATGCCCTATGGGTTCGAATGCACATTACGGTATTAAGAGAGGGGTTTTGTTTTAGTTGTCTCACGGGTTTTGGAATTATGATGGGTAAGAAGGGTTTATTATCTGGTGTAGGGCAATATACCAGGCCTAAAGCTAGAGTGTCCATTCTCTTCGGATCCAGTACAACTGGGTTTCCGGGTGCCAATTTCTCTCTGTTGCATGTTTGATGCAGTCCAAGCAGGGCCGGTCCTGGCCGGGGTGCACGGGGTGCAGTGCACCCGGGCGCCACAGAGGTGGGGGCGCTGAAGCGCCAGAGTGCTCCCCTCCCTCCTCCTCCTCTCCATGTCGGCGGCTCTTTCCGCCGGTCACCGCAGCCGCCGCCGTCGCTGTGTCTCTTGCCTAAGCCCAGCCATCCCCCCTCCCTCCTCCTGTCAGAGGAGGAGAGCGGAACGAGCCACAGATCGTAGCGGCTGTGTCTCTGTGTGCAGAGAGACCAGCCGCGCAGTGACGTCATGGGGGGGGCGGTCCGTTCCCGACGTGTTCCAGCTCTCCTCCTCCTGTGTAACTCCCGCCTGCTGCCCAAGCCTGACACGCTCAGTTCTCCACCCGGGCGACGCGGCTGTACACTGTCCTCTCCAGCTGCCGCCCGGGTGTTTTTTAATTAGCTCAATGGAGGGGAAGCTGCTTTGTCAGCGGTCTATACTAATGGAGGGGGGGTTTGTCCTGGGGGGGTCTATTCTAATGAAGGGGGGGTTGTCCTGGGGGGTCTATACTAATGAAGGGGGGTTGTCCTGGGGGGTCTATTCTAATGAAGGGGGGGTTGTCCTGGGGGGTCTATACTAATGAAGGGGGGGTTGTCCTGGGGGGTCTATACTAATGGAGGGGGGGTGGTTTGTCTTGGGGGGGTCTGTACTAATGGAGGGGGGTGGTTTGTCCCGGGGGTCTGTACTAATGGAGGGGGTGGTTTGTCCTGGGGGTCTGTACTAATGGAGGGGGGGTGGTTTGTCTTGGGGGGGTCTATTCTAATGAAGGGGGGGTTGTCCTGGGGGTCTATACTAATGAAGGGGGGTTGTCCTGGGGGGTCTATACTAATGGAGGGGGGGTGGTTTGTCTTGGGGGGGTCTGTACTAATGGATGGGGGTGGTTTGTGCCGGGGGTCTGTACTAATGGAGGGGGTGGTTTGTCCTGGGGGTCTGTACTAATGGAGGGGGGTGGTTTGTCCGGGGGGGGGGGTCTGTACTAATGGAGGGGGGGTGGTTTGTTCTGGGGGGTCTGTACTAATGAAGGGGGGTGGTTTGTCCTGGGGGTCTGTACTAATGGATGGGGGTGGTTTGTCCAGGGGGGTCTGTACTAATGGAGGGGGGTGGTTTGTCCCGGGGGTCTGTACTAATGGAGGGGGGTGGTTTGTTTTAGAGGGGTCTGTACTAATGGAGGGGGGTGGTTTGTTTTGGGGGGTCTGTACTAATGGAGGGGGATGGTTTTGTACTAATGGAGGGGGGTGGTTTGTCCTGAGGGGGGTCTGCACTAATGGAGGGGGTGGTTGTCCTGAGGGGGGTCTGTACTAATGGAGGGGTGTTTGGTTTGTCCTGAGGGGGGTCTATACTGATAGAGGGGGGTGTTTTGTCCTGGGGGGTCTATACTGATGGGGGGGTCTATACTGGGGGAGGGGTTTATACTTAGTGGGGGGTCTGCACTGACGGAGGGGGGTCTATACTTAGTGGAGGGGGATCTGTACTGAGGGGCGACTATAGTTGGTGGAGGGGGGTGATACCATGTTTTACCGCACCAGGTGACACCCCTCTCCCTCTCCTCTTTGCGCGCGCGCTGCTGTACTAGTGAGCGGAGCACTATGTTTCTTCCCCCCGCCTTCATATCGGCCAGGGAAGAAAAAAAAAAGGAGCAAAGAGCAGGATTGTGGGACATGTAGTCCCGAGGACTGGCAGCCCCACTATAACATGGAAACTGCAGCCCACACAGCATGCTCAGCTGAATGGGAGAGAGAGAGCCAGGAGCCCGGGAAAGCTTTCAGGGAAGTACACCCAGGACTTCAGAGAGAGAGGACAGTGCTGAGGGAACACCATCAGAGAGAGAACCCCGCTGCCCTGCGCCACCAGAGGGAAAGCCACACAGCCACCCGGAGAAAGGAATGGAGTCATTACAGGAATACACATCTGGGTGCTACTCAGCGGACTCGCCACGGGCAATTCAGAGTGAGCTGACTCCTGATTAGAGGAACCGTTGTTACTGTATCGCTGGGTCCGGTGAGAGGGCCGATCGGCCATTATCTACTAACGTCCATAGGAACTGCAGTCTCTGACCATCTCCTTTACTATGTCTGCAGTCTCTGACCAGCTCTTGTATTATGTCTGCAGTCTCTGATCATCTCCTGTATCATGTCTGCAGTCTCTGACCATCTCTTGTATCATGTCTGCAGTCTCTGACCATCTCCTGTACTATGTCTGCAGTCTCTGATCATCTCCTGTATTATATCTCCAGTCTCTGACCATCTCCTGTACTATGTCTGCAGTCTCTGACCATCTCCTGTATTATATCTCCAGTCTCTGACCATCTCCTGTAGTATGTCTGCAGTCTCTGATCATCTCCTGTAATATGTCCGCATTCTCTGACCATCTCCTGTATTATGTCTGCAGTCTCTGACCATCTCCTGTTCTATGTCTGTAGTCTCTGACCATCTCCTGTATTATGTCTGCAGTCTCTGACCATCTCCTGTTCTATGTCTGCAGTCTCTGACCATCTCTTTTAACATGTCTGCAGTCTCTGATCATCTTCTGTATCGTGTCCTCAGTCTCTGACCATCTCTTGTAACATGTCTGCAGTCTCTGACCATCTCCTGTACTATGTCTGCAGTCTCTGACCATCTCCTGTACTATGATTGCAGTCTCTGACCATCTCCTGTAATATGATTGCAGTCTCTGACCGTCTCTTGTATCATGTCTACAGTCTCTGACCGTCTCCTGTATTATGTCTGGGGGCTCTTTCTAACAGACTCTCTAACAGACAGCCCTCTCTGTGTGCATCAGAGAGACTCCCCTCCAGGTCTCATTAGTTCACACTCTTCCTGTATTTTCTTTATTGTTAAAAGATCATGGGAAGATCCTAGGGTAATGAAGACTTAGCCCTGGTTCACACAGGGGCCGCACGACTTGCAAGTCCCCTCACGAGGCGACCTGCACACGACATCCACGGCGACTTGCAAAATGACTTCTGTATAGAAGTCTATGCAAGTCGCCTCAAGGCGCCCCAAAAGAAGTACAGGAACCTTTTTCTAAGTCGGAGTGACTTGCGTCGCTCCTATTAGAACGGTTCCATTGTACAGAACGGGAGGCGATTTGTCAGGCGACTAGGTCGCCTGACAAGTCGCCCCTGTGTGAACCAGCACTAAGGGGAGCATCTCTGTGTTTGAGTCGTTGCCATAGTAACATTTGTAAAGGGGAGGAGTTGGTAAGATGACCACGCCCACGTGGGGGCGCCAGAAATATTTCTGCACCCAGGCGTCTGTGACCCTAGGATCGGCCCTGAGTCCAAGGTTCTTAAAATAGGTTCCTGGAACATTCGGGGGATGGGGAACCCAAATAAGAGGTCTGCCATTTTTTCGTTGCTGGAGATAAGGGGGGTGGGGTTGGTCTGCCTACAGGAGACCCACTTGACAAAGGACACGATGAAATACCTCCCAAGTAGGAGGTTTCAGGCCCAGTACCATTCGGTTTACTCCTCCTATTCTAGGGGGGTGAGCATAATGGTGTCAAGGGGCGTGGCGTTCTCCTGTAGGCAGGCCAGGGTAGATAGCATGGGTCGTTATATTTTTCTACACTGTTCAATTGAAAATAGAATGTATGTTATAGCCAACATCTACATCCCCCCACCTTTTAAACTGGAGGTATTGTATAGCCTAATGGAGTTTATGCTGGATAAAACAGACACCCCAGTAATAGTAGTAGGGGATTTTAATGAGGTGATAAATAGAGGTTTGGATAGATTCCCACCGAGAGCCCAAACAAATAACGTAGCAGAGGGTAGGCTGGGCCAGTTCCTAGAAGAAGCAGGTTTGACGGATGTATGGAGGGTCTGGAATCCTGGAGTAAGGCAATATTCCTGCTTTTCGGCCTCCCATTCCACCCTATCCAGAATAGATATGACCCTGGGCAACGCGGAAGCGATACCAATGATAAAGGATGTAATATACTTTCCGAGAGGGGTCTCGGACCACTCTTTGATGGTGACCTCAGTGGGTATAGGGGGCAGGGAGGCTAGAGGATTTTGGAAACTAAGTCCATATTGGTTAGAGTTAATGGGGGAACCAGAGAGGATAATAATAAAGCTAAAAGATTTTATAAAATCTAATGAAGGTTCAACTACAGCAGGTATACAATGGGACGCATTGAAGGCATTCCTTAGGGGGATTCTGATTCAGGGGGTGGCAGGGGTTAAAAGGAAGGCAAGGGAGTGGGAGGAAGGGATTAGGAGGGAGCTGGAGATTGCTGAAAAGCAATTTCTAGAGGGCCCAACACCAGAGAGACAGAAGGTATGGGAGGATAAACAGGAGACCTATAGAACAGCGGTCTTAAAGAGGGGTGAAAATAAGCAACTTTTTCAGAAGCAACGGACCTATGGGGAAGGAGAAAGTGTGGGACGTATGCTGGCTTACTTGGTGAAAACCAATTCCTCCTCCTCGATGATCCCTGCAATTAGGATCCCAAATGGTGAGATATCCTCTCAGAATTTAGTAATAAGGGACGCGTTTGGGAAGTATTATGAAAACCTGTATAGGTCACAGGGGAGTGCCGGAGAGGAGGACATGGATAATTTCTTTAAGGATATACGGGTCCCTACGGTTGCTGAAGAGGACAGAGAGGGCTTAGATGCGCCTATCACATTAGCTGAACTACAACAAGCGGTAAATGGAATGGCAAACCAAAAATCCCCGGGGCCGGACGGCCTTCCGGTAGAAACCTATAAGCAATACGGGAAGATCTTGCTTCCAGAATTACTTAAAACACTGAATTGGGCTTTACAGGTAGGGAGTTTGCCTGTCTCTATGACTGAAACAAATATTATCTTACTCCATAAAGAGGGGGGTGACCCGTTGGAACCGTCGGCATATAGGCCAATATCTCTGTTGTGCACGGACGCCAAGATCCTGGCGAGGGTGCTGGCGGCCAGGCTTAATAAAATTACTCATAAACTCATACACCCGGACCAAACGGGTTTTATTTCCCATAGGACCACGAGTATGAACATCAGGAGGGTATATTTGAACCTCCAGACCCCGACAGAGAATATGGGATCAAGAGCGGTGGTGTCCTTGGACATAACTAAGGCCTTTGACAGCCTGGAGTGGACCTATCTCTGGCGGGTTCTGGAAGAGTTTGGCCTAGGTCCGGTTTTTATAAAATGGATAAAAATACTGTATAAGGGCCCAAGTGCGAGGGTTAAGGTCAATAAAGATTTTTCAGAGAAAATATGTTTAGAAAGGGGGACAAGACAGGGGTGTCCTCTGTCCCCCCTGCTTTTTGCCCTTGCCATGGAGCCATTAGCAATCCATATCAGGTCTAGTTCAAAGATAGAGGGGTTTGTAAGAAGAACAGGAGAGGAGAGGATTGCCCTATATGCCGACGATGTCCTGTTGTTTCTTGGAGACATGGGAAATTCCCTTAGGCAGGTAATGGATACCATGGAGAGGTTTGGTAAGGTGTCAGGACTAGTGGTGAACTGGAGGAAATCGGCACTAATGCCAATAGACACCCCTAATAGTCCTGTGTTGTCGGGAATGCCCCACCTAAAAGTAGTCTCAACAATTCGCTATGTGGGTATAAATATGACAAAAGATCCTAACCAGTATATTGAAGATAATATAGCTCCATTGCTGGGCAAATTTAAGTGTAAAATAGATATTTGGAGCCGGTTGCCCCTGTCTGTAGCAGGGAGAGGCAACCTAATTAAGATGGTGTGGCTGCCTCAACTACTATACTTGTTACATAATTCACCGGTGTGGGTGAATAAAAGATGGTTTAAAAAAATTGACATGCTATTTAGGGAGCTCCTATGGAGGAGGGGGAAGGCTAGGATCAGTCTTCAGAGCCTACAGCTACCAGTTAAAGAAGGAGGAATGGCCCTCCCGCATCCAGGGTGTTACTTCCTGGCAGCACAGTTGCAGCATATAGGGGTTGGAAGTGCTGACAGGGGTCTGTTAACCCTGGAGGCGCCACACAAAATGGTGGTGGAGGCACTGGAGGCAGATTCTCTGCCCGGTAATGGTCCAACATCCAAGTTGATAATAAAAGTCTGGAAGGTAACTAAGAGTATAATGGGATATGTCGGGTTTACAGAATATGCCCCCCTCTGGCATAATAGGAACTTACAGGAGATCATGGCCATGGGGGAATTTAAGGAATGGGCGAGGTGGGGCATAAATAGACTATCCCAGTTGTACAAAGGGAACGTATTAAAAACTTTCGAGGATCTCCAAAAGGAAAATGGCATTCCCAGACAAACATTCTTTAGGTATCTACAAATGAGAACTGCTTTGGATGTACAATTTAGGGCAGGCCCCCTGGTATGGACAGATGCTGCATTGCTTCAAAAAGTGGTTAAACCTGGGAAGATAAAGGGTTTTATCTCAGGGATATATGCCCAACTGTGCAGTAAAAGTATTGCAGGATCAGTACATCTTGGCTGCAGGGAGGGATGGGAGACGGATGTGGGAAAACTAACAGATGTACAATGGAGGGAAATACTGGAGATAGGGCAGGAGGTCTCAGTCTCTCCTGCACAGAGGTTCTCTCATTTAATGTTGGTGCACAGAGCATACTACACCCCAAAAAAATTATTCCATTTTGGTGTAAGATCAGATGCCAGTTGCCCTAGGTGTGGGGAGGAGGGTGACCTGATACACATGGTATGGAGGTGTCCCAGGCTAGTTCGTTACTGGCTTGGGGTAGTAGAGGCCATTAGTAGTAGGTGGGGGATACCTTTGGAGGCAGATACCAGATTTTGTATCTTTGGCTATATAGAGTGGGGTCCAGAGGAGGTAGCGGTTAAAACAGCGGTTTTGAGATGCCTGTATCAAGCCCGGAAGCTTATCATGCAAAGATGGCAAACAATCCCCCCCCCCCCGACAGTCGAGGAGTGGGTTAAGATAGTGAATGATATAGTATGGAAGGAGAGAGCCCTATATGTTAGAAGAGGGAACCTTAAAAAATTCGAAAAGATGTGGAACCCATGGCTAATAAGTATTGGATGTCAAGACCAAGGGAAATGAGGCAGGACCTGGCTTAGGGTGGGAGGGGAATAGGGATAAGTAGGTGGGATAGGGGAAAAGGACTACCTGACGCCTTAATATGCAGTACGAAAACCCAACCGGTGGATAAAATAAATAAATGTAATGGGATCATGGTAGGAACGGATGGGGGGGTATATGGCCTCTTGTCTAGTTCACTACGCCTGCATGAAACCTGGTTGTTTTAATATGTTTGTTGAAGGTATGTAATTTAAGAAATGCCAATAAAGGTTATTAAAGAGAAAAAAAAAAATAAGTCAATGCCCACATGAACAAAGAAGCATCAACTTTTGCCCTAAGGAGCAGTTAACACCACAATTTCTGCATTCCGGATGCGTTTCTGCATACAAGTTTTTGATGTGTTCTAGAGATTTTTTCCCATCTTTTTTTTACTTTATCTAAATTGAGGACATGTGCATTCCCGTGCTTTTTTGATGCGTTTTGCCACATTCTAGATGCGTTCCATTCAAAAAATATGCAACATGTTCTACTTTTTTTGACTGCGCTGGAACGCACTGCACTGGTGTGAACTAGGGCCACTGGAGTCCATGTTAAACACTGTTCATGCATTTTTGATGCAGAATAAAAACGCACTGAACTGCATCCGATATAAACCAGCCCTAAGGCTTGGTTCACACCTCTCAGTTCGCTGCAGCCCGTGTTTGGGCGGGCACAGCAGCCCATTCACAGCTCGTGCTCCTCTCCCCCCCAATACCCCCTCAGTGTGACAGCAGGTGGGAGATCTTCTCCCTGCACCCGCTGTCACAATTCAAAACCAGTGCAGCCGTGCAGAATGAATGAACTACAAGTACTGCCAGACACTGTGGCAGATGGCTTGTAGTTCTGAATGAACACCCTTGTAGTTCATTCACAAGCCCTACAGCTTTAAAAGAGTCAGCCTGTATGAAGGTACAGGCTGAAAGCTGCAGGGCTTGTCTGCAGAAGCCTAACATTGCGCCCCTAATCCACTGATCATGGTTGCAATGCTATCTAGGCTCCTGCAAGAAAGAATAATAAATGCGCTTTTTTCTGCAAAAATATGTGCATTTATTATTTTTTCTAAAAAGGTGAACTGATCCGTTGGAAAAAAAAAAAACCTTTAAAGTGTCACTATCACTAAACCCACATCATAAAAAACTATCATTAAATGGTGCAATTTGCAGTGGGCGGCATGCCATTAGAATTCACTGTGTGGGTGATTGCAGCTGCGGAAATTTGTGCGGGTCCCACAACGGTACCACCCGCACGAGTGTGAACCGAGCCTTTAGGCTACTTTCACACTGAGGCGCTTTACAGGCGTTTTAAAGCGAAAAGCCTGAGTGCTTTCCCACTGGAGCGGTGCGCTTGCAGGACGTTAGAAAAAGTCCTGCAAGCAGCATCTTTCGGGCGGTGCGAGAGACGTGAATGCACCGCTCCTCCACTACCCCTGCCATTGAAATCAATGAGCACCGCTGCCGAAGCGCCTGCAAAGCGATTCAGCAATGGCACTTTGCAGGCGCTTTGTGGGAATTTGTGCGGGTCCCACAACGGTACCACCCGCATGAGTGTGAACTGAGCCTTTAGACTACATTCACACTGAGGCGCTTTACAGGCGTTTTAAAGCGAAAAGCCTGAGTGCTTTCACACTGGAGCGGTGCACTTGCAGGACGTTAGAAAAAGTCCTGCAAGCAGCATCCTTCTGGCGGTGCGAGAGACGTGAATGCACCGCTCCTCCACTACCCCTGCCATTGAAATCAATGGGCACCGCTCCTGAAGCACCTGCAAAGCGATTCGGCAATGGCGCTTTGCAGGCGCTATTAACCCTTTATTCGTCCGCTAGCGGGGGTTAAAATGAGCGGCGCTTTACCGCTAACGCCCCCCTGCCCCAGTGTGAAAGTACGCTAATTGTTTAAAAAAACAGTTACATTTAAGGCATGCCAGGCATGCTAACTGCCACAAGTACTTGTGCCTCCAACAAATGTGTCAAACCATCAAATGGCTGGTGTCAAAACTGATCACATGTGCAGCACCATGGCATCGAACAAAGATCAGCAGCTTCCTTGGCTGAAAAGTATAGGAGGGTTTCGTTCTGCTTTAAAGTGGAGTTCTGCCAGAAAAAAAAAAAAACTAAAAGTCAGCAGCTACAAATAGCTGCTGATTTTTAAAATAAGGACACCTACCTGTCCAGGGTGCCCGCGATGTCCTCACCCGAAGCCGACTCGTCCCTTGGCTCTGGGTGCAGGCGCCGGCATCTTCAGTAAGGGAGTTAGGAAGTGAAGCCTTGCGGCTTCACAGCCTGGTTCCCTACTGTGCATGCGCGAGTCGCACTGCGCGTTCTGACTGGTCCCTGTTGGCGTCTGGGACCTGTGTGTCTCCCAGAAGACAGCGGGGGGGGGGAGCAGGGGCGGATTCTGCAGCGATCTTTCAACGGAAGTGGGAGCAAATACCTGTATTAGACAGGTTCTTCTCCCCCTGAAAGGTGCCAAATGTGACACCAGAGGAGGAGGAGGAACTGGATAAGCGGAAGTTCAGTTTTTGGGTGGAACTCCGCTTTAAACTACCAATAGGTTATATTTATAGACTCACAGAAAAGACTCATCTTCATCTCCCTCTTTTGTAAAGAGATTTACAGGACTTTCATACAATTACATATACTCCATACTACCACCTAGTGTACAAATATGAACATGTATATTATATGCCGTATATTACTGTAGGTATGGTATGCAGTATATACCGTACTTATTTTATATATATATATATATATATATATATATATATATATATACACTTCAAACAGGTATATTAGTGTGCATTGTGTACAAATCATCTTCAGATGGAACAACCTACATTATAAAAGATATCTTCTATTTGTAGGACAGAAAACGAATTAAAAAATCTGAGCTGGTTAGAAATGAAATGTTTCTATGAAATGTTTTTCATGCAAATGAACTATCCATACAGTTACAATTTTACAATCTCTGTATGATTACTAAAAATGTGTAATGTAAAGGCCTAGAGGTAGAGGTACCTTGTAACATGTATAGTCAGCTGTACAAAACATATTTTATTAGAAGATCTGTAGGAGACTGTGCAATAAGATTGTAATACGTATGGTAGATGTAGATAAGCATTTGACTTGAAGTTTATCGTTTCTTCAGTCTACTGTCTTTTGTCTTATGAGCAGCTATATTATCTGGCATGGATGTGGGAACAAAATCCAGGACTGCTTGTTTTCAATACCAAAATAAATCTATAAGGTTAAATGTAAAAATGACAGACAGAATATCTCACCACCAAAGAAGTGTTATACCAAAGATCTTTTCATAAACATGTATGATTGCTGAATATTTATGTTTTAGAACTGATGAGATAACCCTGGTATTGGCCTTAAAGTGGTTGTAAACCTCTGATATGAAAAATGAACAGAGCATATTCCTCTATAGTGTGTACTTGCCTCAATCCTAAGCACTTAGTGTGATTCCTCCCTGATCTCTCTTTCCTTCTTCATCTGCATGAGTCACTTCTGATACTTTAAAGTAGAACTATAGGCAAATTTTTTTTATTCATTTTGGATAGAGCAAGGGAGGGTTATAACCTGTCAGATTTTTTTTGCCATCTGTGTCCCATTGAGATTTCCCTTCACTTCCTGTTCCATATCCAAAACAGGAAGTGAGAGGAAATCCCTGTAAATTAAGGGAATTTCTTGGGGACCCCCAGGTCACCAGAACTAGTGTCCCCATTGGAAGATTTCCCCTCTATTACTTTCCTGGGGACAACCCAAAATTTGGGTTTTTTTCTTTCACTTTCACTGATAATGGTAAACAAAACAAATAGAGGGGTGAATCTCCCTAAGATGGCAATAAAAACTGACACTCCATCCAAAACTAATAAAGAATTGCCTTTAGTTATACTTTAACTTGACACCTAGCAATCCCGGAAGACAGCCTGACCCCTCTCCAGCACATAGCAGGTGATTGACAGCCTCAGCTGTGCATTTTTCCCTACGAGTGAGTTTAGGGGGGTATCCATCCCCATTACTCAGGCCTCAGATTATGTTGAGCTGAGCTCTCATGCAGTACAATATGTGACATCAGATCCCCCGCCCCCTGCCCTCTGGAGGGAGAAAAAGCCTACGATCTGTGTGGCTGTGTAGTAAAGAGGGTTGCAAATAAACTGGTTAAATGTATGTAGGATGGGGGCGTGTCCGGATGTAGCAAGGAGCAGGACGTGATCCAGAGGAGCTCCGCCGGTCCTGGTTTCATCCGTAGCCATCCTGCTTTAAACTTACATTGTTTGACTCCACACGGCTCCCTAAGTACTGCCGGGTATCATCCTCAGCAGGGACGGAGGGTATTGTAGAGGACGGCCGCTCGACGGAGTTGTAGTAGGCCGGCTCCTCTTCCAGGAGGCATTCCGCCATCTTGCGGCCTATGGAGGCCTCGCGATCCCCGGCCTCGAGTACCGCAATCGGCGGGAGGGGGACCTCAGCGCTCCGCGCATCGGACCCATCCGGCGGTGGGAGGAGGCGAGACCCGGAGGAGACAAGCGAATTCGGCAATCGCACCGCAGCAGCCTCCAGTCGGCTCCATAACCCAGACGCAATCCGCCATCTTGCGGCCTGCGGAGCCTCCGCGATCCCCGGCCTCGGGAACCGCGATCGGCGGGAGGAGGGCCACCGCAGGCTATACATTGGTGCCATCCAGCTAGAAGCAGCAGCGGGACCCGGAGGTAACGAGGGGGGGGCGCCGAAAACACCATAAAGGCCCTCGGTGGGCTCCATACACTGGTCGCCGGCCGCCATCTTGAGGTTATCCACAGGACTATACCAACACTGCCCTGGGGTGCTGAGGTCTGAGGGAGGGAGCTGCCACCCGGCCTGCGACCTATATAAGAGGGGACAAGCATCTAAAGGACATTGGAGAAATTGCAGAGACAGCCCCCCCCCATCTAACCTGTGACCTAAAGGACAGTCTACAGCTTCTACCACAAGGTACTGTTGTTGGGGGTGTCGTATAACCGCAGTTTTCAAAGCCCGAACCCTTGCTGAGTCCTGTTCAATACTATAGATTATCCCATCCAGCAGTGGAGGGCATCTGGGCATGAGAAGAGGCAGATCTAGTTCCGCGAAGACAGGTGGGCGTACCCCTAAAGCTTCCTCACAGCGGAGGTCACAGGCCCCAGCGGGCCGACCAACTACGCACACATGGCATCTCAGACCATCCCCACAGATCCGGGCTCGGAGGAGGATCGTTTCCAAGCTCTGATGCTGGCTATTTCTGGATGCCAGAACACCCTGACAGCCAAAATTGATACCCTGCAAATGGAATTCGGACTTATGCGCAGGGATATGGACAAGATGAGGGATTGCATGAATGAAGCGGAGCGGCGAATCGGTGACTCGGAAGATACTGTTCGTGACAACCGGGCCTCTATCCATACCCTGCAGGCCAAGGTAAAGATCCTCGAATCGCGGGCTGAAGACAGTGAGAACCTTAGTCGCAGGAACAATCTGCGGCTGGTGGGCCTCCCGGAGGGCTCTGAGGGTCGGGATCCTACGGCCTTCACCGAAACCCTGCTCCGCACCTTACTTCCACAGGCCCCATTCTCCCCGCATTTTGTGGTGGAACGAGCGCACAGGATGCCTCCAGTGCGGGGCCCACCTGGGGCTCCACCGCGTACCTTCATCTTCCGGTTGTTGAATTTCCGGGACAGAGACTTGGCCCTTAGGGAGGCCCGGAAGGTCCCGGAGCTTCGCTTCGAAAACACCAAAATCATGATGTTTCCGGACTACTCTATCGACACCCAGCATCTCCGCAGAACCTTCAACCACGTCAAGGCACAGCTTCGCCTGAAAGGGCTAAAGTATAACATGTTGTTCCCGGCTCGCCTTAGAGTGATTGATGGAGAGTCCTCTCGACTTCACCTCGCCGGAGGAGGCTTCCCGCTGGTTAGATACCCTACCCCAAGATCAAAGGGGACAGGAGTAGTATATACAAATGCTGGTGTAAGTGCCCAAAGATGCTACCTAGTGCCTTAGAAGTAATTCTCAGATGCGTATGACTGTCACTTTTAATACTTACCAAGAAGATCGTCTTTGTTCATGTGGTTCCCCAAAAAGCCTTACTGCCGCCCCCCTGCCCCCCCCCCCCCCTTAGTTTTCGGTTCCTGTTCACTAAAATGTGCCTGTTGGGGATGGAGGGGTTGGGGTGGTGGATGGTTCCCTTGCTGGTTTTTTCCCCTCTCCTCTTACCGTTGAACTCTACATGGCGGATTTATCCTTTACCCTCTTCAAATATGTAGAAGCTATAACAGTTCAGACACACTACATTTTTTCTCAGAAGGAACTGGGGACCGATGGAGGAGAGCAGCACTCACCGGGACCTCCTTAAAAGGTGTATGGGGGATTATAGGTCACAGTTAGGACCAAAGTATGTGCCCCTAGCTCCGGCTAGGTGTTTTTATTTTCAAATTTTTTTTTTCTTTTTCTTATTACGTTTTCTTATATTAGTTTGAAGTTTGCATGGATCTCTGTTATGGTGCTTTTATCCTCAGGATACGGACGGATATCTCTGGACTGCACCGAACTTTGACCGCCCCTGTGTTGTTTGGTGCCGTTCTGGGAGGTGTCTCGCTGCCTTATAGGAGACTTTCCTAGAAATTAATGGGTTCTGTTTGGGGTTCAGGCACGCCGAGTTCTACAGCGGATGTGCGGGGTGGGCGGGGCTTGGGTTTTTGTTTTTTTTTGGTTTATCAGAGTTAATTTCTACTACATAAGACAGATGTGTGACAATGTATGGTTTACAAGGGTGCTGTGGGTTTGGGCCCTGCCACCGCTCTGCCTAGATCCGTGGCGGACCCATATGTACAGTGATTCGATGGTGGTGTCGGCCTCTCAGGGTCCAGCTGACTGTAATTTGATCCTTGCATATTTCTATTCTCCCTTGCTATGGCCCCCTTGAGAATTCTTTCCTGGAATGTCCGGGGCCTTGGCGATAAAATAAAGCGCTCCCTAGTGTTCGAATATATTAAGAGATATAACCCCCACATCTGCATATTGCAAGAAACGCATTTAGTGGGGAGTAAGATAATGAGCCTCAAACGGCCCTGGGTTGGGAGACATTTTCATGCCACTCACTCTGGATACTCCCGGGGAGTTAGTATCTTGATTCATAAGTCCCTCCAATTCGAGTTGTTGGATGTTAAGCTGGAACCTGGGGGTAGATACGTACTACTACATGCACCTATTGACACGATTGAGATGGTGGTTGTGGGCATTTATTTACCACCCCCGGCTGACATTTCCCTTCTACATAATCTTATCCCTCTCCTAGCCCAATATCCCACAGATAATGTCCTTCTGGCAGGGGACTTCAATATAGCACCAGATCCGTCCCGAGACAGGCTCACACCTGACCCGGCTACGGACTCTTCCTTATCCAGATGGGCGGGTATCTTTGGTTTTGAGGATGTGTGGAGATGGAAGCACCCTCATGAACGGTCATACACGTGCTGCTCCCATTCACACAATACGCTATCCCGCATTGATCTCATCTATGCCAGTGGCAGTCTTTTGCCCGGGCTTAGAGGGATCAAGATCCTCCCCAGAGAAATATCGGACCATTTGCCGATGTTCTGTGATATGCAGACCGTGACTCCCCCTGCTGACAGAATCTGGCGACTGTCTAGATTTTGGATAAATCACCCGACTATAGAGTTTGAGATGGCCACCTTGATTAGACAATACTGGTTGATAAATGCTGACTCTACTACACCGGGTAATGACTGGGATGCATTCAAGGCCTATATCAGAGGATGTTACATGTCTTCCATAGCTACGGAATGTAAAAACAATCAGATTGCACTGGAAGAGGCAGAGGCCAAGGCTCAGACTCTTCAGTCTGACTTTGCCCTCACGGCTAATCCCATTACAGGACAGGATATGAGAGCAGCTTATAGGGAGGTTTTGCTTCTTAGGGTGGCCAAGGTCAATAAAAGACAGTTGGTTCAATCAAAAAAAAATTTTGAACAAGGGGAGAAGACGGGGATACTGTTAGCCTGGCTAGCTAAAGAACAATCCATGACCCCCACTATAGCGAGAGTCGAGGCGTCAGACGGTATGGTAAAGACAGACCCATTAGATATAAACACATGCTTTAGGGAGTTCTACTCCAGTCTGTACTCTTCGAGAGCAGGATACTCTGATGAAGAGCTCTCTGGCTTCTTGGATGGAGTGGAATTCCCTACCCTTACCCCGGAGGCAAGGCAGTCCCTCGATAGCCCGATCACAATAGAAGAGGTCCAAATAGCCCTGGGTTCTTTACAATCAGGTAAGACTCCTGGTGCGGATGGATTCCCTCCTGAGTTTTATCAGCAATATACTGAGGAAATGGTCCCAAGAATACACAGCATGTTGGTTAAGACGCTAAAGGAGGGAGTCCTCCCCTCTTCCATGGCACAAGCAATAATAGTCGCGGTGCCCAAACCAGGGAAAGATCCCCAATTATGTTCGTCCTATAGGCCCATCTCCCTATTGAATTCTGATGCAAAAGTGTTGACCAAAATCCTTGCTAGACGCCTCAATGAGGTAATACTATCATTAGTGCATGAGGACCAATCGGGGTTCATGCCGGGCAAGGGCACAGACATAAACCTGCGGAGACTGTATGCAGTCTTGACCTCGGGGTTTGGAGACGTTGACCAAGCGGTAGTGGCCTCCCTGGACGCGGAAAAAGCTTTCGATTCCGTGGAATGGAATTATCTATGGGAGGTCCTCCGCAGATTTGGATTTGGTCCCGTCTTCATCTCCTGGGTTGAGGCGGTGTACAGATCTCCGACGGCCGTGGTGCGCACTGGAGCGGTCCTCTCTCAGTCCTTTCCCCTCCGTAGGGGAACGAGACAGGGCTGCTCATTGTCCCCGGTGCTTTTTGCGCTCGCGATAGAGCCCATGGCTATCCTTATAAGGTCCAACTCACGTATACAGGGTATTACTATAGGCCCACTACAAGAAAAGGTGTCATTGTACGCAGATGACACCCTTTTATACCTTAAGGATGATGGACAATCATTGACACAAGCGCTTCAGGTAATAGATAGATAGGGGCGATACTCTGGAATATGTATTAACTGGGGAAAGTCGGTGCTGTTCCCACTGCACTCTGGGGTTGCTCCTTCTCACTTGGACGAACAGCTTCGCCGGGTATCACAGTTCAGATACCTTGGCGTAGAGATACATAGAGACCTTCGTCAATTCATTGGCCTGAATTTGGCCCCGGTGACGTCTCGGGTGAGCCACCAATTTTCATCATGGAAGTCTCTTCCCCTTAGTCCAGTGGGACGCGTATATTTAATTAAGATGTCTATCCTGCCCAAATTCACCTACTTATTTAGGCAAACTCCTGTCCCTATACCTATTTGCTTTTTTAATAAATTGGACAGCTTAGTCATATACTTTGTATGGAATGGAAAGGCCCCTAGATTCGCAAAAAGAACCTTACAATTACCGGTTACATTGGGAGGCCTGGCACTCCCAAGTTTCCTAAAATATTACTGGGCGGCGGTCCTGGTGACGTTAAAATGGTGGTTGGCGGAGGAGCTGTCTAACCCGGCATCCGCTGTGGAGGCCGCGTTGCTTGGTTCCTATTCGGAGCTAAGAAATCTTATACATAGAGGGCCCCGCTCCAATCCCAAAATGTCTGTGCCCATGAAAACGACCATCAAAGTATGGGATACGGTGAACATGAAGCTAGGGAAGCAAAATACGTGGTCCCCTGTGACACCACTTTGGGGTAATCCACGGTTGAGTCATTTTCAATCGATACCAGATCCCGTCATATGGGCTAGATACGGAATAGTTGCCCTGTGCGATATTGTATCGCAGGGACAACTGATAACATTTGATGAACTGAAGAGTAGAAAGGGCCTCCCAAACCAGATGTTTTTTAGATTCCTTCAGATAAGACATGCTTTTCGCTCCCAGTTTCCTGGTCCGGTGATCTTGCAGATGTCAGATTTGGAAACTGAACTCCGCGCACCTGAAGGAACCAGACTGCTGTCGACTATTTATAATAAGCTTGCACGACTGGACACGTCTAGAGTCTCACAATTAATGTCTACCTGGCAGCGTGACATTCCTGACCTGACTGATGAGGACTGGGAAGAGGGGGTGCAGCAATACCTAACTCTGACCATCTCCTCCAGGGATAGGTTTACCCAATTAAAATTTCTGCATCGGGCTTATTACTCCCCATCGCGCCTTGCTAAAATTTACACAAATAGAACAATAGAACAGCCATCTGTCCTAGGTGTGATGCGGATAATGCTGATTTCTTCCATACGGTGTGGACATGTCCAAGGATAGTGGGTTTTTGGAAGATAGTTCTGGATGATATTAACTCGGTGGGCAAAATCAGGGTCCCCTACAGTCCTATCCCCCTCTTGTTGGGCATATGTGACTCTCTTGAGGCCCCCAAAAGGAAAAAATTATTCATTTTTTACACAGCAATGTATGCCAGAAAGGCGATTCTCCTTAACTGGAACCAGCCTCAACCACCCACTAAACAACTATGGCTCTCTCTCATCAATGCAGCCCTGCCCCTATATAAGCTTACATATATGGGGAGAAATTGTCCAAAGAAATTCGATAGGATCTGGGCGGGTTGGATGGAGGCCAAACACCTGACCATTGCATAGATAAATTAAGTTGGCTACCCATACATCCCTACTTTCTGTAATTTTGCTCCGGACATGGCCTGCCCGATACACAGCTAGTAAATAACTAGGGTTGGGGGACCCCTGTCGGGCTCCCCCCCCCCCCCCCCGGCCTCTCCCCCCCTCAAGGGTCTTATAAGGTGACTATGATTTGGAGATTTAATAGTATACTTTCGCCACTATGTGTGAGATTGAACTGTATTATTTTCACTGTACTTATTGACTTGACATGGTATAGATGATCATTGTACATTATCTGTCTTGAGCTAATGTAACTTGTTTTTTATTTTTGTTTGTTCAGAACAAATAAATAAACTTTATGTTAAAAAAAAAAATGTATGTAGGATGATTTAATCTCTGTGTATTCACCTGAAGCCAGTCACTTCACTGAGTATATGTAAAGGTTTACAACCACTTTAAAGCTGGCCATACATTATACAATTTTCTTGTTTAATTTCCTTTAGATTTACCTTCAATTACCATATTTTTCGCACTTTCCCCTCCCTAAAATTGGGGGGAAATGTCTGTGTGTCTTATAGAGCGAATATTGACTAGCCCCCCCCGTAATCTGTACATTAAGGTTTATTATTTTAAGTTTTTCTCTCTAACCTTAAAGTGGTTGTAAAGGTTTGGTTTAAAAAAAAATAACAAACATGTCATACAGTCATGCAGTTGGTTTTGCACAGAGTGGCCTCCGATCCTCCTCTTCTGGGGTCCCTCCGCGGTGCTCCTGGCTTATCCTCTTCTCGTGTGCTCTCCTTCGTGGTCTATCCATAGACATAGACAGCAGGACTCGGCTCCACCCTCAGCACCTGCGTCATTGGATTTGATTGACAGCAGCGGGAGCAGTGCTGTTTCTTGGCCTAGGCCGACAAGGCCCAGGCCTAGGGCGGCACTTTGAGGGGGGCGGCAAAAACCGCCCCCCCCCCAGACCCGTCTTTCCGAGCCTCGGCTCCCGCGGCCGCGTCCCGCACAAATACAGCGGCCGGCTTGCTATAGCGGGGCACGTGTAACTATTATGGGCAGTAAGTATATGCCGTGCTTGGCCGAGAAGGGGCGGGGGGCGCAACCTGACTGGCGGAGGCGGAGCCGGAGCCTTATGCTCCGCCCACCCTCCTCCGTGCAGCGTTCTACTCTGCATCGTCTCCCAGGTCCGAGGCGGGGTCTATCGAAGAGGAGGCGGAGAATATTCTCACCTCCCTAATTATCACTGGAAGGGTCGGGATGGCCCAGAATCGATGAAGAGATCCAGAGATGGCTCATCCCACTGCAGGTAGGACAATGCTGAGCTCTCAGGATACTCCTCTGATCAGGTAAATGTATATCCATCCTCCCCCATACATAGAATGCTCTCCAAGTAGTCAGTGTTCCCCTAAACATTAACCACCTCCCCCCCCACACACATATATATATATTTGAAGCTCTCATATACCACCCCCTCCATGCAGTCATACATTACCCCCACCCCCCTCCATGCAGTCATACATTACCCCCACCCCCCTCCATGCAGTCATACATTAAACCCCACCCCCTTCATGCAGTCATACATTACCACCCCCTCCATGCAGTCATACATTACCACCCCCCTCCATGCAGTCATACATTACCACCACCCCCTCCATGCAGTCATACATTACCACCCCCCTCCATGCAGTCATACATTACCCCCACCCCCCTCCATGCACTCATACATTACCACCTCTCTCCATGCAGTCATACATTACCCCCACCCCCCTACATGCAGTCATACATTACCCCCACCCCCTCCATGCAGTCATACATTACCCCCACCCACCTCCATGCAGTCATACACTACCACCCCCTCCATGCAGTCATACATTACTACCACCCCCTCCATGCAGTCATACATTACCCCCACCCCCCTCCATGCAGTCATACATTACCCCAACCCCCCTCCATGCAGTCATACATTACCACCCCCCTCCATGCAGTCATACATTACCCCCACCCCCCTCCATGCACTCATACATTACCACCTCTCTCCATGCAGTCATACATTACCCCCACCCCCCTACATGCAGTCATACATTACCCCCACCCCCTCCATGCAGTCATACATTACCCCCACCCACCTCCATGCAGTCATACACTACCACCCCCTCCATGCAGTCATACATTACTACCACCCCCTCCATGCAGTCATACATTACCCCCACCCCCCTCCATGCAGTCATACATTACCCCAACCCCCCTCCATGCAGTCATACATTACCACCTCCCTCCATGCAGTCATACATTACCCCCACCCCCCTCCATGCAGTCATACACTACCCCCACCCCCCTCCATGCAGTCATACATTACCCCCACCCCCCTCCATGCAGTCATACATTACCCCCACCCCCTCCATGCAGTCATACATTACCCCCCCACCCCCCTCCATGCAGTCATACATTACCCCCACCCCCCTACATGCAGTCATACACTACTCCCACCCCCTCCATGCAGTCATACACTACCCCCACCCCCCTCCATGCAGTTATACATTACCCCCACCCCCCTCCATGCAGTCATACATTACCCCCACCCCCCTCCATGCAGTCATACATTACCACCCCCCTGCATGCAGTCATACACTACCCCCACCCCCCTCCATGCAGTCATACATTACCCCCACCCCCCTCCATGCAGTCATACATTACCCCCACCCCCCTCCATGCAGTCATACATTACCCCCACCCCCCTCCATGCAGTCATACATTACCCCCACCCCCTCCATGCAGTCATACATTACCCCCACCCCCCTCCATGCAGTCATACATTACCCCCACCCCCTTCCATGCAGTCATACATTACCCCCACCCCCCTACATGCAGTCATACACTACCCCCACCCCCCTCCATGCAGTCATACACTACCCCCACCCCCCTCCATGCAGTCATACATTACCCCCACCCCCCTCCATGCAGTCATACATTACCCCCACCCCCCCCATGCAGTCATACATTACCACCCCCCTGCATGCAGTCATACACTACCCCCACCCCCCTCCATGCAGTCATACATTACCCCCCTCCCCTCCATGCAGTCATACATTACCCCCACCCCCCTCCATGCAGTCATACATTACCCCTACCCCCCTCCATGCAGTCATACATTGCTCTCTGATTCCTCTCACTCCTTGTGGTCAGAAAACCCCCTCACAGCTCCTGACTGCAAAACTTTTGTAATGTGTGCCAAGCAGCCAATCACATATAAGTGCTTAATATGGAAATTAATAAACAGATCTTGTTGCAATAAAGTGATCGGTGCTGAAAACTCAGTAAACAGTCCTCATTCAGTGAAAGTTCATGTACTGCAAAGTTTGCATTGATTATAGCATGCATGGAGCACTTTGCACATGCTGAAATCAATGCAAACTTTGCAGTACATGAACTTTCACTGAATGAGGACTGTTTACTGAGTTTGCATTCATTTCAGCATTTGCAAAGTTCTCAATGCATGCTGAAATCAATGCATACTCATTAAAGAGGAGGTCCAACCCCATGAAAAAATTAAAAGTCAGCAGCTACAAATACTGTAGTTGCTGACTTTTAATATTAGGACACTTATTGGTCCAGGGAGACTGTGATGTCAGCACCCCAGCTGATTTTTGGATCAGCTCTCGGGTGCTGCCGCCACTGTACATGTTAAGGGAAACCGGCAGTGAAACTACATAGTTGATTCCATACTGCACATGTGCAAAGAAAGCTGCGCTTTCTGAATGGCCTGGCGGCAGAGGAAGGAGGAGGAGGGCCGAACTTCCAAGGGATGGCACGGTCTCCTGGAAGTGGGAAAGGGTACCTGTCAAAAACAGGTACCCGGTCCCCCCTCTCCCCCCTGAAAGGTGCCAAATGTGGCACCGGAGGGGGGAGGAAGCAGATAAGCAGAGCTTCCATGTTTGGGTGGAACTCCGCTTTATGATATATGCTACACTGATGGGCACTGATAGGCTGCACTGATGGCCACTGAGAAGCTGCACCATTGGGCTGGGCACTGATGGGCACTGACAGCCACTAATGAGGCGACATTCTTAAGCTGCACTGATAAAAGGCACTGAAGGGGTATGGTTTACAGATGACAGGGCGGGTCTTAAACAGTAAGGGGTGTGGCCTTGACAGGAAGGGGTGTGTCTGATTTAAATTAGGGGGCGCCCGCATTTAGTCAGGCCTAGGGCAGCACAAAACCTAAATACACCACTGAGCGGGAGCCAATGGCTGCGATGCTATCAATCTATCCAATCAGGACACGAGACACCGGCCGGAGTTGGTGTGCTCATTTCCGTCGTGGGAATTACGGGGCTCAGTATAAGGGGGGCTCTGGGGTGCTGCTGCAGCAAAGGAGGTTTTACAACCCCTTTAAAGTCTTTCCTCATTTGTTAATGACAGTGATGATGGTTCTTAAAGCTGAACTCTGAGATTTTCAAAAAATCCCCCATTAGTAATGAAATGACAAACGGAAACAGAAGTCACACTTGGTGTGATATGCTTTGTTTTTTTATTTTATTTTAGAGGTTTACAGACACTTTAAAGGGGGTCACCAGTGTAAGGGGGGATTTTTTCAACTGATCATGTATTTTAAGGGACAATTCCCTACTGACCACCAATGTGAAGGGGACACGTCTCTACTGAACACCAATGTGAAGGGGACACTTCTCCACTGACCACCAATGTAAGAGGACATTCCTCAACTGTCCACAAATGGAAGGCGACACTTTTCTGCTGACCACCAATGTAAGGGAGCATCTCTCCACTGGTCACCAATGTAATGTACTCAGTGTGAAAGTAGCCTTATACTCACCTGACTGTGATGGCTACAATAGTTTTCTTTTTCTCCTCTGAACTTCCCCCTCCCCTCCGACGATAGTCCGAAACCAGATCATCCTCCCACTTTCCCCTGTGAGCCTTCAATGACATCCATGGTTTGGGCTGGGACATAAGGGTAATCTAAGCCCCACTCCAAGGCAACCCTCCTCTGTACTTCCCACTGGAAACGTGAGAGTCGGGGTAACGCCTTAAGTCTTCCTTTTTCCAGGTAGGATGCAGGCATCTGGGGCCTTGATGACCTACTGCCTGTATGTGGGTGCCCTGGTCTGGGTAGTGGATGGCTGATTTGTGAAGATCCTGTTGGTTTGTACTGGGGTCCATGCTGGAGAGTGTGGTTCCTCCTCTTTGTCAGATGGGCTATCAACAGATGGGGAATCTCCGGTCTCCCATTCTTCCTCACTGGAGCCCTCCTCGGGGGAAGACAAGGAGAACAACTTCTCCATTGATCCGAACTTCTTCAACACTCTGGGTGAACCCCAATCTATGACCCGGCCCTCGCTCACCACATCCAGCTCACCTGAAGGTACTCCCTCCTGCAGCATGGGCTCCCTCTGGATGGGCACAGCAAGGGTCTTACTTGGAGCCGGCTTTTCAGGGATATCAACTGGAGGCCGCACACTGACTCCTGCAGCCTCCGGGCCCCTGGCCAGGCCACGGGTCTCCAAAGCAGTCTCTTCTCCTCCTATGTTCCGGAACTTTGGGGTAGATGCACCTGTCGGACGCTCCTCTCCATCATTGGCAAGTGATCCTTGGCCCTCTCTAGCCCTCCGAATATCCTGTGGCTGCAGCATATATAGTCCTGTGAGTGGGTGGATGGTGTAGTATCTCGATTCCCGCTGCACTGGCCCTAGGCGGAATAGTGACCGCACCGGGCCCAGGCAATTACTCAGATTGTCGGTAGATGGCACCTGGGACACAGCATGCATAGCCGATCCATTCCTCCGATCACTCCCAAGGCGAGTCCCCCACAAAGTTCTAGTCGGATGCTAGTATGCCTGTATTGACTAGCACCTGGTCTTGCATATCAGGCAATCGCTGTACAGCGGGCATCTTCCGATCACCTTCCTTCACCTCGTGTCTGGCACGCAGCACGCTGAGTTCTTTTCTGTTCTCCGCTGGGGCGCGACTCCGCCCACACGCTTGTTGGTTCAGCGTGCGAAGAACTGTAAGCAGGCTTCAGACAGTGTGCGCTGTAGTGACACCTGGTGGCAGGCGCTGATGAATTGCAGGCACTGTCCAGGTTTAGTTTTAAAACTTTTAAAACTGCGTCACAGAGCTGGAACTGAAAGCAGGCACACTGTACATCGATCACCATTAAACACAGTAAAGTCTCTCCTGTGATATCCTACTGTGTGGGACTGACCTGCAGCATCCCGTCAAAGACACCCCCTCGTTGCATACTGTTACTAGGGGCAACAGCAGACATCCACAACTCCTTTTACTGAGTGAAGCAGGATTAATAAAGTCACATTTTTATCTTCTCTGCAATGCAGTGCGTAATGCCTGCGCCATGCAGAGCGCTGGACATATTTGTAATCTGAAGCGCGATCGCTCGCCGTGGTTGCCACGGGTGATAGCACAAGGTTACAGTCACTGGTTGCATGGCTTTTTCTTGGTAGTGAGTGTCCATTGAAACAACTGAGTGCAGGGGCGTGATAGCAGCGCTGATCCTGGACGGTTGCTATGGACAACAACACTTAGCAACAATTTTGAATTTGGTTGCTATGGGCAACGGCATGTGGCAAAAGTCAATTTTAGAGCAAACATAGTCTTTCTCCCTAGTTGTACCCCAAAATTTGGCAAAACAGGCAAAGTCTCCCTTGGCTTTTGCGGTTGCTAAGGGTGACGGCCAGCAGGTTAGCCGTGAAGGCAGATCTCGGTGGGACCTCCATATGTAGCCATGGTGTTAGCACTACTGACAAACAATTCACCAAATCACTCCATGCCAGACTTCATACATCCTTTCCAGAAACAATGAACAGTCTTTTGCAAGCTTTGTTTTTGTTGTTTTATTGAGGGGGTACAACTTGGACAGGGATAGGAATATGGAATGCCCTTGTCTTTGCCATCATATTTAAGGATTTGAATACACTTTGAATAAAGTTATAGCCAGAAGATATAATGTGCATATAGGATTTAGTATTAGTTTCCTCCTGCATCTCCATGCAAACTGTTGCTCCTCCTGCGACTCAACCCCCACAGACTATTCCATCTAATGCCGCGTACACATGGTCGGACTTTTTGGCTACAAAAGTCCAACAGCCCGTCCGACAGACTTTCAACGGACTTTTGGCGGACTTTCTAACGAACGGACTTGCCTACATACGATCACACAAAAGTCCGACGGATTCGTACGTGATGACGTACACCGGACTAAAATAAGGAAGTTGATAGCCAGTAGCCAATATCTGCCCTAGCGTGGGTTTTTGTCTGTCGGACTAGCATACAGACAGGGTCCGGCGTAGTTACGACGTAAAGATTTGAAGCATGTTCCAAATCTAAAGTCCGTCAGATTTGCGGCTGGAAAAGTCCGGGGAAGCCCACACACAATCGGATTGTCCGCCGGATTTGGTCCGTCGGCGTCCGTCAGACTTTTGTAGACGAAAAGTCTGACCGTGTGTACGCGGCATTAGAGTTCTCTAACCATCCAACCGTGTGGTAGCAGAGACATCACTGATGACCATGTAAAAGTAATGTTCTTAGTTCTCTTTCACCTCCTGCACATAACTTGTTTCCTCCTGTACACTTAGTTCCTCCTGCACAAACTTGTAGTTACTGTATTAAAATATGACACATCCTCTTCTATTGAATAGTAGGGGCCCACTCTGAATAAGCCTCCCTCCTATGGCTCTGGTTGCTCACTGCCACTAGGCCTGAGGCCTGCAGAACCTCTCCCCGGAGGCCTAGTGGATTAAAAGCATATCTTCTAGGAAATATGGACTACTGTTCCCAGCCAGCCCAACTTACAAATCATGTGCATCGACTTGACACAGATCCCCACAGTCTCTTTCCTGATCCAGGACTCTCCATCATCCACTGTGTGTTTGATGCAGACTCCATTAGTGACCGTGTACTAGCAGAGTTTCCTTCACAGACTCCTTGGCACTTCCAGCCCCACTGTGGTAACACTCAACGAACTTCCAACAGCCCTGAGTCATTGATGAGGAACTTTGACTGGACCATGCGTACCGCCAGTTTCACCTGCCCCTCTGCTCCAGGAGTTCCCTGCCATCCGACCGTGTGGTGGCAGAGACATTGCCAATGACCGTGTAGAGGCAATGTTCCCTCACAGCCCTCCCTGCGATTGGCACCCCCCCAATGGGGAATGGCCTCCTGCGATTGACTAACATGCCATTCCTCACTTCACCCAGCCGACTCTGTCCCCTGTGGAGAATCACCTCAGCTTATATATGAGACTCGCCCCCTGCCAATCTCGATGAGGATTGGTCAGGGCTCACACGCAAGCTGCCTGCCACTCCAGTTCTAGGCCCAGCACCCTTTCCAGAATATTCTCCCTGGAACAGGGGGCGGCGCCCCAGAGCCAGAGCACAGGTGGTAACGTCCACAGCTACTCTGACCACTCCCAGCCCCCAGATCAAAACAGACAGGCCTAGCGTGCAGCATAAGCCTGCCTAAATTTACCTGTGCTGGATAACCTAGTAAAAAAAACTTACTACCACCTACCTATTGGTAGAGGGTGCTACACTTCTATTTCTGAAGGCATTCTTCATTTACAGCATTTTTTTACACCTGCCTAAAACTTTTGCGCAGTACTGTATATCAAGGATATTATTCAACTTTAGTCAGAGCTTTTTAACCACCTCAAGACCGCTTTGAAGTGGTTTACCGGGTTATGGCCAAAGCTATCAGCCATTACCCCAGTATTTTTTTTTTCAGCCGGCAATTTTTTCTCATAAACGTGATCCGAGCGGCTGATTGGTCTCTGGATCACTTTCAGAAGCAGCGGCAGGGGGGGGTCGCCGCCATCACCACCCCATCCCCCCGCCGCTCGCCAGTTTTTCTCGGGCTTGCCATTCTCACCAACAAGCCCAGGAAATGATCCGGCGGTTTGCGCGGCTGGAAACAGAGGTGAGGGGAGACCAGAGCAATGTCCTCCGATCTAGAATGTCGTGATGTCACTTCCGGTCTAGGGCGGATGTAAACAATTTTTTTATATTTTTGTCTTTAAGCATGAAATAAAGGATTTTTTCAATTGATGCTTTCAAGGGTAGAGTAGAGATGGAGAGATGTCTCCATAAATTGTACCTGTCATGCCTTATTTCTATCACAAGGGATTTTTACATTTCTTGTGACAGAAATAAAAGTGATCAAAAAAAAAAAAAATGGGACAGTGTAAAAATAAAACTAATTAAAAAAATATATATTATTATTTCTTTTAAGCGCCCCCTGTCCCCCCAGTACTCACGAGCAGAAGGTCACGCACGCATATGTAAACGGTGTTCGCACCACGTGAGGTATCGCCACAAACGTTAAAGCGAGAGCAATAATTCTAGCACTAGACCTCCCCTGGAACTCTCAACTGGCAACCTGTAAAAAATGTTAAAGTGTCGCCTATGGAGATTTTTCAGTATCGTAGTTTAACGCCATTCCACGAGCGTGCGCAATTTTAAAGCATTTCATGCTAAGTATCTATTTACTCGTTGTAACATCATCTTTTATAATTCAACAAAACATTGAGTTATATATTGTGTTTTTGTGCAATAAAATTCATTTTTTCCCCAAAAATTTCATTTGAAAAACCGCTGTGCAAATACTGTGTGACATAAAAAATTGCAACAACCACTATTTTATTCTCTAGGGTTTCTGCTAAAAAAAATATACAATGTTTGGGGGTTCTAAGTAATTCTCTAGCATAAAATACTGATTTTAACCTGTAAACAAAAAGTGTCTGAAGAAAGCCTGGTATTAAAGCAGTTAACGGCACCGTAAGCGTGACGTGTTTTTCGCGTGTTTCCTGAACAGAGCCTACAGGAGGTCTTTGGGTGAAAGTACACAAAAGATTTCCCTGCACACTGTCAGCCTCTCACAGTGTGCAGTAAAATGTGGGCTCTACATCCACTGAAAAGAAGATATACAGTTTAGAGTTGAAATGCATGCTTTGGGAAGCTGTGGCCTCCTGTATTGAACAGGTCCAACCCACCAGCAGACAGGAGCTCTGTCACAGTCCAGTTGCAGGAGGAGCGCGAAGCTCAAGCTGTGGTGGTGTTTTGGTCCGCTGGGTGTGCCGTAGCCGGGGTTCTCACGCATGCGCAGTGCAATGTGCCCGGCCAGTGTCATGGTGCGCTGTATGAGGCTGGGCTCGGTGGTGAGGGCCTCTGGCCGGGCCCTGAGTACGGCGGCAGGAACACAACAGAAGAGGGCGCTGGCGGCGGACACGGCGGGTGAGCAGGGCTCCGGGTCTGTGAACTCCGGCCTGGTAGAGGTCACTGGGGCCAGAGGCTGGACACTGCAGGCAGACATGCTGGCTGGACTACTTCCACCAGCCCTGTGCTGCTGAGCCGGGAGAGGGACGGTCCCCGGAGTTCCTTACACAACTTTATGTCCTGTTATGTGGCGTTTATAGCAGAGTCCTATCATTTCTAGGAGGGGGGGTGATGAATGACAGGGGCCTCCAGGTGGCGCTGTGTATAGAGTGGGAGGTTCTGTGTCCTGTTACAGGACTCTAGGGGCCCATCACACACAGCTATAGCAGTAACATGTGTTGGTGCACTGTGTTGTCATTCATTGTGAATGACCCCCAATGCACCTTCAAAATGCTGCACCGTGCAGTACCCCGTTGTACTGTGAGAAGATGCCGACAGCGCCCATTGTTACACGTATTGCAGTGCATATCCATACCTCCCAACTGTCCCTGATTTGGAGCAATGTCCCTCTTCATTTGTCCCTCATTTTGGTCTGATCTATGTAGTTCTATATAAAATGCACTTTTTATCTATCTTAAAGTGTTTCCCAGTGCTAAACCTTTCATCTGATTTCTAAATTGTAAGGATGAGCTCTGGCGTTTTCGCACACTCCACGTGCCGAGCATGCCAGGAAGCTGCACTAATCACAGGCAGTGAGACATTTTCCGATCTCTGCAGCCGCACATCGGGAAAATGTCTCACTGCCTGTGATTAGCGCCGTGCCGACTTCCTGGCGGGCTCGGCACGTGGAGTGTGTGAACACGCCGGAGCTCATCCTTACTAAATTGCTGCATTTGTAAATTCCAAAAGCCAATATGACGGAATAGTAGTGGTAAAAAAAAGCACTGTGGGTTTAACTAATCTTTTTTTTTTAAATTCTTCTTTAAGGGGGCGTGGAAAGGGGTGTGTCCTATGCCTGCATACTTTTGCTGATAGGTGCCCCTCATTTCCATCTCAAAAAGTTGGGAGGTATGCATATCCGTGCGCAAAAACACAACCACTGCAGCATGAATGGGCCATTCACGCCCTGAATATCAGCCTGTTATACCCCTTTGTTAAAATTTTTCAGCTCTGGGATTGACCTATGATTATACCAACGCGCAAAACTCTTTTATTTTATATCATTTTCTTAAAGCACTTTTCAGGGGAGGGGGAAACGTGTACTCCTGGGCGACGACGCCGTCCCTCAGAAGTTCGGCCTTCCTTTGCTGGTGGGCCAGTTAGCGCAGCGCAGTAGGGAACTGTTTCCCTTACCACAAAAAAGGGCGTCAGCACCCGAGAGCTGATCTGAAAATAGGATGGGGGTACCACCATCGTGGGCTCTAAGGACAGGTAAGGTTGAGCTCAGACGTGTTCGCAACCCACACGTGCAGAGCCCGCCAGGAAGTCGGCACTGCACATTGCTAATCGCAGGCAGTGCAACATTTTCCCAATCTGTGGCTGCAGAGATCGAGAAATGTCTCACTGCCTGTGATTAGCGCTGTGCAGTGCCGACTTCCTGACGGGTTGTGAACACGCCTGAGCTCATCCTTAGTTCTTATATTAAATGTCAGCAGCTACATTATTTGTAGCTGCTGACTTTTAATTATTTTTCCCCATGCTGGTACACCGCTTTAAGATGGATTAAAGTTTCTTTTGGTGGTATTTAATAACCTCTGGGGATTTTTTATTCTTTTACTATCCGCAGGTGGATCAGCGGCCTGACAGTTTTTTTTTTATATAGCTCTTCCATAAGCTGTACTGAGTAAATAAAGGGCCGCCGATTCACCATTGATAGACGTATTTTGGCATGTAAGTGGTTAAAGTGTATAAGACTGTCAAGTTTCTGTCGGTGTCCCTGTTGGGGAGATTCACTCCTCTATTTGTATTCGAGAAAGAGGGGAAATCCAACACTTTTGATTTGTCACCGGAACAAGAGGAGAGGGGAAATTTTTCAACAGGGAGACCTATGAGGGGAATTCTCCTTAAATTGGGAGATTTCTTCCAGCTTTCTGTTGTCTATGGAGCCAGGAAGTGCAAGAAAATTTCCCCAATGGTACACAGACAGCAAAACAAATACACTGCGGCGGGGGGGGGGGGGGGGGGGGTGTTGACCCTTCACTTTAAAGGCTAACTTCACCTTTTACAAAAAAAATAAATACATTTCATATATTTGTAGCAAAAAAAAAGTGAATTTTCTCACCTCGTCTTTCAGGACAGCACCTGGCGAGAGAGCGCAGCTCCACCCACTTTCCCAGGAAACACTGCAGTCAGTTTCTTTATAGACCGGACACTTCCACCATGGCCTCAGTTGTAGTGTTTCCTCCGACCATGGTGGAAGCGCTGCAGGGAACCAAGGGTGTGCTACGCTCTCTCCAGGTGGAGACATTATGGTGCATACCTGTGCACTTTGTTTTGTTATTCAGGCCAGCCCAGCGTCTCCCTTTACGTGTGGGGGATTCGTCTGTGTCTGCTCCCTTTTCATACCTGGCGAGAGTCAGGCTGCAGGGGGTCCCGCTCTCATCAGACCGGCGCTGTGGGCTTTAAAAGAGGAGAATGTGCTCTACAGTGGTAAGCAGCGTCTCCTCTGTATTTTGTCAGCCTCAATGCTCTTCCGGGTCCTGGGTGGCGATCGCGGCACTCCGGCCGGGGGGCGGGACTTCCGGCGCCGCGACGCGGCTTCCGGTTCTGGCCGCTAGAACGCAGGGGGAGGAGGCGGCCTCGTCTGGTGATGATTTCTGGTCCTCGCAGCGGGGAAGGAACCTGGAAAATTCAAATAAAAGCAGCCGGACGCCGCTACAACCTCGGCAGGCATGGAAGAGGAACAGACGGCGGTGGCAGGATCGGGAGCCACTATCGCCAGTCAGACTCAGGTAAGCAGAGACAGCGGTCTCTGTACTTTATCTTGAAGGTCTTGTTGTCCCTCCCTTGCTCCCCTGGGGGGATGCAGGGGAGCCTGCGCCACTCTCCTTTGTTTTTAAACAGTACCAAGAAAAGTGTGTTTATTTGTTTATGGTGACTCAGTGGGGGAGAGTTGCTGAGAAAGCTGCGGTAACAAACAGAGGAGCTAAGGTGTTAGCTCTTCTCTTTGGCAGCTCGTTAATGTCTCTGAGGGGGTTAAGACTGTTAAATCATTGTCATGTTATGTATTTATATGATTTAATAGAGGATTGGTATTGGTGTATTTCAGGCTAAAGCCAAAGAGAAAATCAAACATTCCTCCCCTCCTCCTAAGAGGAAATGTCCGTCTTGCAGAATTACACTTAGGGAAACATGGGCAAAAGCGTTATGCAAGACCTGTATAGCAGAGTTAGTCAGGGATGAAACTTCTCCTGGCTGGGCAGCAGGTTTCGCTGGGGAACTATTAAGCTCCTTCAGGAAAGACCTGGCAGAGACATTTGAGTCATTCTGTTCTTTTTTGGATAAACACCCGGCAACGCAGACAAACGGTGGCAATTCGCCATCCTATTCTCGTCCACGTATTTCTGCTCCCAGAGGGGACAGTGATTCAGAGGACGAAGAGAGAAGTTTTTCCCCAGGTTCTGAGGAGGATGAAGAAAAAGAGGTTTCTTCTTCTCGTTATAGATTGTCTTTAGACAAAGTGGATGATCTCTTAAAGACGATTCATACAACGCTACACATCAAAGAGGACAAGGCTCAGCTGTCCTTGCACGATAAAATGTTCCAAGGCATGGGGAAGTTAAACATCGGATTTTCCCAGTGCATACATTTATTTCCGAAACGGTGAAAAGAGAATGGAAGGACCCAGAGAGGGCACCTTTTTTCTCTAAATCTCTCAAACGAAGAGTCCCTTTCGAGGACGATAGTGATCAGGTCTGGAATAAGAAGCCAAAGCTTGATGCGGCCTTTTCACAGGTGTCAAGGAGCACTGACTTGGCCTTCGAGGACATGGGGGTCATGAAAGACCTCATGGACAAGAGAGCAGACTCCCTATTAAAGAAGGCATGGGATTCGACTCTAGCCAATTTAAAGCCAGCTATGGCATCAACTGTAGTGGCCAGGAACCTGGAACATTGGCTCGAGCAATTAAGAACGCACATTGAAGCAGGAACTTCTCGCAAGGACCTGTTAGACACTCTGCCTGTACTACAGAAAGCTGTAGGATACATAGCAGATGCCTCTGCCGAATCTATTAAGATGTCGGCAAGATCTGCGGCCTTGGTAAACTCAGCTCGCAGAGCCTTATGGGTGAAGACATGATCAGGGGATACTGCCTCAAAGGCAAAATTATGTGGGTTACCTTTTGAGGGAAATTTGGTTTTTGGTCCTGAGTTGGAAGCCGTACTTGATAGAACGGCTGACAAAAAGAAGGCCTTCCCAATAAAAAAGAAGGTAGTCCCACAGGCCAAAAAGAATTTTCGTTCTTTTCGACCAACCGAAGAAAAGAAGGAAACGGGGTATAAAAGACCCCTGAGGTCCCAGAGAGGAAGGGGGAAGTCAGGGGTACTTTTCCGACCTCCTGGCCAAACCACAAAGAACCAATGACAGTCCTTCGACGGTGGGAGGAAGGTTGCAAGCCTTTTTCTCCACAGTGGAAGACAGCGACCTCCAGTCCATTTGTCCTCAAAATAATAGCAGAGGGCTACAGACTGGCGTTCTCTCAATCCCCTTCAAATCGCTTTTATGTAACTCAGGCTCCCTGGGACTTAGAAAAATCTCTAGGGATGTCGGCTCTACTTCAGGAACTCATCCAACAGAGGGTGATTATATCTGTTCCCCCCCGAAGAGGAAGGGAAAGGGTGCTATTCGCACATATTCCTGGTAAGGAAACCATCAGGGAAATTAGGTTTTAATCTTAAACCTGAAGGTATTAAATAAGTCAATCAGATACAAGAGGTTCAGAATGGACACGATTTTTTCAGTAAAAAATCTTCTGACGCCAGGATGCTTTTTGGCATCAATAGATCTGAGAGATGCATACCTACATGTGCCTATAGCTCCAACATCGCAGAAGTACCTAAGATTAGCGGTCAAGATGGGAGAGTCAATCTCACATTTACAGTTCAAAGCCCTCCTTTTTAGCCTGTCGTCCTCGCCAAGGATATTTACAAAAATTATAGCAGAGGCCCTCAGACTAAAGAGGATATCAATAGTGCCATACCTGGACGATCTCTTGCTATTTTCCAGAACAAGGGATCTATTGGAGAAAGATCTAGAAGAGACAAGAACACACTTGGAGAGTCTCGGATGGATCATCAACAAAGACAGATCAAATATGATCCCGTCCCAGACAAATTTTCTGGATTATACTATCAGTTCCATTCAGGAAAGGATTTTTCTCCCACAGGACAAGATAGAGAAAGTCCAGAAGGCAGTAAAAGGGACTCAGACAAATCTGCCAATTTCAATTAGGGCAGCCATGTCGGTTCTAGGCCTCCTAACGTCTTCAATACCAGCAGTACAATGGGCACGTCTCCATGCAAGAGATCTCCAGCAGACAATTCTCAGGAATTGGTCCTATGGAGAACCGTTGGAAAAATTAATCAAGATTCCCCCTCGGGTTCAGAGAAAACTATGGTGGTGGAGGAATCCGTTAAATTTGGACAGGGGTCTACTTTGGACTTTTCCCATAGAGCAAAGACTGACAACAGACGCAAGCTTCTGGGGTTGGGGTGCCCATCTGCAAGGTCAGATGGCCCAGGGGGCATGGACAACCAGAGAGGCCAGGAGATCCTCCAATTGGAGGGAGTTGAGGGCCATTCTCCTGGGACTATGGGCTTTCAGGAATCAAGTTCTGGGTCACAATATTCAAGTGTTGTCGGACAATGCCACAGCTGTAGCCTATATAACAAGGTAAGGAGGCACGAGGAGCAGAGTGTTGCTTTCCTCAGCCCTCCAAATTATGTCCTGGGCGGAAGCCAATCTAGCATCCTTGGCGGCGGTACACCTAAAGGGGGATCTGAATCAGATTGCAGATTTCCTAAGCAGGGAAAGGGTACTGGAATCGGAGTGGAGTCTGAATACAGATGTATTCCAGAGGATAACAGGAACTGTGGGGGACTCCCCAAATAGACCTATTTGTATCCCACTCCAATGCACAGGTAGAGCCTTTCTTCTCCCTGAACAGACGAGATCAAGCGGAAGGACTAGACGCGCTAGCGCAACCATGGACCTTCCACTTGTGCTACGCCTTTCCCCCCTTCCAAATGATTCCATTAGTACTAAAAAAGCTACAGAGGGAATCTACAGCCATGATCTTAGTAGCCCCATTCTGGCCCAAAAGGACATGGTTTTCAACCATACAGAAAATGGCGGCGGAACCCCATTGGTTTCTTCCTTTACAGAGAGATCCCCTTTCAGCACCCCAATATCGAACACCTAAGACTAGCTGCTTGGTTACTGAGGAGCAGATCTTAAAAACTAAGGGCTTGTCTAATAAATTAGTTTCAACATTACTAGACAGCTGAAAGAAGGTCATTAGAAAGATTTACTTTAAGACATGGAAATGTTTTTAATTCCTGGTGCGCAAGCAAACAGTTTTCACCAAGGGAAGTAGTTTCCGTGTTAGAATTCCTTCAGGAAGGAATGGAAAAAGGGTTGGCGACTAGCACCCTAAAGGTGCAAGTGGCCGCTCTTTGGGTGTTCCTGGAGAGACAATTATCACAGGACCCACATATTAGATTTTTTTTAAGGCACTGACCAGAGCTAGGGCAGTAACTTTTAAGTTTTTCCCAAGATGGAACTTATCTCTGGTGTTACAGGGTCTGACTAAAAGACCCTTCGAACCTATGGAAGAGGCGACAATCAAATTTTGGTCGCCCAAATTAGCACTTTTAGGTGCAGTCACTTCAGCCAGGAGGGTGAGCGAATTGCAAGCCCTGTCCATTATTGAACCTTTCTGTTCTATATTTCCGGACCGGGTAGTGTTGAGAACTGACCCAGGTTTTTTACCTAAGGTTTCAACGGTATTCCACAGGTCGCAGGAGATGGTTCTCCCGACTTTCTGTCCTTCACCATCTGGCACGAGGGAAAGAGACTTTCACAGCCTGGATGTAAGGAGATGTATACTACATTATCTGAAGATCACAAGTGAATTCAGAAAATCAAATTCACTGTTTATACTATTCTCTGGCCCACGTAAGGTATACGATGCTTCCAAAAGCACCATAGGTAGGTGGCTACGAATGGCCATCAATGAAGCCTATAAAGCTTCAGGAGTAGATCCTCCCACAGGAGTGGCGGCCCATTCAACCAGGGCAGTAGCATCCTGGGCGAAACGGGCAGGGGCTTCTCCAGGACGGATCTGCAAGGCGGCTATGTGGACAAGTTTTTCCACTTTTACCCGCCATTACAGGTTGGATTTGCTCTCTGCATCAGAGCAGTCCTTTTGCAGAAAGGTCCTACAGGCGGTGGTCCCACCCTAGAGTAAGTACTCTTTTTATCATCTCCCAGGTGCTGTCCTGAAAGACGAGGTGAGAAAACCTTAGTTAGACTTACTGGTAACGGTATTTCTACGAGTCTTTCAGGACAGCACCGATGACCCGCCCTAAAGCATTATAAAATGTTACAAAATGTGGTGTTATTGCTAAGTACTGCTTATCTAATTTCAGCATGGCTGGAGGTACATGGTGGAAGTGTCCGGTCTATAAAGAAACTGACTACAGTGTTTACTGGGAAAGTGGGTGGAGCTGCGCTCTCTCTCCATGTGCTGCCCTGAAAAACTCGTAGAAATACCGTTACCGGTAAGTCTACCTAAGGTTTTTATTTTTTTTACATATAATCCTGCAAAGCATGGCAATTGCGATCAGTAGACCATGGGTGCAATGCCAGGCTCCTGCAGACTCTTCCTCCAGGTCAGGTCTGTACGAAGTGCAGTTCTTTGAGAATTACAAGTCCGTCTGCAGGCTTGACCTGTAGTTCATTCACTCGCAGGTCTCAGTGAATGACACGTTTCTGTGGTCATTTGTTGTGGGCACTGTTGTGCTGATTTTAAAGAGGGACAGGGAGGGATTTGTGCAATAGTACACCATAAATACAAGTATAACATGGTCCAAAAAGGTGAAGCCAGCCTTTAACCACTTGCCCTCCTGCCCACATTAATTCTACTGCAGGTGGGCGGCACAGCTAGGCACAATCACGTACATGTACGTTGCTGGCTAGGACACAGCAGGTTGTGGTGGCTGGGGTATCATGTAATTGCTATGCAATCACATGATCGCAATGTGAACACAAATGTTACCAATGGGTTTGCTTTTCAAATCATTAGTAAGGTCAAAATATGTCTGTTTTTTGACCCCAGTGCCGAGAAATTTCGAAGGAATAGGATGAAAAATGTTTCTCGAATGCATGAATTTCTAACCATATATGTGCTTTTTGTTCAGTAAAGTCCTTTCATTACAAGATTGAATGTTAAAAGCAAACAAAGTCTAACTACTTTTAATCAACATTTAAATGTTCTGGGAATTTTTTATACAAATTTTTGTTGAAATTTCTACAAGTGTATACCCAGCTTATCTCTCCAGACTGATGAGCCTCCTCTCCCTTCCTCTGCAGACCAAGAGATTTCCTGAGATAGACTGACTTACCGCAGGGTTATTAGCAAACAGTAAAAGCATTATGGTTTAAAAAGTGAGTGACGCCAGTCAGGGATGCCCCATATAGGTAACTTATAAGAAAACAGAATTCTAGTAAGGCAAACCATGGTTTAACAAACCTGAGAACATCAGAAATGCAACATTTTTGGGAACTTAAAGAAGAGCGTCAGTCATTTGTGTTTGTTAAAACTAGTATGCATTGCATACTAGCTCATTATGAAATATTTACCTTAGGGCGATGCCCTGGATCGGCACCGGCACACCGCTGACAGGGCCGACATGTTTCCCGGAGTTACTTCCTGGGTTTGCGGGCTCTGGCGATATGATTGGCCGGAGCCGCGATTACATCACTCACATGCCTCACAGGAGCCGCCAGTCATGGCACTGAAGAAAGGGCACAAGCAGGACGTTCCTTCAGTGCGCATGCGCTGATGACGGCGGCAGAGTATACAGTAAATAACTCCTAAACGGTGCAAGTTTAGGAGATATTTACAGTACCTTCAGGTAAGCCTTATGGGCTTACTTGTAGGTACAATTAAAGAGGAAGACCTTACTTCCTCTTTAATCCCTTAAGATCTGCGCTATAGCCAAATGACGGCTACAGCGCAGATCTGCTTTGGTGGGAGACCGTCAATAGATGTCCTCCCCTTTGCACGCTCCCCACGCGGCACGCGATGTGATCACCGAGTCAATGAGACTCAGGTAATCACAGATCGGAGTAAGGGGTCGATCCCCGCCCCTTACCACGTGATCGGCTGTCAGCCAATGACCTCTGATCACGCGATGTAAACAGAAGATCGGTAATTGATTGTTTTTTTGTTTTTTCTTCTCACGCTGACAGCGTGAGGAGAAAAAAAATCCGATCACCGCCTTCTGTTGAAGGGACATTGGTCCCGAAGAGGCGACGTCGCCTCATATGTGCCCAGCAGTACCGCCTGCCAGTGCCACCTGCCAGTGCTATGAATCAGTGCCCACCAGTACATAAGTGCCAGCAATCGGTGCCACCTATCAATGCTCACCAGTGGTGCCAACCAGTGTCACCTACCAGTGCCGATCAGTGCCAGCTAGCGCCACCCCATCAGTGCTGCCTTATCAGTGCCCATCAATGCAGCCTATCGGTGCCCATCAGTGTAGCCTCATCAGCGTACAGCAATGAAGCAGTAAAATTACCCGTTTGCAAAATTTATTATGAAAATATAAAACTTTTTATTTTTTTTAAATTTTGGACTTTTTAAAAATATTTTAACAAACAAAAAAAATAAACCACAGAGGTGATCAGATACCACCAAAAAAAAGCTCTATTTGTGGGGAAAAAAATAACATGTTCCCGAAGGTAAACTTATCCTTTAACCCTTTCGCTGACAGAGTAGTTTTTGTGTTTTTTGCACAGGTTTAAGAAATCATTTTAGGCCTGAAGATTACATAAAACCCCTAAAACATATATTTTCTGAAAGAAGACATTCTAGAGAATGAAATAGTGGTAGTTCCAATTTTTTATGTCACACAATATTACCGCAAAGGTCTAGTAAACACAAAGTTTCAGTAAAAAACACAATTTTAGGGGGCATAAAAACGCAATAAATTACCCAATTGTTTGGTAAAATATAAAAGCCGAGGTTGCACCAAGAAAATAGATACCCAACATGTCAAACCTTACCTTTTGTGTGCACTTGTAAAAATATTTTTTTACTTAACTTTTTTTTTGGTGACAGGTTTTCTTTAATGAGACATGCAGGGACCCTGCATGTGCCCCACTGAATGTAATGCAGTACAGATCCCACTGCATTACATTCTTTCCCTGCCTTGATGGCCGGGAAAACTGTTAGCGGGGACCCAGAAGTGAGGTCATACACGTCACTTCTGGGTCAGCAACAAGAAGTGGAGGAGAGCGGTTGTGTGTAGATGCACATTCTTGTCTCCATGATGACTTGGCGCCTGGGATTTGTCGAGCCCTGCTTTAGGGTAACATTAAAGTGTAAGAAAAGCCTAAATTGAATTATTCTTAAAAATGTTCTCTCCCCTCCTACTTATGTTGCCTAACCTGTATATAAAACTATCTGTGTACTTACCTATTTTTAATCTGCTTCAGTCACGTGATCCTTTGGGTTAAGGCGCACTTGACAATGGCACCCATTGCCCAGCTGTTGTCAGTGCTCCCTCCTCTCCCCTGCAGCTGCTGCTCACTGACACAAGGTAGCCAGAGCTGTGGGATCACGTGATTAGACCGGAGTGGACTAAAAATAGGTAACTACACAGATTAGGCGGAATAGGTAGGAGGAGGGGACATTTTTAAGAATAGTGATAGGCTTTTCTTACACTTTACATAATTATGGTGCTGGCTTCTTCTTGAAATGGTCACCTTTGACATTTGTCTTGATTATTATTATTATTACGATTATATTTCTATTATTTATAAACCCAAATGGATGGATCTGGGGTGGCTTCTGCAGAAAGGCAAAACAGGACTCATTGGTCATAGGAAGCTGGTCCAGGCAGTCAGCATAAAGAAAAGACTTCTACTGCCCTGAATGGTGTGGAGGGACATTGGCACAGTAACAGTAATTAGGAGACTTCTGTTCTTAAAGTGATTTGTAAAGGCATATTTTTTTTTATTTTAATGCATTCTATGCATTACGATAAAAAACCTTCTGTGTGCAGCAGCCCCCTAATACTTACCTGAGGTCCATCTAGATCCAGCGATGTTGTAGAAGTTTCTCGGCTTCCCAGGATTCCCATCCTTATTGGCTGAGACAGTGGTTCGGCGCAAGCTGCTGTCAATCAGGAGAGAAAGGGGGCTGTGGCTTGCCTCGGGTACCCCCATAGCAAGCTGCTTACTGTGGGGGCACTCAACAGAAGGGGGAGAGGGGCAGGAGTGCCGAAAAGGGACCCAGGAAGAGGAGGATCCGGGATGCTCAGTGCAAATCCACTGCACAGAGGAGGTAAGTATAACATGTTTGTTTTTAACATAAAAATGTGACTTTACACTCTAAATCTAATCTTTTGTGTCACATGGTGCTAATTATTTATTAACTCTATAATATTCACAGATCAAGATCACGTCACAAGGAAGAACTTTGCAGATGTCCAAAGGGAAAGAGAAGAACAAGCCAAACAATCAATATTAATAAGCTGTCCCCCTAAAATTAATGAGAAGAAATTTTTGAAGCATTTATCACGACATGGAGAAGTTGCCAATCACTTCTTTTTTGACAGCTATGTAAGTATTTTCACAGTAATCTTTTTCATGTTTAAAGTGTAAACTTCTATGCTAGGAAGAGGTTGGCTCTTCAGTGAAAATGTTTTTTCTGTTTTGGATAGAGAAGGGCAAAGTTACAGTCTCTGTTGGTTTCTTATTACAGTCTGGGTCCTCATTTCATGTCCCAGTGATGGTTGTCGCTGAGACAGGGAATATGTCTAATGGCGATTAATAGACCTTTTTTTTTTTTTACTTTTTAATAGATTGGGGAAAGATTAGAACTACTACTATTTGTTTTTCTTCCTCTCTATGTAATCAAGGAGGTGGGGGAACTTCTCTTCACTGTGTGTCACTAGCAGGACAGAATTTGACAATTCATTTGAAACACTTAGCATCTGGCAAGCCTTTCCCCTGCTCCCTCCTCCTAGCTCCTGACAGACAGCTTTAGGAGCTGTTCACTCCTTTACCCTCACCTTTCCTCTTCAAGCCAGAAGTTCAGGGAATGCAGATCATCATGGGGCCAGCGGCAGTGACAAGGGACAGTAAGGAAGTATTTGGGTCGGGGGCTGTGATTGTACCGGGGCATTTTTTACCTTAAAGTGGTTGTAAAGTCAGTGATTACCATTACTGCCAGACCCTCTGTTATATAATACACAAGGTATATTACACAGTGTTAATATTTTTTATAAAATGATGCTGCTAAATACCTTATTTTAGAGTGTCACGTGACCTCCCACCGTTCTCCACCCCCAATCTAAGGACTACAGCAGGAGGGGCTGAGATTCCCCTCTGACATCAGCTGGGAAGCCACGTGACCGATGTGCTGTCCACTCAGCCCCTCCCGCTGTAGTCCTTTAGATGGGGGATGGGGGGAGCAACCGGAGGTCATGTGACCACACGGCATCGCACTAAAATAAGGTAGTTAGCAGCATCATTTTAAAAAAACATTGACACTGTGTATTATACCTTG
Organism: Lithobates septentrionalis; assembly: GCA_037952835.1. NCBI lineage: Eukaryota > Metazoa > Chordata > Amphibia > Anura > Ranidae > Lithobates > Lithobates septentrionalis. The sequence goes on from JBBDGP010000257.1 coordinate 3,844,356, forward strand.
TTATAACAAAAGGTGTGGGAGTAATGCTATTCACTGGCTTTACTGCCACACAAAATAGTGGCAGGAGGGGAGGGGCAGGTTTGGCGATCGCTCACATGCTAGGAACTGACAGGCAGGCAGGGAGGGGGAGAGAGGAGAGACTGTAACACAGTGGGATGATGGAGCCACAGTATCGTGGATCAGCAGCCATGATTATTGTGGTCAGTTCACATAAGGGAAACTGGAACAGGCAGGGTTACAACCTCTTTAATGTTGTGAATGTATCTGGGTTAAAACGCTTAGCTTAGTACTAGTTTATTTTATATTGCCTAGAATGCAGTAGGAGGTTGAGGCACCATGCTTAGTTGGGAAGCCTGAGATCCCCTGTCAGGTTTTTACTGCTATCCATGGCTCTGTGTAAGTGATTTCCCCTCACTTCCTGTCTGCTGATTACTAAAAAGAAAGTATTTTTTCTGTTGAGTACGGGAAGGCTAGAACTCCTGTCAGATTTTTATTTCCATCTTTGTACCTGTTGCAGATGTTCCCTCACTTCTTGTCTAGTAAAACTGATGTCAGCAGGACATGAAGAAAAGGTACATCTTTCTGTAATGGAACGTTTGATAGCAGTACAAAACTCAAGGGTTCTAATCCTTACCCACTCTCTCCAAACCTAGAGAAAAAAAAACGCTTTTGACTCAACACTTTTTTAGATCGAGGTACTATCAGGAATCCTTGTTTCCTTTCATGTAGTCTTTACAGAAGACTGACACTTGCTCTCCTTATGCCTATTTATTTTCCATTTAAATGATATTTTGTTTTCATTATGTTCCTTTTTAGGGCACTTATGCACTTGTGGAGTTTGTGAATAGAGAAAGTATTAATTCACTTCTTGCTACTACCAAAATTCCAGACGATGAAGATACCTGTGTTGTGCCATTTAAATCCAGATTTATTAAAATCAAGTCACATGAATTGGATCAGAATTTTGTCAGTTGCTCCCCACAGGCTTCTGTTTCTCCACCCCAGTTATTAAAGAAACTATGTGCAGCTAAAAATGTAAGTTCATAATGTGTTGCATCTAATATGAGCTCTAAAATGATTGTACTGCTTTTTAAAAAAATCTGGCTCCCATGGAAGCCAGTGATCAATTGTGCAGATAGTGATTTAAAAAGTCAGACTCAGGCTGGCCCCTCCCACACCACACCATTGGCCATTTTTTTGCAATGGTTGCTTTCACTGACTTGTAGTGAATGGGGGGGGGGGGGGGGCAGTGTTCAGGTTAGAAATACTTTGAGGTGGTGCAGACATGTGCTGGTATCAAGTGGTGACTGCTTTGACTGCTGGCAGTTTTTAAAGCGGATCTTCACTGCATCTGAGCATCAAAAACACTATTGAATTCATTTTTAATATTCAAAGCAAACGCCCCCATCCATCCATGTCTCTATGCCCCCCCCCCCCCCCCCAGCATTTCTGGTTGTGGCCATGTAGAGTAAGGTCAAATGATTGATGTAACATTTACTTCCTGGAATACATCTGCCCTTGGCTCAAACATTAATGCAGGAGGGTGTGCCTGCTCCTCTCATCCCCTCCTGAAGACTCCTAGGCAAGAAACCAGGAAGTAACTGAAGAAATGTTTAAAATAAGTAAATATTATATACTTTCCTATTTACTAATACTAGCAGCATAAGGATTAAAAATAACCAATGTTGATTGGGAGATTGAAGTTCCAATTAAAGAACTTTTTTTGTTGTTTAGGACAGACTGCTTTTCTCGTTGACCTCTTTATTTTAGGCACCATGGAGAAATTCATCCTTGAAGTAAAAATAAATCCTTTGTTATTTTAAGTACTTTTAGCGGCTGATTTAGTCGCTTAGCAAGTATACGTCGTCTTCATCCTTTAATGCTTTCCTGTGTTCCTGTTTAAGTTGGTGCCTTGACCGGTACCCCGGTTTTCCTGTTTCAGGGTGGCTCTTTTTTCTTACAGCATCCTAGGCAGCTACCCTTGAATGCACAGTCTACACTGCAGCACACAGTCCCATAGCCTAGCGTGACAAGGCACTCCCCTACTCCTCCTTTCTCATTAGACTGACTTGAGACTGCACTGCCCATTGTTAACCCCTTCCTGTAAAGATCAGAAATTCAAGGAAGCATCACTTGCAACAGCAAGCAGGAGCACTGAAAATTATAAACTTCAAGTCCTGGCATAAGAATTTTAACAAATAGTTTACTCAATGTGTTAAGCTAAGCTAAAGAACGCTAATTCTACACCAGGCTGGTGAGGAGGCGGAAGCGGCTGGCTCAGGCTCTCCAGTCAAGCACCTGTGTGGAGCCCAACATTATTGTCAAGATCCCTGCAGAGCCTGGACTGGCTGAGTGATGACAGGCGATAGCAGGCTTTAGTTTGTTAAATTTGGGACACAGAGGTGCAGAAAGTGCACTCCTGTGATCCAGAAGAGAGGTATGGCCGAAAAAAAGCTTGCCCATACTTCTCTTTTAATGGATTTTGTAACACTGCTTTCAGTGAAAGTCTGTTGACAGAACTGTCTTTTTATCTTCATGTCACAGTTAAATCACTAACTTTTTTTTTTTAATTATTGCTGCCTGCTTACACTAATTACATGTTTGTTTTGTTGTCAATCAGATTGTGGATCAAGCACATATCATCTTAGATGAACTTCAGTTAACGGAGGAAAGTATAAGAATTCGTTACCTGGTCAGCTCGTTAGTCAGTGACGTTGCCACAGCCTACTTCCCCGAAGCCACTGTTCATCTCTATGGCTCCAGTGTCAATTCTTTTGGAAAGATGGGGTGTGACTTGGACCTGTTCTTAAATTTGGACAGTATAAAAGATGTGACTGGAAAGGTAAGTCTGGTATTGGTCTGATATTGACATTCTTGTCATTCATACAGTTCTGTTTGCTTAACCACTAGACATCCGCGCTATGGCCGAATGACGGCCACAGCGCGGACCTACATTCCCGGGAGGCCGTCATATGACGGCCTCCCCTGTGCACGCTCCCTGCGCGCGCCCTGCAGGGCGCGCGCCGGGCGCGGTGTGATCACCGAGTCACTGAGACTCGGCTGATCACCGATCTGAGTAAGGGGCCGGTCCCGGCCCCTTACCATGTGATCAGCTGTCAGCCAATGACAGCTGATCACATGATGTAAACAGGAAGATCGGTAATCGGTTTTTTTTTTACTCGCGCTGACAGCGCGAGTAGAGAAAAAAGCCGATCACCGGCTCAGATGCCAGGGACATCGGTCCCAAAGAGGAAGCACAAAAAATTCCTCATAAGTGCCACCCAAAAGTGCCACCTAACAGTGCCACCTAGCAGTGCCAACAGTGCCACCTAGCAGTGCCCACAGTGCCACCTAGCAGTGCCCACAGTGCCACCTAGCAGTGCCCACAGTGCCACCTAGCAGTGCCCACAGTGCCACCTAGCAGTGCCCACAGTGCCACCTAGCAGTGCCCACAGTGCCACCTAGCAGTGCCCACAGTGCCACCTAGCAGTGCCCACAGTGCCACCTAGCAGTGCCCACAGTGCCACCTAGCAGTGCCCACAGTGCCACCTAGCAGTGCCCACAGTGCCACCTATCAATGCCAACAAGTGCCACCTATCAATGCTCACAAGTGCCACCTACCAATGCCCACCTGTAGTGCCAATCAGTGCCACCTGTCAGTGCTGCCCATCACTGCCACCTATCAGTGCCCATCACTGCCGCCTCATCAACGTACATCAATGAAGGAGAAAAATTACCCGTTAAAAATTTTTTATAACAAAATATAAAAAAAAAAAAATTTTTTTTTAAAAAAAATTCTGGTTTTTACATTTTTTTAACAAAAAGTAAAAACCGCAGAGGTGATCAAATACCACCAAAAGAAAGCTCTATTTGTGGGAAAAAAATGATAAAAAATTCATTTGGGTACAGCGTTGTATGACCGCGCAATTGTCATTCAAAATGCGTTAGCGCTGAAAGCTAAAAATTGGTCTGGATAGGAGGGGGGTTTAAGTGCCCGGTAAGCAAGTGGTTAAAGGATAAGTCCACCCCAACACTAAAATCCCTGTATCTACAGACATCCATGATCTAACACTAACTTATCTAGCCCTGTAAAGAAGAAATCAATATACATGCAGTGAGGGAAAAAAAGTATTTTATTCCCTGCTGATTTTGTATGTTTGCCCACTGACCAAAAAATGATCAGTCTATAATTTTAAAAGGTTATCAATTGAGTTGCATTTTTATGAGGAAAATAAGTACTTGATCCCCTATCAATCAGCAAGATTTCTGGCTCCCAGGTGTCTTCTATGCAGGCAACGAGCTGAGATTAGGAGCACTCTCTTAAAGGGAGTTACCTGTATAAAAGACACCTGTCCACAGAAGCAACCAATCTCTCCACCATGGCCAAGACCAAAGAGCTGTCCAAGGATGTCAGGGACAAGATTGTAGACCTACACAAGGCTGGAATGGGCTACAAGATCATCGCCAAGCAACTTGGGTGACAACAGTTGGTGCGATTATTTGCAAATTGAAGAAACACAAAATAACTGTCAATCTCCCTCCGTCTGGTGCTCTATGCAAGATCTCACATCGTGGAGTTTCAATGATCCATGAGAACGGTGAGGAATCGGTCCAGAACTACACGGGAGAATCGATTAGTAACACACTATGCCATGAAGAACTGAAATCCTGCAGTGCCCGCAAGGTCCCCCTGTTTAAGAAAGCACTTGTACAGCCAATCTGAAGTTTCCTAATGAACATCTGAATGATTCAAAGGAGAATTGGGTGAAAGTGTTGTGGTCAGATAAGACCAAAATCAAGCTCTTTAGCATCGCCTCGACTCGCCGTGTTTGGAGGAGGAGGAATGCTGCCTATGTCCCCAAGAACACCATCCCCACCGCCAAACATGAGGTGGAAACATTATGCTTTAGGGGTTTTTCTGCTAAGGGGACAGGACAACTTCCAACACATCAAAGGGACGATGGATGGCGCCATGTACCATCAAATCTTGTGCGAGAACCTCCTTACCTCAGCCAGGGCATTGGAAATGGGTTGTGGATGGTTATTCCAGCATGACAATGACCTTAAACACACTGCCTAGGCAACAAAGGAGTGGCTTAAGAAGAAGCACATTAAGGTCCTGGAGTGGCCTAGCCAGTCTCCAGACCTTAATCCCATAAAAAATATGTGGAGGGAGCTGAAAGTTTGAGTTGCCAAACGTCAGCCTCAAAACCTTAATGACTTGGAGAGGATCTGGAAAGAGGAGTGGGACAAAATCCCTCCTGAGATGTGTGCAAACTTGGTGGCCAACTACAAGAAACATCTGACTTCTGTGATTGCCAACAAGGGTTTTGCCACTAAGTACTAAGTCGTGTTTTGCGAAGGGGTCAAATACTTATTTCACTCATTAAAATGCAAATCAATTTATAACTTTTTTGAAATGCGTTATTTTGGATTTTTTTGTTGTTATTCTGTCTCTCACTGTTAAAATAAACCTACCCTTAAATTATCGACTGATCATTTCTTTGTCAGTGGGCACATGTACAAAATCAGCAGGGGATCAAATACTTTTTTCCCTCACTGTACCTTTTTTTGAAGCTGATCTGACCCGATCGCGCACTGAGCTGTCAGCGGCGGCTTCTCTGTGTAGGCGGGTGCAGAGGACACATCCGACATCGGAAGCCCTATAGTAAGTTTATGGATGACGTCACTCCACATTCATTTCACAGCCGTTGTCGGCTGTGTCCTCTGCAGAACTTCCGCCGCTGGAGACCGGATCGGCTTCAAAAAAGGTATTTATACTCATTTCTTCTTTACAGGGCTATATAGGTTAGTGTTAGATCGTGGATGTCTGTAGATGCAGGAATTTTAGTGTTACGGTGGACTTACACTTTAACCACTTGCCGACCGCCGCACGCCATGTACGTCCAAAGTTGGCGGCGGATATCGTTGTTATGGCAGCAGCTAGCTGCCATAACCCCGGTATCCCCGTTTTCGTGCGGCGTTTCGTTTAGATAAAAGTGGTCTCTGCGGCGGATTCGCTGCGAGATCACTTTTATCGGTGGCGGGAGAGGGGCCCCCCCTCCCGCAGCGATCCGGTCCCCTCCGCCGCTTACCGGAGCCGTCGGTAGCGGCGGAGGCAATCGCGTCTGTCTCCCTGCTGTGCCTGGAGATGAATCAGGCTAAGATGGCGCCCACTCGTCTCCATGAGACTGCTGGGCGGAAGGGACGTCAAAACGTCACTTCCGCCCATACATCTTAAAGGCACATTTTTTTCAATGTCATTTTTTTTTTTAAATGACTTTTTTTTTTCTTTTTATTGCATTTTAGTGTAAATATGAGATTTGAGGTCTTTTTGACCCCAGATCTCATATTTAAGAGGTCCTGTCATGCTTTTTTCTATTACAAGGGATGTTTACATTCCTTGTAATAGGAATACAAGTGACACAATTTTTTTTTTTTTTAAACCGTGTAAAAATAAGTAAAATCATGTAAAATAAATAAAAAATAAAAAAATGTTTTAAAAACCCACCGTCCCGACGAGCTTGCGTGCAGAAGCAAACGCATAAGTGAAAACGGTGGTCAAACCACACATGTGAGGTGTTGCCGCAATCGTTTGAGCGAGAGCAATAATTCTAGACCTCCTCTGTAACGCAAAACATGCAACCTGTAGAATTTATATATATATATATATATATATATATATATATATATATATATATATATATATATATATATATATATATATAGTGTACAGTGAATATAAAAAGTCAGGTTTCTGTGAAGAAAATTTTCCACCTTTTTAATGTGACCTATAAACTGTACAACTCAATTGAAAAACAAACTGAAATCTTTTAGGAGGGGGAAGTAAAAATAAAAAACTAAAATAATGTGGTTGCATAAGTGTGCATACCCTCTTTTTATAACTGGGGATGTAGCTGTGTTCCGAATTAAGCAATCGCTTTCAAACTCATGTTAACCACTTACAGACCGGACTTAATGACCAGGCCATTTTTTGCGATATGGCGCTGCGTTGCTTTAACTGACAGTTGCGCGGTCGTGCGACACTGTAGCCAAACAAAATTGACACTTTTTTTTACTTTTTGCTATAATAAATATCCCCAAAATGTTTTTAAACACATTATTCCTCAGTTTAGGCCAATATATATTCTACATATTTTTGGTAAAAAAAAAAATCGCAATAAGCGTATTTTGATTGGTTTGCGTAACAGTTATAGCATCTACAAACTATGGGAAAGATTCATGGCATTTTTATAATTTTATTTTTTTTTTTTACTAGTAATGGCTGTAATCTGCAATGTTTGTTTTTTGTGTGTTTTTTTTTTTTTTTTTTGCGGTACTGCGACATTGCAGCAGACAGATCGGACACTTTTGACACATTTTTGGGACCATTGACATTTATACAGCGATCCCAGCTATAAAAATGCACTGATTACTGTGTAAATATCACTGGCAGGGAAGGGGTTAACACTAGGGGCGATCAAGGCGTTAAATGTGTTCCCTAGTTAGTGTTTCTAACTGTATGGGGATAGGACTGACTGGGGGAGGAGACATATCGTCATTCCTACTTAGTAGGAATAAACGATATATCTACTCTCCCCTGACGGAACAGGGATTTGTGTGTTTACACACACAAATCCCTGTTCCTGCTCTCATGCACGTGATTGCGGCCCACCGGCCACGCGCATCAGGTTCCACGCCATGCAGCGGGAACCCCTATCGCCCTTAAAGGTACAGACGTACCCATATGGCAATTTGTGACAACGAACCACTTTCCCGACGTACCGGTAAATCGGCGTAGGGCTGCAAGTAACTATTATTTTCATAATCGATTAGTTGGCAGATTATTGTTTCGATTAATCAATTTAATCGGTTAATAACCTTAAAAAAAAGTGTTGTATAATTTAGTTAATATGTAAAGTTTAAAAAAAAAGGCAATTTATTCCTAGATATCTCCTATATGCAGTGGTAAATATAAATAACCAACTATATGGTTAGGGAGCAAAATATCTAATCCACTCTGAGAATAACAGACAGAAGAGATATACTGTATATACTATTAGAGGATATGTACTGTATATACTATTAAAGGGTGAATCTGGTAAATATCACACTCAGAGTTCAAATTTTTTTATTTAAAAAAATAATGAATGTCCTTCTTCAAAAAAAATGTAATTTTAAGCAAGTTTGTTCGATTTTCTAATGGGGGTCAAATTGACCATTTTCAACCACAGTGACGGGTAAATTTGGAAATAATAAAACTTTATGGTCAAAGGAATTTTCAGACAGCGTATGTGTTTTTCGTTCAGAAATTACATTCATTTTAAAAACATTTCTTTCATTCAGCGAATGTGCAAAGTTTTTTCGTCTGAATATTCCCGTCTGAAATTTGATCTGTGTGACCAACATAAGGCTCGGTGCACACCTATGCAGTTTGCATTTGATCTGTTTCTGCAGTGCTTCTTGCTGTGCGTTTTTATTTTTGCGCATGTGATTTTGCTTCGATTTGCTTTTTTTGCATTTTTTTGGCCATTTTTTTGGGCCAGTTTGTTGTTGGGCAGATTAAAAAACACAAATTGCTGCAAAAACGCATTACGTGCTTTTCTGCAGCTTCTCCATTGAAGTATATTGAACCAAAAAAAGCACAGTTTTGCGTTCTAAATAAGCAGCGGCTGAAAAAAGCATAGATGTGAACTTGTCCCCATAGGAAACCATGTAAATGAACTGTAGTGCGTTTCTGCAAAAAGCACCAAAAATCACATAGATGTGAACCAGGTCTAAACTAAAATTAGCCCTTTATAGTACAAAAAAAGCAGATAATCACTACTGTAAGGGGTTAATCTTTTCACTGTAGAACTGTGAAAGTAATATTTACAGTAGCGATTATTTGCTCTTTTTGTAATATAAAGGGCTCATTTTATTTATTTTTTTTAACCCCATTATGTTACTGGCCGATTAATCGATTAGTTGTTTCAACCCTATATCGGCGTGCCAGCAAGTGGTTAAATAGGAGTCACACTTGCCATCATTTTAAAGTGCCTCTGATTACCCCAAATAAAGTTCACCTGTTCTAGTAGGTCTTTCCTGACATTTTTCTTAGTCGGATCCTACAGCAAAAGCCATAGTCCGCAGAGAACTTCCAAAGCATCAGAGGGATCTCATTGCTATAAAGCAGGGGTCTCAAACCGGCAGCCCTCCAGCTGTTGTGAAACTACAAGTCCCTTCATGCCTTTCCCTGAGGGAGTCATGCTTGTAACTGTCAGCCTTGCAATGCCTCATGGGACTTGTATTTTCGCAACAGCTGGAGGGCCACCAGTTTGAGACCCCTGCTATAAGGTATCAGTCAGGAGAAGGGTACAAAAGAACTTCCAAGGCATTAGATATACCATGGAACACAGTGAAGACAGTCGTCATCAGGTGGAGAAAATATGGCATAACAGTGACATTACCAAGAATTGGTGTCCCTCCAAAATTGATGAAAAGACAAGAAGAAAACTGGTCAGGGAGGTTCCCAAGAAGCCTACAGCAACATTAAAGGAGCTGCAGGAATATCTGGCAAGTACTGACTGTGTGGTACATGTGACAACAATCTCCCGTATTCTTCATCTGTCTGGGCTACGGGGTAGAGTAACAGGCCTTTTCTTATGAAGAAAAACATCCAAGCCTGGCTAAATTTTGCAAAAACACACATCTGAAGTCTCCCAAAAGCATGCGGTTTCGAAAATGTGTTATGGTCTGATGAAACCAAGGTTGAACTTATTGGCCATAATTCCAAAAGATAAGTTTGGCACAAAAACAACACTGCACATCACCAAAAGAACAACCATGCCCACCGCGAAGCATCATGCTTTATGGCTGTTTTTCTTCACCTGGAACAGGGGCCTTAGTCAAGGTAGAGGGAATTATGAACAGTTCCAAATACCAGTCAATATTGTCACAAAACCTTCAGGCTTCTGCTAGAAAGCTTAACATGAAGAGGAACTTCATCTTTCTTCATAACAACGACCCAAAACATACATCCAAATCAATAAAGGAATGGCTTCACGAGAAGAAGATTAAAGTTTTGAAATGGCCCAGCCAGAGCCCAGACCTGAATCCGATTGAAAATCTGTGGGGTGGTCTGAAGAGGGCTGTGCACAGGAGATGCCCTCGCAATCTGACAGATTTGGTGTGTTTTTGCAAAGAAGATTGTGCAAATATTGGCAAGTCAGGTTGTGGCATGCTACAGTTCATAGATCACATTAAGCTTAGGTTCACATTGGAGCTGCTACCGGCAATGGAACTGTCCGAATCGGTGCGATGCTGACTTTTTGGCGCCGCACCGATTCACAAAAGTAGTTTCTGTACTACTTTTGGTGACTTCAGGTGTGATTTTTCAATAGACATCTGTGCAGGAACCCGCACACACAGATGTCTCTGAAATAGCCCCCGAAGTCGGACTATCATGGGGGTATGAAATTGTGCGAGTTCAGCTGAACGCGCACAATTTCAATCCTGTAGCAGTGTGAACCTAGGCTTAAAGGGGTTGTAAACCCTCGTGTTTTTTCACCTTAACCAGTTCCGGACTGCCCGCTGTCGTTTTACGTCGCTACTTTGAAGAGGACTACCGTTGTTATGGTAGCAGCTAGCTACCATAACCCTGGTATCCTCTTCTTCAGCGAGATCACTTTTATCGGCAGCGGGAGAGGGCCCTTCTCGCTGCTCTCAAGTGCCCTTGTATTAGGAATAAAAGTGACCCAATTTTATTTTTTAATTTTTTTTTTTATAAAGAACAGTGTAAAAATTAAAAATATAAAAGGTAAAATAAATAAGAAAAAAATGTTGACGCGCCTCGTCCCGCTAAGCTCATGTGCAGAAGTGAACGCATATGTGAGCAACGCCCGCATAAGAAAACGATATTTAAACCACACATGTGAGGTATCACCGCGATCGGTAGAGTGAGAGCAATAATTATAGCCCTAGAACTCTTCTATAACTCAAAACATGCTGTAGAATTTTTTTTAAACGTCGCCTATGAAGCGACAAAAAGTATTGCAACGACCACCATTTTATTCTCTAGGGTGTTAGAAAAAAATATACATATAATATATAGTTTTTAACTCCAAATCTCAGAAAGAGGCTCAGTCCTTAAGTGGTTAATGCATCTTATGCATTCAGGTGAAAAAACTTCTGGCAGTGACCAGCCACCGCCCACCCCCCCTGTTTTACTTACCTGAGCCCGTAATCCCTCTCTGCACGGGGTCCCAGCTCTTGATTGGATAGTTTGACAGCAGCGCAGTCATTGGCTCCCGCTGCTGTCAATCAAATCCAATGAGTGGGCGCATGGGGGGGCGGGGCTGAGTCCGGCATTCTTGTCTATGGACGCAAATGCTGGACTCGGGAGCGCGCCCGTGCGGTAACCCCTCCGGGAGAGCACTTCTCCTAGAGGATTATCTGATCCGAGGAGGAGGAGCCGCGAGAGCCACCGAGAGACCCCAGTAGAGGATGTTTGGGGCCACTCTGCAAAACGAGCTGCACAGTGGAGGTAAGTATGACATATTTGTAAACTTTCCTATTTTATTTTATTTTAAAAAGTTCTGAAATGATTTATCTTTGTCTCATTTTTTATACATCACAGAAAGCTGACATTTTAACAGGGGTGTGTAGACCTTCCAGTTATATCCAGTGTGTGTGTGTGTATATGTATATGTGTGTATATATGTGTGTGTGTATATATATATATATGTGTATGTATATGTATGTATATGTATATATGTATATGTGTGTGTATGTATATGTGTGTGTATATATATATATATATATATATATATATATATATATGTATATATATATATGTATATATATATATATATATATATATATATATATATATATATATATATATATATATATATATATATATATATATATATATATATATATATATATATATATATTGAGATTGAAAATTAATTAATCCTGATGTACTGACGGGCTATCTCTTGTCTTGAGGCCCTTAAAATGGCCATGGCGAGTTTTTTTTCAGTTGTAAATTTTTTGTAAAATAAAGACTTTTTTTTTTTTCACAATTTTTTTGATTTATTTTTTTTCCACATGATCTTCAGGGGATAGGTCCCAGGATCCGCAGTTTGGTGGACACATCGGTTGCGGGGGGAGGAGGAATGCACAGTGCACTCTTAAACCTGAGCAGGCACATGTACAGGCTGACCTACACGATTGTGCCTGCACGTGCCGCCCTGTCACAGTATATGTACTGTGGCGGGTCGGCAAGTGGTTAAGCAAATATTTTGGCCTCATGCACATAGGCCTAAAATATGTGTTCAGCTGTGTAAAAAAAAAAAAAAGTTTACTGACATACAGCTTTACATATAAATGTATACTGCTGGCCCTGATTACCAAGGACACAATCTAGGACACTAATCAGCAGGGGCCGTCTGCTTACTAACAACCTAGTGTTCTATGCTGCAGGAGCCGGCTGCATCCTAGCAACCTAGGGAATCTAGGTGGCAGGAGCTGTCTGTGTTGTCAATTGCATTTGTACACATGTAATTATTAGGACAGAATTTGCATGTGCATGGAAAAAATATTATATAGGATCTTGGTGCCAGCATTGTGGTGTTATGCATGAGCCCTAATGGTATGGAAACTTGTGCTGCCTGAAATACTTGGCCGTTACTGACTTTCTTTTTTGAAAATGCTAGTCATCTTGCAAATTGGAAAGCTTTAATGCCTCCTTCATCAGTGGTTCACAAAAAATGACTGTTGAGGCCACTGATCTCTAGACAACACCTTCAGCAATGGCAACAACTGTATTTCTCTCACAACAGGGTTTCTCTTCAGCACGTGTGAGCTTCACAACTTGTTTTTCTCCTCATGGATTATCTTCTTGTTTCTGTCAGGCTGCGGGTCCGTTAGTCACAGAGTATTGGATGAGACGAGTCTCCTCTGGACGAGTAGCCCAGCAGAAAGTACTTTCTGTCGTTGGTGAATGTATTGAAAGTTTTGGCCCTGGGTGCACAGAAGTGCAGAAAATCCTGGGTGCACGCTGTCCTCTGGTACGCTTTTACCACCAGTCCACGGGTCTTCACTGTGACCTCACGGCAGACAACAGGTAAGCATGTCCTATTTTTCATTTCAATGTTTGATTGTTCTTTTGAATTACAGTCTTGCATATGGTAAGACAAAGCCCTGGAGCTGAGTAGACACTTGACCAAGAGAAGCCCAATGCAGACACCATGACGAACTGCTGTGATTAGACACATTGCGATGATGTGCCCATGACTGACCCAGCTTCTTCTATAATTTACAGAGTATGGGTGGATGAGTGTAGCTTAGGTGATTGGATTGCAGTGTCTTTTATTATGAACTGGTGGAAGTTGGGCAATGTAAGTGAAAAACTGGCATCTCCATCTGAAATGACTAATATTCTGGCTGTCATACTGATGCTTATTCTGAGTTTGTTGTCTTAGAAATTATTAAAGTCCAGGACAGCTGGGTAGCAAAAGCATTTTTTTTAAGATGGTCAGCAATTGCAGTCTCCCAGCCCTATGCCAAGCACATGAAAAGTGGGGAAGCAATAGGTTGCAGCTCATACAAATGAGTGCAGAACTGCCTGCCAGAGGGGGCCAGCTGATCTGAGGTCTGTAGAATTGGTTGTATAGAAACGATTAGCACGGTATGAGGGAAAGGGTTAAAAGCTTTTTTGGCTGTACTTCTATGAATCACAGGAGTGCACTTCCTTCTGCACTCCTGTGACCTGTTTTCAGCCTGCTAAAGCCTGCTGTTCGGTGACGTCACTTAGCCTGTCCAGGCTCTGGAAAGATACTCCCAGATACCTGGAGCCACAGCTGGCTCAACCTCTCAATGAGCCGCTGGGAGACTGAGGCAGCCGCTCCCACTTACTCCACAGCCAGGTGCTGGAGGGGCAGAGCAGAGAGCCAGTGACTGACAGCCACCGGCTCTCTACTCACTGAAAACAGAGCTGAGCGATCAGCGGTCTTTTGATCGATAAGTTCTCTGTCTTAGAAGCAGCAGGGGACAGATGCAGCATTCATCTAGGTGAGTATATACAGGTGCATCTCCTAAAATTGGAATATCATCAGAGTTAACTTATTTAGTAATTCAATTCAAAAAATTAAAGTCATATATTTTATATAGATGCGTTACACACAGAGTGATATATTTCAAGCATTTCTTTCTGTTAATTTTGATGATTATGACTTATAGCTAGTGAAAACCCCACATTCTCAGAAAATTTGAATATTACTAAAGACAAATAAAATAAAGGATTTTTAATACAGAAATGTTTACTGAAAAGTATGTCCATGTACAGTATAGTATGCACTCAATACTTGGTCGGGGCTCCTTTTGTATGAATTACTGCATCAATGCGGTGTGGCATGGAGGCGTTCAGCCTGTGGCACTGCTGAGGTGTTATGGAAGCCCAGGTTTCTTTGTTAGCGGCTTTCAGCTCATCTGCATTGTTGGGTCTGGTGTCTTACATCTTCCTCTTGACAATACCCCACAAATTCTCTGAGGTTTAGGTCAGGCGAGTTTGCTGGCCAATCAAGCACAGTGATACCATGATCATTAAACCAGGTATTGGTACTTTTGGCAGTGTGGGCAGGTGCCAAGTCCTACTGAAAAATGCTCATTAATGCAAAAGGAGTCCCGACCAAGTATTGAGTGCAAGGGGGAGAACCTCTGGGGGTCCTAGTAGATGATAGGCTCAGCAATAGCATGCAATGCCAAGCTGCTGCTAACAAAGCAAACAGAATATTGGCATGCATAAAAAAGGGGATTAACTCCAGAGATGAAGCGATAAATCTCCCGCTCTGCAAGACTCTGGTCCAGCCGCACCTGCAGTATGCTGTCCAGTTCTGAACACCAATCTTCAGGAAGGATGTACTGGAAATGGAGAGGGCATATGATTTAGTTACATAGTTGGTGAGGTTGAAAAAAGACACAAGTCCATCAAGTCCAACCTATGTGTGTGATTATATGTCAGTATTACATTGTATATCCCTGTATGTTGCGGTCGTTTAGGTGCTTATCTAATAGTTTCTTGAAACTATTGATGCCCCCCCCGCTGAGACCACCGCCTGTGGAAGGGAATTCCACATCCTTGCCGCTCTTACAGTAAAGAACCCTCTACATAGTTTAAGGTTAAACCTCTTTTCTTCTAATTTTAATGAGTGGCCACAAGTCTTGTTAAACTCCCTTCTGCAAAAAAGTTTTATCCCTATTGTGGGGTCACCAGTACGGTATTTGTATATTGAAATCCTATCCCCTCTCAAGCATCATTTCTCCAGAGAGAATAAGTTCAGTGCTCATAACCTTTCCTTATAACTAATATCCTCCAGACCCTTTATTAGCTTTGTTGCCCTTCTTTGTACTCGCTCCATTTCCAGTAAATCCTTCCTGAGGACTGGTGCCCAGAACTGGACAGCATACTCTAGGTGCGGCCGGACCAGAGTCTTGTAGAGGGGGAGAATTATCGTTTTATCTCTGGAGTTGATCCCCTTTTTAATGCATGCCAATATTCTGTTTGCTTTGTTAGCAGCAGCTTGGCATTGCATGCCATTGTTGAGCCTATCATCTACTAGGACCCCCAGGTCCTTTTCCATCCTAGATTCCCCCAGAGGTTCTCCCCCCAGTCTATAGATTGCATTCATATTTTTGCCACCGAAATGCATTATTTTACATTTTTCTGCATTGAACCTCATTTGCCATGTAGTTGCCCACCCCATTAATTTGTTCAGATCTTTTTATGCAAGGTTTCCACATCCTGTGGAGAAGTTATTGCCCTGCTTAGCTTAGTATCGTCCGCAATTTCAATTTATAAATACCATACTGGTGACCCCACAATAGGGATAAAACTTTTTTGCGAAAGGGAGTTTAATAAGACACATGGCCACTCATTAAATATAGAAGAAAAGAGGTTTAACCTTAAACTACGTAGAGGGTTCTTTACTGTAAGAGCAGCAAGGATGTGGAATTCCCTTCCACAGGCGGTGGTCATGGCAGGGGGCATCGATAGTTTTCTTAAAACTATTAGAACTATTAGATAAGCACCTAAATGCCCTCAACATACAGGAATATCCAATGAAATACTGACATATAATCACACACATAGGTTGGACTTGATAGACTTGTGTCTTTTTTCAACCTCTCCTACTATGTGTGGAAGTGACTATGTTAATATACTGTACATGGACATACTTTTCAGTAAGCCAACATTTCTGTATTAAAAATTCTTTATTTTATTTGTCTTATGTCATTTCAAATTTTCTGAGAATTTGGGGTTTTCACTAGCTGTGAGTCATAAAAGTTTTTTTGATATTATAATTTCTTGAGATGCACCTTTTAACAAATTGGATTGTGTAGTATGTGTGATATACATTGATTGAGATATAGATTGTGTATATAAATATAATTTTACCTAAAATAAAATTTTTGGTTATCCGTCCAGCAGTAACAGTCCAGTTATTTTTTCCCTTTGTGTGAACATTTTTAGACTGACACTCTTCCTCTCAATGCTATGGTTTCTTTCAAAAGGACTAAAATAGAAATACAGTATCTCACAAAAGTGAGTACCCCCCCCTCACATTTTTGTAAATATTTTCTTATATCTTGTCATGTGACAACACTGAAGAAATTGCACTGCTACAATGTAAAGTAGTGAGTGTACAGCTTGTACAACAGTGTAAATTTGCTGTTCCCTCAAAATAACTCAACACACAGCCATTAATGTCTAAACCGCTGGCAACAAACGTGAGTACACCCCTAAGTGAAAATGTCCAAATTGGGCCCAAAGTGTCAATATTTTGTGTGGCCACCATTATTTTCCAGCACTGCCCTAACCCTCTTGGGCATGGAGTTCACCAGAGCTTCACAGGTTGCCACTGTAGTCTTCTTCCACACTTTTATGATGACATCACGGAGCTGGTGGATGTTAGAGACCTTGCGCTCCTCCACCATCCATTTGAGGATGCCCCACAGATGCTTAATAGGGTTTAGGTCTGGAGACATGCTTGGCCAGTCCATCACCTTTACCCTCAGCTTCTTAAGCAAGGCAGTGGTCATCTTGGAGGTGTGTTTGGGGTCATTATCATGTTGGAATACTGCCCTGCGGCCCAGTCTCCGAAGAGAGGGGATCATGCTCTGCTTTCAGTATATCACAGTACATGTTGGCATTCATGGTTCCCTCAATGAACTGTAGCACCCCAGTGCCGGCAGCACTCATGCAGCCCCAGACCATGACACTAGGCAAGACAAACTTGTCTTTGTACTACTCACCTGGTTGCCGCCACACACGCTTGACACCATCTGAACCGATAAAGTTTATCTTGATCTCATTAGACGACAGGACATGGTTCCAGTAATCCATGTCCTTAGTCTGCTTGTCTTCAGCAAACTGTTTGCGGGCTTTCTTGTGCATCATCTTTAGAAGAGGCTTCCTTCTGGGATGAAAGCTATGCAGACCAATTTGATGCAGTGTGCTGTGTATGGTCTGAGCACTGACAGGCTGACCCCCTACCCCTTCAACCTCTGCAGCAATGCTGGCAGCACTCATACGTCTATTTCCCAAAGACAACCTCTGGATATGATGCTGAGCATGTGCCCTCAACTTTTTTGGTCGACCATGACTAGGCCTGTTCTGAGTGGAACCTGTCCTGTTAAACCGCTGTATGGTCTTGGCCACCATGCTGCAGCTCAGTTTCAGTGTCTTGGCAATTTTCTTATAGCCTAGGCCATCTTTTATGTAGAGCAACAATTCTTTCTTTTCAGATACTCAGAGAGTTCTTTTGCCATGAGGTGCCATGTTGAACTTCTAGTGACCAGTATGAGAGAGTGAGAGCGATAAAACCAAATTTAACACACCTGCTCCCCATTCACACCTGAGACCTTGTAACACTAACGAGTCACATGACATTGGGGAGGGAAAATGGCTAAATGGGCCCAATTTGGACATTTTCACTTAGGGGTGTACTCACTTTTGTTGCCAGCGGTTTAGACATTAATGGCTGTGTTGAGTTATTTTGAGGGGACAGCAAATTTACACTGTTATACAAACTGTACACTCACTACTTTACATTGTAGCAAAGTGTCATTTCTGCAGTGTTGTCACATGAAAAGATATAAAATATTTACAAAAATGTGAGGGGTGTACTCACTTTTGTGAGAAACTGTGTGTGTATGTGTGTGTGTGTGTATATATGTGTATATGTATATATGTGTATATATATATATATATATATATATATATATATATATATATAATATGAATATGTATATAATATTATGAATATGTTGATGTCATCCGATTAATGATTGGACTGTATTTTTGGAAATGTTCTGCATCCTGCAGTTTTGACAGTTTCCAAAATTTGAAACCGCATGGCAACACATGTCAAATGACACACAATATGTCATGCATTTTCATTTGCTTATGGTGTTAACAAATCCTAAATGTATGTAGATGATAATATCTTGTATAGAGTAACTGTCATCTTTAATGCTGATTTTTCTTCTGTGATGTAGAATTGCGCTGAGAAGCTCAGAGCTTTTGTACATATTTGGGAACATTGATAGTCGAGTGCGACCTCTTGTCTTCACTTTGCGATGTTGGGCTCGTGTGCATGGGATCACTAGCTCTGTGTCTGGACACTGGATCACAAACTTCTCCCTCACCACGATGATCTTATTCTTCTTACAGAAGAGAAATCCACCTGTTATCCCAACTCTAGATCAGCTGAAGAATCTTGCAGGTAAAAAAAAAAAATTTTTTGCAGTATGACTTTCCCACCAAGTTCTAGAACCTCAGTACTACTCTCAGAAATTTGAGCAGCATGATAGATCTTTAAAGGCTAAGTTCACCTTACTGAACATGTTACATTTTACAACCGTATTTAGGTTGCAACATTTTTAGTATGCACCCTCTCTACCCATTCCCCCACTCCCTGTGGCAGCAGGCAGGGGATCCTCTCCTTGCATCTACTGTCACAATTTGAAAATGGTGTGGCCGTGCAGGGCTCCACAAACACAGCCGTGTCATTCATTCACAGTTTCCTGTGAATGAATAGAGTACAAATACCATCAACCAATTGCGGCTGGCGGCTTGTAGTTCTCAGTAGTTCATTGATCTTCCTGCTATCAAGTATCTGCCTGCCCGTATCACTTTACCTGCAAAAAAAAAGCTGAAGCTCCCCAGTCTGCACCCATTCCCATTGGCAGATGAAGCAACTGACCATAGTGATTGGCCATTTAGACTGGGAAAAGTAGGAGGGAGTGGAAAGGCCTCAGCACTATCAGGAGGTGTCTGAGCTTTGCAGATAAGAACTGTCCAGGATTTATCCATAGCAGCAGAAATGTTTTTGGCCTAGTACATGTTGTGCGTTCTTCACTTATTATAACCAGGGATAAAAAGGATACTGTTTACATTTCTTTTCCCAGAAGATATAAATTATTGCTTATCCAATTCCTGCCCGGTCTATATCATATTGACGGCCGGGCGGGACGCTCCTCCTTCCAGGTGGTCGTCATATGACGTCCTCCCTGTCGCGCCGCTTGTGCACAATGATCTGTGTTCCTTGAACGCAGCATCAGGGTAAAGGGCTAATGACATTGGCTCTTTACCATGTGATCAGCTGTGTCCAATCACAGATGATCCCATGTAAACAAATGCTGGTTATCGGCATTTCCTTTCCTCCGCGCTGTTAGTGTCTGAGGAAAGGAAACCAGATAACTGGCTTTCCTGTGACAGGGAACATTTACGCTATCAGGGCACTGATCATCAGTGCCACTTCATCAGTACAGCCTTATCAGCGCACATCAGTAAAGGCATTCAATTACTTATTTGCTAAATATTATAACAAACTCAAAAATGTCAGTCTTTTTTTTTTCATTTGTTTATCAAAAATAAACCCCAGTGGAGATTAAATACCACCAAAAGAAAGCTCTGTCTCAAAAAATTATAAAAATGTAATATAGGTACAGTGTTGCATGACCGTGCAATTGTCATTCAAATCCAAGTGTGACGGTGCTAAAAAATGAAAATTGGCCTGGTCAGGAAAGGGGTAAAAGTGCCCGGTACGCAAGTGGGTATACATATTTTGTATGTTTTTGGTCAGTAGGGGGAGCGCTCAGCTCCTTTACACATTTTTCTCTATCACTTTATAGGCTGAGGAAAAAGCTTGTTTTTTTTTTGTTTTTTTTACTGATGCCAACAGCTCAGGGTGACATTTACACACACAGCTAAATCACAGTGACACATCTCTTATGAAATGGCTCAGCCCAAAATTCCATAGAAATAAAGCATCCAAACAGGCAGTGTCTGCTGTGACATTGCTTTAGCTAACCCATGATGCTCTGGAATCCTTTGTTATGATTTGAATTTATTTGTAAAACAAAGAATGAATTGAACTTAAAAAATAATAATAAAACCGTTCCTAATAAAAAGGAAATAGTACAACTAAAATAACATCAAGCCCAAACCATTACAGTTTCCCTTTAGGGATAAGGGAGTATTTGCCATTCTGTCTATAGCCTGGAAGAAGAGTAAGGATCGGTCTTAAAAATGACTAGTGCTCTTTAGCATTTGAAGTGATATATAAATTGAATCTGGACACAGCTTCTTTTTATATATTTCTTTCACCCCATTTCCCTAAGAAATGGGCACTGAGAATCAGACAGACATATCTCAAGCCAGTTCTGTTTAGAATGTGTACATTCAGTGAGTCATTTGTCAGTGTATGTTTCCAAAGAAAGTGACAGTTTGCCAAGCACTGTATGCAAGGGCCATTCATGTGGAACCCCCCAGAGATATGAGTCACTTGCCCTTCTCACATGGTGTAATAATACAGCCAGTGCACAGGCACAACGTGTTCTACCATCTGGGTCTAAGGGGGTTTCATGTCCCTAATATGTTTTTAATTTTGTGTCTGTGAATATTTAGAAGGTGAACTTTACAAATATAACAGTAGTTTGAGATGTATTTAAAGAATAATATATTTTAACATAGAACTAGTATAAACTGCTCAGTGGTCTTGATCATAAACTAAAAATATGCGGTAAAGCAGCAATCAGGGAGAGGAAGGGGCAGCATCCTAACCAGTTGCTCTACTGCATTGCACAACTCACCAAGTGTACCCTATAGTTTGTCTTTAAAGTGTTACTAAACCCAGGACCATGCATTCACTATATCTGGTCCCCTACAGCCTAAATAAAAATGTCAATAAGCGTATATTTATTGGTTTGTGCAAAGGTTGTAGCGTCTGAAAACTAGGGTACATTTTCTGGAATTTACGCAGCTTTTAGTTTGACTGCCTATCTCATTTCTTGAGGTGCTAAAATGGCAGGGCAGTACAAACCCCCTCCCCCAAGGACACCCTTAAGGAAATTGCTGAGAGGCATGTTGAGCACATTGAATATTTTATTTTTTTTGTCACAAGTGATTGAAAAATGACAAAAAAATTTACGCAAAGTTGTCACTAAATGATATATTGCTCACACATGCCATGGTTATATATGGAATTACACCACAAAATACATTCTGCTGCTTCTCCTGAGTATGTGAGACTTTTTGGGAGCCTAGCCATGTACAGGACCCTGAAAACCAAGCACCGCCTTCAGGATTTCTAAGGGCGTAAATTTTTTAATTCACTCCTCACTACCTGTCACAGTTTCGAAGGCCATAAAATGCCAAGATAGCACAACCCCCCTCCAAATTACCCCATTTTGGAAAGAAGACACTTCAAGCTATTTGCTGAGAGGCATGTTGAGTATTTTGCAGATCTCGTTTTTTGTCACAAAGTTTTTAAAATTGAAAAAAGAAAAAAATGAATTTTTCTTTTCAAAAACAAATGAGAGCTGCAAAATACTCACCATGCCTCTTAGCAAATAGCTTGGGATATCTACTTTCCAAAATGGGGTCATTTTTGGGGGTTTTGTGCTTTCTTTTCATTTCCTCCGAAACTGTGATAGGTAGTGAGGAAGTGAAATCACCATTTTACGTCTTTAGCCTGAAGGCGGTGATTGGCTTTCGGGGTCATGTACATGGCTAGGCTCACAAAAAGTCTCACACGTGGTATCCCCATACTCAAGAGAAGCAGCAGAATGTATTTTTTAGTGACAACTTTGCAAAAAAAGTTTGTCATTTTCCCGAAACTTGTGGCAAAATCAGCAAATAGGGATGAGCCGAACATGGATATTAAGGGGAACCAAAATTTTAAAAAAAAAATGGCGTGGGGGTCCCCCTCAAAATCCATACCAGACCCTTATGTGAGCACGCAACCTGGCAGGCCGCAGGAAAAGAGGGGGGATCGAGGGAGCGGTGACCCTGCCCCCTCTGACGCTACGGGGAAGTCATAGGGATGTCCCTGTGCGTCAGAGGGGGACGGGGTCACCCGGGGACGTCAGCATGTGGCCCCGCCCTCAGTTAATAAAGAACTATCACCTGAGTGGACGGTCATTTCGACGGGTGTCTCCCATTGAGGTGGATCGGTGGCGGCGTGCAGGCTTGTTTTCTTTTTTTTTTTTTTCGGTCTGTCGGCGGAGCAAGAGAAGAAGACTTCGTGGGACATTTTTATTTTTTTATTTTTTAATAAAGGACTTGTCCCAAGCTATGTCATGTCATTTTTACCATTTCACACTTTTTTTGTGAAATGGTACCGTTACCATTTCACACAGGGGGAGGCCGGGATCTGGGGGTCCCCTTGTTAAAGGGTATCCAGATTCCGATAAGCCCCCCGTCCACAGACCCCACAACCGGGCAAGGGTTGTGGGGATGAGGCCCTTGTCTCCATCAACATGGGGACAAGGTGCTTTGGGGGGCTACCCCAAATCACCCTCCCCATGTTGAGGGCATGTGGCCTGGTACGGTTCGGGGGGGGCGGCTCTCTCACCCCCCCTCTTTTCCTGCGGCCAGCCAGGTTGCGTGCTAGTCGCTGATTTACGTATCGTGAGAGCAAACACTGCTGCTGTCGAGATAAACAAATCAGTGCTGCAGCTGAATGGCGTACCTGCTAAGCAAATGATGGTTTACAATAAAACAAAGTAACATTACAGTATAACAGTAAGACATACCATACCTGCAAAGAAAATGTAATAAAACATGGTAAAAATAAAATAAATTTTAACACAATCTGTGCCTAAAAAGTATATGCCGAAGCATGGGGGCAATCCGCCCCTAATGTTATGAGCAAAACGCTGCTCCACCCCTGCCCCCATGCACCTCCTACAGTGCTGGAGTCACGGCTTTACGTATCGTGGGAGCAAACGCTGTTGCTGTCAGAATAAATAAACGTGCTGCAGCTGAATGGCGTACCTGCTAAGCAAATGATGGTTACAATAAAACAAAGTAACATTACAGTATAACAGTAAGGCATACCATACCTGCAAATACAATAAAACAGTAAAAATAAAACATTACAGTTCTAAAATACAGGAACAAACAAGAGAACAATAGATATAGAACAATAGACATTGAACAATAGAGCAGACAATAGAGAGAAGAAAAATAAAACCACAACTATTTTTTTTTTTTTTTTGTTTTTTTTGCACTTTTATAGAAATTGTAAACGTTCCAGATTAGGGTCTCTCAAAACATAATGGCCATCTCATCTTTCGAGACCCTATGTAAGTGTGCCCTAGGACTGTGTAGTTCTGTACCCTACGCTAATACTCCACTAGTGTGTGGTAGCGTTTGAAACAGTCACCGATGCAGAGACCAGGTTGGTCAGGACAGGAGGGACAATA
Organism: Lithobates septentrionalis; assembly: GCA_037952835.1. NCBI lineage: Eukaryota > Metazoa > Chordata > Amphibia > Anura > Ranidae > Lithobates > Lithobates septentrionalis. The sequence continues at coordinate 3,868,113 of JBBDGP010000257.1, forward strand.
AAAGTGTGTGTCATGCCTAAATCTGCGTTTTCTGCAGACACAACATCTTTTTTGGGGTGTTCTGTGTGCAAGGGTACCAGGGAGGATATACGGAAAATGCCTCTCATGCAGCCGGCTCAGTGCATTTGTGTTGGGAAGGTGGGCCATAGCACCGTCTGGAAAAAGAAGGGCTGTGACAATCTCTTCCTGGAATTTTAGGATCCAGTTCGTCCTGAAGCTTTGTATAGCACAAAAGCATTCAGCAGAGCCAATTGGAATAAATATACAGTCACACTTTTTTATACCCGCGTCTGGCCTTACAGGCAATTAGGTACAGTGCCAACAACTGGTCATTGAGGTCCACTCCTCCCATGTTAAGGTTGTATTCTTGGATACAGAGGGATTTCTCCACAACACCAGTCGCCGTAGGAATTTGGACTGTCGTATCTGCGTGAAAGGAGGACAGAACAAAAACATTCCGTGAATCCCTCCACTTCACTGCTAACAAATTATTACATTTCAAGCAGACTCTCTGCCCCCGTCTAAGTCGGGACTCTACAAGCCGTTGGGGGAAACCCCGACGATTAGATCCCACTGTGCCACATGCGCCAATTCCACAATCAAAAAACTGACTAAAAAGTGGCACGTTTGTGTAATAATTGTCCACGTTCAAGTGGTACCCCTTTCCGAATAAGGGTGTCACCATGTCCCACACAATCTTACCAGCGCTCCCGATGTAGTCTGGGCAGTTCTCTGGCTCCACGTCACTTTCTCTTCCCTCGTAAACCATAAAACTATATATATAGCCTGTAGCCCTGTCACAGAGCTTATACATCTTGACCCCATATCTGGCACGCTTGCTGGGAAGATACTGTTTGATAGACAAGTGGCCAGAAAACGTAATCAGGGACTCGTCAACGCAGACAACCTGATCGGGAGTAAACAAGGCTGCAAACTGCTGGTTGAAGTGGTTTACGAGGGGCCAAATTTTGTGGAGCCGATCGTATCCAGGGTCACCCCGAGGACCACAGAGTTCATTGTCATTGAAATGCATGTACCACAAGATCTACTCGTATCCTGTCCTGGTATGGAGGCAGAGAACACGGGCATATGGTGAATTGGGTCAGTGGACCAATATGACCCCAACTCACTTTTTTTAACTATGCCCATGAAGAGGGATAGGCCCAGGAAGGTCTTACATTCGGAAACCATAATAGGTTTCCAATCTCTGGCAAGGGTCAACTGAGGATTAGCAACGATGAATTGGCCAACATACAAATTGCTTTGGTCCACAATAGATCTATAGAGATCTTCCATGAAAAACAGCGAATAAAAACCAAGTGACGTAAAATCAACTGTTTCCACCTGAATTCCGGTTTGGCCAGTGAATGGGGGAAGTACAGGTGCTGCAGAAGTGGTGGGTTCCCTATTCGGATGGCAAATGCAACACGAAGGGCACTATGGGCTCGATGGGCTGTGTTTGTCCTTTTCGTGGTGGCTGTGGGAACACTAGTTGTGCTAGCCACCTCACCAGCTTGAACTGCACTTAAGGGACTCACCACGTCACCAAGTGTTACTGCAGTGCTGGATGTACAATCAGGATGTACTAGGCCGCTAGTGCTTGCCAGCTCACCAGAAGGATGAGCGGCACTAGTACTGGCTCTCTGCTCTATACGAGAGCCCTGCGGTTCTTGCACCTCAACGGCAGAATGGGGTCGGTACACCTGACCTTGGCAGGGACCACTACTCCGTCGTCAGAGCTATCTGTCAGGGTGCCGCTGCTGTCTACTACTCTATTCTGAGCCAGAATCGGACACATGGGTGACTTCCCTGTTCACTCTCATCTGTCAGGCTCAGAAACTTGTGGGCCTCTTCACTAGTGTACCTTCGATTGGACATTTTGGCCTCTAAAATTTACTGGTACACTAGTGAGACTCAAAGAGAAAAAAAGCACCTGACTGTCAGCGACTCCTTCAAACGCTACAAAAAAAAAAAACTGTGGGCGTTCGCAGGAATCAGGCCTGACTCTGCGAATGCTGCAGTTATGTGTTTTGTAAGTGACAGTGATCGATTGATACTGCACTTGGGTTGGCTGGGCTGGGCGGAGGGGCTAAATGCAGGTGCTTGCAGGTATCTGGGCTGACGCTGTGTTTTTGGGAACCCTAAACTACAGGGGTCGCTAGTATAGATCTGATCAGATATTGCTCCGTTCAGACACTATACTACTAAGGGAGGTGTATGGTGCGTGCATGGGTGTTAGCGCTACTGGCACTAATCTGACGCTGCCTGGGGCAACGCGGACCCTGACAGACACTAAAACCTAACTGATATCACCCGCTGGGGGATCAGGGGGTTAAACCTTTATTTAGGTAATATACGGCGGGTGCCCTGACTCTATAAGAAAATATCTAGCTAACCAGCGTCACCCGTGACGTTAATACGGTGATCACTGGTGACGGTGTGATCAAGAGGTTAAACCTTTATTAGAGGACCCTAGACCTATCTGGGCCTACCACTAAGTACCCTAACACTAATTAATTATTGTCACAAATGACACCAGTACAGTAATAAAAAAAAAAACAATGAACACTGCAATGGGTGACACAGGGAGTGAAGGGGTTAACTGGGGGGGATCAGGGGGTGACAAGTGTGCCTATGTATACTGTGTCAGTGTAGTGTTGGTGCAACTTACTCTGAGATGTCTTCTCTCCTCTCTCTAGAACAGGAAAGAGTTCCACGAGGGAAGATGACATGACTTCCCCTGCCTGTGTTTATACTTACACAGGCAGGGGAGGATTTCATTCGCCAGAACCGATCAGGTCCAGGCCAGAAATCATTGGCCTGGAGACTGATCGGTCCTGAAGCAACTCCGATCGCCGGGACCGCGCGCCTGGCGTACAGCTACGACTCTTCGCCAAGCCAACCTGCCGCAGTTATCTCCCAGTCCTTAACTGGTTAAAATAGAAGGCCACCCCAAAACTAAAATCCCTGCATCTACAGACATCGACGATCTCGCACTAACCTATCTAGCCCTGTAAATTAAACAGTATACATACCTTTTCTTCAGCCGATCCACCCCGATTCCACGCTGAGCTGTCAGCCGTGGCTTCGCTGTGGAGGTGGGTGCAGAGGACATGTCTGGCAACGGAAGTCCCATAGTAACTCTATGGGTGACGTCACTCCCCATTAATTTCATAGCTGTTGCCGGCTGTCTCCTCTGCAGAGCTTCCACCGGATCAGATCTGCTTCAGAAAAGGTATGTATACTATTTTTTTTCTTTACAGTGCTAGATAAATTAGTGTTAGAATGTGTATGTCTGTAGAAGCAGGGATTTTAGTTTTAGGGTGGACATACACTTTCAAGTGGCTGTGAACTCTCAAAAATACCCAGTGAAATGACTGGCCTCAGGTAATGCACAGAGATGGAACAAATCCTCCGGCATAAGTTGGACCTGTTTATTTGCAGTCTTCACTTCACCACATGCGTTCAAAGTCCAGAATTTATACAGCTTGTCTGAGCTTTCAGAATAAAGGGGGCAGAGAGCTGATGTCACAGCAGCACTCAGTGAGGAGAGGTCTGAGAGCTGGTGGGATTAAAGGAAGACACCCACTTCACGCAGGAACAGAGCTGAGGCTGTCAATCAGCTGGAGATCCCACCCCTGTCACAATTTTTATCTTGGTGTCTGGAGAACTTGTCAGAAGATTTGTGCTGATAGCAGTGGAACTCTCGTTCAGCAGTTAATGCTCTTAATTGAAACAAGGTTTACAATCACTTTAAAGTGACTCTGAACAATAAACTCATTCTCCAAATATAATCCATACACATGCACTATTTATTGGCCCTATAATCTATTAAACTCCCAAACCTCTCCTTTTCTCCCTTGCTTACATTTGTTTGTGACGAGCAGCGCACTTTACTGGAAGTAATGGGCACTACATTATGAACACTAAAATGCCATTGCATCTCGGGAATGACCATAAGATGTTGGTAGCATTCCTACATACCATGGAGAGCGAACATAGTTACCGTTTAACTCAGTGTTATCAGAGCAGCAAAAATAAAAAGGCTGGGAGCAATAGGATGTGCTGTTGAGTTAGGAATACATACTTAAATATATATATTTTTTTAAAACTAGAGTTTACTACAGTAAAAGTATACATCCATAAACCCTGAGACTGCCACTGGGTGCCACCATCTTGAATGTGATGTCAGCAACCCCAGCAGACTTAGAGCTGTCACTCAAGTGTCTTTTCTCTTCTATAGTATTCTTTTCTCTCCTCCCCCGACAGCTAATAAAAGGTTATGTAGATAAGTGAGTGGAGGGGCAGAGGAGCTGGGCCAATACAGACTGTAATTAGACAATCCCAGAAGAGAAGGGGGAACTGTAGCTGTGTTAAGTAATTGACCCTTCCTGGAGTAGTAGCGCATTGCAAGTGAATAAAAAATAATTTATGCAAAGGGAAAACACTGCAAATAAGCATTTAAAATGCTGTGCTTCTTGTGACGGGGTCTCTGAAACTCTTCCGATTTCTAGGTATTGTTTCAACCATCAAAAAGGCTTCATTTGTTTTGTATCAACACTGTTAATGTGGCTGGATTGCTTTTTAACAATACATATTTTTAATTTTCACTGATTATCAGTTTAGTTAAATACTGTAAGTTCACCTTTTTTTAAATTATTATTTTTTTTTTTTTTTTATTTCTTTTTCTTTTTTTTTTTTAGGTAAAAAGGACAAATGCATTATTGAAGACAATGACTGCACGTTTGTCAGTGACCTGAGCAAAATTAAGCCATCGGCAAACACCGAACCACTAGGTGAGTCATTATCAATGGGCAAGCAGATCTGAACTAAAAGTATGGTCAGAAAGAAGAGTTAAAAACATTAACATTCCTATTTACTGAGACAAAAAGTAGAAAAACAGAAACCAGTGTAAGTTCAATTTATTTTCCTGTTGCCCGACTTCAGACTGCTTACTTTTTGGTAACTTGTACTTTGCTGGTTAATGTAAGTGAGTCTGCCAGGTCTATTGTTTGTAAAGTAGTAAATATAAAGCTGGCTATAGAGACGAAGAATCAATGCCAGTTCCATCTGATTATACCTGCATTAGGCTGGATTCCCAAGATGGTGAACACCAATGAAGCCCCATATCTAGTTGATTGACGGACAGGAATGATGGAGAAAACAAGTTAGAAAAGTTAGGTTAGTGAACGTAGTATGCAGTATGAGACTGCTGCGAGTAGACAGACCTGTGGGTTGTTAGACTCTGCCTACAATTCCCTTTTGGATCTATGGCAAAATGTATAAGTGCATTTAGTGGCTACTTGCTGTGTTTTCAATTAGATAAAATAAAAACGAAGGACATAGAGGGGATGTTTAGAAGCTTAAGACAGGCATAGGTCAAGTGGCATTGACCCATAACAACCAGTATTTGAAGTGATCATCCATTTTCACTGTCTTGTTGCCCAAGTCAATGAATTTTAATCTGGTGAGTTAACTTTTTTTTTTATAAGCCATAATGTTAGATTTACACCCATAATGTCTTTTTTTTTTAATATAGATAAGCTCCTTGTTGAGTTTTTGGAGTTTTATGGAAATTTTGACTTCAGCAAGAATTGTATAGATATTCGCAAGGTAAATGTCTTTTGTGTTCTGTTTGTGTACCGTGCTAAATTTACATACTTTGCTCAATGAACAGTGCAGAGCAGCACCCTCAAGTTTGCAGTATTCAGCATTTATCTGCAGTATGAGTATATTTACAGTTTGAGTTATGAAAAGTAGCACAAAGGAATGTGAATGTACCTATTATAGCAATCAGATCTAAACACTCATTTTGTCAACTTAAAGCCCAGGTAAAATACAACCTCCCTTCTAACCTTTCAGAAGATGTTTTTCTTTTACCTTTTGGAGTGTTTTTATACTCGCTAAAGTCTGTCGTCCGGTTTCCATGTTGGAGCCATTTTTGGGTGTGGGGAACCTGTAATCAAGATGTGCCCCTGCCCTGTTGTCTGCACACTCTTTTCTGGATCCTGAGTCGACCCCAGTCATAGATAGCAAACAGGAAGTGTCCAGGTCACACAGCTCACATCGCCATCCGAAGAAGTACTCTATCTCCTGTGAACAGAAGAAGAGAAACTCAGGATTGGCTGATCCCAGGTTTTCGTTGTAGAGGGTAATTGGTGGTGGAGGTGAAGCCTGGATTTTAGCTTTAAGGGGTTAAAAAATTAAGCAAATTCTTTTCTTCAGCTTTGGTAAATCAGAACCACTTAAAGTAGACGTCAGGTCAAAACCTAACTAAGCTTAAACCTGCTCCCATCCCCATTCTAACCCCTATACCAACTATCATGTAAAGGAAAGATATGCATACTACTATGGGGCATCTGTTGTCCTTCATCCCGCCTCTCCTCTGAAGCCAGAGCTGGGAGTGGATCATGTGACCAGACTCTAGCACCCTTAGATTAGAAAATTATCCACATTGCGGCTTTGAAGGGGTTTACGAGTGTTATGGCTGATGCTAGCAGTCATAACCTTGGTCTTTTTTTTTTTTCCAAGCCAGCGTTTAGCCGCTGGATCACTTTTAGAGGAAGAGGGGTCGTCACCCCCCCTCTTCCTCCCACCGCTCGCCGGTGTTTCTTAGGCTTACTGTTCTCACAGGTGAGCCTAGAAACCAATCCGATGGTTTGTGCGGCTGGCCATAGAGGTGAAGAAAGACCAGATCATTTCTGATCATCTCTATGATCACCGGTGCGATGACCTCACTTCTGGTCTAGGGCAGAAGTAAACAATAATTTTTTTTTAAAGCATCAGATCAATGGTTTTTGATCTGATGCTTTCAAAGGTAGAAACAGATTTGGGGTCTTAAAGATCTCTCCTTAAAGAGAACCTGTTTTTCCTTATTTCTATTACAAGGGGGAAAAAAATGTAAAGCGCCCCCATCCCTCCGTGCTCACACGCAGAAGTGAGCACATACGTAAGTCGCGCACACGTAAGTAAAAGGTGTTCGCACAGATGTTCGCAAACTTTATAGCAAGAGCAATAATTCTAGCGCTTGACCTCCTTTACCTGTAAAACATTTTTAATGTGTTGCCTATGGAGATTTTTAAGTATCGTAGTTTGTCTCCATTCCAGGAGCATGCTCAGTTTTAAAGTTTAACATGTTGGGTATCTATTTAATCGGCGTAACATCATCTTTTATATTTTACCAAAAAATTAGGTTATATAATGGGTGGTTTTTTTTTAATTCTTTAAAGTGTAATTTTTTCCCCAAAAAAAATCTTTTAAAAAAACCACTGCGCAAATACCGTGTGGCAAAAAAAATTGCAACAATTACCGTTTTATTCTCTAGGGTTTCTGATTTTATATATATATATATATATATATATTATGTGTGTGTGTATATGTACATACCCCAAACGTTATATATATATATATATATATATATATATTGTATGTATGTTTGGGGTTTCTAAGTAATTTTCTAGCAAATAAACAAAAAGTAGGCTTATAATAGGGGTGAGAGCAGGTTTATTGGCCAACAGGAGGGAGGAGACTGCTTAGATCACTTATAGGAAGTGTCTACATCTACTAGAGCACCCTGTAAATCGGAGCACTCTAGACCCTGGTGAAGACATGAAAAAGTGCATATATCCCAAGGTGTATTCTTTTCATTTCTGGTGCATGGTAACTAGTCGTACACCGTGACAAGCTGTTATTTAATAAGGTCTATATAACGTAAAAGATTACGTTAAAACTTTGGATAGCTTTGTTTGAGTGGAAACATATGTATTCGCTTTACTAGAGACCATCCCATATGTTACTTTATGATGGAACCTTTTTAAATATCAGTTGCTCCAAACATGAGAAGATCTGCTGAATAAACTCAATGCTGAATACAATCAATCTCGCCATGCCCGCCTTGTCTTGCCATCGTGATTCACTGCTTATTATACATGGGCAGTTTGGCCCATATAGTGTAATATCTCAACAGATTTGGGTGCAAGGGAAGCACAGGTGCATCAAACAGCCCACTGCCAGAAGCCTGCTAACATCAATGACCGGCTGAAATATGTGCACCTGTATGCTGTCCTCAGCAGTACTTGTCTTTGGGTTTGTATGTGTTCAGAGATGTATGCCACTAACGTGGGATTTCTGCATTCCAGACATGTGACCCTAAAAGCGTGTACCCCTCAGAATAGTGTCCAGCTGCATACAGCCGCAATGTAATTCAGCCTGTGTTGATTTTGACCGGCTGCTAGCATTGGGCCCTTGCTTGCAAAAACACAGATTTTGCTCTTTATGGACCAAACCATTCATTTACATTAGCCCTAAATGTTAATTGTTTGAAGAACGGTTTTCCTTTGTTCTGAGATGCATAGGAATGCCATTCTGTCACCGATCTGCTTGCAAAACAAGCACTCAGATGTAAAGGAAAACATGCAAGATATACCACAGTGTGACCATAAAATGCAGTAGTATATGCACTGCTTCTGAAATTCGCACTGTTAGTTATATGGGTAAAACTTTAGTGAAAAAACAAAAATATGTGCATTCGTGTGTGTCAGTTTGGGCACTTTTATATTGTGTTAAGAATGTGGTATGATCTGTAATCTTCCTTTAATTTAACCCATTTCTGAAAAATGAAAACTGTTTAGCTATATTTATTATTATATCTGCTATATAGTATTATCTAAGAATTTTCTTTTTACTTTTCTGTAGGGTGTAGTGAAAAACAAGGCAGATTCCTCTCCACTGTGCATCCAGAATCCTTTTGAACAGTCACTGAACATAAGTAAAAATGTCAACAAGTCTCAGCTGGAGCGATTTGTCCATTTGGTTCAGGAAAGCTCCTGGACTCTGCAAGAGCAGGCTGGTCAGTCATCGGAAAGTGGCAAAGAGACCTGGGGACTTGCCTCAATACTGCTCACTGCTGGCTCTGAGGGAGCATCCGGCTCAAAGAAAAGACTGGCCAGTGATAGAATCAGCAGCCTACTAGATTCCCTGAGATCCAATAATAACAGGAGTACAACAACCGAGAAGCCTAAGGCAAAACACTGACCTCTGGTATTGCCGTGTTTGTGCATATTGCACTCCGATTTTAACCATCTTCTGAATCCTGAAGAATGTCAGTGTTTCGCGTACAAGTGATTGATAAAGTACGGTTTATTGACATCAACCCACTACACACTGTTTTGAATTTGTAAACTTTAAATATCTTTTTTATATTTGAATCAGATTGGATTATAGGAGCCCATTAAAATGTATTGGGAACAGATTCGTATGTTTAATTATATAGCATCTTCTGTGCTGTTGTGGAGAGGACATATTGTGTGTCTATAATGGCTGCTTAATCTGTTCTCTGCACAGTAGCTAACCAAGCTTATGTACCTACAGCATATATTTTGGATGCTGATTCCAAACGCCAAAGGACTGAAAATTGTGGGGTTAACCTGGAATGTGACCTTCGGGAACTGGGCTCTGTATTGTAGTGCTTTCCAGACCGCTGTGCTCTGCGATAGCTACAGAGAGCTCTCCAGATCCCGAGCTGTGCTATGACCCTGTCTCTGAAGACTTGTATAGTGAGTAAGGCCAGTTGGGCTGAAGGACTGGGAGTTACTTCTGAGCTGGATCCCTTGGGTGTAATTTTAAATTTCCTGCCACTATAATCTTACAGCAGTAATCATTATGGCTGGGGGAGCTGAGCCCTGATGTTATCTGCTAGGTTTAGTGTGCTCACACATTCTCTCCGTTGTTCTTTCCACCTTACCTGCCTAAAGCAAGAGACTTCCCACTGCTGCTTCTGCCTTTGAGCGCTTAAGATTCCATTCTTCATTCGCACTCCACTGCCTGCCTTCCTTGACTTGGTCACCTGTCCATCAACAACTACCCAGGTTTGCGAGTATCCGAGGCCTTGCTTCTCCTTAAAGTGTTACTAAACCCACAACAGCAAATCAGCAGTAAAGCATGCTTGTTATACTCACTGTGGAACCTAAGGGTTTAATCCTTCTCATTGTGTAAAAAGGCTGTTTGATCCTGGTTCTTCTGATCTTACCCTCTTCCCACTGTCCCCTGATAATTTCCTGATAACACAGAGTCTAAGGAGTCAGGCTGCACATGCTCAGTTTGGTGTGTATTGCTAGAGAGGCTGTTTTTTTTTTATTTTTTATTTTTTCTTGGGAGAGGGCATGTGATCAGCACAGGGCCAATCGGCACTATCCATACAAGAGGGCAGGTGTCTTACAGCCTGATAGGACAGTCAGAAAACTCCTACAAGCTTTAACCAGTTCTTGGCTGGACCCTGATAGAAGTCACAAGACTGCTCTAACTGCTGATGAGAAAAGATTATTAGTTTATATTTACTAAAATATTTTCAGCTCCATGTTTTGTGTGATGTGTGAGACCAGATGTAGTGAATGCAGGGTCCTGGGTTTAGGAACACTTTAAGACTACATGCTCTTCCTAGCACAGTGCAACATATCTCCTAATAGACATATTGTACAAAGGATAGTCCTGCTGCAACAGATGACCTCAGTCCATACCCCATTGTGGAAAGAGGCAATTTCTAGGTGTCCCAATATACCTATTGTGGGGGTATTCTTTTTCTCTTATACTCTCCCTTCTCGTGTTGTCTCCCAGTACTTTTCACTTCTCCCCAAGAATTTGGACAATTTACAAAACATATACTTTGGATTATTTAGCTAATTTTAGCCGGAATCTGGTCAGAGTGGGTTTTCTTGTATTCCTTATTCTCTTCCTGGCAGGATTCTCCTTATGGATGTATCAACTTATTTAAACTTACTTGTTTATGTGCACACTGTTTCCTTTTGTAAACTCAAATGTTGCTATTGGATCCCTGCATCTGTCCCCTACCCAGAACAGTGGGTGTATTGCACATGAATGTGTCTTTGTCCTTTTTTTATTAGTCCTGTACCTTCCTGTAAGGTCAGCAGACAGGACGCTGTTACCTGGCTACAGACTCCCCTTTGGTGACATAATTTTGCTTCAGAAACCTTTTAAAGACCTAATCACTTGAAGATTATTTTCCTACCCTCTAAATAAAAATTGTCCCAGCTGCTAGCATATTGGATCCTCCTCTTGGTTTCTGTTGGGAAAATTATTAATTGCCCATTACAGGTCTCCATTTTATGATTCCTAGAATCCCATATTTTATTAAAGGCTAGACAGTTTAAACTGTGGTCACCACTTTCCTGACACACCCTTGGATGTGAGTCGAAAAGTCTCCTCACCTTTCTGGTCCCGATGTCCCTTTAAACCAGCCATTCTCAACCAGGGTTCCTCCAGCAGTTGCTAGGGGTTCCTTGAATTGTGGTTTATTAACTTGCCATTCGAAATTGTCTGCGTAGTTCCAGAGCAAGCCATCGGTCATCTATTCGACTGTACAGTGACTTGAAAAAGTATTCATACCCCTTGAAATTTTCCACATTTTGTCATGTTACCACCAAAAACTTAATTGTATTCTATTGGGATTTTATGTGATAGATTAGCACAAAGTGAAAGGAAAATGATAAATAGTTTTCAAATTTTTTTACAAATATCTGAAAAGTGTGGCGTGCATTTATATTCAGCCCTCCTGAGTCAATACTTTGTAGAACCACCTTTCGCTACAATTACAGCTGCAAGTCTTTTTGGGGATGTCTCTACCAGTTTTGCACATCTAGAGTGTGAAACTGTTGCCCATTCTTCTTTGCAAAATAGCTCAAGCTCTGTCAGATTGGATGGAGAGCGTCTGTGATCAGCAATTTTCAGATCTTGCCACAGATTCTCAATCAGATTTAGGTCTGAACTTTGACTGGGCCATTCTAACACATGAATATGCTTTGATCGAAACCATTCCACTGTAGCTCTGGCTGTATGTTTAGGGTTGTTTTCCTGCTGGATGGTGAACCACTGCCCCAGTCTTAAGTCTTTTGTAGACTCTTAACAGGTTTTCTTCTAAGATTTAAACAGGGCCAAGGATAAATCCAAGGAAATAACCAAGCTTACTTACCAACCAGCACTCGGACAACTGAATCAACCTGTCTAACAGTATGCGTTAAAAACAGGGGTTTAGTCTGCACGCATTTGCAAATGCATGCGTAAGCTACAGAGCCTCGCAAAGGCACCCTGGTAACAGTAGCTCCTATCACTAACTCATGAGTGACTCCACAGTGGAAGCACATGCGTTCTGATGGATAGGTGGAGGGCAGATGGACTGAAGGGGAGTCCACCCCTTCTTAAAGGTGCAGGAGCACACTGAACACCCAGCATGTAGCTCAATGGCTGTAAAGGTGTCAGTGCATCGCCTGACCAATATACAGTGATATAAAAAGAGAGCAGCTGGCCACTGCAGTAAGCAGCATTTGAGGGCAACATAAGATATAAACAGGGCCAAGCCCTCCAATGCTGCTTACTGCAATGGCCAGTTATAGGTGGGGCAGTGGCTCTCTTTTTGTATCACTGTATATTGGTCAGGCAGCGCACTGACACCTTTGCAGCCATTGAGCTACATGCTGGGTGTTCAGTGTGCTCCTGCACCTTTAAGAAGGGGTGGGGGCATGACCGAGCGAGCCACGTAGAAGGATGTGCAGCCTAGCAGCTCCGCCGAACATCCTGAGGAATCCGTGTCACTGCACCGCCATCCTGTACCCTACAGCCTCGGGACTGACACTGCTGGGTGCGCTGATCCTGATCCTCATCTGGCTGGTAATATTTCTGTGCCCCATCATGGCTAAGCGCAGACAAGGCCCTCGTGTCCTGCTGGAAGCTTCTGTCCAAAATGGCACCCTCCCACCCCTATCAGCTAAAGAGGCTGCCCAACGCCTCTTCTCTAAGTGGTGAAGAGACCACCCCCAGTGGCTAGCGGACATAATCCGGAGGAGGATCTGGGGGACCCTCTGATCCTAATGCAAACACAAAAGATGCAGCGCTAAATAAAAAAATGTGAAAATAATTATGGTGAAAAAAGAGTGACTAAAGCAGAGTCTCATGAAAATACCAATATGTGATCAATTGTATACATATAAATCATAAACTTGTGAATAATAATGAAAAAATACACTTTACGTATTTAAGTAGAATATAAAGAGGGATAAGATAATCCCACAAAGTAACAGTCCATAAATAAACAAGGAAAAGCACCCATCCGTGAAAGTGCCGGAAAACGAAGGGTTATCTTCTGTATCACTTCACACCCAAGGTGAGTAATAAAATCCGCTTACCAGATGGTGATGACTGCTATTACGGGCAGTCTCGCCCAGCACAGGGAAATTGGTCTCCCCACAACCCAAAGCGCAGTGCAGCAACTAGCAGCGGATGATTCTCGGGAATATGAAACAAAAAATATCCATAGTGTAACATGTACACAAAGGTGGTTTATTAAGAATAAAAAAAACGCACTTACAATGTTGCAGTCAGTAAGGAGCGGTGGGATATATCATAAATTAGGGTCCCAGTGTCTCCGTCTGTAAACCTTCACTTCCTACGTTCGTATGTTAGCTCATCCCAAAAAACAGAATGTCACCGTCGCAGGCTCCTCCCTACGCGTTTTGTCACGACAGGATGTCGTCTGGGGATTGGCCCATCTGATCATGGCTGATCCGTCTGCTCTGTCCCCTGTGCCTCTAGGCCTCACACAGCCACAGGCCTCTGCCATGGCGGACTCTAGCCAGCATGTCAGCACTGATCCTTAGCCAACCCTTACAGATATACTAGCTGCTGTCACTGTATGTAACTCCTCGATTGCAGATCTTACAGGGGAGGTGAAAGGTATGAAGATGGAAATGTCTTTTGTGAGGCAGGATATGTAGAGGCTACATGAGCGTACATCTGCTGTGGAGGGGCGTATTAGCACGCTTGAGGATGACTGGCAGCCATTGCAGAGAGATGTTAAATTTGCTCACTCTGTGGCCCCTCTGCTAACGCATTTAGGTTGGAGGACATGGAAAACCACCTTCGCATAAACAATGCTCATGCGGTGGGCATCCCTGAGAAAGCGGAAGGCAAGAAACCTGGGGTGGTTATTGAAGCATGGCTAGCTGACACTTTTGGGCGAGACCATTTTTCACCTATGTTTGCAGTTGAGAGAGCCCATAGAGTCCCAACGCGTCCCCCACCGCAGGGAGCGCCACCAAGATCCTTCCTGTTCTGTCTCCTCAACTACAGACAGGGATACCGTACTGTCTAAGGCCAGAACAGCTGCCTCTCTCAAAGTGGATAAGACAAAAAAATCTGTTTCCTGACTTCTCGGCAGAGGGGCAAAGGGCGAAATTTCTGGATATCAGGATACTGCTCCGGGCCCTGAATGTTTAATATTTTATGCTGTACCCGGCAAAGTTAAAGGTCTTTGCTAATGGATCCGTTCACTTCTTTGATAATCCTACATCCGCCATGCACTGGCTGGACAGGGAGGAACGAAATCTAGCGCAGCGTCAGCCTGAAGGTTGATAAAAGAAATCCTGCATTTTTTTCATTGGTCCATTATGTTTGATATGGTGGGCTAGGTTATAAATGGTTGTTTCTCCTTCCCATGGCCTGTTGTTCCCTTCCTGCATTGCTCTGGTGAGACACCACATTATGGGGCACTCTTCAAGTGGTCACGCTTGACACCAGCTATATGGATTCTATGCCCCCTGGGCTACTTTACTGCCCCCTCACAAAACTGTCCTGAGTGGACTCTTTTCCCCTCACGTTGAGGGGTATGCTATGACTCCACGGGTCCTGTTGACCTGGAACCTATGTACACTGTTTTTTTCCTGTTTGTCTTCCCCTTTTTTCTTTACAGGTTTTTTTTTTTCTGCTAATGGGTCTGGACTGGATTATTCAACAACTAACTGCTTTGAAATCTGACACTAGAGGGCGCTCTAACCATGTTATAGATACTGCATATGAACCTTGCCTCCTTTCAGGACACTTCATTCTGGGTACGTATGACCACTGCAGCCTTAACTGTCAGACCATTGTGGAGAGTTAATCCATTTTGGTTAACCCTGTTTCCTGCTTCCAACCCCATCCATGGAGCACTGAGGGAATTCCTCCATTTTAATGAACAGTCTGCTAGTGGGGCGGTAGTATGGGACTCCACTAAGGCATTCCTGTGGGGTCTCCTCATAAGGAAGATCTCTGGTATAAAACGTACGTCTAGAGAATGGGAGGATACGGTTCATCTTGAACTGCAACGCAGGGAGGAAGTGCTAGTGGCTGATCCTACCCCAGCCAATCACAGTAGCTGAACTGAGGTCCAATCCATATATAACAAAGTAGTATCGTCGGCAGCTGAGAAAAAGCCGTACTTTCTACAACAAAACTATTTTGAAGAGGGAGAGAATACGGCCATTTGTTGGCTATGGTTGCTAGGGCACAACAAGAGATCAACTCCATTACTGAGATTAGGAAGTTGAATGGTGATGTTTGTACCTCTAACACTGACATTTTGGATACATTTCAGTGATTCTATGCAGATTTATACACCCCTAAGACCCGGACTACCCCTTCTGACTTGGCTTTGTTTTTAAGGACTGTACCTTTCCCCAGGTCTCAGCGGATGAAAAAGCCGCCTTAGACTCCCCAATAACCATGGAAGAACTGGCTGAGGCAGATGCACCCAATCACAAATCCCCGTGTTCAGATGGACTACCTGCCGAGGTATACTCCAGGTATGGGTCGATCCCTCTACCTCCGCTGCTGCGGGCCTTACGTGAGGCAGCTAAAACAGGTCATTTACCTGATTCGAAGAAGGAGGCTATTATTGTGGTCCTCCAAAGCCAGGCAAGGATAGACAGGTACCAGATTCATATCGTCCTATATCTTTGCTTAACACAGATGTCAAGCTGCTTTCTAGGGTCCTTGCTAATAGGCTTTCGGGGGTTGTTGGTATACTGTATATACTATTAGAGGGGAGATACTGTATATGCTATTAAAGGGTGAATCTGGTAAATATCATCAGACTCAGATCACATTTTTTTATTAAAAAAACAAAACAATGTCTTCCTTCAAAAAAAATGTAATTTTAGGAACGTTTGTTCGATTTTCTAATTGTTAGTGGAGTCAAATCGACGTTCGTTTGCAACCACAGTGACAGGAAAATTTGGAAATAATAGAAAACTTCTTGGTCAAAGGAATTTTCAGACAGTGTATGTGGTTTTCGTTCAGAAATTACATTCATTTTAAAAACAGAATGTTAAAAACAAATGAAAATTTCAAACAACATTCTTTCATTCAGCGAATGTACAAAGATTTTTCATCTGAATAACTTGTCTGAAAATTGATCCGTGTGACCAGCATTAAGCTCGGTACACACCTATGCAGTTTGCTTTTGATCTGTTTCTAAAGTGCTTTTTGCTGTGCGTTTTGATTTTTGCATACGTGATTTTGCTGTGATTCACGTTTTTCCTTTTTTTTTTGGCCATTTTGTTGTTGGGCAGATTAACCACTTGAGCCCCGGACCATTATGCTGCCTAAGGACCAGAGGTCTTTTTCCAATTTGGCACTGCGTCGCTTTAACTGCTAATTGCGCGGTCATGCAATGCTGTACCCAAACGAAATTTGCGTCCTTTTCTTCCCACAAATAGAGCTTTCTTTTGATGGTATTTGATCACCTCTGCGGTTTTTATTTTTTGCGCTATAAACGGAAAAAGACCGAAAATTTTGAAAAAAAATGATATTTTCTACTTTTTGTTATAAAAAAAATCCAATAAACTAAATTTTAGTCATACATTTAGGCCAAAATGTATTCGGCCACATGTCTTTGGTAAAAAAAATGTCAATAAGCGTATATTTATTGGTTTGCGCAAAAGTTATAGCGTCTACAACCTAGGGTACATTTTCTGTAATTTACACAGCTTTTAGTTTATGACTGCCTATGTCATTTCTTGAGGTGCTAAAATGGCAGGGCAGTACAAAACCCCCCCAAATGACCCCATTTTGGAAAGTAGACACCCCAAGGAAATTGCTGAGAGGCATGTTGAACCCATTGAATATTTATTTTTTTTGTCCCAAGTGATTGAAAAATGACAAAAAAAAAAAAAATATTTACAAAAAGTTGTCACTAAATGATATATTGCTCACACAGGCCATGGGCCTATGTGGAATTGCACCCCAAAATACATTCAGCTGCTTCTCCTGAGTATGGGGATACCACATGTGTGGGACTTTTTGGGAGCCTAGCCGCGTACGGGGCCCCGAAAACCAATCACTGCCTTCAGGATTTCTAAGAGTGTAAATTTATGATTTCACTCTTCTCTGCCTATCACAGTTTCGGAGGCCATGGAATGCCCAGGTGGCACAAAACCCCCCAAAATGACCCCATTTTGGAAAGTAGACACCCCAAGCTATTTGCTGAGAGGCATATTGAGTCCATGGAATATTTTATATTTTGACACAAGTTGCGGGAAAGTGACACTTTTTTTTTTTTTTTTTTTTTTCATAAAGTTGTCACTAAATGATATATTGCTCACACAGGCCATGGGCATATGTGGAATTGCACCCCAAAATACATTTATCTGCTTCTCCTGAGTATGGGGATACCACATGTGTGGGACTTTTTGGGAGCCTAGCCGCTGTACGGGACCCCGAAAACCAATCACTGCCTTCAGGATTTCTAAGGGTGAAAATTTTTGATTTCACTCTTTACTGCCTATCACAGGTTCGGAGGCCATGGAATGCCCAGGTGGCACAAACCCCCCCCCCCCCCCAAATGACCCCATTTTGGAAAGTAGACACCCCAAGCTATTTGCTGAGAGGCATGGTGAGTATTTTGCAGCTCTCATTTGTTTTTGAAAATGAAGAAAGACAATAAAAAACATTTTTTTTTTTCTTTTTTCAATTTTCAAAACTTTGTGACAAAAAGTGAGGTCTGCAAAATACTCACTATACCTCTCAGCAAATAGCTTGGGGTGTCTACTTTCCAAAATGGGGTCATTTGGGGGGGTTTTGTGCCACCTGGGCATTCCATGGCCTCCGAAACTGTGATAGGCAGTGAAGAGTGAAATCAAAAATTCACGCCCTTAGAAAGCCTGAAGGCGGTGCTTGGTTTTCGGGGTCCCGTACGCGGCTAGGCTCCCAAAAAGTCTCACACATGTGGTATCCCCGTACTCAGGAGAAGCAGCAGAATGTATTTTGGGGTGTAATTTCACATATTTCCATGGCATGTTTGAGCAATATATCATTTAGTGACAACATTGTGCAAAAAAAAAAAAAAAAAAAATTTGTCTCTTTCCCGCAACTTGTGTCGCAATATAAAATATTCCATGGACTCGACATGACTCTCAGCAAATAGCTTGGGGTGTCTACTTTCCAAAATGGGGTCATTTAGGGGGGTTTTGAACTGTCCTGGCATTTTATGCACAACATTTAGAAGCTTATGTCACACATCACCCACTCTTCTAACCACTTGAAGACAAAGCCCTTTCTGACACTTATTGTTTACATGAAAAAGTTATTTTTTTTTGCAAAAAAATTACTTTGAACCCCCAAACATTATATATTTTTTTAAAGCAAATGCCCTACAGATTAAAATGGTGGGTGTTTCATTTTTTTTTTTTCACACAGTAATTGCGCAGCGATTTTTCAAACGCATTTTTTGGGGAAAAAACACACTTTTTTAAATTTTAATGCACTAAAACACACTATATTGCCCAAATGTTTGATGAAATAAAAAAGATGATCTTAGGCGGAGTACATGGATACCAAACATGACATGCTTTAAAATTGCGCACAAACGTGCAGTGGCAACAAAATAAATACATGTTTAAAAGCCTTTAAAAGCCTTTACAGGTTACCACTTTAGATTTACAGAGGAGGTCTACTGGAAAAATTACTGCCCTCGATCTGGCCTTCGCGGTGATACCTCACATGCATGGTGCAATTGCTGTTTACGTTTGACGACAGACCGCCGCTTGCGTTCGCCTTAGCGCGAGAGCAGGGGGCGACAGGGGAGCTTTTTTTTTTTTTTTTTTTTTTTTTTTTTTTCT
The DNA here is from genome assembly GCA_037952835.1 of Lithobates septentrionalis. NCBI lineage: Eukaryota > Metazoa > Chordata > Amphibia > Anura > Ranidae > Lithobates > Lithobates septentrionalis. The sequence continues at coordinate 3,887,054 of JBBDGP010000257.1, forward strand.
TAATTATTTTTTTGCTTTTTTAATCTTACTTTTAAACTGTTCCTTTCATATTTTTTTTTTTAATCATTTTTATTGTTATCTCGGGGAATGTAAATATCCCCTATGATAGCAATAGGTAGTGACAGGTACTCCTTTTTTTGAAAAAATTGGGGTCTATTAGACCCTAGATCTCTCCTCTGCCCTCAAAGCATCTGACCACACCAAGATCGGTGTGATAAAATGCTTCCCCAATTTCCCAATGGCGCTATTTACATCCGGCGAAATCTAAGCCATGAAATGCTCGTAGCTTCCGGTTTCTTAGGCCATAGAGATGTTTGGCGCCACTCTGGTCTCTGATCAGCTCTATGGTCAGCAGGCTGAATCACCGGCTGCATTCTCAGGTTCCCTGTTGAGACAGGAGAGCCAGAGAAAAACACGGAAGACGGTGGGGGGGGGGGGCATTCCCTCCCACGGCTTGTAAAAGCAGTCTAGAGGCTAATTAGCCGCTAGGATTGCTTTTACATGAAAGCCGACCGCTGGCTGAAAAGAATGATACCAAGATGATACCTAAACCTGCAGGCATCATTCTGGTATAACCACTCAAAGTCGTGAATGGCGTACCTGAAGACAAAAAAATGGTTAACAATGGTTAACAATAAAGCACAGTAAACAGTAAAGTATAAATAATTACATACCTGAAAAACAAACATGATAAAACATAATAACAATAACAATAAAACATTGCAGAATAGAATACAGTAAAAAAAAGAGCAGAACAATAGAGAGAGAGAGAACAATAAAACGACAACTATTTTTTTTTATTTTATATATATATTTTTTTTTTACACTTTTTTTGTAACTAACTTTTATAACTGTAACCGGTTCCAGGTTCGGGTCTCTCAAAATGCGATGGCATCTTGGGAGACCCTGTGAAAGTGCGCCTAGTCTGTGGAATGCTGTACCCTACGCTAATACTCAACTAGTGCATGGTAGCGTTCAAAACATTCACCAATGCAAAGACCAGGATTGTCAGGACAGGAGGGACAATAATAGCGGGTGTCACGCCTATATCCGCGCTTGCTGCAGACACAACATCTTTTTTGGGGGGTTCGCTGGGTAGGGGTACTCGGGAGGACATAAAAATGCCTCTCATGCAGCCGACTGCATTTGGTTGGGGATGTGAATGGGGGAAGTACGGGCGCTGCAGAAGCGGTGGGTTCCCAATTAGGATTGGCGAATGCAGCAGGAACGGCATTATGGGCACGACGGGCCTGTGTTTGTCTTCTTGGTGGCAGCGGGACACTACTTGTGCTTGCCACCTCACCAGCTTGAACTGCACTTATGGGACTCGCCACGTCACCAAGTGTTACTGCAGTGCTGGTTTGATTACGACCGGGGTGTACTACGCCGCTGGCGCTTGCCAGTTCCCCAAAACGCTACCAAAAAAACTGTTAGCGATCGCAGGGATCAGGCCTGACTCTGCGAATGCTGCAGTTATGCGTTTAGAGTTTTGTAAGTGACAGTGATCGATCGATACTGCACTTGGGTGGGCCGGGCTGGGCGGAGGGGCAAAACGCAGGTGCTAGCAGGTATCTGGGCTGATCCCGCTAACACTGCGTTTTTGGGAACCCTAAACTGCTGGGGACGCTAGTATAGATCTGATCGGATCAGATATTGATCCGTTCAGATACTATACCACTAAGGGAGGTGTACGCTGCGTGCGTGGGTGTTAGCGGTACTGGCGCTAACCTGACGCTGCCTGGGGCTGGCGCTTGCCAGTTCACCAAAACGCTACCAAAAAAACTGTTAGCGATCGCAGGGATCAGGCCTGACTCTGTGAACGCTGCAGTTATGCGTTTAGTGTTCTGTAAGTGACAGTGATCGATCGATACTGCACTTGGGTGGGCTGGGCCGGGCGGAGGGGCAAAACGCAGGTGCTAGCAGGTATCTGGGCTGATCCCGCTAACACTGCGTTTTTGGGAACCCTAAACTGCTGGGGACGCTAGTATAGATCTGATCGGATCAGATATTGATCAGATACTATACCACTAAGGGAGGTGTACGGTGCGTGCGTGGGTGTTAGCGGTACTGGCGCTAACCTGACGCTGCCTGGGGCTGGTGCTTGCCAGTTCACCAAAATGCTACCAAAAAAACTGTTAGCGATCGCAGGGATCAGGCCTGACTCTGCGAACGCTGCAGTTATGCGGTTAGTGTTTTGTAAGTGTCAGTGATCGATCGATACTGCACTTGGGTGGGCTGGGCCGGGCGGAGGCGCAAAACGCAGGTGCTAGCAGGTATCTGGGCTGATCCCGCTAACACTGCGTTTTTGGGAACCCTAAACTGCTGGGGACGCTAGTATAGATCTGATCGGATCAGATATTGATGCGTTCAGATACTATACCACTAAGGGAGGCGTATGCTGCGTGCGTGGGTGTTAGCGGTACTGGCGCTAATCTGACGCTGCCTGGGGCGACGCATATCACCGCCGGGTGATTAGGGGGCTAAACCTTTATTCGGTAATAAACGGCGGGTGCCCTGACACTATAAAAAATAAACAAACTAACCAGCGTCAACCGTAACAGTTATACGGTGATCAGTGGTGAAAGGGTTAACTAGGGGGCAATCAAGGGGTTAAAACATTTATTAGGTAGTATATGGGGGTCCCTGACGCTATAAAACGCTGACGGCGAACCCAAATATTTACCTCACTAACTAGCGTCACCAGCGACACTAATACAGCGATCAGAAAAATGATCGCTTAGTGACACTGGTGACGGGGGGTGATCAAGGGGTTAAAACTTTGTTAGGGGGGTACCCTAGACCTACAGGGGGGTAACAGTAACTGTCCCAACACTGTAACTGTCACAAACTGACACTATGCAGTAATCAGAAAAAAAAAAACAAAAAAAAAACAAAAAAAACTGCTGGTGTCAGTTTGTGACAGGGGGGGGGGGTGATTGGGGGGGGATCGGGGGGCGATCGGGGGGGGGGGGGATCGGGGTGTAATGTGTGCCTGGCATGTTCTACTGTGTGTGTGTGTGTGTGTGTGTTGGTGCAGTCACTCACTTGTTGTCTCTCCTCGGGCCGGAACGGAAACTACCGACCCGAGGGGAGATGACATCATTTCCTTTGCTGCTGTTTAGCATACAGCAGCAAAGGAGTGTTCCCATTGGCCGGCGGCGATCGCGAGGTGGGGGCCACGAACGGATGGCCTCCCCCTCGTCTCCGATCGCCGGGGGACAAAACGGGACCGCCTCGGGCGGCGGGGGGGGTCCGATCGGACCCCCCACCCGCGGAAGGCAAATCACGTACCCTGTACGTGATTTTGCCTGTCCGTGCCGCCTTGCCGACGTACATCGGCGTGAGGCGGTCGTCAAGTGGTTAAACACATTGCTGCAAAAACGCATTATATGCTTTTTTGCAGTTTCTCCATTGAAGTATATTGAACCAAAAAAGCACCGTTTTGCATTGAAAAAAAGTTCCTTACCCTTTCCAAATATGCAGCTGCTGAAAAAAGCCTTGATGTGAACGTGTCCCATAGGAAACCATGTAAATGAACTGTAGTGCGTTTCTGCAAAAAGCACATAGATGTGAACCAGGTCTAAGAAGTTTAGTAACATAATGGGGTTAAAAAAAATAAAATTAGCCCTTTATAGTAAAAAAAAAAAGCAAATAATCACTACTGTAAAGGGTTAATTTTTTTACTGTAGAACTGAAAGTAATATTTACAGTAGCGATTATTTGCTCTTTTTGTACTATAAAGGGCTCATTTCAGGTTTTTTTTAAACCCATTATGTTACTGGCCGATTAATCGATTATGAAAATAGTGGCCGATTAATCGATTATGAAAATAGTAATCGATTCATTTCATAATCGATTAGTTGTCGATTAATCGATTAGTTGTTTCAGCCCTAATATATTTTCCATCATTCTCCGATGTGGATCTCCAACAAATGGTTGAGATGGATTGACTCTCAATTCCGTGATCTTATCTGGAATAAGGGCCGAGCCGGTATCAGCTTGACTACCCTACAATATAGCAATGATGGGGGGCCCTGGCAGTTCCACACTCCAAGATGTACTTTTTAGCATCACAGCTGCAACAACTTACAGGATGGGATCTTCATGACTCTGATGATCCTATAGTACAATTGGTGTCCTGCACTAACCCTATGTTAACAGCTGGCTCTCATCTGGAGATGGGTCTACCAGGTGTCCCTTCGTCCTCTCCGACAGCATTATTGCTCCAGAGGGTCTGGAAGGCAGTTAGAAGGGCACTAGCTATTGTTGGCCCGTTGGAGTTTACCCCACTTTGGATTAATCCCAATTATCCATAACTAAACTGCGTTGTTTCCCCCTTTGGAGACAAGGGATCTGTTTTTTTTTTTTTAAACAACTGTATGACGGTAGTGTACTCAAGTCATTTGATCATCTATGCGGGGAATTCTCTTTAACATGGAAACAATTTGATCAATACCTCCTACTCGGGCACGCGCTACAAACCCAGGCACAGACTATTTATCTGTCGCTAAATCTTTACTTCTTCAGGAGTGCTGCAGGCAACCAACCGTAGGGGTGTAATATCACGAGCTTACTCAACACTAGTATCTTCAATTCAGAACCCTGCTTTTCTCAAATGTAGAACTCATTGGTCCCCTGAAGTGGGAGGTATAGATGGAGACCAGTGGGATAGACCTTAGGATCAATTCCGGTTGTGTCGGCATCTCATAAACGATTGCAGTTATTCATACTACATAGGTCCTACCGCACACCTGTTCAATTGTATGATTGGGGAAGAAGAGACTCTCCCTTATGCCCAAAGTGTACCATCCATGGGGGAGACTTCATACATATGATCTGGCGCTGTCCAAAGCTTACCAGATATTGGACAGAGGTCACGCAGACTATCTCCACTTTGGCCAAAACACCCATACCATCTACCCCATTGGTGTGCCTCCTAGGGGCGATTGACGCTCCCCTCCAATTCTGCTTACTGCAATGGCCAGTTATAGGTGGGGGCAGTGGCTCTATATTTGTTTGTTCTAAGATCACCCTGTATTTGGCTCCATCCATCAACTCTGACCAGCTTCCCTGTCCCTGCTGCCACCACCAGGGGATGGTGTGTTCAGTGTGATGTGCAGTGTTAGTTTTCTCCCAGACATAGCGTTTTGCTTTTAGGCCAAAAAGTAAAATTTTGGTCTCATCTGACCAGAGCAAACTGCAAAGGGAACTTATGGCTTTCTTTCAACAATGGCTTTCTTCTGGCCACTCTTCCATAAAGACCAGATTTGATTTGTGGAGTGCACAACTAATAGTTGTCCTGTAGACAGATTCTCCCACCTGCCCTGTGGATCTCTGCAGCTCCTCCAGAGTTACCATGGGCCTCTTGGCTGCTTTTCTGATTAATGCTCTCCTTGCCTGGCCTGTCCGTTTAGGAACGACCATGTTTTGGTAGGTTTGCAGTTGTGCCATACACTCCATTTTTGGATGATGGAATAAACAGTGCTCTGTGAGATGTTCAAAGTTAGGGATATTTTTTCTTTTTATAACCTAACCCTGCTTTACACGTCTCCTCTCCTAAATTGCACACAGGTGGACTCTATTTACGAATTAGGTGACTTCTGAAGGCAGTTGGTTTCGCTAGATTTTAGTTAGGGGTATCGGAATAAAGGGGGATGAATACAAATGCATGCCTCACTTTTTCAGATCGATATTTGTAAAAAAAATTGAAGCATTTATCTTCTACTTCACAAATATTTGCCACTTTGTTGGTCTATCACATAAAATACATTTACGTTTTTGGTTGTAACATGACAAAATGTGGAAAATTTCAAGGGATATAAATACTTTTTCAAGGCACCGTAAAAGTGGCATCTTGACCACCATTGTAAGGGCATTTCTCCTACTGGCCACCAATGTAAGGCATGGCCGTATCTAGGGGGGTGCTGAGTGGGCACCCCCACCTCCAGGTTTTAGTTGTGCCGCACCAACAGCCAACCGCCCCCCTCCTGCCTCCACCCCAGCTACTGTGGCCAGCCGCTGAAATTCTTCTCCCAGAGCCTGGCCACAGCTCAGGTATTTGGGGGGCAGTAGCATCGCTAGCGTTGGGCATCCAGGTACTGCCTGCGATAGCCAGCACCCACATCATCTCTTCTAGCCTGTCGAACTGCTCAAACCGAGCATTTATACTGGAAGCCCCTCCCATTGTTAGGAAAAATCTGTTCTCTGTGTCACTTACAGCTGACCCCTAAACTCTGCCACATCTACTACTGACCTCTGAACTCTGCCACATCTACTACTGACCCCTAAACACTACGTCACTACTGACCCCCTGAATTCTGCCACATCTACTTCTGACCCCCTGAATTCTGCCACATCTACTTCTGACCCCCTGAACTCTGCCACATCTACTACTGGCCCCTGAACTCTGCCACATTTACTACTGACCCCTAAACTCTGCGTCACTACTGACCCACTGAACTCTGCCACATCTACTACTGACTCCTGAACTCTGCCACATCTACATGGTGTCACCCCCCTCAATAATTAATCTCCCCAACACCCACACCCCCTCCCCCTCCCAGCCTGCTACAGTGCTCTAACCTGCCGCTGCGGATTGACAGCAGGACAGAGCACTAGACACTGGGCAGGTTAACGCATCAGGCTCTCACCTGTCTAGCCTGCCACAGTGCCCCGATGGGCAGGCTTGCTTCGGGCCAGCAGCACATGGTCACGGTGTAAACCCCAAATCCGTGGGCTGTCACGGATGGGGGTGACACCATTGTGGTCGGATATCGGGAGATTTGGGTCCCTGTCCCAGGGATTATGGAGCTTCTGTTCCCAGGGGAGATGGTGGTCCCTGTCCCCAGGGAATATGGGATGGTGTATGGGGGAGGTGGGGTTGTCTTCCTCACTGAGACCGTGGTGCAGGGTTAGGTTGATGTAGTGCTGATACTAGATCCCGGCCAGCATGGACTGGCTGTGCCTGCTGCGGCTGGCTGCCCTCCAAACACTTGTCTATGGCTACTTCAGCTCTGCCAACGATCAGCATGGTAGGCCGCATTTCAACTCCATGGGCTCTCTGAGGGAGATTTCTCTGTGAAGGGGCGGGGGGACTGGAAGACTGTAGTGCCCTCCAGGAAGCCTGTTCTCATAGGGCTGCAAAAGTGTGCTAAAAGTTTGTCCGGCACTGGAGGGCTCTGTGCCCGGAAGGAATGGAGGTGACTCTACTACTGACCCCTGAATTCTGCCACATCTACTACTGACTCCTGAACTCTGCCACATCTACTGCTGACTCCTGAACTCTGCCACATCTACTGCTGACTCCTGAACTCTGCCACATCTACTGCTGACTCCTGAGCTCTGCATTAATACTGATCCCGGATCTTTGCCTCACTTGCTACTGACCCCCTGAACACTGCCTCATCTACTATGGATCTTTGAACTCTGCCTCACTTACTAATGAACCTTTGCATCCCTTACTGATGAACCTCTGCACTCTGTGCCACTTTAAGCCACGGCCATATTCATCGTAATGTAAGTCACACCCCACATTTGCCACAGTACTTTCTTTTTCACAGGAGGCCGTGGCATCACTATGGATGGTGTTACCTGGTGCGGTAAAACATGGTGTCATCCCCCAATAATTAATCTCCCCAACACCCACACCCCCTTCCCCCCCAGCCTGCTACAGTTCTCTGACCTGGCGCTGCAGAGTGACAGCAGGACAGAGCAGTAGACACTGGGCAGGCTAACGCACCAGGCTCTCTACTGTCTAAACTGCAACAGTGCCCCGCTGGGCAGGCTAGTTTCGGGTTGGCAGTGCATGGTCTTGGTGTGCACCCCAAATCCATGCGCTGTCATGGATGGGGGTGACACTATGGGGGTTCTTGTCCCCAGGGGAGATACGGGGCTCCTGTCCCTCGGGGGGTGGGGTATGGGGGAGATGGGGTTGTCTCGCTCACTGTGACCGTGGTGCAGGGTTAGGTTGATGTAGTGCTGATACTAGATCCTGGCCAGCATGGACTGCCTGTGCCCGCTGTGGCTGGCTGCCCTTCAAGCACTTGTCCATGGTTGCTTCAGCTCTGCCAACGATCAGCATGGTGGGCCGCATCTCAACTCCATGGGCTCTCTGAGGGAGATTTCTGCATGAAGAGGTCAGGGGGACTGGGAGACTGTGGTGCCCTCTGGGAAGCCTGCTCTTATAAGGCTGCAAAAGGGTCCAAGAAAGGACACTGGACTGCGGCATTCTATGAGGCAGGAGAGAGGGGCCGGATGAGAACGCCGATGAGAAATGTAAGGCTGAACAGTGGCGACTGCCAAAAGCTGCCCTGAGTGGTTCCTGTCAGTACGCTTTGCTTGTTAGTACATGCGGGCCTGGTTTCAGCCCTCTGGCGGGTGTCACACCCCCCCCCCCCCCGCACTACCATAGCGCCGCTACTGACAGGAGAGTCCAATTTATGATCTTACACACAGGCCCGCTGTGTTCCCAAAACCGCCTAATATCCAGCCTTACTAAGCAAGTTTAAAGGGCACCTTTTTGTGTCACTCTTGCAATTTGAGAGTCCTGACCCCCCCATCCACCAGGAAAAAAAAACTATTTATGGCCCTGAGTGTGTAGGTGGCTGCTATGTTCCAGCTCTGACCTGTGAAAGTTCCCTGATCAGAATGGCAGCACAGCTGCAGTAACCATCTACATGCTCTGCTGTAGTTTTATGTAAGGGAATCTGATTTCAGCTATGTGCTGTTTGAGGAGGAGGAGATCTGCTAACTGGGCCCAGGCTCTGTGCACTACAGGGATGGGAGAAGGAGCTGTGCTAAGTACCCTACCAGCAGTGACCCATGTCCTCCGTCCTGCTGACCCCATACACTGCCCTTCTGACCCCTGTCCTTCACCTTGCTGACCCCTGTACAAATGACAAGGCCTCTGTATACTGCTCTACAAACTGCTGACTCTATTCTCTGCATTGTGGACCTCCCATCCTTTGCCCCCTGACATCTTTTTACTGCACCCCCACATCAGACAGGTGTGTCTGCTGTAGAGGGCATTTTTTCACTGACCTCCAATGAATTGGTTTTAGCAGGAGTTCCCTGAGACCTGAAGATTATTCCAAGGATTCCCCTGAGGGAAATCCTTTTATATGGATGCTTCAGATCTCATCCATTTAGATTTCTCATTGAAAGGGTTGTCTTAGAGCCCTTGCACACTGGGGCGGGGGCGGCGTCGGCGGTAAAACGCCGCTATTATTAGCGGCGTTTTACCGCCGGTATGCGGCCGCTAGCGGGGCGGTTTTACCCTCCGCTAGCGGCCGAGAAGGGGTTAAATACCACCGCAAAGCGCCTCTGCAGAGGCGCATTGCCGGCGGTATAGCCGCGCCGTCCCATTGATTTCAATGGGCAGGAGCGGTAAAGGAGCGGTATACACACCGCTCCTTCACCGCTCCGAAGATGCTGCTGGCAGGACTTTTTTTACCGTCCTGCCAGCGCATCGCTCCAGTGTGCAAGCCCTCGGGGCTTTCACACTGGAATGCAAGGAGCGGCACTTTCGGGTCGGTTTGCAGGCGCTATTATTAGCGCAATAGCGCCTGCAAACCGCCCCAGTGTGCAAGGGCTCTTAGATAAGTATTGGTCTCAGGTACACCCTACATAATACGGACCTCCCTCTCCTTGAACTTAAAGTGTAAGTAAACCCTCCTATCATTTTCAGCCAAGGAAGCTGCCATCTTGGCATCTGTTTAAATCTACAACTGGCATGATGCTGCACATGTGATCAGTTTAGACACCAGCCATTGGATGGTTTGACAGTTTGGTTGAGAGCACAACCAATGGGGGTGTTACATTTCCGGCACGTGCCGGAAATGAAACTGTTTTATGGATGGGTTTACTTCCGCTTTAAGGGCTTGTAAAAAACCAAACTTCCATACTCGCCTCTGTGCTGCAGTATCGGTGTGATGCTGCAGCCATTCCATGTCGGCTCTAAGTCCAAGAACTGACTGTCAGTCACCACTCACTGGAGCTCTGGAAGATTCCCGACAATATTGTTGGTATCCACCCAGCTGCCACCACCTGACTGAGGTGGTGGCAGCTGGCCCCCTAATCTCAGCTACGCACTGAAAGGTGGAACCAGCTGTCAATCAGACAGCTGGGTGGATACCAACAATATTGTCAGGAACCTTCCAGAGCCTTGGGCCACTCTGCCAGGTCAGCTGATAGGTGGACTCTGTGTCACAGGAGAGCAATTGTAAGTGTTCTCCTGTTGCCCATAAGAGATGTATGGCCCAAAACACTTTGGTCATACTTCTCTTTTAAGGCATACTTTGCCTATCCACCCCCTCCTATTTTTCAAGTATGCTTTTGGATGTTTACAAGTTAATCTTTTATTTGAGCTAGGCAAAGTTAAAGTGACACTAAACTCTGGTCCAAAAAAAAATTATATTCAAGTATGTATTTTAAAGTGGTTCTAAAGGCTAAAGGTTTTTTACCTTCATGCATTCGCAGCTTTGTGTGTGAATAGACATACGGAGCAGCAGCTTGAGAGTTGCATAAAAATACCCGGTGGTAAAAAGTCGTAAACAAATGCCTCGTTTCCACTGAGCGGATCGGTTCGGGTCGGTATAGTTTGAATGGCCTAGAATGGTCCAGTCTATTCTGGTGAGCGTTTCCACTGCAAGTGGGACCACAAGGGGCCATACAGGGTTTAGAAAAAAGGCCTCAGCATAGCACAGCAGAGGGTTTTCTGTCAGCCAATCGGTGGAATGTATCGTGTGATGCCAGTAGCTCCGCCCTAACCGAACCGTTCCATTTTCTATGGCCCCACATCTGAGGCAGGACCCTGAATGGAACGGTTCGGTTCGGTTGTATGGGCCGCTTTCATAATGAATACACCCAAAATAGCGTACCGTACCGAACCAAACCGATCTGCTCAGTGGAAACGAGGCAAAAGATGTTTTTATTACAATTTATGTGAGCAGACTGCTGCTTTTTGCCAAAAATCTACCACTGGCAGGGGTTCTTACAATGATCTGCTTTTATTTATGTAAAACTGCAGTAACTGCAATGTGAGCTGGAGTTTGGCTTCAATTTGTTAGTGTATCTAAATCTGCTAGTACATCTAACACTTCCCTCCCCCAGACTGACAATGCTGCTGTCCAAAGGTGCCCTTTTTGTTCCTTCATCCAGAGTTGTGTCTTACTTAATACAGGAGGTGTGTTACTTGCTAGATCACCAGGTGAAAACAGAGGGGGGGAAGCCTAAAAAGAAAACTAATACATCCACCACATTTAATGATTGGTAAGCTGCAATATATAACATATTTGGTTCTGGTTTAAATACTGCTTTAAGAGCCCTTTCACACTGGGGCGGTTTGCAGGCGTTATTGCGCTAAAAATACCGCCTGCAAACCACCCCTAAACAGCCGCTGCTGTTTGTTCAGTGTGAAAGCCCGAGGGCTTTCACACTGAAGCGGTGCGCTGGCAGGAGAAGAAAAAAACTCCTGCAAGCCGCATCTTTGGAGCGGTGAAGGAGCGGTGTATTCACCGCTCCTAAACCGCTCCTGCCCATTGAAATCAATGGGACAGCGCGGCTATACCGCGGCAATACCACGGCTATAGCCGCGCTATACGAGCGGTTTTAACCCTTATTCGGCCGCCAGCAGGGGTTAAACCTGCACTGCTAGCGGCCGAATACCGCTGCAATAACGACGGTAAAGCAGCGCTAAAAATAGCGCTATTTTACCGCCGACGCCCCCACCGCCCCAGTGTGAAAGCAGCCTAAGAAATGCTTTGGAAATTGTAACCATTGCTTAAACGGTATGGTCTACTCAATCAAATAGAAAATACTTTTTGGAGAATAAAGTTCTTTAGTATACTGCCTGCTGGCAGGTTTGACAGATGTAAAGATTATGGAACGCAGAACAACGATGGCACGTTTGAAAGTGATTTTAACAGGAAAGTTACAGATAACAGATGGCCTATTTGAATTTTTACACACTTCTACATTGAACGATAAAAGGAACAGATTTATACAGAGTGCAGTTGTATTTAGTTCTTTTGAAAAGTCAGGTACATCTCCTGCAGGTTAATGGTTGGAAATGAAGTAAGGACAGAGTGGAGGTCCTATTTGCATCATGAAATGTTGCTGTTTTCAGCACTGCTTAGTTATGACGAGGCAAGCTAGAAAGACCATACTTGTTAGTTTTTCAATGGTGCGGGGCCCCCCAAAATAGTTTCCTGCATGGAAAGGATTGATGTTTTCTAACATTAAAGTGGTATTCCGGCCAAAATTATACTTTTTAAATAAAAATACCCCTATAATACACAAGCTTAATGTATTCTAGTAAAGTTAGTCTGTAAACTAAGGTCTGTTTTGTTAGGTTATAGCAGTAGTTTGTTATTTTATAAACTTACAGCAGGCCGTGGCCATCTTAAGTGTGGGCATCTGAAGCCAGACTGTATTTCTTCCTGGATCTCATCCTTGCAGATCTCGCACATGCTCAGTGCAGCACAAGCAGTGTAATAGGTTTCAGGTCAGGTTTCCATAGCAACAGCAGTGTCGGAGGAAGTTGCCGCCCCTTCCCAGAAGGCATTGCAAACAGGAAATGATGCGATTGGCCGCGGCCAGGGAGGAGGAAGTGAAAATGAATACAGCAGATATACAGTAGGTGCTGAGAAAAAAAAAAATATCCAATTTGTTTACAGTGCACAGTTTAGTGAGGGATGCTGAAGAGTTGTAAAAGTGGGTGGAACTCCACTTTAAGGCCTTATGCACACTGGATGTTTTTACAGCTGCTCTTCTTGCCTTCAGGTGCTTTTTTTCTGCAGCCACTAAGCTCCCCAGCATGTTATCCTATGTGTCCATGTGCACACAGGCTTTTATCAGCGTTTTCTGGCTGGGAAAAAACAAACAGTACTAGAGGGTTTGAAGAGTTTTTCAGCTGTAAAAACACTCTAGCTCTGAAAAACGCTGAAAAACACAGCTATTCTGCATTTATGAGCGTTTTTGAGCCATAAGTTTTTGTAGGAGTATAGATTTGCTAAAAAACCCTAATTCAAAAACGCTGCAACATTCACGTTTTTAACGCGCCATTCCACAGCTAAAGCTACTAGCGCTTTTATAACCTCCAGTGTGTATGAACCCTAAAGTGGAACTCCAGACAAATTGATTCACAGTTCAAATACATGCAGTATAATATTATACAGGATTTATTTAAAGCCAGCAGTTTGCACAGCGCTTTACAATATAGGAGGGAGACAGTATAGTTACAATACAATAAAATACAAGAGGGATGAGAAGGCCCGACCCATAAGCATTTACAATCTAATAGGGTGGGGCAAGTGGTACAAAAGGTTATAACTGTGGGGGATGAGCTGATGGAAGTGATAAAAGTTCAGTTAGTTGGAGGCGTGATAGGCTTCCCTGAAGAGATGAGTTTTCAGGGAACGCCACAAGAGTAGGAGATAGCCGGACAGATTGATGTAGAGAGTTCCAAAGGATGGGTTAGGCTCTGGAGAAGTCCTGGAGACGGGCATGGGAGGGGGGACAAGGGAAATTTAGATTAGGAGGTCTTGGGAAGAGCGGAGAGGACGATTTGGGTGATATTTGGAGACAAGATTGGGGATGTAGCTCGGGGCAGAGTTGTGAATGGCTTTGTATGTTGAAGTTAGTATTTTGAATTTAATATGCTGTGCAATTAGAAGCCAGTGTAGGAATTTGGCAGAGAGGGGTGGCAGACACTGAGCGGTTGGTAGGGTAGACGAGTCTGGCAGCTGCATTCGGGAAGAGGGGATAGCCTATGCAGAGGTAGGTCTATGAGGAGAGAGTTAAAAATAGTCAAGGTGAGAGATAACAGAGGAGTGAATGAGGAGCTTGGTGGTTTCATTAGGTAAAAGGGGCGATTTTAGAGATGTTACTGAGTTGGTCTAAAGGCTTTTGACAGTGATAGGATTTGGGTCCAAAAAGGATGGGTCAGAGTCTAGGATTGTACCTAGTACCCTGGTGTGATGGGAGGGACTGATATTGGCATTATTGATCTTGATGGAAAATGGGGGGGGGGGGGGGATGCTTGGTTTTAGAGAGGTTAGGTTTAAGGAGGTGGAACGTAGCATAGGGAATTAATTGGCATTGTTGTGTGACAGAAGCATGTGAAACAAAAGTGGCAGTACAAAATTCAACATCCTTTGACAAGTAGGTATATACGGGTATATGTGTGCTCTGACTCTAATATAGATACAGCCAGGGGTTACCTTGGTTTCCTGGAAATGTGAATCCCCACTTCAACCACTAGATGGTGCAGTGCTTTTAGGAAGCATGTGATGTGTAGCACCGATAGCAAAAAAAAAAAAAACCTTATAAAAAAGCTGGGATGCTGCATCTCACAGAACATATCTTCATAAAGAAACCGTGACTCAAATGTTGCGTGAAAACAAAAAAAAAAGCACCAAATGATCACCTTAAGAGCCTGAAATCCTTTATTGGTAATTACACTTGACAAAGGCAGTCAATGTATTTTGGGGGCCAAAAATTTAGCATAAAATGTCTCAATTGGACTGAAAGCAAAATCTTCTGGATATAATTCTCTGATGAGGGAAAGAATTGATTTTCATTTGCGCTTGCCTCTATGCCCAAGTGATCGGTCGGTCATAGTGGCAGGCGCAATTGCACATCAGTTCTTTCTCCTGTCAGAGATTTATATCCAGGAGCTTTTGCTTTAAGTCCAATGGCTATTTTTTTATTTTTTTTGCCTGCCTGTTTTTACATATGATTACCAATAAAAGATTTTGGGCTCTTGAAATTACTGTTTGACCGCATTCACATTTGTGTAACATCAACTGGTTTTATACATGTTCATGAAAAGTATAAAAACGTGTGTTGTGCTTGCGGTGCCATCTATTGTTATGGCATCCCATATGAAGCAAGCAAGATGCGTGGTTTTGGGCGTGAAAATCCATATGACAAAACCTGTGCCTAAAAGACAAATAAGCTTAAAAATATATTATTATTATTATTATTATTATTATTATCATTAATAAACAGGATTTATATAGTACTTGAACTTCTTTGCCACGTTTGGGGCATGTAGGGCAGCCCATGAAAATGAATGGACTGCCCTATGTGTGAAGCTTAACAACCCATGAAAACATGCATGCACCCTACACACACAGTGTGAAGGGGGGCTTCATTTTTTGCAATATGTCCATTCCATTTGTACTGCAGTCAGTAATGATTTTTGCTGTTGGCATTATTGGCTTTGTATGCTACAAAACCAAAAGTGATTTTAGGTGCATCTGGCAGACACCTTGAAAACTGGTGTAATGTGTTGCTCACAGTATCTTGTCAGATATTATTAACTTTTATTTTCTTAATTTGAAAGAGAAAATTAACAGCAAAATCCAGCTGCAAGGTTGAATGATATTTTTGCATGTTTCCACCAGAGGGCACTCCTTTTACGTTATTTACTACCTTTACTGTATTGCAAGACATAGTAGGGAGAGTCTTTTTGAAATATAAGCTGGTTAAATGGTTCTGTTATGAACTTTACATAGGTGAAATATAAGCTTTTTATAACAGTTACTAATATTTATGTAAAAGTTCCCATATTTGGACAAAACTTGATCTGTTTGGTTCTCTGGGCCTAATGTATTCTAGTGTGAAGTGAGTCTGCTTACACATCAAATATCCTATCAAAACGGTTTATACGCCAAGTCAAAGGATTTAAACTTAACGAGGTCCCAATGTTTTTATAGTTAATCGATGCTGCTGATCTCTGGAAGCCACTTTGCATCCATTTGCTTTCCATATACACTCCAGCGATATATGCATGGCATCTCTCAGGTAGGGTTTCATGATGGTGACAGAAGTGGGCCATGCCTGCCTTATGTGTGACAGCATAGCCACCTGTAGTCTCTATTGGGAGAACATGTAGTAGGTGGGGGGAGCAGAGACTACTGCTAAACTGAGATGTACTCTGAGTGCTGAAAATATTTAGTGTCTGTATGTAGGCTCAGTGAGTATGCAGTTTGTGTGGTGTTTAGATGCGGGTACTTATAGTGAAGATTCTTTAGAAGCAGTGTTGTGTGTGTTTGAGAAAGGTACAGGGGAAAGACCAATGTCTGTAGAAGCTGCAATCTAACTGTGTAAAGGATATTGCGTGTGCTAGAGGTGGGGTTTCACTGCGGAAAGGGTATTGTGTGTGTGTGCGCGCTGGGTGTGGAATTTCACTGTTGAAATGATATCGTGTGTGCTGGAGGTGGGACTTCACTGCAGAAAAAAAAAAATTGTGTGCTGTAGGTGGGATTCACTACGGAAAGGATAATGCGTATGCTGGAGGTGGGATTTCACTGTGGAAAGGATAATGCGTATGCTGGAGGTGGGATTTCACTGTGGAAAGGATAATGTGTATGCTGGAGGTGGTATTTCACTGCAAAATGAATATTGCGTGTGCTGTAGGAGGGATTTCACTACAGAAAGGATCATTTGTGTGCTGGAGGTGTGATTTCACTGCGGAAAGAATATTGCATGTACTGTAGGTGGGATTTCACTGCAGAAAGGATAATGTGTGTGCTGGAGGTGGGATTTCACTGCCGAAAGGATAATGCGTGTGCTGGAGGTGGGATTTCACTGCCGAAAGGATAATGCGTGTGCTGAAGTTGGAAAGTTACTGCTGGAGCACATGCTCTGTTTAATTATAGCTGAAGTTTGGCATAGTTTAAGTGATACTAAAGTTTTATTTTTTTAGTTAAAAATAACAAACATGTTATGCTCACCTGCCCTGTGCAGTGGAGTTGCACAGGGCAGCCTGGATCCTCTTAGTCTCTGGTGCCTTTTTGGTGCTCCTGGCCCCTCCCTTCTGTTGAGTGCCCCCACAGCAAGCAGCTTGCTATGGGGGCACCTGAGCCGAGCCACAGCTCCCTGTGTAAATTCAGACACAGAGCTGTGACCCGCCCCCTTTCTTTTCTCATTTGATGACTGACTTTGATTGCCATGCTGCTGTCTCACGCATTAAGGAGGTGAGTCTTGGGCAGCTGAGACACTCCTACAACATCGCTGGATGTAGATGGACCTCAGGTAAGTATGAGGGGGCTGCTGCACATAGAATGCATTATGATAAAAAAAACCTGCTTTTATATCCACTTTTAGGATAAAATCTGTAGCTTAAAAAAAAAATTGAAAATTACTTCAAAGCCCAACTCCATGCTTACTGGCACTTTAAATAGTTTACGCCAACTGGCTCAAATTAAATATTTCCTTTATTAATCGATGCGCCCACTGTAAGCATTGTATAAATTGCATATAGCATGAACTACATGCAGTATGCAGCTCTGTGTTTGGCAGTGGTGTGGGGACTTTTTGGGTTCTCCTATAAAGATTTGGTGAATACTTCATACTGGTTCATGTGAAGCGTGGATTTAATGAGATGTCCTCCACTTCAGTGTTTCACAACTCCAGCCCTCACGGCGCTCCAACAGGTCATGCTTTCAGGATTTCCCTCAGATGAAACAGCTGTGGTAATTACTAAGGCAGTGAAATTGATCCAATCACCTCTGCAAAATTGTGGAAAGCCTGAAAACATGACCTGTTTCACCGTTTTAGGTCCAATTTCAGCCTGAATATTTGACTGAAATGGACCAAAAGACGCAAAGGACTCCTGCGCATATTGCACCGGAGCCCCTGCGGAGATATGTGAACCAGCTCCATAGAGAGCTGGTCACAAACTCCTGCTGTGCGAATTGGATGTGGGAAAACCCAGATCCAATTCGCAATAGTGTGAACCCAGCCTAAAATTATAAATTCTAATTGAGAGGCAGAAAAACGGGATTGTAGCTTAGGGTAACAATCAGCCTTTAAACTGAATGTAATTTTATCATTGGGCAGATCAAAGCAGCCACACCAAGAAAACATTGGGGGAGTTTTGTTTTTAAAACAAGCACATTCTTTGTATGATTTCATGTTATTGTAAGAGGTAGTGGCTAAACCCTGCGCATGGCTGAATGTTTGGAAATAATGGAGTAGCAGGACTTTATTTTATGGAGGGAAGTTATGATCTGCACACACATTTATAAAAAGTACATTATGTATCTGGTCATCTTTGGGAATGAGACTTGGCTTCCTCACTACCATGTGTTTGAGATTGACTTGGCATTTTTTTTGTGCTGATTTGCCCAGGAGCATTTTTCTAAAACCGTAAATGCACTGCATGGATTATGAGCCATGAAGGGGGGTACAGAGCAAACATTATAGGTTTGATTTACTAAAACTGGAGAGTGCACCGTCTGGTCATTCAGCTCTGCATAGAGGTCAATCAGCTTCCAGGTTTTTTTTTTGTCACAGCTTAATTGAACAAGCTGAAGTTAGAAGCTGATTGGCTACCATGCACAGCTGCACCAGATTTTGCACCCTCCAGTTTAAGTAAATCATCCCCACAGTGTCAGTGAATCTGAAGCTGCTGTAAAGAAAGGACAGAGAATGCTGATAAACTGCATAAGGAGAGATTAGGGTCATTTTGAAAACTGTACTTTAAAAGAGAAGTATGGCCAAATCTTTTTTGGTGCTTCTCTTCTGGGTGACAGGGGTGTACTTATTTCTGCACTCCTGTGGCCCAGAATCAGGCGACAGAGCCGGTCTAGACTCTCGACAATAATCCTTGGAATCCCAGAAGACTGTCGCCATCACTTTGCCCGCTGATGGAACACTGGGCCGCCTTCTTCCACTTTCAACTCGACTACTGGGGGTGTCAGCTGGTTGCAAGCAGCACACACAAACCATATAGCGCACATGCCCACTTTTTAGCACTGAACATGTGGACGAGTGGCTTGGTGCAGTGATAGTTTCATGTCTGCGTGGTCACTCTTTGGGTCAAGCCATTAACTTTTTGGTTGGATGCCCTTCTTACTTCTTCCATCTGAAGTACCTAGTTGATCCTGCCAGTAACCTTTCTCTAAACTGACCACGCAGGGCACAGAAGCTTATCCATGCTTGTGTGGTCAGTTTTCATTCTTTTATGTGGCCATTCAGAGGTACATGACACTGTGCACATACGCAGCTTGCCTGTATTGGGTAATTTGTTCAGCCACCACCACACCCCTCTCAAACACAGCCTTCATCTTGCCTCAGGCCAAACAGACTAAGTAATACGGGCACCTGATGTGTATGCACAGTGTCCTGTAACCCCACCCTCCACTAGAAAAGAAGAAGAGATGCATGGTCACATGATAAAAGTTTTTACCTGGTAAAAAAGGAAAGAAAGATAATTTCTGAAACTAGCAAAAGCAGTTATAGTGCCTGCATAGTTATAATTGTATTAGAAATTGTCAATACTATTGTATATTCACAACTACTTTAGAGAGTTTGTAAAGTCTAAACCTTTTTTTTTACCTTAATGCATTCCTTGTATTAGGGAAAAAATGTTTAGGTGTCAGCATTGTCCCCTCAGCCCCTCTTTACTTACCCGAGAGCCCTTTCGATCCAGCGCTGTGCGCATCTGCTGATCATTTCACCCCTCACTTCCGGGTCTCGCTGGCTTTTGCTGGGGCACGGGGAGCCATTGGCTCCCAGTGCTGTCAATCAAAGCCAGTGACAATGGAGCAGAGGGGCGGGGCCCAGTCTCTGTCTGTGTCAATGCACACACCTGTATATATGTCAGCCCCCCCACACACACCTGTATATATCTCAGCCCCTCACGTACACAAACCTGTATATATGTCAGCCCCCCCCCCCCCCCACACACACACACACACAAACAAACAGCTGTGTATATATGGCAGCTCCTCACATAGACAAACCTGTAAATATGGCAGCACCCCCCCCCCCACACACACACCTGTATATATGGCAGCCCCTTACATACACAAACCTGTATATATGGCAGCTTCTCATATACACAAACCTGTATATATGTCAGCCCCCCCCACACACACACACACACACACACCTGTATATATGGCAGCCCCTTACATACACAAACCTGTATATATGGCAGCTTCTCATATACACAAACCTGTATATATGTCAGCCCCCCCCCACACACACACACACACACACCTGTATATATGGCAGCCCCTTACATACACAAACCTGTATATATGGCAGCTTCTCATATACACAAACCTGTATATATGTCAGCCCCCCCCCCCACACACACACACCTGTATATATGTCAGCCCCCCCCCCCCACACACACACACACACACCTGTATGTATATATATGGCAGCTCCTCACATACACAAACCTGTATATATGGCAGCCCCTCACATACACACACCTGTATATATGTCAGCCCCCCACACACACCTGTATATATGTTAGCCCCCCTACACACACCTGTATATATGTTAGCCCCCCCACACACACCTGTATATATGTCAGCCCCTCACATACACAAACCTGTAAACAGACAAGGCTCTGGTCTCTCCCTTAACACAAACGGCCCCCCTCCCTTTCCCTCACAGCCCCTACTTGTAAAGAAGGTCTTCCTACCTAGCCCCAGCCTGTTTTCACAAAGCTGACATGTTGCTGAGAAGCATAGTACAAACCCCTTCACCCGTCCTGCCTTCTTCTGGCCCTGGCAGGCCCCACGGGCCCCCTACAGTTGTGATGGCTGTACCCCCATAATGGCAGCCCTGATCCCGACCATAAGGTCAGAATCTTTTCAGAGCCTGGACTGGCTGAATGACGTCAGCCGACATTGTATTTTAGCCCGCTGTCGGCTGAAGACACAGAAGTGCAGATCGAACTGCACTCCTGTGTCCTACAGAAGAAGTATGACCAAAATTACTTTGGCTAAACTTCTATAAACCAGGTTTTTAACCGGTCTGGACATTAGGCGCCCATACATATGCCCCAAAAACTACACTGAAGTACACAGGGAATGTGTAGTATGCCCTGTCCTTCTGCTTGGCTACCTCCACCTGCATTTACCAGAAATTCCCAGCTGTCATAAAGACATCCAGGAGATGCTTTGTAAATACAGCAGCTCCTGACAAAAAAAACAGACCTTCTGATGCAGTGTTTATAAAAACTGTTCAGAACTGATTCAGAGATATTAAGTATTTTGTATTTGGCCCCTTCCTTACTGGGCAGACTCTGCCAGCTCAACATGGAATGTGTCCACTGAACCCCGCTGAGGAGGTGGATGGCTGGTCTGCAGAGCCGGTACAAGGGGGGGGGGGGTGTAAGGAGCAGATGCCCTGGGCGGTACAATTTATTGGGGTGGGTGGGTCTCAGCATGGAATGTGTCCACTGAACCCCCCTGAGTAGGTGGATGGCTGGTTTGCAGAGCCGGTACAAGGGGGGGCGGAAGGGGCGGATGCCCTGGGCGGTACAATTTATTGGGGTGGGTGGGGCGCAGTGAAGTGTCCTGCCCTTCGCCGATGCCGTCACTAGTTTGCTGGGACCATGGGTTTCCCCAGCAACCAGTGACACTGCGTGCGTGTGCCCGCCCCCTGCCCCTTACTGCAGGTCTCGCAGACAAAGACGAGCTCGCACTCACGGGCCGCGAGTAGGGGCGTGACGTCACGTGCGCGCCCCGCCCCCCTGCTACTCACGGTTCCCGGTGTCTTGCCGAGAATGTTCCCTCGGCGGATAAGTTCCCCCCTGTACTGCGCAGGCGCAGCGCCTGCGCAGTACGGACTACTGTCAGCCACCGGAGATAGCCGAAGCTCAAACGCTTCAATCAGCTGTACACGGTGCCTGCGCTCTGGGTCCAGGTTCCTTCCCCACCATCCAAGTGGACCTAGAGGGGGAATCTAAAAGAGCCGAGCGAAGCGAGGCCGTGCCCGAAGCGTGGCGAGCGAAGCGAGGCCGTGCCCGAAGCGTGGCGAGCGAAGCGAGGCCGTGCCCGAAGCGTGGCGAGCGAAGCGAGGCCGTGCCCGAAGCGTGGCAAGCGAAGCGAGCCCGCGAGGGGCCCTCTTACAGGCGCCGTGTACAGCTGATTTTCAGCTATTCCGCTTCGGCTATTTCCGCCGGATCCTACTGCGCAGGCGCAGCGCCTGCGCAGTAGAGGGGGGAATTTAGCCGCCGAGCGGAACTTTCTCGGCAGAACACCGGGTCCTGGCTCAGGCTCTCCATATCTCGCAGGCAGCTTCCGCAATCCACCCCTTCAGTATTTCAGTTGTGCGGCGTGCCCTCCTGCGTTCCAGGTATGTGGGCCAACTAGTGATCACTCATGGCTGGGCATATTTTGTTTAAGGTCACACTGATGGACACTTTTTTTTATGTTAGGGGGTACTCTGATAACAAACAAATTTTATTTTAAGGGAAACGCTGATGGGTATATTTTTAATGTGCACACTGATGGGCATATTTTCTTAAGGGGCACACTGATGGACACATTTTGTTGTGCCCATCAGAGTGCCCTTGAACATAAAATGTGCCCAACAGCGTGCACATTAAAAATATACCCATCAGCGCGCCCCTTAAAGTAAAATGTGCCCATCAGAGTGCCCCTTAACATAAAAGGTGTCCATCAGCGTGACCCTTATTTTATGTTAAGGGGCACACTGATGGGCACATTTTTATGTTAAGGGGCACTCTGATGGGCACATTTTGTATTAAGGGGCACTCTGATGGGCAGTTTTTACATTAGGGGGCACGTTTTGTTGTGCCCATCAGAGTGCCCCTTAATATAAAATGTGCCCATCAGAGTGCCCCTTAACATACAATTTGCCCATCAGAGTGTCCCTTAATATAAAATGTGTCCATGGGCAAATTTCATGTTAAGGGACACGCTGTTGGACATATTTTCTGTTAAGGGGCACTCTGATGGGCAAATTTTCTGTTAAGGGGCACTCTGATGGGCATATTTTATGGTAAGGGGCACTCTGATGGGCATATTTTATGGTAAGGGGCTCTCTGATGGGCAAATTTTATGTTAAGGGGCACTCTGATGGGCAAATTTTATGTTAGGGGGCACATTTTGTTGTGCCCATCAGAGTGCCCCTTAATATAAAATGTGCCCATCAGGGTGCCCCTTAATATAAAATGTGCCCATCAGGGTGCCCCTTAACATTAAATTTGCCCATTAGAGTGCCCCTTAACATAATGTGCCCATCAACACATTGATTCTTTCTTAAAAACGGGGAGGCGCAGTTTGCCATCTTTGCCCTGGGCACCAAATGGCCTTGTCCCAGCACTGCTGGTCTGTGCCAGACACAGCCCGATCTCTATATGGGCGGTCTGATATAAATGGACCACCTGTCTGTTTACACCCAACTGCCATCCGCATTGGATGTCAGTGACACATGTCCATTTACACCCACCGCTCCAAAGAGGATAAAGGGGTTTCCGATCAGGTCCACAGTAAAAACTGACAGGCAGACTCGATTGGTCCGCTAATTTGAAAGGGACCTTTACTGTGTCTTATTCGTCTGTGGATAAAAAGGATAAGCTGCAGATGTCAGTTATGCCACGTACACACGAGCGGACTTTACGGCAGACTTGGTCCGACGGCATAATTCGATCGTGTGTTGGCTCCAGCAGACTTTTTTTCCCCAAAATTTCAACGGACCTAGAAATGAAACATGTGTCAAATCTTTCCGACGGACTCGAGTCCGGTCGAAAAGTCCACTCGTCTGTATGCTAGTCCGACAGACAAAAACGGACGCTAGGGCAGCTATTGGCTACTGGCTATGAACTTCCTTGTTTTAGTCCGGTCGTACGTCATCACGTACGAATCCGTCGGACTTTGGTTGATCATGTGTAGGCAAGTCCGTTCATTTGGAAAGTCCGTCGGAAAGTCCGTCGCACCAAGTCTGCCATAAAGTCCGCTCGTGTGTACGCGGCATTAAGCAACCTGATGAGATAAATTAAAAAAACGATTTAAATAATATGTATAATGTATAATGATAATATAATAATGTATAATAATATAGGAACCTATTTCTCCTCTTATTAACCCCTGGTTTACCCCAATCAGCCCATAGGCCTCATGTACACTGCTGCTGGTAAATTATTATTATTATACAGGACTTATATAGCGCCAACAGTTTACGTATCGCTTTACAACATGATTGTAGACAGTACAAATACAATACACTTTAATACAGTAGGAATCAGAGGGCCCTGCTCCTTAGAGCTTACAATCTAAGAGATAAATGGAAGTTTAGGAGCAGTTGGGCATTTTTTTCAGCTGCCCCTAAACTCTCCTTTGTTATCTTATCAGTACATATACACAGGGTCGTTTATAGTCATTTCTAGGAAGTTGAGTTTAGAAGCTTCTTTTGGAATGCAAAAAAAAAAAAAATGTTCAGAGGCATTTGAAACGCCAAATGCCTGTAACAGCTTGTAAACGCTGCTAAACGCAGTAACTCGCGTTTAGCAGCGTTTCGTTTACAAACCTTTTCATTTTAACCAAAAAAAGAATAATTTTTTTTAGCCGTTTTTAGACGCCGGTTTCTAGTCAAGTTAAATCGTTAAGGAGAGTTTGAACAACGTCCCATGTACATGAAGCCTAACTGTCTCTTTTCCATTCCTGATGTTTTCCCTTCTGATTTTGTTTATTCTATAAATATTTAACTTTTTTCTTCTTTTTTTTTGTATTAAAAACAGGGCAAAATTGAAATCCCTTATTTTTTTCTACAGTAATTTTTTTTTTAACCACTTCCTGCCCCCCATATAGCAAAATGACTGCCGGAAAGTGGTTTCATTATTCTGACTGGGCGTCAAATGACGTCCAGCGGGATAAGCCGCGATTGCGCGCCTGCAGGGGCACATAGCGCGGTGATTGATGGTGTGGTGTGTCAGCCTGCGCCACTGATCAGTGCCATCTATCAGTGCCACCTATAAGTGCTCATCAGTGCTGTATATCAGTGCCACCTATCAGTGCTGCATATAAGTGCCACCTCATCAGTGCCTGTTAGTGCACCCTCATCAGTGCCCATCAGTAAGGGAGAAAACGTACTTATTTACAAAGATTTGTAACAGAAAAGAAGAAAACTTTTTTTTTTCAAAATTTTCGTTTTTTTTTATTTGTAGTGCAAAAAGTAAAAACCCCAGAGGTGATTAAATACCACCAAAAAGAAAGCTCTATTTGTGAGGAAAAAAAAATTATAAAAATGTAATTTTGGTACAGTGTCGCATTCATAATGTGATAGTGCTGAAAGCTGAAAATTGGTCTGGGCAGGAAGGTATATAAGTGCCCTGTATTGAAGTGGTTGATGAACACTGATCACAAAAACAAGTGCTTTTTTAAAATTTTGTTACTTTTTTGTCTATGAATTACATAAAAAAAATTTTTTGCAAGACAGTGTTGACAAAAGAAAACCTTGCATGTCCTAAAAGAATAATATATGTATTAATTTGTTATCTAAAGTACTTAAAGTGGTGGTAAAGCTACTTTTTAAAAATGTGCTGATATGCAGGGTATTTATGACAGAAGAGATCATTATCTGTCTCTGCTGTCATAAAAGCTTCCTCCTGCCTGTCAGCCATCATATACACTGAGCCGTGCGTGCGCAGCTAAGCGTACATTTACGGTTCCAGATCTGTGCTGCGATGATGTGACTCCAGTTTGCATAAGCAGAAGTGACGTCATCGTGCCCTGGACATTCAAGTGGCTGAAGACTTGGAACCTGGAAGGAAGACTAGGCGAGGATGGAAGCGCCCGGGACGCATTGAATTGATTACATCTCAGCACTGGATGGCTTCTTTGGCAGCTGTCTTCCATAATATGCTAATATGTGGTGCATACTAGCACGTTATGGCATAACCCACCTGGGATCCCCTGGAGAAAAAAAATATAGCAGACTTTACTACCACTTTAATGTCAAAGCTAGCCAGCATTAGACTGTTCCAGGAAAATCTAAATAAGTGAAACTCAACTTTTTCAAAAACTAAATATACCTGTAGGCCTGCCGTTTCCCTTCATAAGTTCCTTGAATTGTCTTGTTACTATTTTGCGATCCAGACAATTCTACTTCCTTTATTTTATTTTTTTAATTGTTTTTGTTACAACTGCGGAAATGTTTTATTTCTTCCTCTGTCTGGCGAAATTATTTATAACGTTTGGTGCAACTAATCATTTTACTGTACCTGCTTTGATGATGAAATGTCATATGCAGATTGGTTAGTGCTCCTTCTATTGTCTATGTACAAGAAGATGGAATGTCTCCACTGAATAACTGCCAGATGTTGATCCTATTACTTTATATCTGTAAGCCTGATTTACTTAAAGAAATTAACAAGAACGGGAATTACATGATACAATACGTTTTTATTATATGCTCACGCATGCAGATGTATCCACACATAGCTAATGCAATACTTTAACCCAGTCTTTTTCAAGCCTTAAACATGGAGGACTCTTGAAATACTTTTCAGGTCTAAGGGAACTCCTGCTATTAATGACAGTATCTACAGCTAAAGGTACATTAGCATTAAGAGTAAATTGAGATACGAGTGAAAGAAATAAGCATACGTAGCATATTTGACACCCAGAGCTGTTCTGTACCATAAACTTATTTTCAGTAGTAATGATCTAATAAAACAAATAATCATGACCAGATAAGCACAGATGGTAAAAATTGCAGTGCCTCCTTACACTAGTAGTCGGCTTAGAAGTTCTCCTTTATGTGGCTGGTTGGTGAAAAGTTCTCTTACATTGGTGGTCAGTGGAAAAAGGATCTTCTTACATTAATTGTCATTGGCAAAAGGTCCCTCTTGTATTAGTGGTCAGTGTATTGGTTCCCTTACATTGGTGGTCAGTGGGAGAAGGACCTTCTTACATTGACAGTCATTGGGAAAAGGACCCTCTTGCATTTGTGGGCATTGTGTTGCTCCCTTACATTGGTGGTCAGTGAAATGTTTTCCTTTCGTTGCTGGTCAGTCGGAGAAAGATCGAAACACAAAACAGAGTGCACCGGATCATGCAGATAAAAACAGTAAAGTTGCACTATCAGAAAAGTGGCTTGATTGGGGCATATCTGAATACCCCTCCAATGGTAAACCAGGCCACACCAACAGATGCTGAAGACATGCTCAATAGGTAGTTGGCAAACAAGAGACACAAGCAAGGATGGTTACCTCTGCAGTGGACATTGCAGAAATCATGGACATGGTTTATATAAAACCGCCCCCAGAGTGTGGAAACAGATGACCAAAATTGTATCCTGCATATGTGAAGTAGCTCCACTAACATGTTTTTGGGCCCATCTGATGAAAGAGACATGGGCCTGGATACATGTTAGTGGAGGTACTTCACATATCCAGGATAAAATTTCAGTCCTCTGTTTCCACTCTAGGGATGTTTTTTATATTCCTTGTCCATGATTTCTGCAATGTCCACTTCAGAGGTAATCATTCCTGCTAATGTTTCTCCTCCTTTTTCTGGCTACCTAGTGAGAGTGTCTTCAGCATCTTTTTGTGTGACTTGTTTTACCATTGCAGGGGTATTCCTGACGATATGCCCTGTACAAGCCAATTTATTGCAAGTGCAACTTTACTATTTTGTAGGAAAGGATAGCCCGGCCCCAACACGCTTTGCACCACCTTCTGGGCTTAATCATGAAGGCCTGCTAACCACTTGTGCCAGGCGAGGTGTGCGGCGGCTGGGCTATCTCTTCCCATTTCCACAGCGTGCTTTGGGTCTGGAAACTTTCCCCAGCCTGCACTTTCACTAGTCAGCGACATCCAACTCATCAGACCTTGTTAGCCTGAGTGGGGGCCCCTGAAGATTTATCGTGGTTTGCCATTTTTTATTTATTGAAGCATATTTTTATCTGCACAAACCCATGTGCTGCGGTTTGTGTTTCTATTTTAGCATGCTTACATGGCCTTTGAATATGTGCGGAGCTTGCAAGAAAAGATAGATTTCCTGTGGTACTAGTAAAGCACAGTACATTTGAAGATTTTTACTGGAAGAAGAATCTTTTTACAATAGTGGTCAGTGTATTGGCCCCTTACATTGATGGAGAGAGAAGGCACCTCTTATATTGGTATTCATTGGAAGGAAGACCCACTTAAATTAGTATTCTGTTTTCCCCTACACGTTGGGGGAGATTTACTACAACTGGTGCACACAGAATCTGGTGTGATTATGCATATTAACCAATGAGCTTCCAGGTTTTATTGTCAAAGCTTACTTGAACCAAGCTAAAGTTTAAAGCTGATTGGTTACTATGCACAGCTGCACCAGATTCTGAGTGCTCTTAGTTTTAGTAAATCTCTCCATTGTCTGGCAGTGGGAGAATGACTCCCTATATTGGTAGTCACACATGAGGTCAGTGGGAGATGTCCCCCAATACCCTGATGGTCAGGGGGAAGAATGCTCCTTAGACTGGTGAGCATTAGGAAGAATGTTGCGCTGAACACCTGACTGGTGGTTGATGGCATTTGTGGATGGTAAGCTGCTTAGTTTTTGGTGATTAGTTGTGATCCTATGTGTGATTCCTGGTGAATGGAAAGTGGTTGAAACTGACTGAAAATGCCATATATATGGCCATCTCTAAAGCCTTGCCTAAGTGGATATTTTCATGAATGCAACCCAGATTCTTGATCGACTGTAATTTGTCCCTCTCCCAGCTGTTCCATCAAGATCAATAACACAACTATCAGTCCCTCTCCTCATGCTAGGGTGTTAGACCTCTCCTTTCAGCCCCACATTCAGTCGCTGTCCAAATGTTGCTACCTAAACTTCCGTAACATTTTTAAATACATCCCTTCCTAACCAATTATATCACTAAGCTACTAAACCACTCTTTATTTCTGAACTTCCTCCTCATTGGCCTACCTCCATACAGGCTATACCCCCTTCAGTCTATCATGAATTCTGCTGCCAGACTTACCTACCCCACCAATAGCCCAATGTCTAGCATTTTCTTTCTGTTAATCCCTCCACTGGCTTTCAATCTCCCAACTAATAAAATTCAGAATATTAACAGCAACTTACAAAGCCCTTTACAACTCCCCAAGCTACATCACCGAAAGTATCTCAAAATATCAACCAAACTTTCCTCTTCACTCTTCCCAAGACCTCTTGCTCTCAAGCTCCCTCTTCACCTCCTCCCATGTTCTTCTCAAGGACTTCTTCAGAGCCTCTCCCATTCTCCAGTACCCCCTGTCCTGACCTGTATGGCTATCTTCTACGCTGTCCACTTTTGGGCAATCCCTGAAAACTCACCCTATCCTGGCTCTACTTTACAATTGCATTTTACTTTCGCAAACGACTCATCCCTCTACATGTAATACCTTTTGTATCACTTGCCCCTTCCTTTAATTGTAAGCTCTTGTGAACAGCACTCTCCTAATCCTCTTGTCTTGAATTGCATTGTAACTGTACTGTCTCCCTTTATTTTAAAAAGTGCTAAGTAAACAGATGGTGCTATATACAGTAAATCCTGTATAATAATATTAAGGGAAAGAAGGGTCTGAGTTTTGCATCAGGCATTTTCCACGGGGATCATTGTAACTGCCACTATAGGCTGCATTTTGTCTTTTCTGGCTGTATTATTTTTGGTGGGTGGACCTCTTCTAATAGCAGTGCTATCATTTAGTTGACATATGCTTACAGCAATTTGCTAAAGAGAGAACTTATTTAAAATTATGACAGTACATAATTGTGTTATCCCTCTTGTTCTAAATTCTCATTATTTTCCTGTATACCAGCTGAAATTTCAAACCAGGTTAAGATTGGCAAGTTTATTTTCTGGCAGCTGAATATAATTTTTTTTTTTTTTTTTTGTAGCCAGAGTTGCTCTGTAAGGAATAATGAAGAGTTTACTTCTGCAATATTTTCAGCTCCAACTACAGAGATTATATGCAGTTCAGCTATGTTATCCAGAAACCATTAATAAACAGACAATGCATTTTAATTGTAGCAAATATGGAACAATCACTTTGTCCCAGTTTCTCTTGTGGGCGGACTACAGTATATTCTGGTGTGCCAGAGAAGCAGAACATTGAGGAGTGTTTGTACTGTACTCAGTGAAAATGCATGATAAGCTACTTGCTGGAAACATTCTGAAATATCTACAGTAAAGAAAAAAGCCTTAGATGTAGTTTACATAGGCAGAAGAAATGAATGAAAGATATCAAAAACACATGGAAAAGTGTATACTGGGGGACATTCTGAACTAAACGTAGGCTTAAGCTGCAAATGCTTCTATAGTGTTTATTGTTGAAAGTATCTAAAATTGCAATGTTCACTAACCAATTTAAAGAGGAACTGACCAATCAAATCTAAACCTGAACAAACAGGGCAGGAAGAAGGCAATGAACTAGTCGCTCACCACTATTGCCTGTGGCCTTCCATGGTCTCACCATGCCTTGTTCTGAACTGTCTGTGTACAGGTGGCCATCTTAGTAGAGGACGGGGCTTTGATTCCTCATGTCAGAGTTGGCTCCTTGACAAAGAGGTCAAGTCTCCCAAGAAACTCAGGAGACACCCGATATTTCAGAGTGGTTTCTATATCTCCCAGAACCTTGACTACCACCTTTCAGGAGCAGAGTGTCGCATCAGGTATACTGGTGATGTGTCCGGTGGAGTGATCCCCAGCATGACACTCCAAAAAATTCAGACCTGACAAAGAAGAGGCAGAGCTGTGTAAGTAATAAAAAAAAAGGCAGTACAGCGCAAACAAATAAAAACAAAACTAGTAAATGAAAGCAAATCAGAAAAATGTCACAGAAACAGTCTATATTCTTCTTATGTGACTTATGTGACAACCTCCACCATAAAGAGAAATAGCCGCTCACCTCACTCGATGGACCCCTGAGTAAATCAGTCAGGTCAAAACAGCAGTTCCCTTTAGGGGTATTAGGTCAGCCAGCTCCCACACTAGTGTTAGAGAGGATGCTGGTAATTGGCAATTTCACATGGTGTTCATCATCAACTCCAAGTTCGGTATATAGAATAAAAGCAACAATATCTAGTGCTCTCTGAATATTCAGAACATATTTATTTAAAAAAGGGGTAAAATGCACTTACAAATCATGCACTGTGCCCCAGTGCTATGGATGAATGTCATATAATAGCAGAGTATATCCACGAGGATCAGCGTGTAGGATGCGGGTGACGTCACGATCAAGGTCACGTAGTTCCATACGTGTTACATCCCTAAGGGGCGGGAATTCATCAGTGGGCCGCTGATGAAGTCCCGCCCCTTAGGGACGTAACTCGACCTTAATCGTGACGTCACCTGCGTCCTACATGCTGATCCTCGTGGATACACACTGCTATTATCTGCTATTATATGCCATTCATCCTTAGCACTGGGGCACAGTGCATGATTTGTAAGTTCATTTTACCCCTTTTTTAAATAAATATGTTCTGAATATTCAGAGAGCACTAGATATTGTTGCTTTTATGCTATGTACCGAACTTGGAGTTGATGATGAACACCATGTGAAATTGCCAATTACCAGCATCCTCTCTAACACTAGTGTGGGAGCTGGCTGACCTAATACCCCTAAAGGGAACTGCTGTTTTGACCTGACTGATTTACTCGGGTCCATCGCGTGAGGTGAGCGGCTATTTCTTTTGATGGTGGAGGTTGTCACATAGGTCACCTTATATGATTGACACATCACTTATCCCACTGGATATTCACTGGTATTTTTTCAATCAACATAAGGATATGTTTCTATGAAGAAGAATATGGACTGTTTCTGTGCCATTTTTTCTGACTTGCTTTCATTTACTTCGTTTTG
This sequence comes from Lithobates septentrionalis, assembly GCA_037952835.1. Taxonomy (NCBI): domain Eukaryota; kingdom Metazoa; phylum Chordata; class Amphibia; order Anura; family Ranidae; genus Lithobates; species Lithobates septentrionalis. The sequence continues at coordinate 3,918,666 of JBBDGP010000257.1, forward strand.
TTTTTATTTGTTTGTTGTCGCTGTACTGCCTTTTTTATTGTCATTTTGGGGATTTGATATTTTGATCCTCAGTATTTCAGCTGCTGTATTAGGTTTTATGTTGCGCTGGTTGATTTTTCTATATTCAGAGCTGTGTAAGTGATCAAGATCAGGTAAGTTAAAACCCCAGCCCAGCATTCCAGCATTCTTTTTTGCTCCCACTCACTGGCACCAAAAATCGTGACTCAATAAAATCCAATGATTGAGTCTTATTATCCCACTGATAGCAATAATTAGGGCTAATTTAGTCTAACTGATACCAATGATTGGGTTTTATTATTCCACAAAAATCAATAATTGGGGCCAATTTCTTATTAATATCAATACATGGGGTTCATTTAGTCCAACTGACACACATGATTAGGTCTTATTATTCCACCTATATCAATATGTGGGACCAATTTTTTCCCACTGACAGTGGTTGCCTCTTATTATCCTACTGATATCAATAATTGGCGTCCACTTAGTCCAACTGATGCCAATGATTGAGTCTTATTGTTCCACTGATATCAGTAATTGGGCTTACTTTATTCCACAGACACCAGTCAATAGAATAGAATATGAACATTTGGGCATCCTGAGGTTAAGCCTGAGTTTGGTCATGTGTCCAATCTTATGCCCCGTACACACGGTCGGATTTTCCGATGGAAAATGTCCGATCGGAGGGTGTTGTCGGAAATTCCGACCGTGTGTGGGCTCCATCGGACATTTTCCATCAGATTTTCCGACACACAAAGTTGGAGAGCAGGATATAAAATTTTCCGACAACAAAATCCGTTGTCGGAAATTCCGATCGTGTGTACACAAATCCGACGGACAAAGTGCCACGCATGCTCAGAATAAATAAAGAGATGAAAGCTATTGGCCACTGCCCTGTTTATAGTTCCGACGTACGTGTTTTACGTCACCGCGTTTAGAACGATCGGATTTTCCGACAACTTTGTGTGACCGTGTGTATGCAAGACAAGTTTGAGCCAACATCCGTCGGAAAAAATCCTAGGATTTTGTTGTCGGAATGTCCGAACAAAGTCCGACCGTGTGTACGCCCTATTAGTGTGCTCTCTGTTCATTTCTATGGAAGATCCACCTATTGGTCATATAGCATGTAGCACGGGGACCCATAATGAATTCTCCAGAGAAATTTATAGAGGATTTACCTGACCTGGTGTCAGTAGTAGACTTGCTGTAACAATTGAGGCTAGTCAAAACCCTTTGGTGGGATCCACCTTTACCCCTCACCATCCAAAACAGAACACCGGTGAGAGTTGGGTTGATCACTCTTGACCTGGCAATGTACAGTAGCAAATATGGTGGACAGAAATGTTTTCTCTCTCGTTACTATGGACAAGACCACTAAATGTCTAGCAATTGGCTGGACATATACTTTAGGATGTCCTATTTTAAATGACAGGCTGTGAGACAATGTAGCCTATAGCATGTCGGAGGTAGAGAATCTGCAAAGGCAGTGTTGCTATGTACAAAAACAAGCGCTGACAACACACAGGATCACCCAATACTGCTTACTAGGGAAAGCCCTAGACAGCCTTAGCCTTGACCAGTCGTTTTAGTGAGCTATCAGTATGACATGAAATCTGCCCATTTGTGGTCGCCTTTAGTCCACTGAGGCAAGAAAACCTATCCTTGTTCCGATGTTGCTTACACAAGTTGAAAAGAAGAACTGTCCTGGGACACTAAAGTCTTCGCGTGCAACCGATAAATGGTTTCAAACTTAGAAAGGTGCAGGGAACAATTCATGCTTGCTTTTGAGAAATATAAACGGTATTTAAAGAAAAATTAAATCCTTTATTTACTGATTGGAGCCGCTCTGAGTAGTGAAATGGAGGGTTCCCGATCTACAACAGCCACAATTTTCTGTTTTGAGAAAACCTGGTTATTAAACAAAACCATGACTTTCTTCTGTGACTACATGGACAGCTGTTTCCAAGTATTCTTGAGAATCCCCTTTGAGTTCGGATTGATGGAGGAAGAAAAATATTTAACCAGTTTTCAAATGTTTTTGCAATATAGATCGCTTTATCTCCAGTAACTGAGAGAGCAAGTGAGGTTTACAAATGTTTCCTGGTAATTTATTACATCATCTGCTCTTGTTCTATCTTGTATCATGTCCTGTGGTTTTATTCTGTAACATCATACTCCACCTACAGCAGACCACTCAGCACCGAAAAACACCTACAGCTAACTAGAAGTAATATGATACCGCATAGTGGGATTTGTGAATTCCTTCACACTTAATAATAAAGTCGTTTATAGAATAAAGATTATAAAGCATGGAATAATGTTCTACATACATGACTGAATTATAGTTTGTGCCCTTAATAGGTAGTGGCACCTCCAGAGGGGCTGCTGGTGATTGTGGTCCATCTCTCACCCTGCACAGACAGGCACACAAATTTCCAGACATACAGCAGTCAAGAAATAGTCATTGTACTTATTTTTTTTTTTGTTGTTTTTATTGAGGGGGTTTAACTTGGATGGGGATGGGGTACATATGGGATGCTCATGTGATCGATAGGAATTCTTCAGGGACATAACTATATACATCTGGTATATACACACTTCTCTTCTACCTCCAGCACAAACTTGCTTGTAGAACTACAACTCCCAGGACCAGCTAGCACTGAATTGCAGGCCTGCCACTGGCTCAGCCAGGCCCAAAGCAAATGCCTTTTAGAGGCAGGGATCGTGGGCCCCTATAGTGTAGCAAAATATGGTAGTCCTAGTGCTAGCTGTCCCATATGGCTACTGATCCCAGTACCACCTTTTCAGGCCCTGCCAGCCCTCCTGGCTGCAGCTGCCTCTTTCCACTGCCCGTACCACCACAGTCCTCCTTACTGGCTCTGCACCCATCCCAATATTCTTGCACCCAGTCCTCTCAGGCATGCCTCCCAGTCCTCCTGACTGTGTGTCACTCACCAGCCCTCCTGGCTGATCCTTGTACCTCCTGGAGCCTTGCCTGACATTGTTCTGCCACTGTTCTCTCCTTGTTCCCATGCCTCCTGTCCAGAACACCTCTGTGTGTCTAGAGAGAGTCCTGTCCGCACCCGAGCCCAGGCCCAAGGTCACTCCCCTCCCCCCTCCTTTTGAGGGAGGTCCCTCAAAGGCCATGACAGCCTAACACTTCATCTCCAGCTTCCACTCGAACAAATCCTCCCCCAGCTGGGCTGACCCTGAGTATTTGAGGAGGCCTGCCCCCTGCCAATCCAGACAGCTCCACCTTACTTCCCCTCTTCCTTTCCTGAAGGTTCTAGTGCATTCTAGAAAGAGGGGGGAGTTCTCAGTGATGCTACCTGTGAGTCATCCAGCTCTCCCTGAATTTCTGCCCAACCCAGGAAGCCAAAACAGACAGGCTACCAGCCAAGCCTGCACTAGTTTACCTGTGCTAAAAACAAAAATCTATTTCTACTTCTAGCTCTAGAGGGTGCTACACTTACATAGAAACAATTTTAGTTCTATACAGACGTGCATTCAAACCAAATGAGTGTCCATTGTACTGATTAATGGGTTAGCCCACCAAATACTTGTATGGCTATTGTGGGTGAACACGACTGAGCTAAATTATCCACTGGCTACTTATATCTCCCAGGGACCAGATTTGCTGATGCAGTTGTGTTATAGACCTCAAATGTTGACAAGAATATCTTCCCACTGCTGGGCCTGCCCACAACCAAGCAGTGTTTCCAGCTCATGGTGTTCTGTTCTTCGTCAGGTCTGTATTCCATTAAGTAGGCCTCGGGTCTGTCCATAGAGAAAAACAGCGAGCTAGTGTGTGTGTGCGTGCACCAATGCCAGTACAGTTTAGCCATTATTTTCACGCACCTGCTAGCTGAATGGATTATGGACTGAAAAAGGGACAGGATTCCAAATGTTGTTCGGTGAGAATAGACTTGTAGTATTGTTTTCAAATTTGATCCGGAGGATAGGAGAGGTGTTATTATTTTAAATCAGAAGAGCACTTTTAAAGATAACAAAAAAAACAAAGTTCAACGTCTGTAAAAAAACAAACAAAAAGGAGATTTCACTGCTATTTTAACCTTCAATCCAGAGCTGTTCACAGCAGAAGATGCGCCCTTGGGCTGTGTCTTCATTGCAACCTGGACTTACAATACTACTGTGCTGAACAGTGCCTGCATGTCTTGAATGCTGTTTAGTGCAGCAATGACCATCTACTATCATTGCTAAAAGAAAGCAGGAAGGACCTGTGATGTAATCAAACCAGCCAGAAGAGCTTCATAACAAAGGTATTGTATACATTAAAGCGACTGTAGCGTCTCAAGGTTTTTCACCTTAACCCTTTCACTGACAGGTCCATACACCGTACGGACCTACAGAAGTGCCTTCGGGTGGCCAAGTCCGTACGGCGTAGGGACCTCATTTCCCCCTCTCCTATAAGCTCATGGTCACTTCAATGACCATAAACTTATAGCAGAATTGTTCAGAATTTGCAGAATTGTGCACTCTGCTGAACAATTCAATAACTCCGATCAGTGAATTACATCCCGTTGATCAGAGTTGTTAACCTAAAATAGGACCGCCCCCGCCCACCCATGCCGCCGCTTTCCTGCCCCCTGCCTCTCCACCGCCCGCTGCTAAATTTTACCTAAAACTGCCCCCTGCTCTCCACTCCTATCCCTTTTACCCCCCTTCTTCCACCCCCCACCAATTACCCCCCCACACCCGATCTGACCCCCCCCACGCAAACAGGACCACCGCAGCCAACATCATTAGCTGGCATCCCTCCTCTTCCACTCCCGCCGGCTTCAAGTGCTGCATGGGGTTTGGGGGGTCCAGATATGTCCCCATACCAGTCAGATCACCCCCATATCAGCCTCCCCTGATCCATCCCTGCTCAGAGCGCATCCCTCCTTCCCCTCCTGCCACATGTATCTTCTCCCTGCACTGAGCTCCGACGTGCTGTCAGGCTGGGGATCGCCGCGGGGGAGGGGGGGAGAGGTGCGGGTGGGGGTGAAGTTGGGACTTGGGGGGCTTGGTAAACATGTGTTTACCAAGCCCCCCTGTAGTAGAGTGGGCACATGCAGCGATCACTACTGAACGCTCCTATATGCCCACCGACACTGACAGCTGATCATAGTAAGCACGAGTGTTGCTATGTATCAGACTGTCATTTTATGAATGAATTAGTAATCTCTCACCAAAGACCACCCCCCCAGGTCTGCCCGCACATAGCCTCTCCACGGTGACAGCCCCCCCGCACTCACCCCTCCATGGCTTCTTCAGCTCCGGACCTTAACTTGATCCATCCTGATTGACCAGTAGGAGAATCTGGAAGACAATAGCGAATATTAATTTGTTATTGTCACAAGTGGGTGGGTTCGGGGTGCAATACTCTGCGCCCCAAGCCCAACCTTTTTCAAGCCAATTAGAGTCTCAGGCTCTAATCATGTGGCTTGAAAAAAAAAACCTCATACAAACGTATGAGTCTGGCGCCCTGCAGGGGGACGGCGCCCCTAATGTTACGGCCACCCCTGGTAAGACCCCTTTCACATGGAGCGGACCCTGTCAAGCAGATCCGCCTGCTCAGCGGGGGATCTGTCTGCTGATCCCCGCTAAGCAAGCTGTTGAAAGGTCCGTGTCCGCTCCGCTGATGCAGAGAGGACACGGACACAGCCCGCTGTTCTCAATGGGGCGGTCAGATGGAAAAGGACTGCCTGTCCAGTTCCATCAGATACCATCCGATCCGACCTGCTAGTTGGATGGGGAATGGAATCCCCATCCGTCTGTTTTTAGCGTTCTGGACTGGATTGGATGCAGGCGGGTGTAAACAGACACATGTCCATTTACATCAGCCTCTCCATAGAGAACAATGGGTGGTCCGATTGGGCCCGCCTGAAAAACAGACAGGCAGACACGATCGGTCTGCTTGTGTGAATGGGGCCTAAGGCCTTGTTCACACAGGGCATACACAGCGTACCTTTACAGGGATGCACAGGTGTTCAGTGCATCTCTGTGCAGGCCATCCCATTGATGTCATTTGGTATGCAGCAACTGCACGAACAGAGCCTTTGCTCCCAATTTTACATCCATGTAGGTCCGCATGCATGTCCCTGAGCTCACACTGTCTGCAGTTGAGGTCATGTACCCACACCCACACGGATTTCAAATTGGGAACAGCAGCTATGCCTGTGCAGCCATTACATCCCAATTGACATAAATTGGACTGCCTGTAGGGGGTGCACGGAAAACATGTGCATTCCTGTGCAGGTATACATGGCCCTCCATGGGCTTACACTTCAGTATGCCACATGTGAATGATGCTATAGTAGCAATTTAGTTGTTTTTTGTTGTTTAAATTTTATTTAAGTTATGTTGTGTTTTTGTGCACTATTAATGATTTTAGTGTATTTTTAGCGAAAATATTGTTTTGATAAACATTTGTGCAAATAGCGAGCTGCCTTAAAAATCAGTAGCACCTTTTTTTATTCTACTGGTCCTATGCTTTCAGAGAATATATGGTTTGGGGGGGGTCTTTCACAAATGCTGAATACTGTAAGGGAAAAATGAAAACCTTCAGATTTTTAGAGAAATTTGTATATTTGCATTTTTGCATACAATCAATTTTAACCATTTTGCAAAGAGGCGCAATGTAAAAATTACAAATATTTGTTATGTAATAACTCCATTCAGGTTAGGCTTTTATATTTAATTGGAATTTATCAGGAATTTTGTAAAATTAGCTGTGTTTTTATCTGCTTATAATGGTTTTAGTGTATTTTTAGCAAAAATATTGTTTTGATAAACATTTGCGCAAATAACGCGGGGCCTAAAAAATCAGTAGCACCTTCTTTTTATTCCAGAGGTCATATGCTTTCAGAAAATATATAGTTTTTTGGGGGGGGGGTGGGGTTACAAACTCTGAAGTGAAAAATGAAAACATCCAGATTTTTTGAGAAATTTTTGGGTACATTTGATTGTCACCATTTTGCAACAAGGCGCAATTTAAAATTTACAAATATTTGTTATTTATTAACTCCATACAGATTGAGCTTTTATATTTAGCAGGAATTTTGTAAAATGAGCTGTGTTTTCAGTTGCCAATAATGGTTTTAGTGTATTTTTTGCGAATATATTAGTTTGATAAATATTTGCGCAAATACCGCAGGGTCTAAAAAAAAAGTATTTCCTTTTTTTTATTCTAGAGGTCATATACTTTCAGAAAATATATGGTTTTGGTGGTCTTTCACAAATTCTGAAAGCTGTAAGGGAAAAAATGAAAACCTTCGGATTTGTAGGGAAATTTGGATATTTACATTTTTGCGTACGTTCGATTTTCACATCAGTTTCTTCTCTTTAAGGAGACTGAAGTCTAATGTCCCCACCTGCTTATAAGCATGCACACACCAAGAAGAATTTTGGAATAGAATGCCATTAAAGCGTAACTCCACTTTGGTGGGGAAAAAATGCAAAGAAAAATAATATAAAATATGCAATTGCTACACAAGTCATATTGTAATTCAATGTTATTAAAATTACCTTTTCATTTCAGTCTGCAGCACTGTCATTTTTTGGAAGATTTAATGCAATATGACAACCTGAAGTACACCACTGGTGTATAAAACACGCCCAGAAACGTAATTTCCTGCTTGTGTGATTGGCTCACTGATTTTCCCAGAAGTCTGCACTAAGATACAAGTCATACTTTTGGCATCCCCAGGACAAAAAAATTAATTTTTAAAGAGATGCCCTTAATGGTGTCATAATTTATAAAGGGATGTTGATCCTACAGCTTTGCTCATTACAACCCCTGGCAAAAAGTATGGAATCATCACTCTTGGAAAATTTTCATTCAATTGTTTGTGTAGAAAAAAAAAACAAATTTTATTAATATACTCGTTTAACATTCCAACCTTCTGGCTTTAAGGAGCATAAAAAAATAGAAAATCGAAAGAAAATGGTAGTCAATTGCAACTGTTTTCGCAGATCAAGCAGAGGCAAAATTATGGAATCACTACATTCTGAAAAAAATATTATGGAATCATACAAAAAAACACTACAGTACAAGCACTAGTACTTTGTTGCACCACCTCTGGCTTTTATAACAGCTTGAAATCTCAGAGGCATGGATTTACCCATCGACAAACAGTATTCCTCATCAATCTGCCTCCAACGTTCTCTTATTGCAGTTGCCAGATCAGCTTTGCAGGTTGGAGCCTTGTCATGGACCATTTTCTTTCATTTCCATCATAGCTTTTCAATTGGATTGAGGTTGGGACTATTTGCAGGCCATGCCATTGACATCATATATCTTTCTTGAAGGAAAGTTTTTGCCCTATAGCAAGATGCATTATCATCCTGAAAAATGAGGTCATCATCACCAAACATCCTTTCAATTGATGGAATAAGAAAAGTGTCCAAAATCTCAATGTAAACTTGTGCATTTATTCAAGATTTAATGACTGTCATCTCCTCCGTACCTTTATCTGACATGCAATCCTGTATCATCATTGATTGTGGAAATGTGCATGTTTTCTATAGGCAGTCGTCTTCATACATTTCATTGGAATGACACCAAACAAAAGTTCCAGCATCATCACCCTGCCCAGTGCAGATTCGTGATTCATCACTGAATATCACTTTCATCCAGTCATCCACAGTCCATGATTGCTTTTCTTTAGCCCACTGTAACCTTGTTTTTTTCTGTTTAGATGTTAATGATGGTTCTCATTTGGCTTTTCTGTATGTAAATGCCATTTCCTTTAGGCGATGTCTTATAGTTCGGTCACAGACATTGACTCCAGTTTCTGACCATTTGTTCCTCATTTGTTTTGTCATGCATCTTCTGTTTTCTATCTTGATGCTTTGATGTCTTCCTTGGTCTACAAGTACACTTCCCTTTAACAACCTTCCCATTTGATTTGTACTTGGTCCAGATTTTAGACACAGCTGACTGGGAACAACCAACATCTTTTGCAACTTTCCATGATGATTTATCTTCTTGAAGAAGTTTTATAATCCTCTCCATTGTCTCTCACGTTTTAGCCATGATTCATGTTAATCAGGTTGGTGCAACAGCTCACCAAGGTGTGCAAGCACTCTTTTTTTAACTGCAGACTAAGTAGCAGATGTAATCTGCAGTGATGGGAGTAAGTCACACATGTGCAAGTCACAAGCAAGTCTCAAGTCTTAACCTTCAAGTCACAAGCAAGTCCCAAGTCTTAACCTTCAAGTCACAAGCAAGTCTCAAGTCTTAACCTTCAAGTCACAAGCAAGTCCCAAGTTACTGTGGCGAAAAGCAAGCAAGTCAAGTCGAGTCCCTGCTAGAAGTCAAGCAAGTCAAGTCAAGTCATTTATTTTGGTCAAGTCACAAATTAAGTCAAAATACTGATCTACCCCGAAGCCGGGACTTGGGGGGAGCTTTCTTTTGTGAGGGGGGGTGGCTTTTGCCTAGGCCAAGACACAGCACTGGTGGTGCCAAGTCATTGCAAGTCAAATAGCCCAAGTCAAAGTCAAGTCGCAAGTCATTAGTGACAAGTCAAAGTCAAGTCCGAGTCATTTATTTAATTTTGTCAAGCAAGTCGCAAGTCCTCAAACAGGTGACTCGAGTCCGACTCGAGTCAAGTCATGTGACTCGAGTCCCCCACCTCTGGTAATCTGATGCAAATGTTTGTTTTAGAACTGCAAAGTACATGGTGATTCTATAATATTTTCCTCAGAATTGATTGATTCAATATTTTTCCCCTCGGCTTGAACTGCAATTGACTACAGTTTTCTTTCTTTTTCTTTTTTTTTTGTAATGCCCCGTACACACGGTCGGACATTGATCGGACATTCCGACAACAAAATCCTAGGATGTTTTCCGACGGATGTTGGCTCAAACTTGTTTTGCATACACACGGTCACACAAAGTTGTCGGAAAATCCGATCATCACTTTGTGCGTCGGATTTGTGTACACACGATCGGAAATTCCGACAACGGATTTTGTTGTCGGAAAATTTTATAGCCTGCTCTCAAACTTTGTGTGTCGGAAAATCCGATGGAAAATGTGTGATGGAGCCCACACACGGTCGGAATTTCCGACAACAAGGTCCTATCACAGATTTTCCGTTGGAAAATCTGACCGTGTGTACGGGGCATTAGTGTTTCTTAAAGCAGGAAGGTTGGAATGAACTAAATTAAATGAAAATAGTTTTGAGGCATGTCTGTGATTAGATTTTTTTCTACACAATTAAACAATTGAATGAACATTTTCCGAAGATTGGTGTTTTCATACTTTTTGCCAGGGGACATAGAACCATGTAAGCTGGTTCATAATGAAAAAGTCACTCCCATTCAGATTCACTCTGCATACAAGCAAATGTTTCCTCGGAGCAGAAACAAGGTTTGTTACATTTCTGCATTGTACATTGATCACCCAAAGCGTTTTTTTTTTTAAAACAAAAGTTGGGTTAATCTTTAAGCTACCAGGATACTTTTAGATTGAGGGGGGAAACTTCAGCACCCTGAGAAGAAATATAAACATATGAAAATACAAACACTAATAGTGCAAAAGTATTTGGTATCCCTGACCCCTGCTGTATTTCTTCTACCTCTCTTTTATTTTTGTTTCCTTTGTGAACTTAGCTACCATGTTCGCTTTTAAGGTTATATCCACATGCTGTAAATGTTCTTGTTTTCTCTGAAAGTGACTTACGTTTTAGTTTCTATGGATATGTGATTCACCATGCTCATTGAGTTCCACCTGCTGTTTTGTTTTGTACTATGGTGTTTTATATAACATTTTTTGTAACTTTGCAAAACTTTAATAAAAATACAATCAATTAAAAAAAAAGTATTTGGTGTTTGTGCTTTCACAAGTACAGTTGGACAATTTCGTTTGCCCTACTTTGTTGAGGATTATGGATTGACAGAGTTATTTTGATGAAATTTGCTTTACCATGAAATATATTTGCTCGCAAAATGTAAAAAAGCAAACATTTTTAATTTCAGTTAGTAAAGTAGAAATTCCGTCAAACCCTAACTATATAAGAGAAAAGGTCCACTTTATTGCCTAGGGATGAAATAATGAACAGGTGGACATTCCTTGCCAGGTGGAAGAAATCTCATCTAAAGATTAGTGATGTTTTCTGGTACCTCCTGAGCCCTAACCTGAATTCCATACATACCCTGTGTTTATTATGAAACACAAGGATGGTCTGCTTACTCCTTTGGAATGTTCTATAATTATTAGATGTGACAGTTGAAGATATCTATGTACGTCTAAGATCTACAGCATTGAAGCCATTACGCATTTACACTAAACTGTAAAATGTACGTATAGTCTTATCGGAGGTATCTTAAACTCCCTGGGGTTATTTATTCTCCTAGGTATAATGTTTAGATACTGGCTTTGATTTAATTTTAGGTTGAATATATTTTTATTAACAAAAATTTCCAAAGTTAAATAAAAAGAAATCCACATTGAAATTGTGAGTACAACTTGACAATATCCACACAAATATGGTAGTCAGTCAATATCAACATCCCAATACAAATACATTGATCAATATCATCTACAAATATGGGACTGTCTTCGGATAGCCACGCAAAAAAAGGATCCACTTCCATACCGTCAGGATATTCGCAAAGGTAGAAAGATCAGTGCGGCGTCAAGTAACTTTGAATAAACATAAATAATAATAAATAACATAATAATAACATAAATAATAACGCTCATATAGGAAGTAAATTAAAAAAGGGGAGAACAGAAGGAAAAAAAAGAGAAGAGAGGCAGAAGAGAGATAGAAGAATAGTTGACACGAGTATCCTAATTTAGACTGTAACATGACTTAGAGGAGGATTTTGGAGAACCATATTGGTATTGGAACCAGTGAGGGTGAGAGAGGGATAAAACCACATCAATCTCCCATCTTCCAGCTTCCCAACTCGCCCCCACATGGAGGCCTATTGATTCAGTCTATTCCACAGCTTCTCGGAGTAGAGTAGTGCATCCAAATTTACCTCTGATTTAATTTTTTGTTAAAAAAGGATAATCCACTCTGGTTGGAAACCTCCATTATAAATAACAAAATTGATCTTTTCTTTGCTGTTATCAAATTGAAGATTGAAACCACGGCACCTGTGATCAATCAGTTATCATTTTGTGTATTGACAGGTTAACTCTCTAAAATATATTTGCCATAATCTTTCTCTCACAAATACTTAGAGTAACTTCACCTTAGAGGGGAAGACCCACTTTTTGCCCTCCACCACTCCTCTTCTAATTTTGGCACTTATTTTTGGTGGTGGTGGGGGGGTTAGTGGGTAGCTGATTTTGACAGGTACCCGCTCCCACTTACTGTCGGATAGCTACGGTGATCCACCAGAAGTTCTCCCCATGCCCACATCCCTCTGGAACACATTTCAAGTGCATAAAGGCTGCGGGACCATTCACAAAGCGCAAGCAGCTCGCCTGTGTGCAGTGGGCAGTCAGCTGTGAAGCCGCAAGGAGTCACAGCCAGCTGCCCACAGTAAACATGCTAGCGCCAGGGACCTGAAGACCAGCGAAGAAGCAGTTCGGGTGAGCACAGCACCGGACCACTGGACAGGTGAGTGTCCTTTAATTGAAAGTCTATAAAGGCTGAAGAACCGCTTTAAGGACCTGTCTGACCCTACTATTTTGCTTTTTGATCAATGTAATTTAAGGTGTTGTTAGTAGGGATGAGTGTCAACTTCGCTATAGCCTTGGGTTCAAAGGGAGATGTATTTGTGTGTTTCAGAGCTTTATAGGAGAGCGGACAATTCTGATTGGGGAGAGATACTGTACTATACTTGGATTGAAGTGCTGCGCTACATTTCCCTTAGCACCCCGTTCTGTAACACTATGTACAGTATATGTCCCAAGCCTGTAATTGAAGAACTTGTACATTTTCAGTGTTGCAATTGAAGCCCCATGAAAAGCCCTTTCCATGCCTTTTGTTTAACAATAGCTTGCCTACAACCCCCACAAATGGCCAAAGTTGAATAACAAGATTCTCCCTCTTAGTTTTCAGTAGCGTTTGCTTCAAAGTTCAGGTTTACCGAATTTGAAGCATTTTACAAAACAGCTCTTGGATTGAACCTAGGCCTGTTCTATTATCACTAGCAGTAACATGTGAAGGCTATGACCCAGGCTAGGGCTGACCAAATCTCTGAAAAACAGTTTTGAAGCTCTTCATTCTAAAAAAATTCCTAACATTTCAGAGTGGGTCAAAGAATTAGACTCAACCTAGCCCAGGAAAATGTAAACAGGACTCTTATACTAAGACTTGGGCCGTTGGACTATCCCCTGGAATGCACAGTAATTCATTGACCGATTATCATTCTCCCAGACTTGGAATGCCCCCCCTCCAATGGTTTCAGATGGATTCTGTAACAACCCAGCCAGGACCTCATGTCAATGTTTTCTTTGTTGACATACAGTATGTTACACTATAAATCAAGTACCCACTCTCCCCTTTTTTACATTCTGCACCCCCTATGTGTCTTAAACACTCAATAAACTTAGATTAAACAAAAAAAGATCATCCTGGTTTTCTGTTAGACTGGAGCTCTTAGTTAAAGAGACCCTGTCAGGTCCCTTACCAACTAAAACCTTCAGTTCTCTGCAAGAGAAGAGCCCACCTCACCCTTCCAGAAGCCCATGTCTCTGTCCACTGCTGCAGCCTGTGCAGCTGTCTTTGGCATTGAACAATTCTGATAAAAGATGGCCCGGGTAAATTCTTCCGGTGCTGAAGTGGTTCAAGGCGGCGGGACATCCCCCCTCCGGGCACCCTCCGGTGCTCGCCCGTGCGATCCACGAGCCAGAGAAGGAATTCACCGGCGCCGGAAGCTGACCATAGAGATGATGATCCCCGGTCATCTCTATGACTCTCAGAGGCCAGGCCACAACGTTATAACATCACGCCGGGCCTAGCAGTTGTAAATATTGCCATATACTCAGCTGGAAAGCTGAGATCGTCCTGTTTTTTTTTTTTTTTTATCTCAGGCTTTCCAGCCTGGAGGAGAGATCTGGGGTCTTATTGACCCCAGATCTCTCCATAAAGAGGACCTGTCCCGCACTATTCCTATTACAAGGGATGTTTACTTTCCTTGTAATAGGAATAAAAGTGATTAAAAAAATTTTTAATCAAAAAGTTTAAAAATCAAAAAATGAAAATAAATGAAACAATACAAAAAAAAAGTTTTTTTTAAAGCGTCCCCGTTTCCGCGAGCTCGCACAGCATTCAAACCACACATGTGAGGTATCACCGCGAATGTTAGAGCGAGAGCAATAATTCTATACCAAGACCTCCTCTGTAACAGGTAAACTGTAAAAAATTTTAAAGCGTTGCCTATGGAGATTTTTGAGTACCGAAGCTTGGCGCCATTCCACGAGCGTGCACAATTTTCAAGCATGACATGTTAAGTATCTATTTACTCAACGTAACATCATCTTTCACATTATACAAAAAAATAGGGCTAACTTTAGTGTTTTTTTTTTTTTATTCATGAAACTGTTTTTTTTTCTTCTTTTTTTTTTACACGCGTTTAAAAAATTGCTGCGCAAATACCATGTGACATAAAAAGTTGCAATGACCGCCATTTTATTCTCTAGAGTCTCTGCTAAAAAAACATGTTTGGGGGTTCTAAATAATTTTCTACCAAAAAAATATGATTTTTACATGTAGGAGCGAAGTGCTAGAATTGGCCTGGATGGGAAGTGGTTAAAAAGTAATCTAATAAAACCAGCCAATAGATGTCCTCAGTCTGAGGGCCGCCATCATTCAGCCCACTTTCTCTAAGCCCAAGACATCATGGACCACCCCAGACTGTGAATGGACAGTGAAAGAAGAAGCAGCACAGCTCATCTATCTGTCACTCTGCTTTCTCCTCCTATTAGCATGCTTCTTTTCAGCAAATTAACTGATTGGTTCCTTGTGCTGCTTCTTCTTCTCAAATTCCAGCCTTGCTGTACATGGACTTTAAAATGCTGATACAAGATAAAACTCACTTACTTACACTGCTTGCATTTAAAACTATACATTTAACAGGACCCTTACTTTTTAGGTTGGGACCCCCTATTTTTAAATATATTTATAAATGATATAGGGTCTGGGATTAAAAGTACCATTTCAGTTTTTGCAGATGACACCAAGCTATGCAGTGGAATAACGTCCTTGGAGGATGTCTCCAATTTACAAGCCAAACTCAATGCACTGTTTAGTTGGGCAACTATGTGGCAAATTAGGTTTAATGTTGACATATGTAAAGTTATGCACTTGGGGGCTAAGAATTCGCATACATCATACATACTAGGGGGATAAAACTGGGGGAATCCATGGTGGAGAAGGATCTGGGTGTTCTGGTAGATTATAAATGTATTAATAGCATGCAATGCCAAGCTGCGGTTTCCAAAGTGAGCAAAGTCCTTTCTTGTATTAAGAGAGGTATGGACTCCAGAGAGCAAGATATAATTTTGCCCCTGTACAAATCATTAGTAAGACCTCATCTGGAATAAGCAGTACAGTTTTGGGCACCAGTTCTCAAAAAGAATATTGGGGAACCTGGAGAAAGTGCAGAGAAGGGCAACCAAACTGATAAGAGGAGGAGCTCAGCTATGAGCAAGGATTAGAGAAACTAATTTTACTCTGTCTTGAGAAGATGAGATCAAGAGGGGATATGATGAACATGTATAAATACATAAGTGGTCCATATATTTAACTTGGTGTTGAGTTATTCACTTTAAGGTCATCACAGAGGACAAGGGGCACTCCTTACTTTTGGAGGAAAAGAGATTTAAAGGAGAAGACCAGGCAAAACCTTACTAATGCTAAACCTGCCTTTGCCACATTCTATGCCTAATCTATCTAACCCTGTAAAGCAAAACTCGCTGTACTTACCTATCCTGCAGCCAATCCGTTCCGTTCCCAGCATCAACTGTCAGCTACGGCTTCGCTGTGTAGACATGTGCAGGAGAGGCATCCAACAATGGAAGCCCTATGGTAATTCTATGGGTGACGTCACTTCCTATTCATTTCACAGCTGTTGAGGGTCCTCTCCTGCACACAACATCTGCCGCTGGAGACTGGCCTAGATCGGTGCAGAGTAGGTAAGTACAGCGAGTTTTCCTTTACAGGGTTAGATATATTAGGCTTAGAATGTGGCACAGAGAAGGTTTAGCGTTAGTTAGCTTTTGCCTGGACTTACACTTTAATCTCTAAACACGGAAAGGTTTCGATACAGTAAGAGCTGTGGAAATGTGGAATAGATTCCCTCAAGAGCTGGTTCTGTCCAGCTCAGTAGATTGCTTTAAAAAAGGCCTGGATTCTTTCCTGAAGTACAGTGCCTTGAAAAAGTATTCATACCCCTTGAAATTTTCCACATTTTGTCATGTCACAACCAAAAACGTAAACGTATTTTATGTGATAGACCAACACAAAGTGGCACATAATTGTGAAGTGGAAAGAAAATGATAAATGGTTTTCTAAATTTTTTACAAATAAATATCTGAAAAGTGTGGTGTGCTCAGCTCTGAGTCAATACTTTGTAGAACCACTTTTCCCTGCAATTACAGCTGCAAGTCTTTTTGGGGATGTCTCTACCAGCTTTGCACATCCGAAGAGTGACATTTTTGCCCATTCTTCTTTGCAAAATAGCTCAAGCTCTGTCAAATTGGATGGAGAGCGTCTGTGAACAGCAATTTTCAAGTCCTGCCACAGACTATCAATTGGATTTAGGTCTGGACTTTGACTGGGTCATTCTAACACATGAATATGCTTTGATCTGAACCATTCCATTGTAGCTCTGGCTGTATATTTAGGGTTGTTGTCCGGCTGGAAGGTGAACCTCCTCCCCAGTCTCAAGTCTTTTGCAGACTCTAACAGGTTTTCTTCTAAGATTGCCCTGTATTTGACTCCATCCATCTTCCCTACAACTCTGACCAGGTTCCCTGTCCCTGCTGAAGAAAAGAATCCCCACAACATGATGCTGCCACCACCATGTTTCACGGTGGGGACGGTGTGTTCAGGGTGATGTGCAGTGTTAGTTTTTATTTTGAAAACCATTTATTATTTCCCTTCCACTTCACAATTATGTGCCACTTTGCGTTGGTCTATCACATAAAATCCCAATAAAATACATTTACGTTTTTGGTTGTAACATGACAACATTTGGAAATTTTTAAGGGGTATGAATACTTTTTCAAGGCACTGTATATAATATAACTGGATACTAACATTTATAGGTAAAGTTGATCCAGGGAATATCCTATTGTCTCTTGGGGGATAAAGAAGGAAATTCCCCTGCTGGAGCAAACTGGATCACGCTTTCCTGTTTTTTTTTTGTTATCCCCTGGTTCAACTGTGGGTATGGACTTGTGTATATAAGATAGTCATTTTTTTCCCATTTTATTGGTTTAACTAGAAGGACTTGTGTCTTTTTTCAACCAGACTAATGCCCCGTACACACTGTCGGATTTTCCGACGGAAAATGTGTGATAGGACCTTGTTGTCGGAAATTCCGACCGTGTGTAGGCTCCATCACACATTTTCCATCGGATTTTCCGACCCACAAAGTTTGAGAGCAGGCTATAAAATTTTCCGACATTGTCGGAAATTCCGATCGTGTGTACACAAATCCGACGGACAAAGTGCCACGCATGCTCAGAATAAATAAAGAGATGAAAGCTATTGGCCACTGCCCCGTTTATAGTCCCGACGTACGTGTTTTACGTCACTGCGTTTAGAACGATCAGATTTTCCGACAACTTTGTGTGACCGTGTGTATGCAAGACAAGTTTGAGCCAACATCCGTCGGAAAAAATCCTAGGATTTTGTTGTCGGAATGTCCGAACAAAGTCCGACCGTGTGTACGGGGCATTACTATGTAACTATGTAATTGCCAGAGATTTTGGAGCTCCCTATTTAAAATGCAGCACCCAAGGCTGGACCCCCATATTCTAGATGTGTCTTTATGAGTGATTTGTACAGAGGAAACACGGTGTAAATGATCCTCGTTGCATTCATATCCCTGGGAATGAACAAAAGCAGATTGCCACATGGAAAAACTTTTTCTTTCTCTGTAAGCAATAAACATAGGGGATTGCATAATTATTGCAATCTAACTGTGCAACTTGAAGTCTGCTTTCAAATGCTGTATAGTTTTTTCTCAAAAAACTATAACTGTCTGGAAAATTACTGGGAGGTCTTAAGCAGATTGTTCGTATAATTACTAGATTCGTTCTGATTGCTATAATAGGCCTATAATTATGAGTTTTCGACACAGCTTACCAAACATTTATGTTGTTTCAATGGCACCAAAGTGATCAGTGTTGTGGTTGCGTTAGGAAAGGTGTTTATGGGTTCTCTCTTTCTACTGCTGAACGTAATACCCCACTGAAACAAAACACAAAAAACCCATTATATTAAAAAGTCTCTTTCGCTCATGGTAAGAGATTGACTTCTATTTTAAAGGCTTATTCTTCCTTGGAACTAAAGTGAACCTGACTTGACATTGTAACTGTCCAGTCCAAGCACACAACATAGGAGTGCAAGATACTTCAGAGGTCCTTCGTCATTAACCAGTAGGGTCTGGGATGGGAAAGCTCACAGTTAGTAATTGTGATCACAGCACAAGCCCCGCCCCCTTTTTATTCACCGGGAACCAGCTCCTTCCAAAACGTATTTAGTTCTCAGCATTAGAAACAATGCCAAGGGGTTCTCAGGGAATACCTTTTAGAACTACAAGTAAAAAAAAGAGCCACCAAGCATCCTTGGTCTCTAGTCTGTCTTTATTGGTTAAAGTGATACTCAAGATTGTTTAGATATTATACTTGCTCTGTGCAAAAATATTGCACAGAAATGACAGCTAGATTACAGGATAGGTTGGAAATGCACGATAAGGTCTGGGAGGTGTGGCATCGCCAAGAGGACCCGCCCTGAGCCGATGGTTGAGATACTACCTTACTTTCACCTCTCTTCTTTCTTAGCTTACTTTTCTAACTCTCTTTATCCCTTCTCTCTGTTCTATTTCTTCTTTTATGTTCTCCCTCACATTTCATAGGCTCTTACCTATCCTATGGCAAATTTCAATTATTATCTAACAGTTCATAGTATGATTTAGCAATGATCCTGCACCAATTACTGCCACAATGGCTGTACTTGCCATATCACTGTTCTAGCACTGCCTAGAACTTACTGTGTTCTGTCTATGTTCTTTTACCTGCTGAGATAACTAATAAAACTGTTATTTGAAAAAAAAAAAAATATTGCACAGAAAAGTCCTTTACTTCCTCTTCTGGAAGTCCCCCGCCAGCGCCGTCCACTCCTCCCTCTTGCAGGCCTCTACTTAGCAAGCCAGGTACTAAGAAGGCACCCATGCGCACTTGCTCCCGAGCCAGGCTGTGTGCGTCCAATACCAAACACAGCGCCAGTAAGCCACGCCCCACTCCCTCCTCACAAGCGTTTGACTTACAGCAGCAGCTCTCAGTGTCTCCTGAAAAGCAGGAAGTGTGTGTGTGTGGGGGGGGGGGGGGGGGGCAGTGCTGCACCTGAGACAGCACTGGAGGGGTAGGAGCCAGGTAAGTGTTTAGGGATGGGGGTGGGTAGGACAAGTGGTGGGGTGTTTTTACCCTAATGCAGAGAATGTATTAAAGTAAAAAAAAAAAAATTTTGACTTTAGAACCACTGAAAGCGGGTATAAAAAGTACAACATAATGCGCCTCTATAATCACGAATACATCACTAAAGACCAACCCTGGGAAACTTGAAAATGATCTCTTGTATCCCAGCACAAGAACATTTCCAATACCTGCAACTGAAACATTGGGTTTCCCCTCTTCAGCGCACTTCTTCTTATCCTTTCCACATGACTCACTTTGAGCAAATTTACCAACTTTCCCCGGGGTCTCCTTGACTCATCTCAGCCCTTTACGCATCTCTCAATGGTCGAGCATCCTCAGCACCCCTCTCATATCTGCTTTAATGGGAGCGAGACCTCCAGACCTCCATTGATATTGCAGATTGGAGCAAGGCCTGGAGGTAGGGTTACCACCTCATCCCTTTAAACCCGAACACGTATGAATTACACCCGTGGGAGCACAGGAGGGAGGGGGTCACGGGAGGAGTCAGACATGTGTGGACTGTGGAGAAGAGACCAGTGGCGTAGCGTGGGGGGTGCGAGGGGGGCGTAGGCCCCGGGCGCAACATTTGGGGGGCGAAATCCTGCTCCAGTATGTGTCACCGTCTCTCCATACAGCTAAATTCTATGTTCTGTGACCCCGTGCTCCAGCCGCCATATTCATTCTCAGGCCGGCCCCTGGCGCCCTGTGATTGGGCGAAAGGGGTCATGTGCGGCAGGTGGGGCTGGCCTGTCCTCAATCGCGGGGGAGCGGGGCTGGCCTTCGTTGTGGCCGCCATCTTCTCCTGCTCCTCCTCTCCGGCCCGGGTCACCAATCATGACGGCCGTCGCGGAAGGCAGTCTGTGGCCGCTGTCTTCTCCTCCTCTCCTCCTCTCCGGCCCGGGTCCCTGATCATCATTTTTCCCCGCCGGGGCAGGCAGTGTGACAGTCGGTGGCGCAGAGGCAGAGTAGATGGAAGAAAAAAAGGTAAGATACTCACTCGGCCTGGGGGGGGGGGATGGGGAGAGTAGATATGGTCTGGGGAGAGGGAGCAGCCAGAAAGTTAGTGTATAGTGTTGTGGGTAGTGTATAGTGTATTGGTCTGTGGGTAGAGTGTTGTGTAGCAGTCAGTATGTAGTGTATTGAGTAGTAGTGGTCTGTGGGTTGTGTAGTGGTCAGTGTGGTCAGTGTGTAGTGTAGTGTAGTGGTGTGTAGTGTTCAGTGTGGTGTGTAGTGGTCAGTGTGTAGTGTAGTGGTCAGTGTGGTGTGTAGTGGTTAGTGGTGTGTAGTGGTTAGTGGTGGTCAGTGTGTGGTGTAGTGTAGTGGTCAGTTTGTAGTGGTCAGTGTGTAGTGTGGTGGTGTGTGGTTAGTGGTGGTCAGTGTGTAGTGGTCAGTGTGGTGTGTAGTGGTCAGTATGGTGTGTAGTGGTCAGTGTGTAGTGGTTAGTGGTGGTCAGTGTGTAGTGGTCAGTGTGTGGTGTAGTGTAGTGGTCAGTGTGTAGTGTAGTGGTCAGTGTGTGGTGTAGTGTGTAGTGGTCAGTGTGGTGTAGTGGTCAGTGTGGTGTGTGGTCAGTGTGTAGTGGTCAATGTGGTGTGTAGTGGTCAGTGTGTAGTGGTCAGTGTGTAGTGTGGTCAATGTGTAGTGGTGTGTAGTGGTCAGTGTGGTGTGTGGTGGTCAGTGTGTAGTGGTTAGTGGTGTGTAGTGGTTAGTGGTGTGTAGTGGTTAGTGTGTAGTGGTCAGTGTGTAGTGGTTAGTGGTGTGTAGTGGTCAGTGTGTAGTGGTTAGTGGTGTGT
The DNA here is from genome assembly GCA_037952835.1 of Lithobates septentrionalis. NCBI lineage: Eukaryota > Metazoa > Chordata > Amphibia > Anura > Ranidae > Lithobates > Lithobates septentrionalis. The sequence continues at coordinate 3,940,087 of JBBDGP010000257.1, forward strand.
AGTGGTCAGTGTGTAGTGGTTAGTGGTGTGTAGTGGTCAGTGTTTAGTGGCATGTGGTGTGTAGTGTAGTGGTCAGTGGATAGTGTAGTGTATTGTGTAGTAGTATAGTGTAGTGGTCAGTATAGGAATCAGGTAGGTCAGTGTGTGGTGTTTAGTGTAGTGGTCAGTGTGGTGTGTAGTGGTCAGTGGAAAGTGTATTGTGTAGTGGGTAGTGTACTAGTATAGTGTAGTGGTCAGTATAGGAATCAGGTAGGTTGGTGTGGTGTGTAGTGTAGTGTAGTGGTCTGTGTATAGTGGATTGTGTACTGGATTGTATAGTGTAGTGGTCAGTGTGTAGTGTAGTGGTCGATGTAGGAATCGTGTAGGTTGGTGGGGTGTGTAGTGGTCAGTATAGGAATCAGGTAGGTCAGTGTGTAGTGTAGTGGTCCATGTAGGAATCGGGTAGGTCAGTGTAAGGGTCAGAATGAGATAGGTCAGGTCAGTGTATTGTGTAGTAGTATAGTGTAGTGGTCAGTATAGGAATCAGATTAGTGGTCAGGTAGATCATTATTATTGTAGGAAGGGAAGGGACTCAGGGAGTGCGAATTGTCCGCAGGTTAGGGGGCGCAAATTACTTGCCTTGCCCCGGACGCTGACAACCCACGCTACGCCACTGGAAGAGACTATAGGATAAAACTAGAGCCGCTAAGCTGGAGCCATTTGACTGAGCCCTGCATGGTGCACCTGAGAGGAGGTCAGTGACAGTGCTGCCAGGCCAGTCTGAGGGAGGGGGGGTTGCTGATGTAAGGGGGGAGTGAATACAATAATGTAAGGGGGCACCAATATAAAGGTTCCCCCCTATATTAGTACCCCCCCCCCCCTTACCTTAGTGTATTCACTCTGAAAAAGGTGGTTTCTGGTCACCAAAGTGCCCCCCACATCAGAGTTCCTGGCATTCCCCTTTACATGAGAGTCTGTAGGACTAGCACTTACAATGCAAGGGCAATGCTGCAGACCCTGATGTAAGTAGGAACGTAGTGGACTCTGATATAAGGTGGTCTCTAGTCACAAGAGCCCCCCCCCCTTACATCAGAGTTCCCCCTTAGATCATGATCTGCAGTGTTCCCCTTTACATAAGCATTGCCTTTCACTGTATGGGGGAATCCTGTAGACTCTGATGTAAGGGGGAACTCTGAAGTGGCTGGGTTATAGTAACCTGACCTGCATGTAAATAGGGAAATATGGTTTTTGACTTTTGTTTAACGTAACACCCCCTTCCTGCCCAAGCCATTTTTCAGCTTTCAGCGCTGTCACACTTTGAATGACAATTGCGCAGTCATGCTACACTGTAACCATGTGAAATTGTTATCATTTTCTTCACACAAATAGAGCGTTCATTTGGTGGTATTTAATTACTTCTGGGTTTTTATTTTTTCCTAAAAAAAAATAAAAAAAAGACCAAATATTTTGAAAAAAAAAGTTTTTCTTAGGTTATGTCAGTAAATTTTGTAAATAAGTAATTTTTCTCCTTCATTGATGGGCGTTGATGAGGCAGCACTGATGGGCAATGATGGGCTGCACTGATGAGGTGGCACTCATGGGCACTGATTAGGTGGCACTGATGAAGAGACACGAAGATGCCACACTTATGGGCACTGATAGGTGGCACTGATGAGCACTGATAGGCAGCACTGATGGGTGGCCCTGGTGGGTACTGGGGAAAGATAGGCAGCACTGGTGGGCACATATGGGCGGCACAGATAGAGGGCACGGATGGGCGGCATTGATGGGCGGCATTGATGGGCAGCAGTGATGAGCATTGATGGGCAGCAGTGATGGGCATTGATGAGCAGCACTGATAGCCAGCACTGACTGGCATCACTATTAATTGCTGGCACTTGTGGGCACTGATTGCTGGCACTTGTGGGCACACATTGGTGGCAATTGTGGGCACTGGTTGGCACTGATTGCTGGCAGTGATGGGTATACATTGCTGGTTAATTGTAATCAGGGCACTGATGAACAGTGCCCTGATTACATGCCTAGATGTCCTCTGTGAGGAGATGCCGCTGATCGGCTCTCCTCTCCTCACACTCTGTCAGTGTGAGGCGAGGAGCGCCAATTACCGGCATCTCCGTGTTTACATGTGACTGGCTGTGATTGGACACAGCCGATCACATGGTTAAAGAGCTGCGGCCGTAGCTCTTTACACAGATCGGGGTTGCGCCGTGTCCTAGCAACACGGCGCGGCCGCGATCGGCGTGCGAGAGCGGTCACTCTGGGAGGCCGTCATATGACGTCCACCCAGAATGAGAGCCGCACCGCCCAGTCATCATTTGATGGTGGGCGGGCGGCAAGTGGTTAAATATTGATATTTGCGCTGTTTAACACTGGAAACAGTCTTTTTGGGTACTTTTTTTGCAGCTTCTATTCGGGAATTGTATGCTAAAGGCACATTTTGTTACTGATTTCTTTATCACATTAAACAGTGCTAAGAAATCCTTTTAGACAGCCAAACTGTATGTTTTAAATGTACTGTAGGTCCCCTTTAATGGAGCCAAAAGCTTGCCTAATTCATTTATGCATTGGCCTTCCTCCCTGTAAAGTTTATGGTCAGCTTAAGGGCCCAAAACTGACAAATCGCCATGAACTTTATAAGACACTCAATATGTCAGCTCTATAGAAATGAATAAAACAAACTATTACACTTTAAATCATATATTGTCCTTTGATGGAACATTTCAAACTCGTTACAATTACCAAAGCCAGTGTTTTCCAATAAAATCTGCCTGGCTCCATTTAGTATTTTAATGTACTTTTTTTTTTCTACAGATTATAAAACCATTATGACCCATGTATGTAGCAGATTTATTCTCACAGTCACTGTCCACCTGGACTATTGTTTAAGCTCTGCATGTTATAGTTACATTGTTTAAAGACATCAGACGGTGTATTAAAGAACTGGCTGCGGAGGCCTTAATGACATTGCCAGATTGTCAATGAAGTGATTTCGGAGACTTTATGTCCATAATGAAAATAAACAAATCCAGAGTATTAAATTATCCTTTAACACTGATTTTTCTGCATGCAGTTGAATTTATATATCTTATAAGACACTCCTGAAGAAGACTGAGTAGTTTGCAATAGTTTAGTTGATTATATACTGTATATCTATATACACACTATATCACCAAAAGCATTGGGACACCTGCCCTTACACGCACATGAACTTTAATGGAATTCCAGTCTTAGTCCGTAGGGTTCAATATTGAGTTGGCCCACCCTTTGCATCTATAACAGCTTCAACTCTTCTGGGATATTTGTCCCCAAGGTTTAGGAGTGTGTCTATGGGAATGTTTGACCATTCTTCCAGAAGAGCATTTGTGAGGTCAGGCACTGATGTTGGCTCGCAGTCTCTGCTCTAATTCATCCTAAAGATGTTCTATCGGGTTGAGGTCAGGACTCTGTGCAGGCCAGTCAAGTTCCTCCACCCCAAACTCACTCATCCATGTCTTTATGGACCTTGTTTGTGCACTGGTGTGGAGTCATGTTGGAACAGGAAGAGGCCATCTCTAGACTGTTCCCACAAAGTTGGGAGCATGAAATTGTCCAAAATGTCTTGGTATGCTGACGCCTTAAGTTCCCTTCACTGGAACTAAGGAGCCAAGCCCGACCCCTGAAAAACAACCCCACACCATAATCCCCCTTCCGCCAAATGATTTGAACCAGTGCATAAAGCAAGGTCCATAAAGACATGGATGAGCGCGTTTGGGATAAACTAGAGCGGAGACTGCGAGCCAGGCCTTCTCATCCACATCAGTGTCTGACCTCACAAATTCTGGAAGAATGGTCAAACATTCCCATAGACACACTCCTAAACCTTGTGGACAGCCTTCCCAGAAGAGTTGAAGCTGTTAAAGCTACAAAGGGTAGGCCAACTCAATATTGAACCCTACGGGACTAAGACTGGGATGCCATTAAAGTTCATGTGTGTGTAAAGGCAGGCGTCCCAATACTTTTGGTAATATAGTGTATTCCAGTGATCCAGATCTCTGGCTTTGTGCATTGTAAACAAAGCAAATTTGGACCGCTATTAGGGGGTCACACTTCCCATGGTAAGCATGGTGTGAAATCATTGGCTGGTGACACTTCTACAATTTTTTTCACCACTTTCACGGCATGTGGGACTTCTCATTTTGATTGCTCTAAAGTACCTATATGGAATTGTGTATATATATGGACTTTATAAGGTTCTAATATTATTTTCATTTATTAGTGTTGCACTATTAGTTTTATAATGCTCAACTATAATCTATTCCAACAGGCTGCAGGGTAGACACCTGCACCGTACCTGCACTTTTACTCCTGCACAAAGTATAGCTTGCAATCGAAACAATTACCAAGCACACATGATATACACAATATACTGTATGCCACTCTGGAAAAATCTGATGTTGCCAGAACCTTCTAACATGGAGGGATTTGAGTATTGGAGGAAGGCTGGCATAACTTTACTTCATCAAATTTACCAGAATAACATCCTTAAATCTTTTCAGTCACTATCAGAAGAATATGGCCTTTCTAAACATTACTTCTTTCAATACCTGCAATTATGTCATGTCATGTCCCATACCCCAGGCACAATCCCACAAATCTCCACTAATATTTACCCCCTCTCCAACACTTACCTTAGGCCCCTTTCACACTGGGGCGGTAGGGGGCGTCGGCGGTAAAACAGCGCTATTTTTAGCGCTGTTTTACTGCGGTATTCGGCCGCTAGCGGTGCGGTTTTAACCCCCCGCTGGCAGCCGAAAAAGGGTTAAAACCCCTCGTATAGCGCAGCTATAGCCGCGGTATAGCTGCGCTGTCCCATTGATTTCAATAGGCAGGAGCGGTGAAGGAGCGGTGAATACACCGCTCCTTCCCCGCTCCAAAGATGCGGCTTGCAGGAGATTTTTTCTTCTCCTGCCAGCGCACCGCTTCATGAATGAATGAATGAATGAATGAATGATTTATAAAGCGCTACAAATGCGAACTGAATCGCCTCAAGGCGCTGGATGCATTCTCTGATGTTAGCTTCTCAGAAAAGGAAGGTCTTTAGTTTTTTTCTGAAGGCCTGGTGGTTTTCTTCCATGCGGATGTTGGTAGGAAGAGCGTTCCATAGTCGGGGTCCTTGGACTGCGAATCTTCGTTCTCCCTTTGCTTTGTAGCGGTATTTGGGAATGGTAAGGAGGTTTTGGTTAGCTGATCGTAGACTGCGATTCGGTGTATAGTGTTTTATTTTCTCGCGGAGATATGGTGGGGCGTTTCCTTGTACGCATTTGTGGGTGAGGCAGAGGGTCTTGAATGTGATCCGTTTCTTCACGGTTAGCCAGTGTAGGCTCTTTAGGGAGGGGGAGATGGATTCCCAGGGTTTTTTTCCTGTTAACAGTCTTGCCGCCGTGTTTTGGATGAGTTGTAAGCGCGCAAGCTGATATTGGGGTAGTCCTACGTAGAGCGAATTTGCGTAGTCGAGTCGGGAATTGATGATTGTTCCCACAACTGCCGCTTTGTCCTCTTCTGGGATGAAGGGGATGAGTCTACGTAGTTGGCGGAGGAGATGGTGGGATCCGCTCACCACTGATCCTATTTGTGCATCCATTGTCATTCCTGAGTCAAAAATGACTCCGAGACTCCTGGCTTTGGTGCTTGGGGAGATGGTCTGTCCAAGGATGGTGGGAGGTGTCCATGTAGTCTTTATTTTGGAATTTTTGTTAGCTTGTAGGAGAAGAAGTTCTGTTTTTGATCCGTTGAGTTTGAGGGAGCTAGTGGTCATCCAGTCGTCTATTGAGGAGAGGCATTTCTGTAATTGCTGATGATGATCTTTTTGTCCGTTGATACGAAGGTAGAGTTGGGTGTCGTCAGCGTATGAGTGGAAACAAAGATCAGTTTTCCTGATGATATTGAGAAGTGGGCGGATGTATATGTTGAATAGTACTGGTGACAAGGGTGATCCTTGAGGGACTCCGCAGGAGACTGCCCGGGTTTCCGAGGTGAATGTACCTAGTTTCACTGTCTGGGAGCGATTCTCTAGGAAGGATGTAAACCATTTTTGAGCAGAACCTGTTGCTCCTGCTACTTCAGCGAGGCGGACGAGTAAAGTGTTGTGGTTTACTGTGTCGAATGCTGCGCTAAGGTCTAACAGTACCAGGAGACTCTGTTCTCCGTCGTCTGCTGCTTCAAGGGCATCATCCCATATTTTGAGAAGTGCTGTTTCTGTGCCATGGCCTGGGCGGAAGCCTGATTGCAGAGGGTCCAGGAGTTGGTGTGTGTCCAGGTGGCGTTGTAGCTGTTGTACCACCGCTTTCTCCATAATCTTGGAGATGGCGTTGAGGCTAGTTATTGGTCTGCGGCAGTTAGGGTCCTTAGGGTCGAGATTGGCTTTCTTTAGCAGAGGTTTGACGATGCCTTGCTTGAGGGAGGTTGGCACAGTCCCTTCTTTAAATGATTGATTTATGAGCTGTGTTAGGATGGGAGCCAAGATGTTGGAACATTCTTTAAGCAGTTTAGTGGGGATGATGTCGTTCGGTGATGTGCTGTCTCGAAGGCTTCTGATGATGTTTTTGGTTGTATCTATGGTGATTGGGGACAAAATGAAATTCGGTGGTTGAGTGATGTTTGTGTCGATATCTTCTTTTTGCTTTGGTTCAGTGAGGGTGATCGTTGTTTTCTGATGGATTGATTTCCGAATGTTGTCGATTTTGTCGATGAAGAAATCTGATAACTCATTGCAGAATTCTTGAGTATCATTTCCTGGGGGCTCTAAGCAGGTCGGGTTCATAGACTGAGCCACTATTTTGAACAGTTCCCGCGGACGGTTTAAGGCGGAAGAGATGGTGTCTGAGAAATGTTCTTTTTTGGCTTTAAAGATTGCCTTGTGGTATTTCCCCGTGAGTGCTTTGTAGTTAGCATGGTTTTCCTTGGTAGGATTTCTTCTCCATGCTCTTTCAGCTCTTCTACGTTCTTGCTTGAGTAGGGTGAGAGTACCGTTGAACCAGCTGGAGTTTTTTTTGCGGATGAGTGTTCTACGTTTTGGCGCCACGAAGTCTGCTGTTTGTAGTAATACATTGCCCTCGGGCTTTCACACTGAACAAACAGCGGAGGCTGTTTAGGGGCGTTTTGCAGGCGCTATTTTTAGCGCAATACCGCCTGCAAACCGCCCCAGTGTGAAAGGGGTCTAAGTGGCACATACAACAGCTAGCAAACAAAAAGGATTGATAGCTGATGAATATTCTACCCTCCTTTTATCCATTAACTACTTCAGCCCCTAAAGTATTTGCCCCCTTAATGACCAGGCCATTTTTTGCACTACGGCACTGCGTTGCTTTAACTGACAATTGTACAGTCGTGTGACGTTGTACCCAAACAAAATTGACGTCCTTTTTTTTCCCACAAATAGAGCCTTCTTTTTTTTTTTTGCGCTATAAACAAAAAAATCACCGACAATTTTGAAATTTTTAACTTTCTGCTACAATACATATTAAAAAAAAATATAAAAAACAAATTTATTCATCAGTTTAGGCTGATATATATTCTTCTACATATTTTTGGTAAACAAAAATCACAATAGGCGTATATTAATTGGTTTGCGCAAAAGTTATCACGTCTACAAACTATGGGATAGATTTAGACACTTTTTTTTTATTGTTTTTATTGGTAATGGCGGCGCTCTGTGATTTTTAGCGGGACTGCAACATTGCAGCGGACAAATCTGACCCAAAATGACACTTTTTGGGGACCAGTGAAATTATTACATTGATCAGTGCTAAAAAAAATGCACTGATCAATGTAAAAATGACCCCTGGCAGGGAAGGGGCTAAGTGTGTTCCCTGGGTGTGTTCTAACTGTAGGGGGGATGGGCTACCAGGGACATGACAGAGATCACTGCTCCTGATCACTGGGAACAGAAGATCTCTGACACGTCATCTGGCAGAACGGGGAATCTCCTTGTCTACATAGGCAGTTCCTCGTCCTGCCTCTTACACTGCGATCATGGGTCGCCGGTGGACATCAAGTCTGCCGGACCCACGGGCACGCTCCCGCAGCAGGCGAGCGCCCGCCCGCTATCTCCTATGCAAAGACCGAGGTATACCTACAGCCAGGGGCGTTGCTAGGTCTACAAAAGATCTGGGGCTAGAGCCCATAGCAGCGTAGTAAAGAAAGTCATACGCTTGGGCGAGCATACACATGTATATACAATAATATACGTGTGTGTGCATATATATCCAGAGAGAGCCCCCCCACTTACATCAGGGTCCCCAGAGAGCCCCCTTACATCAGGGTCCCCAGAGAGCCCCCCTTATATCAGGTTCCCCAGAGAGCATCCTCCTTACATCAGAGTCCTCAGAGAGCCTCCCCCTTTCATCAGGGTACCCAGAGGGCCCCCCTTACATTAGGGTCCCCAGAGAGCCTCTCCCTTGCATCAGGGTCCCCAGAGAGCCCCCCACTTACATAAGGGTCCCCAGAGAGCCTCCCCTCCCCTTGGGGATCCCTGCAGAGACTCGGGGCTATTGGCCCCAGATTTGGGCTATAGCCCCAAAAGCCACCCCTCAGTGACGCCCCTGCCTACAGCGGTTTATGCAGGAGAGCCAACCTGCTGCAGTATAGTGACGGCGGCTGGTCAGCAAGCGGTTTAATCAAAGACTAATTCACACTGTTAGGCATATTGGAGGCAAGACCTTGGTCCCATTGACAATGATCAATGGGATAGGCCTTAGTAATTACCTTCAAAGTTTCACCGTTGTCCTTGCTCAAGTGTACACAATTACTTATACTCCACAAGGTATACCACACACTGCAAAACCTTTTGTTAGGGCAGTCCTGAATTACCCAATTGTACAAGATGCTCTGAGAAGAGGGAATTTTAATCCACATGTTGTGGAGATGTCTGAAATTATTCTTATACAGTTCATCTATCTATTTCAAACCTTAAAAGCACTGTACTCATTACAACTGCCCCTGGAACCTAAAATAGGTTCATTGGGCATTCTCCCCATGGATCTAGTTCATAAATCTCTACAACTAAAATCAGCCACAGATGGTTCGAATATCTGCCAGTTCAGCTGGAATCGGACAAGATTCAAACCATCTATGGGCAGGCTGTTGTACCCAAGACGATCCATTGACCGGTGCCAGCGGCTATAGCCACAAGCAATAATCACTGTTTTCCTGGCAGGAATGGCTGCCTGTCCCCCTCCCCCAGGAGTATACAATAGCTTCCGCAGAAGGGATTTCCCCATCAACACATTCAGTGTCAAGCGATTTTCTTTCTGCACTCATAAGGTAACTATATATTATATATATTATCCAGAAACTGAATGGACCTTTTCCACAACTCCATTATTCACACAGTGCAAGAATATGGTCAATAAGGTCAATATCTTACTAAAAAATGAAAAGCTTATCAACACAGGGGTTGCCCTTGAAAGTTCTTTGATGTGTTGATATCTTGGTTGACCTCCCCTAATCTAGCCCTATCCCCAACTGGCCTGTCTAGATTAATGCATAAATATCCAGCTAGTCCTGTTTACTCCCAATGAGATGGTTGGAATGCCTTATGCCGCGTACACACGAGCGGACTTTACGGCAGACTTTGCCTGGCGGACGGGATTTCGTCTGACAATTCGATCGTGTGTGGGCTCCAGCGGACTTTGTTTTCTCCAAAGTTGGACGGACTTAGATTTGAAACATGTTTTAAATCTATCCGTCGAACTCGAGTCCGGTCGTAAAGTCTGCTCGTCTGTATGCTAGTTCGACGGACAAAAAGCCACGCCAGGGCAGCTATTGGCTACTGGCTATGAACTACCTTGTTTTAGTCCGGCGTACGTTATCACGTACGAATTCGATGGACTTTGGTGGATTGTGTGTAGGCAAGTCCGTTCATTCAGAAAGTCCGTCAAAAAGTCAGTCGAAAAGTCAGCCGGGCAAAGTCTGCCGTAAAGTCCGACCGTGTGTACGCGGCATAAGTTGTATTATCTTGGCTTTAGACAAACTTTATTATTATGTTTTATGGTATATGATTTATCTGTCAATCATTAATTTTGTATACTGGTTTTGCACTCAGGTGCTTAACTCCATTACCTTTATTCTTTGATGATTGGAAAAGACTGTACTTACTATTTGTTTTCTATATTCTTTTTACAGTAATATGTAAAATGCAAAAATCTGAACTTTTTGTTCCAAACAAAAATTACCTGATTCAAAAAAAATTATTTTTTTATAAAGATCGATAATTCAGACCAAAAAGGAACGACAACTGAGTAGGAAGGAGGGATGTGGTATGGGACTGTGTGACACCACTTAAGAAAAGTCAAGCAAGCAGAAAGATTTTGGCTAACAGCCAATGAGATTCTGGAAACTGTAATAAGGGCAGATATGTCTACATTTATTTCTTTACTTTTGATATGGACAGTAAAGGGCCATCTATATAGACCTTATCTTTTGTGTCTATGGAGATATATGGTATTGCCGAACTGCTCTTATTTCCATTAACCACAAAATATTGATATGAATATTTTATTGATCGTTCCTTAATTACTTTTCCAGCTGCTTTGTATTGCCACTAAAAACTCACAAGAGAGAAGAAAGTTTTAGGAAGGCAGGAAAAGTTACCATAAGATATTGTGTGTCTTCTTATTACCCAATAATTTATACAATAAGTTGAAACACATGCGGAGAGGTTTAACGTGGTTATTAAGAGAATATTTCTTGTAATAAACTGGGGCAGGTTGCTCTCTATGAGTTGGTGGATTTTCTTCAGAGTGTTCAGCAAGCTTCTTCTGCTACTAGAGGGAAAGCCATTCTGTAGAGAAGAACTGATGAAAAGGCAGGGAGGAACTGTTTGCTTTTCAGTCCTTTTGTAAAATTTAAATCTCACAGCCATTCTTAGCATATTACCAGCATTGGGCTCTCAACAAACAGTCTACCTAAACCCCCCAAATCGATCTTTTTTTTTTTTTTTTGGGCCTATCTTAAAGTGGATGTAAACCCGAATTTTTTTTTTTTTTTTTTATATATATATCATACTGTAGAGTATAAGATTTCCTATCATTTGAGCCCAGTCTTGCAACACAGAGTTAATCCATCTCTGAGCAATCCTCTTTTATTGTTCATTGAGAAAAATCTTGACAAACTGAGAAAAACTTTGTCAAATACTCCCCCTTGCTGTGAGTGACAGCCTAAGACACATGCATTATTTTTTAATTCCCTCCCCCACTCCTTTCTTCAGCAGCTCTGCAAGGATTGGCTGTTCCACACCTCAGCATGATTTGGCATGCTGAAGTCATGTGGTTACTTTCCTGTCTTTTCACTGGATGTTAGAGATCATAGCAGAAGTTCAGTGTTAGAAATACACAGGGGAGTATAGAGGTGGGTGGGGAGTCTACTGACATCACAACTCCACCCACCGAGCTCCAGACAACAGACCCACCCACAGAATCTGCAGTTTTTCGGGTCTCATAACAGACAGAGGGGAGACATTTGACAGGTAAAGATACATGCAGGAGGCATGAATATCCTTATAGATAACCCGTATGGCAGTAGTTTAGAAAGGATGACATTGGGTTTACATCCACTCTAAGGTAAGGGGCCTGGAGCTACAGCTCTAATAGCCCCTATGTTAATCTGGCCCTGTCAACTCCCAAAAGATGATGAAGAACTGGGAGTTAATAATGCTAAACTATACTCTTTGGTCTGCCTATTCCTGCAGGCGGCAGGGTTGGGTGTTTTGTATTGACACCTTGCACTTTTACTCCTGCACAAAGTATAGCTTGCAATCAAAACAATTACCAAGCACACATGATATACACAATATACTTTATGCCACTCTGGAAAAATCTGATCTTGCCAGGACCTTCTAACTTGGAGGGATTTAAGTATTGGAGGAGTAAAAGTGGGACCGCTGCCTGGTTGACACCGCCGTCAAATTTGGTGATGTGAGTTTATCCCAGTAGGGTAATCACGCATGGAGGGCTGCATCCATCCATCTATTTCTATGGTGCCACTTACACAGGGTTGGATATACTTCTGCTACTAGAGGGAAAGCCATTCTCAAGAGAAAAATTGATGTAAATGCAGGGAGGAACTGGTTGCTCTCCAGTCCTTTTGGAAAATGTTAATTTCACAGCCATTCTTAGCATATTACCAGCATTGGGCTCTCAACAAACAGTTTTTATGTAGGGCTGTTGCACACTATTGACATGAATGGTTGTATACCACTGTAATTGTGTATATGGGGTTGCTATTGTGAACACCAATACAAGGTATGGGAGTATGCAAAAAATAGAGCTGTATACATCTGTACAGGCATTCATGTCAATGGCGGACTGTGTACTGCACTTAGGCCTCCTGGACTGAGAAAATACACCAGCAATTATGCTGAACAGGCTCAGCCACCTATGTGAATGAGCTCTTAAAGTGCATGTCCACCTAAAACATTTTTTGTTTAAGATCGAGTTGGGGAAGGATTAGAAGCCCTGTCAGGTTTTTGCTACTATCCAGGGCTGAGGAATAGTGAAAGAAAATCTCCAACAGTAATACATACAGCAATAAAAAGCTTAGATGGGTTCAGGCCTTCGTTTACTCTACTAAAAAAGTGCTTCTATCCCTGTTGATGATTTTTCCCTCACTTCCTTTCTGGTGAAACCGCTGTCACTGTTGTAGAAAGAGTAGAAAAATCATCTGGGAGCCTAAGATAGCAGTAAAACCTTGATAGGGGTTCTATGTTTTCCCCACTCTATCCAAAGCTGAATCAAAAAGTTTGGGCTGGACTTAAAATGAACCTTTCCCCAGATTATGCAAAGTATTTACACAACATATTCTGAGTAAGCAGTAAAAGCATTCAAGTACTCATTCAACTTTTCATGCAGTATATATGCATTGCAAGGAAATTAGCACATTAGACATGTGCACAGCCAAAAAATTCGTTCATTTTCGCTTTTGTTTCATTAGTTTATTATCTTTTTTTCGTTTTTCGGGTCATTCGTTATGATCGCGATTCGTAAATTCGTTCATTCGTAAATTCGTAAATGTGTTCATTCGTAAATTAGAACATTCGTACATTCGTTCATTCGTACATTCGTACATTTTTACATTTGTACATTCGGAAATTCGGAAATTTGTAAATTCGAAGTTTGAAAATCCAAAGACCCGAAAATTCAAAAATCTGAAATAGTAACTAACTATTAAATTATAGGTATTGTAATTTCCTTTCAAATTTGACTGTCAGTGAACGTAACAAATACGAATTTATCCGAAGTTACGAATTATCCAAAATGAATGCTGCATCTAAACGAATGGAACGGAACAAATTAATAATAAATAATAATAATAAAACGTTGTTATTTTTTATTATTGTTGTTTATTATTATTAATTCATTACGTTCCATTACGTTTTTTCGGATCATTCACAACTTTGGATAAATTTGTATGTGTTACGTTCACTAACAGCCAAATTTGAAAGGAAATTACAATACCTATAATTTAAAAGTTACTAGTAATTACTAATAGTTAAGTTATTATTAGTTAACTATTATTTCAGATTTCCGAATTTTCGAATTTACAAATTTACGAATTCACTAAAATTTACAAATGTACGAATGTACGAATGTACATTCGTAAATTGCAAATGTAGGAATGCCCGAATTTACGAATGTCCAATTTTAACAAATTTACGAATATTCAGAAAAAATTCGTTAAACGGGTTTTCGTTAATTTGGATATTCCCGAATTAACGAATTTGTCGAAATTCGTTAAAAAACGAATTCGGAACGAAACTAATTGCACATGCCTACACAACATAAGCAGTGTGTTTGTATATGAGAACAGAATCTTGACAGTAGGTGTTTCTATGGTGTTTGACATCATCTGAAATCTTGCTCTAAAGCAGCCTTTCATAACCTTTTTTCCCCAGAAGAACCCTTCAAATAATTTTCTGGTCTCAGGGAACCCCTGCTAAAATGTATTTATTGGGGGTCAGTGAGAAGAATACCCCCTTGTAGTGTTGGTCGGAATGCCATATTTAAAGGTTATTGGTATTATACCCCTGGCTCTACCAAGTGGCCTTGGACCCAAAATTATACATGTACCTCAACCAACCTCCGCAGGAGCTTCTCTAGAGTCTTTGATCATTTGATCATGAGAATCTCAGAGAATGAATAACTTCAAAGCAGCTAAAGAGGTCAGGGATGGTATGTTTTAAAACTTCTTATATTGCTTTTATGAATATGTAAATAGTTTATTGTCTGTAGTCCACAGAAAAAATGCAATTTAGTTGTTTGACAAAAGGTTTTATTGGATTAAAAAAATAAAGATATTTTAAGGAGCAGTATACAAAAAAGTGAAGCACAATAACAGAGTGCAAGAAGAGGATCCAGTGCATTATGACTGATTTGAATACATCTGGAAAAGGTATGTCTGAAATAAATGAAACAGAGAGTGCATTTGCATAGTGTAAGATTCTCAAAAAAAAAAATCTTTAATTGGTTAAAATAAATGTATTGTTCCAACAAAATTAATAAAAAAGACATGCTTCTCCAATTTATATAAGTGAAAAAAAGGGGGGGATCAAACTGCGCTAGCAAAAGCCCACACTATACACAAATAAACAAGTGAATAAGTGAACAAAAAAATAATAAACAGCAGAAATTCTCCTGAATAGGGATGAGCTTCGAGTTCGAGTCGAACTCATGTTCGACTCGAACATTGGCTGTTCGCAAGTTCGCCAAACAGCGAACAATTTGGGGTGTTCGCGGCAAATTCGAATGCCGCAGAACCCTTTAAAAGTCTATGGGAGAAATCAAAAGTGCTAATTTTAAAGGCTTATATGCAAGTTATTGTCATAAAAAGTGTTTGGGGACCCGGGTCCAGACCCCCACAACCACCGGCCAGGGTTGTGGGGATGAGGCCCTTGTCCTCATCAACATGGGGACAAGGTGTTTTGGGGGGCTACCCCAAAGCACCCTCCCAATGTTGAGGGCATGTGGCCTGGTACGGTTCCTGAAGGACCTGAAGGGTCTGGTATGGAATTTAGGGGGAAACCCCACGTCCTTTTTTTTTTAAATTTTGGCGGGGTTCCCCTTAATATCCATACCAGACCTGAAGGGCCTGTATGGAATTTAGGGGGACTCCCACTTCATTTTTTTTTTTAATTTTGGTTCGGGGTTCCCCTGTGGGGAATTCCCATGCCGTTTTTATCAATGAACTTCTATGTGTATTGTCGGCAATGCAATAGCCGCGAGTAGTTTTAAATGGGTTTTTTAATTCGAAATGTCATTTTGCTGTCAGACTGTTCTAAACACAGGAAACATGCGCCCCTTTACAGGCATACTATAGACACCCCCCAGCTACGAAATTTAAAGGGATATTACACTTTTATTGTTTGACTTTAAGCATTATTAAAATCACTGCTCCTGAAAAAACGGCCGTTTTTAAAACTTTTTTTTGCATTGATCCATGTCCCCTGGGGCAGGACCCAAGTCCCAAACACTTTTTATGACAATACCTTGCATATAAGCCTTTAAAATTAGCACTTTTTTCCTGTTCGCATGTTCTGGTGCGAACCGAACAGGGGGGTGTTCGGCTCATCCCTACTCCTGAACAACATAAATCCAGTGCGAAGTAAGGAAAAACAATAGAATCGCGCTAATTTATATAAGTACCTCCTGTACCTTTTGTATTGTACTGTAATTGTGTTGTCCCCCTTATACATTGTAAAGCGCTGAGTAAACTGTTGGCGCTATATAAATCTCGTATAATAATAATAATAAGTACCATCTCATTGAATAAACAAATGCACTAATCCCTCCATTAGTGCTTCATTTGAAGACTGGCCTCTACCTTTTCATCAGAGCCAACTAGAAAATATTAGGGGACTCTATACATACCCCAGTATAGAATGAGTGCATGCGTTGGTTGATGAGATGTTCCTAAAAGAATTGAGGGAAGCGTGTTTTTTAATCAGTTTTGTCAATACAATATATTTATTTTAACAAATTAAAGATTTCTCAGGATCTTACACCAATGCGCTCTCTGTTTCATTTACAGTTTTTCTGAGGATTCCCTGGCCTGGAGAGAGCTGCACGGAAGTGGATGTTTTTTTCTACTATATTAAGTTGAAGAAAGTGACTCTGTGCCAATAATTTGAACTTTGGCAGACATAGACGTGTAGATTCCATCGCTCTTGAGCGCTTGCATTAGTTTATCATTTTTGGATGTATGAAATAAAACACAACAAATGCCTGGAGGCAAGGTACTACCTGCAAGGAGTTTGCATGTTCTCTCTATGCCTGCGTGGGCTTCCTCCGGGTACTCCGGTTTCCTCCCACACTCCAAAGACATGCTGACAGGTTAATTGGCTCCGGTCTAAAATTGGCCCTAGTATGTATGAATGTGAGTTTAGCCTCGTACACACCACTAGTTTTATTTCGTTCAACCCAGTGGGTTGAATGAAAAAAAAACTGGAAGATCAGGTCAGAGCTGCTGTACTAACAAACTGATGTTAGTACAGCAATCTCCCCTGCTGTGCTATTGTGTTCTGACAGGGGGACATCCCCAGAACACTGCCGGTCAGCGATGACCGGGAGGCGGTCGGCAGACCTTTTTTCAGTCACGAATCTTCGTCAGAAGCCGGGCAAATGGCTGGCTTCTGTAGTACTGGCTACCGTACACACGGGCCGAATGTTGGCCAGTTTCTATTGATTCGTCTGATGCCACCCGACATTTGGCATGTGTGTAGTAGGCTTTAGGAACCATAGATTGTAAGCTCCTAGAGGGCAGGGGCTGATGTGAATGTATAATACACACTATATTACCAAAAGTATTGGGATGCCTGCCCTCACACGCACATGAACTTTAATGGCATCCCAGTCTTAGTCCGTAGGGTTCAATATTGAGTTGGCCCACCCTTTGCAGCTATAACAGCTTCAACTCTTCTGGGAAGGCTGTCCACAAGGTTTAGGAGTGTGTCTATTGGAATGTTTGACCATTCTTCTAGAAGTGCATTTGTGAGGTCAGGCACTGATGTGGACGAGCAGGTCTGGCTCACAGTCTCTGCTCTAATTCATCCCAAAGGTGTTCTATCGGGTTTGAAGTCAGGACTCTGCTCATCCATGTCTTTATGGACCTTGCTTTGTCCACTTGTCCAAATCATTTGGTGGAGGGGGGATTATGGTGTGGGGGTTGTTTTTCAGGGGTTGGGCTTGGCCCCTTAGTTCCAGTGAAGGGAACTCTTAAGGCATCAGCATACCAAGGCATTTTGGACAATTTCATGCTCCCAACTTTGTGGGAACAGTTTGGGGCCCCTCCATGTTCCAACATGATTGCGCACCAGTGCATAAACAAGGTCCATAAAGACATGGATGAGTGAGTTTGGGGTGAGTTTGGGGTGGAGGAACTTGACTGGCCAGCACAGAATCCTGACCTCAACCCTATAGAACACCTTTGGGATGAATTAGAGCGGAGACTGTGAGCCAGGCCTTCTCATTCTCATCAGTGCCTGACCTCACAAATGCGCTTCTGGAAGATTGGTCAAACATTCCCATAGAAACACTCCTAAATCCTATGGATAGCCTTCTCAGAAGAGTTGAAGCTGTTAAAGCTGCAAAGGGAATTCATTTGTTAAAAAAAAAAAAAAAAAAGCTGCAAAGGGTGGGCCAACTCAGTATTTAACCCTACGGACTAAGACTGGGATGCCATTAAAGTTCATGTGTGTGTAATGGCAGGCATCCCAATACTTTTAGTAATATAGTGTATATGTAAAGAGCTGCGTAAATTGACGGTGCTATATAAGTATCTGAAATAAATAAATATATAAAATAAATAAATCAAGTAGGCAATTGTGAGTAAGGGGCTGAGCCTGGAGTTGGGCTTTAAGTTAAGTTGAGTTTTAAAGACTTCCATGCCCAGACTTGAGCTGAAGAACCAGGCTAAAGCTCACTTTAAAAAATAAAGCTGTCCTGAAGGCTGCTATTGATGACCTCCTTCTAAAAAAAAAAAAAAAAAAGCTAGCAGCCTAGTTGTAATACTGTGCCACTAGCTTTAAAGAGAAACTGAACTCTGGAAGATGTGGTTAAAAGCCTGGTCACAAGCATTGTGTGTGGTCTCCCTGCTGATCTTTCCCTATTACTGATTTACCATGTCTGGTTCTGCATTGTGTCTCTGTGTAGAGGCGATTTTGAAGCTATGCTTCCTCATGTCAGAACTTTCAGCAAAGAGAACAGTGAACAGAACAGCAGCCACATAACTAAATCACACTCCAAATCTCCTAAGACTAGCATTCAGGGCAGCAGTGCCTTAGATCTCACATTGCAGATATTAAGCTTTGAGGCTGTAGGTACAGGAGCACCTCGGTACAATCACATAAGAAGAAGTGCACTGCTTAGGCAGAATTAACATTTCTACATGTATCTTATACCATAAAAAATCTTAATCTTTTTAGTTCAAGTCAATAGTTCTAAATTACTGACATTCTTAGCTTCTTCTGGGGAAAAAACTGCTTTAAACATTTCTGATGCATCGAATGCATTTAACCAAAATTGTTCAAATTCAATGAACTGTCAAGATTTTCACTGAAATGTAAAATAAATTAACACTCAGTTTTCCCTGTTAAAGAATACAGCTCTCCTTGCTGGAGAATGCAAAACTATATACGTTTACATCCCCTGGCAGCCACAGCCATTTTTATCCAAAAAGTCAAGCTAAAGGTATATTCCTAAAAAAAAACAACCAAAAATAAACAAAAAAAAAAAAAACTTGTGTACAAGCGCACATCTTAGAGAGAACTGAAAACATAACACTTGCAAGTTTTTGGAAATTCCAAGAAAGTTACATTTATTTTTAAATTTTTTTTGTAATTCTTTATTTTACAGTCTTTCAATATGTCAGGGCAGAAAAACCAGATTCACCAACATAGTACAGGCATATAGACCCAGAACAGGCCAAATATATACACATTTCTGTGTAGGCAATACAACCGAAGTAAATAAGATGGACGATACATTTATTTTAATCTGCAGCAGATCAGGTGCTTCCTCTCCCCACTGACCTGCAGAGAATGGAATTTAAACATTGAGTGAAACACATCTGTTCTCTCCTCTCTGTATATATGTGATGTATTTAACATTCACCATAAAGAACACACCTCTGATGGGAACAATAGTACATGTGGGAATAGTTAACAATAGATAAAGTTAAATTGGCTATGCAATGATGCAATTCTGAATGTTATTACACGGACTCACAAATGTGGCTGTAAATAATTTGCATGACTTATTCTGGTGATAAATGAAACAGTATAAGTGACTTAGAGGAAACTGGAGCAATTTGTGCTTTTAAAACATGATTTAAGCCAGAGGCAGACAAATTGATGTCAAATTTAGTAACTCGTTCTGCCAAGTAGCTAGTGTGCTTTTCTATGTATCTAAAAGCCCCATGTTACCTCTGACTGCCATAGAAATGGTTTGGCACCACCCAAACGATAGGCTCTTGGGATTTGTCACAAATGATGAAGGAACGTCAAAGTTTCAAATTCCTTGAAATTTTGGGAAAATTAGGTAATTTGAGTAATGTTTCATAATTTTGGCAAAAGGGTTAGGCTCAGCTCACACTACTGTGATTCATTTTTTCCGCGATTTTTAGTGCAACTATGTTGTCCAAAATTGCACCGTGCTAAGTCACATTAATGAGAATGGGCACCATTTATTATAATGTGATTTTCACTATCACGTCAGATCAGAAAACGCACTAGTGCGAAATAGCACTTATAATCAATAGAGAATGCAAAATCAAGCTTGTTCTTGGTGGCTTTTAAAGGTCCAATGGGTTTAAATGGCTACTGAGGGTTGCAAGAGCTCTTTTCAACTCTACTGGACCTGCTCTTGTTCTAAAAATGGCTCCTCATTATCCTCATTATGTTACTTTTTTCACAGAGAGAAAACACACAGTGAAAAAAATCAAAATCAAAAATTCAAAGTGACAATATGCTAATAAAAGTAAAATATACCGTATATATTTAAATATAAGCCGACTTTTTCAGCACATTTTTTATGCTGAAAAAGGCCCCCTCGGCTTAAACTCGAGTGAGGGTCTCCCGCTGTGTCATGCAGTCTTAATCAGGCCTGGACTGGGACAAAAAATAGGTCCGGGCATTTTAGACTGAGCAGCCAACTTTTCCAGGGACCGGGGGGGGGTTGTTGGTAGACATTTGCGGGGGTGGCTGGTATCGGTCCTCCACACTGTAATGTGCAGGGACACTGTGATATAAAGGGAACTGCACTGTAAAGGGGCACTGTAATTGCAGTCCCCTTTATATTACAGTGTCCTGGTCCTATTGTGGCCATACAATGCTAGTACTGTCTGTCTCCTATTGTGCCCACACTGCCCAGTGATCCTGACCTGCTCTCTCAGGTGGTCCTGGACAGCATGGCGCCCTCTTTTTGGTGGTGCGGTACAGCATGGCTCTCTCTGGTGGTATGGTACAGCATGGCTCTCGTGGCTCTCTGGTGGTGTGGGTACAGCGTGGCTCTCTCTGGTGGTGCGGTACAGCGTGGCTCTCTCTGGTGGTGGGGGTACAGCGTGGCACTCTCTGGTGGTGCGGGTACAGTGTGGGGCTCTGGTGGTGCAGGTACAGCGTGGCTCTCTCTGGTGGTGTGGGTACAGCGTGGCTCTCTCTGGTGGTGGGGATACAGCATGGCTCTCTCTGGTGGTGCGGGTACAGCGTGGCTCTCTCTGGTGGTGGGGATACAGCGTGGCTCTCTCTGGTGGTGCAGGTACAGCGTGGCGCTCTGGTGGTGCGGGTACAGCATGTCTCTCTCTGGTGGTGTGGGTACAGCGTGGCTCTCTCTGGTGGTGTGGTACAGCGTGGCTCTCTCTGGTGGTGTGGGTACAGCGTGGCTCTCTCTGGTGGTGGGGGTACAGCGGGGCTCTCTCTGGTGGTGTGGGTACAGTGTGGTGCTCTGGTGGTGCGGGTACAGCGTGGCTCTCTCTGGTGGTGTGAGTACAGCGTGGCTCCCTCTGGTGGTGGGGATACAGCGTGGCTCTCTCTGGTGGTGCGGGTACAGCGTGGCGCTCTGGTGGTGCGGGTACAGCATGGCTCTCTCTGGTGATGTGGGTACAGCGTGGCTCTCTATGGTGGTGCGGTACAGCGTGGCTCTCTCTGGTGGTGTGGGTACAGCGTGGCTCTTTCTGGTGTTGGGGATACAACGTGGCTCTCTCTGGTGGTGCGGGTACAGCATGGCGCCCTGGTGGTGCGGGTACAGCGTGGCTCTCATGGCTCTCTCTGGTGGTGCAGGTACAGCATAGCGCTCTGGTGGTGCAGGTACAGCGTGGCTCTCTCTGGTGGTACGGGTACAGCGTGGCTCTCTGGTGGTGCGGGTACAGAGTGGTGCTCTGGTGGTATGGATACAGCGTGGCTCTCTCTGGTGGTGTGGGTACAGCGTGGCTCTCTCTGGTGGTGGGGGTACAGCGTGGCGCTCTGGTGGTGCGGTTACAGCATGGCTCTCTTTGGTGGTGCGGGTACAGCGTGGCTCTCATGGCTCTTTCTGGTGGTGCGAGTACAGCGTGGTGCTCTGGTGGTGCGGGTACAGCGTGGCTCTCATTGTTCTCTCTGGTGGTGCGGGTACAGCGTGGCACTCTGGTGGTGCGGGTACAGCGTGGCTCTCTCTGGTGGTGCGGGTACAGCATGGCTTTCTCTGGTGGTGCGGGTACAGCGTGGCTCTCTCTGGTGGTGGGGACACAGCGTGGCTCTCTCTGGTGGTGCGGGTACAGCGTGGCGCTCTGGTGGTGCGGGTACAGCGTGGCTCTCATTGTTCTCTCTGGTGGTGCGGGTACAGCGTGGCACTCTGGTGGTGCGGGTACAGCGTGGCTCTCTCTGGTGGTGCAGGTACAGCATGGCTCTCTCTGGCGGTGCGGGTACAGCGTGGCTCTCTCTGGTGGTGGGGACACAGCGTGGCTCTCTCTGGTGGTGCGGGTACAGCGTGGCGCTCTGGTGGTGCGGGTACAGCGTGGCTCTCATTGTTCTCTCTGGTGATGCGGGTACAGCGTGGCACTCTGGTGGTGCGGGTACAGCGTGGCTCTCTCTGGTGGTGCAGGTACAGCATGGCTCTCTCTGGTGGTGCGGGTACAGCGTGGCTCTCTCTGGTGGTGGGGACACAGCATGGCTCTCTCTGGTGGTGGGGATACAGCGTGGCTCTCTCTGGTGGTGCGAGTACAGCATGGTGCTCTGGTGGTTTGGGTACAGCGTGGCTCTCATTGTTCTCTCTGGTAGTGCGGGTACAGCGTGGCTCTCTCTGGTGGTGCGGGTACAGCATGGCTCTCTCTGGTGGTGCGGGTACAGCGTGGCTCTCTCTGGTGGTGCAGGTACAGCGTGGCACTCTGGTGGTGTGGGTACAGCGTGGCTCTCTCTCTCTGGTGGTATGGGTACAGTGTAGCTCTATCTGTTGGTGCTGGGGCTATTAGTTCCCCCAGCACAGTCCTCTTTCTTTTTCCATGTCTCCTGTAGTACCTGCTACAGTGTAGCGCTACTCGGCTTGTTTCCAGCTTTTCTTTTTTCCCCAGCACAGTGCATGCTGGGGACTGTAGGCTGTAGCTGTCTCCCTGCTGAGATCAATTGGGCCTCCTATCTCTGGGACTACATTTCCCATGATGCCCCACTAGTTTTTTCTGATTGGCCCTCCGCTGTGGCCAATTGGGAGGGAAGAAGAACAAGCAGGAAGCTTTCTTCTCTCCCGTGCTGCCGACATGGGGGGGCATCCTGACAGCGGCCCGCAGCCCCCCCCCTTACCCCACTGTGCGGACACCTATGGCTGGAGAAGGAGGAGCAGTCCATAGGGGCCTAGAGCGGAACTGTCAGCGTGGCTCTGAGGCTGAGCTGTGTGTGAGAGACACACAGCTCAGCCCATGCAGCCGCTAGTTCCTCCGAAGACACAGGCACGGCCGCATAGCGGTAGGTGATCGGTGGCTGTGGCCTGTTAACCCTGTCCAGGCCGCGGTTGCTGCTTACCTCTGCTGATCATCAACAGGCCACAGAACGGGTGGCCCGGCCCACCGGGCAAATGCTTGGTCTGCCCTATGGCCAGTCCAGACCTGGTCTTAACTGTTCGGCGGCCATCCAATTAAGAAAATGTGGCGCTCGCAAATGTTATTAAACATGTGTAACCAAGTGTAGATGAGTGCAGATGTGAATATACAAAGCAAAAAACATGTAAATAAAGTCCAAATAAATGTGCTGAATGTTCTGATCCGCAATGGGAAAAAACTTTTGAAGTGCAATGGACCACAGACGCTCCAGGACTTTTCAGGTGCAGAAACGCCACCCCCACATGTGTCCCCACTCACCAAATGGCGATGACCCCCAACTTTGCAGTCTGGGGGTCACTTCAGGCTTATGTGATGGTATCCATAGAAGCTCAGGAGTTGTGTGTGCACATCAGATCAAAGGATTTCTTGTTGGAATTTCTCAGCAGAATCACCAGGCACCAAAAAAGGATAAAAAAAATTGGAACTAATAGTGAAAAGTACCGTTTGAAAAGGGATTTATTCCATATACAAATGGGTACTTACAAAATAGTTGATAAAAACAGGCATGTAAAGGGATTAGAGATGGATCCGGACGCTGCTCACGGCGTGCGTTCCAGAAACCAGGAAGTGCGTTCCAAGGAGAAGGAAATGACGTCAGTGCCACCGGAAATACGTCGACATGTTTCGCCAATCTACAGTCTTATCAAAGACCTAATTCCCGGCCCACTCAACCGTCTTAAATAGAGGAAAGAAGGAACCATCCCCCACACAGGCTGCAGACTGCAAAGCTGGGGGTCATCGCCATTTGGTGAGTGGGGACACATGTGGGGGTGGCGTTTCTGTACCTGAAAAGTCCTGGAGCGTCTGTGGTCCATTGCACTTCAAAAGGTTTTTTTTCCCATGGCAGATCAGAACATTCAGCACATTTATTTGGACTTTATTTACATGTTTTTTGCTTTGTATATTCACATCTGCACTTATCTACACTTGGTTACACATGTTTAATAACATTTGCGAGCGCCACATTTTCTTAATTTTATGTTTCTAGAGAGTAGCACTTTGTGTGTGGCAGCTGCTTTAGTTTTCTTTTTCACTGTTTTTTCACCATTCAGAGCGAGTTTAACTTTTATATTATTCACTTCTGTTCATGTGGGCCGCACAGCAGAAATCTTGCAGGACATGTAAGTATAGATCTTTAGATCTTGGGGGGGGGGGGGGGGGGGGGTTGTTGCAGGTCATTTAACTGCAGAAAACAGGTTATAACTGTACTAAAACTTTTCTAACCCTTTAAGTAAGGTCACACAGTATACAGCACTCCTGGTGTTTACTGTAGATTAGAAGCAGAAGGGGTTACTAGCAGCATTGGTTAGGTATACTCTCTCTATATGTTCTAGATACTTTGGTTTCAATCCTAAAACACCTGGTCATAGATGTGTAAGATTCAGTATTTATCACTCTAGCAGGTTTAGGTCCCTTCAATTCCTGCTTTTACAGGAGAAACTGAGAGCAGTGGAGTCACAGGCTCCTGTGAGGAGGGAGCAGGGGCATAGATTACCGGCAATGTGTGTGCGTCTATGGACACACATAGCCTGACTTGGGATCCAGCGGGATTGTGCATGTTAGGGTGCCTTCTTAGCACCCAGTTTGCTACAGGAGAAAAGAACTCAATTTGCTTGGTCTCCATGGCTGCACTCTCCGTTGGTTCGAATCTTACCTATCTCATCGCACCTCCAGTGTCACAACTCCACTTCCTCTTCTCCAACTCCTCTTACCGTTGGGGTCCCCCAAGGTTCTGTGCTTGGACCTCTACTATTCTCGATCTGCACGTCCTCCCTGGGTCAGCTGATAGCCTTTCATGGCTTTCACTACCATTTATATGCTGATGACCCCCAAATCTATCTCTCTGCTCCTCAGCTCACCCCATCAATCTCCTCACGCATCACTGATCTACTAACAGACATATCAGCCTGGATGTCAAACCACTTCCTCAAACTGAATCTAAAACTGAGCTCTTAATATTTCCTCCCCCACGTGCCCCTTCCCCTGACTTCTCTGTCAAGATCAATGGCACATCTATCTGTCTGTTCCCGCATGCCGGGGTGCTAGGGGGTAACCTTAGACTCTGAACTGTCCTTTCAGGCCCACATACAATCCCTGTCCAAATCATGCCGCCTTAGCCTCCGCAACATTTCCACAATACGCCCCTTTTTAACTAATGACACCACCAAACTCCACCAAGCTTCTAATTCACTCCCTGGTTATCTCTCGCCTCGATTACTGCAACTCCCTCCTCATTGGATTAACTCTACATAGACTATCCCCCCTTCAGTCCATAATGAATGCCGCTGCAAGACTCATCCACCTTACCAACCATTCAGTGTTCTCCACCCCTCTCAGCCAATCCCTCCACTGGCCTTAACTCACCCAAAAAATAAAATTCAAAGTACTAACAATAATTTACAAAGCCACCCACAGATCTGCCCCCAGCTACATCACTAACCTAGTCCTAAAATACCAACCAAGCCGCTCTCTTCGGTCATCCCAAGACCTCCTACTCTCTAGCTCCCTTGTCACCTCCTCCCATGCTCGCCTCCAGGATTTCTCCAGAGCTTCTCCCATCCTTTGGAACTCACTACCCCAATCTGTCCGACTGTCCCTAATCTATCCATCTTTAGGCGATCCCTGAAAACCCTTCTCTTCAAAGAAGCCTATCCTGCTTCTAACTAACACTGTTTTACTTCCTCCATCAGCTCATCCCCCACAGCTATTACCTTTTATATCAATTGACCCTTCCTTTTTAGATTGTAAGCTCTAACGAGCAGGGCCCTCTGATTCCTCTTGTATCAAATTGTAATGTAACTGTAATGTCTGCCCTCATGTTGTAAAGTGCTGCGCAAATTGTTGGCGCTATATATAACCTGTATAATAATAATATAATAATACAGGAGGCACTTGAAGGAAGGAGGGAGCAACAGCGCTACCAGAAGAGGCGGTAAGCAATCTTTCTGTGAAATTATTGTTGCACAGAGCAAGTAAGTATAACCTCTAAAAAAATAGACTTTAGTATCACATTAAGATGATTAGTGGACAACAGTTATATCTCATGGTAGCAATAAACACTCAAACTAATCATTCTCATGAGAGGAAACTTGCTTGGTAGTAGCTGGCCAACTCTGGCAATATCTGGCCACTTCTTCTCTATAAGCATTGCCACCATACATACCGGTAAAATTTTTACTGTTGTTTTATTCAGCAGCTGAGATTCATATGTGCATATGATGCATAGCTCACGGTGCAGAGAACAGTGATGACCTACAAAACATTGTAACCTATAGCAGCAACACATCAGAAAATCATTAATCACTGAGGTAACTAGAGGAAACTGACATCTAAATGGTTACCATAGGTTGCTACATTTTACATATCAGGAAGATATGTCTGGTTCCTTTCGCTGCAGCATTCTATGCCAGCTATGGCAACACCTCTGAAGATGCCATAAATTCAACACTACAGCCCATCCAGCACTAAGCTACTCTTTACAGGGCAACATTTCTGTATCTCCACTTTGATTTCCCAGAGTGTGGCAGTAGGAAGAAAGATAAAAGTACAAAAGATATTATTAAAGTCAATTTTTTTTTTACACACCTAATATTTAGCATCCATTGTTGTATCTTAAAGGGATCCATTTAAACTGTTTTTTTCAATTTTGAGTTGAGTTCCCTTTCAGGTTTTAAGCTTATAGTGTGATTTTTTGTATGTGTGTTTTGTCAAAACAACACACATGACTGTATGTGCGTCACTGGGATCAATCTGTCCAACTTTTTTTTTACCTCTGTCTTTTATTGTAATTGCTAGTTTCTGTGAATATACATCAATTGTCTGTAATAAATTGTATATAATGGACCAGTGCTGCAAATATGATCAAATAAATGTGCACAATAAAAGAAACACATCTAAAGATTACAAAAGAAATCAGTTGGGAGAAGGCTGAGGAGATTGTCTCTAGAATATTGGAACCAGAGACCAGAGGGAAACAAGCAAAGGGTGCTGCCTCGGATGACATGTGAGGAGGCTTGTTGGATGCCACCCATCAGTGACGGCAAAATGATCTACCCTTAATAATGGAACACACCCCTGGTATGTAGAAAGCAGAGGGTATCCTTAAAAAGTTGGCCACAACCCCAGTGGCGTAGTGTGTATGTGTGTGTGTGTGTGTGTGTGGGGGGGGGGGGTACCACCCGGGGTGCAAAATTTAAAGAGGCACTGTCCCGAGTGTGGGGCGTCTAGCGCAGGGCAAAAAGTCCCTTGTTATCTTGGAGGGTCCAGCAGGTTCAGTGGCAGCAGCAAACAGCGGCGTCCTTGGGGTACGGGAGTCCAGGCTGCAAACCTATAGATTTTTTTGGATAAACCTTCAGGCCTGAAAAAAAAAATCAATTCCTAGATCAAAGCTAACAGTAAATATAGACAAATCTCCCACTGCGGCTGCTGGATTAGGTGAATTTAGTTCTGGCTCACTGTATCCAGTGGAGCTGTATGTTGTTATTAAGTAAATTTAGCTGTGCTCACTGTAATCAGTGATGCAATGTTGATTATTCCGGTCTGTTCAGTGTTTCACCTGCTGCAGATTTGATTGCTCTCTCTGCTTTCTGAAGAACTGTGGATCTCTGTGGATCTCTCTAGAACATAGGTGCTTTATACAGCCCTGGACAATCCCAGGGAGGGTGGCCCTGAAGGCTGCTGGGAGTCTGTATAAATACTCTGAGACACAGAGCTTCCGGGTCTTTTCCTGTAGAAGACGAACATACCATGTGCTTGCGAGGAGCGGAGGCCTCAGTTGGGTGACCCGGCCTGCTTTGCTGACATTACAGACCTTTCCAAGGACATTTTGTGAGTACAGACTGTTGTGAGATATCTTTTGGGCTGCTGCCATTCCTGAGGTGCTAGAGAATCAGCTGTATGTTGTGTAAAGGGGACATCGGCTGGTGTCCTAAAGAGGTCAGTCTATCTAATTCTCAGTTAGAGGGATTCCACTCTAAATCTAAAGGAAGCTTTTGTACGTTTAACTGCTTCTACCATAAAGTCCACATTCTGCTTTTGCAAGGACTTTTTCTTCAGTTCTACAAAAGGAAGTTTACTGTTCCTATCTTGTACATTCAGTTCTTTTTGTAGTATCTCACTCAATTCCCCAACCCTATCCAAAAACACCAAAAAAGAACACCTCTAGACGCGTCATTGAGCCAAAGTGACTGTGATTGTGTGCCTGGCTGCGGGGGCAATTACTGGGAAAAAGAATCCGGGCATAATTCCAGTGGCTGCTACGAGGGTTAGCGCTACATATTTAAAACATCTGAATCTCTCTCTTGAAATATTAATATAAAACATTCTTACCTTTCATGGATAGCTGTGTGTCCTCCTAATAATTTGTATTCTATTGCTTTTGGAGCAATAGCATCAGCTCAATGTCAAGGCCTTCACAGAGGCTTAAACCAGTGTTAATTTCATAGACTAAAATGACTAAAACATTTTAGTCCACTAAATGAATACTATTTTAGTCGACTAAAATACGACTAAAACTAAAACAATTGAGATGACTAAAATACGACTAAAACTAAAATGGTATTTTAGTCAAAAGACTAAAATGGGACTAAAATTAAAATTAAAATAGCATTTTAGTAAAAAGACTAAGACTAAAACTAAATTGAAATTTAAAACTTCAAAATTAACACTGGCCTTTAGTGCATGTTCATACCTCAATACCTTAAATAATAACATATGAGATTTTTCACTCCAGCAGTATATAATGAGTTTGGAAATTGTAGAGAAATGTTAACTAATACATTACAATTTAATTACACCCATTCAATTTCAGGTGCTAAAATGAGTTTTAGTCGACTAAAATGTACTGGAGAGTTTAGTCAACTAAAAGGTAGGACATTTTAGTTGACCAAAATGTACTAGAGATTTAGTCGACTAAATATGACTAAAACTAAAACAATTGCAGAAGACTAAAATGGGACTAAAACTAAAATGCCATTTTAGTCCTAAGACTAAAACTAAATCGAAATTTGCTGCCAAAATTAACACTGGCCTAAACAAGAGAAGAATAACGGGTCCTATAGAAAAGCATATCCACAAGAAGGTATTAATTAACTATACCCTTATACCACTCACCAATGTGTGGTGCTGTTACCGTAGCCAAACCAAGCAGAGCATACAGAGTGAGACCCAGGTAAGGCTACCCAGGTCCAAAAGCAGCTACTTAGGTAACAGAGGGTCTTAATCAGGGTTAGTTCTAAAAAATACTAAATGTATTGATTTCATAAATTGCACAGAATAAGATAATTCATAGTGCGACTATAGATATTTTGGCAACTTCACACACAATGCTACAAAAGTTAAAAAACACTAGAGAGTAGAGTTATGAAAACAGACAAGAAGCAGGAAAAACACATGACAATACAAACACAAAATCAAAAAACAAAAATCCGGACGCCAGCTACCATTCACAAAAAAGCTGACATGCGATAATTGTTGCAATAATTATAAAATTTGAAAAAAAATATATAGTAATATAATTTTTCTGACAGGTTTAATGTGAATGGCCCCTAGGGGATCAAAGTCACTTTCTAATCTCACTAATACTGGAACAAGCTGCTAAACAGTTACTATTTAACTTAGTTGAAAGTACCGTATTTATTAGCGTATAACACGCACCTTTTCCCCCCTAAAATCAGGGGGAAAAGTAGGTGCGTGTTATACACCGATCCCTGCTGTCTCTGAGGGAAGAGGAGCGAGCGCTGCTGAATTA
The DNA here is from genome assembly GCA_037952835.1 of Lithobates septentrionalis. Taxonomy (NCBI): domain Eukaryota; kingdom Metazoa; phylum Chordata; class Amphibia; order Anura; family Ranidae; genus Lithobates; species Lithobates septentrionalis. The sequence goes on from JBBDGP010000257.1 coordinate 3,969,923, forward strand.
CTGTACATATAGCCGTGATCTTCTGTGTACCCGGTGCTCCATCACTCACAGCCACGGCTCCTGGCCTCGCATTGGGCCACTGTTCTGTCTATAATATGAGTAGGACCAGGAGGCGTGGCTGTGAGTGACGGAGCGGCGGGTACACAGGAGATCGTGGCTCTGTGTAATTCAGCGGCGCTCGCTCCTCCTCTTCCGTGGGAGACTGCAGGGATAATCCAACACTAGCGAGGCTGCAATGATGGGAAAAGTGAGGCTGCAGATGGGCACTGAACAGGCTGCATTGTTGGTCAATGTATAGGCTGCAGATGGGCACTGAGCAGGGTGCATTGATGGGCAATTTAGAGGCTGCAGATGGGCACTGAGCAGGGTGCATTGTTGGTCAATTTAATAGCTGCAGATGGGCACTGAGCAGGCTGCATTGTTGGTCAATTTAATGGCTGCAGATGGGCACTGAGCAGGGTGCATTGATGGTCAATTTAGAGGCTGCAGATGGGCACTGAGCAGGTTTCATTGATGAGCTGTGACCCTAATTTTGCTTCAAAGTTCCTTATTTAAAATGTATGTTTTTTCCTTAAACTTCCCTCCTAAAATTGGGGTGCGTGTTATACCCCTATGCGTGTTATACACCGATAAATACAGTATTGATATGCAACGATCTGAACGATGACCTGGTCCTGTTATGTGAGTTAATTGGAGCATTAGATTTGAAGTTAGTCCACTGGTGCTGTAAGTATTGGATACAGTTGGCAACCAAAGATTTTTAAACAGGGCTCCTTAAAACAGACTCAGTCCCACTTGCATTCCCTGCGGATGGTACAAATCAAAGAATAGGAACAAATCATTCTATGATGAACATGGTGAAAATAACGCAGTGGTTGAATAGTGGTGTTGATCAGGCACCAAAGACGTTTAACATGTGTTCCTATACAGTTCCTATACAGTGTCCAATCCACTAATAGAGTGTTCCACAATATGTGTGCTATATTGCTTGAGCTCAGACAAATGGCAGCAGGGAATCAAAAAATCTGAGCATTCATTTATTTCAAGAAATCGCTAACAGGATGGACACAGCCTGCTCTACCATTAGCAGGGTAATCAAGTTGGCTGCAATGTGGATGGACATAGGAAAGAGCTACTGTGCAGTTCTTACTAAAGATCAAGGCATTTCACATGACACCGTTTAGGAAATTAGCAGTCAAGTCAGCTGTTTCAAGAGAGCTTGCATCCATACATTATCATCCCATGGGTTCAGCTGTTTATCTTAGCCCGCTATATCAGTGCTGAGCCGGGGTTCGGTTTTAACTGTACTCATAGTCCAAGGGCTCTTTGGTAGAGGAGGGTAATCAGATGGTCAGCTTCGTGGTTCGCTGCAATCGTCACTTGGGATATACTGCAGGAATGGACGCCTTCGGAACTACGATCTAAGTTGGAACGGGGCATAGCCCCCTTCACAGAGGCTGCCTATCTACTAGCTCATCTTTAAAAACAGGCCTTTTTTGCAGAAGAGGAGTAAAACTGTCAATTAAAGCCTTTAGATTTTTATTTGCTCTAAAAGCGCCATGGGATTAAAAAGGACCAAAGCTACTCCATTCATAGCACAGCATTATACTTAATAGTCCAATGACCTGTTTGCTGAAAGTTAGCTCTGTAGCAAAGCAGCTGGCACTGGTCCTATGCAACATTTCCCGGTGGGTGGAAGGAAGTGTTTCCCACTTTCTGATGTGGCTTCCAACGCCCCCTAGTACATAGGGTCAGCAGTGATTAGGGGTCAGCAGGGGTAAAAACACTGACTAGTAGGAGGACCCACTATTCAACCACCCCCAAGGAATAGAATATAATTGGCGCTGGATGCTGTGCTACATAGTGAAGTTTTTGGTGCAGTTTATAGACAAGTATAGATAAAGCCACCCCCACCCCCCCCCCCCCCCCAAAAAAAAAAAAAAACACAAGCCGCCACTGCTTGACAGAATTATGAGTATTTTTTATTAGCACTGAGCTGGGGCAGGGGATAAGTGAGAGAATACAACTAAAAGAACAAATAGCAGTCAATGAGACCCAAGCTTTTACTGTTATAATACTTCAAGGAGTATAATTCTCTAATGTGATCAACCAGCAGGTGTATCTAAGCTGCTAGAAAACCATTGAAATCTGACTCTTTGTTGTGATCTTTGAGAAGAAATAAATTCACATTAAAAGCAGCTAGAAAAGTCAGACTTGACGGACATCACTTGATTTGATGGCTTGTTTTATTGCTTGTTGAGAATATACTTGTAGCCCTACCCCCCCCCCCCCTCCCAGTAGGGGCCGCTGGCAACAGACTATCCTATTCCTGCATAGCCAGGCAACACATATTTTTTCCACTAGCAGCCAGACAAGTAGTCAGTGCCGTAACTTGTTTTTGTTGGTTTTATTAGGGGATAAAAACTTGGACAGGGTGAAGGCATTTATGGGATGCCCATGAGATGAAAAACACAGCAAAACTTGGGAACAATCTTCCTCTTTCTGTACAAAAGTCCTGAACTGTTTCTTCTGCACAAACTCACAGTCCTTTGTAGGTTAATAGCAAAAGACCCTAGACCCTTCTGGAAAGTACCATAAACTTGAGGTAACTGCTTGTAGGAGTGTATTCCCTCCCTCTGTGAATCTGGTCCCAGCTCCACCACTCAGCAGATTCTACCAGCCCTCCTGGCTGCTCCAGAGATCTCTAAGGGTAAGGATGAAGGGAAGAAGCACACCACTGTCCCTCCAGAAAGCTGACTACATATAGTAGACTTTCCCCTTGTAGTATCCCTGAGTGTGCTGATGTACTCACTGTCCTCTCCTTGCTCTCACTGCTCCCAGGTTGTGGTCCCAATAATAACAGAATATTGGCATGCATTAAAAGGGGGATCAACTGCAGAGATAAAACGATAATTCTCCCGCTCTACAAGACTCTGGTCCGCCCGCACCTGGAGTATGCTGTCCAGTTCTGGGCACCAGTCCTCAGGAGGGACGTACTGGAAATGGAGCGAGTACAAAGAAGGGCAACAAAGCTAATAAAGGGTCTGGAGGATATTAGTTATGAGGAAAGGTTGCGAGCACTGAACTTATTCTCTCTGGAGAAGAGACGCTTGAGAGGGGATATGATTTCAATTTACAAATACTGTACTGGTGACCCCACAATAGGGATAAAACTTTTTCGCAGAAGAGAGTTTAATAAGACTCGTGGCCACTCATTACAATTAGAAGAAAAGAGGTTTAACCTTAAACTACGTAGAGGGTTCTTTACTGTAAGAGCGGCAAGGATGTGGAATTCCCTTCCACAGGCGGTGGTCTCAGCGGGGAGCATTGATAGCTTCAAGAAACTATTAGATAATCACCTGAATGACCGCAATATACAGGGATATGTAATGTAATACTGACACATAATCACACACATAGGTTGGACTTGATGGACTTGTGTCTTTTTTCAACCTCACCTACTATGTAACTATGTAACTGCACTGCAGACGGGATCCTTCTGGATCCAGCCCAAGCCTCCAACCTGCGAATCCCCCCTAGACCTAGAGGGCCCCTAAAGGCCACCGACAGACTCCTCAGCACTTCATCTCAATCTTCCACCTGATTCCCCCCTGCCAGCATGACTCATCCATACTTAAGGGTTGGCCCAACCACCCTGCCAGGCTCACTGTCTGAAGATTGGCCAAGCTCCCCTGAGTATGCAGATCAATCCTCCTGGCCTCCACCCTCTAACCTCTAGAAGTTTCTCCAAACTTCCAGACCCGGGGGAATCACCAGAGACTTGCCTGCGTGAGTCATCCAGCCTAATACAAATAAACCCTGACCCAGATTCCATGACTCATGCTTAACCATGAGCCAAACTATGTTTTGCCCACTCTCACACTAGTAGCACACTAGAGGGTGCTATATATTTAACAACATATTTGAATGTCTCCAATAGTCAGTAAAAGTTGCTTAGCACATGTCTTGCACCTAAGGATTGGATTCAGGGCAGCAGCACCAGACCCTTCCCTGCATTCTATATTTACTTTCTAAAGTCTTAAAGCAAGCCTGATAGTTTATTCATAAAAACAAAGCATGTGTTTTATATACTAGCAATATCCACTGAAATGTGGTTCTAATTAAAGTGTGGGAAAACATGCCAAAACAAGGTTTTCCCCATTGTTCACAATGTCTTGGAAGACCTTTTGTTATAATAAGTGAATATTAAAAAATAAAGACTATTTTTAACAAAGAAGTCTGGTCCAAATTTTGCAATACTTTAAACGCTTGTAACTCTTACATGATTTATAGAGTCATTCTATATGTTTCAGAATTCCCATTTAATATGAAAGAGAATTTCATCCAATAACAACATTTAGTTGGCTTTAACTTAAAGAATTTGACATAGAGGATAAATATTAACACATACACTCTTTCTAAAGTGATTCCAAGCTGAATTGTAGAAAAAAAACTGAAAAATAAGTGTTACTTATACTGTATATACGATGCAGTCAAATTTCCAATTTTACTTTAGAGAAAAAAATTCATATGCAAAAGCTGATTTATAAACAAGAGGAGCAAAGAGATGGAGCTGTTTAATTTCTGTCTCTCATGGAACGATATGTGCAGCACCACCCAAAAAGACACATTAAGGATTGCAGAATCTGGCAGACACAGGTTCCATAAAATGTAAATTAAATTATAATGTATCATCTGCCAAAATAATTCCTTTTTAATTTTGGATAGAGCTAGGAAGGGTTAGTGTGACAGAACCCACTGTCACTCTGTGTTTTGGAGGGGGCTGTGGGCTGGCCTACTTCCCACAGATTTTGGCCCAGAAGAGACTGAGAGACTTGGGGACAAAATGGCATTGAGGTAATGTAATGTAATGCTACATCCCTTCTTCCCCATCAACCCCCCCCCCCCCTTTTTGTTGCTGTATTTAATTGTGTTGGGTCATGGCACATAGACAAAAGTCTGTGTAAGTAGGGGCTGCCTGCTTATCATAATCCCTTTATGTGTTTCAACTGTAGTTGTTTGAATATACAAGTGTTGAGTTTCCATTGGTTCTTCCTTGTCCCCTACCCCTCTATGACAAGGCTAAGGGGACTGTCCCTAACTGTGTTTAAAAGTGATTGTTGGTTACTTAATAAAGAGTTTATACTCTGCATGTTTAACCCTCAACACCTGTGTGACTTGTCTCACAATTGAGGGGTGGTTATGGCGAGTCTGCAGGCTGCGGGTCCATTCTTCTAGAAGCGCATTTGTAAGGTCATGCACTGATGTTGAACTAGAAGGCCTGGCTCGCAGTCTCCGCTCTAATTCATCCCAAAGGTGTTCTATTGGGTTGTGGGCAGGACTCTGTGCAGGCCAAGTCAAGTTCCTCTTCTCCAAACTCGCTCATCCATGTCTTTATGGACCTTGCTTTTTGCACTGGTACGCAGTCATGTTAGAACAGGAAGGAACCATCCCCAAACTGTTCCCACAAAGTTGGGAGCATAAAATTGTCCAAAATGTCTTGGTATTCTGATGCCTTAAGAGTTCCCTTCACTGGAACAAAGGGGCCAAAACCAACCCCTGAAAAACAATCCCACACCATATTCCCCCCTCCACCAAATGATTTGGAGGAGTGGCCCAATTCTTTTGACAATATGGTGTGGATGAGCGATTTTTGGGTGGATGAACTTGACTGGCCTGCACAAAAGTCCTGCCCTCAACCCAATAGAACACCTTTCGGATGAATTAGAGCGGAGACTGTGAGCCAGGCCTTCTTGTCCAACATTAGTGCCTGAACTCACAGATGCACTTCTGGAAGAATGGTCAAACATTCCCATAGACACACTCCTAAACCTTGTGGACAGCCTTCCCAGAAGAGTTGAAGCTGCTATAGCTGCAAAGGATGGGCCAACTTAATATTGAACTCTACAAACTTGGACTGGGATGCCAAGTTTATGTGCGTGTAAAGGCAGGCGTCCCAATAATGTTGGCGATATAGTGTATACAATATATATAAATATATATATATATATATACACAGAAAAAACATGTGTGTATAATAATTATGGTTGCTGCATGCACATAGTTACGCACTATTACTCTTCCTGGTATGACATCGCTTCCGTTCTGCGATCCCTCAGGCTCCGATCTAAGCGGTACATCATGCACCGCGTGACTTAATCGGGGGAGTCATGTGGTGCGTGATGTAATGCGTAGGGTGGAGCCTGAGGAATCGCAGACTGGAAGTGAAGTCATACCAGGAAGAGTAATGGTTTTAACTAATGCTGTTGAATTTTAACTTAAATGTAAGCATATTTTTATATAAATAAAGTATTTATTGATAATTTTGCACTATTGGGAGCATTCTCTTCATTCCCACATGGTATGGGAGTAACCGCTATCGCAGGTAAGGCGCTCTCAAAGGGACCAACATACTTGTCCTCCAGGAAGTGCTTCTAACAGTAGATGAGCACCCTGGTGAGAGGGAGGCCACACTGAAGGACGCTCAGCACTGGATAACATCAGGAGATTTCTTGCTGGGTATGATTACACATGCGTTGTAACATATCATTAAGGTAAGAGCACTGGGAGCTCAGTGATGATGGGAAGTGGTCACAAAAGCACTGGATTTTCTTTATTTTCTTATATGGATTGCACACTACTCTAATGCCCCGTACACACGATCGGACATTGATCGGACATTCCGACAACAAAATCCTAGGATTTTTTCCGACGGATGTTGGCTCAAACTTGTTTTGCATACACACGGTCGCACAAAGTTGTCGGAATTTCCGATCGCCAAGAACGCGGTCACGTACACCACGTACGACAAGACTATAAAAGGGCAGTTCAGAACCATGCGCGGCACCCTTTGGGCTCCTTTTGCTAATCTCGTGTTAGTAAAAGTTTGGTGAGAGACGATTTGCGCTTTTTGAGACTCGTGGCTTTCAAATCGTTTTCTGCTGTTCAGTTTGTGCTTGTGGGTTTGTATCTGGTCTTCGGTGCGTGCAGCGAGTACAATTGACTTGTCATTGTGTTCGTGTTCGTTCGTTACTGATTTTCAGGTTGCTCTTCACAGGCCTTGCTGTTCTTCAGTGCGTTCTGTTACTTCGTTCTGAGCAGCCGACTGTTTTCTAGCCATGTTGTGTATACGTACTCCTCGTAGAGTTCGTGCTGTGCGGGGGCTTGGTGTTGGGGTCCTTACCTTGACACAAGCCCAGTCCATGAACAGGGTGGGGAGGAGTTCATGGACCAAGAATTGGTTGCTCCAGCGTGACCAGTTCTGTCACATGCCTTTGCTCCGTGAGATCCGTGAGAATAATCCTGATGATTTCAGGAACTTTCCCAGGATTACGGACCCCGTATTTCACCGTTTGTTGGCTTTGCTGACCCCCTATATCAGCAGGCAGGATACCTGCATGAGGCAAGTCATCACTCCGGAGCAGAAGCTAGTCGCCACCCTGCGGTACTTGGCGACGGGGAGAAGCCTGCAGGACCTCAAGTTCTCGACAGGCATCTCCCCCCAGGCTCTGGGGATCATTATCCCGGAGACCTGTTCTGCCATCATTCAGGTCCTGCAGAAGGAGTATATTAAGGTAAGATTTTTATCCTTTAACATCACATTTTATTGTATTTAATGTTTGATAATGTATTGTATTTCTTTCCTCATTCCCTAATTACCATGATTGTAATATGCTGTGAATGTCCACTTTGTCCTCATGCATGCTGGATTTTTAGGTAATTTTTATTTTTGTCCTTCATACTGTACATATTTGCCTTCACTTACCTCCCCAGCATGCTCTCCTGGCCCTATATTCACCTCATGTAGTCACTTAACAATGTATTTTGTCAGCTACATAGTAGTGCTTTACTCTAAACACCCCCTAAAATGTGTAAAATTGTGATGTGTGCTTTAAATTCTGGCAGAGTGCCAGAGGTTTTTTTTGGGGGGGGTCACAAAATCATTTGGAACCCTCCCTCCTCCCAGCTGATAACTCAGCTGATACCAATCCTCTATCTGCTGACTTTGCCAAACCTATACACACTATACCCACCTTTTTTGTGCTCATATTTATGGATGAATTCCCCAAAGCATGTAGTGCAAGGGCCTGCCTGAATACTTTCAAATGGTACTGTTTTAAGTTTTTGTATCCTATTATTATCCTATTATTATCTTGATAGGTAATAGGAGAATATAAAAATGTGTTCAAATGTGTATTTATATCTTTGTATTATGACACTTCTTACCTGTCCAGTGGGCTGCCAATAGCGTAATTAAGGAGGGGCTGGACAAAGTAATACACATTATTTAGGCATTCATCTCTCAATGAAGTGGAGAGTGGGACTTTCCTAACTGCGGGAAACACGTCCACATCGTCCCACCACCCAACTCGGGGTCATACTATTACAACTACAAGGGGTTCAATAGTATTGTGATGTTGGCGGTGGTGTCGTCTACTTATGAGTTCCTGTATGTGGACGTGGGGAAGAATGGCCGGATGTCAGATGGTGGAGTCATCACCCAGACGGAGTTCTACAGGCGTCTCCAGAATGGCAGCTTGGACTTGCCACCTCCAGAAGACAATTCGTCTTAGTTGCGGATGAAGCGTTTGCGCTGAGGGACCATCTTATGTGGCCATTCCCTATGAGGGCCCTCACCCCGGATCAGAGGGTTTTTAATTACCGGCTGGCCAGAGCCAGAAGAGTGGTGGAGATCACATTCGGAATAATGGCCAGCCGGTTCTGCCTATTTCTTACACCCATACACATGGCGGAGTATAAACTCAATCATATCATCCTGACGTGCTGTGTTCCCCACAACTTTTTATGGAGAAATTCTGTGAGCTATGCTGGCTCAGTTGGGCCTAAATCCGGAATTCAAGTAAATGAACCAACCCTGACGGTGCTTGAAGCTGGCCGTCCTGGCTTGCCCCCCCTGAGTGCCCGCAAGGTCCGTCTAAGATACATGGAATACTTTGCGGGTAGGGGGGCCATCAATATGCCAGACAATGTCTGAGAAATGTTTTAAATAAAAAAAAATTTGAACAACTAAAATATTTGCTGACATTTACTGCCTTTCTTTCTTTTAGCTGACCCTGACATACATTTGGGGAGTCCTGAAAATGGCGTGATTGTGTAACATTATAGAAAGCACTGTTGGGTGTTATTTACTAAAGGCAAAGACACTTTGCACTACAAGTGCACTTGAGACTGCACTGAAACCGCACTTGTAGTGTAAAGTGGATTTGCCCTTAGGAAATAACCCCCATTGTCACAGAAACCAACAATTTTACCAACAATTTGGGGAGCATTGAAAGAAGAAGCCACACATTCTTGATTATCAATCTTTTTAATACAAGCACAATCACATGTGCATTTATCAAAAGTTTTTAAAACAAACCAATATGTTTGTTGTATAACAATTTTTGGGGTCACATTAATAAAAGTAGAAATGTCCATTTAAGGTAAAACAGGCATGTTTAAAACCAGCAAGAAATACACACATTTGGAACTTACAAAGTTCAACTTTGTTAGAAATTGAAGGCAATATCAGACATGAGTATTTATAAACTGTGTTTGATATTGCGTTCAGATCGGGTGAAGTCACCCCTGCAAAAGCCAAATTTTGAAGCTGCACACAAATTGCAGAATGTGAACATGTGCTAGCTGCCATCATGGGGGATCAAGGGACGTGTTTTGGGGGTGCAACCCCTTCCTCTCAGCTACTTTATTATTGAGGAAGGGGTTGCACCCCCAAAACGCATACATTGACCTCCCATGATGGCAGATAGCACATGTTGACACACTGTGTGCATCTTCAAAATTTGGCTTTTCGACACTATGTAAAAAAATGTACAACAATTTTTTTTAGGAAAAAAAGCCAACTACATTAGGGATTTTGAGGGGTTTTAAACTCTCCCTAAGACATCAATGATGTTCTTCATTTTGTTTTTAACATCATTGATGTTTTTCTGGATGTTTTCCAAGTCCCTATTACACCATGCATTATAAATATGCCGGCATCCATCTCTTACCTGAGCCTGTGGTCGCAGACACTCACCTGTTGTGGTCACTATTTCCACCACGTCTCCTTCCTCCTCCTCCTCCTGTTGGCTTTGGTGGATTTCCACTTCCTCATGAGGTGGGGGGTCCGTGGTCTGCTCGGATGAGTGGTGTCCTCCGAGTCTTTTCTCCCCTATGTGAAAAAAAATAGGTATACTTAGCACACAGATATTTGATGGCAGAAATAGGAATATGAAACATTGCTTGGAAGTGGGGTACAATTGTCTATTTTGGCAGCGTTCCAAGATGAAGAAATATTTTTGTACTTTGCCAAGCTTGAATACTTACCTATTTGTACAAGCTTCACAGATGGAGACACCCCTATAGTATCCACTGGAGCACCTGTGTGGGCCCCCTAATAAAAAGGGTGTTCTGGTGTCCCACACTAGTGCTCTAGTGTCCAGATGTGTAAACAGCTGCTGAGTGTCCTCTCCTTACACAGAATCTAGTTTGCATTTCATTCTAGTTACCAACCCATCTAGACAACAAAATTATTTGAAGAAAAGTAGGCTAGCAAAAATGTATTCAAATGCATATGTCCAAAACATGGTGTTTTCTATGCCGAACGAACAATGTTTCATACGAACGAATAATGTGCCTATGAACATGAAAGTTGCCATTTTAAACTGTACAGCAGTTAAGAAAAGCACATGGAGCAGCACGAACGTTAGAAAAATAAAGAATAGGAACACAGGACAACTACTTACTTTTTTGCAGCACTCCTGATACTTCTGTACTGTTCGTGCTTCCTTAATTTGAGGTCCAACCACCGCTTCCTGAGTTGGTCCTTAAATCGACGTACCCCAAAATTCTTCTGCAGACTCTTGACTACTTTCGCCATGATCTTGGCCTTTCTCACATTTGGGTTGGGGTAAGGTCCATACTTCCCGTCATAGTCGGCCCTCTTCAGTATGTCCACCATCTCCAACATCTCCCCAAAGGACATATTTGATGCCTTAAATCGTCTCTTCCGGGATCGGGGCATTTCTGGCTCTGGGCTTTTTTCCTCCTCCTCGTTGCTGTAATTAGCAAGCACCTGCTGTGTTTCCGCCATGTCCTCTTCCCCCACTGTGCCGAACGAGAAGGGGCAGGGAATAGACTAGAAAGAACGTCAGGGGCGGGCTGAGTTTCACGCATGCGCAGTGTATATAAAGCGTAACACACGTGCGTAGTACGTACAATCTGTGAGCGGAGGAAGGATTATCGGAGGCGCCGATTGTGATAACGAAAGTAAGATTAAAGATTGGGCCTATACTGCTTCTAGATTGAGGCCTATATTGGGACAAGATTAGGAGACTTTAGCCTGACATTAGGGTTTGTCTTGTGTTGTGTCTTGCAGAGAAAATGGATATCTTGAAGAATCAGGAATTTATCTGCATATTCATAGATATGTTCAGGGAGCTGCCCTGTCTGTGGCAGGTAAACCACCCCGATTATAAGAACCAAAGAGGAAGGCAGCGCTGGATAATTTGCTGCAATTTGTGAAGGCGGTGATCCCCACGGCAGACATCACCTATTTGAAGGGCCTTGAGGAGCACTTATCTAAGGGAGCACAAGAAGGTCCAGGATTCCCAGAGATCAGGAGCTGCAGATGACATTTATGTCCCCAGGCTGTGGTACTATGACAGGCTGCATTTTCTGGCAGGTCAAAGGCTTCGCCAATTTCTGCTGTTTCTCCAGCATTGCCTCCCTCTTTGTTTGGTTATGAGCCCTTAATAAAGGAATTTTTGTTTCAATTATACTCGCCTATGTGTGTTTTCCTTCAAAAAGGACAGTTTGTGAGGAGGCAGGTACATTTCAAAAATACAATGTGAAATTAACAAGAGACACCAAACAATCTCCTTGAGGTTAAATAATACAAGATAATAATGGTGTTGTGGTAACTTGACACACAAAACACACCCAAAACTATTCTGGTCAAAAAAAAAAAAAAAAAAGATCAGGCTTGAAAAAAATACAAACCAAAACATAAAAAATTGATAATTTTTTCGTCAGATGTGACAAATCAAAATATTATATTGATGAAATCACGATAAATAATAAAGAAAGAAGTTTGTGAGAAGTCTGTGTGAATATAAGCAGCTAAACAACTTCATTCTTCTCGCATTATAAAGAAACATTGCAGCGTGACGAAAGTGTTGTATCCATTCCGAACGCTAATTTTACCAGACCGAGCAGTTCCCTCTCGGAATTTCTTCTGAGCATGCGTGGCACTTTGTGCGTCGGAATTGTCCACACACGGTCGGTATTGACGCAATCGGATTTTGTTGTCTCAAACTTTGTGTGTCGGAAAATCCGATTGAAAAAGTCAGATGGAGCCCACACATGGTCGGAATTTCCGACAACAAGCTCCGATCGCACATTTTCTGTCGGAAAATCCGACCGTGTGTACAGGGCATAAGCAGAACTGTAACTTTATACAAAAAGGTTTATTTTTATTTTCATTTGTATTTGTATGCCATTTATTTTTTCTGCATAATATATCAACACATTTTTAATATTGGCACGATATATAGTCATATATCACAGGATGTACACATTTGTTGAAGTTATATTTCATAGGGTTGTTTTAAATTAGTGGTGTTTAGATTATTTATGGTATTTTTAGGTGGTAGCACTGCACTTATTTTGATTTACCAACAAAACCACATTGTTGGTAGAGCAGAGCAAGGCTTGAACCCTTACCAGATTTTTTGCTGTCTGTGTCCCCACTGGAAATGACACCTTCTTGCCTTAATTTAAGATATACTAGATCAGACATGCACTACTGTACAATGGCCAAACCAGACACATATGGACAACCCTGGAATGTGTCGCCTTCACATAATCAGGGGACAGTGTAAAAGGTTAAATTCCCCAAACGAAGAGCAAGCACAAAATGTTGGGAAAGCCATACCTTGTTACACACTGAGAAGGTCTTAAAGTAAATGTGAACCTAACCATTAAATTCCCACGTGAACTGTAATATGTTATCTTTTCAAAAGATAACATATTACATAACAGGTTTCATTCAAATAATACCTCATGATCAAAGACATGTTGGTAAGTTAATTGGATCCTGTCTAAATTGGCCCTAGTATGTATGAATGTGAGTTAGGGACCTTATATTGTAAGCTTCTTGAGGGTAGGGACTGATGTAAATGTATAAATTATATGTAAAGCGCTGCGTAAATTGACAGCGCTATATAAGTACCTGAAATAATACGAATAATAATGATCAAGCTATAAAGGAACTTTCTGTATTAGGGTGGTGACACTCTATGCCTGTCTTCAAATTGTGTTCATGCATTATGACCCCCTCACATAGACTTATGATGGAGACTACAAGTGGTTACTTCAACTTGCACTACTTAGACATGATCCACTATTGTCTCCATCAAGAAATCCAACCTGAAAAATGCCATGCGTCTGAAATACATGCATCCACAGTTCAGGCACCCCTGTGTCAGTGAGCAATGACTGCAGGGGAGAGAAGGGGGCACTGACAATTGAGACATGGAAACCTATAAGTGACGGCATGGCTCAGAGAATTTTCAGCCATTATTGTGAGCTCTCTCCTCTCCCCTGTAGCTGCTACTCACTAACACAGTGGATCAGAAGATCGGACCGGAGTGGACTAAAAAATAGGCAAGAATACAGATGTTTTTTACACAGAGTAGGCAAGATAGGTAGCAGAAGGGGGAGGGAACATTTTTAAGCAAAGTTACGGTTAGACTGGAATTCTACTTAAACTACTTCCCACCCAGGCCAATTCTGACAATCCTCTCCTATATGTAATAAAAAAATCATAATTTTTTTGCTCGAAAATTACTTAAAACCTCCAAACATTATATTTTTTTAGGACCTAGAGAATACAATGGTGGGTATTTGCACAGCAGTTTTTTAAACACAAATACACTTTAATAAATTTTAGTGCACACAAACACAATATAATACCCATTTTTTTGTAAAATATAGAAGATGATGTCACGGCACCAAACTACAGTATCTACAGACCTCCAAAGGCGACCTTTATAAGCCTTTACAGGTTACCAATTTAGAGTTACACAGGAGGAGTAGTGCTAGAAGTATTGCTCTCTCTATAACATTTGCATAATGTTTACATGTGTGATGCGAACACCGTTTACATATGCGCGCTTGTTTTCACCTTTGCTTTAAGAAAAAATGTTATTATCATTTTATTTTAATTCAATTTTTTTTTTTTTTACACGGTCTCTTTATTTATTTATTTATTTTTGATTAACTTTATTGCTGTCACAAGGGATGAACAACATCTTTTGGAATAGCATGGGCAGTGACAGGTATGCTTTATGGAGACATCTGGGGTCTATTAGACCCCAGATCTCTCTTCTGGCCTTAAAAGCATCTGATCAAACTAAGCTGCTGTTTTTTATTAAAGAGAAATGCCAGCAGAAAAAAAGATACTGTAAAAAGTTACCATAGCTGCAGGCATCGTCCCACTATCACCACTGAAAGTCCAGGAGGTCATATAACGTCCTACGTGCGGGAAGTGGTTAAAAACAATTGTTTATGGTACATGGTGCTTTAGCAAACTTAGGGTTTACATCCACTTACTGTAATTACCACCCCTCTGCCGATAATGTTAATTCTTGGGGCAGCCAGGAATGGGTTGAGCCTGCTCCCAGTTCTTCGGCCCAATGGGACAATGTGGTGACTATTTAGGGCCCCATAGGCAGCGATATCAAGTGCTTTTGACATTGAAAGTACTTATAATGCAGTGTACACACGGTCGGACTTTTCGACCGGACTGGTCCGACGGACCGAGTCCGACAGACAATCTGATCGTGTGTGGGCTTCATCGGACCTTCAGCGGACTTTTCCTGTCGAAAATCTGATGGACTTTAGACTTGGAACATGCTTCAAATCTTTACGTCGTAACGCCGCCGGACCCAGAAATCCGCTCGTCTGTATGCTAGTCCGACAGACAAAAACCGACGCTAGGGCAGCTATTGGCTACTGGCTATCAACTTCCTTATTTTAGTCCGGTGTACGTCATCACGTACGAATCCGTCGGACTTTGGTGTGATCGTGTGTAGGCAAGTCCGTTCGTTAAAAAGTCTGTCGGAAGTCCGTCAAAAGTCCGTTGAAAGTTCGTCGGAAAGTCCGTCAGACCAGTCTGGTCGAAAAGTCCGCCCGTGTGTACGCGGCTTTACTGTGCAGCAAGTCTGATCTATTACTATTTTTAAATGTTAACTATCTGTATTGTTTCTAGTGTATTGTACAAGAATAAGATATGGGGCCTGACCCTAAACAGCACCAGCAGATGTCTTCCCTACGGTTTCTCTTGTAGAGACATCTGTCTGTCCTTAGCAATGCCCTAAGACTGTTTTATTGTTTCACCTGCACAATTTCTTTAATCTAATAAACAGAAATACCCATGAACCTTTCAGAAATACCCCTAGGGGTACACATATGCTGGTTGAGAATCTCTACTTTTGACTGAAGGAACAAGTCCTTTAAAGATTAGAGGATTGTACTTTTGGAGAGAAACTTTTCTTCCTTCTCCAGGGTTGTAATACCAATAATTGTGTACGTCTTACAAGATTAGAGCGTGCTTCTGTCTTTTCCTTTGAACTGTAGCCTGTGTTTGTTGTCAGGAAAAAAAAAGATCTCTTTTTCCAATTCAAGTCACTTCCTAGCATACATCTGTTCAGAATGCTAATTTGTTATAGCTCTGTTCCATACCTTATACTTATTGTCTTCCTGTCCCTTGATACTTTCATGAAGCTTTAGCTCCCTCCCTGTTGCCTTCATCCTTATCCAGCTCACTTATCATGTCATCTGGGTCTTTCTATATATAACCAGATGGAATGAGGGAGATGGGAATCGCAGCATATAAGTTTTCTTTCTTGGATAACTCTTCTTCTCTCTGGTTCACCGACACAGAAAAGAACGTGAATTTCACAAGTAAATTAAAAAACCTACATGCCCCCAGACCTTTCTGTTTGACCCGCCCGTGAGGTGTCTAAATCTAAATTAAAAAGTGGACGTTGGGCCCAATCCTTTTCCATACCAATTATATCCTCTTTTTAATACCTAGGGATTCAGATCACCCCAATTTTTACTGACTTTTGCCACCTTAAAGTGTTAATAAACCCAGGAGCATGCATTCACTATATCTGTTTTCTCACAGTACACAGAAAATGTAAATGCAATCAATTTAGTAAATATAAATGGCTAAATACCTTTTCTCATCAGAAGTATATATCTATCAGTGCCTGGTTAAAGCTTGTAGGAGGAGTTTTCATACTGCACTGGCTGTTCTACCAGGATGACCCTCTGTCAAGACAGTGCTGATTGGCCCTGTGCTAATCAAATGCACTCTCCAAGGAAAAAAAACTCTCTAACAATACACACCAAACTGAGCATGTGCAGCCTGACTCCATTTACGCTGTTTTATCTGGACATGTTTTGGGGGCAATGCAAGAAGGGGAGGATCTCTGCATACAGGATCAAACATCCTTCTTCTACAATGCAGAGGATTAACTCCTTAGGTTCCACAGTGAGTATAGCAAGCATGCTTTACTGCATATACAGACTGATTTTACTGTTGTGGGTTTAGTAACACTATAATATAGCTCTTTTTACTTATATGCTTCAGAGGCAAAATAAATATATGTAACAAAATGTTAAACAATGCTACATAGATACTTTTATTTCTAACCATATACTGTACATCAACTAGAAAAAAAGTAAAACATTTTTAACCAACATAAAACATTTAACATCCACCTGCTTACAGGTAGTCAGCAAATTAGATGTTGTGGCAATGCAAGGCCCTGCCTGTGTGGAAACATAGGAGAAATGGACACGGGGTTATCAAGAACACAGTTTGAGTGGCTCCAGAATGTCACTTTTTTAGTGGAGAAAGATGTTTTTTTCTCCTGGCTTTGTAATTTCTAGGTCAGGGTCTGGAGCTTGGTGACTTCAAAGTGCTTTGGGTGGGAAGAAGTCTCTAATCCTGTGTCTGGATCTTGCCAGAAACCAGCAGGCTGAGTGTGCAGGTGTTCACACCTATTATAATATATATCCTGACAGTAGTCTGGTGCTCTACCCAAGAGGCAAGAGGTCTTTGAACATGAGTCAGGAGGACTTCAATGATCCCTCTCCAGGAGCCAATGAGGCTGCATGGGGCAGCCAGAGCCTACAGTCTGCACAGAGCAGATGCAGTCGGTGACAGAGCAGCAAGGAGCTGAATGACAGTAAGTTATGAGAGGGCCTGAGTCTAAGGAACTTTGTGTGTTGGTGTGGGATCCGGTCTAAGGCCTAGGCTTGAGGCCTGAAGCAGCTGTGTGGCAAAAGTGAGGCAGGAGGCTGACGTATTTTGGTTTGCAATTAACAGTGATGGTGATAATCCCTGCATGGGCAACTAATTATTGTGTGAATTTTTTCATTATTTTTAATAAAAGTGGGCCAGCAAGCCCTCAAACAGAACTGCTGAAGTGGACTAAACTCACTGTTAAGCACTACCACTGAGCTAAGAATTCCCCAATGTCACAATGTGTAATTTATGCCCCAGAATCATGAATGTGTCCTTTGATTTTGGGCCTCTCTATGTGGCTAGGCTGTGAAAAAGGCTTACATATGTGGTATCACCTTACTTGGAAGGAGTAATAGAATGTTTTTTGGGGTGTAATTCTAAGTATGCCCATGCTGTGTGTTAGAAATATCTTATTAACAACTTTGTGTACAAAAAATACATTTTGATATACTTTCCTGCATTTTCCAAAAAGGTGTGGCAAAAAGTGACATTATGCCCTTCAGAAAATACCTTGGGGTGTTTGCTTTTCAAAATGTGGTCATTTTGTTGGTGTTTCTTCTGTCTGCCGAGAAAGGTCCCCTGTCAGATAGTGTCCGCCCTGTACTGCGCAGGCGCAACACTTGCCCAGTACGGAGGACAAAGGAGATGCTGAAAGTCTCCGAACAGGAACAGCTGTTCATCAGCTATACATGGCACCTGCGCAATTAAGGCCGCATGATGGGCAGAGCTCATACGATGAGGGTGGATTTCTCAAAGGGGCAAATGTATTATTTTGAACCGTGTAAGGGGCGGATGCCTACAGAAGAGGCCGTATTTTACAATGATGGGCAGAGCTGATAAGTTATGCCGCGTACACACGGTCGGACTTTCCGGCATACTTGGTCCGGCGGACCAGAGTGTGCCGGACAATCCGCCCGTGTGTGGGCGCCGGCGGACTTTTCCGGCGGACTTCTTCCCAAAAGCCCGCCGGACCTAGATTTGAACCAAGTTTCAAATCTTTCCGTCGGACTCAGTTTCGGGCGGAAAGTCCGCTCGTGTGTGTGCTGGTCCGACGGAAAGGCCGCTCGTGTGTAGGCTGGTCCAACGGACCAGATACAACACGAGGGCAGGGTATTGCATCTCGCGCTCGCTGCAATAAGAAAAACAAATTTTCCTATTGCGGCGAGCGCGGGGCATACCAGGCCCTTAGGTCTGGTATGGATTATAAAGGGAAGCCCCTACGCCGAAAAAACGGCGTGGGGTCCCCCCTAAAATCCATACCAGACCCCGATCCGAGCACGCAGCCTGGCCGGTCAGGAAAGGGGGTGGGGACGAGCGAGCGCCCCCCCCTCCTGAACCGTACCAGGCCGCATGCCCTCAACATGGGGGGGTGGGTGCTTTGGGGGAGGGGGGCGCCCTGCGGGGCCCCCCCACCCCAAAGCACCTTGTCCCCATGTTGATGAGGACAAGGGCCTCTTCCCGACAACCCTGGCCGTTGGTTTCGGGGTCTGCGGGCGGGGGGCTTATCGGAATCTGGGAGCCCCCTTTAATAAGGGGGCCCCCAGATCCCGGCACCCCACCCTATGTGAATGAGTATGGAGTACATGGTCCCCCTACCCATTCACCTAGGGAAAAATTGTAAGTAATAAAACACACTACACAGGTTTTTAAAATATTTTATTAAACAGCTCCGGGGGTGGGGATCTTCCTCCGGCTTCGGGGGTCTTCTTCCGGCTTCGGGGGTCCCTCCGCTTCATCTTCTCCCGGCGTCCGGTTGGTTCTTCTCCGCTCTCTTCTCCCGGTGTTCCAGTTCTTCGGCCGGCTCCTCTGCTGTGTTCAGGTAGCTCTCTTGCCAGCAGAGGTCCGGACTTCTGAGCTGCTGGGCTTCTTCTCTTCTCTTCTCTTCTCCAGATGTTGACACGACGCTCTCTCCGGCTGGACTGCTCTCCGAGGGCTGCGTTGTGACTTATATAGGCGGAGACCCCGCCCCCTTTTGATGTCACAGTCCCTGGGCATGCTGGGACTGTGACGTTTTAGGGGGAGTGGTCACTGGGTGATGTTGACCACGCCCCTAAAACGTCACAGTCCCAGCATGCCCAGGGACTGTGACATCAAAAGGGGGCGGGGTCTCCGCCTATATAAGTCACAACGCAGCCCTCGGAGAGCAGTCCAGCCGGAGAGAGCGTCGTGTCAACATCTGGAGAAGAGAAGAGAAGAGAAGAGAAGAGAAGAGAAGAGAAGAGAAGAGAAGAGAAGAGAAGAAGCCCAGCAGCTCAGAAGTCTGGACCTCTGCTGGCAAGAGAGCTACCTGAACACAGCAGAGGAGCCGGCCGAAGAACTGAAACACCGGGAGAAGAGAGCGGAGAAGAACCAACCGGACGCCGGGAGAAGATGAAGCGGAGGGACCCCCGAAGCCGGAAGAAGACCCCCGAAGCCGGAGGAAGATCCCCACCCCTGGAGCTGTTTAATAAAATATTTTAAAAACCTGTGTAGTGTGTTTTATTACTTACAATTTTTCCCTAGGTGAATGGGTAGGGGGACCATGTACTCCATACTCATTCACATAGGGTGGGGTGCCGGGATCTGGGGGCCCCCTTATTAAAGGGGGCTCCCAGATTCCGATAAGCCCCCTGCCCACAGACCCCGACAACCAACGGCCAGGGTTGTCGGGAAGAGGCCCTTGTCCTCATCAACATGGGGACAAGGTGCTTTGGGGTGGGGGGGCCCCGCAGGGCGCCCCCCTCCCCCAAAGCACCCACCCCCCCATGTTGAGGGCATGCGGCCTGGTACGGTTCAGGAGGGGGGGGGGCGCTCGCTCGTCCCCACCCCCTTTCCTGACCGGCCAGGCTGCGTGCTCGGATCGGGGTCTGGTATGGATTTTAGGGGGACCCCACGCCGTTTTTTCGGCGTAGCGGGGTTCCCTTTATAATCCATACCAGACCTAAGGGCCTGGTATGCCCCGCAACGGGGCTCGCAAGGTGTCAATCTCGCCGATAAAAGCGGCAAGATTGACATCCTTTGCTAGTCCCGTCGCACTTGAGTCACGTTCAAAATGAACGGACTTGTCCGTGTGTGGGCAAGTCCGTTCATTCTGAAAGTCCGCCGGAACTCCGGCGAAAGTCCGTCGGAAAGACGGGCGGACTTAGCCCGCCGGAAAGTCCCGGCGTGTGTGGGCAAGTCCGCCCGTTTTAAAGTCCGGCGCACCTGGCGGACAAAGTCCGTCGGAAAGTGTGCCGGACCAAGTAGGATAGAAAGTCCGACCGTGTGTACGCGGCATTAGGGCTGGTTTTCGGAGTGGTTTTATCAATAAAATACATGTCAAAACCCACCCTTCAGTTGTGTAAAGACGCCCCGCAAAGATCCGTCCCTTTCAGAAATCCACCCCCATCGTATGAGCTCTGGCCATCATGCGGCCTCTTCTGTATGCACCCGCCCCTACATCCGCCCCTTGCAGAGTTGGACGAGCATCGGGAGCTTGTGGCACAATGTAGTCTTAATTGCGCAGGTGCCGTGTAAAGCTGATGAACAGCTGTTCATGTTCAGAGACTTTTGGCATCTCCTTTGTCCTCCGTACTGCACAAGCGCTGCGCCTACGTGGTACAGGGCGGACACTATCCAACGGGGGAACGTTCTCGACAGGACACCGGCACTTCAGGGACTCAAGAAATATGACAGGTAGTCAGGAATTTAGACACATAATTTATGCTTTTTGAAAGCCCAAAGGTGCTCCTTGGATTTAGGGCCCCTCTATGCGTCTAGGCTGTGAAAAAGCTTCACACGTGGGGTTTCCCCAGCAGAATGTGCCATGTGTAATTGTAAGGTTGCCTATGCTGTGTGAAAAATAACTTTTTAAAATGACACGTTTGGGGGAAAAAAATTAATTTCATAATCTTCCAAAGAATTTGACAGAGAATTAAAACTAAACCTTGGACTGTCTACTTTCCAAAACAGGGTCATTTTGGGGGTATTTGTGCTGTTCTGACTCAAGAAATGAGATAGACAGTCAGTATCTTCAAATATATACACCAAAGGGTCTTCAAATATATATACCATAGTTTGTAGACTCTGTAACTTTCACTAAGTAGTATACACCTATTTTTTTATTTTCAGCAAGGAAATGTAGCTGAATATATTTTAGTGTAAATTTATGAAGAAAGATGATTTATTTGCAAGGTTTTATAACAAAAACAAAGTAAGGTTTTTTTTTTCAAAATGTTTGGGCTTTTTTTGTTTATAGAGCAAAAAAGAAAAACCCAGTCACCTAAAAAGCAGAGCTCCATCCAAAAGGGGAAGCTCCGCTTATCTGCCTCCTCCCCCATTCACTGCCACATTTGGAACCTTTTGTGGGAGAGGGGGTACTTGATTTTGACAGGTACCCGCTTCCACTTT
Organism: Lithobates septentrionalis; assembly: GCA_037952835.1. Lineage (NCBI taxonomy): Eukaryota > Metazoa > Chordata > Amphibia > Anura > Ranidae > Lithobates > Lithobates septentrionalis. The sequence continues at coordinate 3,991,614 of JBBDGP010000257.1, forward strand.
CAGCTGAGTTTGCCACGGCTAACTCAGCTGTTGGGCCCCCTCCTCCTTCTCCTGCAGCCGGCCCATTCGCAGAGCGCAGCACTATTCATGCATGCGCAGTAGGAAACCAGCTGCAAAGCTGCTGGGCTTCACTGCCGGTCTCCCTTAGTGGAGATGGCGGCGGCAGCACCTGATAGCTGATTGAAAAATCGGCTTGGGTGAAGACACCACTGGATTCCTGGATAGGTAAGTATCCTAATATTTCCTGCAGGACCCTGGAGCTCCTCTTTAAGCTACTCTCATGATATGGACTCCAAACCTGCCCGTATCCCTTTACGTCCATTACATGGGGAACAAGGCGATTGATTGTCTACATAAGATAACAAGGAAGGAAGATATTCTTTGGTGCAGCTAAAGTGTATCCATCAGCAATCACTGCAGCTAATCGCTGGCTGTGCAGAGAGCTGCGAATAGCTGCGGCCGCCGCCGACCTGTCATTACAGTGAATGGGGCCTGCGGCCGCACCTAGCCACTGGGAGTACTCAGCCGTACGTCTCCTTCTCCTTCCTCCTCATAGGCCAATAGTAAGGCTTTTCCTTTTGGCCAATTGGGAAATGGGTCCTGATTGGCCGGGAGGAGAATCAGTGTGATAATAGCAAATATTCATTCGCTATTGTCACACAAATGGGTAGGCTCGGAGCGCAGTTCTTTTGAAGCCTATTAGAGCCCCTGGCTCTAATCACGTGCTTAACCCCTCCCCCCCCATTGGAATCCATGCATCTGGCACCCTGCATGTAGATCAGGGGGCCGGGCGCATGAATGGGGGCGGGGGGGTGGTCCTAATGGACAGCCCACCACTGCTCAGATTTCTGCTGCTAGTATTCGCACCACCTCAATCACTGGCGTGAATGTGGCCTAAGTGTGATGGACCAACTAATACCAACCTTCCTCATTCAGAAAACTTTATGTAGTGTATGATATGAGTTGCATCAAAGTGAGGTTTTATTAAAGAGCCACTGTACATGAATTATGTATTAAAGCTGTTTCTCTATTAACCACTTCAATACCAGGCACTTAGACACCTTCCCGCCCAGCCCAATTTTCAGCTTTCAGCGCTGTCGCAATTTGAATGACAATTGCGCGGTCATGCTACACTGTACCCAAACAAATTTTTTATCATTTTGTTCCCACAAATAGAGCTTTCTTTTGGTGGTATTTGATCACCTCTGCGGTTTTTATTTTTTGCGCAACAAATAAAAAAAGACCGAAAATTTTGAAAAAAAACAAGTTTTTCTTTGTTTCTGTTAAAACTTTTTGTAAATAAGTACGTTTTTTTCTTCAGTGACGGGCACTGATATGGCTGCACTGACGGGCACTGATATGGCGGCACTGATGGGCACCGATGAGGTGGCACCGATGAGGTGGCACTGATGAGGTGGCACTGACGGGCACTGATGATGGGCACTGATAGGCGGCACTGATGGGCACTGATAGGTGGCACTGATGGGCACTGATAGGTGGCACTGGTATGCGGCACTGATGGGCACTCATAGGTGGCACGGATGGGCACTAATAGGCGGCACTGATGGGCACTCATAGGTGGCATTGATGGCACTTGTAGGTGGCATTGATGGTTACTTATGGGTGGCACTGATAGTTGGCACAGATGGGCACGGATGGGCACTGATAGATGGGCACTGATGGGCATGGATGGGCACTGACGGGTGGCATGAATGGACACTGATGGGTGGCACTGGTGGCATTACTTGTTTGCAGTGATGCCCCTAAGGGTGGCATTGCTGGGCATCACTGCAACATAATTGTGCCAATCAGTGCCCATTTGTGGGCACTGATTGGCACAGATTTGGCATACTGGGCACATGTGGATGGCCATGGGGTACATACCTGGCCATCCACATGTTGCCCCTTCCCTGGTGGTCCTAGTGGTGATCCCTGGTGGTCCAGTGTGGTGATCTGCGGGGGGGCTGCGCTGATAAACAATCAGCGCAGACCCCCCCTGCCAGGAGAGCCGCCGATCGGCTCTCCTCTACTTGCGTCTGTCAGACGCGAGTGAGGAAGAGCCGATCAACGGCTCTTCCTATTGACAGCGTGATCAGCCGTGATTGGACACGGCTGATCACGTGGTAAAGAGCCTCCGCCGGAGGCTTTTTACCAAGATCAGTGTAGCGGTGTGTCAGACTGACACACCGCTCCACCGATCGCCGCGATGCGCGCCCCCGGGGGCGCGCTGCGGCATGTTATCCTGAAGGACGTCATATGACGCCCAGTCAGGATAACACAACCACTTCCCGGACGTCAATCCGCCATAGGGCGGGCGGGAAGTGGTTAAACAGGATTTGCATGAGTAAACCCCACTAAATATTAAAAAGAAACAAGGGAGCAGAGGAAAGAGGAGGCTGATGTATCTGCTGACTCCTCAGAAATGATTAGAGAATGCAGCTCACCGTGTGTAGCTGATTATTATGATTGACCGGATCACGTTTGATGTTACTGAACTTTCATCCCATCCAGTGAAAGATGATAATACCCAAGGCAAGAGCAATCGCTGTTACATTTATATGTGAATTTGTATTGGCTCACCCCCACAAACATCACCTAATACTCTGAACACGGCTGGAAGCATCAAAACCGCCGATATGCAGTAACATTTTCATCTGAAATCTATGCGTCAGAATGACTTGCACTACATAATGGAAAAGGCCACAAATATTAAAGCTACGCAATATATAAAAGCGTAACTTTATGCTCTCAATCAACTTTATATACTTCTCCTCCTGCCCCCCTTCTTTAACAGAAAGGATTTATTTTGCGAGGGTGGAAAAATACATTTTTTTGGGGATCATCCCCACACTTCCTTATTTTTGGACTAGGCCAAAACAACATATATTGTTCTACTTTTTAATTTAATTAAATCCACTAAAATCTGTACATTTAAAGTGGTTTTAAAGTCTAAACATTTTTTTATCTTAAAGTGGTTCTAAAGGCAAAAGGTCTTTTTTATCTTAAAGCAGGCGTAAACCGCTGGACAATTTTTTTTTGTACCTGCAAGGTAAAGGCATGATGTGCTAGTATGCATCGCATACTAGCACATTATGTTAAACTTACCTTAAAACAAAGTTCTTGGGGCGCCGAGATGTCAGGGCTGCAGGTGATCACATCTTCACCCGTCTTGCTTCAGGGTTTGTGGGCTCCGGCTCTGTGACTGGCTGGAGCCCTGTGTTCATGGCACGGGGCTCTGAAGAAACGGCCCGAGTGGCCACCCATTCCTTTAGAGCGCATACGCCAGTGATGTCACTGGCTGCATTTAGACTAAATATCTTCTAAGCGGCGCACGTTTAGGAGAACTTTACACTGCTTTTGGGTTTTGGGTTTCCCTGCCTACCAGGGAGGCTATTAGGTAAATGTAGGTGTCCTCTGCCTACCAGGGAGCAATGATCCATTGATAGGGTCTGCTCATTGTGCTCAGATGCTGCTCGTGTTGTCTGCCTGTTTCACACTGGTCCAATAGCATGAGGCATATTGGGCAATGGGAGGAAACCTGACAAATGGGAGCATAGGCGTAATTACAGCCCTGGCCATTGGCAGAAGCAGGTGCCTCAAGGCATGCTGGGTGACTGTATATATGCCTAGGGCACATGTGCTCAGGGTCTTCGGCTGTAGAGCGGGGCCCCTCCCATGTGCAGGCTGCCATGCGGCCTCAGGTGGTCGACCTGAGGGGCGGAACTGCGGAAGCTGCAACCCAGATGTCCTGTAAAGCTGACTAGGAGGGAGACACGTCTATAAGGATCTGTTTCTGGCTATAGTGAGTACAGACCTACGTCTAGGAGCCTGTTCTGTGAGGGCCATCCCTGCAGGCTAGTGAAGTCAGTGGACGGGAATCAGCTAAAGGGGATACTAGTGAGTGTCCTGAGGAAAAGTGGTGCATTGAGTCTGCTGCCGGAACAAGCAAAGGACCTATTCTCCCACACAGCTATGGTGTAGTCCAGTCTGCTATCCGGATCAATTTAATGGAGTCAAGTGAGAGTTGTCCTCTTCTGGGCATAGCTCAAGTTGTCCTCTTCTGGGCATAGTTCAAGTTGGAGTATCCCACTAATCCCTTCTCCTATCCCAGTTCTACTAATAAACACCAAAAAAAACAAATACCCTGGACTGATCATTGGATAACGAGCGGAAGAGTGTGCGGGTAATAGTGTGAAAATACCCAAGTGTCTGGCTGCAGGATAATCATAGGGGGCCCAGGAAGGACTATACTCAGCGACCCCTACGGGGGCAGTGCTACACTAATAAAAAGATATATGGATGTTACTAATGAATAGATGAACTACGAGCAGAGCTACCTGATACATGTCAGTCGTGAGACAACTGGTCTAATCAAGCTGTGCTCTGGATTGCTGGCAATACTTCATATGTAATCACACCGCAGTCCAGTGTTTTCTTGTCATCAGCTTATCTGCAGCCAGCAGCCCAGAGATCCGCTTCCTGACTACAAAGGCCGAGTCCTATCCTAGACTATTCATAGGGCCTGTGATGAGTTAAAGATGGATCCAGGCTTGGAGGAGGCTCAGTATCCTGTCATGAGTTGCTGTTTTTATGTGACTCAATATCACAAATCCTCCAGTGTTCCATTACAGCATTATGATTAGACAGCAAAAAAAAAAGGTTAAACTTACAGCAAGGCATATTTTTTTTTAATCAAGCATGATATAGTGAATGTTTAATGGTGCTTCTGCACTTGCTATTAAGAGCACACCTCAGTCATATGTGAAATATTGCAATGAAGACTAAATTCCAGTCAAACACAAGAATACAATATATTATATAAGAGCTGTTTTAACTGGCAAAAGATTTGCATTTCTGTCCACCCAGTTCTAAGATTTACAAAGCTCCGCCATGTAGCCAAGTCCCGGGCCTCTCTAGGCCTAATGGTGACCTCCAGAGTTAGAGACAGCTGACATCCTTCTGTGTAGAGTGGGTTACGAGGCATGGTGAGTGTAATGTAGGATAGATTCATGGCTGCCAGACACGTCTTGAATGCAAAGAGATTTATTGTTTAATAAACAGAACTGTGGGAGAGAGGTTTAGGGCCAGGACACCCTTTAGTACCCTGTTTCCCCGAAAATAAGACCTAGCGTGATTGTCAGTAAAGGCTGCAATATATGCCCTACCCCCCAAATAAGCCCTAGTTAACCACTTCCCGCCCGCCCTATAGCGGATTGACGTCCGGGAAGTGGTTGTGTTATCCTGACTGGGCGTCATATGACGTCCTTCAGGATAACATGCCGCAGCGCGCCCCCGGGGGCACGCATCGCAGCGATCGGTGAAGCGGTGTGTCAGTCTGACACACTGCTACACTGATCTTGGTAAAAAGCCTCCGGCGGAGGCTCTTTACCACGTGATCAGCCGTGTCCAATCACGGCTGATCACGCTGTCAATAGGACAGACGCAAGTAGAGGAGAGCCGATCGGCGGCTCTCCTGGCAGGGGGGGTCTGCGCTGATTGTTTATCAGCGCAGCCCCCCCGCAGATCACCCCACTGGACTACCAGGGATGCCACTAGGACCACCAGGGAAGGGGCAACGTGGATGGCCAGGTATGTACCCCATGGCCATCCACATGTGCCCAATCTGTGCCAATCAGTGCCCACAAATGGGCACTGATTGGCACTATTATTCCAAAGATCTGCCCAGCAATGCCCAGATCTGCCCAGCAATGCTATATCAGTGCCACCTGTCATTGCCCATCTGTGCCACCTGTCATTGCCCATCGGTGCCAACTGTCAGTGCCCATCTGTGCCCATCTGTGCCCATCAGTGCCCACCTATCAGTGCCCATCAGTGCCACACATCAGTGCCACACATAAGTACCCATTAGTGCCACCCATATATGCCAATCAATGCCACCTACGAGTGCCCATCAGTGCCGCCTATGTGTGCCCATCGGTGCCACCTATGAGTGCCCATCAGTGCCGCATACCAGTGCCACCTATCAGTGCCCATCAGTGCCACCTATCAGTGCCCATCAGTGCCGCCTATCAGTGCCCATCATCAGTGCCCGTTAGTGCCACCTCATCAGTGCCACCTCATTGGTGCCACCTCATCGGTGCCCATCAGTGCCGCCGTATCAGTGCCCATCAGTGCAGCTATATCAGTGCCCATTATTAAAGGAGAAAGCGTACTTATTTACAAAAAAATTTAACAGAAACAAAGAAAAATTTGTTTTTTTTCGAAATTTTCGGTCTTTTTTTATTTGTTGCGCAAAAAATAAAAACCGCAGAGGTGATCAAATACCACCAAAAGAAAGCTCTATTTGTGGGAACAAAATGATAAAAAAATTGTTTGGGTACTGTGTAGCATGACCGCGCAATTGTCATTCAAATTGCAACAGCGCTGAAAGGTGAAAATTGGGCTGGGCGGGAAGGTGTCTAAGTGCCTGGTATTGAAGTGGTTAAAGTCCTTGTAGGTCCTATTTTCAGGGTAGGGCTTATTTTCGGGGAAAGAGGGTAGGGCTTATTTGGGGGGTAGGGCTTATATTGCAGCCATCACTGACAATCACGCTAGGTCTTATTTTCGGGGAAACAGGGTAGTTGCAATGTTAATTTAGCAGACTCCGAGACTTCTATAGGTAGACAGCCATGCAGGGAAATCATCCAGTAAGACACCACATCTGCATGAGTAGGACCGCTGTTTCTCCTATGGCAACAATCTTGAAACAGTTTCTAACAAATCACCCATCACTATGTGCACTGTTTTTCCAACAATTTTTTCTACTTGGTCACTTTTCACTGTTACCTCACTTTTTTATCATCCTTTGCAGCATAGTGATACCTTATCTATTTACTTTCAGACTTTTTGACAGTCACCCCTCACCCACCATTTGTATCTATTGACGAGACTGGCTACCTGTGTCTTGGGGGGCTCTGTATGTGCACCCTGCTCCCGTGCGGCCTCAAATTGCCTCAGCTCCCGAGATTGACTACCTTTCTGGCCCTGGCCCCCACTCACCATACTTTACCATATCAAATTTTATTGAACTACCTATAAGTATTCAAGATCGGCATAACTTCCTTTTCCTGTTATGTTTAGTACCACATGAGTTTAATCAATTTATCTTCCATAGATACTCTCAGGGCCGTCTTTAAGGCAGGGCAAAAGGGGCAGCTGCCCTGGGCCCTGTCATTGTTGTGGGGCCCAAAGCAGCTGCCTCATACTTGCCAACTTCCCCAGTTTAAATTCCCTTGTCCTTTGAAGTTTTAGTCCTGTGCTGTGTCCCTAAATCTCAGTGTGAAGTGCTGCTACTAATGCTGCCCAACTGTGCCCTATTGTGTACAGATGACTCACCTGTAGACCCTGTGTTTACATGTAAATAACCATCATTCATATGTAAATAGCGGCAGCATTTTTATGTAAATAACTGAGGCTGGCAGCATTGATATGTAAATAAAGGCGGCATTCATATGTATATCATGCTCCTCTGCAGTGAGCAGATGATGTGCTGTAACCTCTAGCAACCAATCAGTGAGCAGTATTACTGTACAGTAATCTCTAGCAACCAACCAACAAGCAGAAATCATGTGCTGTAACCTCTAATGTGTGCTGTAACCTCTAGTAACCAGTCAGTAAGTGGTATGATATGCTGTTACCTCTGGCAACCCATCACAATCACTGCCTGATCTGATACAGTAAACTGATTTTAAGTCTAGCTGATATTTATTGTATGTCTCAGAGCAGGTGGAGAGCAAAATTGCATGGGGGGGGGGCCCCCAAGAAAATTTTTGCCCAGGGTCCAATCAATATTAAAGATGGCCCTGGATACTCTTGAACTTTTTCCCTTGATGAGTTTTTACACACGAAATGCGTCAGACACTATATGATGCAGATACTTGCCTGCACCAGTATTCACCTCAGTCCATCATTTACATCAATCATGTTTATACTATTCCATATTACTTACTTGATTGCAATGTGCCGCCTATGATGATTGTACCTATATGAATTTAAATAATTTACTTATGAACATTTTATACCGTGTGTTACCAAGTTGATATGTATTTATATATCTTTGATATTTTTTTCTGTACATGTAGATGTATGTGCTATATACACTTGCCATATATTTTTTGTACTATTTTATGAATTTTACATCTTTACATGCCATTAAATACGTTTTCCTATTAATCTCCTCCACAATGTCCTTTTCTAAATGTCTCATTTAAAGTCCCTAATTTCTTTTTTCTTCATTATATGAACCCGGGATGGAGGCACACAGCATATGTGCTTTATTTAAAGCCCAAAAATCCCCCCCCTTTTTATCAGTTTCTAACAAAGGTTGTAATGAACTTCTTCACTTCTTCTACAATCTCCTATTGTAGATCTTCACTCAACTGAGCTCCCTTCTCTCTCACTAGACTTGCTGATCCACTGCCATTGGATCCCCTAAGCTTTTACAATCTTTTCATTCAGTATCTTTCTCAAGCGTCACCCCACTAGCCTGCTTGGTCCCTGGCTTGGCACACAATATTGCTGTGCAAGCGTCACCTCCACTGCTGGGTCTCTGGCTTAACATCTGCTGGTGTTTCCCAATTCTTCACCGTCCCCGGTTGGTGAGAATACTGCTCTGGTACTTGCTACTCACAGTGGCCCCTGGTAGTAAGGCATAGTTGCCAACATTGCAAAAAAAAAATGTGGGACACTTTTTTTGCATGTAGGCGGAGTCTTGGTATAATTAGGGGGCGTGACATTCTTTTGTAGGCGGGGCATACTGTAACAGAAAATTGCGGCGCACCGAAAAATGGGCATGGTTTGAGCGGAATAGTGGGCGTGTCTTGAATGGGTGTGGCTCGGAAGGGGTGTGGTATGAGATGAATGAGGGATAGAGGGAGAAAGAAAGAATGAGAGAAAGAAAGAAAGAGGGAGAGAAAGAAAAAGAAAGAGAAAAAAAAGAGAGAAAGAAAGAGGGATGGAGTGACAGCAGGCCCAGATCCTACACAATAGTAGAAATATGTGTATTCCAGAAAGTTTAACAAATCAGCAGATAAAAATACTCCAAACACTTGGTGTTGGCGCTTCAATCATCCCGGCACCAAGGTTGTTATGGTGTCAGGATGATTGAAGCGCATTATTTCTATTATTACATTGTAATATTGAATGAAATTATTTAACTCACCATAATGCAGAATCAGTGGAAGCCCTGAGCGTGTCACCTGCCACGTCGCCTACCACCAGATGCCATCAGGTGTCCCCAGCGGAGTCCCCCCTTACATCAGACATTGCCAGCTGAGTCCCCTCTTACATCAGGCATTTCCAGCTGAGTCCCCCCTTACATCAGACATTGCCAGCTGAGTCCTCCCTTACATCAGGCATTGCCAGCAGAGTCCCCCCTTACATCAGACATTGCCAGCGGAGTCCTCCCTTACATCAGACATTGCCAGCGAAGTCCCCCATTACATCAGACATTGCCAGCGGAGTCCCCCCTTACATCAGACATTGCCAGTGGAGTCCCCCCTTACATCAGACATTGCCAGCGGAGTCCCCCCTTACATCAGGCATTGCAGCGGAGTCCCCCCTTACATCAGAGAGGCATTGCAGCAGAGTCCTATCCTTACACCAGGCATCCCCCAATGGAGCCCCCCCTTTCCTTACAGATCAGGCATTCCCAGCAGTGGAGACTCTCTCCGCCGCCATTACTAATCAGAATGGGACAAAATAGCCAGGTGGCTGCTAATAGCAATTGAGCTGCGGCGCCGCTCACCCCCGCCCCTTCCCACATCAGGTCACAGACAGACGGCAGCGGGGCGGGAGGTGGATGGTGCCACAGCTCAAATTCTATTGGCAGCCACCCGGCCATTACTAAACAGTAATTTGGTCTTCGGGAAAATGGCGGCCGGCGGAGACATTGTCTCCGTCGGCCACAGACCTCTGGCGGCGGCGGTGGAAAAAAAAATCGGTAAAATAAGAATTTCCCGGGACATTTCCTGGGAATGGCTAAATCCGGGAAAAGGGTCTAAATCCCGGGAATGTCCTGGGAAATTCGTGACAGTTGGTAAGTATGAGTAAGGTAGATGGTCCCTTAGTAGCGGCAGCTTCCCCTCTACATCCGACCATGACAGGTTCTCCGGCCGGCAGAACTGTCACTTCTGGTTGGACTACAAGCCGCAATCCCAACCCTACGCTGCTCTCTTGCTTCTGGATAGGCCCTCAGACAGCCTAGCAGCCAAATGTCCCCTGGATAGGCCTCAGGCTCTGGCCTAGCAGCCAGGGGCAGCACAACACACGTCCACCCAGGCAGCCGTCCAAGTGGCACAGAACACCAATCACCTGACCTCACCCAAATAAATAGGCTCTCCCAGCAGGCCAAGGGACCTAAGAAAATCCATTGGCTGAGACACCCCATTCATTCCTAATCTGTCCTTGCAATGCTCTTGTCTTATCTAATGCCACCAGATACCCAGCCATCTAATGGCAGAAAAGAGAAGTGCAGCAATTCCATGTATATATGTAATTTATGCTCCTAGAATGCCTGATGGTGCTACTTGGATGTTGGGCCTCTTTTTGTGGCCAGGCTGTGTAAAAGTCTCACACATGTGGTATCACCATACTCAGGAGGAGTAGCAGAATGTATTTTGGGGTGTCATTTTTGCTATGTATTTTCTATGTGTTGGAAATATCTTATAAATGGCCAACTTTGTGTAAAAAAAATGCAATTGGAAAAATTGATTTTTTTCCCCACATTTTCCAAATATTCTGGAAAAACATGAACCGTTCAAAAGACTCATTATGCCTCACAGATTATACATTGGGGTGTTTGCTTTCCAAAATGGGGTCATTTTGTGGGCAATTCCATTGTCCTGGTTCTCCAGGGCCTTCAAAAGTGTAATAGGTGGTTGAGAAATGAGATGTGTAATTTATGCTCGTAGAACGCCTAAATGTTGGGTCTTTGTATGTGGCCAGGCTGTGTAAAAGTCTCACACATGTGGTATCACCATTGGGAAGAGTAGCAGAATGTATTTTGGGGTGTAATTTGTTGTATGCATATGCTCTGTGAAAGAAATAACCTGTTAATATGATAATTTTGTAAAAAATAAAAATCTTCATTTTGCAAAGAATTGTGGGAAAAAATTACAACTTAAAAAAACTCACCATGCCACTTACTTAATACCTTGGAATGTCTACTTTCTAAAAATGGGTCATTTGAGGGGTATTTGTACTTTCCTGACTTGTTAGTGTCTCAAGAAATGAGATAGACCTTCAGTACATCAGGTGTGATCAGATGTGATCAATTTTCAGTGATTGACAGCATAGTTTGTAGACTCTATAAATTTCACAAAGACCAAATAATATACACAAATTTGGGTTATTTTTTACCAAAGATATGTAGCAGTATAAATTTTGGCCAAAATTTATGAAGAAAAATTACTAATTTGCAAAATTTTATGACAGAAACAAAGAAAAGGGCATTTTTTTCACAAAATTTACGGCCTTTTTTTATTTATAGCATAAAAAAACCCACTAGTGATTAAATACCACCAAAAGAAAGCTCTATTTGTATGAAAAAAAGGACGCAAATTTCATATGGGTACAGTGTTGCATGACTGAGTAATTGTTATTCTAAGTGTGAGAGTGCTGAAAGTGCCCTGTATTTAAGTGGTTAAAATCACTGCTGCTGAAAAAACAATCTTCTTTTTTGAAAAAAAATTTGCATGTCCCCCAGGGCAGTACGCAGACCCCCATACCCTTTTTATGGTCAATAACTTGCATATAAGCCTTCAAAATGGAGACTTTTAATTTTTCAAGTTCGGGGTCCTATAGACCTTAATAGGGTCCCCGCTTGGGTCAGAACTTTTTCTCTGTTCGGGAGTTCTGGGGTGTTCGACCCCTTTCTAATTACAACATGGTTTGTGTAGCGTTTGTATATGCTATATTACTATTATTTTTTTTTTATTTGCTATATTTTTTCGACAAAGGTGGTGTTACTCTTTAATTCAGAAGGTATTCACAACTATGCTCATAAGTTTATATATCCTGGCAGAATTTATGATTTCTTGGCCATTTTTCAGAGAATATGAATGATCACGCAAAAACTTTTATTTCACTCATGGTTAGTGTTTGGCTGAAGCCATTTATTATCAATCAACTGTGTTTACTCTTTTTAAATCCTAATCACAACAGAAACTACCCAAATCACCCTGATTAAAAGTTTACATACCCTGGTTATTTTGGCCTGACAACATGCACACAAGTTGACACAGGGGTTTGAATGGCTATTAAAGGTAACCATCCTCACCTGTGATCTGTTTCCTTGTAATTAGTGTGTGTGTGTATAAAAGGTCAATGAGTTTCTGGACTCCTGACAGACCCTTGCATCTTTCATCTGGTGCTGCATTGATGTTTCTGGATTCTGAGTCATGGGGAAAGCAAAAGAATTGTCAAAGGATCTGCGGGAAATGGTAGTTGAACTGCATAAAACAGGAAAGGAATACAAAAAGATATCCAAGGAATTGAGAATGCCAATCAGCAGTGTTCAAACTCAAATCAAGAAGTGGAAAATGAGGGGTTCTGTTGAAACCAACTAAAATTTCAGCCACAACTGCCAGGAAAATTGTTCGGGATGCAAATAACTTCAGAAAAATACAGGACTCTCTGAAAACATATGGTCTGGCTGTTTCAAGATGCACAATAAGGAGGCACTTGAAGAAAGATGGGCTGCATGGTCGAGTCACCAGAAGAAAGCCATTACTAAGCAAATGCCACAAAGTATCCCGCTTACAATACGCCAAACAGCACAGAGACGAGCCTCAAACCTTCTGGCACAAAGTCATTTGTATTGATGAGACCAAAATTAAACTTTTTGGCCACAACCATAAACAGTACATTTGGAGAGGAGTCAACAAGGCCTATGATGAACGGTACACCATTCCTACTGTGAAACACGGAGGTGGATCGCTGTTGTTTTGGGGATGTGTGAGCTATAAAAGCACAGAAAATTTGGTCACAATTGATGGCAAGATGAATGCAGTATGTTATCAAAGAATACAGGAAGAACATTTGCATTCATCAGCCAGGAAGCTGAGCATGGAACGTACTTGGACATTCCAACATGACAATGATCCAAAACTCAAGGCCAAGTCGACCTGTCATTGGCTACAGCATATTAAAGTGAAGGTTCTGGAGTGGCCATCTCAGTCTCCTGACCTCAATATCATTGAGCCACTCTGGAGAGATCTCAAACATGCAGTTCATGCAAGACAGCCCATGAATTTCCAGGAACTGGAGGCTTTTTGCCAAGAGGAATGGACAGCTTTACCATCTGAGAAGATAAAGAGCCTCATCCACAAATACCACAAAAGACTTCAAGCTGTCATTGATGTTAAAGGGGGCAATACACGGTATTAAGAACTGGGGTATGTAAACTTTTGATCAGGGTCATTTGGGTAGTTTCTGTTGTGATTATGATTTAAAAAGAGTAAACACAGTTGATTGATAATAAATGGCTTCAGCCAAACACTAACCATGAGTGAAAGATAAGTTTTTGTGTTATCATTCATATTCTTTGAAAATGGCCAAGAAATCATCAATTCTGCCAGGGTATGTAAACCTATGAGCACAACTGTAATAGTAACTCTTAGGAATGATATTGCACTTGCTAACCTTAGTTTTCTAAGTTTGCATGTTTTTTGTTTTTTTTAACTCCTAGGACATGCTTTAATTACTGAAAACTTTTGTGGAAACCGAAATCTGTTATAATTCAATGGACTGTATGTGCTAGTAAGGATCTGTGCTAGCCTTGTATTCTGGAGAGTGGTTCATGACATAAGTCATGGGAACAATAAAATTATATGGCTGGAATGTTAAAGCAGAATCACAATAAAAGTTATCTTGCTATTATAGTCCAAACATTGAAGGGAGAGGTATAATCATCCCACATATTAAAGCAATGAAATGCGTGCAAGTAACATATGTTTTCTATAGATGAAATGTAAAAGTGAAAAGCATTGCATTATGCTGCTCCATAATGCAGCTAAGCATTGATCAGGTGACTGGTAGAGCAAGGCTGAATTTCTATCTATATATGACCACTGTGGTGAACAGCAGTCTATTGATCGACTTCTGTTCAACTGCTCTGTTTGAAAAAAGCCACTCAATCGATCTCTCCTGTTGCATTAGCTCTGAGCTCAGCGCTTGGGAGCTCACTTCTATGATGCTAAACAGCTGGGCCTCTCTTAGCAATGTCCTTAGCAAAGTTCTGGGAGTTTTCCAGTCAGGCTTCATGAGGTACGTAAATGGCCTTACACCTACTGTAAAGCAAAGACAATATTTAAGTTTGGTCAAAGCTGCACAGTTTGTTTTCATCTACAAATGCCCCTTATCTGCATAGGCAGTTTTTGGTGAAAGTGAACTAACCCTTTAATTCTCTAGTTGTTGGTTGGGTTGGGTCCTGGTGTGGCATCAGTGCACAGGTTTTTGAAGCAAAATAACATTGAGAACTGGAAGTGGAGGGTAGTAGCAATTCACCCTTTGCTAACCAAAGCTAACTCCACCTTTCTGACCATGTTTCAGGTTACATACAATACCCATATTTAGTGTGTATCGTGAAACCTGGTCCACAGTGCCCAAAACTCAAACCGGCCCTCCACTTACAGAATCTGGGGGTTCTTCTCCCCGCTGGCTTCTGTCAGATTTGAAATCAGCATCACGTCATCCATTCCCAGGAATCTGTTAATGAAAAAACTACAAGCTCCGTCTGCCACCGCAACACAGGGACTCATATTTCTCAATAGAGCACAAGTGCAGTCACATCACCACACTTATAGTACATTGACACTTGATCCAGCTCTATTGCAGAAGGTCCGAACCTCTGTATGGACTTGAGGTGGAGGAAGAGTCTGCAGGAACCAGAACATTGCACTGGCAATCCACTGATTATGGTTGCAATGCTTTGCAGGCTCAAAGGAATAATAAAAAAAAAAATAATAATAATAAATGCACATTTTTGTTTTTGCAAAATGGGTGCATTTAGTTATTTTTTTGCAAAAGGTGTAATTCCCCTTTCAGGGTCTGAATGAAAAGTAGACAGAATGTGGCATTATTAAACAACTGCCTGTCCTTTAGTGGTAAGCGGTACATCTGGAGTTCTCTGGAGGTTTGCTGGGTATTGATGAGCAAGTGATGTTAAATACTCCTGAGTCCTTAGGTTGTAAAGATGGAGGATCGAACATAAACTGTGTCATTTCCCCAAACTTGGCACAAAATAGAGGTCAGGAGAAGGGTTTTCTGGGTCCTGTAACTGTTCTTAGTGTAGCACCCTGGTCCTAAACAGGGCTGCTAATAAATCTAGTTGTGCTAGGTGGTAACTAGCCTGGCTAATTGGTAGGTTGATACACTGATTCCTGTTGTAAGACCCCTTTCACACTGGAGGCGTTTTTCAGGTGCTAAAGGGCTAAAAATAGCGCCTGTAAAGCACCTGAAAAATGCCTCTTCTGCAGCCCCAGTGTGAAAGCCTGAGTGCTTTCCCACAGGAGCAGTGCGCTTTCAGGGCATTAGAAAAAGTCCTGCAAGCAGCATCTTTGGAGAGGTGGAGGTGCGGTGTATACACCGCTCCTCCACCGCCCCTGCCCATTGAAATGAATGGGCACTGCTGCCGAAATGCCTGCAAAGGGCTTTGACAGTGGCGCTTTTTGGGCTCATTTAACCATTTCTTTGGCCGCTAGCGGGGGTTAAAACCTCCCCGCTAGCGGCCAAAAAGCGCAGCTAAAACGACGCACTATGAGTGTGAAAGGGGTCTTAGTCTGAGTTGGGGTAGTCTCTCTCATCTGTCAATAGGTGGCACTGTTGTTTTTGGCATTAGAATGATGGATTCAGGTAATGGGTAACTAGGTTGTCTCAGCCAATCAGCAGGAGTTTCTTTAACCGCTGCGTATGCTGGTATAGGCTATTTATTTGGGAGGAGTCAGGCTCGGCCTGAGGGGAGCCTGATCGTGTCAGAGGTAAAGGGAAGCAGTTGCCACAAAAGGACAACCACTCCTATTACCAGTGGCAAGTTTGGAAGGGATGGAGTTCTGAAGGAGTACCAGACAGTGGCGTAACTTTTACGGTCACAGCAGTCACGCTTGCGACTGGGTCCTGCCGTTCTGCCGCTGTGGGGGGACCCCAAGAACCGGCATCTCCCCCTGCACCTCTAGCTGTCCATTTGGAATGCAGTGGGGGGAGGTGGGAGGCGGCAATCGATAGCTCTATGTTGCCCGTGGGCGGCGGGATCTCCCTAGGGCTAGTAGTACAGTGGAGAGGGGGGGCCTCTGACCTGGGCAGGTATCAGTTTCGCTCTTCAGTGTACAAGTGAGTCGCTCTGCTTGTACACTGTTGCTGATACATGCCCGGGTCAAAGGCCCCTCCCCTCTCCACTGTATACATTGACACTCGGGAAGAGAACTACTAGCCCCAGAGAGATCCCATCGACCGTGGACACCATAGAGCTACCGATTGCTGCCTCCCACCTCCATACAGAGATGTGCTGGGGGTTGGAGGTGCACAGACAGTGGAGATCAGCCAGGTACAGGGAAATTCTGGAAGTAGGGGGCGGCTGTCTGGGGACCCTGATGTAAGAGGGGGGCCCTCTGGGGACACAGATGTAAGGGGCGGGGCTCTCTGGGGGCACTGATGTAAGGGGGGCTCTCTGGATGCATTGATGTAAAGGGGGCTCTCTGGGGAGACTGATGTAAGGGGGGGCTCTCTGGGGACCCTGATGTAAGGGGGGCTCTCTGGATGCATTGATGTAAAGGGGGCTCTCTGGGGACACTGATGTAAGGGGGGCTCTCTGGGGACCCTGATGCAAGGGGGGCTATTTGGGGGCACTGATGTAAGCGGTGGCTCTCTGGGGCACTGATGCAAGGGGGGCTCTCGGGGGACACTGATGTAAGGGGGGACTCTCTGGGGACACTGATGTAAGGAGGTGCTCTCTGGGGGCACTGATGTAAGGGGGGCTCTCTGGGGACATTGATGTAAGTGGGGCTCTCTGGGGACTCTGATGTAAGGGAAGGATCTCTGGGGGCACTGATGTAAGTAGGGCTCTCTTGGGACACTGATGTAATGAGGGGCTGTCTGGGGACATTGATGTAAGGGGGGCTCTCTGGGGACATTGATGTAAGGGGGGGCTCTCTGGGGGCACTAATGTAAGGAGATGCTCTCTGGGGGCACTGATGTAAGGGGGGCTCTCTGGGGAAACTGATGTAAGCGGGGCTGTCTGGGGACATTGATGTAAGGGGGGGGGGGGCTCTCTGGGGACATTGATGTAAGGAGAGGCTCTCTGGGGACACTGATGTAAGGGGGGGGGGCTCTCTGGGGACACTGATGTAAGAAGGTGCTCTCTGGGGGCACTGATGTAAGGGGGCTCTCTGGGGACACTGATGTAAGGGGGCCTCTCTGGGGACCCTGATGTAAGTGGGGCTGTCTGGGGACCCTGATGTAAGGGAAGGCTCTCTGGGGCACTGATGTAAGTAGGGCTCTCTGGGGACACTAATATAAGGGGGGCTCTCTGTGGGCAATGGTGTAAGGAGGGGCCTCCTGGGGGCACTGATGTAAGGGGGGCTTTTTGGGGACACTGATGTAAGTGGGGCTCTCTGGGGACCCTGATGTAAGGGGAGGCTCTCTGGGGACACTGATGTAAGCAAGGGACTCTCTGGGAACCCTGATGTAAGGGGGGCTTTCTGGGGACACTGATGTAAGTGGGGCTCTCTGGGGACCCTGATGTAAAAGGGAGGCTCTCTGGGGACCCTGATGTAAAGTGGAGGCTCTCTGGGGACCCTGATGTAAAGTGGAGGCTCTCTGGGGACACAGATGTAAGGGGGGCTCTCTGGGGACCCTGATGTAAGGGGAGTCTATCTGGGGACCCTGATGTAAGAAAGGGGCTCTCTGAGGACCCTGATGTAAGGAGGGTTTCTGGGGACCCTGATGTAAGGAAGGGGCTCTCTGG
The DNA here is from genome assembly GCA_037952835.1 of Lithobates septentrionalis. NCBI lineage: Eukaryota > Metazoa > Chordata > Amphibia > Anura > Ranidae > Lithobates > Lithobates septentrionalis. The sequence continues at coordinate 4,009,573 of JBBDGP010000257.1, forward strand.
GGACCATGATGTAATGAGGGGGGCTCTGGGGACCCTAATGTAATTAGGGAGGCTCTCTGGGGACCCTGATGTAAGGGAAGGCTCTCTGGGGGCCCTGATGTATGGGGAGGCTCTCTGCGGACCCTAATGTAAGGGGAGGCTTTCTGTGGACCCTGATGTAAGAAGAAGCTCTTTGGGGACCCTGATGTAAGTAGGGAGGCTCTCTGGGGATCCTGATGTAAAGAGAGGCTCTCTGGGGACCCAGATGTAAGGAAGGGGTTCTCTGGGGACCCTGGTGTAATGAGGGGGATCTGGGGACCCTAATGTAATTAGGGAGGCTCTCTGGAGACCCTGATGTAAGGGGAGGCTTTCTGTGGACCCTGATGTAAGGGGAAGCTCTTTGGGGACCCTGATGTAATGAGGGGGGCTCTGGGGACCCTAATGTAATTAGGGAGGCTCTCTGGGGACCCTGATGTATGGGGGGCTCTTTGGGGACCCTGATGTAAGGGGAGGCTTTCTGGGGACCCTGATGTAAGGGGAGGCTCTTTGTGGACCCTGATGTAAGGAGGGAGGCTCTCTGTGGACCCTGATGTAAGTAGGGAGGCTCTCTGGGGACCCTGATGTAAGGGGAGGCTCTCTGGGGACACTGATGTAAGGGGAGGCTCTCTGGGGACAGCGATGTAAGGGGAGGCTCTCTGGGGACCCTGATGTAAGGAGGGGCTCTCTGGGGACACTGATGTAAGGGGAGGCTCTCTGGGGACCCTGATTTAAGGAGGGGCTCTCTGAGGACCCTGATGTAAAGGGGAGGCTATCTGGGGACCCTGATGTAAGGGGGGGGCTTTCTGGGGACACTGATGTAAGGGGGGGGGGGGGCTTTCTGGGGACACTGATGTAAGGGGAAAAACAAGATAAACAAGATATTTAGGGGGCACACCCTAAAAGATGCATTAGATGGTGCAGCCATAAGACCATACAACAGAATAAAATATTACGGCGCACACATGCAAAAAAGACATTTACCTCCTGCAAGGGGACCCTGTTGTAAGGATGGGGTCTCTGGGGACACTGATGTAAGGGGGGGCTCTCTGGTGACACTGATGTAAGGAGGTGCTCTCTGGGGGCACCGATGTAAGGGGGGCTCTCTGGGGACACTGATGTAAGGGGGCCTCTCTGCGGACCCTGATGTAAGTGGGGCTCTCTGGGGACCCTGATGTAAGGGAAGGCTCTCTGGGGCACTGATGTAAGTAGGGCTCTCTGGGGACACTAATGTAAGGGGGGCTCTCTGGGGGTACTGGTATAAGGAGGGGCTCTCTGGGGGCACTGATGTAAGGGGGGCTTTCTGGGGACACTGATATAAGTGGGGCTCTCTGGGGACCCTGATGTAAGGGGAGGCTCTCTGGGGACACTGATGTAAGGAAGGGACTCTCTGGGAACCCTGATGTAAAGGGGAGGCTCTCTGGGGACCCTGATGTAAAGTGGAGGCTCTCTGGGGACCCTGATATAAAGTGGAGGCTCTCTGGGGACACAGATGTTAGGGGGGCTCTCTGGGGACCCTTATGTAAGGGGAGTCTATCTGGGGACCCTGATGTAAGAAAGGGGCTCTCTGGGGACCCTGATGTAAGGAGGGGCTCTCTGGGGACCCTGATGTAAGGGAGGGGCTCTCTGGGGACCCTGATGTAATGAGGGGGGCTCTGGGGACCCTAATGTAATTAGGGAGGCTCTCTGGGGACCCTGATGTAAGGGAAGGCTCTCTGGGGGCCCTGATGTATGGGGAGGCTCTCTGCGGACCCTGATGTAAGGGGAGGCTTTCTGTGGACCCTGATGTAAGGGGAAGCTCTTTGGGGACCCTGATGTAAGTAGGGAGGCTCTCGGGGACCCTGATGTAAAGAGAGGCTCTCTGGTGACCCTGATGTAAGGAGGGGCTCTCTGGGGACCCAGATGTAAGGAAGGGGCTCTCTGGGGACCCTGGTGTAATGAGAGGGCTCTGGGGGCCCTGATGTATGGGGAGGCTCTCTGCAGACCCTGATGTAAGGGGAGGCTTTCTGTGGACCCTGATGTAAGGGGAAGCTCTTTGTGGACCCTGATGTAAGTAGGGAGGCTCTCTGGGGACCCTGATGTAAAGAGAGGCTCTCTGGTGACCCTGATGTAAGGAGGGGCTCTCTGGGGACCCAGATGTAAGGAAGGGGCTCTCTGGGGACCCTGGTGTAATGAGGGGGGCTCTGGGGACCCTAATGTAATTAGGGAGGCTCTCTGGGGACCTGATGTAAGGGGTGGCTCTCTGGGGACACTGATGTAAAGGGAAGGCTCTCTGGGGACCCTGATGTATGGGGAGGCTCTCTGGAGATCCTGATGTAAGGGGAGGCTTTCTGTGGACCCTGATGTAAGGGGAAGCTCTTTGGGGACCCTGATGTAATGAGGGGGGCTCTGGGGACCCTAATGTAATTAGGGAGGCTCTCTGGTGACTCTGATGTAAGGGGAGGCTCTCTGGGGACCCTGATATAAGGGGAGGCTTTCTGGGGACCCTGATGTAGGGGGGGCCTCTTTGTGGACCCTGATGTAAGGAGGGAGGCTCTCTGTGGACCCTGATGTAAGTAGGGAGGCTCTCTGGGGACCCTGATGTAAGGGGAGGCTTTCTTGGGACCCTGATGTAAGGGGAGGCTCTCTGGGGACACTGATGTAAGGGGAGGTTCTCTGGGGACAGCAATGTAAGGGGAGGCTCTCTGGGGACACTGATGTAAGGGGAGGCTCTCTGGGGACCCTGATGTAAGGAGGGGCTCTCTGAGGACCCTGATGTAAAGGCGAGGCTATCTGGGGACCCTGATGTAAGGGGGGGCTTTCTGTGGACACTGATGTAAGGGGAAAAACAAGATAAACAAGATATTTGGGGGGCACACCCTAAAAGATGCATTAAAGATGGTGCAGCCATAAGACCATACAACAGAATAAAATATTACAGCGCACACATGCAAAAAAGACATTTACCTCCTACAAGGGGACCCTGATGTAAGGGGAGGCTTTCTGTGGACCCTAATGTAAGGGGAAGCTCTTTGGGGAACCTGATGTAATGAGGGGGGCTCTGGGGACCCTAATGGAAGTAGGGAGGCTCTCTGGGGACCCTGATGTAAGGAGAGGCTTTCTGGGGACCCAGATGTAAGGAAGGGGCTCTCTGGGGACCCTGGTGTAATGAGGGGGGCTCTGGGGACCCTAATGTAATTAGGGAGGCTCTTTGGGAACCCTGTTGTAAGGGGAGGCTCTCTGGGGACACTGATGTAAAGGGAAGGCTCTCTGGGGACCCTGATGTATGGGGAGGCTCTCTGGAGACCCTGATGTAAGGGGAGGCTTTCTGTGGACCCTGATGTAAGGGGAAGCTCTTTGGGGACCCTGATGTAATGAGGGGGGCTCTGGGGACCCTAATGTAATTAGGGAAGCTCTCTGGTGACCCTGATGTAAGGGGAGGCTCTCTGGGGACCCTGATGTATGGGGAGGCTCTCTGGGGATCCTGATGTAAGGGGAGGCTTTCTGGGGACCCTGATGTAAGGGAAGACTCTTGATGGACCCTGATGTATGGAGGGAGGCTCTCTGTGGACCCTGATGTAAGTAGGGAGGCTCTCTGGGGACCCTGATGTAAGGGGAGGCTTTCTTGGGACCCTGATGTAAGGGGAGGCTCTCTGGGGACACTGATGTAAGGGGAGGCTCTCTGGGGGCAGTGATGTAAGGGGAGGCGCTCTGGGGACCCTGATGTAAGGAGGGGCTCTCTGGGGACACTGATGTAAAGGGAGGCTTTCTGGGGACCCTGATGTAAGGAGGGGCTCTCTGGGGACCCTGATGTAAAGGGGAGGCTATCTGGGGAACCTGATGTAAGGGGGGGCTTTCTGGGGACACTCATGTAAGGGGAAAAACAAGATAAACAAGATATTTGGGGGCACACCCTAAAAGATGCATTAAAGATGGTGCAGTCATAAGACCATACAACAGAATAAAATATTACAGCGCACACATGCAAAAAAGACATTTACCTCCTACAAGCCATTTAAAACACCTAGACATTTTCAAAAAACATTATCAAAAAATATGGCGATTTGGTCACACCATATCACTATATGGTGCTTAAGCCCACTTACTGCGACAAAGTACCCCATGGTTAGTGGGTCCTACACTATCCATAGACTGGGAGATCCTGCTTATCTGAACCATGGGAGCAATACACTCCTCTATATGGGAGAACTAAAGGTCTAAACTAAAGGTATTTTCTTCTTTTACTGATGTAAGGGGGGGGGCTCTCTGGGGACCCTGATGTAAGGAGGGGCTCTCTGGGGACCCTGATGTAAGGAGGGGCTCTATGGGGACCTTGATGTAAGGGGGGGGGTCTCTGGGGACCCAGTCCAGCGAGTTGCACGAAAGAAAAACTGACAGCTCCGGTTGGAGCCACTGTACTAATCATGTGAGGTTAGCTCAGTGATCTCCCCCGCTGAGCTGTTGTGTTCTGACAGGGGGACACCCTCCTCCGCCAGAAAACTCCAATCAGCGCTCTCTGCCATTAGCTGAGAGCACTGATCGGGAGCTGGTCGGATACTGATTTTCCAGCATGCTCGGTCTGTCCGACAGAAGTTTGGCCGGCTTCTGTCAGACAGACCGACATGCGCCTGGGCAGAATGTCGGTTGTTTTTTTTCTGTCTGGCAAATGTCTCCAGACCTTCTGCCTGTGTGTACTGTGCTCATAAGTTTAAATACCCTAGCAGAATTTATGATTTGTTAACCATTTTTCAGAGAATATGAATGATAACACAAAAACTTTTCTTTCACTCATGGTTAGTGTTTGGCTGGAGCCATTTATTATCAATCAACTGTGTTTACTCTTTTTAAATCATAATCACAACATAAACTACCCAAATGACCCTGATCAAAAGTTTACATACCCCAGTTCTTAATAGCGTGTATTGCCCCCTTTAACATCAATGACAGCTTGAAGTCTTTTGTGGTATTTGTGGATGAAGCTCTGTATCTTCTCAGATGGTAAAGCTGCCCATTGGCTGTCTTGCATGAACTGCATGTTTGAGATCTCCCCAACGTGGTTCAATGATATGGAGGTCAGGAGACTGAGGTGGCCACTCCAGAACCTTCACTTTATTCTGCAGTAGCTAATGACAGGTCGACTTGGCCTTGTGTTTTGGATCACTGTCATGTGGGAATGTCCAAGTACGTTCCATGCGCAGCTTCCTGGCTGATGAATGCAAATATTCCTCCAGTATTTTTTGATAACATACTGCATTCATCTTGCCATCAATTTTGACCAAATTTCCTGTGCCTTTGTAGCTCACACATCCCCAAAACATCAGCGATCCACCTCCGTGTTTCACAGTAGGAATGGTGTACATTTCATCATAGGCCTTTTTGACTCCTCCCATTTATTGTTGTGGCCAAAAAGCTCAATTTTGGTCTCATCACTCGAAATGACTTTGTGCCAAAAGGTTTTAGGCTTGTCTCTGTGCTGTTTGGGATATTGTAAGCAGGATACTTTGTGGCATTTGCATAGTAATGGCTTTCTTCTGGCGACTCGACCATGCAGCCCATCTTTCTTCAAGTGCCTCCTTATTGAGCATCTTGAAAGAGCCACAACACATGTTTTCAGAGAGTCCTGTATTTCACCTGAAGTTATTTATGGGTTTTTCTTTGATCCCGAACAATTTTCCTGGCAGTTGTGGCTGAAATTTTAGTTGGTCTACCTGACCGTGGTTTGGTTTCAACAGAACCCCTCATTTTCTACTTCTTGATTAGAGTTTGAACACTGCTGATTGACATTCTCAATTCCGTGGATATCTTTTTATATCCCTTTCCTGTTTATACAGTTCAACTACCTTTTCCTGCAGATCCTATGACAATTCTTTTGCTTTCCCCATGACTCCAGAAACGTCAGTGCAGCACTGGATGAAAGATGCAAGGGTCTGTCAGGAGTCCAGAAACTCATTGACCTTTTATACACACACACTAATTACAAGGAAACAGATCACAGGTGAGGATGGTTACCTTTAATAGCCATTCAAACCCCTTTGTGTCAACTTATGTGCATGTTATCAGGCCAAAATCACCAGGGTATGAAAACTTTTGATCATGGTCATTTGGGTCGTTTCTGTTGTGATTATGATTTAAAAAGAGTAAAGATAGTTGATTGATAATAAATGGCTTCAGCCAAACAATAACCATGAGTGAAAGAAATGTTTTTGTGTTATCATTCATATTCTCTGAAAAATGGTCAAGAAATCATAAATTCTGCCAGGGTATGTAAGTTATGAGAACAACTGTAATTGTATTTGGGTTCTCAGTTTGTCACTGATATTTACTGTTAATCAACCCCCCTTGTCTGAATGGCTATTTGCTTAATTGAATAAAGCCCACTTTATGCTACAGCTGAGTTGGTGAGTTTAAATATAGTTTGGGTGGGTCACCACTGGGAGCGGCAGATGGACCTATTTATTCAGCAGCCTTTAAATGGGTAGCACTACATAACTAATCCTTTGGATTTGAATAATCTTCTTCCTGTTTATATGAGCATGTTTAACACTCATATACAGTACATAGCTAATTAGGGAATTCAGATAACATCCTGCTCACCTTTACAGAAAGGCAACAGCAATCTGAAGCTCACTTTTACCATCAAATAAAGAAAATCAGCGAAAAGTTATTGTTTTGTTTTTTATTAGAGCCAATACTGATCCGCCTTTTACCCATTGACTGAAGTTTGCTGGTCCCCAAAAAACCAAGGAATTTAAAGTGTTACTAAACCCACAACAATAAAATCAGTCTGTATATGCAGTAAAGCATTATTGTCATACTAACTGTGGATCCTCTGCATTGTGTAAAAATGCATTGTGTAAAAAGTCTGTTTGATCTTGTATGCACAGATCCCCCTCTTCTTCCACTGACTCCAGAACATGTCCAGATAAAACAGAGTTATTGGAGTCAGGCTGCACATGCTCAGTTTGGTGAGTTTTTTTTTTTCTTGGGGGAGTGCATGTGATCAGCACGGGGCAAATCAGCACTGTCCAGACAGAGAGTCAGGGGTTCTTGATCCTGATGCTCAGTGCAGTATGAAAACTCCTCCTACAAGTTTTAAACAGGAACTAGTAGAAGTCAGAAGACTGCTATATATTCTGCTGATGAGAAAGGGTATTTAGCTATTTATATTTACTACAATAATTGCATTTCCATGTTCTGTGTACTGTGGAAGACCAGATATAGTGAATGCAGGGTCCTGGGTTTAGTAACACTTTAAGTACTTTTATTCTTGATCCTTTATTGTTTTCTGTTGTATTATTGTTTCTTATCTATTGTAATATGTTTTTCTTATTTACCTTTTCCCTTATTAAACAATATTTTAAAAAAGTTAAAATTATCACTTCTTAGGTTTCTTACTTGGAAAGGCACCGTTTTCCTTCCAATCAGGGTCTTTCACATCATAGAACTGCTGTGAGTCGGCCCACAATCACTACCTAGAACTTTAATCGAAATATCGAGCAGTCCAAATTGTTCCTTGTTACCTTATGTGTACCAATACTGCTGTGTATGTTACCTTAGCAACTTACTGTTGTTGCTATATTTTGTATTTATTTTATATCTTGAAAAGAAAAACTTAATAAAAATGATTGGAACCGAAAATTATCACTAGGCAGTAAGGCAGAACTTAATAAATCCCTGTCTCTTCGAAGAGTGCTACTATATTGTAAATTTCTGAAATATTCCTGTTGGTCATAAGATTATGTATTACAGACCCTTAAAGCGGAGTTCTGTCCCCTCCTCTTGCAAAAAATGTAAAGTATGTGTAGCTGCTGATTTTTAATATTAAAACACTTACCTGTCATGGAATCCAGCGATGTCGGCACCCCAGCCAATGTTTTCATCGGTTCTCGGGTGCTGCCGCCACCATTCGTGGTAAGGGAGACCGGCAGTGAAGCCTTTCGGCTTCACAGCCGGTTCCCTACTGCACATGCGCGAAGGGCGCTTCGCTTTCTGAATGGCCCGGCGGTGGGGGGAGGAGGAGGCGGGTTGAACTTCTAAGTGATCTCGCCACTACAAGATCTCTCAGAAGTGTGGATGGGTACCTGTCAAAAACCGGTACCCACTCCCCCTCGAAAGTTGCCAAATGCAGATAAGCAGAGCTTCCACTTTTGGGTGGAACTCCGCTTTAATAAAAGTCTTAAAAGCTTTTGTGGCTCTCACAACAGAAGACCAGGGAGGGAATCCTAGGCTGACATGATGAGCCCACAGGAAGGGAAAATTATAGTAAGTATGGTTAACAATTTTCTGTATTCATCATGTCAGCCTACCTTTTGGGAAGTAGCTAGCATGTCAGGAAAAAGGGAGGAAAAAAACCCAACAAAAACTGCATTGGAATGCCAAAAGATTTAATAATAATCACATCAACTGGCGAAGCTATCAACATAGCTAATTAGGGAATTCAGTTAACACCTTGCTCACTTTTACAGAAAGTTTAACTGAATTTCAGCTTTCCCAGGAAAAGTGCCTCTGTTGCAATAGTTGCATAACCCGAAGTCAACAATTGAGGCAAAGAGAAAGCAGCTGAGTGACAGGCATTTGAATGATGTTGGTCCCTAGACTTTCGCAAACTAATGGCAATACCTCTGTGTGAAACAGGTTTCATTTGGTGCATGCAGTCTATTTTCTGTTAGTGCATGGTATTTTGTAAAAAAAATAAATTCTCATTAGTTGGCATCAGGGACTTTCTGTCCACACCTACTTTATGCTGCAATTTAACTGCATTAATGCTCAATCTGTGGCCCATAAAAATTAAAACACATAATAACTCATGTATCGTTTTTTTTTTACTTATATGGGTGACATGACAATTATATCTTAACTACAATAAAGGATTTAAAGTATAGAATTAGCAGTTTATGACTTCACCTATCCTTCTTTGTGCCGGTGTACAGTTATCATCATGATGTTCACCTGGTAAGCTAAGAATAACAGACTGACCTGGAATGGTGATCTTGCATGCATATTAAGTAAATTAAAAGGCTTTGTGGTTTGGAGTCGGTCAGAGGACACGAAAGGATCTGATGAGGATCTGAGAGGAAGTGTTAGGCTGCTTTCAGACTGATCCATTTTTTTTTCTGCTTTTGCATAAAGAAAAAAGGGAACTAAAATGTTTGACCATGTAATCCTATGGAACTCTTCACACTGATCCGTTGCCGGGCCGCTGCGTTTAGTAAAATCCTATTTGCTGCATTTTTAGTGCAGGTTTGGTGTGGTAAAAGAAAAAAAACACAGCAAAAACGCACCTTTGCATTGAAATGCATTGAAAACATGACAAAAACTTCACCCATGTTGCGCTTTTGCTGCAGTTTTTGAGTCACATGTCCTGTATAAAGCATAACAAAAATACTATGCCATGGATCAGTGTCAAAGTAATCTTAGAGGTTACCCTGCCATAGGGGGAAGCTGTGGAGAACCTGGGAAAGTGTTAGGATGGACTCATTTAATTTATTCCTGCATATACTGTGAGATTTGGTTGCTACTGGAGACCGCTGTTGCTAAGAAGATATAGAACATTGGGCCAGCTTAAAAGGTCTTTTCTGTACTGCTGTCCACTGTTTTTGTAGGAGTCTGCTAGTACCTCTCTGTTTGTTCTGGGTGTCTTCAGCCCTTACCCCTAGCTCCCTGAAATTTTCTTCAAGTGAGCAAAAAAAGCTCTTGTATATTGTTCTAAGAATAATTAGACCACTTCCACTAGGATCTTGGCATTGCTTGCCAACGAAGCCGATGGTACCCTTGTAGAAACCTGATGAAATCTCTTCTGGAGGGAAGACCCAAAGTCTTTTATGACTGTCCAATTATTACTATCCACGACAAGATGATCCTTTGTAAAGACACTTAACTTTTCCTGGGGTTTTCCAAGAGGGTTAAAGAGATGTGGCTCGCAGCAGGGGTCCGGTGCATCCCTGTTCTCCATTTCAAGGACAAATCAGGGACAAATTTTGGGCTGAATTCGGTCCTGAAACGGAGTCAAAGACACACAGGACCCCTGTGCAAGCCGCTCCGCAGCCACCAAAGATGTATTGGCTCCATAGAGAGCCGGTCACAATCTCCTGGCATGCGAATTGGATGCAGGGAAATCCGCATCAAACTCACACTAGCATAAACCCAGCCTTAAAGAACAGAGGTAGTGAAAGAAAAGATGGAACTGGATGCAGAATAACTTTGTCAAGAAAGATCTGGCAATAAAGAAGCTTTGAGGAATAGTTCTGAATTTCTGACACTCGTCTGGCTGATGTCACCGCCGTCAGGAAAGACTGACTTCAGAGTTAATAAACCTGATGAGGTGGTATCATCCTCACAAAAAGTCTCACTAATTAAACTATTAATGCGTGGAGAACCAGAGGAGGAAAGACCGTTTAGGAAAGACTGACCTTAAAGCAGAACTTCACTCTCTTAATCAACATTGACAATTTTTAATCCTTATGCTTCTAGCATTAGTAAATAGATTGGAAAATATATTCTATTTACTTGTTTTAAACTTTTTTTTTTACATTTATTTTGTTACTTCCTGGTTTCCAGCCCTAGACAAATGATGTCATACATCTCAGAAATCATCAGGAGGGGAGGAGGGTTTTTCTTAGCTAAGCACATCCTCCTGCCTGCATGCCTGAACTAAAAGCAATGGATTCCAGAACTTAAATGCTACATACATTTTCTGCCCTTAGAGCCCTTTCACACTGGGGCGGTTTGCAGGCGCTATTGCGCTAATAATAGCGCCTGCAAACCGACCCAAAAGTGCCGCTGCTGTGTATCCAGTGTGAAAGCCCCGAGGGCTTTCACACTGGAGCGATGCGCTGGCAGGACGGTAAAAAAAGTCCTGCCAGCAGCATCTTTGGAGCGGTGAAGGAGCGGAGTGTATACCGCTCCTTTACCGCTCCTGCCCATTGAAATCAATGGGACGGCGCGGCTATACCGCCGGCAAAGCGCCTCTGCAGAGGCGCTTTGCGGTGGTATTTAACCCTTTCTCGGCCGCTAGCGGGGGGTAAAAGCGCCCCGCTAGCGGCCGCATACCGCCGACGCCGCCCCCCGCCCCAGTGTGAAAGGGCTCTTACTCAAGATGGCTGCAGCCAGAAATGCTAGGGGTGCTTTTCAAGGTCATTTCTCAATAAAATAAAGCATGGAGACATGGATGGGTGAGCTTACTTTGAATATTAAAAATTAATTAAACTGCATTTTTGGTTTGGGATGCTCACATGAAGTATTTCTGCTTTAAAGGAGGCCTCAACTTTAAGACTGATTTTATAAATGCACCACCAAGGGTTCTTCCCTTTTGTGCTGTAACTGAAAACCTTGTCTAGGGCCGAATTTAAAAATTACAAAAAAAACTTTTCCACACAGAAGATATGAGGTCAAACTGGCTGCCTTCCACTAACTCATAGAACTTCTTCCACATTCTATAATACAGTACATAGCATTAGTAGAGAACTTCCTGGACTTGAAAAAAGTTCTCTGGATGTCTTCAGCAACATTCATCTGGGTTAACTTGCACCTTCAACCACCAGGCTGTCAAATTGAGACATCTCAAATTGGGGTCATATCTGCCAAATTGAAGAAAGAGATCTCCTCCAATAGGAAGAGCTGTTGCCATTTTCTTCAGTAGTGGGAACCACAGCCAATTGGGCAAAACAAGAATGACTGCAATGGCTGCCACTCTGTTCTGCTAAATCTTTAACAACGCCTTGAGGGTGAGAAATGTTGAAGGGTAGACATATAGTTACATACATACATACATACATACATAGCTACATAGTTAGTCAGGTTGAAAAAAGACACAAGTCCATCCAGTTCAACCATAAAAATAAAAAAAAATAAAAAAAAAATCGTACAATCCAATATACCAAATTCTATACCCACAGTTGATCCAGAGGAAGGCAAAAAACCCCAGCAGAGCATGCTCCAATTTGCTACAGCAGGTTAAAAAATTCCTTCCTGATCCCCCAAGAGGCAATCGGATTTTCCCTGGATCAACTTTACCTATAAATATTAGAATTTAGGAAAGAATCCAGGCCTTTCTTAAAGCAATCTACTGAGCTAGGGAGTCTATTCCACATTTTCACAGCTCTTACTGTGAAGAAACCTTTCCGTATTTAGAGATGAAATCTCTTTTCCTCTAGACGTAAAGAGTGTCCCCGTGTCCTCTGTGTTGACCGTAAAGTGAATAACTCAACACCAAGTTCACTAAATGGACCCCTTATATATTTGAACATGTTAATCATATCCCCCCTAATTCTCCTCTTCTCAAGAGTGAATAAATTCAGTTCCTCTAATCTTTTCTCATAGCTGAGTTCCTCCATGCCTCTTATCAGTTTGGTTGCCCTTCTCTGCACTTTTTCCAGTTCCCTGATATCCTTTTTGAGAACTGGTTCCCAAAACTGAACTGCATATTCCAGATGAGGTCTTACTAATGATTTGAACAGGAGCGAAATTATTATATCTCTCTCTCTGGAGTCCATACCTCTCTTAATACAAGAAAGGACTTTGCTCGCTTTGGAAACCGCAGCTTGGCATTGCATGCTATTATTGAGCTTATGATCTACCAAAACCCCCAGATCCTTCTTCACTACGGATTCCCCCAGTTGTACTCCCCCTAGCATGTATGATGCATGCATATTCTTAGCCCCCAAGTGCATAAGTTTACATTTATCAACATTAAACCTCATCTGCCACATAGTCGCCCAAATAGACAGTGCATTGAGGTCGGCTTATAAATTGGAGACATCCTGTAAGGGCGCTATTCCACTGCATAGCTTGGTGTCACCTGCAAAGACAGAAATGTTACTTTTGATCCCAAACCCTATATCATTTATAAATTAATTAAAAAGTAACGGTCCCAACAGTGAACCTTGGGGTACACCATTGATAACCTTAGACCATTCAGAGTAAAAATTATTAACCACTACTCTCTGAATTCTGTCTTTTAGCCAGTTTTCTATCCATTTACAAACTGATATTTCCAAGCCTGTAGACTTCACCTTACACATGAGCCGTGTGTGCGGAACTGTATCGAACGCTTTTGCAAAATTCAAGTATACCACGTCCACCACCATGCCTCTGTCCAAGGTTTTACTTACCTCTTCATAAAAAGAAATCAGGTTTGTCTGACAACTTCTGTCTTTCATGAATCCATGCTGTCTGTTGCTTAAAATGTTTTTTTCTAGCAAGAACTCGTCTATGTGGTCTTTTATTAAACGCTCCAGTAGCTTCCCAACTATAGAAGTTAAACGAACAGGTCTATAGTTACTTGGTAAAGACTTTGTTCCCTTTTTAAATATAGGCACCACGTTCGTCCTGCGCCCTGTACTATTCCCATCATTAATGAGTCCCTAAAAATTAGATACAATGGCTTTCAAACACTAGTACACTAGCTGAGACTCCCACTGATGGCTTAGTGCATCCTGGCCCCTGGCTTGCAGATGGAAATACCTGTAAAAGAACATGGGAGATGGGCATTGACTGGTGATGCCATTAAATCCATCCCAGACTCCTCCACTCTTCAAAGACTTGCTAGAGATATCTAGCATTCAGCATGCACTAATTTTGAGCTTTAAACTAACAACTCAGATCAGGCGCCAGGAAATTTTCTGCTCCTGGAAAGTACGAAGCTGTCAGGGACAAAAGATTATGTTCTGCCCACTGAAAAATCTGTGCTGCAATTTTGAGCAAGGACAAGATCTTTGTTCCCCCTTGATTCAACCCAATAGGAGTGGAGAGGCCAATAATGTCTCTCCGTGTTACCATCAGCTGTAGGTTATTTGAAGAATGCACGCATACTATATGCCTTGGGAAATATGGCCAGAACAATGTGCTCCTCCACCCTTCTGACTAACATTGGTGGTAAGTGTGGTCACCTCTGTGACTGTTAGAGGTAAGCCCTGACTCAGGTTGACAGGCTTTGTCCACCATGCAAATGATTGCTTTGATGAACATGGGAAGAATGATCTCCAGGACCAGAGACTGACCGTCCCACTGCTGCATAAATAAGGATATAAGATATCTGCGGAACAAATGAGCACTGGTCACTGTAGGGGTGGTAGGATTCATCAGACCCAGGACCCTCATGTGCCATCCTCAGAGTCTCTCAAGATTAATTGGAAAATCTTTCTGGTAGAAAGACTCTGCCTACTTCCGAATGTAAGACCTGGATAATCTAGCCTCTGTGAGAGACCAGTCAAGAAGTTTTATGAGAATAAGGATCTCAAGAAGGGAATTGAGTCGCTGGGAAAAAGAACTGATATAGTGGTTAGACCAGCAGATAAAGGGGGGGTATTTTTATACTCTCATTGCAGCAATACAAAGATGAGATGGAAAGAATATTGAACGATACTGACACATACCGATTGTTAAATACCAATCCCTCCAAGTCCTTTAAGAAGGAATTAGACCTTATTATAAAGTATGGCATAGATAATAAATATCTTAGTAAACAAGAAGCGAAGTACTTGGTCCCCATGGTTAGTAGAATACCTGTGATATAATACTTACCCAAGATTCACAAAGACAGTATAAATCCCCCCGGTAGACCGCTAGTGAGTGGGATTGAGTCTTTGACATCTAGATTGGGGGAGTATATAGATCTCCATCTGCAGCCCTTAGTAAAAAATACTAGAGCCTATCTCAAGGACACTAAGCATAGCACACTTTGCAGCTTCTTAATGAGTGTATTGTGTATGATGATATAATTATGGCTACTAAGCCTCATTGTATACTAACATTGATCATGAGGGAGCCTTAGATGCTGTAGAATGGGCCTTGAAGAAAGAAAATTCGTTGGATGAAGGTTTTGTTTTGTTCATTTTGAAGTGTTTGGATTTCTGCTTACAACATAATTTCTTTTGGTACGGTAACAAATTTTACCTGCAGATAAAAGGTGTTGCTATGAGCGCTAAGTTTGCCCCTAGTGTAGCGAACCTTTATATGGCCAAATGGGAAGAAGAGAGTGTCTGGGGTGAGAATTGTGGTGACATTTTATTATACAAAAGGTTTATAGATGACCTTTTGATCATCTGGAAAGGAAATATGGAAAGGTTAATGGAATTATTGGAATCCATGAATACCAATGATCGCAACATCTCTTTAACTTGGGATATCAATGGAGAACGTATACACTTCCTGGATTTGGAGATCTTTAACACTACAGGAGGTATTGTCACCAAATCCTTTTTCAAAACTACTGACCGCAACTCTTACATCCCGACCACTAGTTGCCATTATAAACCTTGGCTTGACAATATACCCAGAGGCCAATTCACGAGAATGTGGAGAAACTGCACGCAGGCTGATGATTTTGAGCTCCAATCCAACATGTTAAGTAATATGTTTTTGGATAAAGGGTACCATAAAGAATTTTTGGAGAGAGAAAAAGCTGTAGTTGGATGTTTAAACAGGGATGATCTATTGAAGGATAAAATTAGAACCATGGGAAATGATGGAAATGATGGCACCAGTATTGTTTTGGATTATTCCTTGCAGAGTAAAGAGGTGGAAAAAGTTATACGGAAGTATTGGAATGTACTCAAGCAGGACATTCATCTTAGAGAGATACTTCCAGTGAGACCTAAGATCATCTTTAAAAGAGCACCAAGCCTATGAGACAAATTATTACATAACGTAGTGGAACCACCCCCTCCAAAGCCAAAAATGTTTTGGGACCTCGAAGGTTTCTATGGTTGTGGTAGATGTTATAGCTGTATTAGGATTCCAGATAACAACAAAAGAGTGAAAGAGTTCTCCAACCTGAGAACCAATCAATCATACATCATTAAAGACTTCATATCCTGGGTTACAATTGGGGTTGTATATGCGTTAATATGTCCATGCAATTTCATCTATGTTGGTCGGACCACTAGGGCTCTGAAGGACCGCATAGAAGAGCACGTAAGAAATACGTAAGGGGTCCGATAAACATCATCTCTCTATACATTTCAAAAGAGTGCATAATCAGAGCACTGTTGGAATGAAATTTTGGGGAATAGAGGCTCTAACTTCGTTACAGAAATTAGCAAGCATGAATCCTGGTGGATACACCAGCTTGGTTTTTTATCGCCTGGTGGATTAAATATAGAATTCGATCTTAAATGTTTTCTTAGCAATTTTTAAAATATTAATTTTCCTGCTCAGGTTCATTAGTGGTTTTCCATCCGGTTTCTTCTCTTATCCCATAAAGGGGTTCTGATCCTTGGGAATTATACATATTTTCATAGAGCTTTTTTGCACTATGAGCTCCATGATGGAGTCATGCATCTATAAGTGCTACTAGATAAGATGGGCCGTTAAGGGGTCAGACATATTCTTCCCTATAAATGGCCACATTCACCTGTTTTATATTATTTTTTTATATATATATATATTTATAATTTATTTTATTATGAACCTTTTTCTCTACACATTATATATTAGAATATACACATTTTTTATATACACATTTTTTTATATTTTTTTTATATTTTTGTATTATTTTTTATTTTTATTTTTTACTTATATTCTAAATATACATTTTTTGACATATATCGTCCAGCACCACGTAAGGGGTTAATTTAGTTTAATAAAGTTATACATGTAATTTTGCACCTCCGTGGGGAGATATATATGAATTAGTAATATCAGTAACATGTAGTCGACATTAAGCTGGGAATTTTCTGTACCTATTTATATTTTTATATTCATATATGGATCTGCACTGTCCTTTTATCTTTTAAATTTTCAGTTCACGCTGGTAGCATACTCATACGCATTATGTTTCATTATGCTATATATACCTATGAGGTGCGGTATGGTATTTTTTGGATCGCACAGCTCCGTCCTGGGTTAATGTTAATTTTAATTTCATAAGATTATGAGTATTGTATATATAATTTTACATTCAATAATAGATTGCTAGACGTTTGATCTATTGTCAGGTATGTTTCTCCACCACTGATCGTAGGGGTCAGTTTATTATAATGGGAGAGAACAGCTGAAGCCCATTACTATAATGTCTGCGGTCCATGGCAAAATGGCCACCGTTAGTATATCTTAACCATAGAGCGCCCGTCCAATTAAATCCCCCTGATGAAGACACGTGATCCCTGTGTCGAACACGCATAGGGGAGGGGCCAGGACGGAGCTGTCAGCACGGAGGAAGAGAAGAGACAAGCATACCATACTACACGCCATACTAGCGGCCTTTTTTATATTTGGAAGCCTTGAATAGGATGGTGCACTTACGCACCTATGCAATGTGAGTACCCCATTGTGGGGAGTGTGTATTTTTTAAATAAATATCCTTACGATAATACACTGTGGAGTTTCTTTTTTATTCATGATTTGGAACGATACTGACTGAGCAAGTTGGAGGTCGGCACCTGTACATCATTATAGAGCCCAGGAGTGGCTCCAAAGCGTGTTTGGACATAGTTTGGTTACTGTGTCACACGCTCTGAGGTGAGCGCATAAGCTTTTGGGGGGTCACCGGAGTGCACCAAAGCATGTTTTTTTTCTATTACACTCTTTGGATGAGCATGCTGGATGTCACCATTGATGGACATTGTGTTACTTCCACATTTTATATTCATCACTTATGTACTTTCTTTCATTTATATAAATTGCCCTTTGGAAATAGCGAGCGCCTTTTAGTTTATGCAATATTATCATTATAATATCATATAATATCATTATATATGCACGTTGCACTTTAATAATTGTCACTTATAATTGTTGTTTAATAATTGTCACTTATCAATTGTTGTTTAATAATTGTCACTTATCAATTGTTGTTTAAGATTTATTGGTATTAATTTTATATTTATCACTGGTCACTTATGAATTGTTATTTATTTTATTTATCACATACAGATTTTTATTTTGGGTACTATATATGCTTTTTCTAGCGCAACGCATTCATTTATATATCTCTGTGAGAGACTCAGCTGGCTCTGAGTCTTCAGAATGAAACAGATCAATTTTAGAAAGCCCAGGCTCAGGAGAAGAGGGATCCTGCACCCCCACTTTTGTACTTGGAAATCTATAGCAAGCCTTCACTAGCTAAGAAGTCATCACACTGTCAGCCACTGTTTGGTGGATATATTCTTTCATCTGCTACAATTCTGAAGGGTGTTTTCTTACAGCATCTTTCACAGACAAACTGAGAGCATGGCAGGAGATACACAAGCAACTTTCACAGACAGAGAGCATGGCAGGAGATTCACAAGCCCAGCAAGTGTCCACTGCACGTCTCATAGAGGAGTGTCTATGAAACCGACGAGAATGAAACAATCATTCCTGGATAGGTCTGACCTAGGCAAAGTAATGATTTGGAGAGACAGGTGAAGTCTGGTGAGACTTGAATTGGGGTCTCTGCCTTTATGGTCTTTTCCCCAGTAGACAGCGCAAATCCTAATCAGCTCTCTTTTGACGACCCTTACAAAGACTAATCTTCCATCTCATTGTTCCCTACCTGGAATCATCTGACCATTGTACCACAATTTCAGGTTCACTCATCTTCACCTGTAAAAGGCCCAATCAAACACCAGGTAAGGTGGAAACCCAACTTCCGTCGCTAAAATGACGTCAGACTTTAGTGAATGCTATAACAAGGAAGGACACTGACAGGGGAAGCAGCACCAGGAAAGCCCACAGCATGGGGATTTCCCCCAAAGCTAGAGAACAACAACAACAAAGAGTGTGCCTACCCAGGCATCAGGGAACTCCTGAAATGAAGGATTTACCTCTGGACAGAGAGTCCTCCACCTGGAGAGGTTGAACCAGGGTGGGCAGAGGTAGGGAACATTCTTCATACCATCAGAGCTGTCCTCGAGCAGGAACAAAAGAGGACCATTGTGGAGAGGAAAACCTCTTAATTTATGTCCACAGGTTGTCCTGTGGGGTCGAGGGGGCAAAGACAACCCAAAGGTAGGCTGATATGATGAACTCAAGAAGGTTTGTGGAACACAGTTTGTGTAGTGATGGTGTTTCTTCCATGTGATGCATCCAAACAGAAAAGGTCAAGAAAGAAATAGTTTTTCACTTTACATATTTCCTTGTGAAAGTTTGTTGTTTTTCGGGAGCTTTGCTTGAACTGACCTCTTTCATTAGGGTCACTCTGAAAAATAATAGCAGTCTGAGATGAAATAATTATATTCATTCATAAAAAGAGAACCAAGAAAGAACAACATATGATTTGCAGAAGGAGGTTAACACGGGATCTCATCCAGATGGTGTTGCCTCCGGCCTAGTCTCAGTTAATGTGCAGTTACTTTGCATAAGAAGCCAGAATAGATCTGAGGAGCCACAAAGGACCAGCCAAATAAGCTGTTACTGCAAGTTCTACTCTGAAACACATGCTGAAAAACAGCCAACACCACAGAATTTATATAAACTATAATAATGTTTATATGTAGGGCTGTGGCCTACTAAAACAAACCTTTCTGCAGAGATCCGAAGCATACAGTTAAATCCATTTTAGCCAACACCTTTTAAACTTAATGTTCCTACTCTGGATTGATGCAGGTTGCACAATTTGTAAAGTGTAGTAAGATAATCATTAGTGGAGTCAGGACATAGAAAACATAAACAAAACACGTGACTTTAATGACAGTCACTGTCATACATCTTGGTCAAGATATAATTCAGGCCACTGGTTACCCTTTTGAATAATTTGCAGAAGACTGCAAATGATAACGAATGATCATGGTCAGCTGTAAGAATAGTCCACTTGGCAAAGAAATGTGGCATATTTATTGCTAAGCACACTGGCCTGCCACACCACTTAAGATGTACACTTATTTGCAGTTGCGAAGGGCCTTATTCCAGAATCAAGCCATCTTTAGAGGCCATTCAGAAACCAACAGCTATTTGTGAGTCCGGCACTCTGTGCACAAGCTACCTGTACACGAACCTAGGTCATTGGCCTGTACCTCAAGTTATAACTCAAGGAGAAAAGGGCAATGTGTTAGCATACATCATATACCAGCAACTTGAGAACCCATAGAAACTCCAATTTGAAGATCCAATGACTGGCACCACTACAGTCATTATTATTACTCTTGGCTTAAGATTACATTATCCGGTTGCATCTATACTCAAGGAAGTCCTTTTAAAATAAGAATATTTTTTGGGGGTTGGTCAAAAAGTAAATATTTGCTGCTGGGGAAGACTGCATTAAAGATAACCCATTGATTTCCCTTGGAAAGATGAAAAATGTTCACTTAAAATTTCACTTAATAAATATATCTCTTTCTTTTTTCTAAATTTGGTGGGCTTGTTCCAGTTCTAAAGAATATTTTCCACCAAAACACAAAAAATCTTCCTGGAAAAAAAAGCTCTATACTTAATTTTTACACATCTGTGCTCCCGTTCACTTTCAAATCACCACCAAGTTAGTGGGAAGTGATGAAGGCAGTTCTGTCATTTGAGGTAAGTGATATATCTATTTCTTTACAGGAAGTTCACTACAGGGACTATTTTCATTCTTTGCCAGAGCTAGAAATGTAATAGGGCAGTTCTAGCCTAATACTCCATACCTCCTGCTCTTTTATCAGTCACTTGTTACTTCTTTTAGTAAATGCAGTTGTCAAACCAGTGAGAAGGGAGAATCCAGTTTGGAGCTAGGAGTAGGCATATTGCTTTGTGCAGAGATTGTTCTGTCTCTTATGAAAACATAGGAGCATAACAGGGAAGCTCCAGACACATTTTTTGGGGTGTGCTGCTGGTGCTGGAGGCATACCTCCCAACATTTTGAGATTGGAATGAGGGACACCTACTAGCAAATGTATGTAGGCATAGGACATGCCCCCTGCCACACCCCCTTAACCACTTGCTTACTAGGCACCTAAACCCCCTTCCTGCCCAGACCAAATTTTAGATTTTAGCGCTGTCACATTTGAATGACAATTGTGTGGTCATACAACATTGTACCCAAATGAAATTTTTATAATTTTTTCCCCACAAATAGAGCTTTCTTTTGGTGGTATTTGATCACCCCTGGGTTTTTTATCTTTCTTTAAAAAAATACAAAACCGTTTTATATTTTGTTAATAAATTTTGCAAACAGGTATTTTTTCTCCTTCATTGATGTACGCTGATGAGGCTACACTGATGGGCACTGATAGGCTGCACTGATGGGCACCGATAGGCTGCATTGATGGGTACTGAAAAGGCGACACTGATGGGCACTGATAAGGCGGCACTGATGGGCACTAATAGGCGGCACTGGTGGTCACTGATAGGTGGCATTGGTGGGCACTGATGGGTGGCACTGATGGGTGGCACTGATGGGTGGCAATGATGGGCGGCACTGATGGGCGGCACTGATGGGCATTGATAGGTTGCACTGATGGGTGGCACTAATGGGCACTGATGGGCACTGATAGGTGGCAGTGATGGGCATTGATCGGCACTGGTAGGTGACACTGATAGGCAGCACTGCTAGGTGGCACTGATGAGGCACTGATTGGCACCACTGGTGGGCATTGATAGGTGGCACTTGTGGGCACTGATAGGTGCCACTGATTGCTGGCACTTAGGTAACGTGGGCACTGTGGGCACTGATTGGTGGGCACTGTGGGCAATGAGAAGAAAAAGAAACTATTACCGATCTCATTGATTCGGGTGATCACAGCGTGCGTCGCATGCCCCCCTCAGGGGGGCGTGGTGAGGCTGCAAAGGGCAGGATATCAATAGACATACTCTGGGCAAAGCAGATCCGCGCAGTAGCTGTCATTCGGCTATAGCGCGGATCTGAAGGAGTTAAAGGAGAATTAACCAAAAAAAAGGTTAATTAAATCCACAAGGGCTTTTTTTACCACTACTATTCCTTTATATTGGCTTTTAAAATTTACAAATGCAGCAATGAAATGGTCCCAAAAATGTGTCAAAAGTGTCCGATCTGTTCGCCACAATGTTGCAGCCCCGCTAAAAGTGCTGGTGAGGCTGCATTGATGGGCACTGGTGAGGCTGCATTTGATGGGCGCTTCATTAAAAAGGTGGGGTATACATGGGCAGGGCACATGGGTTGGAGACAGGGGTGGAGCAAAATTAGAAAACAAACAAATATATACAGCGCTGGCAATGTGATCAATAGTACCAGAGTGGATATAAATATGTGAAACACACACTGTGCAATGACACTATTATCATAAATAATACCTAATAAATATGTGTTAGGCATGTATAGGTAACATAAAATGCAAAAATAAATATAAATGAAAAACACAAAAAACTGTCCCACTGGTCAGTAATAGTATCAATCCTTCAGCCTATGAGAATAATCAGTCACCTGTTATGCTGTAATTCAATGAAGGCAAAGGAGAAGACTCTGGATCATAATCAATGGGATAAGTGCTTCAGCAAGGTGCAGGATTTCATATTCGCCCAAAAAACAAAGAGAAAGACTATGGTGAAGTACTGTGGAGACATGATATCAAATGCGCATAACAGCGCTACTCACAAGAACAAGGTGGTGCAACAGACATTCAGAGAAACTTCCGCATTCTCCGCTGTAAGCGTGCATTCCACGGGAACAGGAAGCAGCCACGGCTGCCACATACAGAACACCTCCAGGTAGCAATACATTTTCAGAAAATCACAGAGATTGAAAAGGAAAGGTAATTTTTAATAACATTCAATTACAATATGAATTGTGTCGCAATTGTATATGCTATATTATTTTTTCTTTATTTGCTATTTTTATCCCCACGAAAGTGGGGTTACCCTTTAACTATAAGCCAGCAACTTTTTTGCAGAAAAATGCCTGATGTTTTTAAAAGTGTCTAAAGCGTTTACACGCTAATAGGTGCTTTTAAAGGTATCAAGCTCTTGGGAGTTAATTCATTTCATTGACCAGAGTAAATGATTTATTCTGGCCATTAAAATGAATTAATGCTCAAGCACTACACATGCCTGGTGTTTTTATGCACATTTAGCAGCTTTTAGTAGCGTCAAGCATTTTCTCTGCCCAAACTCTGCTGCTCCTGAACGCACTGGCAGTTGAGTTTTTTTTCCTGCCTCTTTAAGCTCCTGCCACTAAATGCTGCTAAAATTCTTTGTGTGCATGGACATGCAGGTGAGTTTAGAGGCAGGAAAAAAAACCCGCCAGACTCCCCTAGGAGCAGCTATTAAAACGTCCAGTGTGCATGAAGCCTTATGTTACCAGTAATGACTATGCTTTGCAATCTGAAATGTTCTATTCCAATAGGAAGCAGTAGAACTAAGACATCTTAATGCTACTGTAAAGAGAGGACCTAAACAAATATGACTCTCATTTTTCCTAGAAATTCCTGCACTAACTGACCATATTACTACAATCCTAGGCCCATTTTGGCTAAGGCTTTCTCTTTAGGTGTCCAAAACCCAACTGTGGCATAAAAACTATAAAAATAGAGACCTTATGCCAATACATAAATAAACATCACACATCATTATGGCAAATTGATTAAACACCGGAAGGCCACCATGAAGGTTCATATCAAGTCCTAGGCTGGTCATAGAAGGCTTGCATTTTGGCTGACTCCTGTTGAATCGGCCAAAATTCAAGTAGTGGGTGCCGGCTCTGCAAGCACCACCTGGCTCAACAAAAGTCGATTTAAAACTCGACTGAGCTGGGTGGAAGATTATCAGCTGAATAGTGACTGTATACCACCAAATCCGTTCATTGTTCTGCAGTGGCAGTGTATTCAGGCAGCCACGGATGTCACAGATGCTGAATACAATTGCTGGTAGAGTACATGGCTTGGAGCTGAGTGAAACTAGGAGGAGGGCCAGCATGACTGCATGGCCTGCAGAAGAGGCAGGGTCTATTGGATCTTTGAAGGCGGTGCTGGTTAAATAATTGTGGAAAATTGTGGGTTGGGCCCATCTGAGATATGGGTGTCCCTTCCTAACAATACGGTGGTAACATTGGCTATTAATTAGGTTGTATCTGGTAGTACATATGTGGTTCATTGTCCCTGAGCCTGTGTGGTTGTGGCTGGGGGCCTTTGATTGGGTGGCAGACACAACCGGTTAATCGTGAGTATATAGGCTCTCTAAGACCTTAGACCTTATTTTCTTGTAATAGCAGCAGGCAGGGGGTCTATTGAGTCTTTGAAGGCGGTGCTTGTTAAATAATTGTAGAAAATTGTGGGTTGGGCCCATCTGAGGTATGGGTGTCCCTTCCTAACAATACGATGGTAACATCGGGGTATTAATTAGGTTGTATCTGGCAGTACGTAAGTGGTTAATTGTCCCTGAGCCGGTGTAGTTGAGGCTGGGGGCCTTTGATTGGGTGGCAGATACAACCGGTTAATCGTAAGTATATAGGCCTTCAAAGACCTTAGACCAGGCATAAGCTGAGGTTTGTTTATTTGTTATGCATTGACTGTATTATATGCATTAAACTTGTTTTCTTGCGAATGTTGTATTTAATGGTTTGTAGTAAAAGGCTGCTATGGCCATTCGACTCCAAATTAAATGTGTCATCTGGTCATTTTGGAAGGGGGGATTGGTCAAGTGTTTAATGTTTTATAGATAATCGAAGCCTCTACACTCTGCAGGTCCCTCAGTCATGGAGATTCCTCCATCTACGCTGTTCTAATAGATTTTTATCCTGCTTGCTTGGCTGAGAAAGAAAAAACTGAGCTGTGTATGGCTAGCTTTAGAGGTACAGTCGTTGACTGCCTGAGTTTCCATCTGGGATTCACAACCATAAATGAAATAGAAGAACAAAGTGTGATAATAGTTTAAACTAGGAAGACTTTAGCTGGGGCTCTTAGCAGTTCCTATGACCTTGTTTTTAAAAGGATTAGACTGTGAAGGTCACTTTTTTTTGTCAGGAAAGCCGAACACTAACAAGAATTTTTAATCCCCCGCATAAGCTTGTTCACATGCTAGATGCTAGTACGTGTCAAAGTCTAATCACATGTAATAGTTGTGCTGAATCTTACTGCTGGGTTGTTTTTTTTTTTTGGACATACAGATGTTGCTGCAATAAAAAGTAAAAAGGTTTTCTTATGGATAACTCTAAACTGTCCTTTTTTTGGACTCCCTCCGTGTTCACACCCTGCACATTATATTGATACATTCCATCCACTATTATATCAGTACCATCCCAAAAAGTTACTCATAGTTACATAGTTAGAAAGGTTTAAAAAAGACACAAGTCCATCTAGGTTAACGAATAAAAAAACAATACATAAACTAAAAAGCTCCAAATACAAAACATATACCCACAGTCCACCAAGAGGAAGGCAAAAAAACTCTTAAAGCAATAAACTCTGACGTTTTTTTTGACGGCGTTCCGACAGAGTTCCACTGAAACGGACTTGCCTACACACGATCACACCAAAGTCCAATCGTTTAGAACGCGATGGCGTACGACGGGACTAGAAAAAGGAAGTTCAATAGCCAGTAGGCAATAGCTGCCTTTGCGCTGTTTTTGGTCCATCGGAACAGAATACAGACGAGTGGTTTTCCCGATAGGAACTGATTTCATCGGAAAGATTTGAAACATGTTCTATTTCTAGGCCCGTCAGAATTTTCGAAAGAAAAAGTCAGATGAAGCCCACACGCGATCGGAATGTCCGATGGAATGATTCCGTCTGACCTTTTCTGCCAGAAAGTCCGGTCGTGTGTACGCGGCATTAGGCAATCAGATATTCCCTCGAACAACAATCTCTGGTGTTATTACAATAATATTGTGTGCATTCAGGAATGAATCCAGCATTTTTTAAAACAATTTAAAGACCAGAGCTAGTTCCTGAGTAAACCTATTCCACATTTTCACAGCTCTCATTGTCCTTGCACATGGGTGGCTAAGCTCTCTATCATTTAATGTATATGCCAGCATCTTTTGCCAGACAGGGAAACCAAGGTGAAGCTTACAACCTCCCTTAGACGTGAATGTCTGTCCGCTGCTGTACTTGGGTATATATGGGGTGCTAGCATAAACACAAGTATAGTGTACAGGCTGTATGCAAAATATAGAAAGCCTTTTATTTTTTTGCATACACCTGTAAGCTATACATGTGTTTACGATAACACCCCATATTAGGGTTGTCACCTGTCCAGGATTCACCGGGTTTTGAATCATGTGTCTGGGTTTCAGTCCACCTGAAACCCGGACACATTATTCAAACCAGGCTGTGGCTCCCCAAGTAACCAAGATAGTCATACACAAATCTGTTGCCACTGTGGGAGGCTGTTTGGGGGCAGGTTTGGCATCACTGAAGGGTGGGGTGATGATGTCAGCAAGAGCAATTTGGCCACACCCACTGGCGCGCTCTGTGCACTACATTACTACTCTCCTTGGGGCACCTAAATGTGTCCCAGGTCCTATAATGTTTACTGCAAAAAAAAAAAAAATTGCCCTGTGCCACAAAAGTGTTCGGGTTTGGCTTGAAGAAAAGGTGGCAACCCTACCTCATATACACAAGTTCAGCAGCACACATACATTCAGATTTAGGCTGGAGTCATGTGAACTGAGTTTGTTTCTAAAATACTTGTCAAGAGCCCCTTGTTTTTAATATTCACCATAGCTGTATGTGCCTTGACTACCTTCACCACCATGCTATGGTGACTTATGTCGCATACACACGAGCGGACTTTGCGACTGGACTGGTCCGACGGACTATCCGACGGACTTTCGGTGGACTTCCAACGAACTTTCCCAACGAACGGACTTGCCTACACGCGATCACACCAAAGTCCGACGGATTCGTACGTGATGACCGGACTAAAATAAGGAAATTGATAGCCAGTAGCCAATAGCTGCCCTAGCGTCGGTTTTCGTCCGTCGGACTAGCATACAGACGAGCGAACTTTTCGACCAGACTCGAGTCCGTCGGAAAGATTTAAAACATGTTCCAAATCTAAAGTCCGTCAGATTTTCGACCGAAAAAGTCCACTGCAGGTCCGATGAAGCCCACACACGGTCAGATTGTCCACTGGTCTCGGTCTGTCAGACCAGTCGGTTCGAAAAGTCCGCTCGTGTGTACGTGACATTACTCACATTGGGACTGGATAGTTCCTCATTGGGAAGTTGGTCCTTTTATTTTAAGATTATGTGTACAAGACCATTGGCTGTTTACTGAATATGCCCGAATTTTCCACCCGAGAGGCAGTAGCTTCACCTTGGTTCATTTGCACCTCTATGGGCAAAATACACATGCTATGCATTCCAGTCTACTCTACTGGCTGATATTAATCTATTAAAGATTAGGAGTAGGGTCCAGTGTACTGATTCTGTCACATGTGAACTTTAATCAGAATCTTTGCATGTTGTGAACCCCTATGGGGAGAGTAACTTTTACTGCTGTGTAATAGATTTTTTAATGGTACATAATAAAGTTGTTTATATAGTGGTCAGTTTCTCTTCTGTATGTCCACACAAAGTCCATGACTACATATTCTGTTAAAAGTTGTACATGATTTGCTAGGCTATGGACATATAGCACACAGTCTGGGCTTCTCTCCTGCTATAGACATTCAGATCTATTGGAGGTAGGGATGAGCTTTATGTTCGGGTCCAACATGAGTTGGACTCAAACATTGGCTGTTCGCCCGTTCGCCGAATAGCGAGCAATTTGGGGTGTTTACGGCAAATTCGAAAGCCGCGGAACACCCTTTAAAAGTCTATGGGAGAAATCAAAAGTGCTCATTTTAAAGGTTAATATGCATGGTATTGTCATAAAAAGTGTTTGGGGACCTGGGTCCTGGCCCATTGGACATGTATCAATGCAAAAAAAAGTTTTAAAAACGACCGTTTTTTCAGGAACAGTGATTTTAATAATGCTTAAAGTGAAACAATAAAAGTGAAATATTCCTTTAAATTTCGTACTTGGGGGGTGTCTATAGTATGCCTGTAAAGTGGCGCATGTTTCCAGTGTTTAGAACAGTCTGAGAGCAAAATGACATTTCTAAAGGAAAAAAAGTAATTTAAAAGTATTTGCGGCTATAATGAATTGTCGGTCCCGGCAATACACATAAAAGTCATTGAAAAAAACAGCATGGGATTCCCCCACAGTCCATTACCAGACCCTTCGGGTCTGGTATGAATATTAAGGGGAACCCCGAACCAAAATTTAAAAAAAAAAATGCGTGGGGGTCCCCCCAAATTCCATCCCAGGCCCTTCAGGTCTGGTATGGATATTAAGGGGAACCTCGCGCCAAAATTTTTTTAAAAATGGCGTGGGGGTCCCCCTCAAAATCCATACCAGACCCTTCGGGTCTGGTATGGATTTTAAGGGGAACCCTGCGCCAAAATGAAAAAAAATGGCGTGGGGTCCCCCCAAAAATCCATACCAGACCCTTATCCGAGCACGCAACCTGGCAGGCCGCAGGAAAAGAGGGGGGATGAGAGAGCGCCCCCCCTGAACCATACCAGGCCACATGCCCTCAACATGGGGAGGGTGCTTTGGGGTTGATGGGGACAAGGGCCTCATCCCCAAAACCCTTGCCCGGTGGTTGTGGGGGTCTGTGGGTGGGGGGGCTTATCAGAATCTGGAAGCCCCCTTATACAAGGGGACCCCCAGATCCTGGCCCCTCCCTGTGTAAAATGGTAATGGGGTACAAATTTACCCTTACCATTTCACAAAAAAAGTGTGAACATGGTAAAAAAACACAAGACACGGCTTGGGACAAGTCCTTTATTAAAAAATAAAAAACTAAAAGTGTCCCACGAAGTCCATTCATCTTCTTCTTCTCTTGCTCCGATGGACCGAAAAAAAAAGAAAAAAAAAGCCGCACGCCGCCACCGATCTGCCTCCATGGGAGGCACCCGCCATAATGACCGGCCTCTCAGGTGACAGCCCTTTTATAACTGAGGGCGGGGCCACATGATGGCGTCCCCGGGTGACCCCGCCCCCTCTGACGCACAGGGACATTCCTATGGCTTTCCCGTAGCGTCAGAGGGGGAGGGGCCACCCCCTCCCCCATGTTGAGGGTCTGGTATGGAATTTGGGGGGACCCCCACGCATTTTTTTTTTTAAATTTTGGTTTGGGGTTCCCCATTAATATTCATACCAGACCCGAAGTCATTTTCAATGACTTTTATGTGTTTTGCCTGTGTACTTTTAAATTACTTTTTTTCCTTTAGAAATGTCATTTTACTCTCGGACTGTTCTAAATATGGGAAACATGCGCCCCTTTACAGGCATACTATAGACACCTCCCAGAGACGAAATTTAAAGGAATATTTCACTTTTATTGTTTCATTTTAAGCATTATTAAAATCACTGCTCCCGAAAAAACGGTCGTTTTTAAAACTTTTTTTAGCATTGATACATGTCCCCTGGGGCAGGACCCAGGTCCCCAAACACTTTTGATGACAATAACTTGCATATAAGCCTTTAAAATTAGCACTTTTGATTTTTCATGTTTGTGTCCAATAGACTTTAATGATGTTCACGTGTTCAAACAAATTTTTTGCCTGTTCGCATGTTCTGCTGCGAACTGAACCCAGGGGTGTTCGGGTCATCCCTAATTGGAGGCTATATGTTGCACCTGTGCTGCCTGGGCAGAGAAAAGATGCCTGCATTTACGTTGAACAGACCCAGCTGCTCATGTGCATCCACCCGTACTGTGAAGAACAGTGGCGGCTGGTGGACAATTTTTTTGGGGGGGGCGGCAAACAGTATGCCACATCCCTCCCGACAGTCGGTCGGTCAGTCAGTTGGTCGGTAGCACTTACCCCATCAACGACAGCTTCCCCTGCTCGGCGGCAGCGTCCTCCCGTTCTCCTGCTCTCCATCACAGGTGGCTTCCCCTGCTCTGCGGCCTCCCGTTCTCCCGCTCTTAATGGCTCTGGCTTCCATTTCCTCCCTCTTCCTCGGCGGCCAATTGGGAGTCTTCTCTTTTCGGCCAATCGGAAAACGGGTCTCACACCGGCTTCTGATTGGCCGGATTGAGGATCAGTGTTTCAACAGCAAATATTCATTCCCTGTTGTAACACACCTGGGTGGGCTCTGGTCGCATGCTCTGGGACGCAGAGTCCACCCTATTTTGAAGCCCCTTAATGGATCGGCCGCCACTGGTGAAGAAACCTTTTCATATCTAGAGGTTAAACCTTTTTTCTGCCAGTCTCAAAGATTGCCCCCTTGTCCTTTGTAATGTCCTTAAAAGAAAATCCTTATGGGTAGAGCTCCAGATCCTTATGGGTAGAGCTCCAAAGGGATGAAGCTAAGGGGAAAATAATACTGGGAGTATGCTATAGGCCCCCTAACCTGAGGGAGGAAGTGGAAACAGATCTCCTATCACAAATTGGATTAGCAGCAAGGATGGGAAGTGTTATCATAATGGGGGATTTTAATTATCCAGACATACACTGGGCGGAGGGAACCGCGCATTCATTTAAGGCTCGCCAGTTCCTTAATGTCTTGCAGGACAATTTTATGGGTCAGATGGTAGACGCACCAACTAGAAATAAAACATTACTGGATCTACTGATTACCAACAATACAGACCTGATCACGGATGTGGAAATACGGGGCAATTTAGGTAACAGCGATCACAGGTCAATTAGTTTCAGTATAAATCACACAAATAGGAAACATAAAGGGAATACAAAGACACTGAATTTCAAAAGAGCCAACTTCCCTAAACTACAAACCTTGCTAAAAGGCATAAATTGGGATAAAATATTAGGAACAAAGAATACGGAGGAGAGATGGGTTTGCTTTAAGAGCATATTAAATAAGGGCATTAGCCAATGTATCCCATTGGGTAATAAATTTAAAAGAGCGAACAAAAGTCCTGGATGGCTTAACTCCAATGTAAAAATGCATATAAAAGCAAAGGAGAAGGCCTTCAAAAAATACAAGGTTGAGGGATCATCCTCAGCATTCAGACTTTATAAAGAATGCAACAAGAAATGTAAGGGTGCAATTAGGACAGCTAAGATAGAACATGAAAGACACATAGCGGAGGAGAGCAAAAAAAATCCCAAGAAATTCTTTAAGTATGTAAAAAAGGAGGACAGACCATATTGGCCCCATAAAGAATGAGGAAGGACATCTGGTTACAAAGGATGAGGAGATGGCGAAGGTATTGAATTTATTCTTCTCCTCAGTCTTCACGAGTGAATCGGGGGGCTTCAGTAACCAAAACTGCAGTGTTTATCCTCATGACACAACACAGGAAGCACTTCCATGGTTAACAGAGGACAGAATTAAAATTAGACTTGAGAAACTTAACATTAATAAATCACCGGGACCAGATGGCTTGCATCCGAGGGTATTTAGGGAACTCAGTCAAGTGATTGCCAGACCATTGTTCCTAATTTTTACAGATAGTCTACTGACTGGAATGGTACCAGCTGATTGGAGAAAAGCGAATGTAGCACCAATATTTAAAAAGGGCCCAAAATATATCCCTGGGAATTACAGACCAGTTAGCCTAACATCAATAGTATGTAAACTCTTGGAGGGGATGATAAGGGACTGTATACAAGATTTTAGTAATAAGAACGGTATCATTATCAGTAATCAGCATGGATTCATGAAGAATCGTTCTTGCCAAACCAATCTATTAACCTTCTATGAAGAGGTGAGTTGCCATCTAGATAAAGGAAGGCCCGTAGACGTGGTGTATCTGGATTTTGCAAAAGCATTTGACACAGTTCCCCATAAACGTTTACTGTACAAAATAAGGTCCGTTGGCATGGACCATAGGGTGAGTACATGGATTGAAAACTGGCTACAAGGGCGAGTTCAGAGGGTGGTGATAAATGGGGAGTACTCAGAATGGTCAGGGGTGGGTAGTGGGGTTCCCCAGGGTTCTGTGCTGGGACCAATCCTATTTAATTTGTTCATAAACGATCTGGAGGATGGGATAAACAGTTCAATCTCTGTATTTGCAGACAATACTAAGCTAAGCAGGGCAATAACTTCTCCGCAGGATGTGGAAACCTTGCAAAAAGACCTGAACAAATTAATGGGGTGGGCGACTACATGGCAAATGAGGTTCAATGTAGAAAAATGTAAAATAATGCATTTGGGTGGCAAAAATATGAATGCAATCTATTCACTGGGGGGAGAACCTCTGGGGGAATCTAGGATGCAAAAGGACCTGGGGGTCCTAGTAGATGATAGGCTCAGCAATGGCATGCAATGCCAAGCTGCTGCTAACAAAGCAAACAGAATATTGGCATGCATTAAAAGGGGGATCAACTCCAGAGATAAAACGATAATTCTCCCACTCTACAAGGCTCTGGTCCGGCCGCACCTGGAGTATGCTGTCCAGTTCTGGCCACCAGTCCTCAGGAAGGATGTACTGGAAATGGAGCAAGTACAAAGAAGGGCAACAAAGCTAATAAAGGGTCTGGAGGATCTTAGTTATGAGGAAAGGTTGCGAGCACTGAACTTATTCTCTCTGGAGAAGAGACGCTTGAGAGGGGATATGTTTTCAATTTACAAATACCGTACTGGTGACCCCACAATAGGGATAAATCTTTTTCGCAGAAGAGAGTTTAACAAGACTCGTGGCCACTCATTAAAATTAGAAGAAAAGAGGTTTAACCTTAAACTATGTAGAGGGTTCTTTACTGTAAGAGCGGCAAGGATGTGGAATTCCCTTCCACAGGCAGGAGTCTCAGCGGGGAGCATTGATAGCTTCAAGAAACTATTAGATAAGCACCTGAATGACCGCAACATACAGGGATATATAATGTAATACTGACACATAATCACACACATAGGTTGGACTTGATGGACTTGTGTCTTTTTTCAACCTCACCTACTATGTAACTATGTAACTATAAAAAATAACTTTGTACTATGTTTACTACATTGACCACTTACAGTATGTATTTACACATGGTGATTATATCCCCCCTTAAACACCTCCTCTCAACAGAGAATAAATTCAGTTCAGCTAATTTTTCCTCATAGGTGAGGTCCTCCATGTCTCTTACAAATTTGCTTGCCCTACTCTGCACTCTCTTTGTTTCCCCAATATCCTTTTTGTGAGCTGATGCCCAAAACTCAACTGCATTTTTCAGATGAGGTCTTACTAATGCTTTGTACAGGGGCAAAATGATATGTCTCTCTTCCTGAAGACTATACCAACTTTTACACAAGAAAATATTTTGCTTATTTTAGAGACTGCAACTTGGCATTGCATGTAGTTATAAATGTATCAGAACACCCAGATCCTTCTTGGACATTTACTGCCCCTGGTTGTTTTCCTCCATGAATGCATGACGATGCATGTGTTAAGTCCCTAAGCATACCTCCCAACTGTCCCTGATTTGGAGGGACTGTCCCTGATTTGGAGCAATGTCCCTCTGTCCCTTATTCCTCCTCTTTTGTCCCTCATTTTGGGCTGATCTATATATATGAATAAAAAAAGCACTTTTTATCTATCAAAAAGTGTTTCTCAATGCTAAACCTTTCATCTGATTTCTAAATTGCTGCATTTGTAAATTCCAAAAGCCAACATGAAGGAATAGTAGTGGTAAAAAGCACTTGTGGGTTTAACCAATCTTGTTTTTTTGTACAATTCAACTTTATGGGGGAGTGGCCAGCGGTGTGTTCTATGCCTGCATACTTTTTGCTGTTAGGTGTCCCTCATTCCCATCTCAAAAAGTTGGGAGGTATGCCTAATGCAACGTACACACGGTCTGACTTTTCGACTGGACTGGTCCGACGGACTTTCAGACGGACTTTTGACAGACTTCCGCCGGACTTTTTTTACGAACGGACTTGCCTACACACGACCGGACTATGGACGGCCTTACCTACACATGACCGGAATTTCCGGCGGACCTATATCCCGACAGGATTACGGCCGACTTTCCAAATGAATGGACTTGCCCACACACGAACAAGTCCGTTCATTTTGAATGCGACTCGGGTACGACGGGACTAGAAAAGGAAGTCAATCTCGCCGCTTTTATCGATGGATTTTAAGGGTAACCCCCTATGCTGAAAAAACGGTGTGGGGTCCCCCCAAAATCCATACCAGACCCCTATCCGAGCACGCAGCCTGGCCGGTCAGGAAAGGGGGTACGGACGAGCGAGCGACCCCCCTCCTGAACCGTATCAGGCCGCATGTCCTCAACATGGGGGGGTGGGTGCTTTGGAGGAGGGGGGGCCCTGCGGGCCCCCCCACCCCAAAGCACCTTGTCCCCATGTTGATGAGGACAAGGGCCTCTTCCTGACAACCCTGGCCGTTGGTTGTCGGGGTCTGCGGGCGGGGGGCTTATCGGAATCCGGGAGCCCCCTTTAATAAAAAAAACACACTAGACAGGTTTTTAAAGTAATTTATTAGACAGCTCTGGGGGTCTTCTTCCGACTTCGGGGGTCTTCTTCCGACTTCGGGGGTCTTCTTCCGACTTCGCCGCTCTCTCCGGCCTCTTCTCCCGGTGTCCGGTTCTTCTCCAACTCTCCGGCCTCTTCTCCCAGTGTCCGGTTCTTCTCCCGCTCTCCGGCCTCTCCGGGAGAAGAGGCCGGAGAGCGGGAGAAGAACCGGACACTGGGAGAAGAGGCCGGAGAGCGGGAGAAGAACCGGACACTGGGAGAAGAGGCCTGGAGAGTGGGAGAAGAACCGGACACCGGGAGAAGAGGCCGGAGAGCAGGAGAAGAACCGGACACTGGGAGAAGAGGCCAGAGAGCGGGAGAAGAACCGGACACTGGGAGAAAAGGCCGGAGAGCGGGAGAAGAACCGGACACCGGGAGAAGAGGCCGGAGAGAGCGTTGAAGTCCGAAGAAGACCCCCGAAGTCGGCAGAAGACCCCCGGAGCTGTCTAATAAATTACTTTAAAAACCTGTCGAGGGTGTTTTTTTATTGACACTTTTTCCCTAGGTGAATGGGTAGGGGTATGATGTACCCCATACTCATTCACATAGGGTGGGGGGTCTGGGATCTGGGGGCTCCCGGATTCCTATAAGCCCCCCACCCGCAGACCCCAACAACCAACGGCCAGGGTTGTCGGGAAGAGGCCCTTGTCCTCATCAACATGGGGGCAAGGTGCTTTGAGGGCATGTGGCCTGGTACGGTTCAGGAGGGGGGGGGGGGGCGCTCGCTCGTCGCCACCCCCTTTCCTGAACGGCCGGGCTGCGTGCTTGGATAGGGGTCTGGTATGGACTTTGGGGGGACCCCACACCGGTTTTTCGGCGTAGGGGGTTACCCTTAAAATCCATACCAGACCTAAGGGACATCGTCGCCTCGCGCTTGCCGCAATAGGAAAATTTGTTTTCCTATTGCAGCTTGCGCGAGATGCAGTACCCTGCCCTTGCGTCGTATCTGGTCCGTCGGACCAGCATACAGACGAACGGGCTTTCCGTCAGGAACTGAGTCCGGCGGAGTTACGACGTAAAGATTTGAAGCAGGCTTAAAATCTAAAGTCCGTTGGATTTCCGACCGAAACGGTCCGTCGGAAGTCCGATGCAGACCACACACGGTCGGATTGTCCGCCGGATTCGGTCCGTCGGACCAGTCGGTTGGAAAGTCCACCCGTGTGTACATGGCATAAGTGTATAACTTTACATTTGGCAACATTAAACCTCATTTTCCACCTAGTTGCTCAATCAAACAGTGCACATACTGTAGGTCTGTGCGTAAGTTGGAGACATTCGTTAAGAACTTTATTGAACTACATAGCACAGAAATTGTACTTTTTATTCCAAGCTCTCTATCATTTCTAAATAGGTTAAAAAGTAAAGCCTCGTACACACGATCGGATTTTCCACAGACAAAACGTCAGACTTTTGTCCGAAGGGCGTGTGCCTGGATTTTGCCTTGCATAAAAACGGTACACAATTGTCGGCCAACAAACACGAACGTAGTGATGTACTAGACGTACTACAAGTTGATAAAGAGGAAGTTCAATTGTCAGGCGCCACCCTTTGGGCTCCTTCTGCTAATTTTGTGTTAGTAGAAGTTTGGTGAGTGTAGATTCGTGCTTTTAATTTCATGCTTTTTATTTCACGCTTTTCAGTTCATTTCTGAACGGCCGTTCGTCAACCAGCCATGTTGCAGAATCGGAGGAGATAACGTGTTATTTATTATTGGCCTTAGAGTTATTGCTTTGATCCAAGTCCAGTCCAGGAACAGGAGGATTTCCTGGACCAAAAATTGGTTGCTTTATTAATTGTGACCAATTATGTCATTTGCCTTTGCTGCGGGAGCTCCAGGAGAATAATCCGGATGATTTTCGGAATTATCTCCGGATGACAGACCCCTGCTTTCACCAACTCTTGGCATTGTTGACCCCCTATATTAAGAAGCAGGACACATGCTTGGAGCTTTTTTTTTTTGGATGAATAATGATTTGATTTGGTATATTTTCTAGATTTTTGGATTCACAGAATATACTTTTTGGTTAAGTTCTATTGGCAGATAGCATGTCTAATTTTATTTGTTTTCTTTTTTTAATGCACAATAAAAAAATTGTGCAGACTAATACTTGGCTATGTGTTTTTTTTTCTTTCAATGATTTTTATTGAGAATAGCATATACAAAATACACAACATATATTCTTTGAGTACAAAAATAGAAAAGGAAAGAAATGGGGGGGGGGGGGGCATATCTCAGCCAATATGGCCTGCAGGAATCCTATAAACAGACTATGTCATCCTTATTTTCTCTCTCTAGATGAGGTGGATGCGTCTGTCCGACTGTACATGTTCGGTTACATTTCCTTTATTTACATATGTATCTAGGCTGAGTGCAGAGCATCATGCGTTTGGATATATATTTATCTTGCTTTATATATTTATCATTTCTAGCACTATTCTCACACCTCTCTGTATGGCGTGGAGAGAAGGCGTGTCGTCAGGAACACAACCATCCACCCCATTTGGGATCTTTACTGTGGACGGGAGGGCCCCCACCCCACACCCCTCTTCCTTTATGACTAATAATTCAGATCTCAGATCGTGATCTTTCGTATCTGTCATTAGGACAAAGACATAAGGCAGGAAGACCTGCAAAAATAGACCAGAGAAGGAAAGGAAAGAGTAAGAACAATAAAGAGGGGAAATGAAGAAGAGAAGAAAGGGTAAGGGAAGAGTTGGGGTTGAGTGCACCCCTAGTGATCCCTCTTAGGATCCATTAACTGTCAAAACCCGTAGACAGATAGGACAACCATGGTTCCCAAATCCTGTCGAAAGCCCTCTGTTTATCTAAAAGAATCGCCGAAAGGCGTTCATTAATCATGATCCACATCAGTTTTGCTTTAACCATTTCAAAGGGGATCGGGGGCTTTCTCCAGGATCTAGCCACCGCTATTCTAGGTGCTGTAAATATAAAAGATATGAGCTTCCTGGTATATTCAGGTATTCCTTCCACTTGATCCCCCAGTAATGCTTGTTGTGGAGATTTGGTTAGATTAACTTGAGTCAGTGCAGAGGCGTAACTAGAACCTTCAGGGCCCCAGTGCAAGAAACCATGATGGGCCCCCCTTCCACCCGAGCCCCGGCTTCCAATTTTGGGAGGGTGTCCATGGACATCCTCCCAAAACCGTGCTTCTCACATGACCCCTTGGACATGCATCCAGCGAAATCACATCGGCCCTTTACCATGTGATCAGCTGATCACATGTAAACAGACTGGTTATTCACAGCCCTTTCCTCACACGCTGTGTTTGTGTTAGGAAAGGACTGCCATTAACTGTCAAGAATGTCAATAAATTGTTTACACTGATAATCAGTGCCCCAATCATCAGTGCCCATCAGTGCCGCCTATCAGTGCCCATCACTTCCACCTACAAGTGTTACCTATCAGTGCTCATTAAAGCTGCCTATTAGTGCCCATCAATTCTGCCTATCAGCACCACCTATCAGTGCTCATTAATGCCACCTAACTGCGTCCATCAGTGCCACCTATCAGTACTCTTCAATTCTGTCCATCAAAGCCCATCAATACTGCCTGAGTTCTGCCTATCAGTGTTCCTCAGTGCCCATCAGTACCACCTATCAGTGCCCATCAATGCCACTTATCAGTGCAGCCTTTCAGTGCACATTAGTGCCTCCTATCAGTGCTGCCTATCAGTGCTCATCAATCTGGCCTATCAGTGCTCATCAGTGCCTCCTATAAGTGCTTATCAGTGCCTCCTATCAGTGCCCATCAGTGCCTCCTATCAGTGCTCATCAGTGCCTCCTATAAGTGCTCATCAGTGCCTCCTATCAGTGCCCATCAGTGCCTCCTATCAGTGCCCATAAATGCCTCCTATCAGTGCCCATCAGTGCCTTTTATCAGTGTCCATCAGTGACTTCTATCAGTGCCCATCAGTGCTTTCTATCAGTGCTCATCAGTGCCTTCTATCAGTGCTCATCAGTGCCCATCAGTGCCTTCTATCAGTGCTCATCAGTGCCCATCAGTGCCTTCTATCAGTGCTCATCGGTGCCTTCTATGAGTGCTCATCGGTGCCTTCTATCAGTGCTCATCAGTGCCTTCTATCAGTGCTCATCAGTGCCGTCTATCAGTGCCTTCTATCAGTGCCCATCAGTGCCTTCTATCAGTGCTCATCAGTGCCCATCAGTGCCGTCTATCAGTGCTCATCAGTGCCGTCTATCAGTGCTTATCAGTACCTTCTATCAGTGCTCATCAGTGCCGTCTATCAGTGCTCATCAGTGCCCATCAGTGCCTTCTATCAGTGCTCATCGGTGCCTTCTATCAGTGCTCATCGGTGCCTTCTATCAGTGCTCATCGGTGTCTTCTATCAGTGCTCATCAGTGCCTTCTATCAGTGCTCATCAGTGCCGTCTATCAGTGCTCATCAGTGCCTTCTATCAGTGCCCATCAGTGCCTTCTATCAGTGCTCATCAGTGCCCATCAGTGCCGTCTATCAGTGCTCATCAGTGCCGTCTATCAGTGCTTATCAGTGCCTTCTATCAGTGCTCATCAGTGCCGTCTATCAGTGCTCATCAGTGCCTTCTATTAGTGCTCATCAGTGCTCATCAGTGCCTTCTATTAGTGCTCATCAGTGCCTTCTATCAGTGCTCATCAGTGCCTTCTATCAGTGCTCATCAGTGCCTTCTATCAGTGCTCATCAGTGCCTTCTATCAGTGCTCATCAGTGCCGTCTATCAGTGCTCATCAGTGCCTTCTATTAGTGCTCATCAGTGCCTTCTATCAGTGCTCATCAGTGCCTTCTATCAGTGCTCATCAGTGCCTGCTATCAGTGATCATCAGTGCCGTCTATCAGTGCTCATCAGTGCCTTCTATTAGTGCTCATCAGTGCCCATCAGTGCTCATCAGTGCCGTCTATCAGTGCCTTCTATTAGTGCTCATCAGTGCCCATCAGTGCTCATCAGTGCCCATCAGTGCCTTCTATTAGTGCTCATCAGTGCCTTCTATTAGTGCTCATCAGTGCCTTCTATCAGTGCTCATCAGTGCCCATCAGTGCTCATCAGTGCCCATCAGTGCCTTCTATTAGTGCTCATCAGTGCCTTCTATTAGTGCTCATCAGTGCCTTCTATCAGTGCTCATCAGTGCCTTCTATCAGTGCTCATCAGTGCCGTCTATCAGTGCTCATCAGTGCCTTCTATTAGTGCTCATCAGTGCCTTCTATCAGTGCTCATCAGTGGCTTCTATCAGTGATCATCAGTGCCTGCTATCAGTGATCATCAGTGCCGTCTATCAGTGCTCATCAGTGCCTTCTATTAGTGCTCATCAGTGCCCATCAGTGCTCATCAGTGCCGTCTATCAGTGCTCATCAGTGCCTTCTATTAGTGCTCATCAGTGCCTTCTATCAGTGCTCATCAGTGCCTTCTATCAGTGCTCATCAGTGCCTTCTATCAGTGCTCATCAGTGCCTTCTATCAGTGCTCATCAGTGCCGTCTATCAGTGCTCATCAGTGCCTTCTATTAGTGCTCATCAGTGCCTTCTATCAGTGCTCATCAGTGCCTTCTATCAGTGCTCATCAGTGCCTGCTATCAGTGATCATCAGTGCCGTCTATCAGTGTTCATCAGTGCCTTCTATTAGTGCTCATCAGTGCCCATCAGTGCTCATCAGTGCTGTCTATCAGTGCTCATCAGTGCCTTCTATTAGTGCTCATCAGTGCCCATCAGTGCTCATCAGTGCCCATCAGTGCCTTCTATTAGTGCTCATCAGTGCCTTCTATTAGTGCTCATCAGTGCCTTCTATCAGTGCTCATCAGTGCCCATCAGTGCTCATCAGTGCCTTCTATTAGTGCTCATCAGTGCTCATCAGTGCCTTCTATTAGTGCTCATCAGTGCCTTCTATCAGTGCTCATCAGTGCCTTCTATCAGTGCTCATCAGTGCCTTCTATCAGTGCTCATCAGTGCCGTCTATCAGTGCTCATCAGTGCCTTCTATTAGTGCTCATCAGTGCCTTCTATCAGTGCTCATCAGTGCCTTCTATCAGTGCTCATCAGTGCCTTCTATCAGTGATCATCAGTGCCTGCTATCAGTGATCATCAGTGCCATCTATTAGTGCTCATCAGTGCCCATCAGTGCTTTCTATCAGTGCTCATCAGTGCCTTCTATCAGTGCTCATCAGTGCCCATCAGTGCCTTCTATCAGTGCTCATCAGTGCCCATCAGTGCCTTCTATCAGTGCTCATCGGTGCCTTCTATGAGTGCTCATCGGTGCCTTCTATCAGTGCTCATCAGTGCCTTCTATCAGTGCTCATCAGTGCCGTCTATCAGTGCCTTCTATCAGTGCCCATCAGTGCCTTCTATCAGTGCTCATCAGTGCCCATCAGTGCCGTCTATCAGTGCTCATCAGTGCCGTCTATCAGTGCTTATCAGTACCTTCTATCAGTGCTCATCAGTGCCGTCTATCAGTGCTCATCAGTGCCCATCAGTGCCTTCTATCAGTGCTCATCGGTGCCTTCTATCAGTGCTCATCGGTGCCTTCTATCAGTGCTCATCGGTGCCTTCTATCAGTGCTCATCAGTGCCTTCTATCAGTGCTCATCAGTGCCGTCTATCAGTGCTCATCAGTGCCTTCTATCAGTGCCCATCAGTGCCTTCTATCAGTGCTCATCAGTGCCGTCTATCAGTGCTCATCAGTGCCGTCTATCAGTGCTTATCAGTGCCTTCTATCAGTGCTCATCAGTGCCGTCTATCAGTGCTCATCAGTGCCTTCTATTAGTGCTCATCAGTGCTCATCAGTGCCTTCTATTAGTGCTCATCAGTGCCTTCTATCAGTGCTCATCAGTGCCTTCTATCAGTGCTCATCAGTGCCTTCTATCAGTGCTCATCAGTGCCTTCTATCAGTGCTCATCAGTGCCGTCTATCAGTGCTCATCAGTGCCTTCTATTAGTGCTCATCAGTGCCTTCTATCAGTGCTCATCAGTGCCTGCTATCAGTGATCATCAGTGCCGTCTATCAGTGCTCATCAGTGCCTTCTATTAGTGCTCATCAGTGCCCATCAGTGCTCATCAGTGCCGTCTATCAGTGCCTTCTATTAGTGCTCATCAGTGCCCATCAGTGCTCATCAGTGCCCATCAGTGCCTTCTATTAGTGCTCATCAGTGCCTTCTATTAGTGCTCATCAGTGCCTTCTATCAGTGCTCATCAGTGCCCATCAGTGCTCATCAGTGCCCATCAGTGCCTTCTATTAGTGCTCATCAGTGCTCATCAGTGCCTTCTATTAGTGCTCATCAGTGCCTTCTATCAGTGCTCATCAGTGCCTTCTATCAGTGCTCATCAGTGCCTTCTATCAGTGCTCATCAGTGCCGTCTATCAGTGCTCATCAGTGCCTTCTATTAGTGCTCATCAGTGCCTTCTATCAGTGCTCATCAGTGGCTTCTATCAGTGATCATCAGTGCCTGCTATCAGTGATCATCAGTGCCGTCTATCAGTGCTCATCAGTGCCTTCTATTAGTGCTCATCAGTGCCCATCAGTGCTCATCAGTGCCGTCTATCAGTGCTCATCAGTGCCTTCTATTAGTGCTCATCAGTGCCTTCTATCAGTGCTCATCAGTGCCTTCTATCAGTGCTCATCAGTGCCTTCTATCAGTGCTCATCAGTGCCGTCTATCAGTGCTCATCAGTGCCTTCTATTAGTGCTCATCAGTGCCTTCTATCAGTGCTCATCAGTGCCTTCTATCAGTGCTCATCAGTGCCTGCTATCAGTGATCATCAGTGCCGTCTATCAGTGTTCATCAGTGCCTTCTATTAGTGCTCATCAGTGCCCATCAGTGCTCATCAGTGCTGTCTATCAGTGCTCATCAGTGCCTTCTATTAGTGCTCATCAGTGCCCATCAGTGCTCATCAGTGCCCATCAGTGCCTTCTATTAGTGCTCATCAGTGCCTTCTATTAGTGCTCATCAGTGCCTTCTATCAGTGCTCATCAGTGCCCATCAGTGCTCATCAGTGCCCATCAGTGCCTTCTATTAGTGCTCATCAGTGCTCATCAGTGCCTTCTATTAGTGCTCATCAGTGCCTTCTATCAGTGCTCATCAGTGCCTTCTATCAGTGCTCATCAGTGCCTTCTATCAGTGCTCATCAGTGCCGTCTATCAGTGCTCATCAGTGCCTTCTATTAGTGCTCATCAGTGCCTTCTATCAGTGCTCATCAGTGCCTTCTATCAGTGCTCATCAGTGCCTTCTATCAGTGATCATCAGTGCCTGCTATCAGTGATCATCAGTGCCATCTATCAGTGCTCATCAGTGCCTTCTATTAGTGCTCATCAGTGCCCATCAGTGCTCATCAGTGCCGTCTATCAGTGCTCATCAGTGCCTTCTATTAGTGCTC
Organism: Lithobates septentrionalis; assembly: GCA_037952835.1. Classification (NCBI taxonomy): domain Eukaryota; kingdom Metazoa; phylum Chordata; class Amphibia; order Anura; family Ranidae; genus Lithobates; species Lithobates septentrionalis. The sequence goes on from JBBDGP010000257.1 coordinate 4,052,212, forward strand.
ATCAGTGCCCATCAGTGCTCATCAGTGCCCATCAGTGCCTTCTATTAGTGCTCATCAGTGCCTTCTATTAGTGCTCATCAGTCCCTGCTATTAATTTCAATCAGTGTTGTCTGCCTTCTCAGGACAGCACAGCTCTGAGCGGAGATCGTGTGTCATAGATTAATAGCACAGAGAGACTCCGGCGGCATTAATGTTCTATTTGTCGGTCCTCTCTGGCACAGATGAGAGAGGAGGACACACAGCTGATCTCACTGCTCCCCCTTCTCCCCCCTCCCCTCTCCTGTGTGCTCCGCGGGCACTCAAGTGTGAAGCTAAAGAGCTCATATTTCCCGCGGAGCACACAGGAGAGGGGAGGGGGGAGAAGGGGGAGCAGTGAGATCAGCTGTGTGTCCTCCTCTCTCATCTGTGCCAGAGAGGACCGACAAATAGAACATTAATGCCGCCGGAGTCTCTCTGTGCTATTAATCTATGACACACGATCTCCGCTCAGAGTCGTGTTTGAAGATCAACCCCGCTGGGCCCCCCCACAGTGGCTGAATGCCGGGCCCAGTCGCAACTGCGACTGTTGCGACCCTGGAAATTCCGCCACTGAGTCAGTGAGTATATAAAGTTATAAATGCGTATCCAAAATAGTTTGACCTTAGGGCAGGTCCACCAAGTATGATATATTGTACCTTCTTTGCCACATCCCCTGAAACACAGAGGAGAGGCATCAGCGATATATGTCGCAATTCTCGCCGGGACCATATACCACCGTAATAAGGCTTTATAATTCGCCTCTATCAGGGAGGTATTAATATAACCTTTTGAAGCTGACTGTGCCACCTTAAAACATTTATGGCTATGTGTTTTACCTCAAATGACAGTTTGGGAGTAGGCAATTACATTTAAAAAATACAATGTAAAATTAACAAGGGACACCAACATAGTTGTACCTTTGATCTTAAAAACTACCGGATAATGGTGTTGTGGTAACTTGCCCAAAATAAACCAAAACAAGCATAATAATATTATTCTTGATATCTCTAGAAAATAAAAGCCTTTTAAAATACGTTTGGCAGAACTCCATCGGTATCACCAGCAAAGCAGCTTCATTATTATCCTATTAAAGAAGAAGAGAATTGTGCACTGCATTTCGAGATTTCATAATTTGCCACGTCATGAATGTTAATTCTCCATTACGAACACTAGTTTACAAGACCGACCGCTTTTGGCTCATCCTTGTTCCGAGCATGCGCGTTTGTACTTTGGACTTTTGTCTGACGGACTTGTGTACACACGATCGGAAAATCTGACAACAGACATTTGTCCGTGGAAAATTTATAAAGCCCCATACACACTATCAGATTTTTGTCTTCAGATTTACCAAAACCATGTAGTGCAATCGCCTGCCTGTTTGCATACAAATTGAAACTCCTAAGGTTTGACCTAATATTATATGGTTTTGGTAAATCTGAAGGAAAAAATCAGCAGAAAATCTGATAGTGAGTATGGGGCTTTAGTCTACCATCCAACATTTGTCCGTGGAAAATCCGACAACAATTGTCCGATGGAGCGTACAAATGGTCAGATTTTCCGCCAACAGTCTGTCATCACACAATTCCCGGCTGAAAATCCAATCGTGTGTACGCATGTACTGTATGGTTGGCTTAAGTCTCACCCTTCATTGTGCTTATTGACCATCCCAATTCTCGACCAGTCAGTAGAAAGTTGCCGTTAACATGTTCCAACATGTTCCTACAATTGAGAACAGGCGTGTCCATCTACCCATATGCAATAAAATAAACAAAATGATTTGAACAGAAGGTACAGCCTTTGTAATGGGTGTCCATATTGGCAATGAACAGAGCTTTGTTGTCTGCTGCTGGAATGAGGACACATACTGAATTCTTGCTGGACATCCAAGTAAAGAAGTTCTGGCAGAACATACTCCACAACATGGATCACTGTGTTGACCTGGCTATTATAATTATCAGTATTATTATTGGCTTAGAGGATCTTGTAAGCAGCATTGGCAGCCCTCCATAATTATCTTGGTGAGTAATTTCTATTTCCATGATCAAAGTAGCAGACACTCTCAAAACATGTTGAGATAAAGGCTACATTCCCAGAGCATTGTGGCTCATTTATTACATAATTTCCACAAGACAAACTGGCAGAGCAGTCTTTAAGATGCTTACAGTCAGAATCAAAGCTCCTTCTAATGCCCCGTACACACGGTCGGATTTTCCGACGGAAAATGTGTGATAGGACCTTGTTGTCGGAAATTCCGACCGTGTGTAGGCTCCATCACACATTTTCCATCGGATTTTCCGACACACAAAGTTTGAGAGCTTGCTATAAAATTTTCCGACAACTAAATCCGTTGTCAGAATTTCCGATCGTGTGTACACAAATCCGACGAACAAAGTGCCACGCATGCTCAGAATAAATAAAGAGATGAAAGCGATTGGCTACTGCCCCGTTTATAGTCCCAACGTACGTGTTTTACGTCACCGCGTTCAGAATGATCGGATTTTCTGACAACTTTGTGTGACCGTGTGTATGCAAGACAAGTTTGAGCCAACATCCGTCGGAAAAAATCCTAGGATTTTGTTGTCGGAATGTCTGATCAATCTCCGACCGTGTGTACGGGGCATTAGAGTAATACTCTGTAGTTTGGAATGTTTCTAAAGCACAATTGTGTTATTTACTATAAAAGGTTGACAACACAACTGCCATTGATTGTTTTGTACACCAGCCATTCTCAACATTAAAGCTGAACTTCAGCTTTTCATGCACTTTACATAGTTTGCTTGGGCCAAGCTGGCCCAAATGTCCCTCACTAACATGGGAGGCCACTGGATGTGCTGTATAAACTGTATGTAGCTGAGGCTACATATAGCACATCGCACAAAGTTCTGGGTTCGCGCCAAGACTTCCTGCCTCATACCCGGAACACAGAAGAGTCTATCTGATCAGCACTCAGCCATTCAGAGAAAAGATTCTAGCAATGGATACAAAGCTTCCTCTGATTGGCTGAGTCAGAGGTTGTGACATCATCAGACCGCCTCTCTGACTCAGCCAGGCAGAGGAAGCTTTGAATTCATTGCTAGAATACATTGCTTTCTCTAAATGGCTGAGGGCTGATCAGATAGACTCTACTGTGTTCTGGGTATGAGGCAGGAAGTCTTGAACCAAGAACACAGTGCAGTATGCTGTACTGTATGTAGCCTCAGCTGCATACAGTTTATACAGCACATCCAGCAGCCTCACATGTAGGGACTATGTAAAGTGTAGCAAACTATGTAAAGTGCAACAAAAGCTGGAGTTCAGCTTAAAAGTGGTCATAAACAAATCCTCCTACATAAGTTGTATCTGTCTATCCACAGTCTTCTCTTCTGTACATCTGTTCAAAGTTCAGAATGTATAAACCTTGTCTGAGAGTTCAGAAAAAAGGGGGCAGAGAGCTGACGTTACACTCTGCAGAGCTCAGCGAGGAGAGCTCTGAGAGCTGATTGGATGGAAGGAACCCCCCCCCCTTTCCACACAGCACACAGGAATGGAGCTGAGGCTGTCAAAATGCTGGAGGTCCCTCCCCTGTCACCATTTTTCTCTTGGTGTCAGGAAAACTTTTCAGAAGTGATTCATGCTGATAGCAGAGGAACAAAGCAGCAGAGTGAAATGACACTTAGTGCTCTTAAAAGAGAAGTATGGGAATTGAGCTTGTTTTAGATTTATATTTACAGTGCCTTGAAACATTTATTTTCCACATTTTGTCATGTTACAGCCAAAAACGTAAATGTATTTAATTGGGGTTTTATGTGATAGACCAACACAAAGTGGCACATAATTGTGAATTGGAGGAAAAATGATAAATGGTTTTCAAAATTTTTTCCAAATAAATATGTGAAAAGTGTGGCGTGCATTTGTATTCAGCCCCCCTGAGTCAATTCTTTGTAGAACAACCTTATGCTGCAATTACAGCTGCAAGTCTTTTTGGGGATGTCTCTACTAGTTTTGCACATCTAACGGAAAATTGTATCTAATACTTACCGTAATTTTCCTTTCCTGACGCCAAACCATGGCAGCATACTAGTGATAGAGCTCCGCCTCTTGACCCCTCCCCCAGGACCAGTGAATAGCACAAATGAAGGCATGATTAGCCGCCAACGCATTCTTTGTAACAAGCCACATACCGGAATGCACATGGGTGGGCTCATATGCTGCCATGGTTTGGCTTCAGGAAAGGAAAATTACGGTAAGTATTTGATACAATTTTCCATTTTCCTGACGCCAACATGACAGCATACTAGTGATAAATAACTAGCTGACAGGGGGGTAATGCTTGACAAACCAAATTTGTTTTAAATCATAACAGAAGACTGGATAGTCCTCCTTCCGAAATCTACAGACAACAAAGCGCCTGGGTCGATTCTATAATGTCTTAAGAACGTATTTTGCAAAGGCCAAGATGCTGCACTACAGATGGTTTCCATAGATACATTCGAATGAGCCGCCCAGGACGCTGCCACTGCCCTGGTGGAGTGTGCAGTCACCACTGTAGCAAGATCGCCACCCCTCGCTCTGTACGCTCTGTGTATGAGTTTGACAATCCATCCTGCCAAGGTTCTTGCAGTGGCCTCCTTCCCCCGGAACCTCCCTGTTGGGATTATAAAGAGCTTCCCTGAAGCCCTAAATGGTGCAGTAACAGAAAGGTATTTCTTTAATGTTCTGGAGACATCTAGTTCGTGTAGAATTCCTGAATGTTCTTCTGGAAAGTTGGGTAAGGCCTAAATACCAGTCTGGTGGAAGGGCGTTGCCACCTTCGGAATGAAATGGTCGACCGGTCTTAGTTCAACCCGATCTGGAAAGAATCTTATATGCCGCTCTGAGGATCCCAGGGCTTGAAGCTCCGACACTCTCCTACCAGAGGTAATTGCTGTTAAAGTGGGGGTCCACCTACATCAGCCTAAAAAAAAAAATATTAAAAGCCAGCAGCTACAAATACTGCAGCTGCTGACTTTTAATACATGGCCACTTACCTGTCCCAGGGTCCAGCGATGTCGGCAGGCAACGCCGAGAGCCCGCTCGGTTCTCGGCAGCTGCCGCCGCCATCCTGGGTGAGGGAATCAGGAAGTGAAGCGTTGCGGCTTCACTTCCCGGTTCCATACTGCGCGTGCGCAAGTCGCGCTGCGCGTCCCAAGTGGTCCCCGCTCTCTCCTGGGAGCTGTGTGTTTCCCAGGAGACAGCGCGGTGGGGACGGGAAGAGGCGTAGACTCCCATGGGAGTCTATGCCAGAAGTGGGTGCAAATACCTGTCTTAGACAGGTATCTGCACCCCCCTCCCCCCTGAAAGGTGCCAAATGTGACACCGGAGGGGGGGAGGGTTCCGAAAAGCGGAAGTTCCATTTTTGTGTGGAACTCCGCTTTAAGAAAACTGCCTTGTATGTTATGTCCCAAAGGGAACAATCTTCAGTTGGAGCAAAGGGGTGGGCTGATAGAAAGTCCAGTAGAACTGACAGATCCCATTGAGGAAAGATTCTTTTATTCGGAGGGCGGATTTTGACAACCGCTTTCAAGAATTGTTTGATTAGCGAATCCTCAGCCCATTTTAGCTTTGTTATTGCCGAGATTGCAAATATTTGCACCTTTAACGAACTGAGGCTAAGGCCCATGTCTAGGCCCGACTGAAGGAAATCCAACACCGCCGATAGAGGTTGGGCTGCAGGATCGAGACCTCTCTCTGTTAGTAAGAGTGTGAATCTGTCCCAGATTTTGTTGTAGACCCTATTAGTAGTGGGTTTTCTGGCCCTCAGTAATGTGACAATAACTCCAGAGGAGCATCCTAAGTTCTCCAGCCTCGCCCTCTTAATAGCCAAGCCCAAAGATCCAGCCTGCGTATGTTCGGTTGCAGGAACTTGTACTAATAGGTATGGAAATACTGGCAGGGGGATTGGATGTTGTTTGCTGAGGTGTATCGCTAAAGGGAACCAAGGCCTCTGCGGCCAGAACGGGAGGATGGCTATGACTGTCAACTGCTCTCTCAATAGCCTCAGAAGGAACCTCATGATTAGAGCTGTTGGAGGAAAGATGTAAGCCAAGCTGCAATTCCAGGGTGTGACCAGTGCATCTGTTCCATCTGCCTGGGGATGCGGAAATCTGGACAAGAATCTCTGAAGCTTGCTGTTGCTGTGAGAAGGAAAGAGGTCGATTTTCGGGCGACCCCACTTGTGGACCAATTGGGGGAATACTCTGGGATGTAAGGCCCATTCCGTCTGAGCCGGGAATCTCAGTGAAAGATGATCCGCCTGCGCATTCAACCTCCCAGGAAGGTAGACTGCTCTTAAAGACTGCAGGTGTATTTCTGCCCAGGTCAATATGGGTTCTACCTCCATCATCAACGTGCTGCTGCGAGTTCCTCCTTAGTGTTGAATAAAGGCCACTGCGGCCCTGTTGTCCATTTGTAGAGTAACTGGGTGATTCTTGATTCTGTGGCATAGGGCCTAGAGAGCCATAAATGCTGCTCGAATCTCCAGTACGTTGGAGACCAACTTACTGGATGGTTTTAGCCATAGGGCCTTCTTTGCTCTTACTGTGTGCAACATAGCCCTGGTAGAGCACTTGACCGTGTCTATTGCTGCTTCCCCTATAAAATCAGCTGACACCATCAGTTCATCCAGGACTCGAATGATATCTGCCCTTGGCGCTCCCTCCTTCACTGCCGACTCGATGTTTGGACTCGAGTCCAAACTTTCATGGCGCTAGCCACTAAAGTGAGGGTTACAGCTGGATGGCAGGCTGCCTGATAGGCTTTTTTAAGATCTAAGTCTATTTTCCTGTCCATCAAATCTTTGAAAGAGGACGAATCCTCCATAGGTAGAGTCACGTTTTTTGCCAAGCGGACGACTGCCGCATCGACCATAGGTGGTGAGTCAAGTGATATTCCCTGTGAAAACCTCTTTTCGTTTTTTTGCCACTCCTGCTTTAGGACGTCATTGATCTCGTCCATGAATGGAAAATAGGTTTGTCGTTTTTGTAGAAAAGGGTAATAGGATTTTGCCTTCTTTGGCACTTCCTCCTCTTCCCATGCGATCGCCTGTTTTATTGCCAAAACGAAGGGTTCTACAAGAGAAAAACTGAACCCAAGTTGCTCTGGGTCCTTCTCTGATGAGGAGGAATTATGCTTCTCCGCAGGCTGAGTAGACTGTAAGGACACCCCACTGGGCAAAGTTATACTGCTTGCTGAAGTCCCCGGCTGATCTTCCAATGGGACCCCTTGGGTGGGCAGTTGGGCTGATGAAAACTCAGACAAGGAATCCCGTACTACCTTTTTTAGTAATGCTGATACTTGCGCAGTGTCCTGTTCCCTGTCCACTGCAAACTCTTCAAGACAGTCTTTGCACACCAGTTTGTTGGATAGTGGGACTGCCTCACAGGCCCAGCATAATTTCTTGCTGGGACGCCTGTTTTGCTCTGGAGAAGAGGAGGCGTGACGCACTCTCTTGGATTTTTTCCTTGACCGGGAGCGACGTCTGGAGCTATGCTTCTTTGAAGAACGCCTGTCCTCTCTTGTCCTCTGAGAGCGTGAGCATGCGGGGCTGAAACAAATCAAAGCAAACCGCATTAGAGGGCACTCTTTTAAGGTCACCTGAAAACTTACCAACTGGTGGTCTCCCTACGTTAAATATTGATGGTTTTGCTTAAGTGGTGACTGACTCATGGCAGTAGAGAATAAAGGACGGCCAGCGTAAAAGAGAGATAGCTGAAAGAGAGACAAAAAGGATGGAGATCGCCAAAATTTTCTAACATGACAGTCTAAAAAAAACAAAACTATAATAAGGCAAACAGCCAAAACAAACCAAAAGGGAAGAGTATACTCCTTTTTAAAAAAAAATGTTTTTTTCAAAACAGAAAACTTTCCTACCAGCAGATGGCGTCACAGAAGGAGTCTGGATCCAGAAAGGATTTTAGAGACAGGAGCCACAGTCAGGAGGCTGTATATTGGCCGCTCTACAACAGTCTATTGTGTTAAAGGAGAGAAGGCGGGACTTTAAATGAAGCGCGCAGTCGATAGTGAAGGGTCAAAAAAGGGATATAATTGTATCAAACACGATAAATATTCCATACAGATAGGTACATGGGTCACAAAAATTCATCATTTGTTACATATATTTGTATTATATCGGCATTACACATTGCATGTACAAGGGTTGGGATGCCACCGCACTGTGCATCGACGTCACGCCTTACACGCCACGCGTGCGGAGTTCCCATTGAGCGCCGTCGTGCCTGGTGTTTTCCATCAGCGGCATATGGGGGTGTGAGTATTTCTATGGCTAGGGGTCATTCCCAAGTTATATACATTTATAGTTTTTTCCTATTTTTTACAAGCATTTGACCTTAAAATTTATTATATGTTTTATTTTCAGCTAATACACATTGTCGCTCCTGAAGAGTGGATATGAATACTCCACGAAACGCGTAGAGCCTCTGTATACACAATGTGTAGTACCAATGTAACACAGATATATTTATTATAGATGAACCTCTAACCCTTGTACATGCAATGTGTAATGCCCATATAATACAAATATATGTAACAAATGATGAATTCTTGTGACCCATGTACCTATCTGTATGCAATATTTATCGTGTTTGATACAATTATATCCCTTTTTTGACCCTTCACTATCAACTGCGCGCTTCATTTAAAGTCCCGCCTTCTCTCCTTTATCGTATTGACAGGGATGGAGGCACGAGTCCTCGCCAAGTCTCTGCCTCATATAAAGTCCCAACTTCCCCTCTTTCTTGCTAGTGCAATAGGGATGGAGGCGCGCATTCCGTATAGAGTCGGGTCTGACCTTAGTAATCAGTACAATTTTATTGCAGTGGGTCCCTACATGCTATCTATCGCATTCTATCAAGTTTGTTTTATTCCCCTATATATCCCCAACTTCGTTAAGCAATCATTTATCTACAAAGTTGGTTCATGCTTGTTTTACCCAATCAATATAATACATCATCTCCACACCTGCTTTACCAGTGCTTTGTGATCTGGATGCTTGAGCGTCAGCTCACTTCACTTCCGGGAGCTGCGATGCACACTGCGGGGTTTCCTCCCCTCCCCATGTATCCATGGGAGGGTTGGGATGCCTCCGCACTGTGCATCGACGTCACGCCTTACACGCCACGCGTGCGGCATTCCCATTAAGCGCCGTCGTGCCTGGTGTTTTCCATCAGCGGCATATGGGGGTGATTTTGGCGCCAAACACCGCGAGATTTAATCTCTCGGCCACAGGCGCCTCCCCCTGTCTTTGCACGCCTGCGTGGCATTTGCTGGTGATTGGCGTGCGTGTCGTCATGTGTCCCATTCGGGGTTGGCTCTTTGCAGGGGTTGGTCATCCCTTCACACACTGTTGGCACCCAGCACTTCACCAATTTTTATCTCCCAGCACTAGGTAAGGTAATTTAGACAATGCACTCACTAACATTATTTGGACTTCATTTTCATTTTGGATTTGCATACTACACATTACAATGGATTTTATTGGTTTTGCGTTTCACGGTTACCACTTTTGACACAGGCTCCATATGCTGCCTTCACATCAGACATACATTTTCACATTTACACATATTCCATTTAATCTCATCCCATTCACTTTCACTTTTTTTTAGATACCCCTCAAGATGTTTCCTTATCACTCACAGAATCCATATCAGGGACCACCACCCTTTGGAATTTTGTCCACCCCCGGTGTTGTCATATGTGGGGGGGTCCCACTTGCGCCGGTCGCCGGCACAGCTCCCGGAAAAGATGCCCCTTGGGGAGCCACCAGCTCTCACTATTGCGCTCTTACTGCATGGTAGTTGTGAGTATTTCTATGGCTAGGGGTCATTCCCAAGTTATATACATTTTTATAATTTTTTCCTATTTTTTACAAGCATTTGACCTTAAAATTTATTATATGTTTTATTTCCAGCTAATACACATTGTCGCTCCTGAAGAGTGGATATGAATACTCCACGAAACGCGTAGAGCCTCTGTATACACAATGTGTAGTACCAATGTAACACAGATATATTTATTATAGATGAACCTCTAACCCTTGTACATGCAATGTGTAATGCCCATATAATACAAATATATGTAACAAATGATGAATTCTTGTGACCCATGTACCTATCTGTATGCAATATTTATCGTGTTTGATACAATTATATCCCTTTTTTGACCCTTCACTATCGACTGCGCGCTTCATTTAAAGTCCCGCCTTCTCTCCTTTATCGTATTGACAGGGATGGAGGCACGAGTCCCCGCCAAGTCTCTGCCTCATATAAAGTCCCAACTTCCCCTCTTTCTTGCTAGTGCAATAGGGATGGAGGCGCGCATTCCGTATAGAGTCGGGTCTGACCTTAGTAATCAGTACAATTTTATTGCAGTGGGTCCCTACATGCTATCTATCGTATTCTATCAAGTTTGTTTTATTCCCTTATATATCCCCAACTTCGTTAAGCAATCATTTATCTACAAAGTTGGTTCATGCTTGTTTTACCCAATCAATATAATACATCATCTCCACACCTGCTTTACCAGTGCTTTGTGATCTGGATGCTTGAGCGTTAGCTCACTTCACTTCCGGGAGCTGCGATGCACACTGCGGGGTTTCCTCCCTTCCCCATGTATCCATGGGAGGGTTGGGATGCCACCGCACTGTGCATCGACGTCACGCCTTACACGTCACGTGTGCGGCGTTCCCATTGAGCGCCGTCGTGCCTGGTGTTTTCCATCAGCGGCATATGGGGGTGATTTTGGCGCCAAACACCGCGAGATTTAATCTCTCGGCCACAGGCGTCTCCCCCCGTCTTTGCACGCCTGCGTGGCGTTTGCTGGTGATTGGCGTGCGTGTCCTCATGTGCAGAGGCGGCTCTAGACTTTGTGAGGCCTTAGGCAAAACTTAGACATGAGGCCCCACTAACTCCCATAATGGGAAAAATAATATAGGTGATAAAAATTAACTGTATGAATGCATATATTAACAGCTTTAAATCCTACAAACTCACAGTTTCTATAATTTTCTCTGACCAATTATTCTTTATTCAAATATCATTAAACATAGGATATCTCTCATATATACACACACACTTGCTCATTATCCTCGGTGCTGTCTCTTAAATGTGAAATAAATTTGTCAACAAAGTATAAAACAAAAAGAAAATCATTTTACAACATATTCTTGCACATAACCTGTTTAATGTAACAACAAGTATGCAAAAAGTGATTTTACTGTGCCCAATCAAATGCAGCCTCACTGTGCCCAATCAAATGCAGCCTCACTGTGCCCAATCAAATGCAGCCTCACTGTGCCCAATCAAATGCAGCCTCACTGTGCCCAATTAAATGCAGCCTCACTGTGCCCAATCAAATGCAGCCTCACTATGCCCCTCAAATGCCACCACTGTGCCCATCAAATGTTGCCAAGGGACAAATTACGTGCAGCCGGTCTGGAGATTCACCGGCCGCTTATGGTGGCACCAGTCCCCCCCGGCCAAGCATGCCCATAATATTTACAAGTGCGGCGCTACATACAGCAAGCCGGCTGCCCGCCCGCCCGCCTGCCTGGGCTGTATTTGTGCAGGAGGCGGCCGCGGGAGCTGGGATTCGGGATGATGGGTCGGGGGGGGACTTTTTTTGTGCGGGGCGGCTTTTTTGCCGCCCCTGCAAAGTGCCACCCTAGGCCTGGGCCTTGTTGGCCTAGGCCAAGACACAGCACTGAGACAGGGTACAGACCATGAGACAGACAGGGCACTGGGGACAGACCGTGAGACAGACAGGGTGCTGGGGACAGACCGTGAGACAGACAGGGTACTGGGGACAGACCTTGAGACAGACAGGGTGCTGGGGACAGACCGTGAGACAGACAGGGTGCTGGGGACAGACCGTGAGACAGACAGGGTACTGGGGACAGATCGTGAGACAGATAGGGTACTGGGGACAGACCGTGAGACAGACAGGGTACTGGGGACAGACCGTGAGACAGACAGGGTACTGGGGACAGACCGTGAGACAGACAGGGTGCTGGGGACAGACCGTGAGACAGACAGGGTGCTGGGGACAGACCGTGAGACAGACAGGGTGCTGGGGACAGACCGTGAGACAGACGGGGTGCTGGGGACAGACCGTGAGACAGACGGGGTGCTGGGGACAGACCGTGAGACAGACGGGGTGCTGGGGACAGACCGTGAGACAGACAGGGTGCTGGGGACAGACCGTGAGACAGACAGGGTACTGGGGACAGACCTTGAGACAGACAGGGTGCTGGGGACAGACCGTGAGACAGACAGGGTGCTGGGGACAGACCGTGAGACAGACAGGGTACTGGGGACAGACCGTGAGACAGACAGGGTACTGGGGACAGACCGTGAGACAGACAGGGTGCTGGGGACAGACCGTGAGACAGACGGGGTGCTGGGGACAGACCGTAAGACAGACGGGGTGCTGGGGACAGACCGTGAGACAGACGGGGTGCTGGGGACAGACCGTGAGACAGACGGGGTGCTGGGGACAGACCGTGAGACAGACAGGGTGCTGGGGACAGACCGTGAGACAGACGGGGTGCTGGGGACAGACCGTGAGACAGACGGGGTGCTGGGGACAGACTGTGAGACAGACGGGGTGCTGGGGACAGACCGTGAGACAGACGGGGTGCTGGGGACAGACCGTGAGACAGACGGGGTGCTGGGGACAGACCGTGAGACAGACGGGGTGCTGGGGACAGACCGTGAGACAGACGGGGTGCTGGGGACAGACCGTGAGACAGACTGGGTGCTGGGGACAGACCGTGAGACAGACAGGGTGCTGGGGACAGACCGTGAGACAGACAGGGTGCTGGGGACAGACCGTGAGACAGACAGGGTACTGAGGACAGACAGGGTGCTGGGGACAGACAGGGTGCTGGGGACAGACAGGGTACTGGGGACAGACAGGGTACTGGGGACAGACAGGGTGCTGGGGACAGACAGGGTGCTGGGGACAGACAGGGTACTGAGGACAGACAGGGTGCTGAGGACAGACAGGGTGCTGAGGACAGACAGGGTGCTGGGGACAGACAGGGTGCTGGGGACAGACAGGGTGCTGGGGACAGACAGGGTTCTGGGGACAGACAGGGTGCTGGGGACAGACAGGGTACTGGGGACAGACAGGGTAAAGACCATGACCATGAGACCATAGAAGACAGGGTAACGTACAGACAGCATTTAGTAGGGATGTGAGTGTACAGTACACTATACCTGCTCCTCGGTCCCCTATTCTTCTACAGGCAGCATGAGAAGCTGGACAGGTGATTTCTTCAAGCTCCCTGCAGGCTGCAGTGCAATCTGGGAGTTGTAGTTTCTGCACAGCACAGGCACCAGAGGCAGAGGTGGCTGTCTGTGCTGTGAAAAACTACAACTCCCGCCGCCATGCACTAGGGGGGGACAGGCTAAGAGGACGGCGCCACGGAGGTGGAGCATGCTATTGGAGGATGCAGCCTGACCCGACTGACTGAGCCGAGAGCAGTCCGCGGAGGCTCACAGTCATTCAGCTCACACAGGCGGTGACGGCGGCAGCGTCAGTCGTGCTGCGCTCAGCTCGCTCATCACCCCACACTGCCGGCTTGCATTGTTTACAACACGGTCACGTCATGGGGGTTATTTCCTGCACTCACGGTCCCATCTTGTCAGGCAAATTAGGCAGCCGCGGCCCGCGAGGCCCTTGTGGGGGCAAGGCCTAAGGCAATTGCCTAATTTGCCTAATTAAAGAGCCGCCTCTGCTCATGTGTCCCATTCGGGGTTGGTTCTTTGCAGGGGTTGGTCATCCCTTCACACACTGTTGGCACCCAGCACTTCACCAATTTTTATCTCCCAGCACTAGGTAAGGTAATTTAGACAATGCACTCACTAACATTATTTGGACTTCATTTTCATTTTGGATTTGCATACTACACATTACAATGGATTTTATTGGTTTTGCATTTCACGGTTACCACTTTTGACACAGGCTCCATATGCTGCCTTCACATCAGACATACGTTTTCACATTTACACATATTCCATTTAATCTCATCCCATTCACTTTCACTTTTTTTTAGATACCCCTCAAGATGTTTCCTTATCACTCACAGAATCCATATCAGGGACCACCACCCTTTGGAATTTTGTCCACCCCCGGTGTTGTAATATGTGGGGGGGTCCCACTTGCGCCGGTCGCCGGCACAGCTCCCTTGGGGAGCCACCAGCTCTCACTATTGCGCTCTTACTGCATGGTAGTTGTGAGTATTTCTATGGCTAGGGGTCATTCCCAAGTTATATACATTTTTATAATTTTTTACAAGCATTTGACCTTAAAATTTATTATATGTTTTATTTTCAGCTAATACACATTGTCGCTCCTGAAGAGTGGATATGAATACTCCACGAAACGCGTAGAGCCTCTGTATACACAATGTGTAGTACCAATGTAACACAGATATATTTATTATAGATGAACCTCTAACCCTTGTACATGCAATGTGTAATGCCGATATAATACAAATATATGTAACAAATGATGAATTCTTGTGACCCATGTACCTATCTGTATGGAATATTTATTGTGTTTGATACAATTATATCCCTTTTTTGACCCTTCACTATTGACTGCGCGCTTCATTTAAAGTCCCGCCTTCTCTCCTTTATCGTATTGACAGGGATGGAGGCACGAGTCCCCGCCAAGTCTCTGCCTCATATAAAGTCCCAACTTACCCTCTTTCTTAACAGTCTACTGTGTTGTGGGCAAAACTAATCCTTTTGCCCAGAACCAAGCTGGCGTCCTGAGCTTCCGTCGGCCAGTGCACATATGCAAACCGGGCGCAGCCCTACAACAACGTTGGGGCGATTGAGAAAAAAGCAGGTAAAGACATAGTCTGACAGTTAAGGAAAACCATAGAAAAGGAAAAGACAGGCTGGCCCCCCAAAGCCATGCTAAATGGCAGATTTCATTCCGAAAGAGGAAACACTGCAGGGACCCCTTTAAGACCACACAGACGAGGGTTTCTCAGGCTTTTCAGCGCGATCTTAGCATCCCAAGCCCTGAGACTTCGCACTGGGAGAGGCTCGAACCCAGACGGCTACTGCTCAATGGCAGGGTGGGGGACATAAAATTCCTTACTTCATCACTGGCGTGGAGGTATGGGGAAAAAAAGAAGAATGGGGTGGTGGCTAACCATGCCTTCATTTATGCTATTCACTGGTCCTGGGGGAGGGGTCAAGAGGCGGCGCTCTATCACTAGTATGCTGCCATGTTGGCATCAGGAAAGAGACATTTGTGCCCATTCTTCTTTGTAAAATAGCTCAAGCTCTGTCAGTTTGGATGGAGAGCATCTGTGAACAGCAATGTTCAAGTCTTGCCAGAGATTCTCTATTGGATTTAGGTCTGGACTTTGACTGGGCCATTATAACATATAAATATGCTTTGATCTAAACAATTCTATTGTATCTCTAGCTGTATGTTTAGGGTCATTGTCCTGCTGGAAGGTGAACCTCCACCCCAGTTTCAAGTCTTTTGCAGACTCTAACAGGTTTCTTCTAATATTGCCCTGTATTTATCTCCATCCATCTTCCCATCACTCTGACCAGCTTCCCTCTCCCTACTAAAGAAAGGATGCTGCCACCACCATGTTTCACAGTGGAGATAGCCTGTTCAGGGTGATGTGCAGTGTTAGTTTTCCGCCACACATAGCATTTTGCTTTTAGGCCAGGAAGTTACATTTTGATCTCCTCTGACCAGAGCACCCTCTGCCACATGTTTGCTGTGTCCCCCACATGGCTTCTCGTAAACTGCAAACAAGACTTCTTATGGCTTACTTTCAACAATGGCTTTCTTCTTGCCACTCTTCCATAAAGGCCAGAATTGTGGAGTGTATGACTAATAGTTGTCCTGTGGACAGATTCTCCCACCTGAGCTGTGGATCTCCGCAGATCCTCCAGAGTTACCATGGGCCTCTTGGCTGCTTCTCTGATTAATGCTCTCCTTGCCCAGCCTGTCAGTTTAGGTGGACGGCCATGTCTTGGTAGGTTTGCAGTTGTGCCATACTCTTTCCATTTTCAGATTATGGATTGAACAGTGCTCTGTGAGATGTTCAAAGCTTGGGATATTTTTGTATAACATAACACTGCATTAAACTTCTCCACGTTATTACTGACCTGTCTGGTGTGTTCCTTGGCCTTCATGATGCTGTTTGTTCACTAAGGTTCTCTAACAAACCTATGATGGCGTCACAGAACAGCTGCATTTATACAGAGATGAAACTACACACAGGTGGACTCTATTTGCTAATCAGTTGACTTCTGGAAGCAATAGGTTCCACTAGATTTTTTAGGGTTATCAGAGTAAGGCTCGATTCACACTAGCGCGTTTTTTGATGCATTTTGCATTTTGCAGAAATGCATGGGAATTTTTTAACATGGGTTCCTATGGAACATGTTCACATTAATGCTTTTTTGTATCTCTGCGTTTTTGGAAAGGGTCAGGGACTTTTTTTCATGCAAAATGCAGCGTTTTGCATGTAATAGAATTCAATGGGCATGCAAGAAAAACGCAAGTCCATAATTTTAGATGCGTTTTTGATGCGTTTTTGATGCGTTTTGCTTTTTGCTTTTTTGGAATCACCATGTGATCAAACACCTGCCCTTTAAAAATAAACTACCCAGGATGCCTTGAGAACCAGCAAATCCCAGTTTGGACTATAGCAAAAATGGTGAGAACTGAACATCTTATCAGCCTGGTGAGGCCAAGAACATATCTTTATACTCCTTCTGATCCCCAACACAAGGATCGTAGAAAACGGGACCAGGGGTGGCTTGAAATTGCCAAGGAGCTGTATCCACAATGGGATCTTTTCTCCAAGAAACAAGCAGACCTCAAATGTAAGTAATATATAAAAAGTTTACACACACTTGTTAAACTTTGAGTTTTCAGTGATGCTGAAAAATTAGACAAAGAGAAATCATTGCTAGAAATTTTTAAACCTTAATGTGACCTATAAACTGTACAAACTCAACAGAAAACTTACTAAAATCTTTTATTGGGTAGTCAATATAAGAAACTCAAATAATGTTGTTTTATTAGTGTGCACATCCTCTTCTAACTGGGGATGCACCTGTGTTCAGAATTAAGCTAGGGGTCTGTAGATTATTAGATCCACTGTAATTATGTATGTGTTCATGTGCATGATCCAAACATTTTTGACAGTTTAGGTTTTTTAAATTATTTACTGACCTAAATACATGTATTTAAATTAGCTAATTTTTTTGAGGATGGAGTTAGTGGAGTTCTGCTTTAGATTTTGGCCAATTTCCCTCAAATTGGGTCAAATTTCCCTCAAATTGGGTTAAATTTCCATAAAATTGGCTCAAATTTCCCGCAAATTGGGTTAAATTTCCATAAAATTGGGTCAAATTTCCCGCAAATTGGGTTAAATTTCCATAAAATTGGGTCAAATTTCCCGCAAATTGTGTTAAATTTCCATAAAATTGGGTCAAATTTCCATAAAATTGGGTTAGATTTCCCTCAAATTGGGTCAAATTTCCATAAAATTGGCTCAAATTTCCATATAATTGGATCAAATTTCCCGCAAATTGGGTTAAATTTCCATAAAATTGGGTTAAATTTCCCTCAAATTGAGTTAAATTTCCATAAAATTGGCTCAAATTTCCCTCAAATTGGGTCAAATTTCCATAAAATTGGGTCAAATTTCCCGCAAATTGGGTTAAATTTCCATAAAATTGGGTCAAATTTCCATAAAATTGGGTCAAATTTCCCGCAAATTGGGTTAAATTTCCATAAAATTGGGTTAAATTTCCCGCAAATTGGGTTAAATTTCCATAAAATTGGGTCAAATTTCCCTCAAATTGGGTCAAATTTCCCTCAAATTGGGTTAAGTTTCCATAAAATTGGCTCAAATTTCCCTCAAATTGGGTCAAATTTCCATAAAATTGGGTCAAATTTCCCTCAAATTGGGTTAAATTTCCATAAAATTGGCTCAAATTTCCCTCAAATTGGGTTAAATTTCCATAAAATTGGGTCAAATTTCCCGCAAATTGGGTCAAATTTCCATAAAATTGGGTTAAATTTCCCTCAAATTGGGTCAAATTTCCATAAAATTGGCTCAAATTTCCATAAAATTGGCTCAAATTTCCCGCAAATTGGGTTAAATTTCCCGCAAATTGGGTTAAATTTCCATAAAATTGGGTCAAATTTCCCTCAAATTGGGTCAAATTTCCCTCAAATTGGGTTAAATTTCCATAAAATTGGGTCAAATTTCCCGCAAATTGGGTTAAATTTCCATAAAATTGGGTCAAATTTCCATAAAATTGGGTCAAATTTCCCGCAAATTGGGTTAAATTTCCATAAAATTGGGTTAAATTTCCCGCAAATTGGGTTAAATTTCCATAAAATTGGGTCAAATTTCCCTCAAATTGGGTCAAATTTCCCTCAAATTGGGTTAAATTTCCATAAAATTGGGTCAAATTTCCCGCAAATTGGGTTAAATTTCCATAAAATTGGGTCAAATTTCCATAAAATTGGGTCAAATTTCCCTCAAATTGGGTTAAATTTCCATAAAATTGGGTTAAATTTCCATCAAGTTGGGTCAAATTTCCATAAAATTGGCTCAAATTTCCATAAAATTGGGTCAAATTTCCCTCAAATTGGGTTAAATTTCCATAAAATTGGGTCAAATTTCCCGCAAATTGGGTTAAATTTCCATAAAATTGGGTCAAATTTCCATAAAATTGGGTCAAATTTCCCGCAAATTGAGTTAAATTTCCATAAAATTGGGTTAAATTTCCCGCAAATTGGGTTAAATTTCCATAAAATTGGGTCAAATTTCCCTCAAATTGGGTCAAATTTCCCTCAAATTGGGTTAAATTTCCATAAAATTGGGTCAAATTTCCCGCAAATTGGGTTAAATTTCCATAAAATTGGGTCAAATTTCCATAAAATTGGGTCAAATTGCCCTCAAATTGGGTTAAATTTCCATAAAATTGGGTTAAATTTCCATCAAGTTGGGTCAAATTTCCATAAAATTGGCTCAAATTTCCATAAAATTGGGTCAAATTTCCCTCAAATTGGGTTAAATTTCCATAAAATTGGGTCAAATTTCCCGCAAATTGGGTTAAATTTTCATAAAATTGGGTTAAATTTCCCTCAAATTGGGTCAAATTTCCATAAAATTGGCTCAAATTTCCATAAAATTGGGTCAAATTTCCATAAAATTGGGTTAAATTTCCCACAAATTGGGTTAAATTTCCATAAAATTGGGTCAAATTTCCCTCAAATTGGTCCAATTCTTCCAAATTTGTTTGGAATTATTCTGATTTTTTTTGTCTTATTCTTAATTTCATTAAACTCTGCCTAATTGCTAAAAAATAAAAATAGAAAAGAATAGCAAATAAATTAACTGAGAATATAATAAAATATAAAGACTATAACCGTTATTATCTTTATATTTTTTTACGTTTTACCGCGTTTGCGTCTAGAAGCGTCTGTAGAGCACAGAATGGAATTTAGCAACTCAACTTTGGGGACCCGAGATATTGGTCCACAAAGTCGGATTGCAAAATGTCAAGCACTTCTGCAGCAGAGAATGACATTTTCCGACCTGACTTTGGGGCCCCATATCTCAGGGTCACTTGGGGCTAGGAACCCCAAATTTGGATATGTTGTAGTGTTAGTTTCACTGTGTTATCAAACCAAATTTGTGGTTCCTAGAACCAAGTGGCCCCGAGATATAGGGCCTCAAAATGGGGTTGTAAAATTTCCAATAGCAATAGCGTTTGCTAGCGTTTATTAGCGTTTTTATTAGCGTTTGTGAGCGTTTCAAAGCGTTTGTGAACGTTTTGACCGTTTTGACCGTTTGTGAACATTTTGACCATTTTGACCGTTTTGACCGCTTTGAGCGTGTGTGAACATTTTGACCGTTTTGACCGTTTTGAGCGTGTGTGAACGTTTTGACCGTTTTGAGCGTTTGTGAACGTTTTGAACGTTTTGACCGTTTTGCGCGTTTGTGAACGTTTTGACCGCTTTGAGCGTTTGTGAACGTTTTGAACGTTTTGACGGCTTTGAGCGTTTGTGAAAGTTTTGAGCGTTTGTGAACGGTTTGAACGTTTTTTAAGCGTTTGAGAACGTTTTGAGCGTTTAAAGCGTTTGTGAGCGTTTTAAGCGTTGTAAGCGTTTTGGGCGTTTGTGAGCGTTTGTCAACGTTTGAAGAGCTTTTTGCTGTTTTTGGTCCGTTTTGAGCGTTTCTGGGCGTTTTTGTATGTAAAAACGCCTATGCCATTTGCATCTCAAAAATGCCTAGGTAGGCATAAAGCCATAGACTAACATAGACAGGCGTTTCAAAGCTGGCCAAAAGGCAAGAAAAAAATTGTGTACATGGACACATAGGATAACATTGAATTAGTTCAGGTGCAGTTGGAAAAACTGTCCAACTGCCTCTGAATGCACGTTTAACAGCGCCTCATGGGCATGAGGCCTAATGTTCATTTAATAAAATTATTACACAAAAAAATTGACAAATTAGGATATTTGTTTTTAATAGTATCTTAATGTCAGATACACATTTTTCAATGCATAAAAAAAGTACAGCATACGTTGCAAAATTTGACAAACATAAGCTTAAAAAAAACACATATTCACAATGTTTAGAAGATCTGTTAAATTTGGTCTATCTAGGCTATTGCATCTAGCTGCCATGGCAGCTGACCTTCTGGAGACATGAAATATGAACAGAAAGTTTCACGTAAAGCAGCACCACTCCTGCTGCCCCGAGTGGATGTCATTTCAGCTCTTGTCATGGCCTGATTGGCAAGGGTGTCCTCAAATTGGAAACCGTCATGCTCTCGAATAAAATTATGGAGAGCACAAATAGCTTTCACTGCCTGTATAGCGTGTTGCATCTTTAGATATATTGGTGTGTGCAACAAACGCCATTTGTTGGCCAGTATGCCAAAAGCACATTCAACAACTCTCCTGGCCCGAGTGAGTCTGTAATTGAACACTCTTTTTTCTTGGCTCAAAGAGTGGCTTGAATAGGGTCTGAGAAGGTGTTCCCCTAGCGCAAAAGCTTCATCAGCCACAAACACATACGGCATTGCAGGCCCAATCGTTCCAGGGAGTGGTGTATTGGCTGGTAGTGCCAGCCTATTTTCTTGCAGAAGATGCCCTAAGGTTGAGTGGGTAAATATACTAGAGTCTGAGCTTCTGCCATAGGACCCTATATCAACATATATAAAACGGTAATTGGCATCTGCCATTGCAAAAAGCACAAAAGAAAAATATTTTTTATAGTTATAAAAGCTGCTGCCACTGCCTACTGGCTTCTGGATGCGTATATGTTTTCCGTCAATAGCACCCACGCAATTTGGAAAATTGCACTGCTGCCAGAAGATATCTGCTATCTTTGCCCATTCATCAGTTGTAGGTTTCGGGAAGACAACCTCTTTAAGAACGTCCCAAATGATGGAGCACGTGTCCCGGATTAGGTAGCTAGCAGTTGATTTCCCAATCAAGAACTGAAAATGTAAACTAGAAATGGAGTGTCCAGTTGCCAGGTATCTGAAATTAAAACAAAAATATGTTTTCATTGTTTTGCAGTAAAAGCTTTGCAAACCAGATGGCGGAGCGCAAAGGATAGTTTTAATAGTCATTTGAAAAAGGAAAGGAGTATGAGAAGTGGTTCAGGTGCAATGTCTTTCACACCATACTCATATGCGAAAGACCTTGAGTTTTTGAGACCTATTCTGGAGATGCGAAGGTAATTATTTTAAAAAGGGTATTATGATTCTGTGTTTCTGTGCAATTATTACCCGCACACCCTAAAAACAATGGTCTGTTTTGTTGTGATTTGCAGCACAGACACCTGCTGGGAGGATGAACCTGCAGAAGAAGAATCATCAGTGCAAACACAGGAGCCTACAAACCCACAATCTCCAAATCAGGAAATTGCTGAGATAGCTGGAGAAGAGGAACAGGAGGAGGGGGCTGCTGCACCATTGCGCACTACTAAAAGGGGGGGGTGCCACCAAACGGCAAAATCAGAAAGAGTCTGAGAAAATGTACAGTTTATTAAAGGATCTGTCAGATCGTTTTACAGGGCAATTGACACTCTCACAACAATTTGCCAATACCCTGGTGCCCTATTTTGATCAGGTGCCCGATGCAATGAAAATGGATATGCAAATTTCTGTCATGCAGACCATAAAATCATATATCCCCAGTCCCCAAAATATTTACCAGACAGACAGAAGTCTTCCAATGCAACCAACACAGACAACCAATTATGCTTCTTTGCAAAATCCCCCTTTATATTACCAGATGCCTAGGCACCAAACTTACAGAGCAGAAAATCCTTACCAATCTACACAAACACTTCGACGGCTTGACCACCACCAACCTCCTCTACCTCTACCATCTGCACTTGGGCCACCAGGATCAGGTTTTGGAGCACCAGATGTGGGCAATAGGGGTCCACCTTACCATTTCCAAAATGTCCCAAGTCTTGCTCAGGAGCAGCAGTATGGAGAAAGTGCTCCTTGTTTGTCATCCCAGCAACCTGAATCATGCCAAGACCCATTTACTTATCATACTTTATAATTTGAAATGCTAGTTATGTTTTTGTTATATTTTTAAAAAAACATATGGTGGAAACCTAACTGAACTCATTTGTCTATTGAAATTGCGATGAGCCTAATACTTCGTTACTTATTTTGTTATCGGAACATTGTTATTTTGAAAGAATGAAGCAATTCTACACATTATATGTTTGTGTTCAAAATTACAATTAAAATCATAATTAAATTATTTTGTGGAAATATAAACTTTGTGTGCCTGTTCATTTGATTAACACTTTGTGTGTTAAAGTCTAAAAGCAAAAAGTTAACATTTACCTTAATGTAATTATTAGCCTTTCAACTGGTGGAATACAATCCCTGAAAGATGTGTTCTGACGTTGCAGCTTGCTGCTGAGTAAACCAAGCAAAACATCAAAACTGTGTGGGCAAAAAAGGACATTGAGAAAACCACAAGCACAATGTCACCTAGACAAGCACCTACATTGAGCCTATTTAGTCATTAGATTTCACTACAAAAATTTGTTTAGGGGTTAAGACTAACCCTAACCCGACTTTAAATCCTAACCCTAAATATACTTTAAATCCTAACCCTACTTTAAATTCTAACCCTAACCCGACTTTAAATCCTAACCCTAACCCTACTTTAAATCCTAACCCTAACCCTAGTTTAAATCCTAACCCTAACCCTACTTTAAATACTAACCCTAACCCGACTTTAAATCCTAACCCTAACCCGACTTTAAATCCTAACCCTAAATATACTTTAAATCCTAACCCTAACCCTACTTTAAATTCTAACCCTAACCCGACTTTAAATCCTAACCCTAACCCGACTTTAAATCCTAACCCTAACCCTACTTTAAATCCTAACCCTAACCCTACTTTAAATACTAACCCTAACCCGACTTTAAATCCTAACCCTAACCCTACCTTAAATCCTAACCCTAAATATACTTTAAATCCTAACCCTAACCCTACTTTAAATTCTAGCCCTAACCCGACTTTAAATCCTAACCCTAACCCGACTTTAAATCCTAACCCTAACCCGACTTTAAATCCTAACCCTAACCCTACTTTAAATACTAACCCTAACCCGACTTTAAATCCTAACCCTAACCCTACTTTAAATCCTAACCCTAAATATACTTTAAATCCTAACCCTAACCCTACTTTAAATTCTAACCCTAACCCGACTTTAAATCCTAACCCTAACCCGACTTTAAATCCTAACCCTAACCCGACTTTAAATCCTAACCCTAACCCTACTTTAAATTCTAACCCTAACCCGACTTTAAATCCTAACCCTAACCCGACTTTAAATCCTAACCCTAACCCGACTTTAAATCCTAACCCTAACCCTACTTTAAATTCTAACCCTAACCCGACTTTAAATCCTAACCCTAACCCGACTTTAAATCCTAACCCTAACCCGACTTTAAATCCTAACCCTAACCCTACTTTAAATTCTAACCCTAACCCGACTTTAAATCCTAACCCTAACCCGACTTTAAATCCTAACCCTAACCCGACTTTAAATCCTAACCCTAACCCTACTTTAAATTCTAACCCTAACCCTACTTTAAATACTAACCCTAACCCGACTTTAAATTCTAACCCTAACCCGACTTTAAATTCTAACCCTAACCCGACTTTAAATCCTAACCCTAACCCTACTTTAAATTCTAACCCTAACCCGACTTTGAAACCTAAATGAACTCTAAACCAGAGTAGGGCTAGGTAATGGTACTAAATCAAGAACTCACCTTTTAATAGACATCCGTGTGTAATCCATAAACTTGTCTTCATGGGCTCGGAGGTCGTTGTAAATTATCCAGAATTGCCCTCTCTGCTCCCTATTGGCAATCACTGGATGCACCCAAAATCTTCGTTTTCTCCTTTGTTCTTCTTCTTCAGCTTCCTCTTCAAGCAAAACTGCAGCAGCAGCTGTGGCTACTGCTAGAAAAAAGGACATTGAAGCCAGGATAATCTAAGCACCAAAAGACAGCAAGACTAGGGAGGAAGCAGGAAGTACTAATGTCAGCTGACATTCTGTGATATAAGCAGTGATGTTTTCCAATTGGTTCTTTATAAAACGCATAATGAAAACCGCAAAACGCAAAACGCGTCAAGAACGCGTCAAAAACGCCGCAAAACGCGTCAAAAACGCATGTTAAAAAACGCGGCAAGCATGACCAAAAAACCTCCAAAAACGCTCAAAAGCAGCATGCATAGGTGTGAATCGAGCCTAAAGAGGGCTGAATACAAATGCACACCACACTTTTCACATATTTATTTGTAAAAAAAAAATATTGGAAAAACATTTATTATTTTCCTTCCACTTCACATATATGTGCCGCTTTGTGTTGATCTATCACATAAAATCCCAATAAAATAAGATTTTTGTTTTTGGTTGTAACATGACAAAATTCCCAGGGGTATCATTAATTTTACAAGGCACTATACCTAGGTGTCTGTCCCCCAATGCCTCTACACTGAGAACCGAGCAATCAAACATCGCCGATCCCTTGGTTCTCACAGCTCCCCGAACAGAGAGCTGCTGACTGTCAGTCACAGCTCTCTGCTTTGCCCCCTCCTCGCTCACTGGAGCGCTGGGCTGTGGAGGGGTGGGAGTGGGAGCGGCCGGCTCGGGCTCTCAGCGGCTTGCTGAGAGCCTGAGCCGGGTGTCGGTCCAGGCACCTAGCGGATCCCGACTTCTATTGTCGTGATGACGCGAACCCTGGACCAACTTCTGTGACGTCAGCAGAGAGCGGACTTCATCGCGTCACAGGAGAGCAAAACGAACTGCACTCCTGTGATCCACAGGAGAAGTACAGCCAAACAAGCTTTGACTGTATTTCTCCTTTAATGGAGACAAGTGCACACTATAGAAGGATATGCTTATTTCATGTCTGAGGTTTACAACCACTTTAACATCCTTAACATTTAGGAACCCTTGAAATATTCTTCTGGTTTAAGGGAAACCCTGCTTATAATGACTCTATCTATGGCTAATAGTACATTAGCACGATGGTCAGTGGGAAGAATGCTCCTTACATTTGTGGTGTGAAAAACCCTGACTTACAGACAGATAAAAGGATAATTGGTGCAGTGGTTACTTATCTGAGTGGCAGAATTTGCTCATTGCTGAAGCAACCCCTAGAAACCTCTGGAGGAAAACCTATAGTTCCATGGAACAGCTGTGGAGAAAGGCTATTGTAAACCGATGCTGATATCAGTACTGGACATTCATGGGTAAGGACTTTTGACAGGGCCATCGTTGCATTTGTTAACCATTGCCCTTTTTGTTGCCCATTTTAAAGAGGAAATAAACCCTGATGGGTTTTACTTCCTCTTTTCCCCCCTGCTTTCCCCTGCAAAGTAAAACCATAATGGGCTAGTATGCATCGCATACTAGCCCATTATGTGGCACTTACCTGCAAACGAAGCCCGCGCTGTCCCCGCTGATGGCCACATCTATCTTCCCCACTCTTCCTTCCGGGGCCACGGACTCCGTCTCTGTGACTGGCCGGAGCCAAGTCCGTCATGCCACTTGCTAGTGAAGAAACGGCACGGAGGGCATCATCGGCGCACATCATCGGCGCACATCATCGGCGCACATCATCGGCGCAAAATATCTCCTAAACGGCGCACCTATAGGTCAAAGTGACAATCGGGGGTTTACAACCACTTTACAGCCACCATTGCATATTGGTAGAAATATGATGAAGCTGATAATTAAAATGATAATTATGATGACTTTTAATGGAAACAAGAATTGTTTGGCCAACATTTTTATATTCATTTGTAAAGTGCCAATCAAAGCAAGACCTTTGGCTTGGACCCAATCATGCCTAACATGAATACTCACCATCTGTTTTTCACTTACTATTCTGCTCCACTTTCATGTAGTTTTTCTGTTTATTGGACTGCATATGGTTATCATTTTTCTGTAGTATGCTGACATCTAGTGGCAGCTTTGGGCCACTGCAACTTATCTACTAGTGTGATTTTGGTATCTTCCGCCATCCCTCTCTCCTGTTTAGGCTGGTTAGTTTACTCTTAGGTAGACCTTCCCCTCTTCTGCCATATTTCCTCAGTCAGTGTTAGAGAGAGATAATGAAAGTCATTGTTTTCTTATACTTTCAAAGACTGGAAAAAACATCCTCTGTACTGCAATTAGCTAAAGTAAAATTGCATTGGATTCAAATTATGTGTGTTACTGATGAGTTAAGCAGTCTGTGGATAATGGCAAGTCAGCAGGTGACCATACCGTGTGGATCTAAGGAGGTATGTCAATGCATAAAGCACCATTTGATATAAAACATATACCCTTACGTAAGATATTGTCTTCTTTAGGGACACACTAGTTATGTATCAGTTGGGAGAAAGAGGTATCTACAGTAGGCAGATGCAGGACATACAAGGAAGGGTCGAATGTTAAAGATGGTGCTGGCATTTTTTAGCTCTTCAAGAGGTTGCCAAGTATTATAACTGTACTTTCCTGTGTAGTCTTTGTTAATCTTTTTCTTTAAATTAAAGTGTAAAATGCAGTGGAGTGGGTTTCCTTAAGGCGATAGACTTCACTGTGTAAAGAATATCCAATCAGGTGCAAGGAAAATTAAAAACAAATTGCTTGCACATGATTGGATGATTGAAATCAGCAGAGCTTTACCACATTTGCTAAGTTCTGGGGAAAAAGAGTGCAACTGCACTTGCAAAGTACACAGTCTGTTTGCCTTTAGTAAATCCACCCCAGTGTATATGAACCACAGAAGTTGTTGGACTTACAAAGGGCAGAGAAATGTAAAATCAGACAGGCTTAAAAGATAAATAAAAATCATTGTGAAACATTGCACCTGATTTAAAGTGGTTGTATAGTGTTTTTTTTTAACTTTTACCTACAGGTAAGCCTATAATAAGGCTTACCTGTAGGTAAAAAAAATATCTCCTAAACCTTTACGGTTTAGGAGATATTCCCCTTGCTATGCGCCGCTGACTGCAGCGGCGCATGCGCACAGGGGATTCTCGGCTGAAGGCCCGGCAACTGCCGGACCTTGCCGGGTAAAAAATCTCCCGCGCACATGCGCGGGAGTGATGACATCGCGGCTCCGGCCACTCACAGCGCTGAAACCGCGATACCCGGAAGACACGCCGAGGCAACATGACAGCCCCCTCGGCGTGGACCAGGTAAGATACCGACGCCTCGTTCTAAGGTAAGTATTTCATAATGAGCTAGTATGCGGTGAATACTAGCTCATTATGCCTTTTGCTTTACAGGGGGAAAAAAAATTAAAAAATTTCAGCGGGTATACAACCGCTTTAAGAAAGTTTTTGCATACAATGATTGTGTAGCACCTTCTGGGTTGACTCATCAAGCAGCACCTCTGATACCTCCCCCTACTTGCTGGAACCTTGGAGAAGCTTCCAGGAGAATAGGAGGGAGGTTAGGAGAAACTGTGGAAAAAATGATCCGCACTCCGGTTGTTGCTATTAAAATTTCTTTATTTTATTGAATAGCCACAGTGAACAAACTCAGATTAAGTTAGTTGACGCGTTTCAGCCTATAAGGTCTTAGTCATTACCACCAGGTTAGGAGAAACTGCCTGGAGTACTGGGGAGGGCCCCAGCCAGAGTCATGTCAGCAGAGGGAATCATGTGGAAGCTAGAGATGGAGTGTTGAGGAGGGTGTCGTTGGCCCTTGAGGGTGCCCCCTAGTCTGGGGTGGGGTGCTGGGATCAGTAGCCACAGGGTTGGGCTCTGGACACTGTATTTGCTACACAACCCAAGGGGCCCGGGGTCCCCACCTGTAAAGGGCTTTTTGCTAGAAGATCCGGCTGTTGCCTTTTTGCAGGATTCACTAAAGTGTCACAGCTGAGTCTGAAGTTCTGCAAGCAAGTGTGCCGAAGCAGTGAGGAGTGTATATAGCTGTATATAGGAGACTTGTCCCTGTAGAGTTGATTGAAGTCAAGTGGGCATCCCATAATCTTCCCAATGCTTATCCAAGTTGTATCCCCCCTAAAATAACATAACAAAGTACTGAACTGTTTGCTGACTCTGGGAGACTGTGAAAATTCAGTGTGCCTGGCTGTGCAGGGTGGGGGATCTCTATTCACCAGCGGCTCCTACGTGGGGTGCGCTACAATTGAATGCAACTAAAACTTTAAATAAATCAGTTTTCCACATTTACAGTTAATAATTTTTAATCTCTATCAAGTCTATAGGGATTCTAAAAGAGTAAGTATTAACTGTTGAAACTTGGTATTTTTATATTTTTTAATATATACTTCTTTTGGATAAACCGTTCTATATATTTTAATATTAGTGGCTGTTGCAACACTATAGGGCACAGGTGGCAAACACAAGGTCCGCGGGCCGAATGCGGCCCACCAGGCCTTGTCATGTGGCCCGCGTGGCGGCCGCCACCTCTTTTGTCTCCCAGGCAGCAAGAGTAAACATCCTCCGTCACGCGAGCGGCGCCGGCTTTGTGTGAGCCCATGCGCGGCCAGCCGATCTCCAAGGGAGCATCTCCCGCTCTCTCTCCTCCTCAGTCCCTCTAGCAGTGCTGGCTGTTTCCGAGCTGAGCGCATGCGCGGTTGGTCCATCAGTGTCGGAGGTTCCTGACAGCTCCGACTGCTATGTTTTTTTGTTTTTTTTTTATCCAGTGTATTGCAGCCTGAGAGCAGGCTATTTGAGGACTTGCTGAAGTGTTGTGGTGCTGAACACAGAGATCCTCATACACAGGGAGGTACCAGAGCTGGGCCAGGTAGGAAGGTAGGAAAGAGCACAAATGTGAAAGGTTTTTTTTTTGGGGGGGGGGTGTTAGGGCTGTGGAGGCAGAGGTGGGAGGATGGAAGGAGATTGGAGGGTGCGGAGGTCAGATGTTGCACACTGTGCATAGCATACTCCTGTACCCTGTATTCCGTACGCAGAAAACTCCTGTACCCTGCACTCCGTACACAGCGAACTCCTGTACCCTGCACTCCTGAACCCTGCACTCCATACACAGTGAACTCCTGAACCCTGCACTCTGTACACAGCGAACTCCTGAATCCTGCACTCCGTACACAGCGAACTCCTGAATCCTGCACTCCGTACACAGCGAACTCCTGAATCCTGCACTCCGTACACAGCGAACTCCTGAATCCTGCACTCCGTACACAGCGAACTCCTGAATCCTGCACTCCGTACACAGCGAACTCCTGAATCCTGCACTCCGTACACAGCGAACTCCTGAATCCTGCACTCCGTACACAGCGAACTCCTGAATCCTGCACTCCGTACACAGCGAACTCCTGAATCCTGCACTCCGTACACAGCGAACTCCTGAATCCTGCACTCCGTACACAGCGAACTCCTGAATCCTGCACTCCGTACACAGCAAACTCCTGAATCCTGCACTCCGTACACAGCGAACTCCTGAATCCTGCACTCCGTACACAGCAAACTCCTGAATCCTGCACTCCGTACAGAGAGAACTCCTGAACCCTGCACTCCGACAACAGCGAACTCCTGAACCCTGCACTCCTGAATCCTGCACTCCGTACACAGCAAACTCCTGAACCCTGCACTCCGTACACAGCAAACTCCTGAATCCTGCACTCCGTACACAGAGAACTCCTGAACCCTGCACTCCTGAACCCTGCACTCCGTACACAGCGAACTCCTAAACCCTGCACACCTGAACCCTGCACTCCGTACACAGCGAAATCCTGAACCCTGCATACCTGAACCCTGCACTCCATACACAGCAAACTCCTGAACCCTGCACTCCTGAATCCTGCACTCCGTACACAGCAAACTCCTGAACCCTGCACTCCGTACACAGCAAACTCCTGAATCCTGCACTCCGTACACAGAGAACTCCTGAACCCTGCACTCCTGAACCCTGCACTCCATACACAGCGAACTCCTGAACCCTGAACCCTGCACACCTGAACCCTGCACTCCGTACACAGCGAAATCCTGAACCCTGCATACCTGAACCCTGCACTCCATACACAGCAAACTCCTGAACCCTGCACTCCGTACACAGCAAACTCCTGTACCCTGCACTCCGTACACAGTGAACTCCTTAATCCTGCACTCTGTACACAGCGAACTCCTGAACCATGCACTCCTGAACCCTGTACTCCGTAAAACCAGTAATAAACCACTGCAGTGACAATTATTTATGATAATAAATAGTGGACACACAGGGGGTTATTTACGAAAGGCAAATCCACTTTGCACTACAGGTGCACTTGGAAGTGCAGTCTCTGTAAATCTGAGGGGTAGATCTGAAATGAGGGGAAGCTCTGCTGATTTTATCATCCAATCATGTGCAAGCTAAAATGCCGTTTTTAATTTTCCTTGCATGTCCCCCTTGGATCTACAGCAACTTTACTTCCAAGTGTACTTTCAGTGCACTTTCAAGTGTACTCGTAGTGCAAAGTGGATTTGCCTTTCGTAAATAACCCCATAGTCCTAGAGATACAACTGGCCCTTTGAGGGCAACCATATTGCTGATGCGGTCCCCGATTAATTTGAGTTTGACACCCCTGCTATAGGGTATATTTATAAAAAAAAATGAATAGCAATTTGTCCAGTGAAAGTGCATGTATATTCATTCTGTGCTAATGGGGCACATGGTTGAAGGGGTTCCAGGCCGGTGTTTCCAGCTCTTTACACAAAGGGAACAAGCAGCAGCAGGGTTTTCTGTACAAGGGATTCTTTGAACCCAGGATGACAGTGGTGTTTTACATACACTATATTGTCAAAAGTATTGACGTCTACCTTTACAGACACATGAACTTTATTGGCATTCTAGTCTTAATCCGTAGGGTTCAATATTGAGTTGGCCCACCCTTTGCAGCTATAACAGCTTCAACTCTTCTGGGAAGGCTGTCCACAAGGTTTAGGAGTGTGTCTATGGGAATGTTTGACCATTCTTCCAGAAGTGCATTCGTGAGGTCAGGCACTGATGGTGGATAAGAAGGCCTGGCTCACAGCCTCCACTCTAATTCATGCCAAAGGGGTTCTATTGGTTTGAGGTCAGGACTCTGTGCAGGCCAATCAAGTTCCTCCGCCCCAAACTCGCTCATCCATGTCTTTTTGGACCTTGCTTTGTGCACTGGTGCGCAGTCGTGTTGGAACAAGAAGGGGCCATCCCCAAACTGTTCCCACAAAGTTGGAAGCATGAAATTGTCCAAAATGTCTTGGTATGCTGATGTCTTAAGAGTTCCCTTCACTGCAACTAAAGGGCCAAGCCCAACCCCTGAAAAACAACCCCACACCATAATCCCCCCTCCACCAAATGATTTGGAGCAGTGCACAAAGCAAGGTCCATAAAGACATGGATATAGCAAGTTTGGGGTGGAAGAACTTGACTGGCCTGTACAGAGCCCTAACCTCAACCCGATAGAACACCTTTGGGATAAATTAGAGCGGAGACTGCGAGGCAGGCCTTCTCATTCACATCAGTGCCTGACAAATACGCTTCTGGAAGAATGGTCAAACATTCCCATAGACACACTCCTAAACCTTGTGGACAGCCTTCCCAGAAACTGTTATAGCTGCAAAGGGTGGGCCAACGGACTAAAACTGGGATGGCATTAAAGTTCATGTGCATGTAAAGCCAGACGTCCCAATACTTTTGACAATGTAGTGTATATGAGTGAGCTTTGTTTACTACCATGTGAGTTGCCAATTGTGTGCTTTAATAAAGAATTCATGTTTTTACTACACTTAGATGGCGCTTTCTCTTTCTCTGGTTTTTTTTTCATACCAGCACTGTGACACCTCCAGCCTCTCACCTTTGGTGCCGGCTCAGACATCCCTCCAGCTGGACTTCACTTTGATATACAGTGTCACAGAGGCCAAGCTTAAGTGGCTGTTTATGTACTGTACAGTGGGCTTTAGCCTGCTGTCGGCTGAATGGGGGTTACAGGATTCCAGCACAAAGTGCACTCCTGTGACCTACTGAGAAGTATGGCCAAAAGAGCTTTGGCCATACTTCTGCCTTAGGCTTCATGTGCACACATCCTAGCAGTGGCGGTGCGTCCAATAGGGGCGCCCGGGTGCCGCCCCCTCTGTCACGCCACCCCCTCTGTGTAGAATGGATAGATACAAACATAGTGTTGTACGTCACCACGTTCTTGGCGATCGGAATTTCCGACAAGATTTGTGTGACCGTTTGTATGCAAGACAAGTTTGAGCCAACATCCGTCGGGAAAAAAAAACATGGATTTTTTTTGTTGCAATGTGCGATCGTGTGTACGCGGCATTAGAGTGGAAGTCCAGCCAAAATAGGGTTTGGAACCCACTGAATGTCAGTATATTGGAACATAAGAGGGAATGCAAAATGTTATGATTGTCACCAAAACAGAAGTAGAAGGGAACACTTGTTCTGGTGACAACTAAGGTAGGAATTTTCTTAGAACCCGCCCGCAATGTATTGCAGACAGGCGGCCGCTGTAGGCAAATCGGCGTAGCCGTACGTCACTTCCTATTTCCGGGTTGATTGCATGCATTGAGAGCCTGTCAGCAAGTCCTGGCCAATGATTCATAGCCAGGACCTACTGATTGGCTGTGTGCAACCACAGCCCAAAGCTCTGTGTTAGTAAACAACACAGAGCTCTGTACAGATCTGTCAGTTTCTCATCTCTGCAAAGCAGGAATGAGAAACTGAGAGATTTTTTTAGTAAAAAGCTGCACACATTACACTTTGTTAGGCCCACTTTTAACCCCTTGATCACCCTAGAAGTTAACCCTTCCCCAGCCAGTGTCATTAGTACAGTGACAGTGTAAAGTATTATCATTGATTATTGTAATAATGTCAGTGGCACTAATGCCCTGTACACACGGTCGGATTTTCCGACGGAAAAAGTGCGATCGGATTGTGTTGTGGGAAATTCCGATCGTGTGTGGGCTCCATCGGACTTTTTCCATCGGAATTTCCGGCACACAAAAATGTGTGTACACAAATCCCACGCACAACGTGCCACGCATGCTCAGAATAAATGAAGAGACGAAAGCTATTGGCTACTGCCCCGTTTATAGTCCCGACGTTCGTGTTTCACGTCACCGCGTTCAGAACGATCGGATTTTCTGACAACTTTGTGCGACCGTGTGTATGCAAGACAAGTTTGAGCCAACATCCGTCGGAAAAAATCCATGGATTTTGTTGTCGGAATGTCCGATCAATGTCCGACCATGTGTACGGGGCATTAGTCAGTCCCCCCACGTCAGTTAGTGCCAGATTGAGCGCCGCACTGTTGCAGTCCTATTATAAGTTGCTGATCGCCGCCATTAGTAGTATAAACAAAACAAAAAAATCCAGTATATGTACCATGGTTTGTAGACGCTATAACCTTCACGCAAACCAATCAATATACACTTATTGGGATTTTTTTTATCCTAAAAACATGTAGCAGAATACATATTGGCCAAAATTTATGCAGAAATTAGATTAAAAAAAAATAAAAATACTGGATATAGCGGAAAGTAAAAAATATTGTTTTTTTCCCCTAAATTTTCGGGGGGTTTTTTTCGTTTATATATAAAAAAAATAAAACAGTGGTGATGAAATACCACCAAAAGAAAGCTCTATTTGTGTGAAAAAATGATATACATCTCTTTTGGGTACAGTGTTGCATGACCTCGCAATTACCAGTAAAAGTAGCGCAGTGCTGAATAGCAAAAAATGGCCTGGTCATGACGGGGGGGTAAAATCTGGACACTTTAAGATCACCCTCCCTCTAACCATTCTTCAAGGTTTTGTTTTCTTCTTACCTTGTGAAAAGTTATACTCACCTGCATTCGCCATCTAAGTCCATTGCTGCCATCATTCCTGGGTGCAAGGAACTACCAATCCAGCACAAAAGATGGTCCCTTTCTGGACAGTCATCTACTGTCCCCTTGAAATGATGTCACTCCTCTTCTGGATCCTGAGAGGAACCCAATGGTGGACAGCATAGGCGTGCGCACAGGGTGTGCTGGGTGTGCCCAGGCACACCCTAATCACCCTGTGCAGCACAGATTCCCCCTACTGCCCTGGCTCCCCACTCCTTCCCTCTGCAGCACTTCTGGCTTCCCTCCTCTCCTCTCCAGCAGGCTGTTGCTGCGGAGATGTTTTAGGATGAGTGAGGGAAGGGGCCGGTAAATATGTATTTATCAGCCCCTTCCCTTTCTGAATGAACATGGTGAGTGATGTGAGTAGTAGTGAGTAATGTGTGTTTGAGCTTTGGGGTGCACACCCTAATGCAATAGGCTGCGCACACCTATGGTGGACAGCCAATATGGAGTGTCCACGTCATGCGTTGGTGTGGACACTGGACACCAAATGAGGAACCCTACCTGAAGTAAACAAAAGAGAGAAGACTCTGACTGCAGGATCACATAACCACAGCTTTAGGTAAGTAACTAGGGCACTTACATAGGGTTTTTAACACAGTGATTAGTTATAGGGGGTTTACATATACTGCAAGGGTTAAATGTTCATTATG
Organism: Lithobates septentrionalis; assembly: GCA_037952835.1. Lineage (NCBI taxonomy): Eukaryota > Metazoa > Chordata > Amphibia > Anura > Ranidae > Lithobates > Lithobates septentrionalis. The sequence goes on from JBBDGP010000257.1 coordinate 4,087,322, forward strand.
TCTAGGAGGTAATGTTAAAGACATTCTTACTCACCTTAGACCCTCTACTGGCTGCCTTGGGCGCTCTCTTCTCCCTAAAGATCTGATCCTTGGCATCATCATGTACAATGCAGGGCTAATAGCCCTGTACAACGTGGAGGCAGGAGTGCGACCGCAGCCATGAGGAGCTATAGGGGACCAGTCACACTGAAGAAGCATGAAATAAGCTAAGTATTTTTCCTTACTTTGGCACCCCTAGACATAACAAACATTTAAAGCAATCCTAAAGTTTGATTTTTTTTTTCAAATAACAAAGATGTCATATTAACCTGCTCTGTGCACTGAGCAGCTCCTACCCTCTTCTTTTTGGGTCCCCCACGGGCGGTCCTGGCTCCTCCGCCCTGCTGAGCAGGGTGGATATAAATCAATGTTTTTTTTTTTTTTTTTTAAATAAAAAAAATCTGATTTTTTTATTTAAAGCAGATTTTTTTTTTATTTAAATCGATTTTTTTTAGATTTTTATCAAATTTATTTTAATAAAATGCTTTTGGAGTAAAAATCTAAATATTGTTTTCTATTTAAGATACATTAATCATTTTGTTTATTCATCATGAAATTGAGCTTAGTTATGTAGCATGAGGCTGTATAATTTGCAACATTTACATTTTTTGGTAAACTCATTCAATGAATCCAAGCTCTGCAAGCTGAGATAACATGTGCTGCATTGATGCATTCACACAATTTCACAAAAGCCATGAGATAAAACAAAGTTCAGGAATATTTCTTTATCCCATTGTTTTGCAAATCTATGTACACTACAAACTGTATGATTGGATCGGTTCTGATATTACTGTTTTACTAACCTGACAGCTTATTATTCTAATTATTATAGCGGGCATCCACTCACCTGCTGCCGCCAAGTCCCTCACCTTCTTGTGCCACTGCCGCATCACCAGCCGTCCCATTAAAGTGAATGGGACTGTCAGTGAGTAAACAGCAGGTCAGAGGAGGAGCCACTGCAGGACAGAGATGACAGTTGCTCTTTAAAAATTATGATTTAAATCGAGTTGACTTAAATCAAGCCTTTTTACTAGAGATTTAAATCAAATCCACCCTGCTGCTGAGTGCCCCCATAGCAAGCCTCTTGCTATGGGGGCACTCAAGCAGGCTAGCTCCTGAGCCAAGGGTAACGGAATCCACATTGATTTACTGTAATTAAGTAAAAAACAAACCAGCGATTCGTCAATCAGACGGTATACCTCCCAGAAAGCAAAAACTTTATATGGAAAAAGGGGGGGGGGGGGGCAAAGAGATGCCTCCAGAAAGCAAAGGAAGGATCAACCACGGTGTAATTTGAATGAAATATAAAGCTTTATTGGTGAAATACAAGTAACAGGTCACTCCAGCTGGGGCGGTACTAAAGACCCCCAGGGTGGGTGATGTTCATGCAATGCAAAAAATCAGTAGCTCCTGAGCCAATCTCCTTTTCCATTCACAGACAGAGCATTGTTTGACCCCGCCCCTGCTCTCTCCTCATTGGCTCAATGGCTGTGACTGACTGCAGCAGGAGCCAATGGCTCCCTGCTGCTGTGTGAGCCAATGAGGAGAGAGAGACCTGGGAGAGCTGCTGTTCTCATGCACATTGCTGGATCGGGATGGGGCTCAGGTAAGTATAAGGGGGGCTAGGGGGGGTTTTGGGGAGCTGCACTCAGAAGGTTTTTTACCTTCATGCATAGAATGCATTACAGTAGAAAAACCTTCTGTCTTTAGAACCATTTTAACCCTTGCATTGGGAGGGGGGGGGGACAAGGGAAGATTTTGTTCAATTCCTAAGGTTTTAAATTCGGAATTTGACTGATTGTTAAAGGTATATGTGCTTTGCGCATACTGATCACTATTTGCTTTGTAGAATAATCCCCATACTGTATAACTTTCTATGTATTATACGGTTTAGTAGATTGTTGGCCAAGCCCTGACATTTGAAATCTTTGCCTATCTCAGCCCTCTTATATAAAGAGGGGGTTTTCCTTGTACTGCAGCGGTGCACTAAGGCATTCTGCACTAACCAAAGCATGTTCTTCCTACTCAGTCTGTGAAATCTCCGTCCTTTTATTCCGTACACTGCATCGCTCTCACGGCGCAATTGGAAATGCGTTTCTTTTCACTCAGTTAACTCTTTGGGTGCAGATTTCTGTAGCAGAGTGACAATCCTGCCACCTTCCAGGTACCCAGTGACATGAAACATGCTCGGTTGCAGCTGTCATTGTTATGCTTTATGAATGACGTTTTCTGCTTAACAACAGGGTGTGATTGGCTGAGGGGAGAGGAGTTCAGGGAGGGGATGTGGGAAGGGACGAGGAGATACAGAAATAAGTGCAGATCATAACATTGTTCAACTGTTCCTGCGCTCCCCCCTACATGAGTCTACACAGCAGCACAATTACACACCAATGCATCGATTTGTATGTGTCTTCTCCAATCCCATAGCAATACGGCACATCTGGCACCATGTGTTCAGGATCATGGCAATGCATGCACATCTGTAAATAAAAAAAAAAATTCTCATACACATGCATACTATTTATTATTATTATTTTTTTTTTTTTTTATTCTTGCTATACAAATTATCTGTATTAATTCTACTACCACCAAGCAGCATCTGCATGCAAACAAATCCCCATCAATATCAAAGGAGAGGGCTGAAATGTTCATCCTGGGATTTTATTAAAATTGGACATTAGGTTGGACAGGAAAGTGTGTGTGTTGCCTATAGCGACCAGTCCGAACGCAGATGTCATGTTTCCAGGCCCGGTTAGTGTTGGATCTCCTTGTTGCTATGGGCAGTGCAGAGTTTACCTCCAGGTCCTATTGATGGATGAGGCCCGTAATGTAAAGTGCAGGGACAAGCTGTAACCATAGCAACTATAAATAGATATTAATTCAAGTCACTGCAACAGGCTTATTAAAACTGGTCAGGGGTACGTTGCTATGGGTTACTACACATTGGTGCAAGGGGTCGTTAAATGAAGCTCTGATTCTGTTCATGTCTCCATTGTTGCCCATAGCAACTATAAACAGATATTCTTTCAATTAGAATGACTGCAACAAGCTGAATAAAACTGATCAGAGATTGGTTGCCATGAGTTACTGTATATTATTGCAAGGGGTCTTTAAATAAAACTCTGATTCTGTTCATGTCTCCACTGTTGCCCATAGCAACTATAAACAGATATTCTTTCAATTAGAATGACTGCAACAACCTGAATAAAATTGATCAGAGATTGGTTGCCATGGGTTACTGCACATTATTGCAAGGGGTCTTTAAATAAAACTCTGATTCTGTTCATGTCTCCATTGTTGCCCATAGCAACTATAAACAGATATTCTTTCAATTAGAATGACTGCAACAACCTGAATAAAATTGATCAGAGATTGGTTGCTATGGGTTACTGCACATTATTGCAAGGGGTCTTTAAATAAAACTCTGATTGTGATCATGTTTCCATTGTTGCCCATAGCAACTAATTCAGCTCTGTTGCACAAAATGCAAGCAAATGTCAATCCACTGGATTGGTCTTGCTGCATTGCTGCTGATCATTTCTTTCCTGTATTTATAGAGCACCGACATGCTATGCAGTGCTTTACAGAGAATCTAGATCCTTTCACATCTGTGTAGTGGCATTAAATAAGCAGTTCCATGTTATTCCTATTGATTATAATCCTTGCAGTTGTGTGCAAATATAAGTTGTGCAACTCTCTGAGGCTAGATTTAGACTTATGTCTAAAGCTGCAGCTCCTCTGAAGAGTGATCCACGCTCAGATCGCTTTTTTCTGAGGCGATTGGCAGGTGATGAGGAGCCTCCTCCTGTTTTAACCCCATTTTTCCAACAAATATTGCCTGAAAAAGGCTAAGTCTGCACAGCCAGTGGTAAAAACAGGTAGAGAAAGAAAAACATCACCGTTCTAGGAAGGTCAATCGGGAACAGACATCTCGTCCATGCTGGAAGTAACAGGTGACGGCAATGCTTATAATGAAGTAGTAAGAAGAAGTCCTGGACAGCCGCGCTCAAAATAATGTTATACCTTTATTGAATGATGATCATAAGAGATACATGCCACAGCAGAGAAATGCAGGAAAGTTGACGCGTTTCACACTGTAGTCAGTGCTTAATCTTAAGCACTGACTACAGTGTGAAACGCGTCAGTTTCCTGCATTTCTCTGCTGTGGCATGTATCTCTTATGATCATCATTCAATAAAGGTATAACATTATTTTGAGTGCGGCTGTCCAGGACTTCTTCTTACTACTTCGGTAAAAACAGGTAATTGAACCACATCTTTACTGCCTCCCCGACTGCCCACCTACAAGCAGACCGGTCTGTTTCCATTGCTGCAGCCACGATGCTTCGCTTTGCAGTGCTGCAATTTTAACTTGGCAAATCCAGTTCTGACAGGTGACACCAACGGTCCAACTCGTCTGGTGATGTCAATGTGACAAATGCAGCTCTGGTGGTTGCAGCACTGCAATTCAATGTAAAATCCCTACTGGCGCCTCCTCCATGCCCGAAAACCTTCTCAAACCAGTCTCTGAAAAAGCGATCCACTGCCGATTGCTTTTCAGAGGGGCGGTAGAGCCTGCCTCTCGTGTGAATGAACCTTTAGTGTTGTGCCCCCTAGTAAAACATCGGAACGTTAGCAAACTTGCATCCTAGCCCCCTAATCATAATAAACTGATTTAAAAATCAAATCTAACCTGTAGTAATTATATAAATACATCCTATTGGCAATTAGCAAAGCAAAACTTTACCATGTCAAATATACAATCTGTTGTTTACTGATAATATAATAACTTGGCTATAAAGCACTGACTAATGTTCTACAGGCAGCAATGTAGTGCAAAGTATGGGAAGGGGAGTAACGGTGGTTCTGACATGTGTGATCACAGTGTTGCAGAACATGTTGTAACAATGTAGTAACTACTTTTACATTCTGCGTCCATGCCGGTGTTGTCAAGTAGTCAGCAGTGTAAAATCAATAGTTATCGGTTAAAGATTCTGACTCCATAGCGGAAAGTTGCTGTGTCACTGAAAATAATCCCTTAAAATAATGATGTACATAATGAATTTGGTATTACTTAATAAACATGTTTGTAGGAAATAGAATGAAAGGACAGGAATGTAGTTTGGCATTGCTGACTTCCTTCAGGAAATGCTATTTGCCTGACTGTCTCCAGCTTCAGTGTTTTCTGGAACAAGCATGCAGCAAGTCACTTCAGTTAACTCCTGCTGGGCATGCTCGCTTCTTGTCAGTGGCTTGGATCCTTTTTGAAACCAGTGGATCAGTATGACTGGTGGGTCAGCAGCAACTTCTGGGGGATCCCTGGTTGGTTTGGGGTTGTAAGTTCGCTCAAGCGGGATCCTCATTAACCCTCCTGTATTAAATTGTATTGTAACTCTACTGTCTCTTTAAATTTGTAAAGCACTTCTCAACTGTTGGTGTTATACAAATCCTGTATCATAATAATACTACTACTACCAATAATAATAATAATAATAACAATAATAATAATAATTGCATATAATTCATTTAATGGTATATTTCACACTATGTATTTAGGTGCGATCAGTTTATCTGCATTTTGATAAAACAGAATTCCGTGCATCCTGAGTCCGTTCAGAAACTCTAAAACGCATGTAAACGCGACTAATCCCGGCAGGTGCATCTAAACGCAAGCAAACTTGATCTGGTAAGCATAACGTTTATACTTCCAATACAATTTATCTTGCTTTTTAAATATCCACAACGCAAGAGTGCTAGTTGTAAGGCTGCATTCACACTTTAGCGTTTCACAAAGTGGCGCGATTTTGTGCGCGTTTCTGAAATGTGCAAAAATGCATCACCTTTTACTGGTAATGGCACCCCAAATGCATCAAAAAAGACGCAAAAAAAAAAAGAGAAGCATCAATTGCAGAAAAAAACACGGTTAAAAAAAACTGCACAAAGCCCAACGATCCAAAAAGGTTCAATAACTACTGTACCGCATGATGGTGCAAAAATGCGCACAAATGTGTAAAAAAAAAAAAAAAAAAGCATGTTTGTCGCGAAAAAAAAAAAACGAGCAGAAAAAAACACAAAAAAAAAAATGCACAAGGTTGAACGCTCCAAAAGGTTCATTAGCTAATTTGCAACATAATGGCGGTTATTTACGAAAGGCAAATCCACTTTGCACTGCGAGTGCACTTGGAAGTGCAGTCGCTGTAAATCTAAGGGGTAGATCTGAAATGAGGGGAAGCTCTGCTGATTTTATCATCCAATCATGTGCAAGCTAAAATGCTGTTTTTTATTTTCCTTGCATGTCCCCCTCGGATCTACAGCGACTTTATTTCCAAGTGCACTTTCAGTGCAAAGTGGATTTGCCTTTCGTAAATAACCCCCAATGGTGCAAAAACACGCACAAATGCGTAAATAAAAGACGCGTCTTTGTCGTGCAAAAAAAAAAAAAAAAACGAGCATCATATGCAGAAAACGTGCAGTTAAATGCAGTTCAATGCTCCAAAAAGTTCATTAGCTACTTGCCACGCTTGTCACTCGTATGGTACAAAATACGCACACGAATGCGCAAAAAAGGCGGCATCATTTTGCCTGCATTTACAAAGCGCAAAATGTGAATGCAGCCCAAATGTAGCCTAAAAATCCTCCCTAAAGCGGCATGCTTTTCTATAGCTTGTCATTCGTAAAAATGAGCTATAAACACAATAAACGCCTGCTGACGCGATTAACGCGCTAAACTTTGGCGTTTTGCACCTTTAAAACTTTCAGACTGGCTGCAAAATCATTAAGCTGTTGAGGGAACCTTATCCTCTTGTCGCTGCTTTTCCAAGTGGCTGCATTTACTAGGCATGCTCACCAGTAGCTTCATGCAGTGCTAGATTACAATTCTGGAGCTGCTGCACACCAACTAGACGGGGATGCAAGCATGGGGGACGCACAAGGTAAGTCCTTGCCTTTCCTCCGTGTCTCCCTACACACCACCCATTCTGCACTGCATACATGCACGGTGGGTGGGTGGGGGGGGGGGGGGGACCGTTTAATCCGCCAAACTAATTGGAAGCCCACGAAATGAAAATCAGCAGAAGCTACGACAGAGGGGGGAGAATAAAAAAGAGCCAGTCAGCAGCTGCTTGTGATGAAGTGGATCTAAGTTTCTCTATGGATTTTAGGCAGGTTTCTTGTACGGCTGGAAGATTTGTTCCATGTCTGCTATGGCATGCTTATCACTGAGGCTATGGCACCATAACCTTCCCGTCCCACTGTGCCCGCTGCCTAGATTCCTCTCTGCATGTACAAGTGTGCCTCCGAGGATAACCTTCAATCCTACAGAAAGAAGTGACGGGGAGACACTGACACAGGGAGCCTCTCATCAATTCTGACTATTTGTATTTCTTTTCTTTTTTTTGGGAGGGTGGTAGCCGGTTTATTATTTCTCAATGATTTTCCGTCTGTTGTGTGTTTTTTTTTTTTTTTTTAGGTTGCAGGGTTTAGTTTAGAAGCAGTTGCAGCACTGACACTTCTCTGGTGGTAGATTAGGCATTTTGTGCAGATTCTGGGCTAGGGACTTGGGGGGGTGGGGTTCAATCACAGACATAACACAGATTTTTAGTGGCAAAGTACTGTCCAGTCACAAGACAGATAAGGCACTGTAACCGGGGCACAAGACAGATGGGTAACGGGGGCACAACATAGATGGGGCACTGGAACCAGGGCACAAGGCGGAGGGGGCACCGGAAGCAGGGCACAAAGAGGATAGGGCACTGTAACCAGGGCAAGATGGGACACTGTAACCGGGGGGGTCACAAGATAGATGGCGCACTGTATCCAGGGCACAAGACTGATTGGGGCACTGTAACCAGCACACAAGATGGATGGGGCACCATGGCCAGGGCACAAGATAGAAGGGGCAATGTAACCAGGGCACAAGAAGGATAGGACACTGTCAGCGGGACATAAAACGGTTAGGGCACTGTAACCAGGGCACAAGGTGGATGGGGCACTATAACCAGGGCAAAAGATAGATGGGGCACTGTGACTGGGGCACAAGACAGATGGCGCATTGTAACCAATGGCACAAGATAGGTGGGGCACTGTAACCAGGGCACAAGATAGGTGGGGCACTGTAACCGGGGCACAAGATGGATGGGGCACTGTAACCAGGGCACAAGTTAGGTGGGGCACTGTAACCAGGGCACAAGATAGGTGGGGCACTGTAACCGGGGCACAAGATGGATGGGGCACTGTAACCAGGGCACAAGATAGATGGGGCACTGTAAGCAGGGCACAAGATAGGTGGGGCACTGTAAGCAGGGCACAAGATAGGTGGGGCACTGTAACCGGGGCACAAGATGGATGGCGCATTGTAACCAATGGCACAAGATAGTTGGGGCACTGTAACCAGGGCACAAGATAGATGGGGCACTGTAACCAGGGCACAAGATGGATGGGTCACTGTAACCAAGGCACAAGACTGATTGGGGCACTATGACCAGGGCACAAGAAGGATGGGGCACTGTAACCAAAGCAAAAGATGGATGGGGTACTGTAACCAGGGCACAAGACAGATAGGGCACTGTACCCTGGGCACAAAACTGATTGGGGCACTGTAACCAGGGCACAATAAGGATGAGGCACTGTAAGCGGGGCATAAGAAGGAAAGGGCACTCTAACCGGGGAACAAGAAGGATAGGGCACTGTAACCGGGGCACAAGAAGGATAGGGCACTGTAACCGGGGCACAAGAAGGATAGGGCACTGTAACCAGTTGCACAAGAAAGGATAGTGCTCTGTACCCTGGGCACAAAACTGATTGGGGCACTGTAACCGGGGCATAAGAAAGGATAGGGCACTGTAACCGGGGCACAAGAAAAGATAGGGCACTGTAACTGGGGCACAAGAAAAGATAGGGCACTGTAACCGGGGCATAAGAAAAGATAGGGCACTGTAACCGGGGCACAAGAAAGGATAGGGCACTGTAACCGGGAAACAAGAAAGGATAGGGCACTGTAACCGGGGAACAAGAAAGGATAGGGCACTGTAACCGGGGCACAAGAAAGGATAGGGCACTGTAACCGGGGAACAAGAAAGGATAGGGCACTGTAATTAGGGCACATTGCTGCCTAGTTTAGTGATATTCCAATGGTTGAGTTCCCTTTGAATTGAAGAATTAGTATGGTATAATAAACTAGAGAAATATGGGGGCTGCCATTACTGACATCCTTTTGGAAAAGCTAATTGCCTGGCTGTTATGCAGGACCTCTGGCTTTAATGTTTTCCTGGTCACAAGTATGCAGGAGGTTTGACATCTCGCTGACTTTCTAATCCACATGCTCATTCTGGGTCATTGATTGGAGTGTACTGAATCCATAGACAGCCAGGCAACTGGCATTCTCAGAAGGAAGTCAGCCCCTGTATACCTCCCAGTATGGGCTTACTTTAAGACATTTAAGAAGAAAAGTCAAAAGTCTTTTCAGCATCCTTGTTTGTGGTTAGTGAGTTAGTGCTGCAGTCAGTAATTCAGCATAACAGCCAGGCATCCAGCATTTCCAGTAATAGTTCAGCAATGTCATCCTTTATTTCTCTCTTGGGACAGTTTTTCATTCAGACACTTGAGAACAAAAGTCAGAAATCCTTTTCTGCATTCTCGTTTGGGATTGGTGGGTTAGTATTGAGGTCAGTAATTCAGCATTACAGCCAGGCGTCCAGCATTTCCAGTAGAAGGTCAGCAATGGAAGCCTCTGAGTCTCTCTCTGGAAAGGTTTCCTATAAGGAACTGTCCATGGAGGTATTTGTGTATGGCGGTTCCTCCAAGATTGATCATTTGTCTTCTGCTTCCCGTACTGCTGAGCTGACTGTAGTCCTCGGTTTCAGGTCAGGGAAATACATTATAGTGACTGTATTCCGGATCAACATTTGGGGAAGCTGAGTGTTGGGGAAGCTGAGTGTTGGGGAAGCTGAGTGTTGGGGAAGCTGAGTGTTGGGGAAGCTGAGTGTTGGGGAAGCTGAGTGTTGGGGAAGCTGAGTGAATCAGATCCATCATTACAGGTAATGAAAAGCTGCTCTTCAGTCTAGTGTAGTGTTAAAAGTCACTCACAGGAGCAACCTACCTGCTGAGGGCCAGTTCACACCACATGCAGTCCAGTGCGTTTTTTTTCTGCATCAAAAACGCATGGAAAGTAGGTTATATGGTTTTCAATGGCATAGTTCACACCGGTGCTTGTAGTTCCAGTGCGTTCCAGTTCCAGAAAAAAAAGTAGAACATGCTGCAATTTTTCTGCACTGGAACGCTGTAAAATGCATCAAAAACGCACCGGAACACACCTAAATGCACCAAAAACACACTGCAACACACTTGTCCTTATTTAAGGTTAAGAAAAAAAGAGGGGAGGAAAAAAGCACTCGACTGCATCAAAAACGCACCAAAAACGCATCAAAAACGTGCATGCAGAAAAGCACCTAGGACGCATCCGAACTGCGTTTCTATGGTGTGAACTGGCCCTAAATATCTCTGATGTTTTTTCTGGCATTCATCTACTGTAAATTGTTACCCCACTCACTCCTTGTGATTGCTGATGTACTTTCTCATAGGATAACCCTAAGAGCCCTTGCACACTGGGGCGGTTTGCAGGCGCTATTGCGCTAACAATAGCGCCTGCAAACCGACCCGAAAGTGCCGCTGCTTGCATTCCAGTGTGAAAGCCCCGAGGGCTTTCACACTGGAGCGGTGCGCTAGCAGGACGGTAAAAAAAGTCCTGCTAGCAGCATCTTCGGAGCGGTGAAGGAGCGGAGTGTATACCGCTCCTTCACCGCTCCTGCCCATTGAAATCAATGGGACGGCGCGGCTATACCGCCGGCAAAGCGCCTCTGCAGAGGCGCTTTGCGGTGGTATTTAACCCTTTCTTGGCCGCTAGCGGCCGCATGCTGACGGTAAAATGCCGCTAATAATGGCGGCGTTTTTACCGCCGATGCCGCCCCCCCGCCCCAGTGTGAAAGGGCTCTAAGAGTATGGAACAATGCAGACCAGTGTGTTATCTGAGCATCATCCTATGGGGGTTATTTACTAAAGGCAAATCCACTTTGCACTACAAGTGCACTTGGAAATGCAGTCGCTCTAAATCTAAGGGGTAGATCTGAAATGAGGGGAAGCTCTGCTGATTTTATCATCCAATCACGTGCAAGCTAAAATGCTGTTTTTTTATTTTCCTTGCATGTCCCCCTCGGATCTACAGCGACTTTACTTCCAAGTGTACTTGTAGTGCAAAGTGGATTTGCCTTTAGTAAATAACCCCTATGTGTCTTAAAAAGGTAAAACTCACATCGCAGAATCATGCGACAAGAGGCTGCAGATCCATTCACTGTGGAAATCCTGCTGAATGAGGCTGCAGCTGATTATATCAAATACAGAGTAAAGTAGGTCACATGTCAAGCAATTTTCTTTCCTGCAACCACAGGTTGCAGGAAAGAAGATTGCTTAATTCCCCCATCAGGGGAATCCCTCCTACGGAGCTTTTGTTATACTGAGAGCGGGAGGTTTCCCAGCTGTCAGAAGCTAGCAGTGATCAAACGAAAAACCTGACAGGCTGGTTGTACTGAAGTTGATCGATGGAAAGTCTTCAGTATAAGCAGCCTGCCCATAGATGGATCAAAAATCGCCTGCTGCCCTGGCCAAATTTTGATCCATCTACGGCCGGCTTTAAAGGTATGTTAAGGGGGATTCTTTCCTTCAACACATATGAACTCTTTTGATAGCAACACCCTAATGCAGCAGCATAAGAGAGGCAGAGGAGCACTCTCAGTTTATTAGACCCTGATGCTGACTGGAGGAGAGAGCAGAGTGATAACCTCATCTGTATGCTGCTGCTCCTTCGTTGTCCAATCACAGACTAGGGCAGGCCCTGTACTTAGCTGTATTGCTCAATTGAAGAACATTGTGTAAGTAAATCCAGGATTTGGCTTATATGCAGCTTGTTTACTGGCAGTTTCGGCCTCCGCTGCTTCGGATTGCATGACCCAGAACCAGGCCAGAGGAGGAGGTAGATTGTGAGCTGTAAGGTCCATTTTTGTTGTCTTGCACCCTTCTACACTCCCTTCCGGATGCTTGGTTGTATGGTTTCTATGGATCTACAGTTTAGGAAAGGGTTAATAATACACACCCTATATAAAAATCCCCAACACATAAAGCAAACATAAAAGGAAAAGATCCAGCTGCTGAACATAAGATGGAAGTAAAGGGGGAAGGAGGTCACAGAGCTGGACCTTCCCATGGACTGTCAGTCCTATAGATAGGACTCTCCCCATTGCTGGATTATTGCTGGATTGAAATGGATGTGTACTGAGATCCTGTCCTAGAAGTATAGCACATTATGATGTCCTGTGTATCTATAGAGTTTGTCACACAACCAAGACTCCCCTGGCCAATCACTGAGTGTATCTGGAAGCCATCCTCCAATCCAAACAGGCAGGAGTTTCCCAGGCTAATTCTCGGCTGCCTTTTAAAGAGACACATTTCTTCTCCTTCTGATACGGACTGGCCTTTTTATACATTTTTTTTTTTATATAGCGATCATATCAAAGCTGCGTTCTTTTTCTGCATCATCAGCATTCAGGAGTTGAGGCTTGAACAGTATACAAATCGATCGTTACCCCCCAAAATAAGCGATCGTTCTCTTCTTCCTGGAATAAAATCCCCGTCATTTCCATTCCATTTGGCTGTATGTTTGCACCCGGTTTTAATTTAAACTGAAGTGAATGAGATCTGTCTAATGAAAATGAAAAATCTGCCGTTAAGGATCAGCTCTTGGCTATCGCTATCCAGAAGTCAGCAAGTCCACTCAGTTTACACCTGACAATCAATCAATGGCAGCCAGAACAAGCAGGCTTTTCATGGTGCTTCTGAGTAGTGATGGGCTTGGGTTTGGGATCAGTCTGAATCCAAGTCTGTCCAAACCCAGAAATAAGAAGTTATCAATGGATTAAAGCCCAACTGCAGGAAACCTGGAAGTTTTCCCTTGCAGTGGGGATGCGCCTGCACTGCAAGCTTAAACAGCATCTTTAGGGCTAGGGGGCATAGAAAAGAAGGTTTACTTAGCTGCTCCTCCACACTACTAGACCGGTCACGGGTCCACCGCGCTCTATGGTCTTAGATTCTGACATAATCAAACCGATACAGAACCGGAAGGTACTCAGGTACAGCCCACTGCTGGAGCATGGGGATGTAACTTCTGCCAGAGTTGGGCTTTAATAAAATGTGCTTGGGAGAGTCCACACCCTGCAGTAGAAATATACAGCTGTGATTATAAGGAGAAAAGGTATTTTGCTTATCATCTAGTAAAGATAAAGCACCACACCCCTTGATAGGTAATTCGAAATTTGAAGATGTATTTGGGATTTTTAAGGTGTTGAACCATAACAAAATTATTTATAAAAAGTAGAAATTTATTGGAACATAACATACAAAAGGTAAGTATTGATATTACAGTGCTAATACAAGTGCTAACTGATTTAATCTCTACATGTTTCACCTTGGTAATTGGCTTCTTCAGGAGATTTTATTGATATCAGGCACAATAATCATAATCAGGTAATCATTATGACCACTTATGGCTTTGGCGCTATACATTTTGCCAATTCATGAATGTCTTTAATTTGTAAACCTGTGTTATATATCTTTGATGTTTTGTGACTGTTTGTTTAATGTCCTATTTTTCTAAAAATTCTTTCTACTTCTAGTGCTCACTGTGCCTGATATCATTAAATGCTCCTGAAGAAGCCAATTACCAAGGCGAAACATGTAGAGATGAAATCAGTTAGCACTTGTATTAGTACTGTACTATCAATACTTACATTTTGTATGTTTGTTTTTAATGTTCCAATAAATTTAAATACAAAATGTAAGTATTGATAGTACAGTACTAATACAAGTGCTAACTGACCTCTGACATCAACAAGGCATTTTGGTCCACACAACTGCCGCTCACTGGATATTTTCTCTTTTTAACCATTCTCTGTAAACCCTAGAGATGGCTGTGCATGAAATTCCCAGTAGATCAGCAGTTTTTGAAATACTCAGACCAGCCCGTCTGGCACAACAACCATGCCACGTTCAAACTCACTTAAATCCCTTTTCTTCCCCATTCTGATGCTCGGTTTGAACTTCAGCAAGTCATCTTCACCACGTCTAGATTCCTAAATGCATTGAGTTGCTGCCATGTGATTGGCTGATTAGCAATTTCTGTTACCAACCAATTGAACAGGTATACCTAATAAAGTGGATGGTGAGTGTATATATACAATGCTTTGAAAAAGTATTCATACCCCTTGAAATTTTCCACATTTTGTCATGTTACAGCCAAAAACATAAATGTATTTTATTGGGATTTTATGTGATAGATCAACACAAAGTGGCAAATAATTGTGAAGTGTAAGGAAAATAATAAATGGTTTTCAACTTATTTTACAAATAAATATCTGAAAAGTGTGGCGTACATTTGTATTCAGCTCCCTTTAGTCTGATACCCCTAACTAAAATCTAGTGGAACCAATTTCCTTCGGAAGTCACCCAATTCGTAAATACACATTCGTCGAGTCCACCTGTGTGCAATTAAATCTCAGTATAAATACAGCTGTTTTGTGAAGCCCTCAGAAGTTTGTTAGAGAACCTTAGTGAACAAACAACATCATGAAGGCCAAGGAACACACCAGACAGGTCAGGGACAAAGTTATGGAGAAGTTTAAAGCAGGTTTAGGTTATAAAAGAAATATCCCAAGCTTTGAACATCTCATGGAGCACTGTTCAATCCATCATCCGAAAATGGAAAGAGTATGGCACAACTGCAAACCTACCAAGACATGGCCATCCACCTAAACTGACAGGCCGGGCAAGGAGAGAATTAATCAGAGAAGCAGCCAAGGGGACCATGGTAACTCTGGAGGAGCTGCAGAGATCCACAGCTCAGGTGGTAGAATCTGTCCACAGGACAACTATTATGCCGCGTACACACGGTCGGACTTTTCACCTGCAAAAGTCCGACGGACGCCGCCGGACCAAGTCCGGCGGAAAATCCGACCGTGTGTGGTCTCCATCGGACTTCCGACGGACCGTTTCGGGCGGAAATCCGACGTACTTTAGATTTGAAGCCTGCTTCAAATCTTTACGTCGTACCTCCGCCGGACTCAGTTCCTGACGGAAAGCCCGTTCGTCTGTATGCTGGTCCGAAGGACCAGATACGACGTAGGAGCAGGTTACTGCATCTCGCGCTCGCTGCAATAGGAAAAACACATTTTCCCATTGCGGCGAGCGCGGGGGGCATCCCAGGCCCTTAGGTCTGGTATGGAACTTTAAGGAGAACCCCCCTACGCCGAAAAACCGGCGTGGGGGTCCCCCCAAAATCCATACCAGACCCCGATCCGAGCACGCAGCCGGCCGGTCAGGAAAGGGGGTGGGGACGAGCGAGCGCCCCCCCCCCCTCCTGAACCGTACCAGGCCGCATGCCCTCAACATGGGGGGTGCTTTGGGGGAGGGGGCGCCTTACGGTGCCCCCCCACCACAAAGCACCTTGTCCCCATGTTGATGAGGACAAGGGCCTCTTCCCGACAACCCTGGCCGTTGGTTGTCGGGGTCTGCGGGCGGGGGGCTTATCGGAATCCGGGAGCCCCCTATAATAAGAGGGCCCCCAGATCCCGGCCCCCCCACCCTATGTGAATGAATATGGGGTACATGGTACCCCTACCCATTCACCTAGGTAAAAAGTGTTAATAATAAAACACAACACAGGTTTTTAAAATAATTTATTAAACTGCTCCGGGGGGGGGTCTTCTTCCGTCTTCGGGGGTCCCTCCGCTTCATCTTCTCCCGGCGTCCGGTTGGTTCTTCTCCGCTCTCTTCTCCCGGTGTTCCAGTTCTTCGGCCGGCTCCTCTGCTGTGTTCAGGTAGCTCTCTTGCCAGCAGAGGTCCGGACTTCTGAGCTGCTGGGCTTCTTGTCTTCTCTTCTCTTCTCTTCTCTTCCCCCAGATGTTGACACGATGCTCTCTCCGGCTGGACTGGTCTCCGAGGGCTGTGTTGTGACTTATATAGGCGGAGACCCCGCCCCCTTTTGATGTCACAGTCCCTGGGCATGCTGGGACTGTGACGTTTTAGGGGGCGGGGTCGACCACGCCCCCTAAAACGTCACAGTCCCAGCATGCCCAGGGACTGTGACATCAAAAGGGGGCGGGGTCTCTGCCTATATAAGTCACAACGCAGCCCTCGGAGACCAGTCCAGCCGGAGAGAGCGTCGTGTCAACATCTGGGGGAAGAGAAGAGAAGAGAAGACAAGAAGCCCAGCAGCTCAGAAGTCCGGACCTCTGCTGGCAAGAGAGCTACCTGAACACAGCAGAGGAGCCGGCCGAAGAACTGGAACACCGGGAGAAGAGAGCGGAGAAGAACCAACCGGACGCCGGGAGAAGATGAAGCGGAGGGACCCCCGAAGACGGAAGAAGACCCCCCCCGGAGCAGTTTAATAAATTATTTTAAAAACCTGTGTTGTGTTTTATTATTAACACTTTTTACCTAGGTGAATGGGTAGGGGTACCATGTACCCCATATTCATTCACATAGGGTGGGGGGGCCGGGATCTGGGGGCCCTCTTATTATAGGGGGCTCCCGGATTCCGATAAGCCCCCCGCCCGCAGACCCCGACAACCAACGGCCAGGGTTGTCGGGAAGAGGCCCTTGTCCTCATCAACATGGGGACAAGGTGCTTTGTGGTGGGGGGGCACCGTAAGGCGCCCCCTCCCCCAAAGCACCCCCCATGTTGAGGGCATGCGGCCTGGTACGGTTCAGGAGGGGGGGGCGCTCGCTCGTCCCCACCCCCTTTCCTGACCGGCCGGGCTGCGTGCTCGGATCGGGGTCTGGTATGGATTTTGGGGGGACCCCCACGCCGGTTTTTCGGCGTAGGGGGTTGCCCTTAAAGTTCCATACCAGACCTAAGGGCCTGCGACGGGGCTCGCAAGGTTTCAATCTCGCCAAAAAAAGCGGCGAGATTGAATTCCTTTTCTAGTCCCGTCGTACCCGAGTCACGTTCAAAATGAACGGACTTGTCCGTGTGTGGGAAAGTCCGTTCATTCTGAAAGTCCGGCGGAAGTCCGTCGGGAAGACCGGATTCCGGAAAGTCCGGCCGTGTGTAGGCAAGTCCGGCCGTTCAGAAAGTCCGGCGGTAGTCCGCCGGAAGTCTGGCGGCAAGTACGTCGGACCTAGCTTTCTAGAAAGTCCGACCGTGTGTACGCGGCATTAGTCGTGCACTGCACAAATCTGACCTTTATGGAAGAGTGGAAGAAGAAAACCATTGTTGAAAGAAAGCCATAAGAAGTCCTGTTTGCAGTTTGCAAAAAGCCATGTGGGGGACACAGCAAACATGTGGAAGAAGGTGCTCTGGTCAGATGAGACCAAAATTTTACTGTTTAGCCTAAAAGCAAAACGCTATGTGTGTTGGAAAACTAACACTGCTCATCACCCTAAGCACACCATCCTAACTGTGAAACATGGTGGTGGCAGCATCATGTTGTGGGGATGCTTTTCTTCAGCAGGGACAGGGAAGCTGGTCAGAGTTGATGGGAAGATGGATGGAGCCAAATACAAGGCAATCTTAGAAGAAAGCCTGATAGAGTCTGCAAAAGACTTGAGACTGGGGCGGAGGTTGACCTTCCAGCAGGACAACGACCCTAAACATACAGCTAGAGATACAATGGAATGGTTAGATCAAAGCATATTCATGTGTTAGAGAGACATCCCCAAAAAGACTTGCAGCTGTAATTGCAGTGAAAGGTGGTTCTACAAAGTATTGACTCCGAGGGGCGCCATACAAATGTACCCCACACTTTTCACATATTTATTTGTAAAAACATTTGAAAACCATTTATCATTTTCCTTCCACTTCACAATTATGTGCCACTTTGTGTTGGTCTATCACATAAAATCCCAATAAAATCTATTTAAGTTTTTGTTTGTAACATGACAAAATGTGGAAAATGACAAGGGGTATGAATACTTTTTCAAGGCGCTGTATGTTTCTATGTGTGTGTATATTAGTGAAGCACTCACCCCTGTGAGGGCCGTTGATTTGCCTCAGGTTCTCTTCCCACTAATGTAGCAGCAGCCAGGCAAACAGCAACATTCAATCCCCTGGCTCAGTAAACATTATTTATTGCTGAGTAACTTGGATGGGGATTAGGGAAGCTGTGGGATACTCCAGAACACCGAACAGGAATGAGAGGACACTCTTTTAAATGCAGCTACTTCTTAGAAAAGTCCCTTCAGCAAGCGCTCAGGAAATGAACAGCCCTGGAACACCATAACACCATAAGTAATGTTCTAGGCCAGGCAAGTCCTAGTGTCAGTGCACCAGGGGTTAACAGCAGTCCGTCTGTACTGACAGCATCCCGGGGTACCTGGATGCTTCCCTCTAGCTTCTGGCAGAACATTTCCTCACTGAACCTTCTAGACTGAATCCTCAGTGGAACCCTTCTCTAGTTTCAGATAATGGTAGCAGAGTAGCCCCCCCCCCCAGCTCTATCACAGCTGGGACCTCGAAGAATGCAGGTGAATCTTTAGCTGGGCTGCCCAGAAGGGCAACAGCCCTTTAGGCCGGGAACCTCTCCTCCTGGACAAAAATCCTTGCTGTCTCAGGCTTCAAACTATTTATGCACTCCCCCAGCCTCCTTCTGGGCACCCTCCCCCAGGGATTGGCTGGAACCACATAAATATTCAGGCTGCTTATTTGACTCTCCCATCTACTATATTCTGGAATCCTCCAGAAAACAGGGGAAGTAATCAAACCTGCACCCTGTAGAGCCCAGTGCAGCCCAAAGCAATCACATGCTGCTTTCCTGATTACAGGAGAGCCACAAGAACTACATTTACCTAAACTAGCTAGCAACCTATCTAGGAGGCTGCTGGGTTGCATATCATAGCCTCCAGAAGGATAAAAAGAAAAAAAGAAAAAAAGAGGGCGCACCGACCTAGTGCATTACCACAAAAAGCGTTTATTAAAAAGATAAAACAACAAAAGATGGATACTCACAAACGAGCATGTACGTTAAACATGAACAATAGCTGCAGGTACGCAGTAGCGGACATCAAAACGTAATTGGGACCTGGACATCCAATTGATGGGGCGATGGCTGACGCGTTTCTGGGGAGAACCACCCGCTTAGGCTCTGAGGAAAGGGGTTCTCCCCAGAAACGCGTCAGCCATATCCCCATCAATTGGATGTCTAGGTCCCGATTACGTTTTGATGTCCGCTACTGCGTACCTGCAGCTATTGTTCATGTTTAACGTACATGCTCGTTTGTGAGTATCCATCTTTTGTTGTTTTATCTTTTTAATAAACGCTTTTTGTGGTAATGCACTAGGTCGGTGCGCCCTCTTTTTTTCTTTTTATCCTTCTGTAGTCCATGAATAACTCAATGTTCTGAAGAGGGCTGCAAGACGGCAGACATCACAGAAGCTTTTTGGCCTTATCTTCATTGAGGTTTTAGTCACTCAAGCGCAGGAGAGATATTTTTTTATATCATAGCCTCCAACATTTTCATGTACTTCTTCCATCTGAGGTTTCTGGTTGATCCCGCCAGTCCCTTTTTTCTTGGTCCAAACTAACTATGCAATGTTCAGAAGCTGATTTGTGTTTGTGTGGCACTGTATCTTCCATAGTCTGCTCAGCCACCATGCCCCCTGCCCATTGAATGCCGTCTCAAGCCCCAAATGCCAATATGGTAACTAAATATTTGTTTTTGAGTTTATATCTTTAAACCCTTTTCACACAGGGGTGTGAAAGGGTGGAATCGCCCTCTTCGTTCCTCCCAAGACCTCCTGCTCTCTAGCTCCCTCATCACCTCCTCCCATATCCGCCTCCAGGACTTCTCGCCCATCCTCTGGAATTCCCTACCCCAATCTGTCAGACTGTCTCCAAATTTATCCACTTTTAGGCGATCCATGAAAACTTTCCTCTTCAGAGAAGCCTATCCTGCCTCCATCTAACAACTGCACTATTTTCTCCATTAGCTCATCCCCCACAGTTATTACCCTTTTGTATAACTTGACCCTCCCTCCTAGATTGTAAGCTCTAACGAGCAGGACCCTCTGATTCCTCCTGTATTGAATTGTGTTGTACTTGTACTGTCCTCCCTCATGTTGTAAAGTGCTGCGTAAATTGTCGGTGCTAAATAAATCCTGTATAATAATAATAATAAAAATAGCACCTGTAAAGTGCCTGAAAACTGCCTCCCCTGCAGCCCCAGTGTGAAAGCCTGAGTGCTTCACACTGGGGCGGTGTGTTTGCAGGACGGGAAAAAAAAGTCCTGCAAGCAGCATCTTTGGGGCGGTGCGGGAGTGGGAGCGGTGTGTATACCTCTCTGCCCATTGAACTCAATGGGCAGCGCTGCTGAATCGCTTTGTGGCGCTTTCCGGGCACATTTAACCCCTTTTTAAAACCCTTCTGGGGGTTAAGAACTAGCGGCGCTTTACCGCTGTCGCCCCACCGCCCCAGTGTGAAAGTAGCCTTTGTGTTCACATATACTTTAGGGCCCATTCACTCCATAATGCAGTGTGCTGCAGGGCACGCATTTTCATGCTTTGAGGCACATTACAGGATGCTAAGTTAGGCAGCACATTTAAAATTAATAAACTGCAACACATCTCACCACATATAGGAAATAGATGCTGTTTGCATTTTATCTCAGTGCAGAGCTATGCAGTTGTTGTGGTGCGTTGCAGTGTACATGATGTTTGAAGATGGGTTAGGGTGCAATTCACAATGAAAGGTACCATAGCGCACTGATGCACATAGCATGCATTAGTACAGTGGTCTGGGTGTGAGTGAACCCTGTTCACACTTGACTACATTTCTAACACTTAACAAATGCTATCATAGCGTTAGTATGGGCGTTAGACTGGCATTAATGAGCTTTAGTATGGGCGTTAGACTGGCGTTAATGAGCTTTAGTATGGGCGTTAGACTGGCGTTAATGAGCTTTAGTATGGGCGTTAGACTGGCATTAATAAGCTTTAGTATGGGCGTTAGACTGGCATTAATGAGCTTTAGTATGGGCGTTAGACTGGCATTAATGAGCTTTGGTATGGGCATTAGACTGGCATTAATGAGCTTTAGTATGGGCGTTAGACTGGCATTAATAAGCTTTAGTATGGGCGTTAGACTGGCATTAATGAGCTTTAGTATGGGCGTTAGACTGGCATTAATGAGCTTTGGTATGGGCGTTAGACTGGCATTAATGAGCTTTAGACCCCTTTCACACTGGGGCGGTTTGCAGGCGGTATTGCGCTAAAAATACCGCTAAAAATACCGCCTGCTAAAAATACCGCCTGCAAACCGCCCCTAAACAGCCTCCGCTGTTTGTTCAGTGTGAAAGCCCGAGGGCTTTCACACTGAAGTGGTACGCTGACAGGACGGTGAAAAAAGTCCTGCAAACCGCTTCTTTGGAGCGGTGAAGGAGCGGTGTATTCACCGCTCCTAAACCGCTCCTGCCCGTTGAAATCAATGGGACAGCGCGGCTATACTGCAGCAATACTGCGGCTATAGTCGTGCTGTACGAGTGATTTTAACCCTTTTTCGGCCGCCAGTGGGGGTTAAAACCGCACCACTAGCGGCTGAATACAGCTGCAAGAACGACGGTACAGCAGCGCTAAAAATAGCGCTGTTGTACCGCCGACGCCCCCACCGCCCCAGTGTGAAAGGGGCCTTAGTATGGGCATTAGACTGGCATTAATGAGCTTTAGTATGGGCGTTAGACTGGCTTTATTGAGCTTTAGTATGGGCGTTAGACTGGCGTTAATGAGCTTTAGTATGGGCGTTAGACTGGCGTTATTGAGCTTTAGTATGGGCGTTAGACTGGCGTTAATGAGCTTTAGTATGGACGTTAGACTGGCGTTAATGAGCTTTAGTATGGGCGTTAGACTGGCGTTAATGAGCTTTAGTAGGGGCGTTAGACTTGCGTTAATGAGCTTTAGTATGGGCGTTAGACTGGCGTTATTGAGCTTTAGTATGGGCGTTAGACTTGCATTAATGAGCTTTAGTATGGGCGTTAGACTTGCGTTAATGAGCTTTAGTATGGGCGTTAGACTGGCGTTAATGAGCTTTAGTATGGGCGTTAGACTGGCGTTATTGAGCTTTAGTATGGGCGTTAGACTGGCATTAATGAGCTTTAGTATGGGCGTTAGACTTGCGTTAATGAGCTTTAGTATGGGCGTTAGACTTGCGTTAATGAGCTTTAGTATGGGCGTTAGACTGGCGTTATTGAGCTTTAGTATGGGCGTTAGACTGGCGTTAATGAGCTTTAGTATGGGCGTTAGACTGGCATTATTGAGCTTTAGTATGGGCGTTAGACTGGCATTAATGAGCTTTAGTATGGGCGTTAGACTGGCGTTAATGAGCTTTAGTATGGGCGTTAGACTGGCGTTATTGAGCTTTAGTATGGGCGTTAGACTGGCGTTATTGAGCTTTAGTATGGGCGTTAGACTGGCGTTATTGAGCTTTAGTATGGGCGTTAGACTGGCGTTTTACAAGAGTTAAAAATGCTCCCCAAACGCCCTATGGGCAGTTTTGAAGCGTTTGATGAGCTTTAAGGTGCGTTAAAACTGCTCCACAAACGCCTATTCCGTTACAGTTAATAAACGAATCTTGACGCCCCGCAACCGCACCACAACTGCCTGCCAGAGCGTTTGTAAAGCCTTACTATTGACTTGAATAGGAGGCGTTGAAAGGCTTCAAATGCCTCCTGAATTGACATCAACGCTAACGCTTCATGTTTTGATGGTGTGAACAGCACCGTGGGCACCATGTCCTGTCCATTGTATTATTTGCATAGGAGTTTGAGGGAAGTGTTTAACACCTCTCAAATGCCTGCTTTTAATGCCAGTGTGAACTTAGCCTAAGGGTGTGAATAAGGTTTAGGAGGGCAGTGTTTTTTATTTTTTTTTTATATGAAAACAGAGATCAGTAACCTGGGGAAAGCTTTCCAAATTTTTATTTTACAGCAATAGCAGTAAATTCCTGGAACAGACTTCCAGTAGAGGTAGGTCAATCAAGAATGCATTGAATTGCCCATTCAGGGCAAAATGACAGTGTCTTTGCAAAGTTGCCCCCCTGATAGGGTTGCCACCTGTCCAGAATTCACCCGGACAGTTCGGGTTTGGAATCATGTGTCCGGGTTTCAGACTGTCTGAGACCCGGACACATTATTTAGACTGGAATTGGTTTCCCACCAGGGTTGCTGGCTGCAGTTGTCTAAGCTGAGAGTGTCTGTTACACTATCTTTCACACTGCTCAAAGCCAGCACTAACAACACTCCAAACACACACACAGACAGGAGAGGAGAGAGGACTCAATCTGCACCTCTTCCTCCCGCCACCCCTACCCCTCTGTGTCTGCCCACACTCCAATCCCTGGCGCTGTGCCTCAAAAAAGGAAAGTTGGGGCCAGAAATTTGAAGTTGAGCAGCCTCAGATACATCTGGATGAGAGGTGCTGACTGCCAAGGGGTGAGTGAGCTCACCATCCATCCCTTTCTGTGACTGAAGTCTCCCCCTTCTCTCTCCTGCCTCTGAGTAAGTACACTAAGGTAAATCCGGGTTCTCAGAGCCCCCCTTACATCAGAGTTCCCCTTTACACCAGAGGCCACAGTGTTCCCCCTTACATCAGAGTCCTCTCCGTACGTCAGAGTTCTCAGTGTCCCCCCTTAAATCAGGGTTCCCAGAGCATCCCTTATGTTGGAGGCCCCAGAGTTCTCCCGTACATCAGAGTTCTCAGTGTTCCTCCTTGCAGTAAAGGGAACTCTGCGAGTTCAGATGTAAAAGGGGAACTCTGTGGATTCAGATGTAAAAGGGGAACTCTGTGGACTCTGATGTAAAAAGGGAACTCTGTGGACTCTGATGTAAAGGGGGAACTCTTGTTATTAACTTCATATGATTAGAAATGTTATTTAATAGCAAAATATATGTATAGTTTATACTATAAAAAAAAATTGCTGTGCACCGCTAAAGTGTTCAGATTTGACTTGAAGAAAAGGTGGCAACCCTACCCCCTGACCAATTGATACTCACCTTGCCAATGCCCCCTCACCACTTTTTACTCCGTTGCAGAACTAAATTCCCCGGGGTTGGCTGGTATCGGGGGTTAGGGGGAGAGGTCACACCACCACTCCCTCTATCATGCAACAGCGTTTAGGCCTAGAAAATGGCTGCAAGACCCAAGTACTGTCACATGGGAGGAGGTCACATGCTTCAGTATACTGGGAAGCATTGGGTACTATCGCCAGCTTCGGTGGGGGATTTCTGGCAAAGTGAGTATCAGTGGGTGGGGGGGGGGGGGTTCTGAAAGGGCAAGGGTACAGCGGCTCTCTAAGTTTGCTTGGGATAAACATAGGTCTATCCTCAAACACGAATGTCATAAAAGGGCAGACCTCATTAGTCCACATGGTCTTTTTCTGCCATCAGTCTTCAATATTTCCAACCAAGGGAGTAACTATAGCCAGAGCAGATCCTACAACTGCAATGGGGCCCAGAGTGGCTTGGTTACACAGTGATTAATGCACTTTTGGCTGAAAGTTTCTGTATATAAAGGTTGGAAGCTTCTGTACAATTGCAGTGAAAGTCATTTGTGTTCTTTTTCACTAGAAGCTTTTGAGATAGTTTAGAGAAGTAAGGGGGGGGGGGGGGGGGGGTCCTTAACCACTTCAGCTTCGGAAGGTTTTACCCCCTTCGTGATCAGGCCATTTTTTTTCTATTCATCACTGCGCTACTTTAACTGGTAATTCCTCGGTCATGCAACGCTGTACCAAAATTTATATAATTTTTTTCACACAAGTGGAGCTTTCTGATGGTGGTATTTAATCCCCACTGGGTTTTTTATTTTTTATGTTATAAATGAAAAAAAAGACAAAAAATGTAAAAAAAAACAAAAAAACAATATTCTTTACTTTCTGCTATAAAACACATTCATGAAAAAAGCTCCTCTTTATGTACTCCCCCCCAGTGCATTTTTTTTTTGGAGGGGGAGGGGAGCGGGTACCTAGTTTTGGTAGGTACCCGCTCTTACTTCCGGTTGGATCCCCAAGACCATTCCACCAGAAGTTCGGCTAATGTAAGATCAAAGCAAGGTTACCTTGCATTACATTGTGGGAACTAAATGTTTTGTTTTCTTGATTTAAAAGAGACTAAACAATATCTTTTATTTTCCAAAAACTATCAATACACATCCACTACTTAAAGCAGTAATAAACCCAAAAGCAAACATTCATTACATCGCAGCTTACCAATTCTTAGATGTGATGGCTGCATTCGTTTTCCTTTTTAGGCTTTCTTTCTTTCTTTTCATCTGATTATCCAGCAAGTAGGACTGTTGTGTTTCAAAAGAACAAGCTCTCCTCCAGATGTAACACTTTACAGGAATAAGACAAGCCATTTACCACTGACAGGGTGCTTACAATGATCAGCGCTTATTTGTTTATGTAAACTCTTTATTATAAAATAGTTAAAACCAGTTTGCTGTAACTCATAAAGTGTTATCTAAATCTGCTTGTACATCTAACGCTACCCTCCCTCATAACTGACAATTCTGATGTCCAAAATTGCCCCTGTGCTCCTTCATCCAGAGTGGGGGGCACTCTAATGCAGGAAGTGTGTTACTGGCCAGATCACCAGGTGAGAACAGAGGGGAAAAAGAATACTAATGCAGCCATCACATCTATGTGTATGTGTGTGTGTAAATTAATATATGAATATTCAGATATTTACAGAAGCACAGTCATGACTTTTTTCTAAGCAGTACTTTGGCCAAAAAAAAACAGGATTAACCACTTCAATATCGGGCACTTTCACCCCCTTCCTGCCCAGGCCTTTTTCAGCTTTCAGCGCTGTCACACTTTGAATGACATTTGCGCGGTCATACAACACTGTACTCAAACTAAATTTGTACCATTTTGTTACCACAAATAGAGCTTTCTTTTGGTGGTATTTGATCACTGCTTTTTTTTTTATTTTTTACTAAAAAAAAAAACGAAAATTTGGAGAAAAAAAAGTTTTTCTTAGTTTCTGTTAGTAAATTTAGTGAATAAGTAATTTTTCTCCTTCACTAATGTGCGCTGATGAGGCTGCACTGATGGGCACTGATAGGCTGCACTGATGAGGTGGCACTTATGGGCACTGATGAGGCGGCACTTATGCTCACTGATTAGGTGGCAACGATGAGGAGGCACTAATATGCCACACTTATGGGCACTGATAGGTGGCACTGATATGTGGCACTGATGAACACCAATAGGCGTCACTGATGGGGGGCACTGGTGGGCACTGATAGGTGGCACTGATAGGGGGCACTGATGGGCACTGATAGGCGGCATGGATAGGTGGCACTGATGGGCATTAATGGGTGGCATTGATGGGCAGCACTGATGGGCACTGAAAGCCAGCACTGACTGGCATCACTAATGGGCACTGATTGCTGGCATTGGTGGGCACTCATGGGAACTGATTGTGCTTTTTTGTAATCAGGGCACTGATGATCAGTGCCCTGATTACCTGTTCTGATGTCCCCTGCGAGGAGATGCCGCTGATCGGCTCTCCTCGCCACACACTCACAGTCAGTGTGAGGCGATGAGAGACGATTACCCGCACTTCCTGTATTTACATGTGACCGGCTGTGATTGGACACAGCCGATCACATGGTTAAAAAGCCATGTCAGCGGCTCTTTACAGAGATTGGGGTTGCGCCATGTCCTAGCAACACGGCGCGGCCGCAATTGCCTTGCTGCGCGCCCCTGCGGGAGCAGCCGTTCAGGTGCGCCGTCATATGATGTCCACCAAGAACGAGAGCCGCACCCTCCCTCCATCATTTAACAGTGGCAAGTGGTTAAACTAAATAGTCCATCAAAAGATAAATCAATGAAATCGGCTTTTGCTGCAATAGTCACCTTCAATCCAGAGATTTTTCCCACAGTTATTTTTTTCTGCTGATAGATATCCGCAGTCCTCTGGGTCCAGGTTGTCCAGAAACCACCCCAGCTTGACATACAGTGGAACCTTGGTTAACGAGTAACACGGTTAACAAACGTTTTGAAAGACGAGCAACTTTTTTTTTTTAAATCCTGACTCGGTTTGCGAGTGATGTTTCACAAAATGAGCAGAATTCAAGCTAATGTGGTGTGCAGTACGGCATTTGGCCAGAGGTGCGGGGGTGCCGGTGACACTCGGAATGGTTCGGAGCCGTTTAGAAATACTCAGAACCACTCAGAACCACTCATAAATACTCCATTCTTGAGCCTTTCCAAGGGTTTCCGAGTTCAGCCGCGCTGTCCCCGAGTATTTCCGAGGCTCTCTGGCGCCCCCCCCCACCCCTGGCCACATGCGGTATTGCATGCAATAGAAGTCAATGCGGAACGAATTATCTTTGTTTCTATTGACTTCTATGGGGAAACTTGCTTTGATATACGAGTGCTCTGGATTACAAGCATTCTCCTGGAACGGATTATGCTCGTAATCCAAGGTTCCACTGTATAGTGAAAGGAGAAGAAGCACAGTGTGCAGCTACTTGTCAACACATACTGTACACTGGTTGGCTCCTTCCTTTCACACTCTTGCGTCTCTGTACTTCCCTATGTAATGCAGGCAACTCATGGCTGCTGAGAGGATTCATTGTACACAACTCCCTGATACCATTACAGCATTCTGCCTCAGTACTCCTTTCAAGAGCCCTCAGCCATAATGCAATCAGTGGGCTAATTCTTGGAAGGAGTTATTAAAATAATAAAATGCCTTGGGTGTATGTGAGTCTGGAGTAGTGGACGTTGTCAAGCAGACTGCATTTGCAGGCAGACCACCCTATGCAATGCCCACATGTGATGCTGAGCTTACATGACTGAAAGAGCTCAAAGCCCATAGCTAGGAACTCTATTTGAATTGCTGCAACTTCTAATGCATACTGTGCAGTGAGATCAGAGTAAGCAATGTTAGTACTGGAGAGAAGCATGTACAACTGTGCAAGATTAAAGGGGTGGCTGGAGTTTCCCCACAAAAAAGCTGCAAGGCTTTACTGCCAGGTTCCCTTACCCAAGATGGTGGCAGCAGCATCTGAGAGCCGATTCAAGAATCGGCCCCAGTGAGGACACCGCTGGATGCCTGGACAGGTAAGTACCTTAATAGTAAAATACTGTAGCTGCTGACTTATTTTTTTTTGGGGGGGTGGAACTCCTTTTTAACACTGCAAACACAAGAGAATGTATCCCTCCCAATAAAAATTGCATAAAATAGTGTTACGCTGTAATCAAATATGTGAAAAAACGGTGAATTGTGACACTATTAATATCATAAATAAAATGAAAAAAACAGTGAGAAATTTAAAGTCCACAAAAAGCCCCAATAATCAGATCCAATATACCCGAGAAGTAATGCTCCTTAACTAAATTCAACAGCAAACAAATGTCATGAGCAGCCACCATCACCTAAACCTTGACAAGGTATCTGCTTACCAGAACTCCATGACTCTCTTTCTCAAGAGAAGTCATGTAATGTATATAACAGGGGTCTCCAAACTACGGCCCTCCAGCTGTTGCGGAACTACACATCCCATGAGGCATTGCAAAACTCTGACATTCACAGACCTGACTGGGCATGATGGGAATTGTAGATCCCGTAGTTTGAAGACCCCTGGTATATAAGATCATTCCAAAAGCCATCATTTTATTTCTCCAAGGATCTTTGATCACCTTGAAGTCCACCACTGAACAAACCAACCAAAGTTCCGCACATGAGTATTCATACAAAAAAAAGAAAAGCGCCTCTCTATAGTGCAGTGTAAGACTTTTAAAAATCTCATAAACGAAGTAGATACACTAATCACCAAGCCGGCTGAGACCTCTGATTCTGGCTATGTGGTGTACTGACGTCACCGCGTACGCGAAAACCCAGACCCAGAGGTCTCAGCCGGCTAGGTGATAAGATTTTACATGCATCATTGAGGAAATAAAGTGACAGCTTTTGGAGTGATCTTATATACGTTACATGACTTCTCTTGAGAAAGAGAGTCATGGAGTTCTGGTAAGCAGATACCTTATCACAGTTTGGGTGATGGCTGCTGATGACTGGGCTGAACACCCCTGTTTGGTTCACACCATATCTACCAACCAAGTAAAAAGCTTGGACCCGAGCCGCAAACTCTATTAAAGTCTATGGGACCCGAATTTTAAAAATCAAAAGTCCCCATTTTGAAGGCTTATATGCAAGTTATTGACCATGAAAAGGGTATGGGGGCCCAGGTACTGCCCTGGGGGACATGTATCAATGCAACATTTTTTTTTTTTACTATATAATTTTTTACAGGAGCAGTGATTTAAATGATGCTTAAAATGTGAAACAATAAAAATGAAAAATTCTTTTAACCACCTCCCACTGCACATATACAGCTGGGTGGGCACTTCCTCCTTCTGAGTGGACGTTCAGGAACGTCCCTCAGAAGGAGGGGGATCGTGCGCAGACACGGCTGATCTCCGATCGGCAGGAGGGCTCTGTGATTGGCCCTCCTGATCACATCACAGCTGTGTCCAACCACAGTTGTCATGTGATGTAAATAGAGAGCCGGTTGCTAGGCGATCGGCTCTCCTCTCCTCACACGGAAGTTGTCAGTGAGGAGAGGAGAGCGGATCGCTGAAGCCAGCCGGTGATCAGTAAATATGAGCTGTTTTTTTACAGCTTTTTACATACTGATCACCGGCCCAGTGTCCCCACACAATGTCCCCAAAATAGTGTCCCCAAAATAGTGACCCCAAAACACTGTCCCCACACACATGTCCCCACACAGTAAAAACACCTGTCCCCCACATATGTAACAGTAAAATCATATGTCAGTGATAATCTGCGCACATCTGTACATGATCATCTGCGCACATCTGTCCGTGATCACACAAAACAATTATTATACACCTAACTGGATTTTTTTACCAGACATGTAGCAGAATACATTTTGGCTTAAATTTATGACAAAATTAGATTTTTTGGGATTTCTTTTAAAACAGAAAGTAGAAAATATTGTTTTGTTTTTTTTAATTTTCCCTCTTTTTTTCGTTATATCGCAAAAAATAAAAAACTGATTTGAGAATAAATACCACCAAAAGAAAGCTCTATTTGTGTGAACAAAATGATAAAAATTTCATTTGGGTACAGTGTTGCATTCTAATTGAAAGTGCAAGAGCGCTGAAAGCTGAAAATTGGCCTGGGAAGGAAAGGGGCAAAAGTGCCCAGTATTGAGGTGGTTAAAGATAGTGCCTGGGGGGGGGGGGGGGGTCCCCTTAGTCTGCCTGTGGCGCATCTGCTGCAGCAAAACTGACATTTAAATTTCTGGCAATACAATACCATTGCTATACAGTATTGTAGCTGCTGACGTTACAAAAAAAAAAACTAGTCCTCTTTTATATATACTTCCCTAACAACAATTTTTTGCTTCAAAATTGGCCAGATAATATAGCACACTACAGTGTTAAAAAAAAAAAGTTTTAAAAAAAAGCCCACAGCTGCTTCTGTGTAAATTAATTTTTACTGTCCTTTTCATCTTCACCAATTACAGAGTTTGAATTTGTACTCCTGGGTGTGACAATAAAACCTTCTTGGGAAGTTGCAGCTGAGTAAAGCTAAACCAGGAAAAGAAAGCTAAATTCCCATTATATAATAATGGATTCTCCTATTTTGTCACATGTACAGTAGAGTGTGATGACTATGTAATAGAGGGGATAAACCTAGAACAGCTACATTTGTACTGATGACAGGGACTGGACTGCCTGTAAGCTGCCCCCTGCTGGAAGGGAAGAAGCTAACAGTATTATGTTATTTTAAAAGATTTAATTAGCTGTCGTGAGAATAAAATGTGGGCTTCCAATTGCGCTTTCTTCTGAAAACACTTGCCAGCGGACTGTCTTACTGAATTTCAGGGTTCATCTTCTTATTTTAATAACCTAGAACAGATATGCAAATTAAAGCTGGCCATACACAGATCTAATGTTTATCTGGTTCCTGATGAACTGGCTGAAATTCAAGCCATGGGTGGTCCTCCTACTCGACATCCTTCAACCTGAAACTCAAAGGAGCC
Organism: Lithobates septentrionalis; assembly: GCA_037952835.1. Taxonomy (NCBI): domain Eukaryota; kingdom Metazoa; phylum Chordata; class Amphibia; order Anura; family Ranidae; genus Lithobates; species Lithobates septentrionalis. Next base: position 4,118,468 of record JBBDGP010000257.1, read on the forward strand.
GGAGGAAAATTGTCCAAACAGATGCAGCCACTGTTTGGGTATTCTGATAGCTCCGGGCACTGGCTGTCTGAATACATTAGCCAGCAGGAGAGATGCATTCATCCACACTGTTTTGCAGACATTTGAGTGATTTGACTGATTTCTCTTATTTAGCACAGGGGGCTGAACAAGAAATCTTACTGTGTCTGGCCGGCTTAAGAATTCCGATACTGTATACTGTATTTACTGTGGGTCATTAAGTCACATGGTACTGATTCCAAGGACTCGGGATGAGAAACATGCAGCTACCAGATGTCAGCAGTAGTAGCCCTCATATGACAGACTTCCTATAATGCTAAATTGTATTAAACATTAAAGGAGAAGTATGGCCGAAGCTTTTTTGGCAATACATCTCCTAAGGATCACAGGCGTGCAGTTCGTTCTGCAATCGTATGACCTGTTTTCAGCCGACAGCGGCCTAAAGCCGATCCAGGCTGGGGAAGGATCCCGACGTTACAGTCAGGATCCACCCAGATGCCTGGACCGGCAGCTGGCTCAGCCTCTCAGCTCTGCCGCTGGGACACTGAGCTAGCCACTCCCTCCCTTCACCAGCCCAGTACTCCAGTGAGCGCTGGAGGGGCAGAGCAGAGAGCCGGTGACTAATAGTCGCCGCTCTCTGCTCAGAGGGGAGAACTGAGCGATTGGCGGTGTTTGATCACTCAGTTCTCAGTGTAGAAGCGGCAAGGGACAGATGCAGCATCAATGCTGCATCCATCTAGGTTAGTATAAGGGTTTTTTTTTTTGTTTTTGCAGACCCATACTTCTCTTTTCATTAACACTTTTAAAAATGAATGAACACAGAGATGTATTTATTAAAAACACTCAGTGTATTTACACTCACCGGTCACTTTATTAGGTACATCTGTTCAATTGCTTGGTAACACAAATTGCTAATCAGCCAATCACATGGCAGCAACGTAATGCATTTAGGCATCTAGACACTGTGAAGATGAAATTCTGAAGTTCAAACCGAGCATCAGAATGGGGAAGAAAGGGGAATTAAGTAACTTTGAAAATAGCATGGTTGTTGGTGCCAGACAGGCTGGTCTGAGTATTTCAAAATCTGCTGATCTACTATCATTTTCACACACAACCATCTCTAAGGTTTACAGAGAATGGTCCAAGAAAGAGAAAATATCCAGTGAGCGGCAGTTGTGGGGGCGAAAATGCCTTGTTGATGTCAGGGGTCAGAGGAGAATGGGCAGACTGGTTCCAAATGATAGAAGGGCAACAGTAACTCAAATAAGCACTCATTCCAACCAAGGTATGCAGAATACCATCTCTGAAAGCACAACACATTGATCCTTGAAGCAGATAGGCTACAGCAGCAGAAGACCACACTGGGTGCCACTCCTGTCAGCTAAGAACAGGAAACCAAGGCTACAATTCGCACAGGCTCACCAAAATTGGGCAATAGAAGATTGGAAAAACGTTTCCTGGTCTGATAAGTCTCAATTTCAGCTGTGACATTCAGATGGAAGGGTCAGAATTTGGTATAAACATGAAATCATGGATCCATCCTGCCTTGTATCACCGGTTCAGGCTGGTGGTGGTGTAATGGTGTGGGGGATATTTTCTTGGCACACTTTCAGCCCCTTAGTACAAATTGATCATCTTTTTACATGCCACGTCCTACCTGAGTATTGCTGCTGACCATGTCCATCCATTTATGACTACAGTGTACCCATCTTCTGATGGCTCCTTCCAGCAGGAGAATGAGCCAGGTCACAAAGATCAAATCATCTCACCACTGGTTACTTGAACATGACAATGAGATCACTGGACTCCAATGGCCTCCACAGTCACCAGATCTCATCCAATAGAGTCACCTTTGGGATGTGGTGGAACGGGAAATTTGCATCATGGATGTGCAGCCCACAAATCTGTAGCATTTGCGTGATGTTATTATGTCAATATGGACCAAAATCTCTGAGGAATGTTTCCAACACCTTGTTGAATCTATGTCATGAAGAATTAAGGCAGTTCTGAAGGCAAAAGGGGGTCCAACCCGATACCAGCAAAGTGTACCTAATAAAGTGGGCCAGTAAGTGTATAAATGCTGTCTTGATATCAGCCTCTGGTCATTTTCTGTACAGCAGTACTTCCATCAGCACTAGGAGCCAGATTCTGCTACAATGTACATGTACTTAAAAGAAACATGCTGACAGAAGCAGAGATCAAAGTGAGCTCATCATTTTGCCATAGCTCCCAACTGTCCCTGATTTGGAGCAATGTCCCTCTGTCCCTCTTTCCTCCTCATTTGTCCCTCATTTTGGTCTAATCCATATAGTTGTATATAAAATGCACTTTTTAACTTTGAAAAAGTGTTCCCCAGTGCTAAACCTTTCCTCCAATTTCTAAATTGCTGCATTTGAACATTTTAAAAGCCAATATAAAGGAATAGTAGCGGTAACAAAAAGCCCTTGTAGATTTATTAGGCTCCATTCACACTAGCGCGTTTTTTGATGCATTTTGCAGAAATGCACGGGAATTTTTTAACATGGGTTCCTATGGAACATGTTCACATCAATGCCTTTTTGTACCTCTGCATTTTTGGAAAGGGTCGGGGACTTTTTTTCATGCAAAATGCAGCGTTTTGCATGTAATAGAATTCAATGGACCAGCATCAAAAACGCAAGTGCAGCGTTTTTGCAGCGTTTTTACAGCGTTTTTGGCGTTTTTTTTTTTTTCTTTTTTAAATTTTTTTTAGACTGTATACAGTATACAGAAAAAACTGTAAAAAAAACAAAAAAAAAAACGCAAAACGCGGCAAAAACGCTGTAAAAACGCTACAAAAATGCTGCTCAAAAACGTGGCAAGCATCACTAGAAAAAACACTCAAAAGCAACATGCATAGATGTGAATCGAGCCTTAAACCTTTTTTTTTTTTTGGTTAATTCTCCTTTAAGGTGGTGTGGCAGGGGGCGTGTCCTATGCCTACATACATTTGCTAGTAGGTGTCCCTCACTCCCATCACAAAATGTTGGGAGGTATGATTTTGCTGCTGCTCCTTCAATGTCCAATCAGCAGGTTTGAGGTGTGTTCTTCTTCAAGCTGTGCTGCTGTTGCCATGGAGGTCAGTGACATGGCTGTACTCTCTGGCAGAGGTGCCAGAATGGCACAAGAATGGCTGAAGCAGAATTACAAATGCTTTGGCAGGTTTAACAGTTTCCATCTACATATTTCTGGTGTGTATTTAGCTGCTTTATTGGGGTTCCACCTTAATACAGTATCCTGCTGGCAATTGGAAGAATCTGCCATCCGTTACTGGGAAACCCAGGGAGCGCATACGGATGCTTGTTTGCCAGCGCTTGCTGCTCTAATCCAGGGGTTCTACTCCTACAGTTTCCTTTTCCACTTGATTTTTTTTTTTCTCTCTTGCCAGCTTTTCTTTACAGCAGGTAATACACAAGTTCTTCTACTTAGAAAAGAAAATGCATTCACTCTTAGACCCCCCTCCCCGAGCAATTATAATAAAAGGTCTGCAGATTTGCATGCAGGCAGAACATAGCAAAGTGGTACGCTGTTGTGTGCCCACAGAAATAGGAAAAATGCCATTAATGTGAACACAAGAGAGGTGGTGACTGCCGGTGTCCTTCCCAGGTGGTGAGGGACTTCTGCATGCGCAGAGGGAAAGCCATCCAGTGTGAATGGTGTCTGAAAACACAAAGCGCAAACTCCTGTCTCCCTGCACTAAAAACACAATCTCGGTAATTATAGCCTTGGGCTTTTAGAATGTTTGGAGATGTCACATCTGACTATCGCAGAAAATTGCAGCGGTTTTATCTCGTTCGGATAATCTCTGAGGGACCTCTAACCACTGAACTGCACCAGTTTTACTTATTGAGCAGCAGGTAATAAAAGAAAAAAGATTGTATTGGAATTAAAGCAGCAATGAATAACAGAGATTGTATTTATTGTCAGGTGCCACAAATTATTGATATCATGATCTAGCCTTTGTAGCCTTTTTTCTACAGGGAGTGTTGGATCTACCCATGAGTATTGGTGTGCTGATCTCAACAGCTTCTTCAATGGCTGCTGGAAGTTAAAGTGAAATGCCCTGTACACACGACCGGTTTTGCCGTCGGAATAAACTCTGAAGGTTTCCTGCACCTACAGACATCCACGATCTAACCAGTGGTGGCCCGTCCATTGGGGGTGCCCAGGCGCCGCCCCCTCTCTCACACCCCTATATGCATGATGGATAGATTCATGCATAGCAGGAATCTATCCATTACCGCCGCGGCCCCCTATTCATGCACCCGGCCCCTTTTGGGTCCCCGGGCGCTTGAATTACAGCAGCAGGGGATTATTTTGAAGCACCTGATTAGAGCCAGAGGCTGTTCAACCACTGATCCTCAATCCGGCCAATAAAAAGTGGGTGTGAGACCCGTTTTCCAATTGTCTGAAAAGAGAAGACTCCCGATTGGCCGCCCAGGAGGGACGAAGGAAACGGAAGCCGCCGCCGCGGAGAGCAGGAGAACGGGAGGCCGCCAAGCAAGAGGAAGCCGCCGTTGCCATGGAGAGCAGGAGAACGGGAAGCCACTGAACAGGAGAAGCCACCGGTGATGGAGAACAGGAGAATGGGAGGCAGGGGAGCAGGGGGAAGTCGCCGGTCATAGGGTAAGTGCTACAGACTGACCGACCGACGGGGGGTTGATTTGGTGGCATACTGTTTGCTGCCCCCAAAAAAAAATTTCCACCAGCTGCCACTGGTTCTAACACTAACCTATCTAGCCCTGTGAAGAATAAATCAGTATACAAACCTTTTTTGAAGCTGATCCGGTCTGGTCTCTAGCAGCGGAAACTCTGCAGAGGACACGGCCGACAACAGTTGTGAAATGAATGGGGAGGGACGTCACCTATAGAGTAACTATGGGGCTTCCGTTGTCGGCTGTGTCCTCTGCACCCGCCTCCACAGCAAACCGGCCGCTGACAGCTCGGCATGGGATAGGGTCGGATCGGATTGGCTTCAAAAAGGGTATGTATAATGATTTCTTCTTTACAGGGCTAGATAGGTTAGTGTTAGATTGTGGATGTCTGCAGATGTAGGGATTTAAGTGTTAGGGTAGACTTACACTTTAAGAAACATACAAATATAGAAGCCTTTTTTTTTTTGGTTGTATTAGGGGTACATGCGCACTGGCTATTAAGTCCATGTGCATTAAATCTTGGCACTTTTGGGTGCCCAGGAAGCACAGGTGCAGCATTCAGCCTCGCTGCCAACAGCCTGTCAAAATGGTTGACAGGCTGAAATACATGGAGGCTGGTCACTGTACCAATTAGTACTTGCGTTAGGGCTACATGCAATCAGGGACATATGCCTGAGGATGCAGAATACCTGTGTTTGGAGTATATGTCTCTGAACGCATATAGGCCTAAACAAAAAGGCGAACTAACTCCCTTTACCCTCCTGTCCCCCCAGTCCTCACTATAGGTACCTCTGTGGGTGATGAACTGTCAATGTCCACGCAGCTGGTGTAGCAGTCCAGGGATTTGAAATCCTTGCACTTCTTCCTTTTTTCTGTAGGGCTTCCAGGATGGATCAGAGTGATTCTGAATGGTCAGCACCAGCACACCGGCCAATTGGAATCACTCTGATCCATACTGGAAGCCCTACAGAAAGAAGGGGAAGAAGAGGAGGATTTCAAACCCCTGGCCTGGACCATTACACCGGCTTCATAGGCACTGACAGCTCATCACCCATGGAGGTAAACACAGTGGTTGGGTAGGGTCTTGGGTGTTAGTTCACCTTTTCATTTTAAACCCAAATTTTGCTATTCTGACAAATATGATTGTCAGTACATGGAAATAACACTCTTTGGATAGGATGTATTTCCAGTATTGTTCCCTTGTACAGGATTTTGAAGTATATATTGTTCCTTATTAGATAGCACATTACATTTGTTGATATGGAGGAACTAATAGCACAGCTGTGTTTCAGGAATGCTGTCTAATGCCTCGTGCACACAATGAGATTATCAGAAGAATGAACGTCCATTTTTTTGTTGCATTCTAGTCTCCTTATCGAAAATGAAGAGGTTACCAAAGTTATGAAAATTCTTATACGATAGAAAAAAAATTTTGAAGTGATGTCATGGATTGAAAATGTATTTGTATTGTATTTTCGGACAAGGCCTGTACTAATTAAATAAAAATTTTACATAGTTACATAGTAGGTGAGGTTGAAAAAAGACACAAGTCCATCAAGTCCAACCTATGTGTGCGAGTATAGGTCAGTATTACATTGTATAACCCTGTATGTTGCGGTCGTTCAGGTGCTTATCTAATAGTTTCTTAAAACTATCGATGCTCCCCGCTGAGACCACCACCTGTGGAAGGGAATTCCACATCCCTGCCGCTCTTACAGTAAATAACCCTCTACGTAGTTTAAGGTTAAACCTCTTTTCTTCTAATTAAAACTAGTGGCCACGTGTCTTATTAACCACTTCACATCCGCGCTATGGCCGAATGACGGCCACAGCGTGGACGGCCTCCCCTGTGCACGTGCCCTGCAGGGCGTGTGCCGAGCGCGCTGTGATCACCGAGTCACTGAGACTCGGGTGATCACCGATAACCCGAGTGATGACAGCTGATCACATGATGTAAACAAAAGATCGGTAATCGTTTTTTTTTCTACTCACGCTGGCAGCGTGAGTAGAAAAAAAAGCCGATCACCGGCTCGGATGTGAGGGACATCGGTCCTGAAGTGGAAGAGGCACATTTGCCTCATCAGTGCCGCTTAACAGTGCCAACAGTGCCCACAAGTGCCACCTATCAATGCCCACAAGTGCCACCTATCAATGTCCACAAGTGCCAGCTATCAATGCCCACCTGTAGTGCCAATCAGTGCCACCTAGCAGTGCTGCCTATCAGTGTAACTGATCAGTGCCCATCACTGCCACCCATCAGTGCCCATCACTGCAGCCTATCAGTGCCCATCACTGCCGCCTCATCAGCGTACATCAATGAAGGAGAAAAATGACCTGTTTTAAATTTTTTATAACAAAATATTTAAAAAAATAATTATTTTTTTTTTAAAAATTCAGGTTTTTTAATTTTGTTTAACAAAAAGTAAAAACCGCAGAGGTGATCAAATACCACCAAAAGAAAGCTCTATTTGTGGGTTAAAAATGATAAAAATTTCATTTGCGTACAGTGTTGTATGACCGCGCAATTGTCATTCAAAGTGCGTCAGCGCTGAAAGCTGAAAATTGGTCTGGATAGGAGGGGGGTTTAAGTGCCCAGTAAGCAAGTGGTTAAACTCCCTTCCGCAAAAAAGTTTTATCCCTATTGTGGGGTCACCAGTACGGTATTTATGAATTGAAATCATATCCCCTCTCAAGCGTCTCTTCCCCAGAGAGAATAAGTTCAGTGCTCGTAACCTTTCCTCATAACTAATGTCCTCCAGACCCTTTATTAGCTTAGTTGCCCTTCTTTGTACTCGCTCCATTTCCAGTACATCCTTCCTGAGGACTGGTGCCCAGAACTGGACAGCATACTCCAGGTGCGGCCGGACCAGAGTTTTGAAGAGTGGGAGAATTATTGTTTTATCTCTGGAGTTAATCCCCTTTTTAATGCATGCCAATATTCTGTTTGCTTTGTTAACAGCAGCTTGGCATTGCATGCCATTGCTGAGCCTATTATCTACTGGGACCCCTAGGTCCTTTTCCATCCTAGATTCCCCCAGAGGTTCTCCCCCCAGTGTATAGATTGCATTCATATTTTTGCCACCCAAATGCATTATTTTACATTTTTCTACATTAAACCTCATTTGCCGTGTAGTTGCCCACCCTATTCATTTGTTCAGATCTTTTTGCAAGGTTTCCACATCCTGCGGAGAAGTTATTGCCCTGCTTAGCTTAGTATCTTCCGCAAATACAGAGATTGAACTGTTTATCCCATCCTCCAGGTTGTTTATGAACAAAATAAACAGGATTGGTATGGTACGAGAAAAATTTTGGTGTTTGTCCCTTCGGATAATATCAGATGAACTTTGGTGATTGGCTCTCGAAAGCTGTGTACTAACCATCAGATTATCATACGATCGATTAGAAAGTGGTATTTTTCGTCCGATTTTCTGATTGTGTGTACGGGCCTTAAAGCTGTCCATAAACAGATGGAAATTTTGACCAGCTGAGCAGAATTCATTCTATGGATGGTCTTCCCAGTCAGCCACAACTGGCTTGACAAAAGTCAATCTTTCTAACAAATTTTTGTCGAAGGAGCCAGATGGAAAACTCTAGGCTGAATAGTGCCTGCATCAGGGCTGCATCTATGGTGGGGCTGCGGTGGGTGTGTGACCACCCCCCAGAGTTTAGTAGTGCTCCACCAGGTCCTTACTGTCAGGACCAGTGCACAGGGTGAGTGCAAAGTGCCCTGCCCAGGGCACACATAGCACACAGGATCCCTACAGCTGTCTGTTCAAAGTGTCCCTAGAAGCAGCTGGTTATTAAAGGGTAACTCCACTTTTGTGGGAAAAAAAATAGCATATAAAAATAAAATATATATATAGTATATACAATTGCGACTCAAGTCATAATGTAATTGAATTTTTTTAAAAATGACCTTTCCTTTTTAATCTGCAGCTCTGTATTTTCTGTAAAATGCAATGCAATATGGCTACCTGGAGGTGTTCTGTACACAGAATGTGTACAGATCGCCCCCAGAAACATAATTTACTGCTTGTGTGATTGGCTCACTGATTTTCCCAGAAGTCTGCACTAAGATACAAGTCAGATTTTCTGGCATCCCCAGCAGAAAAAAATTACATTTTTGGTGAGATACTTCCAATAAGAAATCACGTCTAAAGGGATGAAGACCCTGCCATTTTCCTCATTAGAGCCCTGCAAGTGGTGCAGCAGCTGATTTATAATTATAAAAACCACTCCCATTAGATACACTTTCCACATGAATGCAGACAAACACTCAGTGATTTCTTCAGAATAACAAAAGTTAGGAATCTGCAACAACAACAAGTTTGATAAAATCCTTGTAATGTACATAGCTTTCCCAGAGGGGATTTTTTTTTTCTCAACAAAAGTGGAGTTACTCTTTAAGGCAATGTATCCAGCATGTGAGAGCCCAGTAACCAATGGGCAGCTCACTCTGCAAAGATAGCTGGCTGGTCACATGATGGAGTGTCTGACACAGATATGCAAACCTGAAAGGGACAGATAGGACTGCGAATGAGAGACATGGAGGGGTATAACTGAGAGACATGGAGGGGTATAACTTAGAGACATGGAGAGGTATAACTGAGAGACATGGAGGGGTATAACTGAGAGACATGGAGAGGTATAACTGAGAGACATGGAGGGGTATAACTGGGAGTCATGGAGGGGTATAACTGAGAGACATGGAGGGGTATAACTGAGAGACATGGAGGGGTATAACTGAGAGACATGGAGGGGTATAACTGAGAGACATGGAGGGGTATAACTGAGAGACATGGAGGGGTATAACTGAGAGACATGGAGGGGTATAATAGGGAGTCATGGAGGGGTATAACTGAGAGACATGGAGGGGTATAACTGAGAGACATGGAGGGGTATAACTGAGAGACATGGAGGGGTATAACTGAGAGACATGGAGGGGTATAACTGAGAGACATGGAGGGGTATAACTGGGAGACATGGAGGGGTATAACTGGGAGACATGGAGGGGTATAACTGAGAGACATGGAGGGGTATAACTGAGAGACATGGAGGGGTATAACTGAGAGACATGGAGGGGTATAACTGAGAGACATGGAGGGGTATAACTGAGAGACATGGAGGGGTATAACTGAGAGACATGGAGAGGTATAACTGAGAGACATGGAGGGGTATAACTGGGAGTCATGGAGGGGTATAACTGAGAGACATGGAGGGGTATAACTGGGAGTCATGGAGGGGTATAACTGAGAGACATGGAGGGGTATAACTGAGAGACATGGAGGGGTATAACTGAGAGACATGGAGGGGTATAACTGAGAGACATGGAGGGGTATAACTGAGAGACATAGAGGGGTATAACTGGGAGACATGGAGGGGTATAACAGGGAGTCATGGAGGGGTATAACTGAGAGACATGGAGGGGTATAACTGAGAGACATGGAGGGGTATAACTGAGAGACATGGAGGGGTATAACTGAGAGACATGGAGGGGTATAACTGGGAGACATGGAGGGGTATAACTGGGAGTCATGGAGGGGTATAACTGAGAGACATGGAGGGGTATAACTGAGAGACATGGAGGGGTATAAGTGAGAGACATGGAGGGGTATAACTGGGAGACATGGAGGGGTATAACTGGGAGACATGCAGGGGTATAACTGGGAGATATGGAGGGGTAAACTGGGAGACATGGAGGAGTATAACTGGGAGACATGGAGGGGTATAACTGGGAGTCATGGAGGGGTATAACTGGGAGACATGAAGGGGTATACAGTGTCTTGCAAAAGTATTCACCCACCTTGGCTTTTTACCTATTTTGTTACATTACAGCCTTTAGCACAATGTTTTTTTTTTTAATCTGAATTATATGTGATGGATCACAATAGTCTAAGTTGGTGAAGTAAAATTAGAAAAATATATACATAAAACAATTTTTCAGAAATAAAAAACTGATAATTGGCATGTGCGTATGTATTTACCCCCTTTGTTATGAAGCCCATAAAAAGCTCTGGTGCAACCAATTACCTTCAGAAGTCACATAATTAGTGAAATGATGTCCACCTGTGTGCAATCTAAGTGTCACATGATCTGTCATTACATATACACACCTTTTTGAAAGGCCCCAGAGGCTGCAACACCTAAGCAAGAGGCACCACTAACCAAACACTGCCATGAAGACCAAGGAACTCTCCAAACAAGTAAGGGACAATGTTGTTGAGAAGTCAGGGTTAGGTTATAAAAAATATCCAAATATTTGATGATCCCTAGGAGCACCATCGAATCTATCATAACCAAATGGAAAGAAGATGGCACAACAGCAAACCTGCCAAGAGATGGCCGCACACCAAAACTCAGACCGGGCAAGGAGGGCATTAATCAGAGAGGCAGCACAGAGACCTAAGGTAACCCTGGAGGAGCTGCAGAGTTCCACAGCAGAGACTGGATTATCTATACACAGGACAACAATAAGCTGTACACTCCATAGAGTTGGGCTTTATGGCAGAGTGGCCAGAAGAAAGCTATTACTTTCAGCAAAAAACAAAATGGCACGTTTTGAGTTTGCGAAAAGGCATGTGGGAGACTCCCAAAATGTATGGAGGAAGGTGCTCTGGTCTGATGAGATTAAAATTGAACTTTTTGGCCATCAAAGAAAACGCTATGTGTGGCGCAAACCCAACACCTCACATCACCCAAAGAACACCATCCCCATTGTGAAACATGGTGGTGGCAGCATCATGCAGTCGGGACTGGGAAACTGGTCAAAGTTGAGGGAAAGATGGATGGTGCTAAATACAGGGATATTCTTGAGCAAAACCTGTACCACTCTGTGTGTGATTTGAGGCTAGGGTGGAGGTTCACCTTCCAGCAGGACAATGACCCCAAACTCACTGCTAAAGCAACACTTGAGTGGTTTAAGGGGAAACATGTAAATGTGTTGGAATGGCCTAGTCAAAGCCCAGACCTCAGTAGTAAACGGCAAAAGAGAAAACAAAAAAATCTTCTCCCTGCAAGTTAAAGCAGTAGTTTGCCCTGCTTGGTCATTTTTACCTACAGGTAAGCCTGTAATAAGGCTTACCTGTAGGTAAAATTAATATCTCCTAAACCTACACGGTGTAGGAGATATTCACCCTGCATGCAGCTGCTGACGTCAGCGGCGCATGCGCTCCGAAGGTCCGGCGGATCGGGCCGAAACGGAGGACTCCCGCGTGCATGCGCGGGAGTGACGTCATCGCGGCTCTGGCCACCCATAGGGCTGTAGCCCCGCAAACCCAGAAGAAACGCAGAGTGAACATGTCAGCGCCCTCAGCGGTGATCGGGCAAGCTGCGGGAGCTTCATTCTAAGGTATTTCATAATGTGCTAGTATGCAATGCATACTAGCACATTATGCTAATGTCTTGCAGGCTTTTATTTATTTATTTCTTTTTTTCAGCTGTTTACTTTCGCTTTAAGAGCATAATGTGTTAGTATGCATCACATACTAGCACATTATGAAAGACTTACCTGAAAACAAAGCCCTCCAGGGGAGCTATGTCAAGGCTCTCCTGGGGCTTCCAGCTTCACCTAGTCTTCCTTCTGGGTAAGCGGGCTGCGGCTTTTTGACTGTTCGAGCCTCGATGACTTTACTTCTGCGCATGCGTGCAGGAGTCACGACTGCAGCACGGCTCTCTCTATAGACGGCACGCCTTCAATTGAAAGCGCAGTGCGCCTGTGCCAGTGACATCACCGGCGCTGCTAAAGTAAATGTCTCCTAAACGGTGCACATTTAGGACATATTTACTGTCCCTACAGGTAAGCCTTTAATATAGGTTTACCTGTAGGTATAAGTTACAAAAAGACCTTTACTTTCACTTTAAACGCAAACACTCCATCACAGTCTGTTCTGGAATCATACCCACTGTGAGTATGTATTATTCTGCCATGGCTAGAACACTCAGTAAAGAAAGGTTCATGCTTTTGCTCCCCCTGTAAAAAATTCAGACTTGAATGATAAGAATTTTTTGTTTAAAAAAACGAGGAAAAAATTATTGGAAAAATGTATTTGAGAAGGAACGGGGATTTAACAAGCACGCATGTAGCCACCACCATGTACAAGCTTCTTCCTTGTGGGCTGAGATGATGAAGAGAGAGGCAACAGATGAGACTGTATCCCAGTATCACCTGTAGTAGTGTAGTCCAAACTCCAAATCAGATTAGAAATAACAGGTACTATGTGAAAAGCCTAGAAAAAGTGGTAAAATTCCTCGCTGGGAATAGAGTCTAAAGCCTTGTACACACTATCAGATTTTCCGACGGGAATTGTGTGCTGACAGACTGTTGGCCTAAAATCTGAAAATCTTCCTCGGACAATTGTTGTCGGATTTTTCGCAGACAAAAGTTGGATGGCAGGTTTATAAATTTTCCGCGGACAAATGTCTGTTGTCAGATTTTACGATCGTGCGTACACAAGTCCGTTAGACAAAAGTCCAAAGTGCAAACACGCATGCTTGGAAGCAAGGATGAGCCAGAAGCGGCGGTCTTGTAAACTAGAATTCATAATGGAGAATTAACATTTGCGACGCAACAAATTATGAAATCTCGAAATGCAGCGCATAATTCTCTTCTTCTTTAATGGGCTAATAATGAAGCTGCTTTGCTGGTGATACTGATGGAGTTCTGCCAAACGTATTTTAAAAGGCTTTTATTTTCTAGTGATAACAAGAATAATATTATTATGCTTGTTTTTATTTTTTTGTTCAAGTTACCACAACAACATTATCCCGTAGTTTTTAAGATCAAAGATACAATTACGTTGGTGTCCCTTGTTAATTTTACTTTGTATTTTTTTAAATGTAACTGCCTACTCCCAAACTGTCATTTGAAGTAAAACACATAGCCAAGTATTATTCTCCACAATTTTTTTATTGTGCATTAAAAAAAGAAAACAAATACACATCCAAAAATCTAGAAAATATACCAAATCAAATCATTATTCAACCACAAAATAAAATAAAAGCCTCATGCATGTGTCCTGCTTCTTAATATAGGGGGTCAACAATGCCAAGAGTTGGTGGAATCAGGGGTCCGTCATCTGGAGATAATTACGATAATCATCCGGATTTTTCTCCTGGAGCTCCCGCAGTAAAGGCATATGACATAACTGGTCACGATTAATAAAATAACCAATTTTTGGTCCAAGAAATCCTCTTCCTCCTGTTCCTGGACTTGGCTTGGGTCAAAGCAATAACTCCAAGGCCAATAAACAATATAACACGTTATCTCCTCCGATTCAGCAACATGTCTGGTTGATGAACGGCCGTTCAGAAATTAACTGAAAAGCGCAAAATGAAAAGCGCAAAATTTTCTACTAACACGAAATTAGCAGAAGGAGCCCAAAGGGTGGCGCCTGACAATTGAACTTCCTCTTTATCGACTTGTAGTACGTCTAGTACATCACTACGTTTGTGTTTGTTGGCCGACAATTGTGTACCGTTTTTATGCAAGGCAAAATCCAGGCACACGCCCTTCGGACAAAAGTCTGACGTTTTGTCTACGGAAAATTCAATCGTGTGTACGAGGCTTAAGAAAGAAGATGATGTGTCTGCTAGACTTTTCCTGAAGCTTTTTGAATTCACATTGCTAAAGGATACCATAATCCATAAATTGTGATCCAATTTGGTTGTGGAAGACCTGATTAGCTAGAGTAAGTTGGATGCCTAGTACATCACAACCCAGATGCTGAAACATTTCTCAGATGGGGGCTACAGTACTGGTGCTTCTGTAATGAGTAGAATAAGTGTTGGGGTGCAGGCATTGTTACAGAAAAAGTTTGGTTGACATGCTGCATACCTACACTGCTATAACCATCAGCTTCATCGGTCAGTGGTTACTGGATATCAGGTCCATTGCACCCATTATTTTATTGACACTACATTACACAACACTACAACATGCCATCTCTTAAAAGACCATTGGAAATGACTGGACCAGTCACTACAATGTGCCATCTACTGGAAATATGCTGGATCAGTCAGTATATCGTGCCATCTACTGGAAATACATTGCACCAGTCACTACATTGTGTCATCTATTGAATAAATACACTGCACCAGTCACTACGATGCGACATCTACTGGAAATATGGTGGACCAGCCACTGTGATGTGTCATCTACTGAAAATATGGTGGGCCAGTCACTACGAAGCAACATCTACTGGAAAATTGCTGGACCAGTCACTATGATGGGCCATCTACTGGAAATACACTCCAACAGTCACTAAAATGTGACATCTACTGGAAATACAATGGACCAGTCACTACAATGTGGCCAGGGGTGTGTTGGAAGTCAGCACTCTATCGTGGATCTTCTCTCTGAGATTTTAGAGAATAGTGTTGCAGGAATGGATATATGTACAGAAGCATTTAGGACTATTAGTACAGCTAAGAAAACAGAAGTTCTATTACATAGATGCATTTCTTCTCCAGATTCTTGGTGCCTTGAAGCCTGCTAATTCTCTTCTACAAGCTTACTTAGTGGACCTCTGCAGTGCTGGGGAGGTTATCATGGTCTCTGTGCAGACACTGAAAAATAAGCAAGGAACATCCTTTATGGACTCAGTTTGACCCGACACATAATCCACCCCCTACAAAGCACCAGGGAACAATGACCAAATAGCTGACGGACAGGGTTGTTCTCTCAACCCTTGGTCATGCTGAGACTGATTCCTCCAAAACACAGTCAGTGCCACTAAAAAAGAGCCATTATAGACATCATGGACACAGTCATTGTTAAAATTGAAACTCTGGGCTACGTGAAGGCCATACATTGCCTTCTCAATCAGTCAAGTTATTTTCTAGATCTGGTGCCTTTGCATCCTCTTCAGCTGCTTTAAGTCTTAAAATGTGCTGACAGCCCGTGAGAGGAACTTGTTGTAAAGCCCATGTTGGCCAAGAAATTCCCCACAGAGATGGACATGTCTGCACACATGATGGAGGATACAGGGGTGTATGGACTGTATGAGACTGCTTTGGTGATTGGGGTATCCTCATGTGTGCGTTCATTCTCCAACACCATTCTGCCATAAAATGATGACAGCAAATAAAATTCGGTGATTTTGGCTCATGAGGAAGCAATAGCCAGCAATCCAGACATGGACGAGTTTTTCAGATTTTTTTCCAAAAAAAGCAGGCTTTTGGTAATAAATCTGAATGGAAAATTGCTAAAATTTTACTGGGGGGAAGGAATAAAATCAAATCAAATATGATTAAACCAGTTTCAAATAGTTAATATTGCTCTTCATGTTAGATTTGTTCAAGCACTTTAGGTTCATTATTACTCCATCTATGTGAATGTACGTGTCTGCACTAAAACATAAAGA
Organism: Lithobates septentrionalis; assembly: GCA_037952835.1. Taxonomy (NCBI): domain Eukaryota; kingdom Metazoa; phylum Chordata; class Amphibia; order Anura; family Ranidae; genus Lithobates; species Lithobates septentrionalis. The sequence continues at coordinate 4,134,519 of JBBDGP010000257.1, forward strand.
CCCAGGATAGAAATGATTATTTCTCCGAGGTCGTGACACACAAAGAGAAAATGAAGAACTGTTCAGACACATACAACCACACAGATAAAACAAAGGGATGAGGACAGGATCCCCCCAGACTTTTATTACTGCACCCCCGGATCAGACAGGCTAGATGCAGCCATGGTGTGCATCCAATCAGAATCTGATTCAGATTTTGACAGATGGGTAAATTAAGTGAAATCTTAATGTGCAAGGCCATGGCCAACTTAAGGCTTGCTGATACCCATTTCTTTAGATGCAACTGGGTCCAAGGACCCATTCACACTACAACACTGTGTGCCGCAATGCACGCAGTTTGATGCTTTAAGGCAGGGGTAGGCAACCTCGGCCCTCTAGCTGTGGTGAAACTACAAGTCCCATGAGACATTGCAAGACCTTGACAATCACAGGCATGACTCCTAGACACAGAGGCAAGATGGGATTTGTAGTTTCACCACAGCTGGAGTGCTGAGGTTGCCTACCCCTGCTTTAAGGCTTTTGCCATGTACACACGAGTGGAATGTCCAACAGAAAAAGTCCGACGTATATTCCGATCGTGTGTATGCCCCATCGGACTTTTCACATCGAAAATTCTGACGGACCTGGAAAGAGAACATGTACTAAATTTTTCTGATGGAACCAATTCCTATTGGGAAAAAAGCTCATCTGTATGCTGTTCTGACGTGCCAAAAACGGCGCATGCTCTGAAGCAAGTACGAGACGGAAACTATTGGCTACTCGCTATTGAATTTCTGTTTTCTAGTCCCGTCCTACGTGTTGTACGTCACCGCGTTCTGGACTGTTGCAATTTGGTGTGACCGTGTGTATGCAAGACAGCTTGAGTGGAATTCCGTCGGAAAAACCTTCAGAGTTTATTCCGACGGGAAAACCGGTCTTGTGTACAGGGCATTACTGTGCTAGGCAGCCCACTTAAAATGTAATGCCCTGTACACATGGTCGGACTTTCCAACGAAATATGTGCGATCGGAGCGTGTTGTCGGAAATTCCGACCATGTGTGGGCTCCATCGGACTTTTTCCATCGGAATTTCCGACACACAAAGTTTGAGAGCAGGCTATAAAATTTTCCGACAACATAATCCGTTTGCGTAAATTCCGACCGTGTGTGGACAATTCTGGCCAGGTGTGGACAATTCCGACGCACAAAATGCCACGCATGCTCAGAATAAATAAAGAGACGAAAGCTATTGGCTACTGCCCCATTTATAGTCCCGTTGTACGTGTTTTACGTCACCGCGTTCAGAACGATTGGATTTTTTGTGCGACCGTGTGTATGCAGTACAGGTTTGAGCCAATATCCGTCAGAAAAAATCCATGGATTTTGTTGTCGGAATGTCCGATCAATGTCCGATCAATGTCCGATCGTGTGTACAGGGCATAAGAGCTGCAGTACACTTTAACACAGGACAATTTAGTGCAGGCTACATTATTTTATAGAGCAGTGCACCTCAAAACATACCATATTCAGAGTTACTGCGCATTGCAGTAACAGGCACATTTTAACATGCATTACCGCAATGGCCAGGTGTGAACAGTATCCTAAGGAGTGATCTGTAAGTGTGTGCTGCTAAAATCTGTCCGCTAAGCATTTTGTACATAATTATGCAGGCACAGTTTTATCTGTGGTTGCTGGCAGCCATTAGAAGAGATTTGTGAAGATACAATCCCATTAAGTAAATCCAAAAGAAAAAAAGAATAATCTGACTTTACCAGTACATACTGAGACCACACAACATGCACCGGGAAAGTCATACTATTCCTTTTCATTTCTATTTCTATTATTTATGGATGTGGTACCAGGGTGATCTTTTTAATTTTTTTTTAAATATAATCACATTTAGTAAATAGAATCTAGGAAATGCTGTGATTATACATTCTGGAAACTAGGAAAGCATTCTGTTGACACGGACTCTGTTACACGGACACAGCTGTGTCTGAGAAATGCTTTTTCTGTGCATGCTGAGAACTGTCAGGATATTTAATAGACACAAATGAGTTATCTAGGCAATGGATAAGGGGTTCTGTATATACATGATTCATTCAGGGAGCATGCTTTAGGCACGGCTATATTATATAATAGCCATGTACAGAACGGTAAAATGTGTTTTGTTTCGTTATCCAACACAGGTTTAACTGGATCGACTGTTGTCTTTATTCAACCTTACCAACTATGTAACTATGTATTTACATAAATTTGTTTAGTTGAATTTGTTTAATTCATTTTCGGATTTTTTTAGTGTTAATTCGAACTCAAATCAATTCAAAATTTCCAAATTCAGTCGAATTGAGTTCAATTCGACTAATTCAATTGAACTAATTCAAATTTATTCTATTCGAAATTTGAATTTTGGAAGATGGTGATATTCTTTCTATTCCATTCTATTCTATTGTTTTTTCTATTCTATTCTTTTATTTTCTATTCCATTATTTCCTTTTCTTTTTTATTCCATTCAAATTCAAACTTATTCTATTCGAAAATTTGAATTTCATGAGATGTTCTAGTCAATTCTCTTCTTTTATTTCCTAATCAATACTAATCTATTTTTTTCTATTCTATTCTAATTCAAATTTATTCTATTCAAATTTTGGGAAACGGTTCTATTCTATTCTATTGCTTCTTGAATTCTATTCTATTCTTTTATTTTCAATTCCATTCTTTTCTATTCTATTGGAATTTGAATTTATTCTATTTGAAATTTGAATTTCAGAAGAAGGTTATGTTCTTTCTATTTTCTTCTATTCTATTCTTTTTTTCCTAATCTATTCTTTTTTATTCTCTTCTTTTCTATTGTATTAAAATGTATTTTATTTGAAATTCGAATTTCAGAAGATGGTTGTATTCTTTCTATTCTACTTTTATTCTATTCTATTTGTTTATTTTCAATTCTATTTTTTTCTGTTCTTTTATATTCTATTGTGTTCTGTTTTATTCTATTCTTTAACCTCTTGCCGACTGCCTGCGACAGAATGGATCCCCTGCGCGAATCGCCGTAGCTGTACGGCGGCCGATTTAAGGGGTATAGGGGGCGCGCGCGCGGCGCGGTACTGAGGAGGCAATGCGTGTGCCCGGCGGCCACGATGTCCACCGGGCACACGCGATCGCTCCTGACAGAGCCAGAATGATGATCTGTAAACACACAAATCCACGTTCTGACAGGGGAGAGAAGACAGATTGTGTGTTCCTAGTATATAGGAAGACCGATCAGTCTCCTCCCTTAGGCAGTCCCATCCCCCCCACAGAACACACTGAGGGAACACAGTTAACCCCTTGATCACCTCCTAGTGTTAACCCCTTCCCTGCCAGTGACATTTATACAGTAATCAGTGGCTATTTTTAGCTCTGATCGCTGTAAAAAAATGTCAGTGGTCCCAAAAAAGTGTCAACAGTGTCTGATCTGTCTGCCACAACGTCCCAGTCCCAATAAAAATCATAGATCACCACCATTACTAGTAAAAAAAATTAAATAAATCAAAATGCCGTAAATCTATCCCCTATTTTGTAGACGCTATAACTTTTGCGCAAAACAATCAAAATACGCTTATTGCGATTTTTTTTTTTTTTACCAAAAATATGTAGAAGATTACATACATACATCGACCTAAACTGAGCAAAGAATTTTTTTTTTAAATTTGGGGATATATTTATAGCAAAAAGTAAAAAAATCATGTTTTTTTAAAAATTTCGCTCTATTTTGTTTATAGCGCAAAAAATAAAAACCGCAGAGGTGATCAAATACCACCAAAAGAAAGCTCTATTTGTGGGGAAAAAAGGATGTCAATTTTGTTTGGGTACAGCTTCGCACGACTGCGCAATTGCCAGGCCCGGTGAGGAAGGGGGTAAATCCTTCCGGGGCTGAAGTGGTTAATTTTCTATTGTTTCCCTTTATTTTCTATTCAATTTTTTTCTATTCTTTTATTTTATAGTCTGTTCTGTTTTACTCTATTATATTCTATTATTTTATTTTGTATTCTATTCTTTTCTATTCTATTCTTTTCACTTTTTTCCATTATTTTCTATTCTATTTTATTCTCTTCAGAAATTCGAATTCGATTCTAAAACTATTAGAATTTGATTCAAAAACTATTCAAATTCGATTTTAAAACTATTTGAATTGGAATTTCGTCCGAAATGTAGTTTCGTTATTTCAGATTCGTTTAAATTCGTTAACTTTATTGTAATGCGGAAATTTGGATGTATCGAAAAATTTGTCAACCACTTTTGATGCACCAGGAACCATAAGTACGATCACAAGGAATTGCCAAACTACCACCGATATGTTTGATTATCCATTAGAATTCAAACTATGAAATCAATATTGGACAATAACTGGACAACTTCAATACAGTTTATCGATAGGTTGAACTGCAATATAATCAAAACAAGAAAAACAATGTAAATTTTATAGAAAGCGCTAAAATTTTTCCATCATTACATTCAATTTGGGGAAGTTTTGATGCCATCTGCTTGAGGTTGATTAATATCACCATTTTGTGGCTTTGAATGCTTTGCATATTCGACAAAAAATGTAATCCAAAAGTTGACTGCTCCATAAAAAGTGTAAGGACGGTTTAAGAAGAAAAACTGAGCTTCCAACAAATTAAATATTGTACAGGTTACAAATTTTTGGCCGCAACGCACCATAGTTCATTGCAATGCATGTATGTTGCTTTAGTGCCTTGGGGTGCAGTGTTAATTTTAGTCTTAGGACTAAAATGGCATTTTAGTTTTAGTCCCATTTTAGTCTTCTACAATTGTTTTAGTTATAGTCGTATTTTAGTCGACTAAAATGTTTTAGTCATTTTAGTCGACTAAAATGTTTTAGTCGTTTTAGTCGACTAAATTAACACTGTTGGGGCGTTATTCAAAATGAACGGTACTGCAATGTGTCAATGTATGTACCATGTATTGTTCCAATTTGCTTGTTGATGTGAGCATTACCACAACATATAGATATAAATTCACTCTCAAAGTTTTCTGAAAGTTTAACCTACAAAATGAAATAAAGATGTAGGACCTAATTCAGAGAGTTTTACTCTTTATAGTGCTCGCTTTCCAGTGTGTGGAAATCCTCTAACTTAAACTGAACTCAAAAGACTGATGGGATAGACCATCAAAAGAACGGGTAATAATGAGGATTTCGGAGCTCCTAAATAAGAAATCCTCATTGTTAACCCTTCTTTTGATGGTCTATCTATCCCATCGGTCTTTGTTTTTCTGAAAGTTTTCCTACCCTTACTGCCCCATCACTAAACTGAACCAGCCAACCCTCACCCTTCTCAGCTACATACTTACCTAGTTCTGGTACTCAGTCCAGCTGTGTCTCCCCACTATGTTTACCTTCAACTAGCCATCCACTTCTTTCTGCTGCCCACGCATGCACAGTACAACCACAAAGCCCTCTATTGGGCTGGGAGACAGTCCCCATATATATCTATTGGGTTCTACTGTGCATGTGCAGGCAGCAGGAAAAAAAGCACCATCTGTCTCTCGAGTCTTCTCACAGCCCCCCACAGGAAGAGGAGGTCCTTCTGGCCAGAGGTAATGGTGGTACACGGAGCATTAACACTAATGTAAACTAGCCTTAGGCTACAGGCACATGGGCATAATAAAATAATACCATCTACTCTCAATCTTTCTGTCAGGAGCTGTCAGAAAAAAAATCAGTGTAAAAAAATTGTGCATATTGCGCTTAGAGGGGTATGTGGGTAAACTCATTCTTTTGCCTAAAATAGTCAAGTGTTCCAGCCAATGTAATGAAATTACGCACATATGCGCGTTTATGCCAGTACGCTCCTCCCAGATTGCAGGTTTGGGGCAATTTTTATAGCCCTACACCAGTGGTGGCGAACCTTGGCACCCCAGATGTTTTGGAACTCAATTTCCCATGATGTTCAACTACAACGCAGAGTGCATGAGCATCATGGGAAATGTAGTTCCAAAAACATCTGGGGTGCCAAGGTTCGCCATCTCTGCCCTACACATTGCTCTAAAACACGAATCTAAATGCCACAATGTTCATGGACATGTTGGCACATATAAAGTTGTGTTCAAAGGCATAAAAAAAAAAAAAAAAGAATGTGTCTAAAACCAGTGTCTTTTTCTACCAGTTTGCATTAGGCCCCAAAGTGTTATTAGACCTTCATGGAAAAAAATACATGTAGCAGCATATGTGCTTTTGAAAGTCTGACATGGTTTCTGCTCAAAAGGTGGCAATTTTCTGGTGCTGGAAGTATAGGTATGCTTGCATCCAGAAACCCCGTGATTGAACAATCTATTGAAGGACCTGAGCTTTGTATTGGCAGATTGGGGTGTGCTTGTCCTCCAACTTTCAGAAAGTCCAAATTCAAATAAGCAAAGCACTGGAACCTTTTTATAAAGAAACTGGATGTACCTGCCAGCATCAGTAAAATCAGTCTGTATATGCAGTAAAGCATGCTTGTTATACTTACTGTGGAACCTAAGGAGTTAATCCTCTGCATTGTGTAAAAAGGTGGTTTGATCCCCTCTTCTCTGATCTTTTTCTTTCTTGGCAGAGTGCATGTGATCAGCACTGTCCAGACAGGGGTCAGGGGTCATGCAGCCTCATAGGACAGTCAGAGAAGAATGAAAACTCCTACAAGCTTTAACCAGACACTGATAGAAATCACAAGACTGCTATATACACACACTGTAAAAAATATTGTGCTGGGTCTTTTTAAAAAAAATTAAGGCAACTATTTGCATCAGCTCTTTAAGTACTGTCAACTAAACTTATTTTTGTCTGACTCATTAGACTTTTCATGTTTTCAATTTTGTTATTTTAAGTAAAGTCAACTCAATTTTTTTCAGTTTATAGACAATAGTGTTTTAAGTTAGGAATACATACCTTATCTTGTCTGGAACTATAATTTTAGGTAAAGCCAACTCAATTTTTCCAGTTTATAGACCATAAGTTTAAGTAAAGCTGAATACATTTTTCCAGTTTATAGACCATAGGTTCAAGTAAAGCCATCTCAATTTTTCCAGTTTATAGACCATAGGTTTAAGTAAAGCCAACTCAATTTTTCCAGTTTATAGTAAAAGTTTAAGCATGCGAACGATAATTTGTTCAATGTGCATTCTATACCTTTCAATGACATTGCGTGGCTTTGTAGTGACTTGGAAAAATTCTTGTCACTGGTGGCGCTCTTTTGTCCTGATGGGCCTCAAACGCATGGGAACTGCCTTGTGCAGGCTTTCAAAGTTCCTAAAGACGTCAAACTCTCTTAAATATACAGCATCAAAACTCGTGCAGTTGTAGGTTTGGCAAACATACATCCCACAATTTCAGTCACATGAAAATATATATATATTTTTTAAGTAAATGTAACTCAATTAGAAAATGGAAATGCACATACCTTAAAAGTTTTGTCTAGATTACTCAATATTATACGTTATATTTGTAAATGTAAAAGGTGTGTTTTAAGAACTAATGAAAATTAAGTAAGGTACTTAAATTATCAATTATTTTTATGTTGAAAATCATAATTTTTTTTGGTAAAATTACAAGCCAACAGAATCATTTTTATCAGTGTACTTCTGATGAGCAAAGGTATTTAGCAGCTTTTTTTTACTAAAATAATAGCATTTCCATGTTCTGTGCACTGTGGAAGACCAGATATAGTGAATTCAGGGACATGGGTTAAGTAACACTTTAAGTTTAACCCCTTGCCGACCGCTGCATGCAGATATATGTCGGCACAATGGCAGCGGTGGGCAAATGGGTGTACCTGTACATCCCCTTTAAGAGCCGGGGATAGCAGGCGCGCACCGTGTACAGCGTGACCGTGCCCGTGGGACCGGCGGACTCGATGTCCGCCGGTCTCCCGGCGATCGCGTCACAGAGCCTCAGAACGGGTAAGTGCCTATGTAAACAAGGCACTTCCCCATTCTGGCTTGTGTCATGCCACAGATCACCGCTCCCTGTCATCGGGAGCGGTGATCGCTGTCATGTGACTTGAAGCCCACCCCCCCCCACAGTTAGAATCACTCTCTAGGACATACTTAACCCCTTCATTGCCCCCTAGTGATTAACCCCTTCACTGCCAGTGTCATTTACACAGTAATCGGTGCATTTTTATAGCACTGATCGCTGTATAAATGACCATGGTCCCAAAATAGTGTCAAAATTGTCTGATGTGTCCGCCATAATGTCGCAGTACCGATAAAAATTGCAGATCGCCGCAATTACTAATAAAAAAAGAAAAGTAAAAATGCCATAAAACTATCCCCTATTTTGTAGACGCTATAACCTTTGTGCAAACCAATCAATATACGCTTATTGCGATTTTTTTTTTTTACCAAAAATATGTAGAAGAATATATATTGGCCTAAACTGAGGAAAAACATTTTTTTTATATATTTTTGGGGGGTATTTATTATAGCAAAAAAGTAAAAAAAAAAATGCATTTTTTTTTAAAATTGTCGCTCTTTTTTTGTTTATAGCGCAAAAAATAAAAACCGCAGAAGTGATCAAATACCACCAAAAGAAAGCTCTATTTGTGGGAAAAAAGGACGTCAATTTTGTTTGGGTACAGCGGCGCATGACCGCGCAATTGTCAGTTAAAGCGACGCAGTGCCGAATCGCAAAAAGTGCTCTGGTCAGGAAGGGGGTAAAATCTTCCAGGGCTGAAGCAGTTAACCTTAGACAGGTTCACTTTAAAGTGAATGCTGCATCTCTGCTCAAATAGAATATCTACTTCATTAAGCTTTGTCGCCGTGCAAGTGAAAGGCGGAAGATTGCTGCTATACAGCCAAAAACAAAGGCCAAGGGGAAACATTATCCAGTGTTGCAGAATAATTAGGCCTAAATTATACTTGAGTTTATTTCCCTTTTTAGAAATGTTAAAAGAGCAGTAAAGAAACTGCATCGCTAAAAATATTTTACAGTTAGTTTCTATCAGGCACATTTAGTGCAAAGAGCAAAGCTACAATGCAAAGTTCAGTAGCTTGTAGAAACCAATGAGATTTCTCCTTACTGTACGAGTATCTGTAATTGAGCAGTTTTGTTTGGTTGCTATGGGTTACTGCAATTTGCTCATTGCCTTAAGCTGGTCATACGGTATACAATATTCTTATTCAATTTCCTTTAGGTTAACCTTCAATTATGTAGTGCAAGGACCTGTCTGATTACATACAAATTGAAAGTGTTTAGGTTTTACCTCATATGATATGGTTTTGGTAAATCTAAAGGAAAATTGCACAGGAAAATTGTATAATGTATGGCCAGCCTTACTCCACAATAGGGCTGCAATTAGCGATTATTTTCATAATCGATTAGCTGGCAGATTATTGTTTCGATTAATCGACTAATTGGATAAAATCATTTAAAAAAAAAATAATATACCATTATTTTGTTTTCATTACTGACAATGCAGTGAGGGGGCTGGCCCTGATTGGGAGAGGGGACAGTACTGGGGGGTGGGAGGGAGTTAGCTAGTTTGGAAACCAGGCGTTATGCCGCGTACACACGAGCAGACTTTTCGACCGGACTGGTCCGACGGTCTATCCGACGGACTTTCGGCGGACTTCCGATGGACTTTCCTAACGAACGGACTTGCCTACACACGATCACACCAAAGTCCGACGGATTCGTATGTAATGACGTACACCGGACTAAAATAAGAAGGTTGATAGCCAGTAGCCAATAGCTGCCCTAGTGTGGTTTTCGTCCGTCGGACTAGCATACAGACGAGCAGATTTATCAACCGGACTCGAGTCTGTCGGAAAGATTTGAAACATGTTTTATTTCTAGGTCCGTCGGACTTTTGGGAAAAAAAAGTCTGCTGGAGCCCACACACGATCGAATTGTCCGACAGAGTCCAGTCCGCCGGACCAAGTCTGCCAGAAAGTCCGCTCGTGTGTACGCGGCATTAGAGGGAGTAGGTTGGGAGGGAGGGAGTTTGGAAGAGAAGAATGTGGGAGAGGAACCGGACCAGAGAGGGGTTAAGATAGAAAGGGAGTTCAGTTGGACAAGGGACCAGACCCAAAAGGGGGAGTGGGCTGGGGCAAGGGACCGGACCAAAGCGGGCTGGAGGAACCGGACCGGAATATGGGAAAGAGAGGTGGCGGCTCCGGACTGGAGTGTGGGTGCGAGAGGTCTGAGTATTCCTGAAACTGACACCAATGATGGGGCACTATTCCTCCCAGAAACACCAATGATGGGGCACTATTCCCCCCCAGGAACACCAATAATGGGGCACTTACCCTCCAGGAATACCAATGATGGGGCACTTACCCCCCCAGGAACACCAATGAGGGGGCAGTATTCCACCCCCAGGAATGCCAATGATAGGGCCCAAAATACTTATGATGGGGCACTACCCCCCCCCAGGAACACCGTTGATGGGGCACTGTCCCCCCCCAATGTTCAGTGCCCCCACAGCAAGCAGTTTGCTATGGGGGCACCTGAGCCGAGTCACAGCTCCCTGTATTCATTCAGACATGGAACCCGGCCCTGCCCCCCTCTCTCTTGATTGGCTGACTGACTTTGATAGCAGCAAGAGCCAATGGCACCACTGCTGTGTCTCAGTCAATCAGTAGGAGTGTCTCGGATGGCCAAGGCACTTGTGGACATCACTGGAGAGAGATGGGGCTCAGGTAAGTGTTAGGGGTGCTGGAGGGTGGCTGCTACACACAGAAGGTTTTTTATCTTAATGCATAGAATGCATTAAGATAAAAAACCTTCTGTATTTACAACCACCTTAAGCTCTTGGTCAAAATAGCAAAACTAGCTAAGGCTAATACCTAAAGTAAAAGTCCAGTTCGAAAAAACAAAAATTAAAGCCGAGCTCCACCCAAAAGGGGAAGTTCCACTCTAAGCACTCCTCCCCCCTCCCCTGACACATTTGGCACATCATTTTTTAGGGGGGGAGCGAGTACCTAGTTTTGACAGGTACCCGTTCCCAGGCCTAGGCGATCTGAGCGGAAGTTCTCCTCTTCCCCTCCCTCCTTGCAGTCTTCTGGGACATGTCACAAGTCCCAGAAGATTTGATGCTGCATCCATCTAGGTGAGTATATATGTTTGTTTTTATACAATTCCGAACTTCTATTTTAAATTTGCTGGACGTTTCAAATTTTGCTATACTGCTAAGGTTCACTTACCAAAGAAAGATACACAAAAGGAGAAAAAGTTCTACATGTAAAGAGCAGGTATTACAACAGTTTGAAACAGATTTAACTTTATCAATGGGAATTATCTTTATGCCATCAATGAGAGACAAGCATAAAATAACATTGAGCCCAATACCATTTAAGCTGATATAATTAAGTGAATAAATGCTTAAACAAATTATGTTTAAAAAACATATTTTTGGCAAAGACTTTACACATAATGCCAGCTTTTTCTTTTTAAACCAGGACAAAGTTTGGAGTTTTAACAAACTTGGCCACAGTCCATCCTAATTAACCCTACGGGATTTAGCGGCTAGGAAATCGCTGCAGGAAACAATTGTTCGCTTGTTATTCTCTTTATGAAACGTGTTGACCCAACTCGGGACTGTATCCCTAATTTTGTTAGGTCTGACCACGAGCTCCAGTTTATTTGGATTTCCACCTCTTTAGTAGAAAAGATTATCTCATTTGCTGAAAATCCTATTCACTATTGTGCTTTGCTTCAAGATAGCTTGAATGTGTAGAACATCAAGGGGAAATGTGTTCACTTCTTCCATCCACATAGGAAATTACTGCATATCTGAAGTTAGGTGTTATAGAAAAAAGTGTTTAAGGTTCCAGGGAACTTTGCACACAGCACACATGGAGTCAGTTAGTAGTAAGCAACACATTTTAAATTGCATCTGTTGGTATGGATAAAATATTATTACAGGTACTTATATAGTACCATCAATTTAAGCCGCACTTTACATATATATTGCATATTCGCATCAGTGCCTGCCCTCAAGAAGCTTACAATCTAAGGTCCCTAACTCACATTCATATGTAGCGCACCCCCTAAGGAACCTCAAGTAGAAAGGGATCCCCCACCATGTACAGCCAGGCACACCGCATTTCCACAGCACACTTGAGGCAAGGAACAGTCCAGTGCTTTGTTTTTTGTATTTTATTATGGGTTTAACGTGGATAGAGAGAATGGTAATATGGGATGCCCACATGACATTAGTAGAACTTTTCAGGGACAAACTTCTTCTGTACAGCTATTTACACTCCTCAGCTTCCTCCAGGACAACACTTGCTTGAAGCACTACAAATTCCACCAGCTGGCACTGTTCAAAAGGTAGAAAATGCCCTGTACAGGCAAGGACCGCAGGCCCCTTGTTTGTGTAGCAAAGTCCTAGTGCCCAGCTGTCCTTCTGTGGCTACTGATCCCAGCACCACCTCTTCAGGCACAACCAGCTAACCTGGCTACCACTGCCCCTTTCTCCAGCCCTCTTGGCTAAACTTCCGCAGTCCTCCCAGACTGACTCTGCATCCATCTTAGACTGCTCTCACCCAGTCCTCTCAGGCTGCCTCTCAGTCCTCCCAGACTGTAACACTCACCAGCCCACCAGGCTGCCTTCCCCCCTGGAGATTTGCCTGGCAGTGTTCTCCTCCTGCTGTCCTTCTCCTGCTCCCGTGCTTCCGGTCAGGACAACCCTGTGTGTTGTGAAGAGGGTCCCTTCCACACCCAAGCCCCAAAACCCAAGGTCACCCCCCCAGACTAGGGGGTTACCCTCAAGGGTATCCACCCGAACTGCACTGCCCTAGCTGGACTGACCCTAAGTATTTGAGGGGCCTACCCCTGCCAACCCATCTGTTGGGGATTGGTCAGGGCCCTCATAAATATTCCAAGCAGCTCCTCCTCACCTCCACTCCCATTCTTCTGGAAGGTTCCAGTATGTTCCAGAAGTAGGGGGATGTCTCAGAGGTGCTGGCTGTGAGTCATCCAGCCCCCCCTGAGTCATTCACCCTGACCCAGGAAAAACACATAGGCTTGTCTGCCAGCCAAGCCTAAAAAATATTCCTACACTAACAAAAACCTATTCTAGCACACTAGAGGGTGCTACACATACATACACTTACTAGGGCCAATTTAGATAGGAGCCAATTAACCTACCAGCATGTCTTTGGAGTGTGGGAGGAAACCCACACAAGCACAGGGAGAACATGCAAACTCCATGCAGGTAGTGCCATGGTTGGGATTCTAAACAATGGCCCTAGTGCTGCTAAGCAGAAGTGCTGACCACTTAACCGCTGTCATGTTTTGAGTCTCCACAACAACAATTGTCACCCAACTGGGTGGGCTCAGGCTCAGAGCACTGCGCCCTGAGCCCACCCTTTTTTTAAGCCAATTAGAGCCTCAAATTGAGTTTGACACCCCTGCTGCACAATATTCTAAAATATTTTCATAATTTACTTTAAAACTGTTTAAAGGAAATCTGTACAGATGAAGTATGTAGTATGTCATTGCTGACCCCCTTTATGAAAATACTGGCTGTCATACTAATCCTCTGGCTTCAGTACTGCAGATTAGTAGTTCTGACTTCACTCTGACGTTCCCAATCCGCATGCTTGTTACAGGTCAGTGTTTTAGAGTCTCTCTTGATGGCAGATGTAGCCAAGCAAGTAGCGTTTTCAGAAGAAGCTGTGCATTGTCATCTTCAGTAATTCTCTCAGTACAGGTTTTCTCTTACCTACAAATATGTCTTTGGACTGTGGAAGAAAAAAGAAACAAGCAGCGCAATCCAATACAAACATGGTGACAAATTGGGACTGGTAGACATTTGTAAAGTGAACCACTAGAGATTTGGTTATCTTTATACTTGACCTACACATTCCATGCATGCTAACAAAACAGAACAGTACTTAATAATGATTATTATATCTTAGTGGATGGAGCCCTGTATCTAATAAATGCCCTGTTTACAGCATATTTCGGATCTTCTCAGCACAGCAAGTGTTAGTGGGTTGTTCTCTCTGAAAAGAACATAAATTTGTGGCCCCCTTGGCCAGATTTATCCATTGCAGTACCAGGAGGTTAAAGAAGAAGTAAACTTCCTCTGCAAACTTTTACCTATAGGTAAGCCTATAATAAGGCTTGTCTATAGGTATTGAAAATATCTCCTAAACCTGTACAGTTTAGGGAATATTTCCAGTGAATGCAGCCAGTGACATCACTGGCGCATGCACTCTGAAGGAATGGCCCACGTGTGGCGCTCCCTCCGAGCCCGTGTCGTGAGCAGCTCCTGCGCGCATGCGCGGGAGTGACATCATCATGGCTCCAGACAATCATAGCTGTGATTGGCCAGAGCCCGCGAACCCAGAAGAAGCCCGGGAAAGATGTCGGCCGTGACAGAGGTGTGCGGGGACCACTGCAACAGCTTCATTTTAAGGTATGTATTTTATAATGAGCTAGTATGCTATGCATACTAGCTCATTATGCCTTTGTCTTGCAGGTTTTTTGTTTTTTTTTTTGAGAATTTTTTTTCTTACTGTCTTATTTTTGTCTTACTGTGTATTGCCAAAAGGCACAGTAATTCAATCCATGGTGCAGTTAGAATGGCATTCATTTAGAATGGCACCCCAATGCACAACTACAGTAGTTGGCAACACGCCTGTGCTGCAACTCACCATAGTGCACACACTATATATTGTGGTACGCTGCATCAAAAATAGAGTTACATATTTGTTTTTGTGTATTAAAGTGCACTTACTACCCATTCAAAATAAATGGGCTACCTTAACATGCACCAACACGTTAAAGTGGAATTAACCCATCGTTTTAACAGTTTCAAAAAATAGTTACATTCCCAGCATGTGACGGCACGTGCCACATGCTCTCAGCCAAACTGTCAAACCATCAAATGGCTGGTGTCCTAACTGATCACATGTGCTGCATTATGGCAGTTGAAGGGCAAACAGAGGCTAAGATGGTAGCTTCCTTGGCATAAAACAATAGGAGGGTTTAGTTCCACTTTAAAGTGAATGTATAGCCAAGCACAGTGACTAAGTGGTTAGCACTTCCGCCTAGCAGCGCTAGGGTTGTCGATTCGAATCCCAACCACAGCACTACCTGCCTGGACTTTGCATGTTCTCCCTGTACCTGTGTGGGTTTCCTCTGGGTACTCCAATTTCCTCCCACACTACAAAGTCATGCTGGTAGGTAAATTGGCCCTAGTATGTGTATGAATGTGAGTTAGGGACCTTAGATTTTAAGCTCCTTGAGAGCAGGGATTGATGTGAATGTACAATATATGTGTAAATTGATGGTGCTATGTAAGTACCTGTAATAAATAATAAGACTTTTTTTCTGTTTTGGATAGAGTGGGAATGGGCTTGAACTCCTACCAGGTTATTTTTTTTTGTCTCTGCCCTACTGGAGAGATTTTCCTTCACCTCCTGTCCTAGAGGGGCAACAGAAAGTGAAAGGAAATCTCCCCAAATGTATTTTTATTATTTTTTTTATTTATTATAGGTACTTATATAGCGCCATCAATTTATGCAGCGCTTTATATATTGTACATTCACATCATTCTCTGCTCTCAAGGAGCTTACAATCTAAGGTCCCTAACTCACATTAATACATATACATACAAAGTCCAATTTAAGCAGGAGACAATTAACCTATCAGCATGTTTTTAGCCGACCAGAGACAGTTTGAATCTCAGCCAGTTCAGCAGGAACCAGCTGAGATTCAAACCATGTATGGGCAGGCTAGTTGATCGATCAACTTGGGTACAACCAGCCTGTCTGATTTTACATGCGATTATTGCTAGCGGCTGTCATAGCCGCTAGCCAAAATCACTGTATTCTCCCAGCGGGGACAGCTTGCAACCCGTGGTTTCAGGAAATAAAATCGCTCATTCTATGGCCAGCCTTTGGAGTGCGGGAGGAAACCCACATACGCACGTTAAGAATTGAGGTTAATTCTTATCTTAGTCTGTTGTCACCAGAACAGTTGTCCTAATATGATGATTTCCACTCCTGCTCTGCTGAAGTCTAAAATGTTGAATTTACCATGACAATATTCACCAGAACAAATAGAGAGAGTAAGTCAACTACTCTGGGACACAGATGGCAATAACAACTTGACAGAGAGTCGAACCCCTCAGCATTCTAAACCTCAATAGAAAAGCTTTGCCTTTACATACACTTTAAAACATGATAAAATGTTGGGTAATACACATTCATTAAAGCAACGCATAGGGTGAAAGGATCCTATAGAAAACTGTATTTTGGAACAAAATGAAAAAGTAACCTTATGTGTTTTTAAGTACCAATTGCTGCCTGCTCATTACTGCCACTGTCTTCAGTATGGCCCCACAGCACCCCCCAACCCCTACATTTTCCCAAACAGGCATTTATTAAACATCATACTCTACAATTTAATACATTGGTCTCGGTGACCACTTGAGAGATGCCAAAATTGAAATTTGATGCAAGGGGAGCCATGTCAGTGCTTGAATATATGAAAAGTCAAAACTTGAGTTGAAATTTGTAATCCTCCTGGAGTACTGCTGAGATTAATTGAAACGCGTGTCAGTGATCTGCAGGAATCATTGCATTTCAGCAACACATACAGTAGGGTTGTCTGTAAAAGTTCTGTTTTATCCAGGTCATGGTATAGCTGTAGTTGGTCATATTAAATGGAGCATAACAAAAGTAGTCCATTTGAATGTGGCTAACTACTATGAATAAGCTACAGGGATAAGTGATACATGTTCTGCTAAATAGAGATATATGCTTTAATTAATTTATACTAATTATAATTTATTTACACATTATATGGTCTATAGTATTCCTCTGGACTAAATTAGTAATGTAATTCCCTGCCTACGTCCATGATATACATAGCTTCATTTTCTTACCAGGTCTTAAAGACACACTTATGCTGTGGTCAGTTTGGGTGGAAGTTTAAACTCTTATGCCCCGTACACACGGTCGGATTTTCTGACCGAAAATGTTTGATAGGAGCTTGTTGTCGGAAATTCCGACCGTGTGTGGGCTCCATCACACATTTTCCATCGGAATTTCCGTCACACAAAATTTGAGATCTGGATCTTAAATTTTCCGACAACAAAATCCGTTGTCGTAAATTCTGATCGTGTGTACACAATTCCGACGCACAAAGTTCCATGCATGCTCGGAATCAAGCAGAAGAGCCGCACTGGCTATTGAACTTCCTTTTTCTCGGCTCGTCATACGTGTTGTATGTGACCGCGTTTTTGCCGTTCGGAATTTCCGATAAGATTTGTGTGACCGTGTGTATGCAAGACAAGTTTGAGCCAACATCCGTCGGAAAAAAATCCATGGATTTTGTTGTCAGAATGTCTGATCGTGTGTATGGGACAATATGCATTTATATATATTGTGAGATGAAACTAGAGGACTGAAAGAAATTCACACAAACATAGTAAGAGTCAAGGCCACAGGGTTAAATTAGAACTAGAGGCAAAATTTTATTTTTCATTTTGGATAGAGTAAGAGAGGGTTATAACCCCTCTCAATTTTTTTTTTCGCCATCTGTGTCCCATTGTGGAGATTTCCCTTCACTTTCTGTCCCAGAGCCAAACAGGAAGTGAGAAGAAATCCCTGCAAATTAGGCCGCTCTCACACATTCAGGTCCACCTGTCAGTTTTTCAGACGGACCTGAACGGACGCTCCATTCACCTCTATGGAGTGACGGATGTCATCGGTGACATGTCCGCTGACATCCGATCCGGTAAATGCAGACGGATGGAAACCCTATTTTCCATCCGTCTGGTGGATCGGATAAAAACGGACAAGTGGTTCTATTTCATCCGATCCCCCTTAGAGGAGAGCGGAGCACTGACAGGTCCGTCCCTGCACAGTGAGCAGAGACGGACCTGTCATCCGCCGGCTCAGCGGGAATCAACAAATTGATCCCTGCTGAGCTTACGGAGTCTGTCAAAAACGGACAGCCTCGTGTGAAAGGTGCCTTAAGGGAATTCCGTGGGGACCCCCAGGTCACTAGAACTAGTGTCCCCATTGGAAGATTTCCCCTTTATTACTTTTCTGGGGACAACCCAAAATTTGTGATTTTTGTTTACTTTCAGATTCAATGATAATGGTAAACAGGACAAATAGAGAGGGTGATACTCCCTAACAGGGGCATAGACAGCAATAAAAACTGACGGGTGTTCTAACCCCTCTGCGCTCTATCCAAAACTAAAAAAAAAGTTTTGCCTTTAGTTATACTTTAATATATGCTCTGTTAGTGATCTTCCTGATCATTCTTGTAAACTTGTAATCCCATGAGCCTGAGGTCTGGCAACGAGGATAGCGCCATTGAGGAACCAAAGGTGGAGTATCGGTGTGGTTCCATAATGGCAAGCCTGTGGGAGGAAGCTTTAAATTTTAGTAATATGGTCCTAGAAACAAACAATGTTTACTTGGTCCCACGCTGACAGAGATATAACCATAGTACTGAAATGTGGATAACCAAGGGTGATAACCAACTTTTTCAGTTCTAGATTCTCTATAACAGGTGACAGAAAATAGTGACCCTATGAGAACCACCTCCACAATCTGATAAGATTCTATTGTTTTTTTATTATTTATGGGAACCTTTAAAGCCTAATACACACGATCAGAAAATCGGACCAAGAATACTGCTTTCGAAGTGATCATACGATAATCTGATTGTTAGTACACAGTTTTCGAGAGCTGATCACGACAGTTAATCTGAAATTATCCAAAGGGACAAATATTAAAATTTTTCTCGTATGATACCAGATGTACAATCTTCGATTAGAGCCCTTGCACACTGGGGCGGTTTGCAGGCGCTATTGCGCTAATAATAGCGCCTGCAAACCGACCCGAAAGTGCCGCTCCTTGCATTCCAGTGTGAAAGCCCCGAGGGCTTGCACACTGGAGCGATGCGCTGGCAGGACGGTAAAAAAAGTCCTGCCAGCAGCATCTTCGGAGCGGTGAAGGAGCGGTGTGTATACCGCTCCTTTACCGCTCCTGCCCATTGAAATCAATGGGACGGCGCGGCTATACCACCGGCAATGCGCCTCTGCAGAGGCGCTTTGCGGTGGTATTTAACCCCTTCTCGGCCGCTAGCGGGGGGTAAAACCGCCCCGCTAGCGGCTGCATACCGGCGGTAAAACGCCGCTAATAATAGCGGCGTTTTACCGCCGACGCCGCCCCCGCCCCAGTGTGCAAGGGCTCTAAATCACTATAGTATTCTTACCCAAAAAATCAGAAGACCAAAGCTGTGCAGGTTTGGAAACGAAAGAATATATTTCAATACAGTACAACACATTACATCACTTCCGAAGTTGTATTCTGTAGTATGAGTAACCTCTTCATTTTTGACTAGCATGCAAAAAAAATGGAAGATCATCCATCCGATATTCTCTTTGTGTGTACGAGGCTTTAGGCTCATTCACAGCAGCTCACAAACTGAAACTGGTGTGGGCTGGTGTCCATTGTGTAGGGCCAGTGCTTTGTGTTTTTTTATTGATCTGTGCAGATCAACATCTCAACTTATGTTGTGTGAATAAGCCCTTAGAATGGTAACACAACAGCTATCTGTCAGGAAAATCTTGTCTGGGCAACATACTCTTCCCATCAAGATCTATTGATTGAGTAATTTCCACAGTCTGAGGTCACCCATAGGCACCGAGATCATCGCCCCCTTTTAAGTAAGGTGGACCAATCAACAATTACATGATCAATATAGATATCTTCTGGAAGTGCATACAAATAATAATCAGGCTAAGACTGCCCAGTTTTCGGCCAGATGAAGCAATGAACTTTCATCTCTAGTATGTCCTTGTCCTGCTTGCTTTTCTATCTGCAGAACATTTGATTGAACAGGTCAGAAAACCTGTTGCTATTGCTCACCTATAAGGGGCACCAGAAACACCTGCCAGTGCCACTTTTGTTCTTCTTCTCTTCTGACAAACTGGAACATTCTGTAAAACTGAACATTGGTGTTCATAATGAAGTGGCAGCGAGGGTCAGTTTATGTGGCCATAGTTATGTGCGTAGTAACACTGATTTAGAATTTCAGCTAAGAATAATTTTTCCTTACATTTCATGTTGAAACTACTTGTGACAGGCTACGGTGAGACACAGAACTCACTTACTTCCCCTTCCCATCTCAGATGTGCTGATTAGTGAGACAGAAAAGGGAACCGCAAAGGGAAAACTCCAAACTGCAGAAAAACTGAAGTTTTGCATAAGGTTTAAAATATACATTTTGCAGAACTTGTCTTGTATCTAAAATGTAGGTTGACTTTTAAAAGGTTAAATGTTTGTGTAACGGAAATATTCGCTTGTGACGCAATATACTGAAATTATATGTACACTGTGTAAGCTGTAATTGACACACTTGGCATCCAGACGAGAGTCGGGTCAGGTGTCCACTTTGGCCAAAGTGGAATAAAACTCCCTTAATCGAGTTCTGTGTCCAGCAAAGTCATTTACTGATATTCTGCCTGCTACTTCAATGGGACCATAGACGGTCATTACGTTCACTAAGGTTTTTAGGAAGCTAAAAGCTGAATGTTAAACACCACGCAGTGGAATATTTCTTTGAAAATAATTCAATGTTTGTCTGCATACATCCTGCATAATTACCTGAACCTTGATATTAGCTGGAACAGGGAGCATGCTGATGAGAGGAAGTAAGTAAAGTTGATGACTTGTGCTGATGCTCTTTTATTGTTCAAATAGCATATTGTGGGTGGGGAAGTGACGTCAATGTATTTCATGACTGTAATAGAGAAAGTTGTATCTTCCTTCACCCACCACCCTTCTTACATATGTGATTTTTATCTTTGTAGTCTTTGGAGTTTTAAAGGCCAAGTTTAGCCTTTACATAAACTGGCCTATGCAGACAAGGGGCCCCAGTAGTTTAAAATTCACTTTGCCATTTGTAAAAATGTTATGCAAATTCTATACCTGTAGGCCTTTTCTGTCACTCATGATGTCTGGCCAAAATACTTCAAATGTTTACATTCCTACGTTCTGGTCATTGGGCACTTGCCCCCAGCATCACAGGAGTGAGTGCACTTCATGATTCATAAGTTGGGCATGTGCAATGCACTCTCCCCCTTCTAGCAAAGACTCTCTAGTCCCTGCCAGAATTCTCACAAGGTCGTAGAATCTTTCTATCTTATACTCTGGGCTACAACAAAATGGTTACTGAGTCTCCTTCTTTGAGGACAACTAAAGAGATTATCACTTTAGTTGTCCACAAAGAAGAGGGCTTAGCAGCCATTTTGTTGTAGCCCATGTTCTGGAAATAAGCCAGGAAATAGAATGTAAACATTAGGAATACTTTGGCTAGGATTAATGGGTGACAGAAAAGGCCTACAGGTGTGACATTTTCATTAAACAATAATTTTACAAACAGCATTTTGTTTTTTAAACTACCAGGCGATGCTGTATCCTGGCCTAGGCCAACAAGGCCCAGGCCTAGGGCAGCACTTTTCAGGGGGGCAGCACGGAAAGAGTCCCCGCCAGCTTGCGCTACACTGTTAGTGTAGCATCAGTCTTATGGGGCGGACTGGGTTGAGAGGCAAATTATTCTAGCGCCCCCATAAAGCGGCCTCACTGCTTCCGGTATGTGGGCAGCTGGCATTCTGCAACTGTGGGTGCACCAGTTCTAATTTTGACTGTCCTCTCATCCTGGACCACAAACCTTCCTCACTGTGCTATAGGTTTTCTGCTGCACCATTGGCATTGTTATATCTTCTTAGTCCTCTACATAAAATTATCAGAAATTTGTGCTTAATGTAGAACTATAGGCAACACTTTTTTTTCCATTTTGGATAGAGCAAGGGAGGGTTATAACCCCTGTCAGTTAATTTTTTACCATCCCTGTCCCATTGCAGAGATTTCCCTTCACTTCCTGCCCCATAGTCAAACAGGAAGTGAGAGGAAATCTATGCAAATTAAGGGAATCCATTGCCCCCCCCCCCCCAGGCCCTCAGAACTAGTGTCCCCCACTGGAAAAATTTCAAGACGGGTCTTAAACAGC
The DNA here is from genome assembly GCA_037952835.1 of Lithobates septentrionalis. Lineage (NCBI taxonomy): Eukaryota > Metazoa > Chordata > Amphibia > Anura > Ranidae > Lithobates > Lithobates septentrionalis. The sequence goes on from JBBDGP010000257.1 coordinate 4,156,527, forward strand.
AAGGGGTGTGGCCTTGACAGGGAGGGGTGGACCATATTTAAATTACGGGGTGCACAAGTTTAGTCAGGCCTAGGGCAGCACAAAACCTAAATACACTACTGCTACCAGAGCCTCTTGTTGGCATGGGGCAGTTTAATGCAAAAGGTGAATTTAGCCTTTAGGAACAGTACATAACATTCTTATCCACTAAAAACAACCAATATAAGAAAAACACATGGTTTATTTTGAAACCATAAGGGATAACAAATTGTATTTAAATAACTGGATGTCAGGTTCATAATTCCTACACTTGAAAATGTCCAGAAATATGGCAATTTGTCTGCTGTCAGAACATGTTTTGTTTGGTTGTAGATAACCACACTGATCCCAACCCTCTTAGCTGTTCTTGGAAGCGTTAAAAACCTTTCTATATCAGGGAGGAATAGTTCACATACCTCTATGTGATTTGTAGCAAATAGAAGTCAGTTTTGTGTTTTGGCACAGCCAGTCTCCAAGGTTGTGCAATTAAGATAAGAAAAAGAATCTTGTTTCCTAATGCAGATCTCTCCAACATAGACTCACAAGGGTGGCACCATCTAAATTCTTGAGTAAGGGTCATAATTGACGTATACATTTTAGTCTGAAGGCCATTACTAGAGCTTAAGTCCAGAAGCCAAGGCATTCATGGTTCATCTCAAGGTCAAGCATGTATCTTTTCAAGTATAAGGAGAGTAGACCCATAGTGATCAATCTACCAGAATCCATATATTTAGATCAATTTTTTTCAATGCATAGTGCCAATGCTCTTGTCAACTTCTCTTCTCCTTTGATAATTATACCTATTCTCATTTTCTCCTTGATTTGATACTTTACATAATAACACAATTGTGTTATTATATCAGAAATCTAATAACAATTGCAGCACATGAAAGGCATCACCAATGCCACATAAGGACCAGAAGGCCTGTGTGTGGTCAATTATTGTTTTAATGCACCAAAAAATGTACATTTGTAACTGAAGCTGGTGATGTCAGAGGGACTGCAATTTGATAAATGTTATGTAGATAGTGTAGCAAACTTTGTGGCGCCGTTCAAGCCAAAAGAGGCCACTTCCCTGGATCCACTGGAAGACAGGGTGCCAGGGTGTCTGTGTACCACTACAGAAGGTTAACTTATATGAATAGAAGGATCAACGCTCTCCCAATCAGTCCGTGTAGACAGAACATAAGAGGCGGCTTAGTCATAGGGTTTATATGGTCTAGCTTAGTCTATGACTTATGCCCCGTACACACGGTCGGTTTTTTCCGATGGAAAATGTCCGATCGGAGTGTGTTGTCGGAAATTCCGACCGTGTGTGGGCTCCATCGGACATTTTCCATCGGATTTTCCGACACACAAAGTTTGAGAGCAGGATATAAAATTTTCCGACAACAAAATCCGTTGTCGGAAATTCCGATCGTGTGTACACAAATCCGACGGACAAAGTGCCACGCATGCGCAGAATAAATAAAGAGATGAAAGCTATTGGCCACTGCCCCGTTTATATTCCCGACGTACGTGTTTTACGTCACCGCGTTCAGAACGATCGGATTTTCAGACAACTTTGTGTGACTGTGTGTATGCAAGACAAGTTTGAGCCAACATCCGTTGGAAAAAATCCTAGGATTTTGTTGTCGGAATGTCCGAACAAAGTCCGACCGTGTGTACGGGGCATAAGCCTTGGTGGCCGGGGCGTGGTTTTTGGCAGAGACATGTAGGCTGAGGCCACCTCTTTTTCTGTCTACACGGGCTGATCGGGAGAGCAGCGATCCTTCCATTCATATGAGATATCCCTCTTGGGTGCCATATTTCCTTGCTCCTATTTCCTCCACATTTGTCCTTTTTTAGATCTGATGGATTCTGTAGGGTGAAAACTTCCTCAAAGAGAAGAGATTCTGTAGGGTGAACACTTCCTCAAAGAGAAGGAAAGAGCCAGAGAGAGCAAGCAATTAAGGTTGGATATGAAGCCAGTTTTAGACTAGCATGTGTGACACATATATTCCATACTTAACTCTTGTTAGTAAATCAATAATCAAAATTGGTATCACATGTATTTTCTTTACAGGGTTACAGTAGTTACGAGAGGATTCAGGGTGTTCTTATTATTCGTCCACATAACTCTTTCTCCATGCCAAGATTTGAAAGTAAATAATGTTTAACAAATTTTTTGGCCTTGCTAACCATTTATTTGTTCCAGGAAACACATCATTAACATTTTGGAATTATTGTTACATAGTTACATAGTTACATAGTAGGTGAGGTTGAAAAAAAGACACAAGTCCATCAAGTCCAACCTATGTGTGTGATTTTATGTCAGTATTACATTGTATATCCCTGTATGTTGTGGTCGTTCAGGTGCCTAATTAATAGTTCTTTTAAATTATCGATGCTCCCCGCTAAAACCACTGCCTGTGGAAGAGAATTCCAAATCCTAACCGCTCTTATGCCCCGTACACACGGTCGGATTTTCCGACGGAAAATGTGTGATAGGACCTTGTTGTCGGAAATTCCGACCGTGTGTAGGCTCCATCACACATTTTCCATCGGATTTTCCGACACACAAAGTTTGAGAGCAGGCTATAAAATTTTCCGACAACAAAATCCGTTGGAATTTCCGATCGTGTGTACACAAATCCGACGCACAAAGTGCCACGCATGCTCAGAATAAATAAAGAGATGAAAGCTATTGGCTACTGCCCCGTTTATAGTTCCGACGTACGTGTTTTACGTCACCGCGTTCAGAACGATCGGATTTTCCGACAACTTTGTGTGACCGTGTGTATGCAAGACAAGTTTGAGCCAACATCCGTCGGAAAAAATCCTAGGATTTTGTTGTCGGAATGTCCGATCAATGTCCGACCGTGTGTACGGGGCATTACAGTAAAGAAACCTCTATGCAGTTTAAGGCTAAACCACTTTTCTTCAAATTTTAGTGAATGGCTGCGTGTCTTATTAAATTCCCTTTCGCAAAAAGATTTATCCCTATTTTGGGGTCACCAGTACGGTATTTGTACATTGAAATCATATCCCCTCTCAAGCGTCTCTTCTCCAGAGAGAATAAGTTCAGTGCTCGTAACCTTTCCTCATAACTATGGTCCTCTAGTCCCTTTATTAGTTTTGTTGCCCTTCTCTGGACTCTCCAGTTCCAGCACATACTTCCTGAGGACTGGTGCCCAAAACTGGACAGCATACTCCAGACCAGAGTCTTGTAGAGTGGGAGAATTATCGTTTTATCTCTGGAGTTAATCTCCTTTTTAATGCATGCCAATATTCTGTTTGCTTTGCTTGCAGCAACTTGGCATTGCATGCCATTGCTGAGCCTATCATTTACTAGGACCCCCAGGTCCTTTTCCATCCTAGATTCCCCCAAAGGTTCTCCCCATAGTGAGTAGATTGCATTCATATTTTTTCCACCCAAATGGATTATTTTACATTTTCTACATTTAACCTCATTTGCCATGTAGTTGCCCACCCCATTAATTTGTTCAGATCTTCTTGCAAAGTTTCCACATCCTGCGGAGAAGTTATTGCCGTGCTTAGCTTAGTATCGTCCGCAAATACAGATTAAGCTGTTTATCCCATCCTTCAGTTCGTTTGTCAATAAATTACATAGGATTGGTCCCAGGACAGAACCCTGGGGGACCCCACTTTCCACCCCGGACCATTCCGAGTGCTCCCCATTTATCACTACCCTCTGAACTCACCCCTGTAGCCATTTTTCAATCTATGTACTCGCCCTATGGTCCATGCCAATGGACCTTACTTTGTACAGTAAACATTTATTGGGAACTGTATCAAATGCTTTTGCAAAATCCAGATACACCACATCTACGGGCCTTCCTTTATCTAGATGGCAGCTCACCTCCTCATAGAAGGTTAACAGATTTCTTTTGGCGAGAACGATTCTTCATTAATCCATGCCGATTACTGCTAATGATACAGTTGTCATTACTAAAATCTTGTATATAGTCCCTTATCATCCCCTCCAAGAGCTTGCATACAATTAATGTTAGGCTAACTGGTCTGTAATTCCCAGGGATGTATCTTGACCCTTTTTTTAATTTTGGTGCTACATTGGCTTTTTTTTCTAATCAGCTGGTACCATTCCAGTCAGTAGACTGTTCGTAAAAAATAGGGAACAATGGTCTGACAATTACTTGACTGAGTTCCTTAAGGACCCTCGGATGCAAGCCATCGGGTGCCGGTGACTTATTAATGTTAAGTTTTTCAAGTCTATTTCTAATTCTGTCCTCTGTTAGCCATGAGGGTGCTTCCTGTGACGTGCCATGAGAATAAACATTGCAGTTTTGGTTACTGAAGTCCCCCGATTCCCTCTTGGAGACTGAGGAGAAGAATAAATTCATTACCTTCGCCATCTCTACATCCTTAGTAACCAGATTCCCTTCATCATTTGTTATGGGACCTTTGTAGCTCTACCCATAAGGATTCTACCTCCTCCTTGCTCCCTTAGTGATGTTATCTTTCACATTCACTTGTACAACATTTTTGATATACAGGCATACCCCTCCCCCTTTTTTACCCTCTCTATCCCTGTGATATAGGGAGTACCCTTGAATGGTTGCCAGCCAATCATGAGAGCTGTCGAACTAAGTCTCAAAATTAAAATCCTCCTCGTACAACAGTAGCTCTAGTTCTCCCATCTTGTCCGCCAAACTCCTGGCATTGGTGAACATGCCATGTAGTTTAGACCAGTCACATACTATCTCCTTATTGGGTGCTCTGGGGTTGCAAATAGGACTTGTTACTATACCTACCTCGGGTTTAGGTGCTTTAGTCAACCTACCACTAATGCCCCCAATACTACCCTCTGGAATATGTTCCGCGCTGACTATCTCTACCTCTGGCCCTTCCTCCCGTCGCCTAGTGTAAAAGCCCCTCTAACTTTTCGGCTTTCTTCACTCCCAGCAGATCTGCACTTTCTCAGTTTAGGTGCAGTCCGTCCCTTCTGTAGAGCTGGTAACCGACTAAGAAGTAAGCCCAGTTCTTCAGTGTCAGGGCTGGGCTCAGCCCTTCCTTCTCTGAGCTGACCGCTCAGCTGTCGGCTAATTGCCAGCTCCTTTCTCTCCACAGTTACTCAGCTGTTCATGATATCCTGCTCGTCAGTCCTGCCTACTTAAGCTGTCCAGACCAGAGGAGCTCTGTCTTCGCCTTGGTCACATCACAGTGATTCTGTTCAAGATTTGCTTTGCTGACATCCCTTCTGGCTCCATATCCTGCTTGCTGTTCCACTACATTGATCCCTGACTTCTGGCTTGGCTGACTATCCATTCCGGTTACTGAACTTTGGCTATGTTTTGACTACGTTTGTTCTTTTTACTTTTATTATTAAACAAGTGTGATTTAACTGTACTTCTGTCTCGGCCTGATTTCATGGTTTCTGACATTCAGGAACCCAAACCCCTCCTTTCTACACCAGCTCCTCAGCCACTTCTTTACTTCCCTAATCTCCCTTCCTGGTGTGGCTCGAAGTACCGGTAGTATTTCTGAAAATACTACCTTGGAGATCCTTTTCCTCAGTTTAGCTCCTAAGTCCCTAAAATCGTTTTTAGGACACTCCATCTTCCTCTGAATTTGTCATTGGTGCCAACATGCACCATGACAGCCGGGCCTTCCCCAGCCACTCCCAGTAGTCTGTCCACCAGAGCCATGATTATAATTTAACCACTTCCAGACCAGCCGCCATAGTTATACTGCAGCGGGTTGGCTCCCCTGCACTAGCCATCGTAGCTGTACGTCGGCTCTAAGACGCCTCCGGCTCTCGCCTTTTTGGCTCTCGCCGGGCACCCGCAATTGCTCGTTACAGAACAAGAACGGGGATGTGTGTGTGTAAACACACAAATCCCGGTTCTCTCAGGGGAGAGGAGACAGATTGTGTGTTCATACTGAGTATGAAAACCGATCTCTCTCTTTCCCTAGTCAGTCCCATCCCCCCCACAGTTAGAACACACCTAGGGAACGCAGTTAACCCCTTAAACGCCCCCTAGTGTTAACCTCTTCCCTGCCAGTGTCATTTATACAGTAATCAGTGCATTTTTATAGCACTGATCGCTGTATAAATGTCACTGGTCCCAAAAATGTGTCAAAAGTGTCCGATGTGTCCGCCGCAATATTGCAGTCCCGATAAAAATCGCGGATCACTGCCATTACTAGTACAAAAAATAATAATAATAGAAATGAGGTAGGGGGGTGGTGTGGGAGAGGATGTCGACCAGGTTTCAGATTTTGTATTAAGGAAATATATTTTTTATGTAAGAATTGTTATTTGAATTTTATAAGTGCATCTGATAAAAGCTACTAATTAAAAAAGAAAAAATAGAAATGCCATAAATCTATCCCCTATTTTGTAGACGCTATAACTTTTGCGCAAACCAAACAATATACGCTTATTGTGATTTTTTTGTTTTACCAAAAATATGTAGAAGAATACATATCAGCCTAAACTGAGGAAAAAATTATTATTATTTTTTAAATTGGGATATTTTTTATAGCAAAAAGTAAACGATATTGGGGTTGATTTACTAAAACTGGAGAGTGCAAAATCTGGTGCAGCTCTGCATAGAAACCAATTAGCTTATAGTTTTTATTGTCAAAGCTTAATTGAACACGCTGAAGTTAGAAGCTGATTGGCTACCATACACAGCTGCACCAAATTGTGCACTCTCCAGTTTTAGTAAATCAACCCCATTGTGTTTTTTTTCAAAATTGTCTCTCTTCTTTTGTTTATAGAGCAAAAAATAAAAACCGCAGAGGTGATCAAATACCACCAAAAGAAAGCTTTATTTTTGGGAAAAAAAAGGACATCAATTTGTTTGGGTACAGCGTTGCACGATCGCGCAATTGTCAGTTAAAGCTTTGCAGTGCCGTATCGCAAAAAATGGCCTGGTCATTCAGCAGCCAAATCTTCTGGGGCTGAAGTGGTTAAAGAAAACTATTGGGTTGCACTGTATACATAATATAAAACATAAATCACCTCTGGTGGCTTTAACAAATATCCTTACACCAGGGGTGTTCAACCTTTTGAAGAGCGAGGGCCACTTAAGTAATCTGGTAAACGGACGTGTGCCACAATTAACTATGGTGTTTTACCACCCCCTAAACTGCAAATCTAAACTAGCCCTTACTGTTCTGAGCCCCCTATAAGGCTCCTCTCACACTGATGCATCTGCGACATTCCTGCGGGTTAGCTGCGCTTTGCCATAGACTTCTATTACATCTTGTGGGTTTGGTGCATTTTCTAAAAGCGCACCAAATCTCCTCAATTCAGGAGTTTTGGCACGCTTTCAGAAAGTGCACTGAACCTGCAGAATGAATAGAAGTTAGCTCACTGCATCTAACCTGCAGGAAAGCTGCAGGTGCATTGCGCTGCACCTGTGGATCAGTGTGAAAGCAACCTAATAACACTTTTTAATAGGCGCTAATATGCCCATTGCAAAAGCACAGTGTATGTGATGTTTAATACACTGATGTTTTTCTCCTCCAGCTTCTGCTGGCATTGCTCTCCAGGCTGCTCTGTATCACCCCACCTGGGGCAGGAGCCAGCGCTACATCGGCTTCTGTGGCTCCTGCTCCCTACACAGCCGATCGCTTCCTCTGCTGCCAGCTCCAGCTCCAGCTCCATGCACTCTGATGCTCTAGAATAGCGGGTCGGCAACCCGTGGATCGTGATCTGGGCTTGCTGACTCATCATCCCAGAGCATGAGATCACGGGCCACATCAAAGTGGTCCGTGGGCCACTGGTTGGGCACCCCTACCTTACACCTTCACAGAGAGATAACTACATGTAAGTCATGTACAATTCTTATACAATGCTGTATAGTAGTTTCTCCTCAGCAGATCTGTCACAAGTAGCTGGTTGTCATATTTACATTTGAGCCTTATAATTGATGATGATCTCTAGAAGAAATTTGTCAACCCTTGTCTCTGCCCCTACCCATCTCTGACCACCGTCTTTTGATTCCACCCCCTACCCACCTACCAGTACTGCCCCTTTTAGAGAATACAGAACCAAGTATCATTTTGTGGTGCTAAATCATTTGTATGGAACATGTTAATGATAAAAAAGGAAAGCAATAAAATAGATCCCCTGCAGCCAGCAACAATAGAATCCCAGCAATAGATCCCCACACAACAATAGACTCCCCCAGCAACAATGGACTCCACCCCAACAACAGTGAACCACCCACAACAAAATATCCACCCAAGTAACATTAGACGCCCCCCCAGCAACAACAACAAATCTCCCAGCAGCCAGCATCAATGGATCCTCCAGCAGCCAGTAAAAATAGACCTCTCCCTCAACAGTAGATCCCTTCCAGCAACATAAGACCCCCCTCCCCCCCAGCAACAATAGATTCCCCATCAGCAACAATAGACCCTCACACAAAATCAGATCCCCACCAGTGACAATAGATTCCCCCAGCAGCCAATATCAATAGACCCTTCAGCACACCCCACACCCCATGCTATTACATACATTTAGTGCTGGTGGTGCCGGAACTGCGTTCCCCCATGTTCCCGCTGAAAAAAAGCCCTGGTAATACGTGTCCGAAATTTAGATTCGTACAAAATACAAATTTTCGTTAAGTTCGTTAACTTTTTGTAACAATTACGAATGTTCGTTATGATGAATTTATCATTATGAGGGTCTCCCACCATCCCTGTGCTGTGCTGACTTCCTGGGTTTTAGAACTTCATCATAACGAATAATCGTAATTAATGAACATTCTCGTTTCCGTTGTAATGGAATTTACTAAAGGGAAATCCACTTTGCACTACAAGTGCACTTGGAAGTGCAGTTGCTTTAGATCTGAGGCGAAGATCTGAAATGAGGGGAAGCTCTGCTGATTTCATTATCCAATCATGTACAAGCAAAAATGCTGTTTTTCATTTTCCTCGCATGTCCCCCTCAGAGCTACAGCGACTACACTTCCAAGTGCACTTGTGCTGCAAAGTGGATTTGCCTTTAGTAAATCAACCCCAAAATGTTGTGAAAATAGAGCTGGGCGATTTTCTCAAAAAAAGGAAAAAAATCTGCGATTTTTAAAAAATAAACTCAATTCACGATTCGAATCGAGTTTTTTTTTTTTTTTTTTTTTTGGACACCGCGCCGGTCCTGAGGAGCTGCGGGCGGGAGTTTTTAGGCGAGGCCGAGGCTTCGGCCTAGTCTGCGGCGTCCGTCTTCGCGGACTAGGCCGAAGCCGCGGCCTCGCCTAAAAACTCCCGCCCGCAGCTCCTCAGGACCAGCGCGGTGTCAGCGCCGGTCCTGGTGAAAAAAAAAAAATCGAAAAAAATCGATTTGCTGAAATTTTTAATCGATTTGCCCTCTCAACTCGATTCAAGATTTAAATCGATTTTTTCCCCAGCCCTATGCGAAAAATGTTATCACCATGCTAATCAAAGTCAAACACCACAGCAGGGGTGGCTATGTTTTAGGCAGTGCAATTATGTATTGTGACTTTGGTCGCATTTTTAATGTGGTTTGCATATTCTATGGGGCCAAATCGCACCAAAGTAGCACACCACCCTTTCCCAAAGTCACATTGCAGCTGCGCTGCATTGATGTGCATGGGCACCATTGGAAGCAATGTTATTTCCATTGTCTTGCGATTCAGTGAGACCCAAGTCGCATCTTAAATCACATCAGTGTGATCCCTCATCGTGAATTCAGCTGATTGGCTATTTATATTATTATGCCTTGTGTATGCTTTGCTTTACTGCGTGCGTCATCACCATTCACATTAACCCCTGATGCTGGAGCAAGGGCTCATGCAGTAGATAAAAGTCGATTTTCCTTCCAGTGTGCTTTTGAACTGGAGGACGATCACACAGATACAGAACAAACAGACTTTACAGCGCTGCAAGGCCACTCCAGCACTGTCCTGCTCTGGAATGATCACATGGCATACCTAAATCCTCCAAAATTGTGCAGTGCAGTGTCTCAGGGACACCATTTTTTACTATTTCAGGAAAATTTTAAACTAAAAATAATACATTGCCTGGAGCTATCTGAGTTACTCAGAGTAAAGAATTGCAATACAAGTAATCTTTCTCCTCTGCTTGCCCTCTACACGTCAAATCCATGGCCGTGCAGCAAAGAGAAAAAAAAAAAAATTTCAGTTGCCGCAGGTAGACATGCTACATAGAGATACAACAAAGTAACCGCTATTATACAAGGACGCAAAACCTTTTTCTAAGAAGCACCAAGGTCATTTACATGAGATTTGGTTTGCTAGGTGATTACAAAGAGCCCTTTGTTTTATGTCCCAACAGGCCCAGTTTTAGGTGGAGTGACGCAGTTTTATATATTCATTTGAAGCCATATTCAACAGGATTTTCACAGTGTTCTTAGGTTGAGTCGCAGTCCCTAGTTGGAGATGACTTGTAGAGTTTCTCTGCAAGATCCGCACAGGACAGCGCTGATGGTGTAAATCAGAAAAACACTTTTCTGGTAGTAGATGTGCTCCAGAACACTTTAGATTTCATGTACCTAGGAATTTCTCTCTCATAGAAATCAATGCAAATGCAACTCATTAAAAGCAATTCCTTGAACAACTCAAAGCAATATATACAGTAGCAATCCAGAAACACATGAAAGTATACAACATTTGTATTTAAAGCGGTTGTAAACCACGCTTGGTCATTTTTACCTATAAGTAAATATAGTAAGTTAGCTATAATAAGGCTTACCTGTAGGTAAAATGAATATCTCCTAAACCTGCACCGTTTAGAAGATATTCACCCTGCATGCGGCCGCTGACGTCATACGCTCTAAAGGTCCAGTTGATCGCGCCGGAACTTGCCAGAATGCGCCTGTGCGCGGGAGTGATGTCATCGCTGCTCCAACCACTCACAGCACCGGAGCTCGCGAACACGGAAGAAACTTCGAGGGAGCATGTCAGCCCCCTCAGCGGTGACCGGGCGCGCTGCGGGAGCTTCGTTCTAAGGTACGGTAAGTATTTCATACTAGCACATTATGCTATTGTCTTGCGATTTACTACCGCTTTAAATTCTTTTTAGTCATTTTTAGAAAAAAGATTTACAAATACCATATATCCCATTAAAGACCAAGACAACATTCATAAAATAAACAGTAGATATAAAGAAAAAAAACATTTAAATCTCCTACACAACAATACATACATACTACCCTGTTTCCCCGAAAATAAGACCTAGCGTGATTGTCGGTGATGGCTGCAATATAAGCCCTACCCCCCAAATAAGCCCTAGTTAAAGTCCTTGTAGGTCTTATTTTCAGGGTAGGGCTTATTTTCGGGGAAACAGGGTAGGGCTTATTTGGCGGGTAGAGCTTATATTGCAGGCATCACTGACAATCACGCTAGGTCTTATTTTCAGGGAAACAGGGTATACAAACATACTATGAAAAAATGTGGTGTATATCCTATATCTTTATCATATAAACCATATATATCATATTTATTTGTATTCCCCAAAGAGAGGGAAAGAGACATCATGAGAGGTGGAGGCTTCTTATATCTTAAATAGTCCAGATGATCATTCTCCCAGATAGGATTTAGGCTGGGTTCACACTGCAGACGGATGTGGCTCACAGCGGGGGTCTGGTGCATCCCTGTTCTCCTCTTCAGGGAGGAATCAGGCCCAAATGTTTGCATGAATTCGGACCTGAAACAGAGCCAAAGACGCACAGGACCCCTGTGTAATCCGCTCCGCAGCCGCCACGGAGATATGTGAACCGGCTTCTAGAGAGCTGGTAACAATCTCCTGTCATGTGAATTGGATGCGGAGAAACCCACATCCAATTCGCACTAGTGTGAACCCAGCCTAAGGGTTGCAGGTCTCTCTACCTAATCCTTACCTCTCATGTCCTCACCTTTCTCCTCTACCCCCTCCATCACTCCCAACTACTTACTTAAATAGGAAGCTACTTCCTATGGGGGTACTCGTTTGGGCTCGATCCCGTGCTGTGCTGCCTGCGTATATATACACGGACAGCACAGCTCGACCCTGCTCCCTCATCACATGATTTGATTGACAGCAGCAAGAGCCAATGGATCCCGCTGCTGCCTCTCTGTCCTGTTGGGAGAGAGAGAGCAGTGAGCATTGCTGCTCTCGGACACAGCGTTGAATCAGGATCAGGTAAGCTGGGGGATCCTAATTACAGAAGATTTTTTACCTTAATGCAGAGAATGATCCATTAAAAACTCAGGTAAGTATTTAGGGAGGTAGGAGAGCATAGCAAGCTGTAAAATGTTTTTTTACCTTAATGCAGTGAATGCAAAGGTAAAAAAAAATGTTTTAGCTTTAGAACCATTTAAAGTTTTCCTTACCTGCTGATGTCAGTTATACTCACTTAAAATCCCTCATCCAGGTCCCTCACTGATAATGTTTTCAATTGTTGGAACTGCTAGTCCAGGTCCCTTCACTCCCCTCAGTCTGATGTCAGTCCCCATCTAGATTTGGAGAGGACCCCTCTGCTGGCTAGCCATTGGGAACTGCCTGCATGATGCTGACCCCCAGAAGAAGGACACGTCCATGAAGTAAAGAGAGAGAAGAGTCCAGCATTAGATGATCGTGGGGTCGCAGCTTAAAGTGGAGGGCCACCCTAAAAAAAAAAAATTCACAAAAAATAAAAAAAAAAATAAAAAAACCCCTTAAACTTACCTAAACCCTTGTTGCTAGGCAGTCTTCCTAATCTGCCTCTTCCTTTTCTGCGGCATGTTCTTCTCCTCAGTGAGCGGCCAGTTGTCTTCTGGGAGCTGTGTGTGTTCCCAGAACACCACGGGGCCATTCACAGAGCGCCGCGCCGCTCGCACGTGCGCAGTAGGAAACTGGCAGTGAAGCCACAAGGCTCCACTGCCTGTTTCCCTTACCTAGGATGGTGGTGCCGGAACCCGAGAGCCGAGGGATGGGTCAGCCTCGGGCGGCCGACATTGCGGGCACAAAGGACAGGGAAGTACTTATTTAAAGTCAGCAGCTACAGTGTTTGTAGCTGCTGACTTTTAATTTTTTTTTATTTTTAAGGCCGGAATCCCGCTTTAAAGTGACACTAAAGGTACGTTTTTGTTTTTTTTTAAATAACAAACACGTCATACTTACCTCCACTGTGCAGCTCGTTTTGCACAGCGTGGCCCCGAACCTGCTCTTCTGGGGTCCCCCGGCTCTCTCGGCTCCTCCCTACATCAGATAACTCCCTGGGAGAAGCGCTCTCCCGGGGGGTTACCTTGCGGGCACGCTCCCGAGTCCAGCATTCAGCGTCCATAGAGCCAGAATGCAGGACTTGGCCCTGCCCCTCCGGCGCCCGCGTAATTGGATTTGATTGACAGCAGCAGGAGCCAATGGCTGCGCTGCTATCAATCTATCCAATCAAGAGCCGAGAACCCCGGGCAGAAAGAGAGCGCGTCCCCGTGGGACAAGTTTGAGGGTTCAGGTAAGTAAAACGGGGGGCTGGGGGGCCGGTCACTGACAGGTGTTTTTTCACCTTAATGAATAGGATGCATTAAGGTGAAAAAAACACAAACCTTTACAACCCCTTTAAGTGAAATTGAAAATTTGGTAAGATGTTTTTTTTTAACTCAGCAAACTTTTATCATGTAGTTGGGCTTTAGAAAACAAAATGTGATTTTTTTCAGCTTGCCAGCCCTTAGACAAGGTGGTTTCCTTTTTTAGGCTTTTATTCCTCGCTAGCACTTCCTGTCCTGGGGTGATAATGCTTACTCATCATGATATATTTACCAGACCAAAAGGTAGCAAACAATAAAAGTTCACTGTCAGGGTTTACATATACTTTAACAAAGGAGGGTGCTGAAGCAATAGGATGGCACGATCGATTATGGAGGAAAACATTTTGAGGGCTATTTATAATAAGAAATGGTGTCTGCTTTTCGCACACTGGATATCTCTCCAATTATTGCACAGTGTGCCTGCATTTTACATATTATTTATAAAAGGCAGAGTGTAGTGTGGATCCTGTATTGGGTTCTCTGCATAACTCTACAAAGAACAAGCCTGGATAGGAAAAGAGCCCTGTCACATTACCTGCTAAACCAAAAATTAACGGGGCTTCCCTTGCTTTGGAGGAATTAAAGCACAAAGTAGAGCTTTGTAAATGAAATAAAAATTTTGAAAGCAGCTGTATGGTAGAACTGCACGATTAATCGTCAAGAATCGTTATCGCAATTTATTCCCTGTTGCGATCTTGACAAAAGTGTTTCCCAATTCTTTCTATGCAGAGAATTCTCTCTGCTCTGTTAAAGCCGACAGCCATCAAAATACAGGAAGAAAAAAAACCAAACTGGGCAGTCTGCCAAGAATCACAACATTCTTTAGCAGTGGAACTTAAGTATAAACATTGTAACAATTTGTCAAAGGAATAGACTTGTGTGTAAACGAGGAAGGTTTAAACACTGACCCTTTTTCTGACATTTGTTGGTTTCAAGTTAAAATCTTTTTTTTTTTTGCTCGAAAATTACTTAGAACCCCCAAACATTATATATATGTATATATATATATATATATATATATATATATATATATATATATATATATATATATATATATATATATATATATTAGTAGAGACCCTAGAGAATAAAATGGTGGTTATTACAATATTTTATGTCACACTGTATTTGCGTAGCGGTCTTTCAAATGCAATTTTTTTGGAAAAAAATATTAAATAAAAAACTAACCAGTAAAGTTAGCCCAATTTTTTTTGTATAATGTGAAAGATTTTACATCTCGAGAATCGTGATCTTTTTATTCTAAGTATAAAAATTGTGATTCTCATTTTGGCCAGAATCGTGCAGCTCTACTGTAAGGCTTTTCAGGACTAAGCAGGGTCTCTATATCATGGCATTATTATATCATATGTGTATCTGCTCTGTGAACTTCCAGGAAATGTTTGAATACATTTGGCAAGTTAGTAACATTTCAGATGTATCACAATAGTATCCCCTACAAGAATTCAAAAGGAATGGCTTGTAAACTCCACATATTGCAATCCACAGATTTGATATTCAGTACTATGATTAAAATGACTCTGCTAAATCAATTGTTTTACTTTAGATCCACTTCAATGGCTGCTTCTAAATAAGAAAAGCCACAGATTGTTTACAAATGATAATGTTTTGCTGGATTTTCTGACATATTAAACATGTATTTTAAATGACACAAAACTTTATAAGTCAGGTCTGTCGATTTTTAGTCAGGTAAATACTGTATGAAATAATGCAAAAAATATATTTTCATATCCAGCCACCAGATAGAGCTCTGGTCTATATTTTACAAGACTGCTGAAAATGCCTGTTGTTACAGAGTTCAACAGCTCAAGCTTCAATTAGGCACTCAAGTTAATGACTAATAACAGTTATTAATAATCACCCTCAGCACGTCACCCTGTTTAAGATGACTCTTTATGAAGTGTCATTCAATGACAGATGTAACACCTCTTTCTTGGCAGCAGGTAAAGAAGGCTCCAAGTAGCCTGGCCCAAACTAATATTTAACTGTCCCTGTAGTAATAAAGACTTACATATCTTTACAAGCTTTGGTTTTGTTTCTCCAAGCCTTATTAGTGCTCTAATTCTGTGTATGTCCTTACCAAGGCTGCAGATTTCAGCTCTACGCAGATCTTTAACAATCATTTACAATTCTTTGCATAATTGTACCATTATAATGGTTTCCTGATGGAATGTTGTGGACCTGTGGTTGTTTGAATACAGTTACTATGTGGAACATGCTTTATTGGCTGATTAAATTAACAGAGTGGAAATGAATTCACTAGTCTGCATCCTCAGGAAGCTACATGTAATGCTGGGTGATGTCAACCCTTTTTAACAAAGAGACCCTTGGGATAGCCAGGGCCCTCGAATTTTCTTAAAGTGACTCTGTTGCTAAAGTAAAGAGAATGCAAAGACGATAGTAGATATGCACCTCTTCTGCTGCCCGCATTTCTGATCTCTGTTTTAATAGAGAGAAACCTCCACCTGAAGATTCCTGAAGAGTCCAACACTTCTGGGAGTTTCAGATTTCTGGCCCCTGCTGCACTCAGTGATTCTATTCCCCAGCCCCTACATTGATACTGTGCCTTGTGGTGACATATTACATATACATGGAGGAATTTTAAATAAAGCTGTAATTGTGGTGTAAAGATCACCTTGCCAAGATAAAGATTGTAAAGGTCCATACACTGCCAATGGGTTGGTGGTTTATGCATGAGGCATTTGAATAATTAGGGTTGGTGTATGCTCTGCCATTTACTGAACTAGCACATGTATGCCCACTCATAAAAGGACCCATCTTGGAGAGATCCCAGTCACAAAAGTTGGTGGAAAAAGAGATACCAGAAAGTCTAGTGTGGTTATCAGGGCCTGGACTTGAACCTGGGACCTCTGCTGTGTCTGGCGATGACTGTTCTCGCTGAGCTACCTGAGATGCTGGTTAGTGCCCTGTCTGGATAGCGTCTTGTCTGATCCATTAGACAACCCAGCCTTGTACCTTGACTTCTGCTGAACCTTGAACTCTTTGCTCCTCCCATGAACTTCTTGATTTAAGCCATGTCTCTGCACTTCCTGTTTGACAGATTATTGTGCTCTCTTCAGCCAGTATCTTGCTCTCATCTTTCCTGCTGCTGTCCATATTTCGCTACCCCTCGTTATCAACCCTTGGCTTCTTCCTCAAATACGCTTCTGCCTGATCTAAACCTGCAACTACTCGTTACTGACCTTTGGTTTTTTTTTTCCTGACTATGTTCTGTGTGATCCTTATGTAGCACTAAGTCATGGTGGAGCTGCTGGTTTAAAGCGGGCTGTTACCGTCACCTTTGTTACCTCAATTTCACCAGAACCGGGTCTAGGGTCCCGTTGAGTTTAATGCCAAACAGTGTAGACGCCAGACACTTGAGTATCTTTTTTTAGTTTCCAACTGTCCTTCATTTGGAGGGATTGTCCCCATGGAACTAAATCCTACCGTCCCTCCTCATTTGTACCTTTTTTTCGGTCTGATGTATAGACCTCTATTAACAATGTACTATTTATCTTCCAGAAGTGTCATGCTGCTACATTAAAACCTAACTCCAAAAAAATGTAAAAATCCACCCTTACATTGCAAGGGTTAAATGCTCCTTGGGTCTAGGGGCCGAGGATTGAATAGTTAATACTTGCCTTACTCCTTGCTCCAGCAGGCTTCTTCCGGCACTGTGACCCATCCCCTGCAGCCTGCTCTGTAAGCGGCAACCTGCTCACTATATCATATAGAGTTAATGTCCCTGTATGGTTCTGCCTACAGACTGTATCTTTGAGCAAAGAAGGAGAGCATTGGAGTGGGGTGTAAGGTATGTGATAGAGCCTTTTCCTCTCTCTGCTACACATAACAAGCATTTAACCCTTGCAAAGTGGGGAAGCTTTAAAACTTTCCATCAACCTTTAAAATTTGTTATTAGGAAAAGTCAGTAGAAAGGAAAAGTTGTAATGGAAAAAAAAAACGCTATGGGGTTTATCCAATCATATTTTGTATATCGGTTTTTCAGGGTCTTCGGGGTAACAGGGGGTGTCCCTTACCAGTATACTTTGTGCTGAAAGCTGTCCCTCTTTCTCATCTTAAAGTAGTATTAAACCTATAAGCAAACATTTCTAATAATGCAGCTTACAAATTCTTAGATGTGATGGCTGCATTTATTTTTTTTAGCCTTTCTTTCTTCTATTTTCACCTGGTTATCCAGCCAGTAAGTCTGATGTTTTACAAAAGAACAAGCTCTCCAGCAGAATGTATCAGTTACAGAGGTGAGATAAACCATTTAACAGTAGCAGTGGTGCTTACAATGATCAGCCTTTATTTATTTATATAAAACCTTTATCTTAAAAGAAATAAAGAAATAAGTTGTAACTGCTAATAAAGTATAATCGGGAGTTTGGCTCCAATTTGTTAGTGTATTTAAATCTGCTAGTCCATCTTACACTCCCCTCCCCCCAGACTGACAATGCTGCTGTCCAAAAGTGCCCCCTGTGCTCCTTCACCCAGAATGGGGGCGCTCTAATACAGGAGGTGTGTTACTGGCCAGATCACCAGGTGGAAACAAAGAGAAAAGAGCCTAAGGCAGGGTTCACATATGTGCCGCTGCGGTTTTGCAGTCCGAGGTCTGGTGCGTTCCTGTTCAGGTGCGATTTTTTTTTGGTGTAAATTTCTACTTGAACTGGACCCAAAAACGCACAGGACCCTTTTGAAACTGCACCACGGCCGCCCTGGACATGTGTGAACTAGCTCCATGAAGATCCGTTTACATTCACATGTCATGTGAATTGGATGCAGTTTAAAACGCATGCAATTCGCATATATGTGAGCCCAGCCTAAAAAATTAAAACTGATGCAGCCACCAAATCTAATGATTGGTAAGCTGCAATATAATACATTTTTGGTTTTGGGATTAATACCTCTTTAACTGCTTGCTGCCCGCCCTGCCATCAAATGACGACGGGGCGGTGCAGCTCTCGTTCTGGGACAACGTCAAATGATGGCGTCCCAGAACGGCCACTCTCGTGCGCCCATCGCGGCCACGCCATGTTGCTAGAACATGACGCGACCCCGATCTGTGTAAAGAGCCGCGTCCGCGGCTCTTTCACCATGTGATCGGCTGTGTCCAATCACAGCCGGCCACATGTAAACAAGGAGATGCCGGTAATCGATTCTCCTCACCTCACACTGACAGAGTGTGAGGCGAGGAGAGCCGATCAGGGGCATCTCCTCACAGGAGGACATCTAGGGATGTAATCAGGGCACTGATCATCAGTGCCCTGATTACAATAAATAAATACAGTGTCACAAACAGTGCCCTCCAATGCCACCATATAGTGCCCACCAGTGGCAGCAATCAAAAACACAAAATAAAAAACCCAGCTGTGATTAAAGGTGAAAAAAATACCCCCAAATAAGGTTGTGGGACTTTAATGGCAACAGCGTAATGTAAAAACAATTTTATTCCATAGAAAAATTTATATATGTATACAAAACATTAGCATAGTAAATAAACATAACACAGTAAACACAATAAAAAGCTGAAACACAGCTGTACTGATGTGCATTGGATAAAGATGCTTGTAATGTCTTCCACAAAGGCCTACGCGTTTCGGGACTGAAACTGACCGTCTCTTCGTCAAGGGCGACTCGTGGGACAAGCTCTTACTGTATGGTGAAATACAAGATTGGAAAAAATATAAATAAATACAACATTTTCTATCGCATAATATTGTCATAGCATTGCATAGAGAACATGAAGTCTATGAAACCAAAACAAGAGAAACAGCCTACCCAAACATGACAGTGTTGGAGCACCCATTGCCCAAATCACGGTGGTGTGATTAAATACCACCAAAAGAAAGCTCTATTTGTGTGAAGAAAATGATAAAAAATGTGTTTGGGTACAGTATAGCATGACCACGCAATTGTCATTCAAACTGCGACATCGCTAAAAGCTGAAAAATGGCTTGTGCAGGAAGGGGGTGTAAGTGCCCGGTAGGCAAGTGGTTAAGCTAGCCATATACTACGCATATCTTAGTAGGTTCCTATATACTGCTGGTGCCAGCTGTCAGATTACACGGGACACAGTGGGAGATTCGCCCATCCATGCTGTAGAGTGTGGATGGAGGATTCTGATTTGTTTGCATTCAGAACGCAGGCTTGGAGATCTGGGATCTGGGTAATAAACTACACCCACTCTAACCAAGATTTGTTAGAGAATGTGTGTACAGCAATCACGACACCATGAAATCTCTACCCATTACTGTTCAATATATTGCAGACCAGTCTGGAACTAGTGAGGTTAAACAGAAATCAGCACAGCGATGTGACCTCTCCTCCTTGTCTGTCATCACCAGACCATTAATCTTGGAGCACAATCCATCACACTTCCACTCAATTTGCACACTTAGTTGCTGATGGAGCATGTATTTTGGAAACTTGTTTGCTTTTATCTGCGTTCTGCCTGAAATGTGAACTGGATGTGGGTGCAGCCATTGGAACCTCTTATTTGTGTATCTTTATGTGTGGTTTCAGTAAAGGCAGGGCTCTTTGCAAAGAACATCCAAGTGGCTGTCTGTTTGGCCGGGAGCCAGCAGTAATCCAGCTGTGCGTCTACAGTAGGTATTAACTTCAAACATTAGGAATCAGCTCCATGGCCATTTATGGAAAGTTTCTGGCCCTATATACCAACATAGTTAAAGAGAAGGCAGACGAATGGGGTGATCTATAGCTTAACCACCTCAATACAGGGCACTTACAACCCCTTCCTGCCCAGACCAATTTTCAGCTTTCAGCGCTCTCACAGTTTGAATGACAATTACTCATGCAACACTGTACCCATATGAAACTTGCGTTATTTTTTTTAACACAAATAGAGCTTTCTTTTGGTGGTATTTAATCACTATCCTGTTTCCCTGAAAATAAGACCTACCGTGATTGTCGGTGATGGCTGCAATATAAGCCCTACCCCCCAAATAAGCCTTAATTAAAGTCCTTGTAGGTCTTATTTTCAGGGTAGAGCTTATTTTCGGGGAAACAGGGTAGTGCTTATTTGGGGGGTAGGGCTTATATTGCAGCCCTCACCGACAATCACGCTAGGTCCTATTTTCGGGGAAACAGGGTAGTGGGTTTTTTATTTTTTATGCTATAAATAAAAAAAGATCGTACATTTTGTGAAAACAAATGCCGTTTTCTTTGTTTCTGTCATAAAATTTTGCTAATTGGTAATTTTTCTTCATTATTTTGGCCAAAATTTATACTGCTACATATCTTTGGCAAAAATAACCCAAATTAGTGTATATTATTTGGTCTTTGTGAAAGTTATAGAGTCTACAAACTATGGTGCCAATCACTGAAAATTGATCACATCTGATCAGGCCTTCAGTACATCAGGTGAATCTCATTTCTTGGGACACTAAAGCTGGCCATACACCATACAATTTTCCTGTTCAATTTTCTTTAGATTTACCTTCAACTATGTAGTACAAGGGCCTGCCTGATTGCATCCAAATTGAAAGTGTTTAGGTTTGACCTCCTATTATATGGTTTTGGTAAATCTAAAGGAAAGTTGAACAGGAAAATTGAATAGTGTATGGCCAGCCTTAGACCCGGTTCACACAGGGGCGACTTGTCAGGCGACTTAGCCGCCTGACAAGTGGCGTTCCATTCTGTACAATGGAACCGTTCTAATAGGAGCGACTCAAGTCGCTCCGACTTACAAAAAGGTTCCTGTACTGCTTTTGGGGTGACTTCAGGCGACTTACATTGACTTCTATACAGAAGTAATTTTGCAAGTCTCCGCTGAAGTCGTGTGCAGGTCACCTCTGTGAGTCGCGCTGCAAGTCGTGCTGCCCCTGTGTGAACCGGCTCTGACAAGTCAGGAATGTACAAATACCTCCCAAATTACCCCTTTTTAGAAAGTAGACATTCCAAGGTATTAAGTAAGTAGCATGGTGAGTTTTTTTAAGTTGTAATTTTTTCCCACAATTCTTTGCAAAATGAAGATTTTTTTTTTTTACAAAATTGTCATATAATCAGGTTATTTCTCACACACAGCATATGCATACAACAAATTGCACCCCAAAATACATTCTGCTACTCTTCCCAAGTATGGCGATACCACATGTGTGGGACTTTTACACAGCCTGGCCACATACAAAGGCATTGAAGTAGCACCTTCAGGCGTTCTACAAGCATAAATGATACATCTCATTTCTCAACCACCTATAAGAGCCCTTGCACACTGGGGCGGTTTGCAGGCGCTATTGCGCTAATAATAGCGCCTGCAAACCGACCCGAAAGTGCCGCTCCTTGCATTCCAGTGTGAAAGCCCCGAGGGCTTGCACACTGGAGCGATGCGCTGGCAGGACGGTAAAAAAAGTCCTGCCAGCAGCATCTTCGGAGCGGTGAAGGAGCGGTGTGTATACTGCTCCTTTACCGCTCCTGCCCATTGAAATCAATGGGACGGCGCGGCTATACCGCCGGCAATGCGCCTCTGCAGAGGCGCTTTGCGGTGGTATTTAACCCCTTCTCGGCCGCTAGCGGGGGGGTGAAACCGCCCCGCTAGTGGCTGCATACCGGCGCTAAAACGCCGCTAATAATAGCTGCGTTTTACCGCCGACGCCGCCCCCCGCCCCAGTGTGCAAGGGCTCTTACACTTTTGAAGGCGCTGGAGCACCTGGACAATAGAATTGCCCACAAAATGACCTCATTTTGGAAAGCAAACACCCCAACGTATAATCTAGGAGGCATAATGGGTCTTTTGAATGGTTCATTTTTTTCCAGAAGTTTTTGGAAAATGTGGAAATAAAATGAAAACGCATTTTTTTTTACACAAAGTTGTCAATTGATATTTCTAACACATAGTATGTATATAACAAAAATTACACCCCAAAATACATTCTGCTACTCTTTCCGAGTATAGTGATACCACATGTGTGAGACTTTTACACAGCCTGGCCAAATACAGAGGCCCAACATTGAAGTAGTACCTTCAGGCGTTCTAGGAGCATAAATTACACATCTCACACTTTTGAAGGTCCTTGAGCACCCGCCCAGTGGAATTACCCACAAAATGACCCCATTTTGGAAAGCAAACACCCCAATGTATATTCTATGAGGCATGGGCTGTAAATAGGTACTCGGGTACTCTGATGGGCTGCAGATAGGTACTTGGGTACTCTGATGGTGTCAGAGGAGTTCCTTGAATAGATTGGCTAGTGGGCGCTCCAGTGTGCGCCGGTTCGCGCCGGTCCGCGCCGCTGTGCGGGCACGCACGGCACTTGGCGCCAGCCGCCCTATTTAGTCTGCTGGAATCTTCTGCTCGGTGCTGTCCGATCTGCAGCTCCCAGTTCCTGACTTCCTGTTTCCTGTTTGCTTCCTGTTTGCCTGTTTGAAGTGACCCTGGCCTGCCTTTGGACTTCTCTTGTTATCCGCCTGCACCTGACCACGGCTTTCCTTGACTACGACGCTGCCTACTCCTTTGTACCACGCTGCCCGCCTGCTGCCAACCCTGCCTGTGACGCAGACTTTGAGCCTGCCTGCTCCTCTGTACCTCGCTTACCGTTTGTTGCCAACTCTGCCTGTGACCGCACCATCCCACTTTGCTCCTGCTCTGCACCAGCTGCCTAGTCCCTTACTTTCTAGGACTTCCAGACCATACGCATCAGGATCCTGGGCCTTACCTCCGCAAGTCACCTGCCAGGCTCTCTTACCACTCTGCGCTCCTGTGCCTTCTGTTTACACTACCAGGGGCCAGGAACCAGATACGTACGGGAGGCCTCCCCTGCTATACCGGGTTCGTCAATCAGGTACGTGTAAGCCTGACAGTATCGAACAGCATGTCCGAGCCCGAGCAGGGATCCACTCCCATGGAGGAGCTATGCAGACACCTGGCAGGTCTCACTCAAGCTGTAAAGAGCCTTCAGGAAGGCTACACTAGGCTGGAAGAAAGAGTCCAGGTGCTCTCCTCACCTGCTAGCCCTCTAGCTGGCTCTGCTACCGGATTCTCATCTCCTACCTCCGTGGTCATGCCCCCTCCTGAGCCAAGGGTTCCCACACGCGACAGATTTTCCGGTGATCGTAGCAAATATCGTTCCTTCCGCAATGCCTGCGAATTATACTTTGCTCTGTTACCACGAACCTTCTCCTTGGAAGCAACGAAGGTGGGCTTTGTAATTTCTCTCCTATCCGGCGAACCACAGACCTGGGCCCACCGTCTCCTGGAACAGAAATCAGCATCTCTAGACAACCTGGATGCATTCTTTGCTGCCATGTCGCCATGTCCCAATTGTATGAGGACCTCCAGTTGAAAGCCACCGCTGAGTCCGCTTTGCACGCTCTGCAACAAGGGCGTAGACCCGCGGAAGATTATGTCCTGGAATTCAGGCGTTGGAGTTCGGACACGGATTGGAACGACGCGGCTCTGCGTTACCAATTTCGCATGGGTCTTTCAGATCCGCTTAAAGATGAGTTGGCGCGGGTTGGAGTACCACAAACATTGGAGGACCTTATTAACCTGTCCGTTCAGATAGACCGGCGCCTCAGAGAGCGCCGCTCCGAAAGAACCACCAGTCAGTTCCGTCCTACCTGGGTCCTCCCAAAGGTCCCTAGTGCCACCAGCTCTGTCGGCCCAAGCTCTCGTGTACCGCCTACTTCGGTCCTTGATGCCCCTGAGCCAATGCAGCTTGGCCTTCTCCGACCATCCCTCACGCCTGAAGAGCGACAGCGCCGACGGGTCAACAACCTATGCATGTACTGCGGAGAGTCAGGTCACTACGTGAGATCTTGCCCTAACAAGATATGTAAGTCTTTTTCAGCCTCTACTAAGTGTGCTCCTGTCATGCGTAATCCTGCTAATCATTTTGCTCTCCCCATTGTTCTACAGCTTCCAGGACAGGATCTTACAGTCTCAGTCATAATTGACTCCGGAGCTTGTAGCTGTTTTATAGACCTAACCTTTGCCGCTAACCACCACATTCCCCTCCAAGCAAAATCACAGGGACTTGCGGTCCATCTCGCTGATGGTTCCACTCTCAGCTCTGGTCCTGTCACCCAGGAGACTATTCCTCTGTTGGCCATCATGGGTACTCACCATAGAGAATTCCTTCGTTTTGATGCGATTGCTTCTCCACTTTTTCCAATTATTTTGGGAATGCCGTGGCTACAAGCCCATAACCCTAGTATTGATTGGGTGTCCGGAGAAATTAAGTTCTGCTCCCACTATCGTCAGCAATACTGTTTGCCCAGCACTCCTACTGATTCTTCTCAACTTCTCAACTCATGTGTCTGGACGTGGACACCGAATCGCAGCAAGCGATTCCCACTCCGTATCGGGATTTTCCTGATGTCTTCAGTAAAAAGGGGGTGGAAACCCTTCCTCCTCACAGACCTTATGATTGCCCGAACTTTTGCCTGGGTCAGAAGTTCCTTTTGGACGAATTTTCCTGTTAACAGAGCAGGAGCTGGGTACTCTCAAGACCTATATTGACGAGAACTTAAGGCGAGGATTCATTCGTCCTTCCACGTCACCGGCCGGGGCCGGCATTTTCTTTGTGGAAAAGAAGGATCACTCCCTTCGGCCTTGTATCGACTATAGAGAGTTAAACAAAATTACTATCAAGAATCGCTATCCCTTACCTCTGGTACCTGAACTCTTCCAAAGACTGGGTTCAGCAACAATCTTCACTAAACTCGATCTCCGTGGGGCCTATAACCCAATCCGCATCAGAGAGGGAGATGAATGGAAAACTGCCTTCCGTACCCGGTTCGGGCACTTCGAATATCTTGTTATGCCCTTTGGTCTGTGCAACGCACCTGCAACGTTTCAGCAATTCATTAATGATATTTTCCGTGACCTCCTGGACTTATACGTTATAGTATATCTAGATTATATTTTGATCTGCTCCTCCTCAGTCTCGAACATCGCAGGCATGTCCGAAATGTACTACCCCGGCTCAGGCAGCATGAACTTTATGCCAAATTAGAAAAGTGCGAATTTGAACGCCAATGCATCCAGTTCCTCGGCCTAATCATTTCTAGTGACGGCGTTAAAATGGACCTGCAAAAAGTGGCAGCTATCCTCGACTGGCCCGCTTCCTCCGATAAAAAAGGGGTCCAACGCTTCATTGGCTTTGCCAATTTTTATCGCAAATTTATTAAAGGCTTCTCTGCAATTATTACACCAATTACCGAAATAACCAAGCAAGGGAACCGTTTCTGTTGGTCTACCGAGGCGCAATCTGCCTTTGACAAACTTAAAAAGTTGTTCATCTCCGCCTCCATCCTGAAGCATCCAAACCCTGCCTTACCTTTCGTCCTTGAAGTGGACGCTTCAGAGGTTGCAGTGGGGGCAGTACTCTCTCAGCGGCAAGGAGCCAAGTCTCTGCTTTATCCAGTGGCTTTTTTTTCTCGGAAACTCTCCACTGCGAAAGGAACTACTACGTTGGAGACAGAGAGCTTCTAGCTATTAAGGCCGCATTGGAAGAGTGGCGTTATCTCCTAGAGGGTGCTGCACATCCCATTTTGGTCTATACCGACCATAAGAACCTTGAATACTTGAGAACAGCCAAGAGACTGAGACCTCGGCAGGCAAGGTGGGCTCTGTTCTTCTCTAGGTTCCAGTTTCACATCACGTACAGACCTGGCTCCAAGAACACTAAGTCGGACGCATTATCCCACATGTTCCAGGATTCCGAGGAACCTTTACCTTCTGACACCATCCTTCCTGCTGGAAATTTTCTGTTGCTACAGGGGGATATCATATCCCAAATTAAACAGGCCTCCAGGAATCTGTCCCCACCTAGGAAAGTCGACGTAAGCTTGCAAAATGGGTTGTTCCGGTACAAAGACAAGATCTTGGTCCCAGAGAGTCTAAGAGTGGCAGTACTGGAACTTTGCCATGATCATAAGTTAGCGGGGCATTTTGGCGTACTGAAGATGACAGAGCTGGTGCAACGTACATTTTGGTGGCCCCAACTGGTAAAGGATTGTAAAAGTTATGTGGAGTCCTGCACCACCTGTGCTCGGAGCAAGAATAGTCGGACAAAGGCTTGGGGTCTACTAAAACCTCTACCCTTTCCAGAAAGACCCTGGAAAAAGATTGCGATGGATTTCATCGTAGAACTCCCCCTGGCAGAGGGTTTTTCCACCATTTTTGTCATTGTAGATAGACTGTCTAAGATGGCTCATTTTTTACCCATGAAAGGTACACCTTCTGCCGTGGAAACTGCAAAAATTTTTGTCAGAGAAATCGTAAGATTACATGGAGTACCATCAAGTATAGTCTCCGATAGAGGTGTGCAGTTCACTTCCAGGTTCTGGAAGGCGCTCTGTGGGTCACTTGAAATTGAGTTGGCGTTCTCATCTGCCTATCACCCCCAGACAAACGGGCAGACAGAGAGAACTAACCAAACCCTGGAGCAATACCTCCGATGCTTTTCCATCTTCTCACAGAACGATTGGGTCTCTCTTCTACCTATTGCTGAGTTTGCATACAACAACTCTGTGTACTCAGCTATTAAACAGACACCATTCTTCGCCAGTTATGGCTTTCACCCGTCATTCCTGCCTGAAACCTTACCCGATTGCTCTATTCCTGCAGCTTCTGAAACAATGGATTTCTTTGTCACCAATAATAAATTACTACGCGAAACCATGGCTAAAACCCAAGAATATAGTAAAAGGATGTTCGATAAGAAGAAGCGTGGAGAACTCATTCTGGAACCTGGCAACCAGGTTTGGTTGTCCACCCTCAACTTAAAGTTGGCCTGTCCCTCAAAGAAGTTGGGTCCCAAATTCATGGGTCCCTTTCCAATCAAAAGGAAAACTAATGATGTGACCTATGAACTGGATCTACCCAATACATTAAAAGTTCACCCAGTCTTCCACGTATGCTTGCTGAAACCTGCTATTCCCAATTCCTTTTCGGGTCGTAATACCGGCCCACCTGAACCTGTAATTGTGGACAACGAGACAGAGCTTGAGGTGGAAGCAATCCTGGACTGCAGGAAGAGACATGATCAAGTCCAATATTTGATCAAATGGAGGGGGTATGGACCAGAAGATAACTCCTGGGAACCAGAAGGCAATCTGCACGCTAAGGAACTTTTAAGAGACTTCTGGAATGCTCACGCTGATAGACTGGCCCAGATGGGCGTCCGGAGGCCGCCCTTTAGGAGGGGGCACTGTCAGCGGAGTTCTTTGAATAGATTGGCTAGTGGGCGCTCCAGTGTGCGCCAGTTCGCGCCGGTCCGCGCCGCTGTGCGGGCACGCATGGCGCTTGGCGCCGGCCGCCCTATTTAGTCTGCTGGAATCTTCTGCTCGGTGCTGTCTGATCTGCAGCTCCCAGTTCCTGACTTCCTGTTTCCTGTTTGCTTCCTGTTTGCTTCCTGTTTGCCTGTTTGATCGCCTAAGTGACCCCGGCCTGCCTTTGGACTTCTCTTGTTATCCGCCTGCACCTGACCACGGCTTTCCTTGACTACGACTCTGCCTACTCCTTTGTACCACGCTGCCCGCCTGCTGCCAACCCTGCCTGTGACTCGGACTTTGAGCCTGCCTGCTCCTCTGTACCTCGCTTACCGTTTGTTGCCAACTCTGCCTGTGACCGGGCCATCCCACTTTGCTCCTGCTCTGCACCAGCTGCCTAGTCCCTTACTTTCTAGGACTTCCAGACCATACGCATCAGGATCCTGGGCCTTACCTCCGCAAGTCACCTGCCAGGCTCTCTTACCACTCTGCGCTCCTGTGTCTCCTGTTTACACTATCAGGGGCCAGGAACCAGATACGTACGGGAGGCCTCCCCTGCTATACTGGGTTCGTCAGTCAGGTACGTGTAAGTCTGACAGATGGGCTGGAGACAGGTACTCGGGTAACTTGATGAGCTGCAGACACGTACTCGGTTACTCTGATGGGCTGGTGACAGGTACTCGGTTACTCTGATGGGCTGGTGACAGGTACTCGGGTACTCTGATGGGCTGGTGACAGGTACTTTGGTACTCTGATGGCCTGGTGACAGGTACTCCGGTACTCTGATGGCCTGGTGACAGGTACTCGGGTACTCTGATGGGCTATAGATAGGTACTCGGGTACTCTGATGGGCTGGTCACTGGTATTCAGGTACTCTGAAGGGCGGTGACAGGTACTCATATGGACTGTGACAGGCACTCAGGTACTCATATGGACTGTGACAGGTACTCTGGTACTCATATGGACTGTGACAGGTTCTCAGGTACTCATATGGACTGTGACAGGTACTCGGGTACTCATATGGACTGTGACAGGTACTCGGGTACTCATATGGACTGTGACAGGTACTCGGGTACGAGATGTTACCGCAATCTCCTTCTCCCGATCACTTGGTAAACAGCCATGCCCAATGGCTGTTCACCCCCCTTGGTGGCGAGTGGTGTCTCTGTGACACGCCACCACTGAAGGAACAGGGATGCGAGCACGCGATCGCGCGTATTCCCTGTTTAAATGGGGGGATGTCATATGACGCTCTTCCAGAATGAGAGCCGCGTCGCCTGCCCATCCGTCGTATGATGGCCGGCGGGCATCAAGCAGTTAAAGTGATGGTAAACGATCACCTTGTAAAACAACCCATTCAGTTTAAAATATAAATGAAAGGCAAAACATTTTTGTATAGATATAAAAAAAATCTGTTTTCCATTTTTTTTATAAGTGATCACATTCCCTCTGTTCCCAGCTGCATAAGTGATGGGGGGAGGAGAAACAGCAGCACTCTGATCTTCCCAGTGAATGCCTGTACAGCGGGGGGGGGGGGGGCTTGTCAGGACAAGTCTGATCATTGGAGGAGAGCAGGCTGAGTTCCCAGCATAGCTAGCGAACTGACTTAGGTGCTCTGCTTAGTGTGGTGCTTAGTGTTTTAATAGAAAAGCAGAGTGACTGGCAGGAACACCAGGAATTTCACACAAAGGAAGCAATACAAAGAGAACAGGATACTTTCTCATACAAGTACATGGTACAGCAGGTACATATTAGGAATATGAAATGTTGGGGTAACAAACGCTTTAAGTATAACATGCTACATGGGGGGCCATTTCATTGTAGGGTTATGGGTTTCACCAGGCCTGAAAAAGTGTGTAATAATTATTTAACTTTCATTATATAGCAATAGCAGAATGGAAAAGCTGAAAACTCATAAAAGTTTTGCATTTGACTTGACTACAGGGGAACAACTAACCTGCACACAGATGTTATTGCACACAATGTTATTGGAAGAGTGTAAAAAAAAAACAGGTTGGTGCATTCCATGGTTCAAACACCTTCTGCAGTCATGCCCGCATACACTGGAACGTGAAAGGGACGATGTTCAACAGAGAATCATGTGACAAGAGGCTATACGGTTACTCAAAAGTACATGTGAGAGTGCAAACGAAAATGGTTTTATAGAACTTAAGCCAGCCATAGATGGATCTAATCTCAGCCTGTTCAGCAGGGACCGGACAAGATTCGATCCATCTATGGACAGGCTGGTTGTACCCAAGTACAACAGCCTGTTGGATATTTTACATAGATTACTGCTGTGCTGGTGGCCAGCAAGAACACAATAGCGTTGCCTGAGAGATTCCCCCATCAACACTGACTGTGTTGATGGGGGAATCAAGCAAATTTCTTTACTTCTACCTGTGATGGAAGGAAAGAGAATCAAATCATCTTTGACCTGCTTTAGTTTCAAGGAAATGTTTGATGAAAGAAATAAGGAGACTGCTATTGCCTCCATTTGAAAATGCTAGGTACATGGTTGTGATGCTAATTTGGTAACTTCAATATTTTCTGAGTAGCTGATTTAAAAAAGTATGAAGATCTGGGGTTCTGACTTCATTTGCAGCAGAGGCCACTTCACTCAGAATGTATAGAAGACACAACCGGCAAGAAGGTCATCCTTATTTCTTTTAGCATGGGTTTCCTCTGACCTAAAAAGACCATGTTGCAATATTTTTTATTTTTCAAATCAAGCCATACCTGTAAAAAAAAGAGCTGCCCGTACTGCTGATAGCCTCTCCATTCCTGAGAAATTGTCTTCTGAAATCTGCATGGAAGCCAACACTTCATGGGGTGTCAATCTCCTGGCTCCCCCACGGCTCTCATTGGTGCCTTCTGCTGACCTCCAGCTATTAAAAGAGACAGTGGTGATGTGGAGGTCATCAGAAGGAGTCATTGAAAGCTGTGAGGAACCCAGGAAATCGACACTCCAGGAAGTGTCAGTTGCTCTGCAAACTTCAGTAGAAGACTTCTCAGGATTGGAAGTAGCATTGGCAGCAGTAAAGTAAGTGAGTTTAGTCTTCTTCTACAGGTATGTCTTGATGTTTATTATGGCACTAGATCAACAGGGTTACTTTAAAATTACAGACATTCTATCACTGTTTTCAGACTTTAAAATATCTGCCCTGAGGCTGCTGGAGCATTAGAAGCTGCTCATCCCTGCCCAGCTCCATGGAGCTCTGGCATTAAAAGTCACTGACTGCATTTGTTGTAACATATGCAATAGCAACTCCAAACTTTGTTGAGTGGTACAGAGAATGCCTTGATGGTAAAAATGATGGTTCAGGAACTAGTCATGAATGGTCTTATGCAAGCATCTCAATATTCAAAATGATCATACCTTTGCAGGCTTTTGTATGAAAGATGTGTGCTTGCCCCATTACTTTCTTTTTCTGAACTTGATTCTGTCTGAGGATGACTCTGGAGGGGAGAGGACATCTGAAATATGACAACTACTACTCCGCCAACTTTTTTGACCGCTGATAACACACGCCGTCTCCTGAATGTGCATAACAGTATCACATAACAGAGCCATGTAGTTGTAAGGAATGTAAAAAAACTACAGTGCCCTGTTTTTAAGGCTGGCCATAAATTATACAATTTTCTTGTACAATTTTCCTTAAGATTTACGAAAACCATCAAATATGGGGTTAAACCTAAACAGCAATTTGTATGCAATCAGGCAGGTCCTTGCTCTACATCAGGGGTCTCCAAACTTTCTAAACAAAGGGCCAGTTTATTGTCCTTCAGATTTTAGGGAGACCAGACTGTGGCCATCAGGAGTACAAAATGTCCCAGCATCAGTGGTAGTAAACAATTTGCGTCTTTAGGAGGAATTGTGCCCTATCATTGGTGTCATTGGGCCCCAATGTGATGTCATTGGTAGGAACTGAGCCCCACTGTTGGTGTCATTGGAAGGAACTGTGCCCTTCACTGGTGTCAGTAAATAAAATAGTGTCCCAAGGTCCGGAAAAGGCCACATCTGGCCCCTGGGTGCAGTTTGGAGACCACTGCTCTACATAGTTGAAGGCACATCTAAAGGAAATTTAACAAGATCATTGTATAATGTGTGGCCAGCTTAGCACTTAGGAGCTGGAAGATAACGTGTATTATCATCAGTGTACAGGGCAGAAATTCTGACCACAGAAGGTATCTTACCTCTGACTCTGAGCTCCAGGAATCATCCCCTGACAAGGTAAGTTAGGTAAGAGGGTAAATATAAATCTTTCATAGTTCTGCCTGCATATTTATATTAAATTTACAAAAAATATACAGATTGATTTGTCAGCACACTCATGACAGGTTTTCTTTAAAATGTGTTAAAACCTACCATTCATCACCTTTTTAAAAAAAAAATAATACCTGAAACTTTTAAACTAATCTATGTGTATAGGCGACACCGACTGGTCATCACACTGTGCAATCGTCTGAAGCTTAAGAGAACCCCAATGTTGGACAACCAATTGAAAGTGTCCATGTAATTCAGGAAGTGGCTGCACACCCGCTAAAGGACACTCCTTTTCTGTAGTGCAGAACATAGAAGACTCAGGATCTGGCAAATCAAATTACCAAGGATTTAGGTGACTAAAATGGTGTTTTGGATATTGGATTGGATATTTGGATATTTTTTATACCTCTCTTTAAAAAAGAGAGAGAAGGGACAGGAAGCCTGTGTAATATAGGTCTTGCTGAAAAAATTGCCACTGCTTTACATGGATCTATCCCAGGTTACTAGTATAACAGAGCAGCCGTTAGGACAAGCACCCCCTAGTGCTACAGAGGATGTGGTGTCTTTTTCCTGAGGACCATACATGTGCAGTGCGCTCTTTTTCCTCTCATCTCAAATGAGCCTAGTGGCGTTGACGGGAGAGAAAGAACACACTGCTCATGTGCAGGCCCTCAGGAAACGATGGTGCTCCCTCTTATAGCACTAGGAGATGCTCATCCTAATGGCATCATAGTAGTGGACAGAGCCATGTAAAGCAAAAGCAATGTAGCAGTAGCAATCAGGTTAGTTACCAGAGCAGAGGCATAGTTTTAAGATCTGATCAGCACAGGGTGCTCCTATGGTGTACTGTGATTGCATAGTGGGTATTTTTTCTAAAGGTAAGCTTATCCTTTAACATATCCTGGGCCACTCTAAAGTGTAAGCATGGCCAAAACATGGAGAATGCAGCAGAGTGTGACACTGCTCTTCACAGAATTCAGGATAATTCCATTGCCAGAGGAAAAAGAAGACAAACATGACCTGTGGTGTCATCAGACTGGACCAAATACACCATAAATAAAGTAGAAAAAAAAAGTTTTGGATGGGGGGATTGTGAGCCCAGAGTTAGAACTTTATGGACACTGTTAGGACTTTTTTTTTTTTTTTTTTTTTTTGCTGTGTCTTGTCAAAGGTGCTTTCTCCAAAGCAAGGGGAAGTGCCCTCTTGGATAGCTGCACTAACCTAAGAGTGCTTGATATAGTGCAAACCAATGTAACAGGTGCTTCAACACTGACCACCAACCTCAGGGGGGCACTTCAACACCGACCTCCAGCCTTAGGGGGCACTTCAACACTGACCTCAAACCTCAGAAGGTACTTTAGCATTGACCACTAACATAAGGGTGCACTTCACCACTGGATACCAACATAGAGTCCACTTCAATACTGATCTCCAACACCAGGGGGCACTTTAGCATTGACCATGGACATAAGGGTACACTTCACCAGTGGACACCAACATAGGGTGCACTTCAACACTGACCACCAGAACCAGAACAGCTTTCCCTGTTGCTCACAAAGACCAATAATGTGAGGCAAATCTCACCAGAGGTTCTCACAGACTCAACCCAACATAGGGTCTAATCCCTCTCTACTTTATCCAAAGCGTAATTTTTTTTTAACGTTACATACACTTTAAAGGAAACCTGTACTGAGGAGGTATGGAGGCTGCAACTGCTGAGCTCCTCCAAAAATTCTAATTACATAATTCTCATTTTAATCCAATGTCTTCAATACTATCTGCGCTTCTGATCAAAAACAAGTGTGCAAAACATAGTATTCCCAGAAAGAGGTCAGCAAGCCTTTCCACTAAAGGGCCATGGCCCCATTATTTACTTTTAATAGCTGATCAGAACTGGGACCTCTGGTAAGTGTATCTCACTGCTGGATTCCCCAAAATATATGAGAAACTATCTTATGATTCAGCTTGCTAGCTTCCAGGCAAAACTGAGATTTGTAGAGTTGTTGGGTGGCATTTCCCGTTACAATTATTCTATGGCTAATACACTGCTGTGAAAAGCTGCGGGTCTCCAGCATTACATTAGACAGCTCAGGAATGCAGATCTACTGTGAGGACACACACACTCTATGCACTCCCAGGCCACAGAGCTCAGGAAAATGTTTATATGTCTTGGTCCTTAAATTATGCAATCAGTTATAGCAAAGACTTGGCAGATTAACATGAAAACAATGTATTTTGTATTATTTTCTGCACATTGGCCAGATTGCTGAGGCTTTCTTTCCTTGTACATAATGTTCACGCAGTTTCAAACTGAAGTTGTTTCATACAATATGTTCCCATGCTGGGTTGCTGAAGAGGAAATGCTTGACATGTTTAAATAGTATTTGCAATTATGTATTTTCAGAACTTTATTTGATAAAATGATTTGTAGATTCTCCCTTTGAAGGTGATCTGTTTCAGACAGGGCTTTCAACATAACCCTAAAGGAAATCTATGGTCACAGCATACACTTTCAATTTATAACATTGGCATTGTAATAACAATACAAACAATTGTTAGATTTGTTAATCCAGTATAGGCTTACTTAAAGCAGTTGTATACCATATTTTAACATTTTTAACTACAGATAAGCCTATAATAAGGCTCACCTGTAGGTAAAATGAATATCTTCTAAACCTGTACGGTTTAGGAGATATTCACCTTGCATGCAGCCACTGATGTCAGCAGAGCATGCGCTCTGAAGTTCCGGCTGAAGGTCCAGCGGATGCTGCCGGACCTTGCCAGAAAGAAGACTCCCGCGCGCATGCGTGGGAGTGACGTCATCGCGCCTCTGCCAACTCAGCGCCAGAGCCGCGAACCCGGAAGACACGCCGAGGGGAAAAATGTCAGCTCCCTCAGCAGTGACCGGGATCCGATGCCCAAGTCTCGATCAAAAGTAAGTATTTCATAATGAGCTAGTATGCGGTGCATACTAGCTCATTATGCCTTTGTCTTACAGGTTTTTTCTTCTATTTTTTTTTTTTTTTGTGCGGGTATACAACCGCTTTAAAACATTTCCTCTCATTGTGAGTGGCTGCCTGTCTGCTGGTCATCTCTTTAAACAACCTCCTGGATTCCCTGCATGTTTTGCAGTCTCTCCTCTGCTATTTACTTTCAATTTCTAAGGACTACATATCCCATGGTACCTTACTGCCTGCAAGCAGTGATTCCTGTACTGACTCCGCCTCCTGAAATTCCCCCTCTGCACCTCTGTAATTCAAAAGGCAGCCTCTGTGAAATGCAGTGCCTACTCACAAAAAATCCAAGGAAGTAAATTTGTGTGGCTCTTCACAAAGTAGGTTTAAAAGGAGAAGTAACTTTTTGGCTATACTTCTCCTGTGGATCACAGGAGTACAGCTCCTTCCACACTCCTTTGAACCGTTTTTCAGCCGACAGCAAGCTAAAGTCTGCTGTTGGCTGACATTACTGAGCTGGTCCAGGCTCTTAAAAGATATATGGTCGAGGTCCACCCAGAAGCCTGGACCAGCACCTGACTCAGCCTCCCAGCAATCTGCTGAGAGCCTGAACCAGCCCCTCCCGCCGCCTCCACAGCATAGAGCTCCTGTAAAAGCTGGAGGGGCAGAGCAGAGAGCCAAAGACTGACAATCCCAGGTCTCTGCTCAGAGCAGAGGGGGAGAACTGAGCGATCAACAGTCTTTGATTGCTCAGTTTTCAATGCAGAGCCAGCGGGGGACAAATGCAGCATCACATCGATGCTGCATCCACCTAGGTAAGTATAAATGTTTTTTTTTTTTTTATACTTCCATACTTCTTTTAACAAACTTTAGGATTGTTCATATTAATAGGAGAAGGCTGGAAAAAATTAATACAATGTGGAAATGAATACATGATTTTACATTTTGTCCATAGATACACTTCAAAGCTAAACTTAAAGGGGTTGTAAAGGTAAAAGTTTTTTCACCTTAATGCATTCTATGCATTAAGGTGAAAAAACTACTAACAATACCGCCGTCCCCAGCCCCCCCGTTTTACTTACCTGACCCCTCGAAATTCGGCTGCTCGTTCACGTCCTCGATTCCACTGCTCAGCCTGGCCGCTGATTGGCTACAGTGGATGGATTGGAAGCAGCGCAGCCATTGGCTCGCGCTGCTGTCAATCACATCCAATGACGCGGCGCGCTTGGGGGCGGGGCCGAGTGATACAGCGAGTGGCTATAGCCGCCGGCTGTATCACGGGAGCGCGCCCGCAATAACTAACCACCATGCGAGGGAGCTCGCATTAAGGTGGTTAATTGTTGCGGGGAGGAGCTGAGACAGCCGCCGAGGGACCCCAGAAGAGCAGGTTCGGGGCCACTCTGCAGAACGAGCTGCACAGTGAAGGTAAGTATAACATGTTTGTTATTTTTAAAAAATAAAAAAAAATACCTTTACAACCCCTTTAAAGCTGAACTTTACTAATCTCCGCTCCAGTGATGCAGTGTCCCCAAGCTCCCCACCCGGCCGCTGACATTGGCCGAGTGGAGATGACATCACTCCTGAGCATGTGCAGGAGTTCAGTCAGGTTCGGCAATGCCGAATTTGTACAGTGAGCTGCGCTTGCGGCAGACAGGCAGGTAAACAACTTTAATGTGGAAAAGACAAAGCATGTCTCTTCTTCATTAAAAATCCTTCCTGTTCGCCCTTTTTAATTCAGGCCTAAAGTTCCACTTTAACAAAGTGAAGTAACACATGCAAGAGTTGACACAGCTGCACACCCCAAAAAGCATTGCAAAATTAGTGGAAAAGTTTCCCCAGGGGGCTTTTAAGCAGCAAAATATTTCTGAAACAATGTTTAGTAACCATGTTTAGTAAAAATATTATTTAATTCAGACATAGAATGCATTACATAAATACAATCAATATCACATAAAATTTCCAGTAGTCGACACAAGCAACAACAAAGGACCATCTCCCATGGCAATCAATTCATTAAAAAAGTTCTATTTGTACAGTTACATTCTATCAATACTATCCATATGAATCCCCATGAATACCCCAGTGCATTTCGACCCTTTTTCATTTTCTGGTCTTCTTCAGGGGGGTTTTAAATTCTAAAGAGATACATCAAAAAATTCCATTAGGATTTTCTACGATATACAAAACATGATAGATCATTTTGTGATATTTTGAAAGTTTTGAAAGTACATCTCCATACATATGGCGAAGTACTTACCATTTGGGAATAGGAAAGTGGGCTTGTGTCGCATAGTTTGAATTAATAAAAACCGTTGCGTGCGGTGGTCCCACAATGTTTGCTCATTCCCTCTGTCGCCTCTGGGCGCGTCCATAGTCCACGAGGCTTGCAAGGAGCCACGCATTTGGACCCAGTGGGGAAGGTGTAGGGCGAGGCACCTGTAATTTGATATTTGTAAAAATTAGTATGTAGTCAGCGCGTGTCGGGTGAGTGTTCCGTATTGTCCTATATAGCCAGACTGCTTAATATTCAAAACAATTAATAGGGTGGTCTCGACTAATATTGTCCCTTTGCTCATATTTTAATAATTTTTGGATCTGAATTGTGATATGTGAACATATGATAGGTTGAACTAAGTGTATAGAGTACTTGATGAAAAAAAATCACTTTAAACAAACTCCATATTTTCATGCCTCACCTTACAAAAGTGATGATACTGGGTGGTGGGGTAGTATGTGAAAAAACTAAGTGATGGGATCTATATGATAAAGTGTAACATAAATAGAATGTTTTTAAAAAGTGCCAAAAGCATGGGGTCTGTGTAATGAAATATAGCATAAATGAAGTGTTATTGATGTGTGCCAAAAACAAAAACGTGTAAAAAAATATATATATATATATATAACAAACATGTGATAAAGGGAAAAGAACTAAGAAGGCTAGTGATGTGTGATGGTAAAAACAATCTATAACAAGGGGAAGTATGAAGTATGAATGTGAAGTGCCTAATAAAGGAATATCTAAGGTTGTAAACAGGTGGTGAAAATAATAAAAAAAAAAAAAAAAAGTTCCACTTTAAGGAAAATATAAAAACACCAGTGTACATAATTGTGTATTTAGTAAACAGCTTTAAATGTGTTTTTTAAATGTGTTTTAAATGTGTTTTTCACAAACTGGGGAGTGGAGGGACAGCACTAGGGACCAATCAGGCTAAGCTACAGAAGCATATGTTGACAAGCAACATGCTGATTGGTAAAGAGCAGCGGCCCTTTACCACGTGATCGCTCCGTCCAATGATGGAGCGTTCACTTGTCAACAAACCAGTGCATGTCCGGTTCAGCTCTCCCCTCTCCTCGCACCGATCGGTACAGCGCACGAGGAGAGGAGGGAGACTGAAGCACTACTCACCCGTGCCTCATTCATGCCCATCTGTGCTTCATCCATGCCCATCTGTGCCTCATCCATGCCTCATCTGTGCCTCATTCATGCTCATCTGTGCCTCACCGGTGCCTCATTCATGCCCATCTGTGCCTCATCCATGCCCATCTGTGCCTCATCCATGCCCATCTATGCCTTATTCATGCCCATCTGTGCCTCATCCGTGCCTTATTCATGCCCATCTGTGCCTCATTCATGCCCATCTGTGCCTCATCCATGCCTATCTGTGCCTCATCCATGCCTATCTGTGCCTCATCCATGCCCATCTCTGCCTCATCCATGCCCATCTGTGCCTCATCCATGCCCATCTCTGCCTCATCCATGCCCATCTCTGCCTCATCCATGCCCATCTCTGCCTCATCCATGCCCATCTCTGCCTCATCCATGCTTCATCCGTGCCTCATTCATGCCCATCCATGCCACATCATCGCTCATCCATGCCTCATCTGTGCCACATCCGTGCTCATCTGTGCCACATCAGTGCTCATCCGTGCCACATCCATGCCTCATCTGTGCCTCATGCGTGGTCATTCATGCCACATCCATGCCTCATCCGGGCTCATCCATGCCACATTAGTGCTTATCCATGCCACATCAGTGCCACTACAGTGCTTATCAGTGCCCTATAGTACCTCACAAAAGTGTAATAGGTAGTCAGGAAATTTGATTTGTAATTTTATGTCCTTAGAGCACCTGACGGTGTTGGGCCTCTGTATGTGGTCAGGCTGTGTAAAAGTCTCCCATATGCGATGTCACTATACTCAGGAGGAGTAGCAGAATGTATTTTGGGGTGTAATTTGTGGTATGCACATGCTATGTGTTAGAAATATCTTACAAATGGACAACTTTGTGGGAAAAAAATGTGTTTTCATTTTCTTTCCACGTTTTCCAAAAACTTCTGGAAGAAAATGACATTTTCAAAAGACTCATAATGCCTCATAGAATATACGTTGGGGTGTTTGCTTTCCAAAATGTGGTCATTTTGTGGGTGTTTTCATTATCCTGATGCTCCAGAGCCTTCAAAAGTCTAATAGGTCCTCAGAAAATTTTATGTTTAATTTATGCTCCTAGTACGCCTGGAGGTGCTACTTGCATGTTTATCTTCTCTATGTGGCCAGGCTGTGTAAAAGTCTGGTGGAATCGCCATATTCAGGAGGAGTAGAAGAATGTATTTAGCAGTATAAGGCTAAATGCTCTGTAAAGCCAGTACAGACGCCAGGAAAAAAGCGGCGTTAAAACCGCAATTTTATCCGCGTTTTGCATTGAATTCAATGCACGTTTCTCCACGCTGGCTTTCAGCCACGTTTCTCTGTCTCTATTCAAAATCAGTAGTTCCCTATGGGAGCCCATTGATTTGAATAGAGGTTGCACCAGAAGTTGGATCAAGAGGATCCGACTTGCGGTGCGACTTGTGTGCTGAGAATCTTGACGGTAGAACTCAGCAAAGATTTAAAAAAAAAAATTGCATGAGGTTCCCCCCAGGGTGATACCAGACCCTTTGGTCTGGTATGGATCTTAAGGGGAACCCCCACACTAAAAAAAAATGGCATGGGGTTTCCCCAAAATCCATACCAGACCCTTATCCGAGCATGCAGCCCAGCAGGTCAGGAAAGGGGAGAGAGCGAGCGTCCCCCTCTTCTGGACCATACCAAGCCACATGCCCTGAACATGGGGGGGGGTTGGTGCTTTGGGGTGCACCTTGTCCCCATGTTGATGAGGACAAGGGCCTCTTCCCGACAACCCTGGCCGTTGTCTGCGGGCGGGGGGCTTATCTAAATCTGGGATCCCCCTTTAATATTGGGGCCCCAAGATCCTGGCCCCCCACCCTATGTGAATGAGTAGGGGTACATCGTACCCCTACTCATTCACCTGGGGAAAAAATTGTCAATAAAAAAAACACACTACACAGGTTTTTAAAGTAATTTATTAGGCAGCTCCGAGGGTCTCTTCCGACTTCGGGGTTCTCTTCCGACTTCTCCGCACTCTCCGGTGTCTTCTACCGGGCTCCTCCGCTATCTTCTGCTCTTTTGCCCGCTCTTTTGCTAGCGGTTGTCCGGTCTTCTCCGTTGTCTTCTTCCCTCTTCTCTTCTTCCGATGTTGACTCGACGTTCTCTCCCGCTGTAATGCCGTGTGCGCAACGACTTATATAGGCATGGGGCGGGGTTGCCGGGTGATGTCATCCGGTGGCCTCGCCCCTTATGTTGTCACAGTCTCGGTGCATGGGGGTTCCCCTTAAGCTCCATACCAGACCGAAGGGGGGGGAACCTCACACAATTTTTTTTTTAATTTTCGCTGGGTTCCCCCCTCAAGACTCTCAGCACACAAGTCGTAACGCAAGTTGGATCCTCTTGATCCGACTTCTGGTGCTACCTCTATTCAAATCAATGGGCTCCCATAGGGAACC
The DNA here is from genome assembly GCA_037952835.1 of Lithobates septentrionalis. Classification (NCBI taxonomy): domain Eukaryota; kingdom Metazoa; phylum Chordata; class Amphibia; order Anura; family Ranidae; genus Lithobates; species Lithobates septentrionalis. The sequence continues at coordinate 4,197,358 of JBBDGP010000257.1, forward strand.
ATTGTTTTTGAATAGAGACAGAAACACTGGACGAGGCTTAACACAGCGTTAGGCCTCGTTTAATCGTGTTTAACACCTTTTGCTGGCGTCTGACGTTTTTACAGCTCTAGCGCTGGAGCCTCAGAACGCACTGGTCCTGGGTTTTTTTTTGCAGCTTAAAAATGGCCACAGGCTAACATGGAGAGGCGTTTTTAAGCTGCAAAAAACGTTCAAAAAAGCAGCTGTAAAAATGTCCGTGGGCATGAGGCCTAACTCTTGGCCAAAATGTATAAAGAAAATTACAAATTTGCAAAATTGTATAACCGAAATGAAGAAAACTGCATATTTTTTTTACAAAATATGTGGTCTTTTTTTGTTTATAGCACAAAAAATAAAAAAATAAAAAACAGTGGTGATTAAATACCACCAAGAAAAAGCTCCATTTGTGTGAAAAAAAGGACAAAAATCTCATATGGGCACAATGTTGCATGACTGAGTAATTGTCATTTAAAATGTGAGAGCTGAAAATTGGCCTGGTTAGAAAGGGGGTGAAAGTGTCCAGTGGACAAGTGGTTAACTAGACTACAAACACAAATGTTACTCCTTCCACCCCCTCCAACCTAACACCTAAACCAAGGTTAAAGTAGAATAGGCAATAGTCATTTTTTTAATTTTGGATAGAGTAATGGAGGGTTATAACCCTAGTATGTTGTTTTTTTGTTTTTGTTTTGCTATCTGTGTCCCATTGGGGAGATTCACCCATAGCCAAAACATGAAAACGCCTTTAGTTATACTTTAAAGTGGGTAATATCTATTGGCTGGTCTGGGCTCTGTTCAGCTGCACAGCAATGCACAGCCATAGGAGGGCATCAAAAGCTGCAGTCAAAGGACAGGATCCATGCTTAGGTATCCCCGCTATCTGGCTGGCTTTGCTTGAATATAGCCTTTGACTGCAGATACTTAAAGTGTTACTAAACCCAGGACCCTGCACTCACTATATTTGATCTCCCACAGCACTCAAAACATGGAAATGCAATTATGTTTAGTAAATATAACTCACTTAATACCTTTTCTCATCAGCAGTATATAGCAGTCTTATGACTTCGATCAGTGTCTGGTTAAAGCTTGTTGGAGGAGTTTTCATTCTCTCCTGATTGTCCTGTGAGGCTGCAGGACCCCTGACCCTCTGTCTGGACAGTGCTGATTGGCCCTGTGCTGATCACATGCACTCTCCCAAGAAAAAAAAACAAACACTTTAGCAATACACACCAAAGTGAGCATGTGCAGCTTGTCTCTAAGGTTCTGACAGGGAGATGGTTTGGGGACTGTGGAAGAAGGGGAGGATCAGAGAACATAGGATCAAACATTAACCCCTTAGGTTCCACAGTGAATATAACAAGCATGATTTTCTGCATATACAGACTGATTTCACTGTTGTGTGTTTAGTAAAACTTGAATACGTCCCTGCCCCCCCCCCAATACCCTGTCTGCCTCTATGTGTACATACCCCACAGCTGTGCTTAGTTCCCAGTAGCTGGTTCTTTTGGAAGGTAATCGTCAGTGATAGGATGGAGGAATGGTCCAACATAAGTATGCATGTGCCATACCTAGCCAATCCCAGTTGAAACTAAAAATCACTCTAGTAAGCACAGTTATTTCAATGATTGCACTGGCTTCAGGGTCCCCTGCTGAGTGGCTGCCCTGCTGCTTATTGAACAGCATTTCTCAGCATGGGTGCCCTTCAGAGGACGCTTTGCATTTTCTTTGCAAGAGCGAGTCTGCTGGAAGGACTTTTCTTAATCGTTACTAAAATTCTCTATTGGTGTTGAGTAGGTCTATGTCTGACTTCCTCCCTACCACCGCATTTTACTCTTTTTTGCAGTCCCCTGCAAACCATCTGGAATTTTGGATGAGGCTGAAGATGAGGATGTCTATACTCTCTTTATCATGGGAAAAGAGAAAATATCATGGGTGCAATCTGGTCTGCTTCCACGTGACTAACTTATTAAGTTAAGTTTAAGTTGTAGTGGGGGGTGAGGAGGACTGCGTTTCCTTGTATGAGTGTTGACCTTGTGTGATGGATATTTTCTATGCAGATACTGTATTCCGAGGCTTCTCTCTAATATACAGGATCCATATCTATGTCCTTGTAGAAAAGAGCTGAATATCAATAAGAGAAAGATTACTGTCCAGATAGATTTTATTCATTATGTGTGTACAATAAAATATCCAATGCATATTGGGGTTTTAAAGCTCCCATGATGGCTTACATGTATGCAAATTGAGTACAGTCTGGAGAGTAACTGATATAATTCAGAGGAGAAAGATTTTGGTCCTTCAGGCTGGGTTCACACAGAACATGCAGCGGCTCACAGCAGGAGTCCGGTGTGTCTCCATTCACTGTTTCAGGTCCGATTTCAGCCTGAATTTTGGGCTAAATTCGGACCTGAAATGGACCAAAAGACACACAGGACTCCTATGCAATTCGCACCGGAGCCGCTGCGGAGATATGTGAACCGGCTACATAGAGAGCTGGTCACAATCTCCTGCTATGCGAATTGGATGCAGAGAAAGCCACATCCAATTCTCATAAGTGTGAACCCAGCCTGAAAGCCTCTTCCCAGTCTTCATAGAGCAGTGTTACCAAGGAGTGAAAAGAATTTGCAGGACCAAAACCTCTGAACCATCAAAACCCCTTTGCTGTTTTATTGAACAAATTGACACCAACGATGAGCCACTAATCCTCCCACTGATACCAATGATGGGACACTATTCCACCCATTGGCACCAATGATAGGACACTATTCCTACCAATGTCACCAACTGTGGGGCACTATTCCCCTCACTGACACCAACTGTGGGGCACTATTCCCCTCACTGACACCAACAATGAGGCACTATTCCCCCCACTGACACCAACAATGAGGCACTATTCCCCCCACTGACACCAACAATGAGGCACTATTCCCCCCACTGACACCAACAATGAGGCACTATTTCTCCTACTGACACCAATGACAGTCAAAGAACTGTGTTTTTTTTTTTTTTTTTTTTTTAGGCAATATAACTCTTGATTCATCTTGCAGACCAGACCCCTCCTTTCCCCTTTAATGTAACCCTGTGTGACATCCTGACCTTTTGCCCCGGCATTCTCCTACTTAGAAAGATAATTTATTATGACACAACAATCTATCATCCAATCAACTTCAATCTTCACCCTGCCTTCATCCCATATTTCTAATTGCAGGAATTCTTTGACAACACACCGAGTGCAGCCTGTAACACCAGTGGAATGGATATAGCTTATAATGTTTTTATGTTTTGGTCACATAGCATTGCTGTCACATATAACTAATAAATGTAGTGTATTATCATTTCACGCATATTTAATGTTTGTTATTACAGTATTTACCCTAAAGTGAAAGTTTTGCTTAAAAACATTTTTTTCTCTGCGGTTTTAGTTACATTACTTACCTACTTACCTGTAATGAAGTATGTAGAATCATGTGCAGACTGCTCAATTCTCTAGAAATCTTCACTGCCCTGTCCTCTTTTGTACAGATCTTCGCTGCCTTGTCCCCTTCTGTACAAATCTTCACTGCCCTGTCCTCTTCTGTGCAGATCTTCACTGCCCTGTCCTCTTCTGTATAAATCTTTACTGCCCTGTCCTCTTCTGTACAGATTCTCACTGCCCTGTCCTCTTCTGTACAGATCTTCACTGCCCTGTCCTCTTCTGTACAGATCTTCACTGCCCTGTCCTCTTCTGTACAGATCTTCACTGCCCTGTCCTCTTCTGTACAGATCTTCACTGCCCTGTCCTCTTCTGTACAAATCTTCACTGCCCTGTTCTCTTCTGTACAGATCTTCACTGCCCTGTCCTCTTCTGTACAGATCTTTACTGCCCTGTCCTCTTCTGTACAAATCTTCACTGCCCTGTCCTCTTCTGTACAGATCTTCACTGCCCTGTCCTCTTCTGTACAGATCTTCACTGCCCTGTCCTCTTCTGTACAGATCTTCACTGCCCTGTCCTCTTCTGTACAAATCTTCACTGCCCTGTTCTCTTCTGTACAGATCTTTACTGCCCTGTCCTCTTCTGTACAAATCTTCACTGCCCTGTCCTCTTCTGTACAGATCTTCACTGCCCTGTCCTCTTCTGTACAGATCTTTACTGCCCTGTCCTCTTCTGTACAGATCTTCACTGCCCTGTCCTCTTCTGTACAGATCTTCACTGACCTGTCCTCTTCTGTACAGATCTTCACTGCCCTGTCCTCTTCTGTACAGATCTTCACTGCCCTGTCCTCTTCTGTACAAATCTTCACTGCCTTGTTCTCTTCTGTACAAATCTTCACTGCCCTGTGCTCTTCTGTGCAGATCTTCACTGCCCTGTCCTCTTCTGTGCAGATCTTCACTGCCCTGTCCTCTTCTGTACAGACCTTCACTGCCCTGTCCTCTTCTGTACAGACCTTCACTGCCCTCTCCTCTTCTGTACAAATCTTCACTGCCCTGTCCTCTTCTGTACAGACCTTCACTGCCCTGTCCTCTTCTGTAGAAATCTTCACTGCCCTGTCCTCTTCTGTACAGATCTTCACTGCCCTGTCCTCTTCTGTACAGATCTTCACTGCCCTGTCCTCTTCTGTACAGATCTTCACTGCCCTATCCTCTTCTGTACAGATCGTCACTGCCCTGTCCTCTTCTTTCCAGATCTTTACTGCCCTGTCCTCTTCTGTACAGATCTTCACTGCCCTGTCCTCTTCTGTGCAGATTTTCACTGCCCTATCCTCTTCTGTACAGATCGTCACTGCCCTGTCCTCTTCTGTACAGACCTTCACTGCCCTGTCCTCATCTGTACAGACCTTCACTGCCCTGTCCTCTTCTGTACAAATCTTCACTGCCCTGTCCTCTTCTGTACATATCTTCACTGCCCCGTCCTCTTCTGTAGAAATCTTCACTGCCCTGTCCTCTTCTGTACAGACCTTCACTGCCCTGTTCTCTTCTGTAGAAATCTTCACGGCCCTGTGCTTTTCTGTACAGATCTTCACTGCCCTGTCCTCTTCTGTACAGATCTTCACTGCCCTGTCCTCTTCTGTACAGATCTTTACTGCCCTGTCCTCTTCTGTACAGATCTTCACTGCCCTGTCCTCTTCTGTACAGATCTTCACTGCCCTATCCTCTTCTGTACAGATCGTCACTGCCCTGTCCTCTTCTTTACAGATCTTTACTGCCCTGTCCTCTTCTGTACAGATCTTCACTGCCCTGTCCTCTTCTGTGCAGATCTTCACTGCCCTATCCTCTTCTGTACAGATCGTCACTGCCCTGTCCTCTTCTGTACAGACCTTCACTGCCCTGTCCTCATCTGTACAGACCTTCACTGCCCTGTCCTCTTCTGTACAAATCTTCACTGCCCTGTCCTCTTCTGTACATATCTTCACTGCCCTGTCCTCTTCTGTAGAAATCTTCACTGCCCTGTCCTCTTCTGTACAGACCTTCACTGCCCTGTTCTCTTCTGTAGAAATCTTCACTGCCCTGTCCTCTTCTGTACAGATCTTCACTGCCCTGTCCTCTTCTGTACAGATCTTCACTGCCCTGTCCTCTTCTGTACAGATCTTCACTGCCCTGTCCTCTTCTGTACAGATCTTCACTGCCCTGTCCTCTTCTGTACAGATCTTCATTGTCCTGTCCTCTTCTGTACAGATCTTCACTGCCCTGTCCTCTTCTGTACAAATCTTCACTGCCCTGTCCTCTTCTGTACAAATCTTCACTGCCCTGTCCTCTTCTGTACAAATCTTCACTGCCCTGTCCTCTTCCTGCTGCTGAACTTCTGGAAATGTGGTAGTTAACAGCTTGGGGTCTCCGGGCTCAGCTGCACTGAAGATATTGTGACAGGGACATATCCCTTCCCCCTCTTCCTCCATTGAGAAAAGTTCTTGCACTGAGTACACTGCTTGTAAGTTTATCTATGAATAGAGGAGAATCTGATCAGCAACTTTATTGCTGTCTGTGTCCCCATTAGGGACATTCACCCCCTCTATTTGTCCTGTTTACCATTATCATTGAAATTGAGAGTAAAAGAAAATCCTATATTTTGGGTTGTCCCCAGAAAAGTAATATAGGGGAAATCTTCCAGTTTGGACGACACTAATCTCTTCTCTCTCACTTCTTGGCTATGGGACAGGAAGTGAAGGTAAATCTCCCCAATGTGACAAAGATGGCAAAAAAAGCCTACAGGGGTTGTTATAAGCCTCCCTTACTCTATCCTAAATGAAAAAAAAAAAAGGTTTTGTCTATAGTACTACTTATAGTGTTACTAAACCCACAACAGTATAATAATTCTGTATATGCAGCAAAGCATGCTTATTATACTCACTTTAGAACCTAAGGGGTTAATCCTCTGCATTGTGTAAAAGAGCTGTTTGACCAGGACTTCTCTGATCTAACCCCCCCCCCCCCCCACCCCATTCTTCCACAGTCCCCAATCCATCTGCTGATAGCACAGAGCCTTGAGGGCACATGCTCAGTTTGGTGTGTATTGCTAGAGCGTTTTTTTTATTTTATTGGGAGAGTGCATGTGATCAGCACAGGGCCAATCAGCATTGTCCAGACAGAGAGTCAGGGGTCCTGCAGCCTCATAGGAAAATCAGGGGAGAATGAAAACTCCTCCTACAAGCTTTAACCAGACACTGATAGAAGTCACAAGTCTGCTATATACTGCTGATGAGAAAAGGTATTTAGCAGTTTATATTTACTAAAATAGATGCATTTCCATGTTCTGTGTACTGTGGGAGACCAGATATAGTGAATGCAGGCTCCTGGGTTTAGTAACACTTTAATGCCACAATCCAGTATTGCAATTAAAGCTTGTGAAAAACTGCAAATACTAATAGACATAAACTCAAATATATCATATAACATCTAACATGTTTATGTTGTTCTTAAAAGTTTTAAAAACTACAGCTTTTAATACAGGAGATCTGAAAAGATAGAATTGAAAAAAAAAATTCTATAAAGCGCTTTTTTTTTTTTACAGAAGAGGCATGAAAATGCTCTTCTGCCAAAACGGTGCTTCTTCTTGCTTTAGGAGTTTTTATTTAGCATACACTGCCGGAAATGCAGCCTTTTTTCTCAATGGAGTCAAGATGTTCTCTGATTGGATGAGGCCTTACCTCTTTACCTTGTCTAACCAGAGAACTGCATTCATTGAGAATATTTAAAGGATGATCTGAATTGAGCCTGTTCTGATCAAGCGACCCCCTGTGGTTACTATGCAGCAGGGCAGCCACTCTGCATGATACCCAGAAGACAATGAGGATTACTGTAGTAGCAGTGGCTACTACATTGATTCTCTGCTTCCCCAGGGATTGGCTAGGTATGAAATATGCATACTCATGCTGCCTGCCAATTGGAGAGGGCCTATGCAGAGAAACCACTGCTTCTACAAGGTACTGGCAGGGGACAGGCTTTTCTACTGTAAAGAAAATAAAACGTAAGACTGCAAACCTTTTGCTTTAATGCACCTGGAATGTATTTAACTTATTCAAACTGAAAGTACATTTGAGCTTTAGGCCCCATTCACACTTGGCATAGCAGGAATTTGCATTCCCACTCGGGATTTTGTGTGAGCGACAATGTGACACAATTACACATGTCACGCAAAGGGCAGCTGTTCACTTCTATGGGCTGCCCTATGCGCATTTGTCACCCAAATGTAGCTCAAGCTCCTTTCTGGGTGACAAGTTTCACACGATTTTGTAAAGTTTGCGACAATTGCGGCAAAGTCGCAACGCGTTTGGGGTGCCATTTAGAATAAATGGTATCCAAACGTACGTTGCATGTTTTGCGCTGATTGCCACGCAATTTGGAATCACGGGCAGAATCACGGCAATTCCGCCCGTGATTCCAAAACGCCAGATATGAATAGGGCCTTAAGAAAGCATTCATACGTGCCTTGGTTTGTACAGTGTGAAGGAGCAGTATGTGTATATGGCTGGAGATGCGTGCGGGCAGCCCGGCACTCTAATGCTGTGTACACATGGCCGGACTTCCCGACAGAAAAAGTCCGATGGGAGCTTTCGGTTGGACATTCCGACCGTGTCCCATCGGGCTTTTTCTGTCGGCATTTCCGATGGACTCAGATAAAGAACATGTTCTAAATCTTTATATCGGAAATGCCGACTGAGTTTAGCCCGTTAGCAAGTCCGGCCGTGTTTATGCGGCATAAGGGGTTGCAGTGGCTGTAGCAACACAGCTGCAAGTCCTACTTTGACAGGCATACAATGGCGAGTCCACAGCCCTAAACAGCAGATGATGTGCTTTCAGGGCCCTGTACCTGCCCCTTGTCAAATTTGGACATGTAGCCGTGCCTGTACAGCTGCTGCATCCCCATAAAGTAACATAGGCATGCCCGCATGCAGCCGCATAGACAACCGCTCATTAATGCTGTACGTGCCACAGCACCCATGTAGATGAGCCCTAAGGGCTCGTTCACACCATAAGTGCATGAAAACGTGGAAAAACCATGCAGATTTCACTTGCAAAGACACGAGTTTCACATCAGTTTCATACGCGTTTCAGTGAGACGTTGACATCGGCTTTCATGCGCGTCATATTCCCATCGCACACCATCTTGGAATACATGCCTGACGAAGGAGTCCTGCGTGGCTCCGAAACGCTGCACTACACCGTTTTGTGATGTGATCTTTCTTGGATAAAAAAACGTTTGGAGGAAATTGATGATCCGTGGTGTGCTGGCGAATATCTACATATCATAGAAGTTATGTGCCCTGTTTACAATACAGTGTCGATGTCGCATTCGTTTTTTTTTCCTCGCAGAAAACTGCACACACGTTGCAGATTCCTGTGCAGGAAAATTGGCACATGACACCGTGTTGTGGTGTGAACAGGGCACATAGAGAACAATCTTTTTTTTGTGCTCTTGCAGAATGCGTTTAGAAAAGCCGACATCTCTGCACCATGGTGTGAATGAGCCCTAACTCTGGTCTATGGTCAGCTTTGGTCTCACTGTGATACCGAAGCTCCGAGTCCACCACATGCAACTTTTGTGTCACGTCATCCTTTTATTGAGTATTTTAGACAGACACTATATTGTCGAAAGTATTTGGGACGCCTGCCTTTACACGCACATGAACTTTAATGGCATCCCAGTCTTAGTCCGTAGGGTTCAATATTGAGTTGGCCCACCCTTTGCAGCTATAACAGCTTCAACTCTTCTGGGAAGGCTGTCCACAAGGTTTACGAGTGTGTCTATGGGGATGTGTGACCATTCTTCCAGAAGTGCATTTGTGAGGTCAGGCACTGATGTTGGATGAGAAGGCCTGGCTCGCAGTCTGAGCTCTAATTCTTCCCAAAGGTGTTAAGGTCAGTTCCTCCACTCCAAACTCGCTTATCCATGTCTTTATGAACCTTGCTTTGTGCTTTGGTCCAAATCATTTGATGAAGGGGGGATTATGGTGCGGGTTTTTTTTTCAGGGTTGGGCTTGGCCCCTTGGTTCCAGTGAAGGGAACTCTAGTGCCGCGTACACACGGTCGGACTTTACGGCAGACTTTGCCCGGTGGACCGGATTTCGTCGGACAATTCGATCGTGTGGGCTTCAGCGGACTTTGTTTTCTCAAAAGTTGGACGGACTTAGATTTGAAACATGTTTCAAATCTATCCGATGGACTCGAGTCCGGTCGAAAAGTCCGCTCGTCTGTGTGCTAGTTCGACGGACAAAAAGCCACGCTAGGGCAGCTATTGGCTACTGGCTATGAACTTCCTTGTTTTAGTCCGGTCGTACGTCATCACGTACGAATTCGTCGGACTTGGGTTAATGGTGTGTAGGCAAGTCCGTTCATTCAGAAAGTCCGTCATAAAGTACGTCGGGCAAAGTCTGCTGTAAAGTCCGACCATGTGTACGCGGCATTAAAGTGATTGTAAAGGTAAAAATAAAAAAATAACAAACATATCATACTTACCTCCACTGTGCAGCTCGTTTTTGCACAGAGTGGCCCCAAACCCGCTCTTCTGGGTTCCCTCGGCGGCTCTCGCGGCTCCTCCCCACATCTGATAACCCCCTTGGAGAAGCGCTTCCCAGAAGGGGTTACCTTGCGGGCGCAGTCCCAAGTTCAGCATTCGGCGTCCATAGAGGCCGAATGGAGGACTCGGCCCCGCCCCCTGGCAATCGCGTCATTTGGTTTGATTGACAGCAGTGGGAGCCAATGGCTTCCTTGCTATCAATCTATCCAATCAAGAGCCAAGAACCCTGGGCAGAGAGAGAGCGCGTCTCCGTGGGTCAAGTTCGAGGGTTCAGGTAAGTAAAAGGGGGGTGGCTGGTAGGCCGGTTACTGACAGGTGTTTTTTCACCTTACTGCATAGGATGCAGTAAGGTGAAAAAACACAAAGGTTTACAACCCATTTAAGGCATCAGCATACCAAGACATTGTGGACAATTTCATGATCCCAACTTTGTGGGAACAGTTTGGGGGTGGCCCCTTCCTGTTCCAACATGACTGCACTCCAGTTCACAAATCAAGGTCCATAAAGACATGGATGAGTGCGTTTGGGGTGGAGGAACTTGACTGACCTCAACCCAATAGAACACCTTTGGGATGAATTCGAGCACAGACTACGAGCCAGGCCTTCTCGTCCAACATCAGTGCCTGACCTCACAAATGCGCTTCTGGAAGAATGGTCAAACATTCCCATAGGCACACTCATAAACCTTGTGGACAGCCTTCCCAGAAGAGTTGAAGCTGTTATAGCGGCAAAGGGTAGACCAACTCAATATTGAACCCTACGGGACTAAGACTAGTTCAAGTTCATGTGCGTGTAAAGGCAGGCGTCCCAATACTTTTGACAATATAATGTATACCATTTTTCCTAAACTCTTCCCGGTTTTAAGGCACCTTCTAAAATAAGCAGAGTCAGCAGCCTAATCTCATCCCTGCTGCGGCTGTACATACAGGCCCTTTCTTGGCTAGGACCTCACATTAGTCATCAAAGCATCTGCATATAATTTACCATTAGGTAACTTAACAAAGTCTGTCATGAAAAAAAAAAAAAAAAAAAGAAAAAGTTTGCAGAGTGCTGGATTCTTAAACCAGCATGTAACACGTGCTGAGTGATATTTATTTTACTCTTCTTCCTTTCAGTGATGAAAGACCCTTTGAAAGTAAGGTTTGCCCCGGCATAGCAGTTCCTCCAGGAAACACAGCATGTTCAGCGTGGAGGACCTCCTAGTTTCTCATGGGTATAAAGTGTCCAAGAGCGCGCTCGCCTCATATCAGCACAGGACTGACGGCTACCAACACCAAGCAGCAGACAGCAGGGCTGCCAATGGGATTTTAAATGGTTTTCAGCCTGACTCAGAGCTTGTTGCTGCAAACCCCACACAGACCAAGGGCCTCTTCGGTGACCACGAAAAAAATTGCGTGAACAAGAGAAGACAGATCTCTGCCGCAGGCTATCCCAGGAGCAATCAGTCCTCGGACTCATGTCATACATCGGAAGTGGGGTATGTGCCTAACCTACATTTCCCATCGCATGGTAAAACAATGCGCCACTGTGCAGACCTCCTCTTGTGTTAGCAATTTTTGTCATTTTTTTTTTTTCATGCTAACTCCCCATTTGCAGAGGCTACTATATTTAGCAAAGGCTAATCTTGTGATGGAATGCGTTAAACGATCGGAAAGGAGTGCATCCCTGGAAGTGAATCCGCTCATTTGTATGCGGCAGATTCATTCCAGGGTGCTTAGGGTATAGATGATTCTGTGAAAAAAAAAATAATTAAAACAAGACGGCAGAATATTTCCGTAATCATTTTCTTTTTTTTGTAGTGACTTTTTATTCATTTCTGTGAAATTTCGGTTCTTAGGCGCCGGGCGTGCCTGATGAGCAGTGGTGTATTTTGGTTTTGTGCTGCCCTAGGCAGGCCTAAAATCGGGTGCACCCCCCCCCCCCCCCCCATTTAAATTGGTCTCATCCCAGACGCTTTAAAATTGCGCACGCCCGTGCAATGGATTCAATTTTACTATCCATAGACAACGCTTTAAAAGCCTTTACAGGTTACTACTTTAGATTTACAGAGGAGGTCTGGTGCTACAATTACTGCCCATGATCTGACGTTCGCGGTGATACCTCACATGTGTGGGGCGATTGCTGTTTGCGTGTGTTCGGGAGCGACACGCGCTTTTGTCTTTGCGTGCAAGCACCGGAGAACGGGACACTTTAATTTTTTTAATTATTTTTTTTAATTATTTTTTTAATTATTTTTTTTCATTATTTTTTTAAAATATATTTTTAATTTTCTTTTTAAATTATTTTTTAATTATTTTTTATATATTTTTTTGAACTATTAATTTATTTTATTTTAATCACTTTTACTACTGTTACAAGGAAGGTAAACATCCTTGTGACAGCAATGGTCATGTGACAGGTACTCTTCATGGAGAGATCTAGGGTCTAAAAGACCCCAAATCCCTTCTCTGCACTTAAAAGCATTCAAAACACCAAGATCGGGGGGTTTCTGAATGCTTTGAATTTTTAAAAACTGGCGCCCCGATGGTTTCCGAGTAAACTGGAAGTGATGTCATCGCTTCCCGGTTACTGTTACTAACAGTCCATCAAAGCTAATCAGTCCGATTGCAAGTTGCATTGCAATCAAAAATAAGTAGTGCGGGAACCTTTTTCAAAGTTGCTGCGACTTGAATGGCAGCAGTTTGAACAGTTCTATTTTTGGCATTGGGGTGCGACTTGTCATGCGATTTGGAACTGTAACACATCGCATGACAAATTGCACTGATGTGGTAACATTTGTGAAGCAAATGTTACCAATTTTAGATATGGTGGCTGCATTCGTTTTCTTTTTTTTAAGCTTGCTTTCTTTTATTTGCACCTGGTGATCCAACCAGTAAGTCTGCTGTTTTTCAGATCCTCCAGATGTAGTAGTTAGAGCGTTGAGAAAATCATTTAATACTGACAGTGGCGTTTACAATGATTAGCTTTTATTTATTTCTGTAAAACCTTTATTTCAAAAGAAAAAAACAAACTGTTACTGTAACTGTTTTATAAAATGTTATCTAAATCTGCTAGTACATCTAACACTCCCCTCCCCCAAGACTGACGATGGTGATGTCTGCTGTGCTCCTTTATCCAGAGTAGCGGCACTCAAATACAGGAGTGTTACTGGCCAGATCACTAGGTGAAAACAGTGAAAAGCGGTGAAAAACTTTTAAAAAAAAGAAAACGAATGCAGTGTGGTGGCTGTTTGGGTATGTGATAGACCAACACAAAGGGGTTTATTTACTAAAGGCAAATACACTTTAGTGCACTTGGAAGTGCAGTCACTATAGACCTGAGGGGGACATGCAAGGAATATAAAAAACAGCATTTTTGCTTGTACATGATTGGATGATAAAATCAGCAGAGCTTCCCCTTATTTCAGATCTTCCCCTCAGATCTAAAGCAACTGCATTTCCAAGTGCAAAGTGGATTTGTCTTTAGTAAATCAGCCCCAAAGTGGCACATAAATGTAAAATGGAAGGAAAATGATAAATGGTTTTCAAAATTGTTTACAAATAAATATGTGAAAAGTGTGGTGTACATTTGTATTCAGCCCCCCCCCCCCCAGAGTCAATACTTTGTAGAACCTCCTTTTGCTGCAACTACAGCTGCAAGTCTTTTGGGGGATTGCCCTGTATTTGGCTCCATCCATCTTAACATCAACTCTGACCAGCTTCCCTGTCCCTGCTGAAGAAAAGCATCCGCACAACATGATGCTGCCACCACCATGTTTCACAGTTGGGGATGGTGTGTTCAGGGTGATGTGCAGTGTTAGTTTTCCGTCACACATAGCGTTTTGCTTTTAGACCAAAAAAGTTAAATTTTGGTCTCATCTGACCAGAGCACCTTCTTCCACATGTTTGCTGTGTCCCCCACATGGATTCTCCCAAACTGCAAACTGGACTTCTTATGGCTTTCTTTCAATAATGGCTTTCTTCTTATACTCCACTAATAGTTGTCCTGTGGACAGATTCTAGCACCTGAGCTGTGGATCTCTGCAGCTCCTCCAGTGTTACCATGGAACTCTTGGCTACTTCTCTGATGAATGCTCTCCTTGCTCAGCCTGTCAGTTTAGGTGGACGGCCATGTCTTGGTAGGTTTGCAGTTGTACCATACTCTTTCCATTTTCAGATGATGGATTGAACAGTGCTCTGTGAGATGTTCAAAACTTGGGATATTTTTTTTATAACCTAACCCTGCTTTAAACTTCTCCTCAACTTTATCCCTGACCTGTCTGGTGTGTTCCTTGGCCTTCGTGATGCTGTTTGTTCACTAAGGTTCTCTAACAAACCTCTGAGGGCTTCACAGAACAGCTGTATTTATACTGAGATTAAATTACACACAGGTGGACTTTATTTACTATTAGGTGACTTCTGAAGGCAATTGGTTCCATTAGATTTTAGTTAGGGGTATCAGAGTAAAGGGGGCTGAATACAAATGCACGCCACACATTCAGATATTTATTTGTAAACAATTTTGAAAACCATTTATCATTTTCCTTCCACTTCACAATTATGTGCCACTTTGTGTTGGTCTATCACATAAAATCCCAATAAAATACATTTAAGTTTTTTGTTGTAACATGACAAAATGTGGAAAATCTCAAGGGGTATGAATACTTTTTCAAGGTACTGTATATGAGCAATTTTTTTAGCTGTTGCCCGGTGTTCTCCCTAAAGTTGGGTGGATCAATAAAGTGACCCTGAGACCCCCCAGAGGGTCAAAAAACTACACAGGCACTGCCCTTAAAAGAAAGCAGTCTTAAAGTGAGCCCCCCAGCCCCCCTAATACTTACCTAAGCCCGATCTTAAACCATCGATGTGCACGAGACCCAAGATCTCTCAGGTCTCTGTCTCCTGATTGGCTGACATGCAGCAACAGGAGCCATTGGCTCCTGCTGCAGTCAATCACAGCCAGTGAGGCGGGAGCGGGAGGTGGGGCTGAGCCGTGCTCTCTGTGTCTTATGGACGCGGTAGCAAGCATGCTATGGGATATCTCGGCAAGGGAGAGGGGCCCAGAGTACCAGCAGGGGACCTGAGAAGAGGAATTTTGGGGCTGTGCAAAATCACTGCAAATAACAGGTAAGTATGACATTTATTTTTTAATAAAAAATTTTCTTCATTCAACACAGTGGGCTGAATGGAAAAAAAACTGAAGAGCTCTGGAGGAGCCGCTGTACTGACAATCTGATTTTAGTACAGTACCCCTGTTAACTACTGTGTTTTGACAGGGGACGACTCAGATTTCAGTCTACTACTGTACCCACGCAGTCTTCTTGTGCAGCCAGGGTCTCTGTGAACATGCAACACTACAGTAGCCATTGCAGATTGTGGGGTCTGAGTCAAAAGTAAAGCAAGTTGAGGTGGTAGTAAACCCAAAAACTAATAATGTAATATATTGCAGCAGTGGCTGCCCCGCCTAGTCCACGAGCCTGGCCCCTAATCTACATCCAGGGCACCGGACGCATGGATTTCAATAGGGTTTTTTTCTTTTTTGAAGCACATGATTAGAGCCTGAGGCTCTAATTGGCTTAAAAAAAGGGTGGGCTCGGGGCACAAAGCACAGCGCCCTGAGCCCACCCAGTTGTGTGCTTCTATTGTCTTCTTGATTCTCCTCCCGGGCCAATCAGGAAGCAGGTCCCAGCAAAACAGTTTTTAGGACCCACTTCCCGTTCGTCTCGTGCTGGGGGGTTGGTGGTGGAGGCGATGCAAGTGAGGGTGACAGGTTTGTTTCCCCTCTGTTTTCACCTGGGGATCTGGCCAGTAACACACCTCCTGTATTAGAGTGCCCCCACTCTGGATGAAGGAGCACAGGGGGCACCTTTGGACAGCAGCATTGTCAGTCTGGGGGGAGGGTGTGATGTACTAGCAGATATAGATACACTAACAAATTAAAAACACCAATGCGTTTTTTCATTCTTTTTAAAAAAATGCAGGACATTATTTTCAACATGGGTTCCTATGGAACATGAATGCATTTTCTGCATTTTCGGAAAGGGTCAGGGACTTTTTTCAACGAAAACTATGCTTTTTTAGTTCAATAGACTTCAATGGACAAGCTGGCGTTTTTACAGCAATTTTGCCGCGATTTGCGTCTTGCATTTTTAAATTTGCCCAACCCCCAACAACAAATTTTCCAAAAAAAAAGCATAAAAAAATGCAAAATGCAAATCGCTGCAAAATCGTGTTAAATAAAGCGCAAAAAGCACTGCAGAAACGCTCAAAAGCAACATGCATAGATGTGAATGGAGCAGTTACAGCAAATTTTTTTATTTTAAAGGGGTATGGGTTTTACATAAATAAATAAAAGCTGACCACTGTAGGCACCCCTCTCAGAATGGCTTGTCTGAAAACTCTAACTCCTACATTTGCAGGACAGCTTGTTCGTTTAAAAAACAACATATAGTACTTACCGGCCTGGATCACCTGGTGAAAATATACGAAGGAAAGCCTAAAAAAGAAATCTAATGCAGCCACCACATCTAAGAATTGGTAAGCTGCAATATAGTACAGTAAATGTTTGATTGGCACACATACCCACCTCCATGCTGCAGCTGTCCCCCGCCAGTTCCAAGACCGAGACCCGAGATGACGACTGTTCCCTCAGTTCTCGGTCTGCTCAGAGCAGACAACCCCTCCAGCACTCACTGGAGCGCCGGGCTGGGGAGGGGCTGACAGCATTTTTGCTTGTATGTGATCAGATGATAGAAGCCAGCAGAGGTTCATCACATTCACTAAGCTCCATGAAAATTTCCCTTGCAAAATGCAACCTTCATTTGCAAAGTGAATAGTCTGTTTGCCTTAATAAATCAACCCCATGGTGTGAAACTACAGAGTCTTGTCATTAGATTGGTTTATGGTACAGTTATTTATACAGAGTATTGAAACATAGTGAGAAAACCATAGATAAATGCAAAGGATATGAAGTGGACATTATCTGATATACGTTTATTGGTGATTTACAGGACCTCACAAAAGTAAGTACATCCCTCACATTTTTGTAAATATTTTAATATATCTTTTCATGTGACAACACTGAAGAAATGACACTTTTCTACAATGTAAAGTAGTGAGTGTACAGCTTGTATAACAGTGTAAATTTGCTGTCCCCTCAAAATAACTTAACACACAGCCATTAATGTCTAAACCGCTGGCAACAAAAGTGAGTACACCCCCAAGTGAAAATGTCTAAATTGGGCCCAAAGAGTCAATATTTTGTGTGGCCACCATTATTTTCCAGCACTGCCTCAACCCTCTTGGGCATGGAGTTTACCAGAGCTTCACATTTTGCCACTGGAGTCCTCTTCCACTCCTCCATGATGACATCACAGAGCTGGTGGATGTTAGAGACCTTGCGCTCCTCCACCTTCCGTTTGAGGATCCCCCACAGATACTCAATAGGGTTTAGGTCTGGAGACATACTTGGCCAGTCCATCACCTTTACCTCCAGCTTCTTTAGTAAGGCAGTGGTGGTCTTGGAGGTGTTTTTGGGGTTGTTATCATGTTGGAATACTGCCCCGTGGCCCAGTGTTCGAGGGGAGGGGATCATGCTCTGCTTCAGTATGCCAAAGTACAGTGTTGGCATTCATGGTTCCCTCAATGAATTGTAGCTCCCCAGTGCTGGCAGCACTCATGCAGCCCCAGACCATGTCACTCCCACCACCATGCTTGACTGTAGGCACACTTGTCTTTGTACTCCTCACCTGGTTGCCGCCACACACGCTTGACACCATCTGAACCAAATAAGTTTATCTTGGTCTCATCAGACCACAGGACATGGTTCCAGTAATCCATGTCCTTAGTCTGCTTGTCTTCAGCAAACTGTGGGCTTTCTTGTGCATGATCTTTAGAAGAGGCTTCCTTCTGGGAAGACAGCAATGCAGACCAATTTGATGCGTATGGTCTGAGCACTCACAGGCTGACCCCCCCACCCCTTCAACCTCTGCAGCAATGCTGGCAGCATTCACATGTCTATTTCCCAAAGACAACCTCTGGATATGACGCTGAGCATGTGCACTCAACTTCTTTGGTCAACCATGGCGAGGCCTGTTCTGAGTGGAACCTGTCCAGTTAATCGCTGTATGGTCTTGGCCACCATGCTGCAGCTCAGTTTCAGGGTCTTGGCAATCTTCTTATAGACTAGACCATCTTTATGTAGAGCAACAATTCTTTTTTTCAGATCCTCAGAGAGTTCTTTGCCATTAGGTGTCATGTTGAACTTCCAGTGACCAGTATGAGAGAGTGAGAGCGATAACACCAATTTTAACACACCTGCTCCCCATTCACACCTGAAACCTTACAACACTAATGAGTCACATGACACCGGGGAGGGAAAATGGTTAATTGGGCTCAATTTGGACATTTTCACTTAGGGGTGTACTCACTTTTGTTGCCAGCGGTTTAAACATTGATGGCTGTGTGTTGAGTTATTTTGAGGGGACAGCAAATTTACACTGTTATACAAGCTGTACACTCACTACTTTACATTGTAGCAAAGTGTAAGATATATTAAAATATTTACAAAAATGTGAGTGGTGTACTCATTTTTGTGTGATACTGTATGTTTTGACTAAAGTTCTCTTTATATATCCTCATCAAATATTATTAAATCGGGTGTTTTTTTTATTGGTGCATCATTTATTACATATCAAATTTAAAGAATAATAACAAAAAAAAAGCTAGACATATTTAAACACCCTTTTTTCAAAAAACAAACACAGGAAGCGTACAGGATGTAAACAGACATGGAAACAAATGGCAGGTCGAGCACTTCCTGTCAGTCTGCCCAGGTGGCCTGTTCTGTTTATTTATTCTGATTGTGTTAGATGGCTGTAATGTGTACTCAGCTAAACGTAATGATCTAATGTACATAAAGATATGGCTATCAGTCATAAAAAATTGTTCAGAAACATGAAAATATTTTCTGAAGCCTGCACATTAAATTTGGCGTTTATACAGAGCAGTACAAACAAGCAGATATTAAAAACCCTTACACGGTCAGAGCTGTTTTAGCATTTTTTTGCACATGTTTAAAAAATTATTTTAGGCCTGAAGATTACACAAAACCCCCAAACATTATATATTTTCCGAAAGCAAACACCCTAGAGAATAAAATAATGGTAGTTCCAATTTTTTTTTATGTAACACGATATTACCACAAAAGTCTAGGAAAAGCAAAAGTGTATTTTTTTGTTTAATTTATTTTTTTCATCACAAAGAGCCCCCTATGTGATGATTTTTTTGGTGACAGGTTCTCTTTAAAAGAAAAAACAAATGGCCACTGCCCTCACCTATAACTGACCTTTGCAGCAAGGAGCACTTGGAAGGGCAACGCATGCAAAACAAAACCAAAGAAATTCCCAGCTCAACTTACCCACCGGCCTGCTAACCAACCGAGTTGTCGTGTCCAACAGTATGCATTAAAAACAGGGGTTTTGTTTGAGCACATTAATGTCAGAGGTTGTGACATCACCAGCCTAACTCTAAGACTCAGCCAATCAGAGGAAGCTTTGTATTCATTGCTAGAATACATTGCTTGCTCTGAGCAGCTGAGTGCCGCTGCGGTAGACTCTTCTGTGTTCCCGGTATGATACAGGGAGTCTCGGCTTGAACCCGGAACACAGTTGCAGGTAGCCTCAGCTACATAAAATTTATACCACACATCCAGCATAGGTTAGTGAGGGTTATAATTTATTTGGGCCAACTTGGCCCAAACACACTGTAAAGTGTGTGGAAAGATGGAGTTGTTCTTTAACTCCCACATGCTGCACATGGGCGACCATGGGCAACCAACATTTCTGAACTGAGAGCACACAGACTGCACACTCCCAGCACAGTGACAGAGCTATCACAGACAGCTCCATGTTTCTATTAATGATCAAGAACTAGCAGGACCGGCTCCTGATCAGGTGACTACTGTGGCAGCCAATCACAGTGGTCACATGATCAGACAGTATTGCACACGTGTTTAAGTACAGTACCTGACTGCGAGGTTGTGTTTCCAGCGCGATACCATCGCGCTGGTTCTCGGCGACAGGGTACTGTGCATGTCGCGCTGGCTCACTCATCGGGAAAGGAAAACTTTGTTTTCCTTCCGCGATGAGTGACAGGCAGTGCTGACAGCTGTCTGGTATGAATCCTGAGGCGGGAACACTTTTTAAATGAAAAAACCGGCGTGGGTTCCCCCCCCCCAGGGGCATACCAGGCCCTTAGGTCTGGCATGGATTGTAAGGGGAACCCCCTACGCCGAAAAATTGGCGTGGGGGTCCCCCCAATCCATACCAGACCCTTATCCGAGCACGCAGCCCGGCCGGCCAGGAAAGGGGGTGGGGACGAGCGAGCGCCCCCCCCCCTCCTGAGCCGTACCAGGCCGCATGCCCTCAACATGGAGGGGTGGGTGCCTTGGGGGAGGGGGGCACCCTGCGGGGGCGCCGCTACCCCAAAGCACCTTGTCCCCATGTTGATGAGGACAAGGGCCTCTTCCCGACAACCCTGGCTGTTGGTTGTCGGGGTCTGCGGGCGGGGGGCTTATCGGAATCCGGGAGCCCCCTTTAATAAGGGGGCCCCCAGATCCCGGCCCCCCACCCTGTGTGAATGAGTTTGGGGTACATGGTACCCCTACCCATTCACCTAGGGAAAAGTGTCAATATAAAAAAAAAACACAGTACACAAGTTTTAAGAGTAATTTATTAGTCAGCTCCGGGATCTTCTTTCAACTTCGGGGGGGTCTCCTTCCGACTTCTCCCGGTGTTTGGCCTCTTCTCCCGGGCCCCGCCGCTATCTTCTTCCAGCTCTATTGCCAGTGAGGGGCCCAGTCTGCTGCCGCTGTCTCGCCGCCTCTGTCTCGCCGCCACTGTCTCGCCGCTTCTTCTCTTCTTCCCCGATGTTGACACGACGCTCTCTCCGGCTCGAATGCTGTGTGCGAGCTGCGGAGCCATTTATATAGGCGGTGACCCCGCCCCTTACGACGTCATGGTCCCAGCATGCGCAGGGACTCTGGGGCCACGCCCCCTTATGACGCCAGAGTCCCTGCGCATGCAAGCATTTCAGTGTTAATGGATTCCATTGGCCAGAACATTGATTTATTGTAGTCATTGGAATGCATTAATGCTTAAACTTGCCTAAACTCGTCTATCGTTTACACGTATTTAGACACTTTACACGTTTTTCTGCTTTTCAGCTCCTGTAATGAAAGCACTTTTGATTTGATTTGTTTGGGTTTTTTTCAGTCTGTAAACGCTCCTCTTCTAATACACCTGTAAACATTTATGTGTGGATTGACACATAGGCCAACATAGAGGTGCTTTTACAGGATAAAAAAAATTGAATGTGTTTAGTTATATACTGTATGTATCAATTTGTACCAAAAGTTGGATCTAGGCCCGCACTTGATCCTACTTTTCTTGCAGCATTTTTGAAATGTTAATTTATATTCATTTGTACAAAAATTTTTTGGCATTTTCAGGTTTGAGCATGTTTGTTTTAGTCAATGGAAAGCTAATTAGAAAGAGAACAGGCAAAAAATTGTGCAGAAAACAAGCATTATCAAGGGAGTTTGAAGCGGAGTTCCGCCCAAAAGTGGAACTTCCACTTTAAGGCCTCCTCCCCGGCTCCTGTTTGTGAAACTGAGCATTTGGGGAGGAGCAGGTACCCAATTTTGAGAGGCACCTGCTTCCACTTTCCTTCCGGTCGCCTTAGGCCAGTGGTTCTCAAATCCTGTCCTCAGGACCCACTAACCGGCCAGATTTTAAGTATTACCTTGGGGGGATGCAGACTAGAATACTGCAATCACTGAGCAGCAAATGATATCACCTGTGATGTATTTCAGTTATCTTGCAAACCTGGCCTGTTAGTGGGCCCTGAGGACAGGAGTTGAGACCCACTGCCTTAGGCAATCGGAAGCGGAAGTTCTCCTTCCCAAAGTCTTCTGGTAGACATGACAGGTCCTAGAAGGCTTTGGGACCAGTCACAGAGCGTAGCGCCGCTCGCGCATGCGCAGAGGGCACCCGGCTGTGAAGCCACACTCTGTCACAGCCGGATGCCCATAGTAGAGATGCCAACGCCGCTGAAGGAGGACACGGGGAGAACACGGCTGCCGTGAGTGCACCGCTGTATCGTGGGACAGGTGAGTGCGTATTTATTAATAGTCAGCAGCTACAGTTTTTGTAGCTGCTGACTTTTAATAAACAAACAAATGACTGGAACTCCGCTTTAAGGCACTCTGGAAGTCTATAGGGATCAAAAATGCACAACCCTGTCCCAAGGAAACTCTTGTACTTTTTCAAGCTTCAGCTGACAAGTTTCAAACGTCATAACAGTTACGTATGCAAATCGGTGGATATAATGGGGAATCTTGATGCTAAAGTATAACTAAAGGCAAAACTTTATTTTGAAATTTTGGATAGAGTAAGGAAGGATTATAACCCCTAGGGAGTTGAGTTTAGAAGATTTTTTTGGAAAGCAAAAAAATGCATTCAGGATGGATATTCAGAGGCATTTGAAACATCAAATGCCTGTAACAGCTTGTAAACGCGTGTAAATGCGGTAACTCCCATTTAGCCACATTTCATTTACAGGCATTTTTAAAAGAGATAGATTTTTGACTATTTAAAAAAATAAAACGCAAACGCTGCTAAACGCGGCATGTAAACGCGCTAAAACGGACGTTTTTAAACATTGGTTACTATCTGTCAAGTTAAATCGTTCAGGAGAGGTTTTAAAACATCCCGTGTACATTGAGCTAGAGTAAGGAGCTTTCTGTCAAGACTGAAGGACAATTGGTCTGCAGTTGGTGCACTAGAGAAAGACAAAGCTGGATTTCCCATAGGCAGCCTAGAACCCCGGGGGTAAGAGGGGAGCCCAGCCATCAGGTGTCCCTGGTGCAATTATTTTAACCCTATAACTATAGAAGGTAACAACATACCACAAAAAAAAAATCAATTGTGGATGTACAGCACTGAAAAACAGCCTTTTGGTATTGCCTATATTATTTAATAAAGTGGACCTAACAAAAAAAAATGCAAGATCTGCTTATTTATTAATGATCCACCTCCATACCAAAACACTAGTTGGGCTGTGCACATCTATAGACACACACAGCACTGCTCGGCCTTACCCACTTCACAGGATTTGATTCACTGCAGCAGAAGCCAATGGCTCCCAGTGCTAGAGTTGCCACCTCATCCCTTTAAACCCGAACAACTTTGAATTACACAGGTTCTGAGGCTAATTAAATGCAGATAAGGCACCAAGTGAGTTTAATTACCACCTTAATCAGCCACAGAACCTGTGTAATTAATGTGTGTTTGGGTTTAAAGGGATGAGGTGGCTCCCATTGCTGCCTCTGCCTCCTGTGAGGAGAGAGAGAGAGTAGAGCGCCGCTGCAGATGGGCACAGCGCTGGATCGAAATAGGACTCAGGTAAGTATAAGGGGGTGGAGGGGCAATACAACTTCTGGGACATTTTCTGAGGCAAGTTATACCTTAAAGCGGAGTTCCACACAAAAATGGAACTTCCGCTTTTCGGAACCCTCCCCCCTCCGGTGTCACATTTGGCACCTTTCAGGGGGGAGGGGGGTGCAGATACCTGTCTAAGACAGGTATTTGCATCCACTTCCGGCATAGACTCCCATGGGAGTCTATGCCTCTTCCTGTCCCTCCGCGCTGTCTGCTGGGAACACACAGCTCCCAGGAGAGAGCGGGGACCACTTACGATGCGCAGCGCGACTCGCGCATGCGCAGCAGGGAACCGGGAAGTGAGGCCGCAACGCTTCACTTCCTGATTCCCTCACCTAGGATGGCCCTTTTTTGCGGTTTAGGTGGACCCCCCTTTAATTCAGAGAATGCATTAAGGTAAAAACTGTCCTGCCTTTACAATCACTTTAAATGCTTTTTTTTTTATCATGCTTCTAAGCTTACAACCAAGCACCAAGGGTCATCATGTCTGAGTCCTTCACTTACAATTTACTGAGTATCAAAAAACAAATGCCCTTAGAGTGTACCTTTACATGAAAGTGAAAGTTCCACTCATCCTCCTTCGCTAACTCCAAATTGCCATTTTTTTCTTCTGGCAGTGGGTACCTATTTTTGACAGGTACCTGCTCCCACTTCCGAAATTCCTGCCTAGGCAAGAATTACGTCAGCTTGGCCTGGTTCCTGCCCACCTGCAGCCTCCGGGGACAGCTCACACATCTCAGGAGGCTGCGGCACCAGTTTGAAAGCTCCACACAAGCTTATCCATGAGCTGTGGGGAGCCAGCTGTGAGACATCAGGAAGTCATCCAAGATGGTGGCGCCGGAGACCAGAAGCCCAGGCAAAGGATTGGCTCCAGTGAAGACAGCACTGGACTCCTTGGCTGGTGTCAGTTTGCTAAAAGTCTTTTTTAAAAACAGGACCATGGTTCCTCTTTAATGTGTTACCCGAGCATGGCCCTACACCTCACTCAGGTAGCCCTTTAACTGCAAACCGTTACAGACTACACCATTTATAAAGCCATTTGTCATGCAGCCTGCAGCTCTATAGTGCCATAGACTCAGTTATATGGTAGCATTGAGAGTCCATTCACACCAGTAGCTATGCTAGAACCACTGGTGTGCGGTAGGATGACACTGGTGCTGATGCACTGATCTTGGCACATCATACGGTTTACTTTTTTTTTTTTATTTATTTTAAAGCAAACGTTATTGAAATGTCCCAAAATGACATTTTATTTAGTTTTATTGTCTGCGGCACAGTGCAAGGATTTCTTTGCACTGTGCAGCAATGAAAAAAAATACTGCACGGCGTACTTTTTTTTTAGCACATGCCAGCGCAACACTGGTTGTGGTGGTGTGTGCTGAAAAAAGTACACCACGCAGTAGTCTTTTCGCCTTGTCTTTTGGTGGGACTAGTAGAAATGCATGAAAAGTGAGCAATTCAGAAGGTGGATTTGCTCACCATTTATAATTGCGTAAGGGATAAGGGATGGCTCAGAAGCTGGGAGAGCTTTCAATTTACCATGATATAAAGGAGTGAGATAGAAGACACAATGGGGGTTATTTACTACAGGCAAATCCACTTTGCACTACAAGTGCAAACTGCAAGTGCAAAGCGCACTTGAAATTGCACTGAAAGTGCACTTGGAAGTGCAGGAGCTGTAGATCCGAGGGGGACATGCAAGGAAAATAAAAAACAACATTTTAGCTTGCACATGATTGGATAATAAAATCAGCAGAGCTTCCACTCATTTCAGATCTACCCCTCAGATTTAATTTCAATTTCAAATGCACTTTGCACTTGTAGTTTGCACTTGTAGTGCAAAGTGGATTTGCCTTTCGTAAATAACCCCCAATAGCTTATAATAATGTAAAAAAAGGAGCAATACAAATGGTTGGGGTTTGTGTTTTGGTTGATATCCTGCCTATGTCCCTGTGTGGTCTTCTTCTGGCTTTAGAACAAGGACTCTGTCATAGTTGAAATATCTGTCAGCCAAGTGTATGTGAACCCCTTCTGTGTTACTACATTGCTATTGTTCCTGATTAGAGATGAGCAGAGTTATTTCAGAAGCAGTGATTTCACTGCAAAATCTTTCCAAAGAAGAAACTTTCAGATTCGCTCTTTAAGTTGGTTAAGCAAAATTTGCTTGGAAAAATAATTTTTTATGGAAGTTGTGGCCTTGATTGGTTAAACAATTGAGATAAGCAATATTCTGTAGTACAACCCGGGTTCTCTGCGTTTTGTATAGTCTCTTATATTGTCATGTGTTGTTATTTTGACATACTTTCCATCTAACCATCTTATCTGAACATAGGCTGTATTGTATATATTTCCCAAGTTGGATCGTGTTTATGTTGTCTTTTGATTCAGACAGTACTCAACTACCGTATTCTAGCGGCTGCATCCGCAACCCTTGTATGTCAAAAGTTTAAATTATTGAACCATAAAAAATAATTTTTTAGAGGGTGCATTTAGAGTAGATTAGTTTAGTTAACTGAGTGTTCTTATTGTTTTTTTAATAATTTTTTGTGCGTTTATTTGTTTACTGTCATTTTTATTTTTGGGCACAGTAACTGTTCCAAGACAGTTGAAAGCAGCACTCAAAACGCTCAGATTAATACCTACCTAAGTGGATGCAGTATCGATCTGATGCTGCATCTGTCCCCCCGCTGCCTCTACACTGAGAACTGAACGATCAAAGAGCGCTGACCACTCAGTTCTCAGTCTTCACTGAGCAGACTGTCAGTCACCGTTTCTTCGCTCTGCCCCTCCATCTCTCACTGGAGTGCTGGGCTGTGGAGGGGGCGGGAGCGGCTGGCTCGGGCTCTCAGCGGCATGGTGAGAGGCTGAGCCAGCTGCCGGTCAGGCATCTGGGTGGATCCTGACATTAAAGTCGGGATCTCTCCAGAGCCTGGAGCAGCTGAATGATGTTAACAGACAGTGAGCTTGAGCCTCCTGACAGCTGAATACCAGTCACAAGAGTGCAGAACAAAGTGCACTCATGTGATCCCCAAGAGAAACAGAGCCAAGTAAGCTTTTTTTTTTTTTTTTTTCTTTCTTCTTCATTAGTTTTTATTGGTTTTTAAAGATGTACACAAACAAAGTGCAACAGTACATAGAAAAGTACAAAATAAACATAAGTAAAACGCAGGGTAAGGTCCATAGTTCAGCATAGAACTAAATGTCAATAACAAAGAAAGAGAAGATGCAATTCACTCGCTGTAGTCCATTTAGTCCACATTTTCCATTGTTTTTCAAATATCATTCTAGTGCCCCATATATTAGTAAGCATAGCCTCGTATCTCTGGTGCAGTCTTATGATCTCAAAGTTTTATGACAGGTTCGGTACTGTATCAGACTTCAACCTCCTTGCTTTAAGCAGTCTAGCAGCTTCCAATAGGCCAAAGGAGCTTTGACCCCACTTCTCCTTTAACTAACAGATTTAGGGCCAGTTCACACCACATGCAGTCCAGTGCATTTTTTTTCTGCATCAAAAATGCATGGAAAGTAGGTTATATGGTTTCCAATGGCATAGTTCACATCAGTGCTTGCAGTTCCAGGGCGTTCCAGTTCCAGAAAAAAAATTAGAACATGCTGCATTTTTCCTGCACTGGACTGTACTAGAACGCACCTAAAAGCACCAAAAATGCACTGGAACGCACCGGAACACACCAAAAACGCACTGGAACACACATGTCCTTAATTAAGGTTAAGAAAAAATAAGGGAGGGATGCACTGGACTGCATCAAAAACAGACTGGAACAAAAACGCGCATGCAGAAAAGCATTTGGAACACACCCGGAGTGCGTTTCTATGGTGTGAACTGGCCCTTAAGCTAAACTCCAGCCAACACTTTTTAAGCAGTTACAGTAACAGTTTATTTTTATTTTTGGGATAAATGTTTGACATGAATGAGTAAAAGCTAGCTGACCATTGTAAGCATTGTGCCATTTTTGCTGGACGGTTTGGTCTGTTAATAGAGGTTGAAAAATAACAGACTTGCTGGCCAACTCACCAGATGACAATAACATAAAGCATAAAAAAAGAAAACGCATGCAGCCATCACATCAAATGCCCTGTACACACGATCAGATTTTCCGACAACAAATGTTGGATGTGAGCTTGTTGGCGGAAAGTCCGACCGTGTATATGCTCCATTTGTTGGCGGACTTTCCGCCAACAAATGTTGGCTAGCATGTTCTCAAATTTTCCGCCAACAAATTTTTGTTGTCGGACTTTCCGATCGTGTGTACACAAGTCCGTCCCACAAAAGTCCACGCATGCTCAGAAGCAGAAGCGGCCGGTCTTGTAAACTAGCGTTCGTAATGGAGAATTAACATTTGTGACGTGGCAAATTATGAAATCTCCAAATGTAGCGCACATTCTCTTCTTCTTTAATGGGATAATAATGAAGCTGCTTTGCTGGTGATACTGATGGAGTTATTGCAAACAAATGTTCAAAGGCTTTTTTTTTTCAAGTGATCTCAAGAATAATAATAATAATAGCACTAAATGAAAAACGCAAAAAGAATAAGCGCGAATCAACACTCACCAAACTTCTACGAACACGAAATTAGCAGAAGGAGCCCAAAGGGTGGCGCTAAAAAGCTGAAAAACCATGTAGTACGTCACTACATTCGTAATTGTTGGCCAACATATGTGTGACCGTGTGTATGCAACACAAGTTGGAGCCAACAACCTTTGAACAAAATTCCACGGTTTTGTTGGCGGAAAGTCCGATTGTGTGTACGCGGCATTAGAATTAGTAAACTGCAATGTATTTTTTTTTCTTTTGGGTTTAGCACTATAATTTTACTTTTTCCCATTGACTACAATATATTTTACCAAAATGTTGCAATTTTGTCAAAATTTCAGGGAAATGAAAACTCGCGTTTTCACTCATTCCTGTTTCTGTTGGTAACTAATTTACAGCAAGGCAATTAATGCTGTCATCCTTGTGTCTTCTATGTGCATCCAGGAACAGGAAATACAGATTCCAACAGAACCTGACCAAAACCTAATCATAAGTACACCATCAATGATTCAAGAGAGAAAAAAAAAAACAATGCTTCATTTTATGCTTCACAGATGTTGCAGACAATTTGAAATAATTTGTTTTATAAACTGTCTGTAAATTTCTGTCTAGACTGAGCTAGCTTGCATCCAACTGATTTTTTTCCAGTACAGGTTAAAAAAGAAAAAATAGGTCATAAAGTAACAGGTAGATTTGGCGCAATGCAAATATTCATGATTTGGAGCTACACTGTAATGTCAAGCCAGGACAGGCAGAGCTCCCATGGTGTACATGTTTTCCTGATTACAGTGTAAAGCATTTGGGGGGAGATTAAGTAAAACTGGTGCACACAGAATCAGGTGCAGCTGTGCATAGTAACCAATCAGCTTCTAGGTTTTGTTGTCAACGCTTAAAAAGCTGTAAGAGTTGTAAAGTCTCAGGTTTTTCACCTTGGTGCACTCTATAAAAAAAACCTTCTGTGCTGCAGCTGCCCCCCAGAGCCCCCTTTTTCTTACCTGAACCCGATCGTTCCAGCGACGAGCATGAGCCCAGCAGCTCCAGCCGCTGTCTCGGGTCCTCATTGCATAGATTGATTGACTGTCAATCAAATCCAGTGACACGGGAGGCGGGGGCAGGGCCAAGTCCTGCTGTCTATGTCAATGGACGCAGCAGCGGGACTCAGGAGCGCGCCCACATGGGTGCACCAATGGAATGCGGCTCTCCGTGGGGGCACTCGATGAAGTGGAGGAGGAGCCAGGAGCGCCGCGGGGGGGGGGCCCAGAAGAGGAGGATCGGGACTGCTCTGTGCAAAACTCTTGCACAGAGGAGGTAAGTATTACATGTTTAAAAATAAAAAAGACGAACCTTTACAATCACTTTACTTGAACAAGCTAAAGTTAGAAGCTGATTGGTTACTATGCACAGCTGCACTAGATTATGTGTGTTCCAGTTTTAGTAAATCTCCCATTGTGTCCCATGTCCCAAAACAGAACTCCAGGCAATTTATTTTTAACGTGCAATGGTGCTGTGCCCATACTGCATGGGTCAACTGCTCGTTCTGGTCTAGAGGTTCCGTAGCCAAGATATACTAACCTAATCCTCCGATTATCCCAGTGCAAGATCGGACCCTTTGGCTTCTGTCGCCCGCCGACAAAACTGCATACTTGAAATTTTCCAAATTTTGTCATGTTACAATCAAAAAAGTAAATGTATTTTATCGGGATTTAACTTGATAGACCGGGGTCTTCAAACTTTTTAAACAAGGGGCCAGTTCACGGTCCCTCAGACTGTTGAGGGGCCGGACTATAGTACGAAAAAATATGAATGAGTTCCTTTGTACACTTATTTGTAGTGCAAAAATACAGGAAAAAACAATACAACATTTGAAATAAAGAAACCATTTTAATCAACATAAACTTATTAGTATTTCACAGAACCCCCCCATCACAGACTGCTCTCCATCACAGATCCCCCCCATCACAGACTCCTCTCCATCACAGAGTTCTCTCCATCACAGACCCCCCCCCCATCATAGACTCCTCTCCATCACAGATTCCCCCCATCACAGACTCCCCCCCCATCACAGATTCCTCCCTATCATAGACTCCCCTCCATCACAGATCCCCTCCATCACAGATCCCTCCATCACAGATCCCCCCATCACAGACTCCCCCATCACAGATTCCTCTCCATCACAGATCCCCCCATCACAGACTCCTCTCCATCACAGAGCCTCCCATCACAGACTCCTCTCCATCACAGAGTTCTCTCCATCACAGACCCCCCCCCCCCCCCATCATAGACTCCTCTCCATCACAGATTCCCCCCATCACAGACTCCCCCCCATCACAGATTCCTCCCTATCATAGACTCCCCTCCATCACAGATCCCCTCCATCACAGATCCCCCATCACAGACTCCTCTCCATCACAGATCCCCCCCATCACAGATCCCCCCATCACAGACTCCCCCATCACAGATTCCTCTCCATCACAGATCCCCCCATCACAGACTCCTCTCCATCACAGATCCCCCCCATCACAAATCCCCCCCCATCACAGACTCCCCCATCACAGATTCCTCTCCATCACAGATCCCCCCATCACAGACTCCTCTCCATCACAGAGCTTCCCATCACAGACAACCCCCCCCCCCCATCACAAATTTCTCTCTATCACAGATCCCCTCATCACAGACTTCTCTCCAACACAGAGCCCCCCCCCCCCATCACAGACCCCCCCCCATCACAGATCCCCTCCTTCACAGAACCCCCATAAGACTCATCTTCATCACAGACTCCCCCCCATCACAGATTCCTCTCCATCACAGAGCCTCCCATCACAGGCCCCCCCCCCAAATCACAGATCCCACTTCTCTTCAACACAGAGCCACCCCCCCCCACAACACAGACTCCTCTCCATCACAGATCCCCTCCATCACAGATCCCCTCCATCACAGATCCCCTCCATCACAGATCCCCTCCATCACAGATCCCCTCCATCACAGATCCCCTCCATCACAGATCCCCCCATCACAGATCCCCCAATCACAGACTCTCCCCATCACAGATTCCTCTCCATCACAGAGCCTCCCATCACATACTCCCCCCCCCCCCCCAATCACAGATTCCTCTCTATCACAGATCCCCCATCACAGACTCCTCTCCAACACAGAGCCCCCCATCACAGACTCCTCTCCATCACAGAGCCATCCCATCACAGACTCCTTTGCATCACAGAGCCCTCCGACAGAGTCTCCCATCAGAGACTCCCCCATCACAAAGCCCCCCCATAACAGATCCCCCATCACAGAGCCCTCCATCACAAAGCCCCCCATCACAGATTCCCCCCATCAAAAAGCCCTCCCATCACAAAACCCCCCATAACAGATCCCCCATCACAGACTCCGCGCTCACAAAGCCCCCCACCACAAATCCCCCCATCACAGATCTCCTCAACACAAAGCCCCCCCATAACAGATCCCCCAATCACAGAGCCCCCATCACAAAGTCCACCCTTAACAAATCCCCCATCACAGACTCCCCCCAACACAGAGCCCTCCAGCAGTATAACACTGCCCCTTCTATAACATCGCAGCACTCCCCCTCTCTTCTGCTACCTTAATCACACAAGACGCGAAGCTTGACAGGTCCGGACAAAAGGCGTGACTGGGACCTCCCCGCTGCCTAGTGACCAATCACCCAATTCTTAACTCAAAAGGTGTGATTAAGGTAGCAGAGGGGAGTGCTGTGATGTTAAAGCGGAGGTACTGACGATTTTTTTTTTTTAAGTCAGCAGCTACAAATACTGCAATTGCTGACTGCGCATGCGCGAGTCGCGCTGCACGATCCCACTGGTCCCTGCTGTCTTCTGGGCAAATACATGGCAATCTTACAGGAAAACCTGTTATGCCCGTACACACGAATGGATTTTCCGTCAGAAAAAACTTGGATGGTTTTTCCGACGGAATTCCGCGCAAGCTTGGCTTGCATACACACGGTCACACAAAAGTTCTCTGAACTTTCGACTGTCAAAAACGTACGTGATGTACAACACTACGACACACCGAGAAAATGAAGTTCAATGCTTCTGAGCATGCATGGAATTGTTTCTGAGCATGCGTAGGAATTTTGTACGTCAGAATTTGTACAGACGATCACATTTTCGGATAGGAACTTTTTCCGACCGAAAAACTGAGAACCTGCTCTCAATCTTTTGCTGGCGGGAATTTCGCCAGCAAAAGTCCCATGGAGCATACACACGGTTGCATTTTTCGACCAAAAACTCTCATCGGTCTTTTGCTGGTCGAATTTCTGATCGTGTGTACGCGGCATTAGAGTCTGCAAAAGACTTGAGATTGGGGCGGAGAAACTGTATCAGCAGGACAACGATCCTAAACATACAGCCAGAGCTACAATGGAATTGTTTAGATCAAAACATATTCATGTGTTAGAATAGCCCAGTCAAAGTCCAGACCTAAATCCAATTGCGAATCTGTGGCAAGACTTGAAAATTGCTTTTCACAGACGCTCTCCATCCAATCTGACAGAGCTTGAGCTATTTTGCAAAGAAAAATGGGCAAAAATGTCCCTCTCTAGATGTGCAAAGCTGGTAGAGACATTCCCAAAAGACTTGCAGCGAAAGGTGGTTCTACAAAGTATTGACTCAGGGGGAGCTGAATACAAATGCACAGGGCCGTCTTTAAGGCAGGGCAAAAGGGGCAGCTGCCCTGGGCCCTGTCATTGTTGTGGGGCCCAAAGCAGCTGCCTCATACTTGCCAACTATCCCAGTTTAAATTCCCTTGACCCTTGAAGTTTTAGTCCTTTGCTGTGACCCTGTGTTTACATGTAAATAACCGGCATCCATATGTAAATAGATGCATCCGGCGGCATAGATGTGTAAATAAAGGCGGCATTCATGTAGATCATGCCCCCCTGCAGTTAGGAGATGATGTGCTGTAACCTCTAGCAACCAATCAGTGAGCAGTATTACTGTACAGTAATCTCTAGCAACCAATCAACAAGCAGAAATCATGTGCTGTAACATCTAGCAACTAATTAGTGAGCCGTAATGTGTGCTTTAACCTCTAGCAACCAGTCAGTAAGCGGTAATGATACACTGTAACCTCTGGCAACCAATCGCAATCGCTGCCTGATCTGATACAGTAAACTGATTTTAAGTCTAGCTGCTATATATTATATGTCTCAGAGCAGGTGGAGAGGGAAATTGTATGGGGGGGGCAAGAAAACGTTTGCCCAGGGTCCAATTAATATTAAAGACGGCCCTGCAAATGCATGCCACACTTTTCACATATTTATTTGTAAAACATTTTGAAAACCATTTATCATTTTTCTTCCACCTCACAATTATGTGCCACTTTGTGTTTGTCTATCACATAAAATCCCAATAAAATACATTTACGTTTTTGGTTGTAACATGAGAAAATGTGGAAAATTTTAAGGAGATTAATACTTTTTCAAGGCACTGTAAAACTGATTGTATCTTAATAGTCACGAGTCACCATAACAGGTCTCCAGTACTGTAAATTATGACATAATAGTAATTTTGCTGGTATATTTTTATAACTAGAATACTATAAACCAGCTGTGCTGACGAGCTTATGTTTGAAAGCTTCTGCACTTTGCTAACATAATGAGAGCACTGTGCCTTATCATTCCACATAACTAAATGGGGCTATGAGATATAAGAGATATAATGTATAGCCACATATACACATAGAGATACACATAGATCCATATATATATACATTAGAGCCGCACAATTAATCATTAAAAAATCTCGATTCAACCCCCCTCACGATCTTAATACAGCATTTCCTCTATTCTATGTAAAGTGCAGAGCTGTTCTCTGCTCAGAGCTGTCAAAAAAACAAAAAAAAGCTGGCAAATGTTTATCAAAATTTCACAGTGCTGGGAGATAAGGAGAAACATTGTAACATTTCCTTCTAGATCAAAGGGATGAACTTCTGTCTGCAGATGAGGTCAGTTTAACCACTTAAAGCGGAGTTCCACCCACATTTTTAACTTTTCACCATCCAGCAGTAAAGAGTACATTCATTGCAATGTGGCATATATTTTTTTTTTAAACACTTACTGCTGTATTTCTTCATAGTATTCCTACTTCCTCCCCCTCGGCCGCGCGCGTCATTTCCAGCTTTGAAATGTCTGCTGGCATATGTGTGTCATCAATCCCAGGAGACAATAGGCATCAGCGGTGTTAAGCCGCTACCCATCAGAATATGCAAACGAAGAGACGTTGCGTCACGGCCATCTTGGTACACCTGCACTCGTCCACAGTAAGCCTAGAGTTAGAAGTCGGCAAGCAGACATCTTTATACACCCACCGGAGCCTTGCTTTTCACAGTTATTTTTAACAGTAATCTCAGCTTATATAGTAAAATACAGTATATATAAGCTGAGTTTACTGTTAAAAATAACTGTGAAAAGCAAGACTCCGGTGGGTGTATAAAGATGTCCGCTTGCCGACTTCTAACTTTAGGCTTACTGCGGACGAGTGCAGGTGTACCAAGATGGCTGTGGGTGTACCAAGGACACCGAGTCGAAGCATCGAGAGATCAAGAGGTGCATGCTGGGCATACAGCATCACCATATCCCAGTAGAGACTGCTAGTGGGCTTCACATGCCCACAATAGAGATGAAAGCGCTTTGCAGAGCAAAAATAAACAGTAATGCCCCGTCACACGAGCGGAATTTCCGTCGGAAAAAACTTGGATGGTTTTTCCGACGGAATTCCGCTCAAGCTTGGCTTGCATGCACACGGTCACACAAAAATTCTCTGGACTTTAGACCATCAAGAACGCGGTGACGTACAACACTAAGACAAGCCGAGAAAATTAGGTTCAGTGCTTCCGAGCATGCGTCGAATTGTTTCCGAGCATGCGTAGGAATTTTGCACGTCCGACCGAAAAATTGAGAACATGCTCTCAATCTTTTGCTGGCCGAAAGTCCGCCAGCAAAAGTCCGATGGAGCATACACACGATCGCATTTTCCGACCAAAAGCTCTCATGGACTTTTGCTGGCGGAATTTCCAATCGTGTGTATGGGGCATAAGTCATTTTTAAAAATGGGAATTAAGCGGCGATATGTTAAATGACATGGATTTAATGTTTTAATTCATACAGTGTAAAAGAACAGATTACATAAAAAAGAAAAATAAAAAAAATTCTGTGTGGAACACCGACTAGCTAGTGGCCAGAGTCTCAGGTGGAGCTGGAGGCGGAGCGAGCGCCAGTGCTATGGCCACGTGTCCCGGATTGCCCGGGACATTCCCGCAATTAGCAGGTCAGTCCCGGGTCCCGGGAACCTTCATTCCGGGACAATAGTGTCCCGGAATGAAATTGACAGAGCGAGCAAACCCCGCCATAGCACTGGCGCTCGCTCCGCCTCCAGCTCCACCTGAGACTCTGGCCACTGGTTGCCTAGCAACCAGTGACCTCACAGCCGCAACTCTGCCCAGCATGCAAAGTGGAGGAGAAGTTAACTTTCTCCTCCTCCGCACCTAACACTCTCTAGTCTCCACCATGCCGGACAGAACACCTGCACTGCAGTCTGGGTTAGGATCTCCGTGGCTCTGCCCCTGGCTGTATCCCTGCCTCATACCGCAGAGCGGGCCAAAGCCGCCTCCCCCTCCTCGGCTGTTTACATGTACACAGGAGCTGGAGGAGGGACACTGATCTGAGGTTTGTTGTTAGGCTTATATTATTATATGTATATAGATGGACTGAGGAGGGGGACAGGGACAGTGATCAGGAAAAAGGTAAAAAGCGCCCCCACCCCAGCACATTTCCAACCTCCACCTCTCTACTAGCAGTACTGTGGGGGGGGTCTGTACTTAGTTGGGGGGTCAGTACTGTGGGGGGTCTGTACTGTGGGGGGGGGGGTATATGTACTGAGGGGGGTCCGAACTGAGGGAGGGGGTCTATACTTAGTGGAGAGGGGGGTACGTACTGAGGGAGTGGGTCTATACTTAGTGGAGCGGGGGGTACGTACTGAGGGAGGGGGTCTATACTTAGTGGCGAGGGGGGTCAGTACTGAGGGAGGGGGTCTATACTTAGTGGAGAGGGGGGTCTATGGTGTTGGGATGATATAAGTGCTAAAACCAGCCATTCACCCGACAAATCACTCGCCACACCGAAATCCCGTCAACCCAGAGACTACATTCAACACAACCCCCCCGGTCCTTGGCAGAATTGTCCCTGAATGGCACTCTGGGAATGTGGTCACCCTAGACCAATCCCTTTAGGCTCTCATCCTTTCTCTCTATACAAGTAAAAAAAATACCTGACCAAAACTAAAAAAAGGAAAGAAAATAGAGTTTTGGCTGAAGTTCAGCGTTCAAAGTGTCCATGTATGAAAACTCAGCCACTAAGACTTGTAGAGAGTCTTCTTACAGTCCTTATTATGAGGTAAATGAAGCAGTAAGTCATTTTTTAGCAGTAACAGACAGCTTTGATGAGTATGAGGTCATGTTTCTGGTATACCTAATGTACAGTATAATTGTAACATAAAATCAAGAGAATAGAAGCAGAGCAAGACTTTGCAAATGTTATTTGTACCAGTTGTTGTAGCAGGGTTATCCAAGGTGGAGACGTCTGCCTGAGGCTACATCCGCTTTTCTTTCCTGGATAACATCCAACACACATTTTACAAGGAACATAGGTCCTCATTACTGCAGAAAATCAGCTAGAAATGGTAAAGTATAACTCCTGGTCTGGAGATCTCATGATATAGGCAATAGCACAAAAATGCCGCTTCAGTGCTTTAGCTAGAACTCTGGTTAAAGCTTTGCACCTATGCATTGTGGCAACAAGTGGCAAAGTGCTTGGTTTACAGCGTATAACCATAATGCATGCCACTTTCTGTGATGTGTTGCAGTGCCATTTTTTTTGCCCATTTTGTACGCATAGTACTGTAGGTCCTGGACTGTATTTTGTTCCAGTTTCAAGTGTTTTCAGCCCCTTATAAATTACTTGGCTGCCTTAACACAATGTTTATTAATGCATGAAATACCACATGGTAATGCATGTTCAACAGAATGGCATAGTATAAAAGGGCTCTAAAGTAAACCTGCGCTAAGAGCAGGGCCGGGACAAGGGGTGGGCAGTAGGTGATGTTGCCCTGGGCGCAGTGAAGCAAAGGTGCAAAAAATGGATGCAGGGTGGTACACCCATTCTACAGCATGTATCAGTAGTGTGGGAGGGGGTCGCAATTCTGGATCCTTGCCTTGGGTGCTGAATGACCCTGCCCTGGTACAGGGGGTCCCCGGGTTACAAACAAGTTAGGGACTGTAGGTTTGTTCTTAAGTTGAATCTGTTTGTAAGTCGGAACAGGTACATTTTTTAAGTGTAGCTCCAGCCGAAAAATCTATTTTTAAGCTTTTTGGATAGCATAGGGAAGGGTTAACACCCCTGTAACATTTGTTTTGCTGTGTGTGCCCCTGTTCAGAAGATTTCACCTCACTTTCTATCCCAATGACAATTGGATTTTGAAAATGTTGGGTTGTTGTGGAAACAAGCCTTGGTGATAAAGCATCAGTGAAGGTACCTTTTCCCCATAATAGCTCTTACAGGAGTGAAGTTCCCTTACTAGGGGTAGATTTCCTCTCACTTACAAGTCGGATGTTTGTAAGTAGGGGACCCCCTGTACTGGCAGAGAGAACTATGGGGGCTTTCTTTGAACATATTTGGTGACTACCTGTTATGTTTACACACTACCTTTAATGCCTACTAAGTCACTGACCTCGAACAAGTGTGCAGATCAGGGAAATTGGAAAAGTGTCAGAAGTCCTTAATCATAGCTCCCAACTATCCCTGATTTCGAGGGACTGTCCCTGATTTGGAGCAATGTCCCTCTGTCCCTCATTCCTCCTCATTTGTCTCTCATTTTGATCTGATCCATATAGATGTAAATAAAACGCATTTTTTATCTATCAAAAAGTGTTTCCCAGTGCTAAACCTTCATCTGCTTTCTAAATTGCTGCATTTGTAAATTCCAAAAGGAATAGTAGTGGTAAAAAAAGCACTTGTGGGTTAAACCAATATTGTTTTTTTGTACAATTCTCCTTTAAGGGGGCGTGGCAGGGGGTGTGTCCTATGCATACTTTTATCTGATAGGTGTCCTTCATTCCCATCTCAAAAAGTTGGGAGGTATGCTTAATAGCATGCTTGTTGCAGTCAAAGTATTACAACAATAGTTTAACAGCCAACCAACCATCATTTTAAGGAGTAGAACTCAATGTCAGCTTCTGTGTTTTTCTTAAAGTGATGTTAAAGCTTGGGTTTAAAAAAACACAAACATATCATACTTACCTGCTCTGTGTAATGGTTTTGCACAGAGCAGTCCAATTCTCTTGTTTTCGGGTCCTTCTCTGGTGCTTCTGACTCCTCCCCCTTGAGCAGTGCCCCCAGAGAAAGCCGTTTTCCCTGGGGGCACTGGTGCATGCTCGCTCCCGAGCCACTGCTCTATGCATCCATAAGACACATAGAGCCGCGGCTCCCCCCCCCCCCACACACTTTCTCCTCATTGTTTTACTGTCTGGGACTGACAGCAGTGGGAGCCACTGGGCACCTGCTGCTGTCAGCCAATGAGGAGAGGGAGTCGTAGGACAGCCAAGTCTCTCGTGCACATCGCTAGATTGAGAGGGGGCTCAGGTGAGTATTACGGGGGGCTGTGGGGGGGGGGGGCAGTGCACAGAAGGTTTTTTTACCTTCATGCATAGTACCAGGAGAGGAGAGTGCACTACCCAGTGCACTTTTAAGATCTTCTTAGCAAAAGGAAATGAAAAGTAATGCATGACATACTGTACATACACAGGGGTGTACTAGAAAGCCACCACCACCAGTTTTTTCTGACTTTTTCACCTTCACACTTTACTACTGCAAAATGCAAAATTCAGTCTACTGAATTCTGTGTATGAAAGTATGAAAAAAATAATATCTGAAAACTGAGTTCATGCATGTTCTGCACAAATACAACAACTTGACATTTTGGTAAAGGTTCTCAATGACATCCAAGCTCATGCTGCTTTTGCAAGGACATCTCAGTTAACGTTGTTATCAGTCCATTTACTTGAAATTATAGAGGATGCAACAGGAGGAAGGAGAGCCATTGGAAGAGGAGGAAGCCCTGGGAACTTTTAATTGTTGGATTCCTTGGGAAGCATTAGAAATCAGTAAGTGATGCAATGTCTTATTTGACAAATAGGTCCAATTAGAACTGACACTTTAGGAGAATCCATCTGGAAAACCCTTGTGTCAGATATCCATCTCTGTCGCCTGTCAAGTCTGTGATGAAGATGTCATAGTCTTGGCACTGAAATCCCAGTATATTCACTAGTAGTGTTATTTTAAAGGGACACTTACCTTAGAACAAAGAGTTGTAAACCTGCCACAAGACACTCATTAGAATTGAAGATCTGGCTTGGAGAGGCTACCAAACATCTTCAAAATTACAGTCTAGTTAACATGACTAACTACAACTAGACCTGGATAAATGAGAACCGTCACAGAAATGCTACCAGAATAAAGAGCAGGAATGCTCCAGTGCCTGCACGCACCTCTCGGGGTTTTCCCCCCAAAAGCCAGCGAGCTCTGATAGGCAAGTAATACAATAACCAATGCAGTGCACATTTGCCAAAAGTCAGGTACTCTTGTTAGCCACATAGGCATCATTTTTTTTTCAAAAAGGGATATAATGCATTCTATCTTGTCAGTGACCTGAGAAATTGGGCTTAGTGCCCAACCCTAGTTACCCCTTTGTCCCTGCTTGATGAAGCGTTGTCTTTTGTGGATTGTCAGAGCCATGAACTCATGTAATCTCAAGTTCACTAGAAGTACATCACATCAGCAGATAACGCTCCCGACGTGCTCCTATAACTGTAGCCTGTAACGTTCTGCATTTTTTTTTAAACAAAAGCACTAATATATTTTTGCTACTGCAAAGCAAACATATTGCAACCACATGTTCTTTTGTGTGAAGAGTTTTCCATCTGTTATCCAAGACAGACACGGAAGAACCTGGTTCCTTCTATTGTAGTAAACTGAGATCATCCCAACTGGTATCAGAGTAATCAGTTCCAATGGTGTTACCGTGTGGCCAAAACAAAGGTCACTATTGTACAAAACACTGTTCTGTTGAGCAGATGTACATTGGAGAAGCATTATAGTATAACCAAAGTCAAAACTGTTTTTTTTTTGGGGGGGTTCAGTAGAAAGGGATTAGAACACTTGTCAATTTTTGTGCCCCCTTTGAGGAGATTCACCCTCACTATTTGTCCTGTTTACCGTTATCACTGAAAGTAAAAAAAAAAGCCCACATTTTTGGGTTGTCCCCAGAAAAGTAATAGAGGGGAAATCTTCCAATGGTCCACTAGTTCTGGTGGTCCCCAAGGAATTCCTTTAATTTGCAGGGATTTTCTCTCACTTCCTGTTTGTCTATGGGACAGAAAGTAAAGGGAAATATCCACAAAGGGACACAGATGGTGAAAAAAAATCTGACAGGGGTTATAACCTTCCCTTGCTCCATCCAAAATGAAAAAAAAAAAGTTTTGTCTATAGATCTACTTTAAATTAGTCTTTGAGCCGAATCCGATTCTACATTAACTTGATTTTTCATCTACAGTCCCCATTCTGAAAAATGCAAGTATCTGTACATGGTGATATTATAGTGGCAAATTAGACCAAAGGTGCCCACAGATGTGTTACCTGGCTACTACATCTTGCATGGTCTAGCTTTTTTCAACCAGGGCGCTATGGCACCCTGGGGTGCCTTCTGTGTTTCTCAGGGGTGCCTTGGCAAAATGTCTAAAAAATTGCCCAAACCAATGCCATCATAGGTTGATAAAGAGGACATTGGGCTCCTAAGAACGTTCTTGTTTGCCCTTCCCCTGACATCACTGGGGTTATGTTAGCTGAGTTAAGGAGAAAACCAGAGGGAGAAGAGAAAGACTGGAATATTAGTGATTACCAGTGTACAAAGGTACGCATATTGCTTTGTAAGAATCTCCTCTATTGCTGGTGTCCTACATGTGTAGAGGCTGCTGCATTATGTAAAACTATAGCTTAGTGTTTTACATTTTAAAGTGATATGCCTTGAGATTGTGCCTCATTTTGAAGAGTGCTTTGACTGTAAACATACAAAGGGCAAGAATTCTCCTAATGATAGGACGTTTCAGGCACTTTAATCACATAGTATGTAGAGAATAAAGTTCAGAAAAACAGATTTTATTGATACATCACAGATAAAAGTAACAGGAAAACAGTATGTACATAGTATGAACAGCTATTGATATACCAACTATGAGAGATAACGATGATACAGCATGGCTTCCTCCGACCAACGCGTTTCAGAGAATATACATCTCCTTCATCAGGGGTATGAGAAATATCATTTATAGTCAATTAAATGGTGTTGTAGATAGATATTCCGTGTTTCAATTAAAAACAAAGTCTGAAAATTCTGCTCCTCTGCCCAACCTTCAGAGTAATGTGTATTTTGTTATACTTCAGAAGCAAATAATGGGGGGGTGCTCCACCCACAAGAGAGAAACAGGTAACACTGAGGCCTTGGAGACTCAATCCTACTCCTAGAAGTCAGTCCTGGGCATAAAAGCCAAAGTGTAAGAGTAAAATAGAGCCTCAATTCTATGGTAACATAGTTGTAGTCAGGCTTAAACGGTAGGAGAGGAGTGTTGTGTCTTCCAATGAGGATACATGGCAGAAATAGACTGTAAAAAGGTTGGTAAACACTGGCCTAGCTATTGAATTGTTAATGTTCCAGCTAGCTCTGTACAAACATGTACTGTTTGCTTGTTTGTAGCAACACTAGATTTCTTTGACACCTCTGTTTTGGGAGAAAAAAAAGTGATTGGCCAATAGAAATCAATCCATGAAAATGGATCCCCCACCTAAGATGACTTGGCTAGGGGGTGTCAGCAAAGGCTTGCAGACATGAACAGTTGCAGTGAACACATTTTTTCTAATGTCTGCAGGTATATCTGATCTCACAGTAATCTCTTGAATAATCCCAATGTGTCTGTTACATATTCAGCAGAGAATGTGTAGACCCCCTTTTTTCGCTAAAGTGGTCACAGAGATCAACAAAATGTATCGACAGCTAAACAGTCAATTTAAAGTCATTCTAAAGGCTCAAAGTTTTTTACCTTTGTGCACTGTATACATGAAGGTAAAAAACGTTCTATTTGCAGCAGCCCCCCTAATACTTACCTGAGCTGCATCACCATCCAGCGATGTGCACGAGAGCCTCAGCTCTCCGGGGACTCTCCCTCTTTATTGACAGAGACAGCAGCGGGGACCACTGGCTTCAACTGCTGTCAATCACAGCCAGTGAGCCAATGAGAAGGGTGAGGTGGCGGGTCTGTGTTTGAATGGACGCACAGAGCAGCGGCTCAGGAGCGAGTCTGCTTGGGTGCCTCCAATGCAAGCTGCTTGCTTTGAGGGCACTTGGTAGGAGAGAGGGGCCAGGAACACCAGAAGAGAAGGATTGGGCTGCTCTGTGCAAAACCACTGCACAGAGCAGGTAAGTATGAGATGATTGTTATAAAAAAACAAAAACAAAAAAACTTGCCTTTAATTTTACTTAAAACTGTATCTTGTATGCCGCTGGTGCAGAGGTTTCTGGGGCAGGACAAGGTGAATATTACGGAAAATTTTGATTGAGTTTGAGGGCTTTGGTTAAGTGTTTGGGTGGTCACGTGTACTGGGACAAGTTATTGATTAAAGCGGAGTTCCACCCACTTTTGAGAGGTGGTCGTAAATGAAAGACCACCTCTCCACCGCTTGTTTTTGGCTAGTTAAAATTATTTTTTTCTTCTAACTTACCTGTTTATGAAGTACAGCTGTACTTCTGATCCATGGTCCGCGGCGCAGGACGTCATATCCTCTTCTTCGGCGAGCTCCCCCTCATGTCTTCTGGGACATGTGTGTTCAGTCTATGTACATTACAAAGATTTTAACAAACATTGTTGCAGATTCCTACCTTTTGTAATTCTAAAGAAAAATCTGTTTGTCTGTGTCCATGTGCTAAGCCTGGCCATACACTATACAATTTTCTTGTACAATTTTCCTTTAGATTTACCAAAACCATATAATATATTGTCAAACCTAAACACTTTCAGTTTGTATGCAATCAGGCAGGCCCTTGCACTACAAGGTACATCTAAAGGAAGTTGAACAAGAAAATTGTATAATGTGTGGCCACTGGCCAGCCTTAAGCCCCATGCATATTATTAGATTTTCTGCAGATTTTTGTCTTCAGATTTACCAAAACCATATAATATGAGGTCAAACCTTAAGAGTTTCAATTTGTATGCAATCAGGCAGGCCCTTGCACTACATGGTTTTGGTAAATCTGAAGACAAAAATCTGCAGAAAATCTAATAGTGTGTATGGGGCTGAAGTGATCTGTATGAGAGTGGTTTTATAATTATCAATCGGTTGCTGCACCTGCAGGGCTTTTTAATGAGGAAATTGACATTGTCTGCATCCCTTTAGATGTGATTTCCCTTTGGGAGTATCTCACTAAAAATGCAATTTTTGTTGCAGGGGATGCTCAAAATCAAATTTGCATCTTAGTGCTGACTTCTGGGAAAATAATTAAGCCAATCACACAATCAGGAAATAACATTTCTGAGGGTGGTTCTGTACAGAACACCTCCAGGTAGGAAAATTACAGCACCAGCAAAGGAAAGGTAATTTTTACTAACATTTAATTACAATATGACTTGTGTCGCAATTGTATATGCTATGTTAATTTTTTTTATTTGCAAATTTTTTTATCCTTTAACTTTTACATTCATTTTTGGCCCCATATTTCTATAGGATGCCAAGTAGAGAATTTCAGCACCTTCTGGTCAGGGTCCTGTTTTGTCCAAAATAGGCCTAGTCCAGGGATATGCAATTAGCGGACCTCCAGCTGTTGCAGAACTACAAGTCTCATGAGGTATAGCAAGACTCTGACAGCCACAAGCATAACACCCAGAAGCAGAGGCATGATGGGACTTGTAGTTTTGTAACAGCTGGAAGTCCGCTAATTGCATATCCCTGGCCTAGTCTATAGATTTACATGGAATGTGAATTAAAAATGCTTTACTTTAGGATTACCTTGGCAGCTGCAGTATGGATCGTGTTCATGCTGACTACACCTCTAATGCCGCGTACACACGATCGGAAATTCGGCCAGCAAAAGACTGATGAGAACTTTTGGTCGGAAAATGCGACCGTGTGTATGCTCCATCGGACTTTTGCTGGAGGAATTCCCGCCAGCAAAGGATTGAGAGCAGGTTCTCAATTTTTCGGTCAGAAAAAGTTCCTATCCGAAAATGAGATCGTCTGTACAAATTCCGACGCACAAAATTCCTACGCATGCTCGGAAACAATTCGACGCATGCTCGGAAGCATTGAACATAATTTTCTTGCCTCGTCGCACTGTTGTACGTCACCGCGTTCTTGACGGTCGAAAGTTCAGAGAACTTGTGTGACCGTGTGTATGCAAGGCAAGCTTGAGTGGAATTCCGTCGGAAAAACCATCCAAGTTTTTTCCGACGGAAAATCCGCTCGTGTGTACGGGGCATATAGCTTCATGTACACGGGA
The DNA here is from genome assembly GCA_037952835.1 of Lithobates septentrionalis. Taxonomy (NCBI): domain Eukaryota; kingdom Metazoa; phylum Chordata; class Amphibia; order Anura; family Ranidae; genus Lithobates; species Lithobates septentrionalis. The sequence continues at coordinate 4,242,024 of JBBDGP010000257.1, forward strand.
CGTTTCTCAACTTCTCCTGAACACTGGAACATCACAGCTAGTAATCCACGTTTAAAAATGTGTGTTTAGCAGTGTTTACAAGCTGCGTTTAGCCGTGTTTAGCTGCGTTTGCGTTCAGAAGCGTTTACTAAAGATAACCTCAGGAGACACTCCCAAATGATTAGAAAGCACTAAAAACAAGTACCGTATTTATCGGCGTATAACACGCACCGGCGTATAACACGCACCCCAATTTAGGAGGGAATTTTAAGGAAAAAAAAACTTTTAGGAGGGAAGTTGAAGGAAAAAAAACTTACATTTAAATGCCCATCATTGCAGCCTTCTCAGTGCAGCCTTGCCTCAGTGCAGCCTTGCCCCAGTGCAGCCTTGTCAGTGCAGCCATGTCAGTGCAGCCATGTCAGTGCAGCCTTGTCAGTGCAGCCTTGTCAGTGCAGCCTTGTCAGTGCAGCCATGTCAGTGTAGCCATGTCAGTGCAGCCTTCCCCAGTGCAGCCATGTCAGTGCAGCCTTCCCCAGTGCAGCCTTCCCCAGTGCAGCCTTGTCAGTGCAGCCTTCCCCAGTGCAGCCTTGTCAGTGCAGCCTTCCCCAGTGCAGCCTTCCCCAGTGCAGCCTTTCCCAGTGCAGCCTTGCATCCTGTGATCCCTGCCATCCTGTCTTTCAAAATCGCCGACCGCGATTTGAAAATGGTGCCGCCGGCGCCGAAATACACAGAGCCGGTCCTCGGCTCTTCTCGGCGGCTCTCGTTTACTTTCGGCTCCACTCGTAGTCCCGAGCGGAGCTATCCGAACCTAGCCGAGTACACTCGGCTAGGTTCGGGTGGCGCTCGAGTGAAGACGAAAGTGGCCGAGAAGAGCCGAGGACCGGCACTGTGTATTTCGGCGCCGGCGGCGCCATTTTCAAATCGCGGTTGGCGATTTTGAAAATCTGACAGCTCCGGATCGCAGGGGATCGGGGTATAACACGCACCCGTGATTTTCCCCTGATTTTAAGGGGAAAAAAGTGTGTGTTATACGCCGATAAATATGGTATTTATTAACTATTTTAGCCATTCTGTGAGAGAACAGCGTGAGTAGCATCTTAGAAAGCAGTGTGCTTGTAGCTAGCTGTTATTTTTTGGTTGGTTTGTTAATATGAATCCCATGATGAGCATGTGTGAGGAAATGATCCTGATGTTACTTTTGCTGGCTCTCCAAAGATGTAGAAAATTGTGTGAGAGGACCAGAGTTTGTTGTTACTGGACACATCCATTGATGGCTCAACTCATGTCCACAGGATACTTTTCTAATATGTATGTTCAGCTGCGTAATTACCCAGAGAATTTTTTAAAATTTTACACGCATGTCAATTGCCACCTTTGACGCTCTCTTGGAAAAGGATAGACCCAGTCTAGTTCGCATGGACACCAACATGAGGAAAAGCGTGCCACCAGAGGAACGTCTGCTGGTCACTCTCAACTTCAGCGTCAAGTATTGCAAGTTGTGTATTTGTACAGCATAATTGGCTGATGAGGGGAATATCACATGGTATATCAAGCTTGCAGGCAGTGATAATTGGGTTTTTGGTGTGTTCTTAGCATTTTCCAGGCTCAAAAGTAATAAATCAAATGTTTCCCTGTTAGCCACGTTTGACGCTTGAAATGCCTCTAAACTCAGCTTCTGAACGCATTTTTTGGGTTCCAAAAAAAGCCTCTAAACTCAACTGCTTAGAAATGACTATAAACAACCCTGTGTACATGTGCTGATAACATTCAGGAGCAGTTGAAAAAAATGCCCAACTGCTCCTAAACATTCGTTTACCAGCAGCAGTGTACATGAGGCCTTTTAGACCTCTTTTGTGTATATCCGTTTTCCTATGCAGACGTGGGTCGTTTCCATATCTCAACCCCAAATGTGTATATAGTTAGATGCCTCCACTTTCTGTGTGTCTGCCGGGAAATGGTGAAAGTCTAAAATGGCTATGGGTCAGTGCAGCATGAACTGAGCTCAGCCATATAAATGACTAATTGATCCTGTTTGATTTAGGACAATGACGATGGATGATCTAGCTAAACACAGTGTTTTCTCACCCAAAGGAATACAACACAAAACAGGTCAAACACAGCCTCTGAGCTGCCATATGTACTGCTCAATTAAAGTAAATAGGATTTTGCTGATTGCATTTTCAGTACGTTCCAAACAGACGTCATATGCACGAAAACAATGCCTGATGACATGAGCCCTAACTCCCTGTCTGTCTTTTACAGCTCTGCAATAGTTATTAACCTCTTCACCTCTGAAAGCTTTACCCCCCTTCCTGACCAGCCCATTTTTTTGCGATACGGCACTGCGTTACTTTAACTGACAATTGCGCAGTCGTGCAACGCTGTACCCAAACAAAATTGATGTCCTTTCTTTTCCCACAAATAGAGCTTTGATTTGGTGATGTTTGATAACCTCTGTGGATTTTATTTTTTGTGCTATAAACAAAAAAAAGACAGACAATTTTGATTAAAAAAAACAATATTGTTTTACTTTCTGCTCTAAAACATATACAATAAAAACATTTTAAAAAATCTAATTTCTTCATCAATTTAGGCCAATATGTATTCTGCTACATATTTTTGGTTAATCTCCCTGGTGGTATGACTATGTCTAATTTTTGAAGCTCAAAGCGGTACATTGTTTTGCATGGAAATTTGGTATTTTATATTGTAGGCCTGTAATTCTTATGCCCCGTACGGTCGGACTTTGTTCGGACATTCCGACAACAAAATCCTAGGATTTTTTCAGACGGATGTTGGCTCAAACTTGTCTTGCATACACACGGTCACACAAAGTTGTCGGAAAATCCGATCATTCTGAACGCGGTGACGTAAAACACGTACGTCGGGACTATAAACGGGGCAGTGGCCAATAGCTTTCATCTCTTTATTTATTCTGAGCATGCGTGGCACTTTGTCCGTCGGATTTGTGTACACACGATCGGAATTTCCGACAACGGATTTTGTTGTCGGAAAATTTTATAGCCTGCTCTCAAACTTTGTGTGTCGGAAAATCCGATGGAAAATGTGTGATGGAGCCTACACACGGTCGGAATTTCCGACAACATGGTCCTATCACACATTTTCCGTGTGTACGGGGCATTAGGAATAACTCACTTAAATCTGTCCAAACAAGAGTCTAGTAGACATCCCGGGTATGATAAAGTTTGAAACACAAAATCATAAATTATAATATAATAAGTTACTATAAATAATAACAAATATAATATAATAATAATACATTTTATTCAATGCATTTTATTCAATAATATAATCAATTCAAAAACACTGAAATTTGTCCAAACAAGGGTGCAATATTACTAGTCACTGCATATTGGTTTAGTAAACATCCCGGGTATGCACGACATCTAGCTTTATTCATAGCCATTGGTGTTTGGTGGTTCACAAAGATCAGTTCGGCAACTTTCCAAATAAAGTCAGAATGAACCACAGACTTGTCACTTTTTTTTGAGCAGAATGTAGGCATTCCACAAGCATTGCTCAAGAAGATGCCTGAAGATCATTTGGAGTACTTATTTTGCTGTTTCCTCATTGCTGGATAGAATGTCATTGCTTGGTCGGCTATGACAGCACCTCCCATGGTGTTATTGTAGTCTATCACTACTTCATGATTTCATTCCCACCTTTTGTGCGTACCATAACATTGGAGGTATTATGGACTGTACTCATTAGGCACACATCTTTTTTGTCATGCCATCGCAGTGCCATCATTTTGCCTTTTTGCGAGGCAACCATTTCTCCATTCCAGTAAATAGGATTTTGCTAATTGCATTGCCAGGCAACCATTTCTCCATTCTTCAGCTTCATATTGTCAAATATTGGCGGCATGTCACGCTGGTTAGCCCTAACGGTTCCATAGGCATCTGTTTTGTTCTGCAGAAGACACTCATAAAGTTCAGGAGATGTGTAAAAGTTGTCGGTAGTTACACAACAGCCCTTATTTAGCAATGGCTCAATCAGTGAAGGAACGGAAGATGTAACCATTCCATAGTTGATGTATTTTGGGTGGAATTTTGTTCCTTTCCCAATGTATAGTACTCAATTACAAATGTAGCCAGTTGATGATTTGCATAGCATGAAGGATTTTACGCCATATCGTGCTCTCTTTGACACCATGTATTGTATCCAGCTGAGCCTTCCCTTGTAGGCCATTAGACTTTCATCTATGCTGATGTCTCTTTCTGGTACATAGCTCCGTTGGAAATTTTTTTGGAATCATTTTAAATACTTCCCAAATTTTCTTGAGTTTTAATGCAGAATGAGTAGTTTCATCAAATTCTTCATTGTTTTCGAAGTGTAAGTATTTCATTATCAGCGAAATTCTGTACTCTGACATGACTGTGCCAAAAAATGGAGTGGCAAGTAATTTGTTAGTTGTCCAATACCACTTCTGAAAGGTTTTCCCCACCACTCCCTGAAGTATTATTTGTCCCAGAAATTTCCAAATGTCATCTTTGGTCACTGGTTCCCACTTTCTACTTCTTGGAAATTTCCGATGCGTAGTAGCTTGTTGCTCTTGGTACCGTTTTGTCTCCGTAACTATTTTTTCAATAACCTCATCGATTAGAAATAGTTGTAGGTATGCCAAGGGGTTGTCATCTTCAACGCCCACTTTCATACCAGGTGCTCCAGTAAATGGGGATCTTAGGGGCGCTGCGTGATCCGTACCATAGTCAATAGAGCACCAAGTTCGCACATCACTGAGCTCAATCGCAGAATCATCACTGTCGTGATGATGAATTTTTCCACAAATCAATATCGCTCAATTCTGAATCGCCATCACTGTTTTTAAGCAGGTCATAACCTGCTTTTGATGTAGAGACACGCTTTTTGGATGCCATGGATGTTCTCAGGTTTCCTGGCAGAAAGAATGTCAGAAAGAATAGTAAAAATGCAGGCAGGGCACTGGACAAAGCACTGGGCACAAACTGAGGTCAAATGATTTGATACATTAATGTAATCCAATAAGGTTACAATGTATTGAGCGTGTGTTGTGTTTTATACATTTTGAAATTTCCGCCGGGTTCCGCCCCCATGCGTCGCAATGCTCACAGGGAACAAAACCCGGAACACAGAGCATTGGGGTATCCGGCCGCCAGACACAGCGGGAGTAAATTGTGGGATCCTGGGGACAAGGTAAGTAACCTCTTCCTGGATCCAGCAATGCAATCCTGAGTGTGGCTCGGGGTTACCGCTAATGGCACTGAAATTTCACCCCGAGCCACACTCGGAAATACTGCCAGGGAGGTTAAAAAAATCCCAACAAGCGTATATTGATTAGTATATATTTATAGCATCTACAAACTATGTGAAATATTTATGGAATTTTGTTTTATTAATTTTTTTCTACTAGTAATGGCAGCGATCAGCGACCTATAGCGGGACTGCGATATTGTGGCGGACAAATCGGACACCTAACTTACACTTTTGAAAATTTTTTGGGAGCCAGTGACATTAATACAATGATCAGTGCTAAAAAATATGCGCTGTCACTGTACTAATGACACTGGCTGGGAAGGGACTAAGATCAGGGGCAATCAAAGGGTTAACGGTGTGCCTAAAATGTGTTTTCTAACTGTGAGGGAGGTTCTTTTACTAATAGAAGACATGGATCGGTGTTCCTGCTTCACAGGAACACAGGATCCATGTCTCCTGTACTGACAGAATGGCAATCTGCCTTGTTTACATACAGTGCCTTGAAAAAGTATTCATACCCCTTGAAATTTTGCACATTTTGTCATGTTACAACCAGAAATGTAAATGTATTTTATTTATTTTTTTGTGAAAGACCAACACAAAGTGGTACATAATTGTGAAGTGGAAGGAAAATGATCAATGGTTTTCAAAATTTTTTACAAATAAATATGTGAAAAGTGTGGCGTGCATTTGTATTCAGCCCCCCTAAATCAATAATTTGTAGAACTACCTTTCACTGCAATTACAGCTGCAAGTCTTTTTGGGAATGTTTTTACCAGCTTTGAACATCTAGAGAGTGAAATGTTTGCCCATTCTTCTTTTCAAAATAGCTCAAGCTCTGTCAGATTGGATGGAGAGCGTCAATTTTCAAGTTTTGCCACAGATTCTTAATTGGATTTAGGTCTGGACTTTGGGCCATTCTAACACATAAATATGCTTTGATCTAAACCATTCCATTGTACCTCTGGCTGTATGTTTAGGGTCGTTGTCCTGCTGGAAGGTGAACCTCCACCCCAGTCTCAAGTCTTTTGCAGGCTCTAACCGATTTTCTTCTAAGATTGCCCTGTATTTGGCTCCATCCATCTTCCCTGTCCCTGCTGATGAAAAGCAACCCCACAACATGATGCTGCCACCCCCATGTTTTACAGTGGGGGTGGTGTGTTCAGGGTGATGTGCAGTGTTTGTTTTCTGCCACACATAGCGTTTGCTTTTAGGCCAAAACGTTCAATTTTGGTCTCATCTGACCAGAGCACCTTCTTCCACATGTTTGCTGTGTTCCCCACATGGCTTCTCGCAAACTGCAAACAGGACTTCTTATGGCTTTCTTTCAACAATGGCTTTCTTCTTCCACTCTTCCATAAAGGCCAGAATTGTGGAGTGTATGACTAATAGTTGTCCTGTGGACAGATTCTCCCACCTGAGCTGAGAGTTACCATGGGCCTCTTGGCTACTTCTCTGATTAATGCTCTCCTTGCCCGGCCTGTCAGTTTAGGTGGACGGTCATCTCTTGGTAGGTTTGCAGTTGTGCCATACTCTTTCCATTTCTGGATGATAGCTTGAACAGTGCTCTGTGAGATGTTCTAAGCTTGGGATATTTTTTTATAACCCAACCCTGTTTTAAACTTCTCCACAACTTTATCCCTGACCAGTCTGGGGTGTTCCTTGGCCTTCATAGTTACATAGTAGGTGAGGTTGAAAAAAGTCCATCAAGTCCAACCTATGTGGGTGATTATATGTCAGTATATCCCTGTATGTTGCAGTTGTTCAGGTGCTTATCTAATCGTTTTTTGAAACTATCGATGCTGCCCGCTGAGACCGCCGCCTGTGGAAGGGAATTCCACATCCTTGCCGCTCTTACAGTAAAGAATCCTCTACGAAGCTTAAGGTTAAACCTCTTTTCTTCTAATTTTAATGAGTGGCCACGTGTCTTGTTAAACTCCCTTCCGCAAAAAAGTTTTATCCCTATTGTGGGGTCACCAGTACGGTATTTATACATTGAAATCATATCCCCTCTCAAGCGTCTCTTCTCCAGAGAGAATTTCACTGCTCGCAACCTTTCCTCATAACTAATATCCTCCAGACCCTTTATTAGCTTAGTTGCCCTTCTTGTACTCGCTCCATTTCCAGTACATCCTTCCTGAGGACTGGTGCCCAGAACTGGACAGCATACTGTAGGTGCGGCCGGACCAGAGTCTTGTAGAGTGGGAGAATTATCGTTTTATCTCAGGAGTTTATCCCCTTTTTAATGCATGCCAATATTCTGTTTGCTTTGTTAGCAGCAGCTTGGCATTGTGGCATTGCATGCCATTGCTGAGCCTATCATCTACTAGGACCCCCAGGTGCTTTTCCATCCTAGATTCCCCCAGAGGTTCTACCCCCAGTGTATAGATTGCATTCATATTTTTGCCACCCAAATGCATTATTTTACATTTTTCTACATTAAACCTCATTTGCCATGTAGTTGCCCACCCCATTCATTTGTTCAGATATTTTTGCAAGGTTTCCACATCCTGCGGAGAAGTTATTGCCCTGCTTAGCTTAGTATCTTCCGCAAATACAGAGATTGAACTGTTTACCCCATCCTCCAGGTCGTTTATGTACAAAATATATAGGATTGGTCTCAGCACAGAACCCTGGAGGACCCCACTACCCACCCCTGACCATTCCGAGTACTCCCCATTTATCACCACCCTCTGAACTCGCCCTTGTAGCCAAGCCAGTTTTCAATCCATGTACTCACCCTATGGTCCAAGCCAACGGACCTTATTTTGTACAGTAAACGTTTATAGGGAACTGCGTCAATTGCTTTTGCAAAATCTAGATACACCACGTCTACGGGCGTTCCTTTATATAGATGGCAATTCACCTCCTCATAGAAGGATAATAGATTGGTTTGGCAAGAACGATTCTTCATGAATCCATGCTGATTACTGCTAATGATACCGTTCTCGTTACTAAATTCTTGTATATAGTCCCTTATCATCCCCTCCAAGAGCTTGCATACTATTGATGTTAGGCTTGGTCTGTAATTCCCAGGGATGTATTGTGGGCCCTTTTTAAATATTGGTGCTACATTGGCTTTTCAAACGCCTAGTATAATTCCAGTCAGTAGACTGTCAGTAAAAATTAGAAACAATGGTCTGGCAATTACTTGACTGAGTTCCCTAAGTACCCTCGGATGCAAGCCATCAGATCCCGGTGATTTATTAATGTTAAGTTTCCCAAGTCTAATTTTAATTCTGTCCTCTGTTAACCATGGAGGTGCTTCCTGTGTTGTGTCATGAGGATAAACACTGCAGTTTTGTGAAGCCCCCGATTCCCTCCCTTTTTTACTGTTTACATACTTAAAGAATTTCTTGGGATTTATTTGCTCTCCTCCGCTTCTTTCGTGTTCTATCTTAGCCGCCCTAATTGCACCCTTACATTTCTTGTTGCATTCTTTATAGAGTCTGAATGCTCATGATGATCCCTGACCATGATGCTGTTTGTTCACTAAGGTTCTCTTACAAACCTCCGAGGGCTTCACAAAACAGCTGTATTTATACTGAGATTAAAATGCACACAGGTGGACTCTATTTATTATTTAGATGACTTCTGAAGGCAATTAGTTCCACTCGATTTTGGTTAGGGGTATCCGAGTAAAGGGGGCTGAATACAAATGCACGCCACACTTTTCACATATTAATTTGTAAATAATGTTGAAAACCATTTATCATTTTCCTTCCACTTCACAATTATTTGCCACTTTGTGTTAGTCTATCACATAAAATCCCAATAAAATACATTTACGTTTTTGGTTGTAATATGACAAAATGTGGAAAATTTCAAGAAGTATGAATACTTTTTGAAGGCACTGTAGGCAGACTGCATATAATTACAGCAGGCTGGCGGCTCACACTCGTGCCCAATACCCAGAAGTGCAGGATCACGTATATATGTGAAAAAGTGTAGCAGGACCAATATTTTTAGGCGTGAAGGTGAAAATGCACTGCTGTTGTGCTGCCATCTGGATATTTTGGGGGCTACACTTGTGACCCTCTATAATTTTCAAGTTGACCACCACTTAGTCCCTTCAATAATGACATCAGCTTGCCATAGTTCCTGGTTCCTCCCACAACGACCTAAACTTATGGTGCTTCCACCATCCACCTACCAATCCTTCTGTTGTACTCCCCTTAGGCCCCATTTACACGGGGCGGATTCTGTGTGGGGTTCTGTTACGATCAGCAGGGGATCAGTTCAAAGAGCCCGCTCTGCTCTATTGGTGGACAGGAGTAAAAGGACTCCACTGTCCGTTTAACCTGACTGCCCTCCAATCCAATCTGTCTAAATGGAAGAGGACAGATCCTTTTTTGTTTTTGCTGGACCGGAGGTAGACGGGTATTAACCGACACAAGTCCATTTGCACCCGTCTGTCCATTGGGATGCATGGACCATTCAATCAGGTCTGCCTGAACAACTGACTGGTGGACCTCATCTGATGGCCCATGTGAAAGAGGCCTTAAAGTGGTTGTAAACCTCAGACATAAAATATGAACAAAGCACATCCCTCTATAGCAGTGGTTCCCAACCCCTGACCTCAGGACCCACTAACAGGCCAGGTTTGCAAGATAACTGAAATACATTACAGGTGATATAATTTGCTCAGTGATTGCAGTATATTAGTCTGCATCTCCCCAAGGTAATACTTAAAATCTGGCCTGTTAGTGGGTCCTGAGAACAGGAGTTGAGAACCACTGCTCTTTAGTGTGTACTTGTCTCAATTAAGAGCACCAAGTGTAATTTCTGTCTGCTGCTTCTTTCCCCTGCTATTCACACCTATCAGCATGAATCACTTTACTTCCAACAAGTCTCCTGACACCAAGAGAAAAAAGGTGACAGGAGAGGAATCTCCAGCACACACCCTGTGATTGACAGCCTCAGCTCTTTTTCTGTGTGCTGTGTGAAGGGGGGTGTGTCCCTTCCCTCCAATCAGCTCTCAGAGCTCTCCTCACTGAGCTCTGCAGTGTGTAATTTCAGCTCTCCACCCCATTTTCTGACAGCTCAGACAAGCATTATATATTCTGGACTTACACAGGTGTAGAGAAGAGAATCCTGCAGATAAACAGGTACAACTTATGTAGGAGGATTTGTTTAATCTCTGTGTATTACCTGAGACCAGTCACTTCACTAGGTATATGTAAGGGTTTACAACCACTTTAATGTTAAAGTTGAAATCCGGCCTTGCCTTCTTTATTGCAGAGTTGTATAGATTCTACCTAAATCATAAGTAGAATGTGGTTTGGTTAGGAGCCAATAAATCCAGGTCTTTCTTGCAGAAGATAATCGCACAGAGCAGTTCGCAAAGAATTAAGTATGTGCACGTTTAACCTAAGAAGAATATTTGGTGTTGAATTCTGCTCACATCCTTGTCCTATTTGTGTCAAATTCAATTCTTCTCTAATGTCATTTTGCTAGTGGCTCAGATGAGAAGAGGAATCATATCAGCTTGTTTCTGGACACCAAACCCAAAATACATTCAGGATATATTGTATCTTGTTTAGTTTCTATGTACTGTAAGCTAGATTACAAAATTAAAGGAAAACTTTTGCCTTTTAACATTTTCTGATTTTATATGCAAATCTGATCAGCATAAGGCTAGGTTCACACCTATGCAGTTTCCCTGTGACTGTGTGCGGGCATAGCAGCCGTTTCATTTGAATAGTCTGCTGTACCTACAGAAAACGCAGGGAGAAGGTCCCTGTACCTTGTCCAAAATTGCAGCCGCAGGGAAACCCCAAGGTGATATGTGGTTCACAGCACAGTAAAACGTGCTGTGGTTTCCAGTGCGTGGGGGTGTCACTAAAAAGTAATGGCCCTCTCGCATGCTAACAGCAGCATGTTTTTTTACGTGGGTGCAGGGAAGCGTGTGATTACACGCAATCCTTCACCTGCCCAGTGGTGTATTTTGGTTTCGTGCTGCCCTAGGCAAGACTGAAATTGGACGCTCCCCCCCCATTTAAATTTGTCCCACCCCTTCCTGTCTGTTGAGACCCACCACCATCCAATCACACCAAACAGCGGCTCTTACTATGTTTCTTGTTTTATTTAAACTTTATTTTTTGTTGTACAGGTACAATTTTTTTTTTGGGGGGGGGGGGCTTTTGAAAGATTTAAGGGATCTAAGCAGACCTCTAATGTCTCTTTTTTGAGATAAAGAAAGTGACTGTCCCTTTCTCTGCAGCCTGAGCTGCACTGTGGATGAATGAGATAGAAGTCTGTACAGAGACTCCTATTCATTCATGAAGTATAGTAAACAGTGTTTATTATATTTCATTCACAAACTGTCAAATAGTAAACACAGTTTACTATGTGTTAATGATTAATGAATACAGAAGCGATCAGTACTGTGATCGCTGTCTGTATTCTTTCAGGAAAGGGGCTGGTAAACACATGTTTACCAACCCCCCTGACTCTCCATCCATCCATCCAGACCTCCCGCACTAGCAGCGGCTGCAGCCGGCGGGACGAGGGTGGCAGAGCTGATCAGTCGCTGCACAGAGCAGCCCTCCTTGCTCTCCATTCATCCACAGTTCCTGCGCCAGCAGCGGCTGCAGCCGACCTTAGGGGGAGGTGGGAGAGCCGGCCAGCCGATGCATGGAGCAACCCCCCCCCCCCACCCATCCACATCTAACACATTAGCAGCTGCGGGAGGGGGAAGTGGGAGAGCCGGCCAGCAGTTACATGGAAGGGGGGCCTGGCAATCAGGGACTTGGGGGCGCTAAAGGGTGGGTCAGAGGAGCAGAGGGGGATCTATTTAGACAAACTAATCCCTCTATGGATGCCCTGCCGCTCCCAAAGTCAGCAGGAGGGCAGAGGAGTGAAGCCGACAGCTGCAGGGCATCAGGTTTGCGGGGGTCATTGCAGCGGTGTGAAGTGGCAGGAAGAGGTAGCCTGGATGTGGTGGCGCCGCTCCCCTGAAAACTGCCTCCCAAGGCAAATGGCTTGTTTGCCTTGCAGAAGATACGCCCCTGCACCTGCCTATAGTGTGAGCCTAGCCTTAAAGTGGGAGTAAATGCCCTTGTTTGATTTTTACCTATAGGTAAGCCTATAATAAGGTTTACCTATAGGTACAGCAAAAACCTAAATGTGCACCATTTAGCAGACATTTACTTTAGATGCAGCCGGTGACGTCACCAGCGCATGTGCTCTGAAGGAACGGCATACCTGTTCTGTTCTTTCAGAGCCATTCTGTAAACAGTGACTTCCACGCAGAGTGATGTCATCAGGCCATTCATATTGCCGAAGCCTGCGAACACCGAGTGAAGATGGAAGTGCCTGGCATACTAGCACATTATGACATAAACTGCCCGGTGCCTATTTTTTTTCTTTTTCAAGAAGCAATAATAGGCTAAATATTTTCTATTGCCTCTTAAAGTACCCAACACCGACCCCCCCCCCCCCCCCCCCAATCTATGAGCTGTTGAAATGTATATACTGACTGCTGCCAAAAAGCATCACCTTTTTTAATAAAGTATTTTATTTTTTCTTGATTTCTGCATCTTGCTGCAGTTTTCATCTGATTAGAATTTTTAAGAGTGGCTGCATTCTTGCTTTCTGCGATAGAAAGATGAAATATTCTTTCCTATTTTTATTTTGAACTATTTACCAGGTAATGGAAGGGGAGAAAGGGCTGCAGGGAAGAAGTGCAGTACTCATTGGAGTGGATTTACTAAAGGCGCATAGACTGTGCACTTTGCAAGTGCAGTTGCACTCATCTTCCCCAGAGCTTAGCAAATGTGGTGAAGCTCTGCTGATATCATCATCCAATCATGTGCAAGCCAAAACGTTTTTTTTTTTTTCCTTGCACTTGATTGGGAATTTTTTACAAAGTGAAGCTTTACCACATTGCATTTGCTAAGAAAAATGAGTGAAACTGCACTTGCACTGCAAAGTGCATAGTCTATTTGCTTATAGTAAATCAACCCCTTTGTTTCTCCTAAAGTAGCAAGCCACCCATTCTTTTTTCTCTGGAAGCTATTGATTGGCAGATGGCCCAAATACAATTTCTTCTGTGAGAATAAGATATCACATTACTTCTAATAGTGTATTTGTTGTTTTCATTTTTAAGGCTGTGATAAAATGAATCGAATCTGCGTGGGCTTTTAATTGTTACAGCAGTTTTACTAATACTATGGCTATAGAGATTTAGTTGTCATAAATTTTTACATTGCAAATCATTAATGTAAATAAATGTAAATGTATTAGATCTTTTATACTGAATTCCTTCTTATATTGCAGGGTGTTGGACAGATTTCACTCTGAACGGCCATGTTGGGCAAGGACAGATAAAGACATTCAGTACTGGAGAAGGAGAGGCCAAGATTTCAGTGTTTTATGTAGACATGGAGAAAACGGAGCAGCAGACAAGCCAGCCTTGCCAATAAATATTGATGGAAAAAAGAGATGTAACGTAGTAGATAAAAATGCCAAGGAATGTCACAACACTGTCATAGAAAATGTGGAGAGAACAAGAAAGAAAGTAACAGTAGGTGTAAAAACAGTAGAACAGCAGACATCAGATGGCAGTTGTGAGAAGTTAGAGGATTTAATCTCATCAAATCCAGAATGTGGTCCATTTGTGTGTCCCAGTAAGCAGAAAATACAATTTATTTCAAAGGGTAATTCTCCTGAAGGTCCAAGCCACATGGCTATAACATCAAGTTCAGGTGACAACTCTTGCATCAAAGAAAACACAAAGCAAGATAACGATAATTACATTGTAAATCAGGACTGCAGCAAGAGTTCTTTTTTAAAACCTAAATATAGTCGACCCTCAAAGCCACCATCATATGAAGTTCACCAGCAGACGTGGGGAGCTGTAGACGTTGGTGAAAATAAGGATAGTCAAGAACAAGATGAACACTCATCTCCCAAAGTTCTAGATTCCACCCAGGACTCCTCTTCTCATGACTCAGGCATGGAACCCCCTAATTACATACCTCCTCCATCATACAAGTCCCCACCTCTACTACATCCAGCCAATAAAACTTTTAAAAAAGTGCCTAGACCAAGTGACTGCTTACGGCAAAATATTTCAGCTGAGAAAACCAGCACAAGTGACAAAAAAAACATCTGTTTTCTCGGAAACAACGGTCCTTTCACTAAACCAGCCAGCCACAGGCACTCAGAAAATTGTAAACACTCCATACAATATATCCCTTTTGATGACCCACGAATTAAACATATAGCCAAGGAGGCCGAGAAACACAACCACAGTAAAAAATACTCTTCCACAAATGATCCTTGTAGGGTTGAAAATGTGAATCAGGATAGTAACCTTCACAAACGAGAACAAGATAGTGCCTTTATCAACCCCAAAAATTTGGGACATCATCATGTAAAAAGAGAAGGTATTAAGCATAAGCAGTGGTTGCACATCTCCATTCCAGATCAAATGTGTTGCCCGCTACCCGAAAATAGAGATGGAGCTACAGCATGCAGCTTGCCAGAAGACAGTGAGCCTACTCACAAACTGTCTTTGAAAAAGACCCATTCTGACAGTGTTTGTGAAACTGTGACTAAAGTCAAAAAGTTTGAACCTGAGTCTTTTGTTTTTAGCAAAAAAAGTTCCAAGAGGAAACTAAATGAAACAATATTTTGCTTGGTTTCAATTCCAGTAAAATCTGATTCCAGCCCATCTGATATATGCAAGAACAACAAGCGTTTAATGGACAATACAGACAGGATGAACATGCTAAAACACAGCAATGCGGGTCTCCCTGAGCAAAGGCTTTTAAGTGCATCTTCCAGTGACTTAGAGCTACAAACACTTACAGGAAACCTGAACAATAATACAGAGCTACTAAAACAAGCCCAGTTCAAAACAGAGGAAAACAAACAAGCAAATGACCTCAGATCTGGCGAGTTGCAACACAGGGAGCTGACATTATCTGGCTCGTGGCCAGGTGATCAGTACAAAGATCAGCAAACTCAAACATTGTTAACAGACATAGAAATTTATAATGGGACAAAACAGAGTGAACAATCCCAGATAATAGATGGGAGGCCTTCTGCAGAAAGTATGAAACAAAATGTATTTGGTATTAAAGGTCAGATAGGATTTGCACCTTCCAGCAACAGTGCATTTTCAAGGACATCCTTGTTATTGACACAAATACCTAAAACAGAGCAGTCTCGTGAATTTCCTAGTGTAAATGTTGATGGGAAGGTAAAAGCAGCAAAGTGTGATAAGAGTGAGGTTGAGGAAGACCACCCATGCAATAAGAAAGAGGTTTTTGGTCAGTTTCTTTTAAAACCTGTCAACCGACGGCCTTGGGATGCTATAAGAGAATTGGAAAGTTTAAATAAAGAATTTCAGGAGCCAGAAAGTTGTGCTAGTGATGGTAAAAAGAATGTTGTTAGTGAGCAAAGTAAAGTGATTCCAATGGAAATGTCTTCCACAAGAACAGCATTAAGGAGAGAAATGTTGAACAACAGTCGTCACATTATAGAGGTAGAAGAGGTGCCAATGTTTGAGGCCCTCCAAAGTAAGTCAGAAAAGTGGTGTACGGAAAAGTTAACATATGATATTTGCGAGAGGACTACTGAAATATGCAAATCTTCCCAAGTGAAAGAGGCCAACAATCAACTAGGAAAGCTGTCTGATGGATGCACACCAGAACAAAAACAAGTTCAAATTAAGAGGTCTAAAGAGGCACATTTGAATCCAAAAACAGAACAAGAACTTTCAGAACAAAGTCATGCAAATAAAATTCCTCCCACCATAAAGGAACATGTTCCAGATGCTTTAGTCCACCATTTCAAAGAAGACAAAACTTGTTTTGACCATACATTTTTTGATGTTGTTAAAGTTAGCTCAGCAAAATTTGGCCAAATTGGTGATAATATGTTAAGGAAGTTGTCACTAGCTGATAGAAACCATGGGCGTTCTGTTCCTGACCTGAGTAAACATTCTAGTAGCACAAGTGAGAATGGAGACTTTTTCGAGGAGCACAACTTCTTGGACATTCCAGGGAATGAATCCCTTCACGAAAGAGCTGCTAGGATTCTTGGAATCGAAGTGACAGAGGATTCTTTAGTATCAAACGGAAGCTCTGAAGCTCAAAGCCCAGAAAATTTTATGTTTGGTAGTGGAGCACAGCCACAGAACAATGAAAGTCCTAAAGTGAGTGACATTTCATTTTCAACAAACGAGGCAGTAAGGATTTTCAAGAGTGTCCTTCGTTTGCCTATAGACAATGAGAAAGCTGTTGAAAAATTAAAGAACATACATCAAGATCAGGAACTAGCTTTGGCATGTCCATCAGTTTCAGAGCAGAATGAGACAAATATTATGCGTAGTGCTGAGAAAAGGCTAAGGAACACATCCAAAATGATAGAAACATTACAGGGGAAACTTGCATCTACGCCAGTTCGCACTGCTATAGACCGCCTTGCTCGCATGAAAGAAGTTGATTCTGTTTCCAGAATGAGGCGGCTAAGCATTAAAAGCACAGATTCTGGTGATGAATTAGATGAGGAAAAACAGTTGCATGGAACACAGGATGGAAGAACCAGAAAATTCTCTATGGGTTCCATTTATAAACGAGTGATCTCCCTAGATGAAAACCTTCTCATAACACCAAAAGGCAAAGATAAATTGGATTCTTTATCTTGTGCAGGTAAGAAAACTGTAGAAATCACTGTAATTTTTTTTTTTAACTAATTGACTAATGTATATATAGAAGAATGTGTTCAAATCTTGCTTACATTCTACCATACCAGCAAATGATTTGGCAGAGACACCAGTGGGTTGACTCACAAACAGGCTTCTTATTGCTCACAGAGAATCATAAGGCAAGACTTGCTGGCATTACTTTGTGTCTCCAACCCCTGACACAATTCGATAATGACGGTAAAAAAATATATATGTGGACCAAAGCGCCAAAGGATTGGTGATAAAAGTAAATAAATATAAATAACCTCATGTATGTATTAATATCATGGATAAGAAATTTAACACATGATTAGAGCAGCTGCAGTGTTAAATTAATGTGAACAATTGATAGGTGATAAAAATATACCACGCTAAATGCTACATGCAATAAAATGCTACATACAATAAAATAAATATATGTAAAACACTGAAAACAATCAATAAAACAGTCCCCAGTGAAAAAGTGCTAGTGGAACAGAATTGGAGATCTCATATACAGTCCTGTGACTTGAATTATAGATGAGTAGTTCCATGCTCCTTATGTGCTTAAATAGGGTGCCCCCCCTAGTAGATGTGCACTCACCCTTGGGATTTGGCCAACTATCGCTAGTTAGGTCAAATGCATATGTGGGGCTACCCCTGTGAATATCCTCTGGACCAGTGGTTGGCTATGGTGAATGTTCCTCATATAGATGGATACAATAGAAAAAACCTCATTGCGCAGTACCATTTAAAAATAACTTTTATTCCAAAAAATTAAAAGAAGGTATTCAACTCACATGTATGAGTGCCTGATATCCTGGCACCCGGAGTGAACAGCAGGTAAAAAGTGATCCGTGAACTCTGCCTAGTCGGTTCATACAGCTGCTATCGCGGTGGAGGCTCGATTTCCGGGTTTGGACGTATGGGAGGAAGAGTGTCACGATGACGCGACTTAACCTTGATGCAATGCGGCCTATCAGATTGGCTGTCTTCAGGAAATTACAATTCCGCCTCTTTGGTTGAGGGCATAAATACCCTCAACGTAAATCAAGTGTTATAACGTAGCCAATAGCGTTACTTTACCTGCTATTAACTTGGGGCTGCTCACAATTTAACTACAGATGCATTTTAGGCAGTATGGAATATAATTAAAATTAAAAAGTATGATTGATAAAATGCAATTAAAAAGGTACAGTAAAACAATTACAAACTAAAAAATGTGTTAATAAGATATTGCAGAAACCCCCAATATGGAAAATGCATAATTCGACTACAAATGTGGCGACTCCTAGTGGTGGACATCTGTACCGATAATCCATACACATTGACCTAATAGTCGGCATGAGAGCCGTCAAAGATGTGAAATATTCACTCATGTGCTACAGCCCACTAGGTCACCCCCTGCTGACCATAAGTGGTACCTGTCCAAGATTTGATAGTCTGGGATAAATACAATAAAATAAAAAATTAAAAATGTATTAATTTCCGTCTTCTGAAAAAAAATCGGAAAAGACCGAGAAAACCAAAAAGAGGGGGGGAAAGGCCAAGAAAAAAAAAAGAAAAATAGGGCAGGGATCTAATAGTTGGTGATAAAGCAATTGAGGTCCAGCTCAATATTTAACCCCTGGGGGGTGAGAGTCTGGAGCTCAAAAATCCACCTGGATTCATTCTGAGAAATATTTTTTGTCATGTCTGAGCCCCTCCAATGCCTGTCCATGTGATCAATAGCGTAAAAAGACAGAGGAGAGGGGTCATGGCCATGAGCTAGAAGAAAATGGTTTGATACGTTATGTTTCGGGAAACCATTGCGTATATTGGCGATGTGTTCTCCAACGCGTATAGCCAAAGTCCGGGAAGTGCGTCCCAAATATTAAAACCCACACTTGCATTCCAGCACGTAGGTAACATGCCTGGTATTGCATGTAATAAAACTTTTTATGGGGTATTCTTTGTGGGTCTGATTTGATTTAAAATGTGTGCGTTTCCTAGGTGCAGTCAGAGTGTTCTTGCAAGGTAAGACACCTGCCACATCTATAAAAGCCTTTAAAATCAAACATGGTGGTTAATGACGGTGTCTCTGCCACAGCTGAATTCCTCAGATAGTGGTCTGCTCTTCATTTTTGCATAACCTGTTAAGGTAACATGACACTAAAAGAATAATTGAGGAATGGGAAGGGATAGTGACTGGAGCACTTACTATAATGTGCAGGTATGCACAGTATAGTATACTTGCACATTATTGCAAACTTAAAGTTTTTCATTCTCCAGTGATGATAGCTAAGCCCTCTTCATCGCCATCACTGCCTTTTTCTCAGATGCTTCTTTGCTACTGCATGTTCTTCTTTTGGACATTGGGTGACCAATATTGATGCAATTCCCATCCATGCATGATAGGGATTCATTATCACAGCATTAGGCTACCCTGCACTGAACCTTTTTTAAAATTCAGTTCTGTGTGGCCTTGAAAACATTGAAAGACTGCCCTACTGGTGACTTTACAGTAAAGTCAGATTTAGGAATATTTTTATTAGTGGGTGATATGTGTATATTGGCTAGCTGTACAATCCATGGAGGTTACATTAAGGAGGTTACATTCATTTTTATTCTACATATCTTAAAACCTCATCTTTTTTCTATGTATCAGATAACCTTATCTAAATTTAGTATATCTCACCCCATGTTAGCCTGCATACAGTTAAACCTCAGTCAAAACTTTTTTAGTTTAGGATAGAGTGAAGAAGGGTTAGAACTTTGTTAGCTTTCACTGCTGGCTGTGTGCCTTTTGTAGGGGATTTCCTCTCACTGCCTGTCCCAGTAACAATCTCTCAACTTTACAAGAAGTAAGAAGAAATCTTCCAAGAAATAGAAAGCATTAACTAACCGTTCCCCATGCTGTTAAATAAAGTGTGTAGTAATATTGACTGTGTCCCTGTGATATACTGTAGATCTTCCCTTACTTCCTGGCATGGTGACTACCTTTCACCAGGATAGGAAGTGGAAAGAAAACCTGGGGGGGGGGGGGGGGGGGCAGAAAGCAATTTAAAGTTGATATCCCTAGCCAAAACAAACAAAACATTTTGTCAGAATTCCTCTTTTAACCCCTTAAACCCCCCTCCTGTCCAGACCAATTTTCAGCTTTCAGCGCTGATGCACTTTGAATGACAATTGCGCGGTCATACAACACTGTACCCAAATGAAATTTTTATAATTTTTTTTCCCACAAATAGAGCTATCTTTTGGTGGTATTTGATCACCTCTGCGGTTTTTATTTTTTGTTAAAAAAATTAAAAAAGACCGAATTTAAAAAAAAAAAATTATATTTTGTTATAAAATTTTGCAAACAGGTAACTTTTCTCCTTCATTTATGTACGCTGATGAAGCGGCACTGATGGGCACCGATTGGTGGCAGTGATAGGCACTGATGGGTGGCAGTGATGGGCACTGATGGGTGGCAATAATGGGCACTGATCGGCACTGGTTGGTTACACTGATAGGCAGCACTGATAGGTGGCACTGATTGGCACCACTGGTGGGCATTGATAGGTGGCACTGGTGGGCATTGATAGGTGGCACTCATGGGCATTGATAGGTGGCACTGTGGGCACTGGCAGGGGGTACTGGTGGGCATAGATGAGGCAGAATTGCCCCTTCCTCTTCGGGACCGATGTCCCTTGCACATAAGCCGGTGATCGGCTTTTTTTTCTCCTTGCGCTGTCAGCGTGAGGAGAAAAAAAAAGATTACAGAGTTTTTGTTTACATCATGTGATCAGTTGTCATTGGCTGACAGCTGATCACGTGGTAAGGGGCCGGGACCGGCCCCTTACTCGGATCTGTGATCACCCGAGTCTCAGTGACTCGGTGATCACAGTGCGCGCAGGGAGCGTGCAAAGGGGAGGATATCATATGACGGCCTTCCCGGAAATTCAGGTCCGCGCTGTGCCTGTCATTCGGCTATAGCGCGGACGCCAAGTGGTTAAAGCTTTATTTTAAATTAGTTGATTTTTATCTGTATGTAATAGATTGTACAAAGGAATATTGGGAATAAAAAATCCCAGGACATCAAGGATGAAGGAACATTTGACACCTTCCAACAGGACTAATAGATGGTAGACCATCTGCAGAAAATATAAGGCCAATGTACTTGGTATTAAGGGTCAGATAGGATTTGCACCTTCTAGCAACAGTACATTTTCAGATACCTAGAACAGAGCGCCCCAATGAATTATCTTGTACAAATGTTGATGGAAAGGGTAAAATGGTAAAGTATGATAAGAATGAAGTTGAGGAAGACCACCCATGTAATAAGAACAAGGATTTTGGTTGGTTTCTTTTAAACCTGTCAACCGACACACTTGGAATGCTATAAGATAGCTGGAATATTTGGAATGTTTAAGGTTGGGTTCACAGCTAATTGACAAAGTAGTTTCCAACGTTTCACGTCAGTTTTTGATCAGGATCAGGTCAGGATTGCATCAGTATCAGGTCAGGTTTACATCAAGATTTTATCCTGTTCACAACGAAATGCATCTGCGAATCAGATGTGTTCCCAAGAAAAAGATAATGTGCTTGCAATTCGCACCGCAATGCCCAGAAAACGCACACTTTTTTTCGGCAATGCGAAGTACGAATGCAATGCACATATGTGAACCAGCCTCATTCAAATGAACGTATTTTAAAATGCCATGCGAATTGGATGAGGTGTAAGCCGCATCCAATTCATATAGGTGTGAACCGGGCCTAAATAAAGAATTTCAGGAGCCAGAAAAATGTGCTATTGATGGTGAAAAGAATGTAGTTGTAGAGTAAAGTTTTTCCAGTGGACATTTCTTCTACAAGAATGGAATTAAGAGAAATGTTGAACAACAGTCATCACATTATAGAGATAGAAGAGGTGCCAATGCTTGAGGTCCTCCAAGGTATAGTATGTCAGAAAATTGGTGTATGGAAAAGTTACTATTTGATATTTGCAATATCTATATGTAATAGATTGTAAAATAAGATGTTCATATGTTAGACAACGTTTAACTAGGGTCACAACAATAGGGAATTTTTTTGGGGGGGGGGGGAATTCCCAGGAGAAGGAGCATTCGACTTAATACTATCTTTGACATGTTAGTAATAGCCCTAGTACTGTCAAATATGAGAAAGAAGGCTCCTCAGCCATGTGTTGGCTGACCCAAGGATAGGCTTGTCCCTTCTGTTTCCTACATCCCTCAGCTCATGCATTTCCTCCCACTACAATGGCCGTATGCTGAAGCCTTACACAGGGGTGGACAAATCAGTAGGCATGTGCAATTCGTTTAGTTCCGAATTAATTTTTTAACGAATTTCGACAAATTCGTTAATTCGGGAACATCCGAATTAACGAAAACCCGTTTAACGAATTTTTTCCGAATATTCGTAAATTCGATAAAATTGGACATTCGTAAATTCGGGCATTCGAACATTCGTACAATTCGCAATTTACATTCGTACATTCGTGCATTCGTACATTTGTAAATAAGTGAATTCGTAAATTTGTAAATTCGAAAATTCGGAAATCTGAAATAATAGTTAACTAATAATAACTTAACTATTAGTAATTACTAGTAACTTTTAAATTATAGGTATTGTAATTTTCTTTTAAATTTGGCTGTTAGTGAACGTAACACATACAAATTTATCCGAAGTTATGAATGATCCGAAAAAACGTAATGGAACGTAATGAATTAATAATAATAAATAACAATAATAATAATAACAATGTTTTATTATTATTATTGATTATTAATTTGTCCTGTTTCATTTGTTTAGATGCAGCATTCGTTTTGGATAATTCGTAACTTCGGTTAAATTTGTATGTTACGTTCACTGACAGTCAAGTTTGAAAGGAAATTACAATAAAATAAAAAACATGCAGCGCTCAAAAGTGTATACAATTCTGGGATTGAGTGTCCATAAAGAAGTGTAAAAGGGAAAAACTAAACTCATAAAGTGAAAAAACAATGTGTATCAAATAAGAAACAAAGTCCATAAGTGTATAAATAGTCCTAAGCACACATGAGGGTTCGTGGGCGTGACTGGTGTCGTGCGTCCACGCACAGTGGGAGCCGGGGAGGACTCTATATGGAGAGACACCCTGCACATAGATCTTCTCGTAACACAGTAAACACTGTAATTGGTAGGAATGGGTACCTTACCGGAAAAGGTGGACACAGTCACCATATAGTGAAGTGTCAAACAGGCTTGGGGGATACACCGATCCCAGCGATCTCCAGCTGCAGGGGTCCTCACAGTAAATCGCATCCAAGATCCAAGTCGATGGATGGTGATGTGGGGGTTCCTGGTCTTGCGAGGTCTCCCTTTCAGATGGAAGGGGCTTGGAGGTAGAAATAGTTGGAGCTCAGCAGGATCCCAAACATAAAAGGAGATAAGAAAAAACTTCCACATAGGGCATGAATCCGTTTGGAACGAAAAGCTTTATTGAAAGCTGGGAAAAAAATGTGCTACACAGTGCACTTCACAGGGTAAAATGTGATCACAAAGGTAAAAATCGGATAAAATTGCGTGGTAACAGGTCATTTAACGGCGTGAGCAACCCGACATGTTTCGGATGCTCCGAAACATGTCGGGTTGCTCACGCCGTTAAATGACCTGTTACCACGCAATTTTATCCGATTTTTACCTTTGTGATCACATTTTACCCTATGAAGTGCACTGTGTAGCACATTTTTTTCCCAGCTTTCAATAAAGCTTTTTGTTCCAAACGGATTCATGCCCTATGTGGAAGTTTTTTCTTATCTCCTTTTATGTTTGGGATCCTGCTGAGCTCCAACTATTTCTACCTCCAAGCCCCTTCCATCTGAAAGGGAGACCTCGCAAGACCAGGAACCCCCACATCACCATCCATCGACTTGGATCTTGGATGCGATTTACTGTGAGGACCCCTGCAGCTGGAGAGCGCTGGGATCGGTGTATCCCCCAAGCCTGCTTGACACTTCACTATATGGTGACTGTGTCCACCTTTTCCGGTAAGGTACCCATTCCTACCAATTACAGTGTTTACTGTGTTACGAGAAGATCTATGTGCAGGGTGTCTCTCCATATAGAGTCCTCCCCGGCTCCCACTGTGCGTGGACGCACGACACCAGTCACGCCCACGAACCCTCATGTGTGCTTAGGACTATTTATACACTTATGGACTTTGTTTCTTATTTGATACACATTGTTTTTTCACTTTATGAGTTTAGTTTTTCCCTTTTACACTTCTTTATGGACACTCAATCCCAGAATTGTATACACTTGTGAGCGCTGCATGTTTTTTATTTTATTTTTCTCATACATTGCCTACCACTGTGTTACATGCCAGCAGCTGCTTTTCTAATTACTTTTGTAATAGCGCAATTATTGTTTGTTTTGAGGAAATTACAATACCTATAATTTAATAGTTAGGTACTATTTCAGATTTTTGAATTTTCAGGTTTTTGGATTTTCAAACTTCGAATTTACAAATTTCCGAATTTTCTAATTTACAAATGTACGATTTTACAAATGTACGAATTTACGAATGTAAAAATGTACGAATGTACGAATGAACGAATGTACGAATGAACGAATGTTCGAATTACGAATGTACGAATGAACGCATTTACGAATTTACGAATGAACGAATTTACGAATCGCAATCATAACGAATGACCCAAAAAACGAAAAAAATAATAAACTAATGAAACGAAAACGAAAATGAACGAATTTTTTTGGCTGTGCACATGTCTACAAATCAGTGCCTAATTCAGGAGGCTTTCAGCCCAGTAGCACTTTTTGGAAAGCATCTACTTTTATTGAAGTTGATTTTAGACAGAGTGGAAAAGAATTATTAGAACCCCTATTTCGTTTTTACTATTATCTGGGGCTCCGCTAAAGAGATTTTCTCTCACTTCTGTCCTATTAACAATAGTTTTACCAGACAGAATTTAAGTGAGGGAAAATCTGTAATTGGGATACACACACAGAAGTATAAAATATAACAGGGGTTTTTGACGTCAAACAGATGGAATATTTGACAGCCTCCCTAAACAATACTCTTGACAAACACAACCGAGTATGGGAACTGTGGGATATGCTGGAAGCCCCCAAGCCCAGCTGAAATTAAGGTTGATTCCCCCAGACAGCACAGAGGCTCAGGGCCGGATGGGTGTTCTCTTCTCTCTTACCTCTTATCTACCTCTAACCCCCTCTTTTCTCCTTATTCCCACCCTTCTAAGCTCTCTAGGCTCTACATAACCTCTTTACTCTTTTTTCTCCTACTCCTTTTTGCCACAGATGTACATCGGAGCAAGTTTGAAAGAAGTGGTAGCATAGAGTCATTGACTCATACCTCATTGAGTATCCACGGATATTCATTGTTTTCCTTTTGCCTTTTTTTTATTTTGTTCCTCACCAGTTATATATGCTTCAACCATGTACAGATACAGGTGACAATGTGTATGAATAGCCCGCTTGATGTATACCACTTATCGCATAGCAAGACCTTTCTTTTTTCAGTTTGTTTTTTTATGTTGGAAAAAATGGAAACTTAATAAAAATTGTCAGTTTAAAAAAAAAAATCTATATATATATATATAAATATATATATATATAACAGGGGTTTTAGCCTCCTACTCTATTGAAAAAAAAATATTTGTCTGTATTGATGTTGGAGTTTTTTTGTCACTTTTAGAACATTATCTGTGATAGCAGTATGCCATTTTAGATGCAATGTAACATTATTTCTTACTTTCCCGTTTATAATCCACAGATGTATATGACCCAGCCAGAGTCGAGAGAGTATAACTCTTGTCTTGGTAAATGATTATGTGTTGCTGTGAGCATTGCGGGTCAAGGCAACAGAAGGTCTGATGTTCTCTGCTTTCTTATCAAAACTTGTCCAAGCTATCTACGCCATTTCCACATTGCCATTACTACTGCCAAAACCAAGTCATCTGTCTTCTGCACCGTTACCACTAAATATCTGAAATGCAAAGGAAGAAGTAAAAATTACTAGTGAAAGTCCTTTCCTGAGAAGCACATGAAGGAAAATCCCAGGAGACCTTGACCAACAATGTTCATAAACATGTAATTGTTTTCCAGTTTGCACACTGCGTGCCACAGTTCCGTTGAATGTAATGTTGAACTCTGCACAAGTATGAACACAGGAGGCTAGTAACACAACATGAATGTATCCACGCCAACGTATCCTATACTTGGAGAGACCATCGTTGCTTTCTTTTACCTGTTTTAAAACTGTTTTAATATATGGATGCTTGTTCGTTACCATGTTTTTGGACAGATGGATGAACATGAAATGAAGCAAATTCATCCCACATCATTAAACCTCCACGTTGATGACAGTTCCACAATGAAAAATAAGATGGTGTTGAAAAATTGATGTGTGTTCTATGAATGCAGAAACACTTCTAAACATGAGCTTGGAAAGAGAGCAAACACATCTAATTGGCTGTGTATCTTTTCTGTTGGAGAAGCGCAAAACATTTTGACTGTGGGGGAGGATTTAAAGACATGTATGAAAAGGAACTGGCTGCAATATAGCGTGTGGGCTTTCTTCATTGTAGAGGAACCAGTAAACATCTTTTTGACAGCTGATTTTTACAAGCGAAGCAAGCATTGTTACTTATCATTAACAGTTGAGAAAAATTGCAATTTGGAACTGATTTCTAAAAACCTTTAAGAGCTTGTACACATAGATGGCCTTTAATGTAATTGACAGAGGAAGTTTTAAAAAAAATTGGGTGTGTCTATTGCTGAGTCCATCTTTTGGTGAGTATCCAAAAACCAATCAGAATATGTCTTTTTAAAATATGGGGAAAATTCTTCAATTTTTAAGGCTAGTCTTACTCCTTCCATCCGCTACATCCCTCAGCACCTAGATCTCCTCTCACTATGATGGCTGTATGCCATAGCCTTACAAAGGGTGGACAAATCACTGTTTAATTCGGAAGGCTCTAAGCCCAGTCCAGGAGCCACACTGCACTTTTGAGAAGCTTGCAAACATTGCCTTTTATTGACATTTGACATTAGCAAGCTCAAAAAAAAAATCTAACAAAGATAGACACAACTCGTGATGAATAAGGGGCATTATTAACCTTACTTTTGGCATTTGTTCAGACCTGGCCACTCAAGCAGTAATTAACTGTGTTACTTAGCATGCAAACTCTTGATGGTGGCAAAAACATTGCCTTTTACTATTTTGCCTTTACTTGCCACCAAACACCACACCTTAACAGACCCGCAAACCAACATTTGGCCTATTTACAAATTGGGACCTGCTCATTGCTGACGCTTAATGCCATCTATGTGTACAATCCTGAAGTCTCACTTTGTCAACTTCATAAATGGATCATAAATAGCACTTAAACTACATATTAGTGTATGTAAGGATAAAACTTTTTCTTTTGGATACAGTTAGGAAGGGTTAGATCCTCTCAAGTTTTTTTTTTTTTGCTGTTAATATCCCTGTCGGAAAGATCCTTGTATTCCATTGGAACATTGTCACAACAGCAAGGGGTGAGGGTAAATCATTCAATGAGAACAATTATTAGGGGGACAATTAGCTGGGGATTTGTTTTACTTTGATTTCCTCTCATTGCTTCTCCAGGAAAAGTCATGCAGGAACATCTCCCCAGTGGGACAGAGACAGTCAAAATTAACCCGATAGAGAATTTAACCCTTCTCTACTCTATCCAAAACCTAAAACAAAAAGTTTTTCTTTACATAGACTTTAATTTAAAAATAGAATAGAATACTTTTTTCTTCTGAATTTAAAGATATATCGATAATGCTATAGCACGGCCTAAATGTATGGCTGGCATTTAGAGGACCAGTCTGCCCAAAACAAATATTTCAGTTTCTGGTGGATGCTGTAGAATTTAATCACTTGCTGCCTTTTTTAATCTCTCAGCAGTTCTCCGATGACAAAATCTTTGTGTTTCTATGTTAGCCCATGCCCTGCCTCCAGTACATGTGATCATCTTTTATGTGGAGTAGTAAGATTCCATTGTAGTCTAGGCAGTATCTGGGCACTGCTGGCACAGAGAGCTCACCATCCAAATTTCAAAGATACGACAACAGGCAGATAACGCAATTTGGCAGTGTCCACCCAGCTCTGTTATATCAATTTTGCTTTGATTGACCCTTTTTACAATGAATTCCTACAGTACAAATTTACACTTCTAGTAACTTAGGTCAGGCAGTCTGTTCAAGGATGCGTTTAGTGTGACTCATTTTACTGTCGATTAATACATTTTATTTTTTGTTTTTATAAACTTCTGTAGGACAGAGGTGAGCACTGCTGGGTCTTATGCCTAAAATTGTGGTTTGGTCCTCTGAAATGTAAATACTGATCAGTAGTTTGTAATTTAAAGGGGATTATCTTTGTAAGCAATACTGTTACACAGGACAAAGAAGCGCTTTTGTTTACATTCATCTATGCTGTTACTGTATTGGGCGAGGAACACACTGGTCAGTGAATGTGTGTGACCATCATCTGCTTTTTGAGTCCCTGTCTCCCTCTCTCTTCCCTGGTGTTCTACCTTACTATACCTCTCAAGGGCTTGTTCTGTAGAAATGTCTGTGTTACATGTATAAACCAATTGGCCGTGTCGTTTTCAAAACCAAACAGATCTGATTGTTAGCTATGAATAACACAGACAGTACTTATTTCACACCCAGAGCAATACAGTCAATAGTCCCTTATGATTGAAGACAGTTGGGCAGCAGAGGTAATTCTTAGCACTGATGCTTTGATATGGTCAGCCTTCAGTCTGCACAGCAATGAGGAGCAGTAACCCATAACAGCCAATCAAACATCTGCAATTATCAGTCTGATGGCAGAAATGCTATAATCTGATTTCTGATTGGTTGCTGTCTCTGTTATTTTTTTGCACTGTAAATAGTCATTGCCTTCTGGGTTCCAAGCTTCTCCTCCATACCACAACATGTTTTTGGATGTCTCACTTCCCCTTAACAGGCTTTCGGTTGGATGAGTGTAGGACTATGAGGGAGAAGATCTCAGTGTTATAGTCATTGAAATATATAGGAAGCTAATATGTGATTTAGCTCACCAGTATTCACCCACTATTTAAAGATCAGTTTGGAGTGGATTTAACCATATATGTTGCAAACCCAACTATATGTTAAATACTATTTGCTCTGTAGTGTATAACAATCACTATTGCACCAGAACAGCCTATTGAAGCCCTTTGTTCATGAACTGTTCTAGCAGCCCACGTCCTTGTTTATTGAGTGTTCTTGTACAGCTAAAGGGCCATTGGCTGCAAACCTATAGGAAAATGTATTATATGTAGTTTTATGACATTTAGACAATGCTATTAGCTTAAGTGCCTATGTTAGCTTACACCTGGTCACATATGCAAGAAACCAATAGACCCTACATCCAAAGAAGCTTCTCCATCACCTAACATTTCATACTAACCTGCACTTTATATAACTTGGCATTTTTTATTGGTTCAATGGCCTGTATCAAAATAAGACACATCAGCGCTCACCGGTCATGTTTTATGTGTGCAGCTCCAATATATAAAGGTTATAACTGAGTTTCTATCCAGATATTGGTGGCTGAATGCCAAATGCTGGGGGAGAGCAATAGGTAGCAGCTTCTCTAGAGGCCACAATCTCCGGGGACCTCACTAGACTCTAGGAGGCTCAGTTGTTTTCCAACTTTCTGTAACCATGGAAATGGCTCTGTTGTCTGTTTATTAGTAGCAAGAGCCTTTAAACCACTGTGCGAGAACAGCAAAGAAGTCATTCTACATTGTATAGACCAAGGAAAGCATTCTAATTGCCCTGGGCCCATTAAATGGGTCAAAGATCCTTTGCAAGACCACTGGTCAAATGTTCACCGCAAACCTGCTCAAATACCTTGGCCTCACATGCGAAGTGTCTGGTTTAAGATGGTGTTTCTTTTTTACTCCTAGTAGCCAATCAGTGACTCACTTATATACTCAGCTCTAGTAACAGGTGACAGCTTGATTTGATGCATGGAGGGAAATGCAAATTATTCTTTTGTTCTTTTGTCAAGCTCTTCATGCATGAGATGCTAAATGGTGGGCAGGTGTACCCATGTGACATGCAGATGATCTCTGCACAGTTAGCAGAAGTGGCCAATAAATATTTTCCCCACAATTGAGTGGGTACATGCTGGGGTTTTTAGGTGGCAATGATTATCTGGAAAATGCATTATGGTCTACCACTGGATTTTACCTTTATTAAGAACTCTAAAGAGAGAGGATACTCCCTCCCCCATAACTTAACACATGATAAAGCTTTAATAGCATCTGCTTTGCTTTTCAGCTGAGTATCTGATGTCACCATATGAAGTGAGCGCATATATATTTTGTAAAGCCCACTTGTGGACAAATAACACTTTATTACTGTATCTGCACCCTTTATTGGATCTTTCACAGAAATTTACAGAGAGCTTAAGTCAGGCTATGACTATAGCGCTTTAGCTAAAATCCTACATTTAGCCCATCACAGCTTTATCGGGGTTAGGTGAGATCTAATGGTCAGATCCAGCTGTAAAAGAACAAATCCTTCCCCACATCATTTGAAACTCAACATTCTGGTTGGGTGTTTTCTGTCATGGACGTTTAGGAGTGCCATATTCTGATGTTCTGTTGGGTGTTTGCAAGAATTCAGATTAGAATTATTTCTGAATGTTTCGAAGCACTGAGAGTGAAAACCGTCACCACCACCTCAGCCAGCCTGGGCTAGCCCACAGATCTACATTTTAAAACCCTGTCTTTCATTAAAACTCTAATAAATACAGTTTATTATCAAAATACCCATGTATTAAGAGGCTATAAAGGCCAACATCTTCCAAAACTCATATTCCAGTTTTGTATATTTGCTCGGAAGTTGAGTTACATGGTGGCATTTTATGCTCCTAAGTGTCTGCAGAAGTTAGATATCTTCATGAGAATTCCTAGTTTCACATACCTGTGTATGCTATTGCAAAGCCAAAGCAAAAATTCCTAAATAAATGGGGAGTCCAATGTGACACCTTCATTATGTCCTTTAATAAGCTGAAAACAGACTATTGCTGGTAAATCCCACCAATAAAGTCAGTAAAAAATAAGATTCCAACAATTGATTCAACATGCTGTAACTTACACAAAAGCTCTAGGTCAGCTCTGGGTCAATTTGGCCTTTAGAAAACTGTGACTCAAAGGGCGTGATAGATTTCTTGAATATCTAGAAACTGGGGCAGAGGGATTAAGTAGATGTGACACGATGTTTAGCTTATGCTGTTTTTTCTTTATACATTTGCTGTATTTTAGTGTTACTAGTAGCAGAGTCTAGAAGGTGAGATGGAACAGTTCACGTGAAATGGGTGTTTTAGTCATATGTCACTTTTAGTGTTAAACTACTTTATATAAAATCACTATTTCGGTAACCCTAGCTGTGGGTGGACCACTAGCCTCACCAGCAGTGGTCTTATGATGTTAGTGATTCAATGCGGAATTCCACTTAAGAGAAGAGTTTTAATAACATGAGGTTAATCGATTTATGGAGATAATGTTGAAGGTTAAAGCTAAACTTTAGTAAATGAAAATGATAACCTTACTGGTTTCCCAATTGCCCCCTATTAGACCTCAAAAAGGACGTTTAACACATTGTGCCAATTTTGATATATAGCATATTTTAGACTCATTAACATCATCACTCAACCTTTGTAACCTACAGTATGGCGTGATGTGATAAAAGCCAGCAGAAATAAGGGTGTCTATCATGATGGCTAGGCATTCCTAGGTGGACTTCATTAGCATGCAGACTGCTGTAAATGAAACCACAGCTATTCAATTAAATAAAAGATTGGGCTACTGACAGCCAAGCTGGGGTGGAAAGGGCCTGGAGACTCTGGTCACCAGAAAGTAATACAGCTGTTATTGTATAATAGATGACTACAGGTGCACACTGTGAACTTCTCACAGCATAGAGGAGTATCTATATAAAATTGTAAAATTGTCTATCTGAACCTACAACTCTTGGCTAATACGGACTGGTAAGCAGCTCATAAAGTTGTAAAAGCTGGGATGAGACAATACTTTTCTTGAACTATGAATCCAAAAACGAAAACTAGATACTGGCATTAGCTATTGATGTGAATTATTCCTGAATTGTGGTATGACTGGTGTTCTTTAACATGGAAAAATTGCTTTCTACCCTGAATCTTGTATCTTGTAATGCTTACGTTTAAGTTTTTGTAGGGGGAAACATGTGGAAGAGACCTTTATGATGTGAGCTGCTTTCAGATGCCACACATTCTACTCAGATGAGTGCTAATCTATGGACTTTTTGTTACTTTTTTTTAGCAATGCACTATTCTCAGAGCATGACGTAACCTTTAATACTATTAGCAACATTATGTCTTTTATATGAAAGGATGTTCAATGTGAATACACAGCACTATTGCAAACAAATGGTGTTGTCACTGTGGATGCTAAATGTATACAGGAGTTTGCTTCGCTTAAATGATGTTATCTCATGTTAACTACTTTCTCTCTTCTTCTAGAGTTAATCACTGCTAATTATGGGGTATACAAGCTTATTTAACAAAGCAGTGCAAGGGAAGATGTACAAGGTGGGGTAACCCATAGAAACCAATTCACCCAACTGAAATGAACTGCAGAACACTAAAATCTGATTGGTTGCCATGAATTTTGTTCATTGGTCACTATGGGTTACTGAGCACCCCTTTTCCTTTGTACACTACTTTACTGAATAATGCTGTTGAGAGGATAGCATATAGAACTATGATGACCCCACCATAATTTGAGGTTCATTTTACATCCACCCCTCTCGACCCCTTAGCTAAAAAGTTCCTGGGTGTTCCCACTTCTCCTGTTGCATGCTCGGTAATAAATGACTGTTCCAACAGGGAGCTTCAGACTGTTTTGCAAAAGCCATGTAAGAGATACTGATCTTGGAGGTCAAATTAAGAAATCTCTCAGCCAAATTCCTTCAGAAAAATACCAACATTATTTACCTCTCTCAGACCCTCAAAGGCTGTAATGTCAGTTTTAGCTGGATTGATCATTTAAATGCTGGACAATCTAACATTTCAAACCA
This sequence comes from Lithobates septentrionalis, assembly GCA_037952835.1. Lineage (NCBI taxonomy): Eukaryota > Metazoa > Chordata > Amphibia > Anura > Ranidae > Lithobates > Lithobates septentrionalis. Next base: position 4,275,067 of record JBBDGP010000257.1, read on the forward strand.
AAATATATTTTGAAGCTTTAGAATTGTCATATTTCTGCTGAAGCTGAACTCCAGACAATGAGCTAAATACACAGATGTAATGTGTATTTCCATTCATCCAATTGTAAGATTTACACGGCTATGCTACACAGCACAACCCTGTCTGGCAGGGCAGACGACCTGATTTTTCTCAGCTGCAGTTAAGTAGCATAAGAACTGCAGTACAACTAATTGGCTCTTTGAGCTTCTTCTCCCTCTCCCAGCCAGAGCTATGCTGTGCAGTGAATGGCAAGAGACTCCCAGATAGCAAGTAAAATTTGCCAACATTGTTGAATTGTAAGTCTGTTAACTTGCTGCACATTTTCACTGGCAAGTTGTACACTTGCAGAGCACTTAAAGCACAAGTTCTAGTTGACACTTTTCCAATTTGTAGCAAATTAGCATGGCAAGTCTCTAGTAAGAGCAACATTGCAGTGGTGAGTCTACAGCAGGAGCTCTGCAAGTCTACAGCATGAAAATTCAGCCACAGTGCCCCCTGTGGTGGGATGACTATTGCATAACATAACTGAACCAGAACTTGCAGAATGTTTGCAAAGAAAGTTGATCTGGAGTCATGTAATGCAGACTTGCTGCAATTGTGCAACAAACTTGTGAAGCCTGGCAAGTCTAGCAATATCTTAGCAAGTCATTTTCAAACTAGCAGCACAATTGCTTGCTATCTGGCCTAATCTAAGTCAAATGCAGTTAGTTACATTGTTTGTATTACAAAGAAATAGATTCATTATGTATAAGTACAGAGCTGTGTTATTTTGTGTCTAGAGTTCAGCTTTAAAGGATAACTAAACAATAAGAAAATGATCCTAAGGGTTTGTTCATAAAACCGGCCAAGAGGCTGTAAAATAAGACGATTGGGTTGCAATTTTACTGCCCCCCCCCCCCCCCCCCAATGCCCACTTGAACAAGGCCATGCGGCAACCATGTACACATTCAGTTGCAAAAATTAAATTACATGCCGTTTTCAGCCAGCGGTACCGCTGCCCAATGCAACCCATTCAAGTGAATAGGGTCACAACACATACGCCCTGCAATGCAGGGTTGCGGTGCAGAGGGTTAAAACGGGTGACGAGGAGGCGACTTATGGTCAAACGCCATCTGAAAATCAATCCACCATGGACCACTTTTCAGGGAAGCAGCTATGTTAGTCGCACGTCTGAACGAGCTCCAAATGTGATCAAGAATACTGATGAATTCCTAAAAGCATTGATATGTGTGGCCAGCATAAAAAAGCTGGAAAAATATCAAGATGAATCAGCTGCCCTGTGTAGTGGCAGCTTTTCTGTTTTAACATGAGATAATGCTGTTTCGACATACAGCTTGAATATGACATGGAGGACTTCAATCCATTTTCTTCCTATTTCGTATACTTTAGGCCTCAGATATAAAATACTGTACCAAATGTAAAATGTATATGTTGCTCAGAGCTCGGGGTGCCCAACCTAGGCCAGATACAAGGCCTACTTGGTTTGGACTGGTTGTTATGGGCAACACAGCCTTTCTTTTTTTTTTTTTTACAGTTTTTTATGCTGCATAATGGCCTAGATTGTGAGGTTGAGAATAGAGAGAATTATTATAAGCCACGTAAGTCTTCGGCCCCTACAGATATTCTCAGGCTCACAGTAAACACTGGGAGCAGAATACCCTTCTCCCACAGTCTGTCTGTGTGATAGCAATACGTCTGAACCATGGGGTGGTCCATAAAAATGAGGCAAACTAGGGTAACAGGGTTCTTGTGGCCTCAAAATGGCCGAAGTGATGTCATAATATCTGCCATAGTTAATCTATCTCACTGGCAACCATTAACATGACAATATTTGTCCCTACTGTGTACACTTGACAAAAACATTTATAGATGTAGGAAGGAATCCATTTCATTCTATGCCTCAGGCACCACCCCTGGTTTAAACTGTAGTCCAACACAAATGGGCCTAATTAATAAAGCAGTGAAAAAAGCAATGAGAGTGTGTAGTAACTTATTCTTTTCAATCATATTTCAGTTTGCTGCTGCCAGGTCAACCGAAAAATGATTATTAAATGAACGAATGACTGTACTTTACACCATGCTGCTTGCCTTATTGAATAAGCCCACAAAAATGGTTATGAAGTTAAATATATATATTGAGCATCTGCAAAACATTTCTTAAGATGTATTTTAAAAATTAGCTGTTTCACTTACACCTGTTTTTGTTACGAGTATTTTTTTATGTAGAATATCTTATAAAAAAGAAAAAACATTAAGCTGTCTTGTAATCATTGGCATACACTATTGCATTTCAGTAATAAAATGTGTATAAATGATAATTGTAATAAAATGTGCCAGGTGACTAGACACAACAGAGTCTACCATTATGTGGACGGAGCTAAAATGTCGCCCATGAACTCCCTAAGATCTAGTGACGCGTTTCTTGTCTTAGTGATGTCACCAATGGCTGGGATTTCATTGGCTGCCTAATCAATGATTCTGCCACAAAATGGCTGCCTCGTTGTGTGTAGGCAGCTGATACGCTAACCATTTCAACTGAAACACCACTGATGTTTGCACTTAATGTGACCTATTTTGTTTTCTATATTGTAGAAAGGAAAACCATTTGTATGGCAAATATGTCAGTGACAAAAAAAAAAAGACAAAAAAATTAGCTCATTTAAAGTATCTATTGCTTTTTACAGAATATGGTCTATTTTTTTAACATGTACACATGCCACAAGTTGCCAAATAAAATGAAAATATTATATGTAGTAAATGTGGTATACTGTATTTGTTTTTCGAGCACTTTGGAAGGATTATTGCTCGGTAACTGTGATATAACTGTAATATAAAGTATATTTTAATGTTATATGGTTTTGGCTTGCGCAATAGAATGTTGGCTATGATGTTATCTCACCTCGTCTATGTGGAAACCCTGAATGCACTGCAAATCGCTCTGCAGAGGGCCCACATTCCATAAACATTAGGCAATCCCTGGAGATGCTCCATAGCCTTGCTCTGCTTACTTATTGGATCTTTCTTTGTTCATATAGGTTTCATTTCACAGACAGTTTAAAAGGAGAAAGTCTGGTTCTCCTCAAGCACATCTTGTGAAACCTACTGGCAGGTAGATGAAGTATTTTAAAGGAAAGTGAAAGAAGCAATGTAGTGCTCATTAAAATCTAAGAAGACAGATGGAGCCAGCTTTATATGAGCTAACATACATTTACATTGCACTGCTAGATGAAGCCCAAAGATGGACATTTTAGCTTTCCATCCTGTGCCGCTAATCAGTGGTCTGCAAGGACAGGAGGCAAACACTGTTACTGTTACAGGAGTACAGGAGCGAGGATTACTGTCGTAGAAGTACAGGTGGAGTCAGGGTTGCGATCAGAGGATTACAGGTGGAGTTGGACATTGGGTTGACTATTAGATAGCGCTCACCCCATTGGAAATAACCCAGGTCTCCCTTACCTGCCATTCCGGGTATCAGTTCCAGAGCACATGGACAAAACTCAGGCTTAGTCTAGGAGTGTCTTTTTTGAAGATTTATTGCAGTACTTGAACGCAGGTAGCCTTTTGGCTAAGATCAAGTGTAGTATCTGTAGTATCTGAAAGAACCCTGACTCCCTTTGCCAAATGGGGGAGTCAGTTAGTATTTCCTTGATGTAATTAGGTGGGGGGTGCTTTTCCCTCCTGGGTTGAATTTGACCTTGTGCACAAGGCTTGTCCCTAGTTGTAGGCAAGTCTCTCCCTAAGCTCTCTAAGTTCTGATACCTTCCTGGTAGGGATGGAGAGGCACTGGTCTGGCGGAGGGCCAAGCTGTGAAAGAAGCCCGTAGTGTATGTGCCCCTGGGGTGGCAGTCCAGGGGTGCCGTAATCTCTCACTGTAGGGATGCTCACTTTGAGTTTTTTGGCACCAAGGCCACTACACCATTTCACACTTTTTTTGCACCTGCCTCTAGGGCCGGGTCTTTTGGCTAGGAACAGAGTAATTTTTTTATGGTTATGGTATTACACTATTTACTTCTCCACTTGCCTTTCCCTCTTTTTTATGTGTTTTGTCACTTTGCACTTTCTCTCATTACCGATTAGTAGGGTGTAGGTCCTCGAGTCTGCCCTGAAAGTCTAGGAAGGGGGGTATGTGGCCTTCTGGTCTGGTCCTCCCTCTCTTATGGGGTCTCCCTTCGAGGGACCCCCACTTAGTACTTGGGGTTGGTCTGTTTTGGCAGACCTCCCAGAGAATGGGGCCTATCTAGTTTGCTAGATCTAGTGCGCCCTGGGGGATCAGGGCAAGGGTCCTTTCTCTTCAGAATAGGACCATGTATACACCTTGTGCACTTGTTTATGTTCTCATCTTTTGTTTATGCACTTTTTTTTTTCACCGGGTGTTATATTTTCGAGTGTGTTTCACGACACCATGGGAATAAATGTAATAAAAAAACGCAGGTGGGTAAAAGGATGATGGGGCAGGATACTCCACAACACAAGCAGATACGGGCAGACAAGATCTCAAGCATAGTTTCTCTATAGCAGCTTTAAGTATTGCTGGAAGTAGAAGGGACAGCCATCTAGGCTGAGACTCTGTAAGAGCTGTCACAGTCCTTGTAGAAACCTCTGGCATCTAACCCTTAAAGCACTACTGGAGCTCTAGGCAAGGTCCTACTCAAGATGTCCAGAGACAGCTCCCAACCAGCTTCCCTGCAACACTCTTCAGTGAAAGGGTTCCCTATTTCAGCCGGGCTTCACAGGTAGCATCTCCCTCCAAGTTTCCTAAGTCCAAGTTCCTCCAAGGCCCTCAGCCAAGCACATGCTGAGGCCTAATAGCAACAGCTCTTCAGTAACACAGGCTACCTCTCAGGGTGCAGAGGCCCCAGGAGAGAAAGAGAGCTCTGATCAGACCCTTTCAAAGATGTATTATCTACCCAGCCACACCTTCTGGTCCCCCAGGGACTGGCTGAGGTCAGATAAATATTCATAAACCAGTGGGAAACCCTGCTTCTCTATTTCTGTAAGTTTCTTCCACATGCAGTGTCACAGTCAGGAGTCAGACTCAGAGATCAGTAGCTACAGCAGTAGAGAGGCTCACAACGACCAGCTGGATATGTACACAAGAGCACCCTGGAGAATGATGTGGGCTCACCCGAGGTGTGGGGTCTAAGCACTAAATGGTATTTTCCAGATCTCTTGATGGTGGCGATGGTTTTGCTACTTGTTAGTACCAGGTCATGGTCCTCATGATTGTCCCACCAGAAGGGAAGCAAGCCAAGGTCCAGTAGCAGATATAGCAGGTAGGGATTAAGCAGAAGCATAGTCAGTAAACAAGCCAAAGGTCAGTAACAAGTGGTTACAGGTTGGAATTAAGCAGACGTGTAGTTGAGTAACAGGCCAAAGGTCTGTAATGAGTGGTCCACAGTTAACCAAAAGGTACATTTCAAGATAATTTAAGGGTTCAGACAGGATGCTGTCCAGCATCTGAGGTGGCTCAACAAGGGAAGCTACTGCTGGATGCATAAGAGGTCATGGGTTCAGATCCTGGTCCAGGCAGGAGCAATCAACAACCAGGGTTAGGGAAAGTCCTGGCCATATCAACAAAAATAAAATGCTGCTCAACTGAGTACAATAGAGCCAAAAACAAAATGTATGCAGCCTAAAGCAGGGGACTACACAGGGAAGGCTGACAACTGCTGTTAATTGTGAGGCAGTGACTTAGCATTGTTAGCATGCAACATGAAGTATTATTACTGGCAGGATTTCATGGTAAGAAAAGTTGCAATAGAATCCCAGAGAAAATGCACTTTTCCTATTCCCCCTATAAGCTGAGCTAATAGAACCCAACTCCCATCCCCAGAGGTGCATACTTACCTTGATGCTTGTGCAGTAGAGCTCCTTAGAAGTCCGAAGGGCCAGTGTACCTCTATCTCCAGCCAGAAGATGTGTCAGAGGTGGAAAGCCAAACAATTTTTTCGTACAGCTACTTTTGCCCACGTCTAAATGGTACATTTTGTTACAAGGCCTTTAACCACTTGCCATTGCTACCCTAGTCTTCTACGAGCATCTGAATGCCAGGAGGTAGAGGCATAGACGGCCTTTCTGATCATGGGACTGATGTAATTAACTGTCACAGCTCATCATATGATTGGAAGCTTCCTAACATCTTTCCTGGGCTGGGGGCATGCAGTGAGTATGATCTAAACCCAGAAAAGCCGTTCCCTATGGATGCATATGTGCAGCGGCTTAGTGGTAAAGCCCACCCACCCAGCCATCACTGGCGGAAACAGCTTAACTTAGGTCCATTCCTTGAATAGCCAAAATGTTTTTGGATCACATACATAACAAATATACTTTTTAATTTCAGTTGTGTCACCATGGTTATGAAATTATAGTTATGACTCTTTAAGACCTATTATTTTTTCCAGATCTAATAAAAAGAGGCATTTTTAAAGTATATGTGAACCCTTACCTGTTAAAACAACCCATTCAGCTTAAAATAGAAATGCAAGGCAAAACATTTGTGTATAAATATAAAAAACATTATAAATATCTTTTTTACTTGTTTTATAAGTGATCACAACCTCTGTTCTTAGCTACATAAGGGGTTTAGAGAGGTTGGTTTGGAGACTGCGGGGGGAGTGTATAAGCAGGAGGCTGAGAAACTGACTTATATATAAGATAAGATATAAAAGACTCCAAATATATACAGGAACCTCTGACGATATCCTATTGGTGACAAAACATGTTAGGTGTGTCCTGACTGGCGACACAAGCATGCTTCGAGCTGTGGCACCATTTGATTGTTATACATTTTTATCAGTTGTCTTGTAAGTACAACCTGAGTAAAACCTTTATATGCTTTAAAAACGTACTTCACTATGTGCCTCTCTATGTTTATCATCCTGGTGCATGCCTTGTGATTGGGGAGTCAAGCAGAGTGGACATACGAGCGTGATTACTGGATGTATATATTTGGAGTCTTATATATTGCGCTAAGAGTTTGATGGGAGCCAATTCACCTGCTGGTTGATGCTGTGGAGCCAATTCACCCACTATTGGAAGCTGTGGAGGAGCTGTAGCTCTGTGTCATATGCCTTATTTGACCTCTCTATAACTTGAGGGTCCAACTGCTCTGGTAAGGGGATTATCTGAACACACGGTGGTGTGGTGTGCCTTCAATGTCACACTGTTGCTGGTGCGGGGCTCTCATCTCTTCCTTACTTGAGAAAATATTGACCATTGTGACAATGGCAGTCTCAGCCCCACCCCTGAGATTTTCCAGCTCACAGGACAACAATCTAAGTGCCAGCCAATAGAGAATGATTATTACTTGGATCAGTTAACCTCACGGTGAAGTCTCACACACACACACAACAAAAGCTAATTTCATAAGTTTTTACAAAAACACACAGTTCATAATATCTGCTGTAGCAATTCTGATTTTTAAGAAACATCTGTGAAAGTAGGTGCAATGCTAGACAGGGCTTTTTTTTTTTTGTTAAAATAAAATAAGAATATATACTTATTATTTCTGTGCAATGGTATTGCACATAATGGTCCTTATCTCCTCTTCTGAAGTCCCCTGCCAGCGCTGTCCACTTCTCCTTTCCTGCATGTGCCCCAATAGCCATCCGTGTGCAATGGGGGCACATGTGCGGGTGTGCTCCCAAGCCGAGCTGTGTGCGTCCATAGACAAACAGTGAGGCTCAGCCACGCCCTCTGCCCCCTCCTTACAGGATTTGACTGACAGCAGCGGGAGCCTATGGCTGCTTTCAGAATGTCCTGTGAAAACACGGAGTGAAGAGAGAAGAGATGCAGCCGGGCACAGTGCTGGATTGATAGAGGACTCAATTCTGTTTGTGGAGATGAAAGTGGTGAAAATGTTTTTTTCTTTACCTTAATGCAGGGAATGCATTAAGGTAAAAAACAATTTTACTTTATAACCACTTTAAGTTCTGGTTTAGAGAATGTAGAGATAAAGCTTAACAACGATATTACAAAATAGACAATAGCAACAAGAAATGGGAATAAAAGTAAAAAGTACCTAACAAGGTTTTGCTAGTCTGTGATTCGGGTAGTGTCTTGTTCCATTGCAGGGTTAGCCCAGAGTACAAAGTATAACATGACCAATTAAAGGGTATGGGGGGAGGTAAGAGGGTTGGCAGGTTTGATATACTTCAACAGACCCTCATTTAATGCCATTTTCCTTTCTATATCAAGATATTCAGCTAATGCGGTATTACAATCTCTTACCAATGTATTATTGAATAGAGTGAATTTACGTGGGTTCTTCAAAAAGTTTCTGCACTTTTTCTATCTAAGTTATATACAGTGCCTTGCAAAAGTATTCACCCCTCCTTGGCTTTTTACCTATTTTGTTACATTACAGCATTTAGTTCAATGTTTTATTAATCTGAATTATATGTGATGTATCAGAACACAAAAGTCTAAGTTGGTGAAGTAAAATAAACAAAATATATACATAAAACTATTTTTCAGAAATAAAAAACTGATAATTGGCATGTGCATATGTATCCCCCCCCCCCCCCTTTGTTATGAAGCCCATAAAAAGCTCTGGTGCAACCAATTACCTTCAGAAGTCACATAATTAGTGAAATGATGTCCACCTGTATGCAATCCAAGTGTCACATGATCTGTCATTACATATACACACCTTTTGGAAAGGCCCCAGAGGTTGCAACACCTAAGCAAGAGGCACCACTAACCAAACACTGCCATGACGACCAAATAACTCTCCAAACAAGTAAGGGGCAATGTTGTTGAGAAGTACAAGTCAGGGTTAGGTTATAAAAAAAATCCAAATCTTTGATGATCCCTAGGAGCACCATCGAATCTATCATAACCAAATAGAAAGAACATGGCACAACAGCAAACCTGCCAAGAGACGGCCGCACACCAAAAATCACAGACCAGGCAAGGACAGGGCATTAATCAGAGAGGCAGCACAGAGACCTAAGGTAACCCTGGAGGAGCTGCAGAGTTCCACAGCAGAGACTGGAGTATGTGTACATAGGATGACAATAAGCCGTACGCACCATAGAGTTGGGCTTTATGGAGGAGTGGCCAGAAGAAAGCCATTACTTTCAGCAAAAAAACAAAATGGCACGTTTTGAGTTTGCAAAAAGGCATGTGGGAGACTCCCAAAATGTATGGAGGAAGGTGCTCTGGTCTGATGAGACTAAAATAGAACTTTTTGGCCATCAAAGAAAAGACTATGTCTGGCGCAAACCCAATACATCACATCACCCAAAGAACACCATCCCCACGGTGAAACATGGTGGTGGCAGCATCATGCTGTGGGGATTTTTTCCAGCAGTCGGGACTGGGAAACTGGTCAGAGTTGAGGGAAATATGGATAGTGCTAAATACATGGATATTTTTGAGCTAAACCTGTACCACTCTGTGTGTGATTTGAGGCTAGGATGGAGGTTCACCTTCCAGCAGGACAATGACCCCAAACACGCTGCTAAAGCAACACTTGAGTGGTTTAAGGGGAAGCCCAGGCCTCAATCCAATAGAAAATCTGTGGTCAGACTTATGCCGCGTACACAGGGTCGGAATTTTCGGCTACAAAAGTCCGACAGCCTGTCCGACAGACTTTCACCTGACTTTTGGCGGACTTGCGGCAGACTTTCTAACGAACGGACTTGCCTACATACAATCACACAAAAGTCCGATGGATTCGTACGTGATGATGTACACCGGACTAAAATAAGGAAGTTGATAGCCAGTAGCCAATAGCTGCCCTAGCGTGGGTTTTTGTCCATCGGACTAGCACACAGACGAGCGGATTTCTGGGTCCAGGGTAGTTACAATGTAAAGATTTGAAGCATGTTTCAAATTTAAAATCCTTCAGATTTGCGGCTGGAAAAGTCCGCTGAAGGTCCGGGGAAGCCCACACACGATCGGATGGTCAGCCGTATTTTGTCTGTCGGCGTCCGTCGGACTTTTGTAGACGAAAAGTCCGACCGTGTGTACGCGGCATTAAAGATTGCTGTTCACAAGTGCAACCCATCCAACTTGAACGAGCTGGAGCTGTTTTGCAAGGAGGAATGGGCAAAAATCCCAGTGGTAAGATGTGGCAAGCTCATAGAGACTTATCCAAAGCGACTTGGAGCTGTGATAGCCACGAAAGGTGGCTCTACAAAGTATTGACTTTAGGGGGGTGAATAGTTATGCACATTGACTTTTTCTGTTATTTTGTCCAATTTGTTGTTTGCTTCACAATAAAAAAAAAAACAAAATCTACAAAGTTGTGGGCATGTTCTGTAAATTAAATAATGCAAATCCTCAAACAATCCATGTCAATTCCAGGTTGTGAGGCAACAAAACACGAAAAATGCCAAGGGGGTGAATACTTTTGCAAGGCACTGCATATAAAAGTGCAGAAAACTTTTGAAGACCCCTCATACTATTTGAAAAAGACTAAACATATTAAACCTCTTATATGTGGTACCTCAGAAGGGGGGGGGGGGGGGGCAGGAAGCCAGCCAGAAGACACTAAGGTCCCAGCTATGCTTAGCTGGGGGGGGGGGGCTATTTGTAGGATCTAGTCTAAGAATCCAGCTGGGTCAGCTCACGTGAGAGAGCTGTGAGAAAGTTGTGGAAGTTCCAAGCTGTCCTGAGGCGGTGTGAGTCTACATTTCCCTGACTAGGAAGAGCATGGTAAATATTGGCTGGAAGCAACCGATGGTCCTGTGGCTAAGTGAATACAAGACCCCAGTGCTGCAAAGTTTCACAGTGTGTAGCATTAAACTCTGGAAGTACAGGTCACAGTCAGCCTAGAGAACCAGTGGGGCATTTCCTCAAGTTGTACAGTTTCAGGGGAACCCATGCTCCCAACCATTATCCAATCCATGTTCATTGTTCCCAATCAAACCTGGAAAAATAACCATTGGCCTGTTTCCTGAGCCAGTGAAAAATGAAGAAAATGCTGCGTGCCTGGCTGTGTGTGCCACAAAAGGGGGAATAGGACCAACTTCATCGGTGGCTCTTTAGGGGGTGCACTACACACACATAAAGGTGACTTTGCTGTATGCAGAATTAGTAATAGTGTCCTGTATGTGTTCTATTGAAAACAAAAAACTTCACAAACTATGTGTTTCAGCCAACGTGAACCATACAATTTGAGGAAGACCACGTCCTGAGTACCATTTACATTTCATTACAGCCTTGTTTACATGCACTGTAGATTAGACACAGCTGGAGTGTTAGAAGTTGCTCATCCCTGGGTTTAGGCTCTTTGTAGTGACTGCCCAATGCCAGGGTGCATGTCCAGAGTAAACGGGACCCCACAGAGGCCTTTGATGTCTGGAAGCTTCCTGAAGAGCAATGACCTGTACAAGGAGACATAAGTTGCAGAGGAAGTTTTCTGGGTGTTTGTGTGGGAGAGAAGAAAAACACAGGTTGCTGGCAATCGTGAACTAAGCAGCAGATTGAGGAATATGAAAGGCATCTGTGGGGCGAGGTGCTAGATGCTTATGGATGAGATAACATGTCAGTGGAATAGATGCTTGGAATGACTATGCTTTGTTTATACACCATTCACTAACACATTTCATCATCCAGGTTTTGCGCAAGTGAAAAAATATTTCCTTTACATTACTATGAAATATTTTGCTAACTTTTCCAAATCTCATTAAGCAGAGTGTGCGGACAGTGAAAGCACTGGAGCATTTTATGAATATTATGATAGTTAACATTTACGATTTGTATTTAGGAAGAGGCAATCATCTCTAGTGTTTTTTTTTTGGAAAAGTTGTTTTTGTTGGGCAAAACCTTATGGAGAAAATTTACACTCTTGTTTTTAATTTTTTTTAACCATTTGACCTCCGGAAGATTTACAAACCCTTCATGAGCAGGTGAATTTTTGCGATACTTTAACCGACAATTGTAACACTGTACACAAATAAAATGTACCGTATATACTCGAGTATAAGCCGAGTTTTTCAGCACTTTTTTTGTGCTGAAAGTGCCCCCCTCGACTTATACTCGAGTCAAGCACTTTTCTGCAGCAAAAAATGTCATTTCCGAACCGAATTTGGGGCCCTGTATCACAGGGCCACTTGGTGCTAGGAACCTCACATTTGGTGTGCAAAACCAGTGGAACTGGTACCACAACATATCCAAAGATGGAGTTCCTAGCACTAAGTGGCCCCGAGATACGTTCGGAAAATGTCATTCTCTGCTGCAGAAAAGTGCTTGACATTTTCTGAACCGAATTTGGGGCCCCGTATCTCAGAGCCACTTAGTGCTAGGAACCCCAAGTTTTGTGTACAAACCCAGTGTACAAACCACTTGGTGCTAGAAACCCCAGCTTTGGATATTTTATGGTGCTAGTTCCACTGGGTTTGCACACCAAATTTGGGGTTCTTAGCACTAAGTGGCCCTAAGATACGGGGCCCCAAATTTGGTCAACTGTGTCCATCTGCAGCAATGTCATTTTGGGACCCTTTGGGTTCAGAAACCCCAAATTTTGGCTGCAGCTAGGGGGCATCTAGGAGCCCTTAACTACTGAGTTTGAAGTTCGGGGGACCTATGGCTGCAAATGGGCACAGTGAGGCTGCAAATGGGCACAGTGAGGCTGCAAATGGGCATTGTTGACCCTCTTTTCCACTTACAGTAGCTGTGCATTTCTCACCCTCGTCTTATACTCGGGTCAATAAGTTTTTCCAATTTTTTTGTGGTAAATTAGGGCCTCGACTTATACTCGGAACGACTTATACTCGAGTATATACGGTATGTCATTTTCCCCCCAAAAATAGAGCTTTTTTTGAAGGCATTTGATCACCACTTTGATTTGATTTTTTGCGCTTGAAAAAAAATGACTGAAACTTTTGAAAAAAAACAATATTTCTTAATTTTTACTATAAAACATATCAAATAAAAATAATTTATAAAATCAAATTTCTTCAAAAAAAATTAGGCCAATATATATTCTGCTACATGCTTTTGGTAAACAAGCTATGGTATATACTGTATTTATGGATTTTTTTTTTTTAATATACCAGTAATGGTAGCAAAACGGTCACTGGTTCGAATCCCAACCACGACACTACCTACCTGGAGTTTGCATGTTCTTCCTGTGCCTGCATGGGTTTTTTTCCAGGTACTCCTGTTTCCTCCCACACTCCAAAGACCTGCTGGTAGGTTAATTGGATCCTGTCTAAATTGGCCCCAGTATGTGTATGTATGAATGTCAGTTAGGGACCTTAGATTGTAAGCTCCTTGAGGGTAGGGACTGATGTGAATGTACAATATATATATATATATATAAAGCGCTGCGTAAATTTACGGAGCTATATAAGTACCTGAAATAAATAAATAAAATACTAGAAAATAGCCTATATAGTCTAGGAGCCCCCGTAGATATTAAAAATCTGTGAAGCTTTGTAAAATGGTCATTCATTTTATTGTTTTACCTGTAGGTGATTAGGGTTCCCCCTGGAAATCTGGCTAAAGAAGTTCTCGTTACCAACCCCCACGTCCTGATTTGTTGCTAGGGCCTGAAAATCATTGAATGCTCACTCCCAGCATTGCAGAGTGAAAAGCAAAATTTTTCACATTCTGGCAACAAGGCAGGACTTGGGGTTGCTATCTAGGAGTTTTTTAGCCAGGCTTCATGGGGGACCCAAATTTCCTTCAGGTAAAACAATAAAATGAATGATCATTTTACAAAGCGGCAAAAATGTGGATTATCTACTGGGGCTCCTTCACTGCATAGGCTACTTTCTGGAGTGAACGTAGCCTTTAACCACTTGAGCTCCAGAAGTTTTTACCCCCTTCATGACTAGGCCATTTTTTTATATTTAGCACTGTGCTACCATAACTGTCAATTGCACAGTTATTCAACACTACTCAAATGAAATTTATATAATTTTTTTTCACACAAGTAGCGCTTTCTTTTGATGGTATTTGATCACCACTGTTTTTTTTTATTTTGTATTATATAAATATAAAAAGGCTGAAAATTTTGAGAAAAAAACTATATTTTTTACTTTCTGCTATAAAACATACTTAATAAAAAAAAAAAAAATAATTTCTTCATACATTTAGGCTAAAATGTATTCTGCTACATGTCTTTGGTAAAAAAAAAAATCCTAATTTATTTGTGTGAAAGTTAAAGCGTCTATAAACTATGGTATATATATGGAATTTTTTATTATTTTTTTATACTAGTAATGACGGAAATCAGCGACTTATAGTGGGACTGTGATGCAGGCAATCTGACACTAACTGACATTTTGTGGGAACTGACTTACTGCCACTGACATCTTCATTGACATTAATACAGTGATCAGTGCTACTAATATACACTGTCACTCTATGAATGACACTGGCTGGGAAGGGGTTAACACCTAGGGGTTAATTGTGTGCCTAACAATGTGTAATGTGCGCTGATTTGTACTACAGATTAATTTGTTTCTTTTCCCTTGCCTTGCAGGGAAAAGAAACATAGAGATCATTCAATGCCTTGCAGGGAAAAGAAACATAGCGTTCATTCCCTCTGTTTATACCCCTGTATTGTTTGCTAACACAGGGCTCTGGGCTGTGATTCAGCACATACAATCAGCAGGTCCCGGGCATGAATCATTGGCTGGGATCTGCTGACAGACTCCTGCTGTGTCAAATCACAGGGTAGTAGGTGAGCGGGGCGTGTGAGTGCACTCGAAACCCGGAAACAGGCAGCGACGTACGGGTATGTCACAGTGCCTGTAGGAGCTGCCCTTTCACAGTATACGTACTGCGGTGGGTTGGCAAGTGGTTAAAATAATTTTAACCACTTCAAGACTGCCATACATATATACAGTGGGGCAAAAAAGTATTTAGTCAGCCACCAATTGTGCAAGTTCTCCCACTTAAAAAGATGAGAGAGGCCTGTAATTGTAATCATAGGTATACCTCAACTATGAGACACAAAATGTGGAAACAAATCCAGGCAATCACATTGTCGGATTTTTTTAAAGAATTTATTTGCAAATTATGGTGGAAAATAAGTATTTGGTCACCTACAAACAAGCAAGATTTCTGGCTCTCACAGACCTGTATCTTATTCTTTAAGAGGCTCCTCTGTCCTCCACTCATTACCTGTATTAATGGCACCTGTTTGAACTTGTTATCAGTATAAAAGACACCTGTCCACAACCTTAAACAGTCACACTCCAAGCTCCACTATGGTGAAGACCAACGAGCTGTCGAAGGACACCAGAAACAAAATTGTAGACCTGCACCAGGCTGGGAAGACTGAATCTGCAATAGGCAAGCAGCTTGGTGTGCAGAAATCAACTGTGGGAGCAATAATTAGAAAATGTAAGACATACAAGACCACTGATAATCTCCCTCGATCTGGGGCTCCACGCAAGATCTCACCCCGTGGGGTCAAAATGATCACAAGAACAGCGAGCAAAAATCCCAGAACCACACGGGGGGACCTAGTGAATGACCTGCAGAGAGCTGGGACCAACGTAACAAAGGCTACCATCAGTAACACACTACGCCGCCAGGGACTCAGATCCTGCAGTGCCAGACGTGTCCCCCTGCTTAAGCCAGTACATGTCCAGGCCCGTCTGAGGTTTGCTAGAGAGCATTTGGATGATCCAGAAGAGGATTGGGAGAATGTCATATGGTCAGATGAAACCAAAGTAGAACTGTTTGGTAGAAACACAATTCATCGTCTTTGGAGGAGAGAGAATGCTGAGTTGCAACCAAAGAACACCATACCTACTGCGAAGCATGGGGATGGCAACATCATGCTTTGGGGCTGTTTCTCTGCAAAGGGAACAGGACGACTGATCCGTGTACATGAAAGAATGAATGGGGCCATGTATCGTGAGATTTGGAGTGCAAACCTCCTCCCATCAGCAAGGGCATTGAAGATGAAATGTAGCTGGGTCTTTCGGCATGACAATGATCCCAAACACACTGCCCGGGCAATGAAGGAATGGCTTCGTAAGAAGCATTTCAAGGTCCTGGAGTGGCCTAGCCAGTCTCCAGATCTCAACCCCATAGAAAACCTTTGGAGGGAGTTGAAAGTCTGTGTTGCCCAGCGACAGCCCCAAAACATCACTGCTCTAGAGGAGATCTGCATGGAGGAATGGGCCAACATATCAGCAACAGTGTGTGACAACCTTGTGAAGACTTACAGAAAACGATTGACCTCTGTCATTGCCAACAAAGGATATATAACAAAGTATTGAGATGAACTTTTGATATTGACCAAATACTTATTTTCCACCATAATTTGCAAATAAATTCTTTCAAAAATCAGACAATGTGATTTCCTGGATTTGTTTCCACATTTTGTCTCTCATAGTTGAGGTATACCTATGATGACAATTACAGGCCTCTCATCTTTTTTAAGTGGGAGAACTTGCACAATTGGTGGCTGACTAAATACTTTTTTGCCCCACTGTATATACGTTTCAGCTTTGAACTGGTTTACCGGGTTTATGGCTGAAGCTATCAGCCATAACCCCGGGTATTTTTTTATTTTTTTTTCAGCCAGCGGCTGGCTTTTCCATGAAAGCATTCTGAGTGGTGGCTCATGAGCCACTGGAATGCTTTCAGAAGCCTGGAGAGGGCATGTCCCCACTCCCACTGCTCCCTGATGTTTCTCAGGCTTACCTCTTTTATCGGTGTAACGACATATTCGACGACCCATTGCAGTTTGCTATGGAAGTGACGTTCCGTCGCCGCCATCTTGCTACACCGCACACTCGTCCACAGTAAGGATACATTAAGAAGGGGGAAAGCGGACATGTTGTTACACCCACCAGAGTTTTGCATTTTACACTTATTTATAACAGCAAAGTCAGTTTATATAGTGAAATACAGTACTTACAACTCCGTCTGACTACTTAGATCTTGAATTTTAAAAGCAGCGGCAACCCTGCTCATCTCACAGGTTTGATAATCTGACAGAAGTTGGCTGCTTTTAAAATACAACATCTAAGCAGTCAGACGGAGTTCTAAGTACTGTATTTCACTATATAAACTGACTTTACTGTTATAAATAAGTGTAAAATGCAAAACTCCAGTGGGTGTAACAACATGTCCGCTTTCCCCTTTCTTAGTGTATCCTTACTGTGGACGAGTGTGGGGTGTAGCAAGATGGCGGCGACGAAACGTCACTTCTATAGCAAACTGCGATGGGTCGCCGAATATGTCGTTGCACCGGCGTGCATTAGAAATGATCCAGCAGGTGCAGCCGGCTGGTCACAGAAGCGATACAAGACCAGATCATCTTTGATCGCCTCTATGGCCTTGGAGGACCAGAGTGATGTCATGAGGTCACGTCTGGTCATGGGCAGAAGTAAACTTTTTTTTTTTTTTTTAAGCAAACATCTTTTGCTTGTAAAGGTAAAGAAGAGATTTGGGGTCTTTTTGACCCCATATCTCTCCATAAAGAAAGAGGTCCTGTCATCTTTATTTCCATTACAAGGGATTACATTCCTTGTAATAGGAATAAAAGTGATGAAAAAAAATTAAAGGGACAGCTTAATTAAAAAAAAATCTAAAGTGCCCCCATCGCTCAGTGCTCACGTGCAGCGAGCCCATATCTAAGTTCGCGCACACATATGTAGACAGTGTTTGCACCACATGTGTGAGGTATTGCTGCCAACGTTAGAGTGAGAGCAATAATTCTAATGCTAGACCCCCTCTGTAACTCTAAACAAGTAACCTGTAAAAAATTTTAAAGCGTCCCCAATAGAGATTTTTAAGTACGGTACTGTGCCATTCCACGAGCGTGTGAAATTTTGAAGCGTGACATGTTAGGTATCTATTTACTCAGCATAACATCATCTTTCATATTTTACTAAAAAATTGGGGTATATATATTGTGTTTTGTTTTTTAATAAAAGTGTTTTGTTTTTTTAAAAATGGCTGCGCAAACACCGTGTGTTATAAAAAAATTGCAATCCATTTTATTCCCTAAGGTCTCTGCTAAAAAAAAAACTATATTGTTTGGGGGTTATAAGTAATTTTCTAGCAAAAAATACTGATTTAGATTTGTAAACAAAAAGTGCCAGAAAAGGCCTGGTCTTAAAGTGGTAAGGGGGGCAAGCATGAAAAAAGAGATTAAAAGCAGAGTATTACTTTAATAAGACACGACATCACCGCTTCCAGGCTGAGTGTGTATGACAGCCAGCTGTCCCTGTGATTGGAGCCCTTCCATAGCTGGTTTGCTTGGAGATGATGTATGTTATACCACAGTAATTAATATCATCCATCTGTCTCCAGGGCTCGGCTAGCTCCTCTCAGCAGTTGTGTCCTGAGGTTACAGTAGAAGAAATAACAAACAGGAAGATTACATATGATTCTCTTTTATTTATACTGTAGCTAAAACTACCAAGCAGCCTAGTATTATTGCACTGTCCCACCTATTGCCTCGTATAATAATTAGGGATGGGCGAACGGTTCTGCCCGAGCATAAGTTCGGGCCGAACTCAGGCTGTTTGGACATTCGCCGAACAGCCGAACAAATGGGTCATTTGACCGTTTGTCCCCCCCCCCCCCCCCGAACCGACCACAATGCATTGCTGCGCTGAACAGTGCATTGCAAGCCCTAAATGGCTGAAGCAGTGAAAGCTTCAGCCAATCAGGGCACAGAGCACTGTCAGAGTCATGATTGGACACTGTCATCATGACTTTATCCAATCATGGCTCATTCCCGCACCACAGTATAAAAGTATTCTTTCAATAGCAGCCATTTTCAGTGTGATTTTGGTGTGGAGAGAGATAAAACAGGGCTCTGTTCAGTGCTATCAGTTAGTTAGTGTGCTATACTGTGCTATTTTGCTTTAATTGTCAGTGGAGAATATTAGTTTAGTGTCAGTCGAGGGATAGTGTGAGTGTAGTGAGGAGGACCATCATTCAGCTTTGCATAGTGTGCAGCTAGAGTAGGGACAGCTCAGATAGTTTCACTGTAGTGTAGTGAGACCATGTCGTTCATACATACATTAGTGTATAGTAGGGACAGCTCAGATAATTTCAGTAGTGTGGTAATACCATGTCATTAATCTTTACATTAGTGTATAGCTAGAGTAGGGACAGTTCAGATAGAGTCAGTGTAGTGACGGTTGAACACCGTCTATTTGATTGCATTACTTGCAAGTTTAACGCCATTTACTTACTGACAGTTTAGCGCCATATCGTTTTGCGTGCATTACTGCTTGTTTAACGCCATATAGTTCTGTGTGTGTTACTGCCAGTTTAACGCCATATAGTTCTGTGTGTGCGTTACTGCCAGTTTAAAGCCATTTACTTTTGTGTGCGTTACTGCCAGTTTAATGTCATATAGTTCTGTGGTGTGCGTTACTGCGAGTTTAACGCCATATAGTTCTGTGTGCGTTACTACCAGTTTCACGCCATTTACTTCTGTGTGCATTACTGCCAGTTTAACACCATATTGTTTTGTGTGCGTTACTGCCAGTTTAATGCCATATAGTTCTGTGTGTGCGTTACTGCCAGTTTAAAGCCATTTACGTCTGTGTGCGTTACTGCCAGTTTAACACCATATCGTTTTGTGTGCGTTACTGCAAGTTTAATGTCATATAGTTCTGTGTGCGTTACTGCAAGTTTAATGCCATATAGTTCTGTGTGCGTTACTGCGAGTTTAACGCCATTTAGTTCTGTGTGCGTTACTACCAGTTTAACACCATTTACTTCTGTGTGCATTACTGCCAGTTTAACGCCATATCGTGTTGTGTGCGTTACTGCCAGTTTAACGCCATATAGTTCTGTGTGCGTTACTGCCAGTTTAAAGCCATTAATTCTGTGTGCGTTACTGCCAGTTTAACCATATAGTTTTGCATGCATTACTGCCAGTTCAACACCATATAGTTCTGTGCGTCACTGTACGTTTGGCGCATTATATTGTAGTGTATTATTATTATTATACAGGATTTATATAGCTCCGACAGTTTACAACATTAGGGCGTTACTCTTAGGTTAGTTTAGATTACTCTTAGGTTAGGTTAGGGTGTTACCGACACCCAAAGACCAATTTTTATGCACCCGTTACTTCTATCCAAAGTCAAAGTGACACCAGAATGTATCCAAAAAATCTCTAATCTTGTTCCCAGTGTACTACATTGTGGCCTCGTCATACACTGGCTCCCCAGCTGTTGCTGAGCAAAATAAAGGCAGCTTGCGGGGAAAATGTCATTTTCATTTTTTTTGGCTTTATAGATGCAATTATTGCTGCAGCAGATTCTAGACATGGTACAGATCTGCCACTTTACAGGTAGGCTAATGCCCTGTACACACGGTCAGATTTTCCGACGGAAAACGTGCGATCGGAATGTGTTGTCGGAAATTCCGATCGTGTGTGGGTCCATCGAACTTTTTCCGTCGGAATTTCCGACACACAAAGTTTGAGAGCAGGATATAAAATTTTCCGACAACAAAATCCGACCGTTTAAATTCCGATCGTGTGTACACAAATCCGACGCACAAAGTGCCACGCATGCTCAGAATAAATTAAGAGACGAAAGCTATTGGCTACTGCCCCGTTTATAGTCCCGACGTACGTGTTTTACGTCACCGCGTTCAGAACGATCGCATTTTCCGAAAACTTTGTGCGACTGTGTGTATGCAAGACAAGTTTGAGCCAACATTTTTCATTTTTATGCTTTCACTTTAAAAATCAAAAAATCACTGCTTATTTAAAAATGACGTTTTTCACAAACTTTTTTTTTATTAATACATGTCCCCCAGGGCAGGACCCGGACCCCTATAACCATTGTACGTCCAATTACTTGCATATAGGCCTTCAAAATGGGCACTTTTGATTTTTGACATTCAGGTCCCATTGACTTTAATGGGGTTCGTTATTCGGGTCCGAACTTTCGCGGCGTTCGAAAGTTCTGGTGCTAACTGAAAGGGCTTCTGTTCGGCCCATCCCTAATAAACACCAAACCACTGACTTTGAGTTATAATTGATTATGTTCTCTAAAGAAAGGTAACAGATCTACTGCAGGTAAAACAACAGCAAGTCCCAACTTGTTTGAAAATACAAGCCCACCTGGCTGTCTTGAAAAATGTCCCAGAGCAAGGGATTTAGGTTAGCTGTGACACTGTCCCATGAAAACATGCTAAATATTGCATCTGGTAGCCTTTCCCCTTATTGGCCATGGGGGTGATCAGGTAAAGGTATTAACTCTGTCCCTTGAATTCTGCTTGCATAGACTGCTGTTCAGGCCTCCTGCTGAACAGATCTTTGCTCGCTGGACAGGGTGTCTCCTGTATGAAATAGTAGGTTAGTAGAGATCCCTCTGCAGCTTCTCTTCCTCTCACCTCAGCTCCAGCCTGGAGGCAGAGCCCCCCAGCCCTGGGGTCCCCTCACAGGCCTCATGGCTGCAGCTTTAACACTCCATCTTCCACCCAACAACAGCCCTGCTAGCCAGGCTCTTCTATATTTATGAGCCCATCCAACCACCTTGCCAGGCCTCCTGCCCAGGGATTGGTCAGATTCTAAAAAAATATACAGATTACTGCCCCCTCACCTCTACCCACTAGCTTCTAGAATTTTCTTCTAGTTTCTAGAACCAGGGGGAGGCACGAGAAGCCTGACCTATAGAGACCTTCAGCCTGACCTACATCTCTGAACCCACAGCAATTACCCAGACTCATTTAAGCTACAGTGAGTCAGCTAAATTTTCCTATCAACTTTGTATACTAGAGGGTGCTACACACAAATTTAGCTCCTTTGTAAAAAGTGAAGGTTTACTATAAATTAAATCCAAGGAGCTGTGTGACATCTCCTGGGCTTATCTCTATTATTTACATCTGACAGTTTTATTGCACTACTGGAAGACTGCTATCTCTGTATTTGCGGGAGCTGGATGCTGATGCTTCAGGTCTAAGCACCTTCAAAATTAGAGTCGGTGCAGCTGCTATGCCTGCTCCTCTCACAGAAACCTTTGTATTTAATGAACTCATTCACAAAATACAAAGGACTCTCTGAATGGGCAGCAGGGGTGAGGCGTGGGCATAGCTGCTCTGTGTGCCTCTCGCTTCTCTCTCACAGCCCCGTTTGTAAGTGTATATGCTGACAGAGCCATAAACCTATCAGATATAACAGAGATAAGTTCAGGATATGTCATACAACTCATTGGACTTAATTCATAGTGTGCCTGCACTTTTTACAAAGTGGCTCAATTCCTGTAATTCAGCTTTAACTCAAAAAATTACCTTCTATTGCTCTCAACCTCTTCCAAGTCTCCTATTTTTTTTTTTTTTTTTTTTTTGGTGTTGTGATCTGACTACATGTTAGGGCATGGTGTCACTGTATGTGGGAACATAGCCACTCTCTTTTGCTCACTCTGGAGCTGGACTAGAAACTATAGACTATGGGATTTGTAGTGTGCATAGAGCAGTGAACTTGACTGCATCTAATGTTTGCTGCTTGTTCCAAATAAATGGAAATGAGAGAGAAGAGGACTAGTTCAGAAACTCACAGGGGATGTTACATGGAGGCAGTGAACACAAGATACAATTTAATGAAAGAAATCATTACAAGGCCATTAAAGCAGAACTACACCCAAGATTTACAGTTTCCTCCTCCCTCCTCTTCAACTGAGAAGCTCTCAGCCTCTTGGGACATGTCACAGGTTCCATAAGGCTTCAGGACCATTCACACGGCGCATCACAGTCGGTTTCCCACAGTTAGCGGCACCAGGGACTCAAGGACCAGTGAAGAACTGGCCCGGGTCAGGACAGTGCTGGATCCCTGGACAGGTAAGTGTTCTTTTTTTTAAAAAAAGGCAGCAGAAATAGTATACAGTATATAGCTGCTTACTTGAAATTTTTGTGGGGAGGAACTTAAGAGCCGCTTTAAGTAGTGGATGTGTATGGATTATTTTTGGAAAGTAAGGAAATCATTTGGTGTCACATTAAATCCACAAGTGCTTTTGTCATCACCGCTTTCCTTTATACTGGATTTTCAAAATAGCAAACACAGTAATTTATAGGTTGGATGAAAGGTTTAAAGGTATTATAAATTCTCGTGGTTTTTCACCTTAATGCATTCTATGCATTAGAGTGAAAAACCTTCTTTGCTGCAGCTGCCCCCAGAGCCCCCTCTCCCCCACCCCCCTTTTTCTTACATGAGCCCATGCTTTTCAGTGATGAGCACGATCCCAGCGGCTCCAGCCGTTGTCTCTGTCCTCATTGGAAAGATTGATATCAGCAGGAGCCATTGGCTTCCGCTGCTGTCAATCAAATCCAGTGACACGGGAGCAGGGGGTGGGGCCGAGTCCTGCTGTCTGTGTCAATGAACGCAGCAGCGGGACTCATGAGCGCGCCCACACAGGTGCCCCCATGGAAAGCAGCTCTCAATGGGGGCACCCGATTAAGGGGAGGAGCCAGGAGCGCTGGGGTTGAGGCAGCCCAGAAGACGAGGATCGGGGCTGCTCTGTGCAAAATCCTTGCACAGAGCAGGTAAGTATAACATGTTTATTATTTTTATTTAAAAAAAATTGAACCTTTTCAACCCCTTTAGGCTGGCCACACATGGCTCGAATTTCAGCCGATTCCTGTGAGCTGTGGGTGTTTGGTCAACACCACCCTGTGGGTGGGTACAGCGTGTTGCGTCGCCAATAACACACACTAAGTCCAGAAGTAATGCAGAACTTGTATTGCACGAAGGTAAACAGTTCAGAGCAACCCAATGGAAGGCAGCCCAACCGGTAGCACTCACGATTGTCACAGTACATAACGGAGCAGGTCTCATTCGAGCTGACAGTGTCTGTCTTGAGGGGCAGAATGTAGGCTGGCCATCCAAGTCCAAGAAGGGAGATTTCTGAGAAGAGTAACATGTCCCTAGACTTTCCCTCCTCGTCTGGAATCTTTCCCTATCGCCATTGCTATCCCTGACAGAAAGGCAACCTGTCCCTACACTGTCAACACGCAAAAAGCGCACCAAACCCAGGAGGCAAGGTCCAAAATAGGCTCTGCCTGACCCAAGATGGCCACCAGATTCACATGGACCGTCAGCATCCAGCATGCTTTATTTTGTTGAGAAATCACAAAAAACACCCCCCTAGCATCTCTGCCCGTGGCCATCTTAAGTAAGGGCAAATGATTCATGTAGCATTTACTTCCTGAAATGCATCTGCCCTTAGCTCAGGCATGCATGTAGGAGAGTATGCTTAGCTGAGAAAGCCCTCTCCTCTCCTCCCCTCCTGAAGACTTCTGGGGTGTATGACATAATTTGCCTAGGCAAGAAACCAGGAAGTAACTGAAGAAATGTGTAGTTTTGGATAGAGTGGAGAGGGATTAGAACGCTTGTGTAACGAAACATCCCACACACCGCTTGAGTGCTTTTGTCATATACCGCTTCCTCCCAGTCTGAATATAGATATCAGATATTCCAACTGCTAACAAACACAACAAGACAATACTCGTTTGTTTACTGAACATAGACTGTTTATTGAAAACACAGGTACACAGGTAATACTCACTAAGGGGCCAAGCCCAACCCCTGAAAAACAACCCCACACCATAATCCTCCCTCCACCAAATGATTTGGAACAGTGCACAAAGCAAGGTCCATAAAGACATGGATGAGGGAGTTTGAGGTGGAGGAACTTGACTGGCCTGCAACTCAACCCGATAGAACACCTTTGGGATAAATTAGAGAGGAGACTGTGAGTCAGGCCTTCTCGTCCACATCAGTGCCTGACCTCACAAATGCACTTCTGGAAGAATGGTCAAACATAGACACACTCCTAAACCTTGTGGACAGCCTTCCCAGAAGAGTTGAAGCTTTTATAGCTGCAAAGGGTGGGCCAACTCAATATTGAACCCTACGGACTAAGACTGGGATGCTATTAAAGTTCATGTGTGTGTAAAGGCAGGCATCCCAATACTTTTGACAATATAGTGTACATCTAAATATACCAGGTGACAGCTTTCCGGTCATGAATGAGAACATTGTGGAGAATCTTTTTCTAAAACAGTAAAATACAGACAACTCTCAGGGCGACTCTGTAGAGCCTATGTCTCTGAAGCATTCTGTTGTACAGACAAGGAAGGCATCTTTGCTCCCGACTTAGGTCATTTTATTTATTTAGCAACATCGTGGAAACCAGTGAAAGGATCACGTTTCATCTTATTCACAGTCTTTACTGACCACTGCTTTAGAAGGTGGCATCGCTAGATAAGAAGAGGGCAGTCACCATGAGCCAACCTTCGACAGACCTGAGCTTTATTTAAATAATACACAATAGCTGGCAGGAAGAAGACATCCCTAAACAATGCCAAGTGACACTGATCTCTAAGATATACATCCCGATCCTGTATATAAACACAGGCATTCATCTTAATGTAATATATACATATGTCTGTAAAGAATGATTGTAAGTGCAACTGTATATTTTACCTCAAGTGTCTCCAACATGGACACTTATTCACTTTTAATTTTGATACATTCCAGATTTTAAAGGGAAAGTTAACACAACTATAGCACGGCTCCCTTTGGGACTGCTAGGATTTACCTGCTCATCTGCATCACCATGACCCTGTAAACATTCCAACCCACCTGACACTCTGGGTTCAGACATCTTTGCACCACCTTGAAGTAATAAGTCAGACAACTCAGTGCGTGTATATTTTATTAACGTTTACTGTAATAATTCAAAGAAGATCTTGTACAGAGAAGGTAAAAGATCAACTGAGCCTTTGACAACAGACCTAGCTCAGCAGAAGAATTCCTCTATAATAATACAAATTACGGCAGTTTAGCAATATAGAATATTATATACATGTATGTACAATGAAATACCACTTGGACATGACCTGAAAGGATAAGCAAGAGTTAGGCATTAATACTGGTATACTTCTAAAGGGAAACCTAGGCCAGCCTATTTTATTATTATTATTATTATACAGGATTTATATAGCGCCAACAGTTTACGCAGCGCTTTACAATATAAAAGGGAGACAATACAGTTATAATACAATAAAATACAATAGGATTAAGAGGGCCCTGCTCAGAAGAGCTTACAATCTAATAGGGTGGGGCAGGTGATACAAAAGGTTGTAACTGTGGGGAATGAGCTGGTGGAAGTGGTAGGAGAATAGTTGGAGACGTGATAGGCTTTCCTGAAGAGATGAGTTTTCAGGGATTGCCTGAAGGTAGCAAGAGTAGGGAATAGCCGGATAGATGGAGGTAGCGAGTTCCAGAGGATGGGAGAGGCTCTGGAGAAATCCTGGAGACGGGCATGGGAGGAGGAGATGAGAGAGCTTGAAAGCAGGAGGGCTTGAGAAGAGCGGAGAGGTCGATTTGGGTGATATTTGGAGACAAGATTAGTGATGTAGCTCGGGGCAGAGTTGTGAATGGCTTTGTATGTTGTGGTTAGTATTTTGAATTTAATTCGCTGGGTGATTGGGAGCCAGTGTAGGGATTGGAGTAGAGGGTTGGCAGACACTGAGCGGTTGGTAAGGTGGATAAGTCTGGCAGCAGCATTCATGATAGACTGAAGAGGGGATAGCCTATGAGAGATAAGCCAATGAGAAGGGAGTTGCAATAGTCAAGGCGAGAGATAACAAGGGAGTGAATGAGGAGCTTGGTGGTTTCATTTGTTAAAAAGGGGCGAATTTTAGAGATGTAACGGAGGTGAATTCTACAAACTTTTGACAACGATTGGATTTGAGGCTGAAATGACAAGTCAGAGTCTAGGATTACACCTAGTACCAAGGCATGAGGGGAGGGACTGATGGTTGCATTGTTGATTTTGATGGAAAAGTCATGGAGGGGGGCACGGGTGGGGGGAATATTAATAGCTCAGTTTTAGAGAGATTTAGTTTAAGGAAGTGGTGCGACATCCATGCTGATATGTCATTTAACCTTCAATCCTAATGAGAGATCAAGCAAACAAGAATGGTATGAGGGCCCTTTAAGCAGTAATGACATCAATGTTCCAGTTGCAGGCCTGATGGTCTTCACTGGCAGTCAGAGTTCATTAACTATATCCAATAAGGTGTGGTAACAAGGTAATGGTTATTCTTGGAATGGTTTAAGCTAAAGGTGTCTATGTACAGTGTTCAAATAGAAGTGCAATAAAGTATTCCCAAGGTAAAGCTGTCTGTACACAGTGTCCCAGTAAAGCAACAGAGAAAGGTTTGCAAAGATGGGCAACTGCCCTCTCACCAATGACCAGACCGATTCAGCGCCTTCTGAATAGCGACTCCCAGAGAGGCATCCTTGCAGCGGATCCGTTGTAACAACGCAATGCGAAGCACAAAGTGAAGGTTTGTCAGACTGCCAAGTTGATGCTGGACAGATGTCTGATGAACAGCAAGCAGTACTGAAATGTTGGAATAGAGTGGTTAGAATGTTGTGCACCACGTGGTAGACCGCGACCTCACCCTCTCTGTACAGAGAGGTCGGTCACACACGAGGCACAAGAAGAAGAGAGCGCGGGCAGGTCTCTGGCCTTTTTTTAATAGCTCTTCCCAGCTATCCCTCTGATAGTAGCAAAGCTCCCTGGGATATGTAGTCTGAGTGTATAGTCATGCGGGGGAATAGCCATTCTGAGGAACTACTAATCCCACAATCTCTTTGGTTTGGCCCACAAATATGATGTCAGTTAGTGGCGCTGGGCACTAGAGGGACAATACGATCTATGAAATGACAATGAATAGCTGTACTTTGCAATCATAGTCCACATTGCTACATCCTCCCCCCACTTGAAAGTCTTTGGTCCCGAAGACAGAACACAACCTGTGGGATCACCTTACTATATCATAGGAAAGTGATCATTCTTTACTAAAGGTTCAATAAAGGAGGCAAGTGTTTGGCTAGAACATTGAGCGGTAGGGATGAGTTTGTCAGAATTTTCTCCAAAGGTATCATACGTCAGTCTTTTTGGAGGGCATATCTTCCATCTTAACCTGTAGTAGATATTTTCCAGTGGCTCTGGTCCCTGATCTGTTCCCCAGAAACTACATCCAGATTCAGGCTCTGGTTCCGAATTCAGCTTGGTTCAGGCCCTGGTTCCAAGTCAGGCTCTGCAGCAGGTTCTGGTTCTGGAATAGTTCTGGAATAGTCTCTCTCTGTACTTCCTTAGTAGGAGAAGTGGGAGTTTCCAACACATTAGCTACTTTATCGGATTCCATCTTGATTTCCTCATCTTTTCTTAGTGGGTGAAGATCTGGTGTTTCAACTTCCTGTAATTAGAGATGTGTCTTCCTCATAAAGGGTGTCCCCTGACTGTCTTCCTCATCAGTCCCTGGAGTGATGCAATTGTCTTCAAGAGGGGGGACCCATAACCAATCAAGAGTTAATTCTTCCTCCTCACTCTCCTCTTCAGGTGGCATGGGTGAGCAGGTTTTTCCCACCCTAGGCCTCAGCGTAGGGGACTGATAGGTCTCTAAGCAAGAGGATGGGGGTACTCGGACAGCCTTGGATATAGGCAGTAAATTGTTTTGATGCCAAGTCTTCAGAGGGGCAGTCTTCCCTTCTGGCCGAATATGGTACACAGGGAGCCCAGGTAATCATTTACAGACAATGTAGGGTTGAAAGCGCCATCGGTCAGCCAGCTTATGTTTCCCAGGCACCCCTAGATTGCGCAACAACACTTGATCTGCAGGTTATAGATCCTGGACCCTCACTCTGAGATCAAAATTTTTCTTGTTCCTCTGTTCTCTGATGGTAGATGCTTCCTTACATTAATCTGTAGGGGGAGTATCCAGTAGAATCATTTGAGGTGCTATTATAAGCATGAACCACTGCAGCTATATGGTCCCCCCCCCCCCCCCAATGCTGTTTCTTCTCTGAAGGAAGGGTTCCTAACATGTTTAATAGGGTACGGTTGAAACATGAAACATTCAGGTTGTGGATCCCCTTGAGGGT
The DNA here is from genome assembly GCA_037952835.1 of Lithobates septentrionalis. Lineage (NCBI taxonomy): Eukaryota > Metazoa > Chordata > Amphibia > Anura > Ranidae > Lithobates > Lithobates septentrionalis. The sequence continues at coordinate 4,303,941 of JBBDGP010000257.1, forward strand.
AGTAAGGAGTGGTCCTGGATTTCTTTATACTTAAGAGTTCACATAATCTTCTAATCAGCTTGCTCTAAAAATCTCAACCATGATCTAAGTGTAAGCGCTGAGGCAGCCCGTAGTGAACGAAAAACTTCTCCACTGGGGTTTTTGCTACAGTACTGGCTTGTTGGTCCCCAGTGGGGAAAGCTTGAGCATAACGGGTAAAATGATCTGTCACAACCAGGACATTTCCCCCGTCCACACAAGTCAGGTTCCAAACACAAGAAATCAATGCGCACCAACTCCATTGGCCCCTGGCTTTGAAGATGGCCCATTGGGGCTGCCCTGCCTGGTAAAGTCTTCCTCTGAATACATCTGATGCAAGAGAGACAGTAGCTTTCCACCTCAGTTTTCATGGACAGCCAGTAAAATCGATCCCTGACTAACTTGAAGGTTCTATCTGGGCCTAAGTGACCATGATCATCATGAAGAGCGGTCGACACTATTAGTCTGTGTTTTTCAGGAAGGAACAGTTGACGAACACCCCCTGGTTCCTCAGATGGGCCTCTCTGGTATATGACTCCATCTTCCAACCGCATTCGTTCCCACTCTCTATGGGCTACTTTGGCTCCCTCAATGGAGCTATTCAACAGTATCTGAGGGTCCTGGGTGGATAAAGATTTCTTCATAAGATTCATCAAATGGATCTTCATGTTGGTCACGTCTCATGTCCTCTCTCGGCAACTGAGGCAGTTCTTGGCTGCACACTTGGGTCAAGTCACAGTAATATCTTGGCACTCCCGCAGGGGTTAGTCCCACAGCTTGGGCCCCTATTGCCCCTATGTGTTTATGGTCTACTCCTTGACACACAGCCAATACTCCTTCCAGGGGTAAATGGAGTCAACTCTTTTGGCCAGCGTTTGTGTAGTAAGGCCTTTGGGAAAGAGCCTCAGCCTCTCGATTTCCCACTCCTCCCGTATTTCAAGCTGAACTGGATTTCAGACAGAGCAGACAACCACCGATATCCAGTGGCATCCAGCTTGGCAGTGGATAGTAAGTAATTCAAAGGGTTATCTGTTTTTACCACAAAGCTAGCCCCATACAGATAATCACGTAGCTTATCTACCACAACCCACTTGAGGGCCAAGAACTCCAATTTGTGTACAGGATAGTTCTTCTCGGGGGGGTGAGACTGCGACTCACATAGGCCACTGGGCGGAGTTTCCCATTACGCACCCCCGGTGGCCACCCAGATGTGGGGTTCATTATCCTCCGTGCCCGATACATGTGGGACACGGTTGTCACCAGTTTATCCGATTGAGAAACTTGCCTAGATACTGATGGCATCCGATGATGTAGGATCCTCCCAGTTCAACAGAGCCCCTGGCTGCATCTACAGCCAAGAAGAGATAGACGCTATTTTGTTTCCTCCTGATGAGAATAAGGCGTTTGGAACCGACACTGCCACTGATATCCACCATGAGATCAAATGATTAAAGAAAAGACAAATCGATCTCGAATTACATGGACAGACGATATCCGAATACTATAGGACAAAAAAGATCCCAAGAGGTTTCCGCATCAAGAACCAACCTACTATTGGATGTCACAAACGTGAGTTCTTTGAAAAGTGGTGTGAGGTCTCCACACAAAATTCGCTCAACTATATGCTTATTGTGATAGAAGAAGTCAAGGTTCAACTGTGCCAAGTTAACAGAGAACTATCAACACTTATAGTGCCTGTCCAGGATAACGACGCACTAGAGAGTGCGTTGCGCAATATTGACAGTGAGATACTAGTATACTCTGAAAAACAGAAACAGGTCAAACGAGACAAGCTAAGACTTGTTAATCAGGATTACCAGGAGGGAGTTTATCTTTGGGTCACAGGAGCCACACGTCCCAGGAGGAGGCTCAGCCCACGCACAGATACAGTACGGAGACACAGTCGACCTCCCCAATCAGAGAGTGATCGCCCCTGAAAATCCATCATCTGACAGCGGGATATCGACAGGCGCCACTGCCTCTGGGAACGCAGCTCACCAGACCCTTTTTCCAGTAGCCAGTGGAAGCGCAGATCCAGGAGGGGCATCAAGAGAACAGACTGTGCCACCACTTCGCAGCAGCGGATGGCGGGGATCCAGGCGTGCTTGGTAATCAACCTTTCATCACGAACCATCACCAACGTTGAGTCCAGACTTTTATCTAAAGGCCTGTCATTTTGCCCTACCAATAGGCTGAATCTGTTTGACTTCGAGATTGAAATGTTCAAATTTGAGTGTACATTAAAAATAAAACAATTTTTACACACACAACCTGGGACACCCACCATGACCACAGCCGGGAAGATCACACCAATCCCATTCAGATTGAAAAGTAAATTCATACCTCCTGGACATTTTCACTCTATCAAGAACTATATCAGAACAATCAAACATGATGTGTCCCACAAAGCCTCAAACAGAACATACACAAATTTGAACCCAGAGGATTTTGCTGCACTTAAATCACTCAAAAACTATAAAAAAAACCATCATTAAACCCGCCGACAAAGGCGGGAGCATTGTGATCATGGACTACAGTGAGTACAGGAAGGGTATGCTCTCCTTGTTGGCCGACTCCACTAGCTACATGACATTGAATAGAGATCCAACACAAGGTGCCAAGAATATTTTATCTCACCTAATTAATATGGGGTGATCAGGCAGTTGGCTGACCGATGAGGTGGCCAATTTTCTATATAATGACCATCCCCGCATGCCTGTCATCTATGGACTACCTAAAATCCATAAGGGCACCACACCACTTAAGTTCCAACCCATAGTATCTGGTACAGGTGTCATTACCCAACCGCTGGCCCAGGTTATTGATTTCTACTTACAGCCCTTCGTAAAGGATCTACCTGCCTATACACGGGATACAAGTGATTTTCTTGAGAAACTAAGACCCTTCCATACCCTTCAGAATGACTGGAAATTCGCCACAATGGACATATCATCCATATATACCTGCATACCAAACTCTGCCAGCTTGTGGGCCGTTGAACACTTCTGTGCTAAACATGACTTCTCCGGGGTACCTTGTGGGTATATTCTTGAATGTCTTGAGTTTATCCTCACTAATAATCACTTTATGTTTGAGGGAAGGACATACACACAAATACGTGGCACAGCCACACCCACGTTTGCCAACTTATTTGTTGGCTACCTTGAAAAACAACACATTTACCAATCCCCCCTTTTCCACAAGTATGTTGTAAAATGGATGAGGTACATTAATGACATTTTCCTCATTTGGTCAGGTAGCAAGGATGAGTTCAGTATGTTTGTTGACTTTTTGAACAATATTTTTCCAGGAATAGTGTTCAATCCTGAATTCTCTTGTGAACGTATTTCATTCCTTGATGTGCTCATCAATAATAACCATGGCACCATCACAACATCCCTATACACCAAACCTACTGACAGAAACACCTTGCTCCATTTTCAGAGTGCACATCCTGAACATCTATGCAGAAATCTACCTATCTCACAATTTGCTAGGGTACTACGCATCTGTTCTGATGAGAATGAAAAAAGAGGCAACTTGAAATTATGTACAACAAATTCTTGGAGCGCGGGTATCCCACAGTGGTACTTGACCAAGCTCTTGACAAAGCCCAGAAGAGACGGACCAGAATCCCCAGCCCTATTACCTGCCCATTGTTTGTACACACGTTCAATCAAGAATTGGGTACGATTAAACATGCTATTGAACATAACCGGAATATCTTACTATCTGACAGATCCCTGGGACCCACCACAAGGGCCAGGCCCATGATAGCATACAAACAGGGTAGAACGCTGCGTGACCATCTAATACAAGCGGATCCCAGACACAAGTACATCAAAGCGTTACCCAAAATATCACAGAAAACAGGCTGCTACAGATGCTATAACTGTAACATATGTAACTCACTTATTTGTGGCACACATTGTACATACCCACGCATGGGTAAACGTTACCCAATATGTGAGTACTATAATTGCAACACTGATTTCTGCGTATATGTGTTAAAATGCCCCTGTACATTGACATATGTGGGTAAAACCGTCGGTCCGTTCAAGAAACAATTCCAGAAACACAGAAGTGACATTAGGGTCGCCCTGGCCAAGACCGAAAAGGGTGAACAGGCTGACCCCAACAAACCTGTAGCAAGCACTTTGTAACAGCCAAGCACCAAACCCATGAGCTTCGTGGGATGGTGATTGAGCACATCAAGCCACCCCATAGAGGTGGGGACCGTGACCGGTTACTTCTCCACCGTGAGGCCTACTGGATTCATACCTTAGGCACGGTACACCCTGGGGGGCTCAATACCAATTTATCTTTTACATGCTTTATTGATGATAGATGATAATTTCCTATGTATGTTTTCTTTTCCATCCATGGCCTGGTTTTCGTTATGATGTACAACATGAAATTTTGACCATTTACGCATTGTCTGAACAATGACTCATCGGATACATAACATACCTTGTACTTTATACGTACTTGGTACTTCTCCTTCCCTTTGGGGACCTTTAATCTCTTCTGTCCTTTTTCCACATCTGGTATCTACCTGTGATACCCACGTAGCGGGCACATTAATTAGAACCATATTTCTGTACTAATAATTTTTCATGTATTTTGACATATTTTTATGTTTTGCTCTCATTTTTGGTTTGTCTTATACAGCCCCTGGGCTCCTGTGCAATCCACATGGTATTCCCAGATTCTCTTTTTTTCTCCCCCCCCCCCCCTTTCCCCCTGTCTCCCTGCTTTTTACCCTAAATCCCCCCCCCTCCCCTCGCCCCCTCCCTTTTATTTCCCTTCCTTTGTCTTTCACTGTGCCTTTCTCTTGTGCCTTTTATGCATGCATACTTTTCCCTTTTAATATTTCACTTATGTATACTTTCTCTTCCTTTTCTCCCCCTCTTCTTTTCCTTCTGCTGTGACAGATGTTTTTAACCTCTATCCCAGGTTCTCTTCCCTTGTCTGTTTTCTATTTATTCCCCTTTTCTTTTCCCTTTGTTGTGGTTCCTCCTTTACTCTTTCCCTCTCTCTCTTTTTTCTTTTGCACCGTGGTTCTCTTCACCCCTTTTCACTTTTCCCTGCTCTATCGCTTTTCCTTTCTCCGCTTTCCGTATGCTCACACCCCTCCTTGGTTACCTGCGCGGCGCCGGCCATACGTCACAGGTTGCTGTGACGACGGCGGCCCCGCTGCCAGGCGTCCTTTACATGAATCTGCTTCTACGGAGCTGGGCGCATGCGCGACGTACGTGGCGCTATGCGATAGGCTCCCTGGACCTCCAGCTGACAAGCAGTCGCTGGGTCCTAGTTAACACTGTGCCCCGAGTGGGCACACTCGTCAATTTTAGCCGATCGGTGACTATTAGGCAGTTCTAAAAGTGGCGATCCACACTCCAGGATTTTTCATATGTCATTACTGTCAACCATTCATTTTGTCTTTGCATATAACAATTTTTAATGATTTAGGCGGGATTCTGACGTCAATCTGACGTCAGAGGGAGGGGAAGTGTACTATTCTCTTCATTCTTCTCATTCTGCACATGTTTTTTTTCCCTATTTGGTGACCACTGTATATATATTGTGTTTGACACTATGCACCCCATCACTTGCCTGACGAAGGGGTTCTGCGCGGCCCCCAAAACGTTGCACCTCTTTAAAAAAACCTTCTTGGACAAAAAAAGCACCTCCTTTCTGATGTAACTTCTTTCCATTAAAAAAACCTTCTTGGACAACTTTTTGCTGATCCATGGTGTGCTGGCAAAGATGTACGTTTGGTAGAACTAACACTTCTCTAACGACAGCTTCAGCCCCTCCGAGTGTAATAGTTGCAAAACTTTCTCCAACCAAGCTTCATGCTCCTCCAACGTTCTGCCGAACACAATGATATCGTCAAGATACACTAGCACATCCACCAAGTTCATATCACCTACAGTGTTCTCTATCAAGGCAATTGGAAAGTGGCGGGGGCCTCTGCCAATCCTTTTGGCATTCAGTAAAAAAAAACTAAGAGGGCTGATGAAGGCTGTTTTTTTTCGGTCATCCAGATGCATAGCTATCTGGTAGTATCCACTCTTTAGATCAGGCACACTGAACCATTTAGCTCCTGATAAGCATTGCAGGGCCTCTTCTATGCGGGGGGGGGTTGTGTACTGATCTGGGATAGTACTTTGGTTCAAGGTTCGGTAGTCAATACACATCTTGATGGGTATGTATCCGTCATATGTGCACTTTTGGGTCCCTATGTCCCAAATCTCTAACTCCTTCAGTTTGCTCAAAGGGATATGCCTCAAGTGCTTGTGGTAAAAGTCTCGGTACAGCAACTTCACCTGAACTCCATTATCCAGTAGGGCTTGAGTATAGATAGTCTCTACTTTTAGCGAGACTATAGGGGAGGACCCCACTAGGTTCTTTGGCAGATGTCCAGCGGGACTCTATAGTTTGTGTTCTAATCAGCCTCCTTGAAATCAGTGGAGTTGGTCTAACTACTCACTCAGTAAGGTGTGCATTGATTTCCTGCCTTTGACTTCCCTTCCCTGAGGGTTTTGTTTCTTCTGTTTTTCTTGGTAAGGAAGGATGACAGGTGGCATGCACCTTTTTTTCTTCTTAGAGCTTTTCTTGACATTGGATTGCAGTTTTCCCTCGGAGCTCTCAACTAGCTCCTTCACTGAGGTCCCCTGAAGTTTCCCGTCGGCTTTGGGAAGAGTAACTTTTGTAAGGCCTTCAGAACTACCTTGAGTAATTGAGGGCTGATGCTAGTCTTGGGACACTCAGCCTGAAAGTGTCCAAACTCTCCACACCTCCACACTAATACATGAAGGCATGTATTAATGCACTTTACATACTTTTTTAGCAATTTTAACAATTCCTAGCAATTTTTTTTCAACTTGCGATTTTATGTGACTTGCTGCGATTTTTTTTGCCATTTTTTGCATTTTTACATTTTTTATCGCAATAATACCCTCTTTTCTCTTATGTCCACCTTCAGATGTCACTATACATCCCCTAACATCATTTTTTTACCTCTAGTCCAGCAGAATACCACAATGTAATTATATTTCTTACCCATTGTTTAACTTAAATTTAATTTTGAAATATTGTGCATTATGATATGTATTTTGTTATTATGCGATGTGTCCGTTACAACTTGGAGTCAAGTAATCCTTTTAAAATTATCCCTCGTCATGTTGCGGAGTAGTGTTGTCTATTGGCATTTTAAATCACACTACTACAATAGCATCCGCCATGCCGAAGCTTGGACTAACCAAAAATGGGCGCGATCACATGGCCATCAATTTAGGACACACCTCATACCATATAAAAACTGGATGGTGTAGCAGAATGGCACGGCTCCAGATGATGTCCCATTGACGAAACGCGTAGGACGGGACTATACAGCCTCATTGGATCACTCTCGGATTCGAGCCGTGGAGCGTAGATTGCTCCAGTTTCCTGTTTTTAAACACTGTTTTCACTTTTAATAATTTCTCTTAAATGTGTGTACCCATCAGTACTATTAATACATTTTTGGATATTTGTACGGTATCACACTATGGAGTCTCTTTCCTCTCTACATGTGGGCAACATCTAAGAGGTTAACAGTGAGGAGACCACTTACATCGCAGACAAGGAGGCACTTGGAGAACACAGGACAGGAAGTTTCCTCCCACTCCACGGGCTGCCCAGTGGCTCATACTGTGAAGGTGAAATACCTCCTTGTGGGGTGAATAATAGCGGTGAGTGCGTTCCTTATGGGGCACTGTTTTCCAAGAAGCACAGAACAATTTGAAGGAGCACATTGTCACTTTATTGGACTTTTTTTTTTATACACCAGGGTTTAAGGACGGTATATGCATATTTCTGAACCCAGTTTCACAGCAACAATATACACCAGTCATATATGTTGGATTTTTTTGCACAGAAATGTCACTTTGAATTGCAGGTTTTGCACAGGATTGTGTTTATTTTATTTTAATTTCGTTTGAACATAACAATATATATTATATATAAGCGGTTAGGAAGTTTACACAGTAAGATTTTTTTGTGGATTTTCGTGAATATACAAATATTTATTTTCTGCACTTTTATTGTCACTTAAATGTACCTGTGACACACACCCCTCAAGTATTTAGAGGTTGTAGGTCACCTCACAATAAGAGCAGCGCCATACCTATCCCCTCTTTTTCACATTTCTCCTAGATTTACCTTAGGGTGATTTATTAATAGTGGCTGCAGCTCCTCATTTTTCATTTTCACCATAAGCGCGGGGGTCTAACAATTTTTTCACTACCCTCCCACTTTAAATGGGATCACTCTAGCAATCACCCCTTCAGCTAGACATGCCTCTTCCCCCTCAAAGCACGCAGGTATCTCTTCCTGCCATTCCAACAGCACCTTGACTTGGTCCAGGTCGTACTTAGCTTCCATATCCACAATGTAAGCCCGGTGTCCTGGGGCCAGAACTCTCACCCACTTTCTAAACTCTCTCTCAGTGTGTTCGCTCCCAGAGATCTCTAGAACAGTGCTCCTCTCCATTTGGGCTCCCTGACTTCTGCCCCAAACAACCACAGCCACCGAAGTTGCTTTGCACACGGAATGTGGCTCTTGTCTAGGTCGACTAGGGCTGGCTGCCGATGGCATCTGGATGAGCCCCTAAATGTAACACAGCCCCCTTGGGGACTGCTTGGATTTACCTGCTCATCTGCATCACCATGACCCTGTAAACATTCCAACCCACCTGACACTCTGGGTTCAGACGTCTTTGCAACACCTTGAAGTAATAAGTCAGACAACTAAGTGCGTTTATATTTTATTAACGTTTACTGTAATATTTCAAAGAGGTAATAGACGGAGCCTTGGATAACAGTCCTAGCTCAGCAGAATTCCTCTATAATTATACAAATTAAGGCAGTTTGGCAATATAGAATATTATATACACGTATGTCCAATGAAATGCCACTTGGACATGACCTGAAAGGGTAAGCAAGAGTTAGGCAGTAATACTGGCAATACTTCCAAAGGTAAAGCCAGGCCGGCCTATTTAACCTTTAACCCTAATGAGAGATCAAGCAAACAAGAATGGTATGAGGGCCCTTTAACCATTTCACTACCCAGCTATAGACATATGACGTCTGCAAATGGGATCTCACATCCTGGGCGGGCGTCCTCGGGTTCCCGGCGGTATAGGGGGTGCGCCCACCGTGTCACCGAGGAGCCGATGCGCATGCCCGGCGGCCGCAATGTCCACCGGGCACCCGTGATCGCTCGTGACAGAGCAGGAACGTGGATCTGTGTGTGTAAACACACAGATCCACGACCTGTCAGGGGAGAGGAGCCAGATCGCGTGTTCCTAGTATAAAGGAATACTAGTGACTTGTATGTAAACTGCGCTTAGGACAAGTCTATACGGCAAGAAACCACAGGTTGCTGCCCCCCTTACACAGAGTGCCCAGTAAGGTACCCTGTCAAGCGTGTGTGAAAATAAAAAATGGGTTTGTATGGCGCTACCCGAAAACCTAAATAATTAGGTCTATACCGGGAAAGCCTTGTGGAGTACCGTATTTATCGGCGTATAACACGCACCGAGTAGGTTCGGATAGCTCCGCTCGGGACTACGAGTGGAGCCGAAAGTGAACGAGAGCCGCCGGAAAGAGCCGAGGACCGGCTCTGTGTATTTCGGCGCTGGCGGCGCCATTTTCAAATCGCGGTCGGCGATTTTGAAGTTGTGACAGCTCGGGATCGCAGGGGATCGGCGTATAACACGCACCTGCGACTTTCCCCTGATTTTAAGGGGAAAAAAGTGCGTGTTATACGCCGATAAATACGGTACTTAAACCGTTACACTCTTGTATATCTATATGGTATTCATTAACATGGAATCCATACCTCCTAAAGTGTTAAATTTGGGGATGGAATACTGTATATGGGTGTGTTCACACTAGTATGTGATTAAAGGTGTGCAGTCTAAAAGCCAATATAATTGTATCTGACTATCTGCCCAACAATGAGAGGTTGCAGTATAACAGTCACTACTAGGACTAAAGGCTGTACCTCAACATGTGCACCTGCTCAAAAGATGTTTCATATATTGCAAGACACCTCCAAAATAACTAGTTACATATCCGTAAGTATGGTGTGCATCATGGAGTGGATATTGCTCATAGATCAATAAGGATATTGTATGCAATGCACCTCGGTTAAATAGCCTTAGACATAAACCATGTATACATCAACTTGTGGAGTAGAAATCGCATACACGCATAGCAGTTTATATTGTTAGGAGTTGCAGCCAGTACATTTCAATAGAATATATTAGTCCCATAAATTAAGTTAGGAGTTTCCAAAAGGTGACTTTGGTGCAGAGACTAATTTCCTGGTGACTTTGGTGCTCCCCCTGATGGTTGTCTACTAGGGATGAGCCGAACACCCCCCGGTTCGGTTCGCACCAGAACCTGCGAACGGACCGAAAGTTCGCACGAACGTTAGAACCCCATTGACGTCTATGGGACTCGAACGTTCGAAATCAAAAGTGCTCATTTTAAAGGCTAATTTGCATGGTATTGTCCTAAAAAGGGTTTGGGGACCCGGGTCCTACCCCAGGGGACATGTATCAATGCAAAAAAAACTTTTAAAAACGGCCGTTTTTTCGGGAGCAGTGATTTTAATGATGCTTAAAGTAAAAAAAAAAAAAGTGAAATATTCCTTTAACCGCTTCAATACCCGGCCATAGTCAAATGACGTCCACAGATGGGATCTCCCATCCTGGGTGGGCGTCATATGACGGCCTCGGCTTTCCGCCGCTACTGCGGGCCCCTGGGGGCCCGCAGAGCGGCGATCGGGGTACCGTTGTGTCCCTCAGGACACAGCCGTTCCCCGATGGGGGTATTGAAGCGGCGGCGGCGGCGGGCGGCGGGCGGCGGAGCGTCGGTAACGGCGGATGCAGAGCGGCATTGGGAAGCGTGTATGAGGCGGGTTCCGGCGGAAGAGGAGTGATCAGAGCGGTGATCGGGGCTGAGGCTTTTCCCCTGGATACAGCTCAGCCCCGATCACTGTAGCCAATGACATGGCTCTGCATCACATGACCGGCTGTGTCCAATCACAGCCGGTCACTAATGTAAACAAACACACAGTCACACAGTAACTGCTGTTGCTGGGCTCTTCTCCTCACACACCGATCCAGTGTGAGGAGAAGAGATCAGCTAACAGTGAGTTACTAATTACATGTACTACTGTGCCCAGATCGCCCCTCCTAAATAAAGAGTACCTGTCACCTCAGTACCTGTCACCTCAGTACCTGTCACCTCAGTACCTGTCACCTCAGAGTACCTGTCACCTCAAAGTACCTGTCATCTCAGAGTACCTGTCCATCACCTGCCACCAGAGTACCCGCCACCTCATCACCTGCCACCAGAGTACCCGCCACCTCATCACCTGCCACCAGAGTACCCGCCACCTCATCACCTGCCACCAGAGTACTTGCCACCTCATCACCTGCCACCAGAGTACTTGCCACCAGAGTACCCGCCACCTCACCACCAGAGTACCTGCCACCAGAGTACCCGCCACCTCATCACCTGCCACCAGAGTACCTGCCACCTCATCACCTGCCACCAGAGTACCTGCCACCTCATCACCTGCCACCTCATCACCTGCCACCAGAGTACCTGCCACCTCATCACCTGCCACCAGAGTACCCGCCACCTCATCACCTGCCACCAGAGTACCTGCCACCTCATCACCTGCCACCAGAGTACCCGCCACCTCATCACCTGCCACCAGAGTACCCGCCACCTCATCACCTGCCACCAGAGTACCCGCCACCTCATCATCTGCCACCAGAGTACCCGCCACCTCATCACTTGCCACCAGAGTACATACAGCCAGTCAGCCACTATGTCCAGAAAGATGTACACCCCAGAAGAGGCATACCAGATCCTGAGTCTGACCGATGAGAGCAACGGGGAGCTCTCACCGCTCAGTTCAGATTCTGGTTCTGATTCGGAATATGAGCCCCCCGAAGGCAGCACATCTGGATCAGATTTAGAGGAGGAAGTAGTCCGTCCAAAAAGACGACGATCTGAAAACCAGGCAGCTACCAGCAGTGCCAGCGGCGGTAGACCCCAGGAGGAAAGACCCAGCACAAGTGGACGCCAAAGAAGTAGGGCCCAAACCCATCTTCCAGATTCCTTGGCAAACCCATTGTGGCTGCCTTCTACCACAGGGTCAGCCACGATCCCCCCTTTTACAGCACAGTCGGGTGTGCAGGTCAACACTGCAGGATTTACACAAATGGATTTTTTTAATTTATTTTTCCCAAACGATTGGATTCAAGGCATCGTGGACCAAACTAATCTGTTTGCCCAACAATTTATTGCAGCCAACCCCAGCTCCAGCTATGCCCGCCCTTTTGAGTGGAGACCGCTAACAGTAGTGGAGCTAAAATTGTTTTTAGGCCTAACCCTGAACATGGGGCTTACAAAAAAAAATGAAATTCATAAGTATTGGTCGACCAGACCCATCCACCATATGCCAATTTTTTCAGCAGCCATGTCCAGGTCCCGATACGAAATCATAATGCGCTTCTTGCATTTCAATGACAACTCACAGTGCCCCCCCCGAAATCACCCAAACTTTGACAAATTATATAAAGTTCGCCCCCTAATTAATTTTTTTTCCCAGAAGTTTGCCGAAGTTTATGTCCCTGAAAAAAATATATCTGTGGACGAATCCCTGGTGCATTTCACAGGCCGGCTGGGAATCAAACAATATATACCCAGTAAGAGGGCGAGGTATGGCTTGAAGCTTAACAAGCTTTGTGAAAGTGCCACCGGTTATGTGTACGCATTCCGCGTGTACGAAGGGAAAGATTCCCAGCTCCAGCCCCCTGAGTGTCCCTCGTATATGGGAATAAGTGGGAAAATTGTTTGGGAGTTGGCATTCCCACTCCTCCAAAAGGGGTACCATATTTATATGGATAATTATTATACGAGTTTGCCCCTTCTCCGCCACCTACATCTCAAACAAACTTTGGCCTGTGGTACAACTAGAAAAAACCGAAAGGGCTTCCCACAGTGTCTTGTCACCACAAACATTCCAAGGGGGGAATCGAGAAGCTTGAGGAACGAAGAAGTGTTGGCTGTGAAGTGGAGGGATAGAAAAGACGTGTACATCATGTCCACCATCCACGATGACACCTCGGTGGAACTTCACAGAAGACGCGGTACCGTTCGCAAGCCTACCTGTATCACTGAGTACAATAAATACATGGGGGGGGTGGATTTAAACGATCAGTTGTTGCAGCCCTATCTTTCAACAAGAAAATCATTATTCTGGTACAAAAAAGTCGCAATTTACTTTTTTCATTTGGCCCTTTTAAATTCTTTCATAATATACCAAAAATCCACAGAAACACCCACCACCTTAATAAAGTTTATTGAAGACATTGTCACTGCCCTGATTTATCAGCAAGTATCCCCCCCAGAAAGCATTCGCTCCGATTCTGTCAGCAGACTACATGAGCGCCATTTCCCAGACCATATTCCACCAACAGGATCCGGAAGACGACGCCAAAAAAAATGTCGGGTGTGCACCAAAAGAGGAATTAGGAAAGATACGAGCTTCCATTGTACTGACTGTCCCTCCCAACCTGGCCTTTGCATCGGAGAATGCTTCAGGCGATATCACACTCTGGAAAATTATTAGTCCATATTTCTAATACTGCCATTTCCCCGTTTTTAATTTCTGTCCTGAATATTTACCTTCCTCAACCAACCATATTATTGCCTTCCATGTGAACCGACCCTGGCCTGTTTCTCGACTATGCCTCTGCCTACCGTCTGCATTGTTTTTCCGCCATGTTTTTGCCTTTCACGTGAACTGACCCTGGACTGTATCGACTATGCCTCTGTCTACCGTCTATTTCTGCCTTTTACCTGCACTGACCTCGGCCTGTTGACCATGTTTTTGCCTGCCCCTTGGATTGATCTTTCACCCTCCTACACAGGGGTCTCACATATGTGAGGGGCTCCAGAATAGTGTTCGGAGTTCAGAAAACCAGTTTTTGGTTTTCTGTGTTCCCATAACAGGGTCTGGTTGCCCGGAGGCTTCAAAGCGATTTGGGTGGGAGAAGCCTCTACCCCTGTCCCCATTCTTTCCTGACCAATGCCCTAAGCTTGATGGTACTGCCTGCTCCCTGGACAAATACTCTGGCTGTGCTGACCATACCTCTGCCTGCTGCATGTACTAACTATGGACAGTATTCCTGCCTGCTGCATGGATGATCCTTTGATCCTTTTGCTGCTGCTGACCACATCCCTGCCTGCTATCTGGACTAATGCTTTGGCTGTGCTGACATCTCTACCTGTACTGACTATTCTTGCCTGCTGCCTGTTTTGCTGTCGCTGTCCACGTTCCTGCCTGCTGCCTGGACCGATGCTCTTCTCTGTGGACCACTGCACTACTAAAACTGCAGGTAATCTTTTCTTTACCCTTTACTCAACAGAATGTATTTTGGTTTGTAATTGGCTTCTACAGTACATGCTATGTGTTAGAAATATGAAGGGCCTTCAACAATGTGATAGGTTGGCAGGAATTTATGTGTAATGTATGCTCCTAGAACAACTGACAGTGCTACTTGGATGTTGGGCCTCTGTATGTGGCCAGACTATGTAAAAGTCTCACACATTTGGTATCGCCACACTCAGGAGGAGTAGCAGAATGTATTTTGGGGTGTCATTTTTGCTATGTACATGCTATGTGTTGGAAATATCTTATGAATGGACAACTTTGTGTAAAAAAAATGCGTTTTCATTTTTTTTCCACAGTTTCCAAAAACTTCAGGAAAAAAATGAACCATTCAAAAGACTAATTATGCCTCATAGATTATACGTTGGGGTGTTAGCTTTCCAAAATGGGGTCATTTTGTGGGCGTTTCCGTTGTCCTGGTGCTCTAGGGCCTTCAAACATGTAATAGGTGGTTGAGAAATGAGATGTGTAATTTATGCTCCTAGAATGCCTGGAGCTGCTACTTCAATGTTGGGCCTCTGTATGTGGCCAGGCTGTGTAAAAGTCTCACACATTTGGTATCGCTACACTCAGGAGGAGTAGCAGAATGTATTTTGGGGTGTCATTTTTGCTATGTACATGCTATGTGTTGTAAATATCTTATGAATGGACAACTTTGTGTAAAAAAAAATGCGTTTTCATTTTTTTCCCACAGTTTCCAAAAACTTCGGGAAAAATATGAACCATTCAAAAGACTAATTATGCCTCATAGATTATACGTTGGGGTGTTAGCTTTCCAAAATGGGGTCATTTTGTGGGTGTTTCCATTGTCCCGGTGCTCCAGGGCCTTCAAAATTGTAATAGGTGATTGAGAAATGAGATGTGTAATTTATGCTCCTAGAATGCCTGGAGCTGCTACTTCAATGTTGGGCCTCTGTATGTGACCAGGCTGTGTAAAAGTCTCACACATTTGGTATCGCCACACTCAGGAGGAGTAGCAGAATGTATTTTGGGGTGTCATTTTTGCTATGTACATGCTATGTATTGGAAATATCTTATGAATGGACAACTTTGTGTAAAAAAAATGCGTTTTAATTTTTTTTCCACAGTTTCCAAAAACTTCAGGAAAAAAATGAACCATTCAAAAGACTAATTATGCCTCATAGATTATACGTTGGGGTGTTAGCTTTCCAAAATGGGGTCATTTTGTGGGCGTTTCCGTTGTCCTGGTGCTCTAGGGCCTTCAAACATGTAATAGGTGGTTGAGAAATGAGATGTGTAATTTATGCTCCTAGAATGCCTGGAGCTGCTACTTCAATGTTGGGCCTCTGTATGTGGCCAGGCTGTGTAAAAGTCTCACACATTTGGTATCGCTACACTCAGGAGGAGTAGCAGAATGTATTTTGGGGTGTCATTTTTGCTATGTACATGCTATGTGTTGGAAATATCTTATGAATGGACAACTTTGTGTAAAAAAAAATGCGTTTTCATTTTTTTCCCACAGTTTCCAAAAACTTCGGGAAAAATATGAACCATTCAAAAGACTAATTATGCCTCATAGATTATACGTTGGGGTGTTAGCTTTCCAAAATGGGGTCATTTTGTGGGTGTTTCCATTGTCCTGGTGCTCCAGGGCCTTCAAAATTGTAATAGGTGGTTGAGAAATGAGATGTGTAATTTATGCTCCTAGAATGCCTGAAGCTGCTACTTCAATGTTGGGCCTCTGTATGTGGCCAGGCTGTGTAAAAGTCTCACACATTTGGTATCGCCATACTCAGGAGGAGTAGCAGAATGTATTTTGGGGTGTCATTTTTGCTATGTACATGCTATGTGTTGTAAATATCTTATGAATGGACAACTTTGTGTAAAAAAAATGCGTTTTCATTTTTTTTTCCACAGTTTCCAAAAACTTCGGGAAAAAAATGAACCATTCAAAAGACTAATTATGCCTCATAGATTATACGTTGGGGTGTTAGCTTTCCAAAATGGGGTCATTTTGTGGGCGTTTCCGTTGTCCTGGTGCTCCAGGGCCTTCAAAAGTGTGATAGGTTGTCATCATATGAGATGTGCAATTTATGCTCGTAAAATGCCTGACGGTGCTAGTTGGATTTTAGACCTCTGTATGTGGCCAGGCTGTGTAAAAGTCTCACACATGTGGTATCACTATACTCAGGAGGAGTAGCAGAATGTATTTTGGGGTGTCATTGCAAGTATGCATGTGCTGTGTGAGAGAAATAACTTGTTATTATGACAATTTTGTGCAAAAAAAAAAAAAAAAAAAAAAAAAAAAAAAATTTCCAAGAATTGTGGGAAAAAATTACAACTTCAAAAAGCTCACCATGCCTCTTGCTAAATACCTTGGAATGTCTGCTTTCCAAAAAGGGGTAATTTGGGGGGTATTTGTACTTTCCTGGCTTGTTAGGGCCTCAAGAAATGAGATAGGCCTTCAGTACATCAGGTGTGATCAGATGTGATCATTTTTCAATGATTTGCACCATAGCTTGTAGACTCTATAACTTTCACAGAGACCAAATAATATACACTAATTTGGGTTATTTTTACTAAAGATATGTAGCAGTATACATTTTGGCCCAAATTTATGAAGAAAAATTACTTATTTGCAAAATTTTACAATAAAAACTAAAAAAAAGTGTTTTTTTTTCAAAAATTTCTCTCTTTTTTCGCTTATATTGCAAAAAATAAAAAAAACAGCAGTGATTAAATACCACTAAAAGAAAGCTATGTTTGTGAGAAAAAAATGATAAAAATTTGGTTTGGGTACAGTGTAGCATGACTGAGTAATTGTCATTCAAAGTGTGAGAGCGCTGAAAGCTAAAATTTGGTCTGGGAAGGAAGGGTGTATAAAAGCCCTGTATTGAAGTGGTTAAATATCGTACCTGGGGGGTGTCTATAGTATGCCTGTAAAGTGACGCGTGTTTCCCGTGTTTAGAACAGTCCCTGCACCAAATGTCATTTTTAAAGGAAAAAATCTCATTTAAAACTGCTTGCGGGTTTAATGTCATGTCGGGTCATGGCAATATGGATGAAAATCAGTGAGACAAACGGCATGGGTACCCCCCAGTCCATTACCAGGCCCTTTGGGTCTTGTATGGATATTAAGGGGAACCCCGCACCCAAATTAAAATAAGGAAAGGCCCTATATACTCTGAACAGCAGTATACAGGCGGTGCAAACAAGACAGGGACTGTAGGTTTGTTGTTAAGTAGAATCTCTTTGTAATTTTGAACGGGTACATTTTTAACGTGTTTAGCTCCAGCCAAAAAATCTTTTTTAAGCTTTTTGGAAAACATAGGGAAGGGTTATCACCCCTGTGACATTTGTTTTGCTGTCTTTCCTCCTCTTCAGAAGATTTCACCTCACTTTTTGTCCCAATGAAAAATGTTTTTTGAAAATTTGGGTTTTTTTGTGGAACAAGGATTGGAAAGCATCAGTGGAAAGGAGAAATTGTTTTCCCATATTAACTCTTACAGGAGAGAATTTCCCTTCCTAAGGGTAGATTTCATCTCACTTCCTGTTGTCTCCTTCCGTTTGCACGTAGGAGTCGTTTGTAAGTTAGATGTTTGAAAGTAGGGTCCTGCCCTATATACTCAGCAGAAATTTGGGCCTTAGGTGTTGCTGTGGCCACAACACTGTAAGCCCTCACAGGGCCCTGCTGTGAAATATTAGATCAAGAATTGTAATTACATGCCCCTGTTGAACAGGAGCTGAAAAATTAGGCCTTAGGCACTGGTGCTGGTGCCACAACACTGCAACCCCTCACAGACACTCTAGTTGGAACGCAGGAACGAGCCCTGCTGCAAAGTATTGCATCAAAAATTGTAATTACACGCCCCTGTTAGACAGGGGCAGAAAAATTGGGCCTTAGGCACTGGTGCTGGTGCCACAACACTGCAACCCCTCACAGACACTCTAGTTGGAATGCAGGAACGAGCCCTGCTGCAAAGTATTGCATCAAAAATTGTAATTACACGCCCCTGTTAGACAGGGGCAGAAAAATTGGGCCTTAGGCACTGGTGCTGGTGCCACAACACTGCAACCCCTCACAGACACTCTAGTTGGAATGCAGGAACGAGCCCTGCTGCAAAGTATTGCATCAAAAATTGTAATTACACGCCCCTGTTAGACAGGGGCAGAAAAATTGGGCCTTAGGCACTGGTGCTGGTGCCACAACACTGCAACCCCTCACAGACACTCTAGTTGGAATGCAGGAACGAGCCCTGCTGCAAAGTATTGCATCAAAAATTGTAATTACACGCCCCTGTTAAACAGGGGCTGAAAAATTGTGCCTTAGGCACTGGTGGTGGCGCCCAGAACCAAAAATGTTCTTACAAGCTATCAGCGTGATGATTGAGGAGGAAGAGGATAATTACTCAGGGATAGTCACTCAGCATCAGCATAGGCAGTCTTTGAAGGGATCTGAGATTTCAAAAAAAATTATTCGGTTACATCAGCATCAGGTGCTTGGTAGCTGGTGGTGATCCAAGACTGATTCATTTTTATGAAGGTCAGCCGATCGACCGAGTCGGTGGACAGACGCACCCTGTGATCGGTTACCACGCCTCCAGCAGCACTGAATGTGCGTTCCAAAAGAACGCTGGATGCAGGACAGGCCAGTAGCTCAATTGCATACTGTGCAAGCTCTGGCCAGTGATCCATCCTCAAGACCCAGTAACCCAGAGGATTTTCGGTGGGAAAGGTGTCCAAGTCTGATCTTGCCCCTAGGTATTCCTGCACCATGTAAAACAGACGCTGGCGATGGTTGCTGGAACCGATCATACCTTGGGGCTGCGGACCAAAAAATTGTCTGAACACATCGGTCAGACGGCCACCTTCTCCACCGCTCCTTCTTTGACTGACCGAAGCCTCAGCAACACGTTGTCCAGAAACAGGAGTTTGTAACCTCCCAGTCTCTGGGAACGCATTGAACAGACCTTTCTGCAAGGCCTCCCGAAGATGTCCTCTTCCTGTGTGATCGGCGGGCACGCAGGAGCACTGTCTGGATAAAGGGGGCCTTGAGAGCTAAGGAAGTCCTCCTCTTCCTGCCTCTGTTCTGCCTCAAGTGCCCTGTCCATTATTCCACGCAGCGTGTGCTCCAACAGGTGGACAAGGGGGACAGTGTCACTGATGCATGCACTGTCACTGCTCACCATCCTCGTGGCCTCCTCGAATGGTGACAGGACAGTGCATGCATCCCTGATCATGGCCCACTGGCGTGGGGAAAAAAAACCAAGCTCCCCTGACCCTGTCCTGGTGCCATAGTCGCACAGGTACTCATTGATGGCCCTCTGCTGCGTGTGCAGCCGCTGCAGCATGGCCAACGTTGAGTTCCACCTGGTGGGCATGTCACAGATTAGGCGGTTCTTGGGCAGGTTAAACTCCTTTTGGAGGTCCGTCAGCCAAGCACTGGCATTATATGACCGGCGGAAATGCACACAGACTTTCCTGGCCTGCCTTAGGACATCCTGTAAGCCCGGGTACCTGCCCAAGAACCGCTGCACCACCAAGTTAAGGACGTGAGCCAAACAGGGCACATGGGTCATTTGTCCCTGTCGGAGGGCAGAGAGGAGGTTGGTGCCATTGTCGCAAACCACCATTCCTGCCTTAAGTTGGCGTGGCGTCAACCACCTCTGAACCTGCCCCTGCAGAGCTGACAGAACCTCTGCCCCAGTGTGGCTCCTGTCCCCCAAGCACACCAGCTCAAGCACCGCATGGCATCTTTTGGCCTGCGTACTTGCGTAGCCCCTTGAACGACTACGGAGCACCGCTGGTTCCGAGGAAGAGGCCATGGAGGAGGGGGTGGAGGAGAGAGGTGTGTCACAATCAGCATTTTGGAGGCGTGGTGGCGGAACAACCTCCAACACTACTGCACCTTGTCCTGCATCCTTCCCAGCTGCCAGCAGAGTCACCCAATGCGCCGTGAAACTTAGGTAACGTCCCTGTCCATGCCTGCTGGACCATGAGTCAGCGGTAATATGCACCTTACCGCTGACCGCCCTGTCCAGCGAGGCATGGACATTGCCTTCCACATGCCGGTAGAGAGCCGGAATCGCCTTCCGTGAGAAAAAGTGGCATTTGGGTACCTGCCACTGAGGAACCGCACATTCCACAAACTCACGGAAGGGGGCAGAGTCTACCAACTGAAAAGGCAGCAGTTGAAGTGCTAGCAATTTTGCCAAGCTAGCATTCAACCGCTGGGCATGTGGATGGCTGGGAGCAAACTTCTTTTGGCGGTGCAGCAGCTGGGGCAGGGAAATTTGCCTGGTACAATCTGACATCGGTGTACCAAAAGCAGATTGCCCACAAGTACTTGGCTGTGACACACCTAATTCTACACCTTCATTCCTCTCACTGCAGGTCTCAGAGAGGACTGGAGGTCTAGTGGGGTTGGAAATCTCAGCTGATGAGGAGCAAGGAGAGATCCTCTTTGTTCTTTGGTGTGGGTCTTTTAGATACGCTTGCCAACGAACTGCATGGCAGGTCAACATATGTCTGGTCAAGCATGTGGTACCCAAGCGGGAGATGTTTTGGCCACGTGAGATACGCTTGAGACATATGTTGCAAATAGCAGCGGTGCGATCTGATGCACTCGTCTCAAAAAAGGCCCACACCAAAGAACTTTTTGAATAACGCGCAGAGACTGCAGCGCCCTGCACATGTGGAGCTTTGGGGTGTGATGCAGTCAATGTGCTGCCCTTAGGCTGGCCCCTGGAGGGCATCCTGCCTCGTTGGTGATGTGCCGCCTCCTCCTCCTCCTCTCTCCTATCAGGCACCCACGTTGAGTCAGTGACCTCATCATCCCCTCCCTCCTCATCACTGGAGCAAACCTGGCAGTATGCTGCAGCAGGGGGAGCATGACTGCCAGATTGCTGTCCTTCTTGGGCACCCCCTCTGTCCGTGCTCATGTTACTGCCTTCATCGAGCTCAGTATCATCATCAGAGCCTTCCAAACGCTGGGCATCCTCCTGGAGCATGTACCCAACACTGTGGTCAAACAGTTCGAGGGACTCCTCAGGAGGACATGGTGGAGCTAGGGAAGGAGTCACTGATGACATTGAGCTGAGGGAAGAGGCCGCTGCTTTGCCAGACAAAGCACCCTGGGCATGGGTGAGAGAGGATGAGGAGGATGAGGACGCTTGGTCATCCACTCGACCAAGTCTTCCGCATGTTGCGGCTCAACACGGCCAGATGCCGAAAAAAAGGCCAAGCGTGTCCCATGGCCACGTGCTGATGAGGATGCACCGTCTCCACGACCAGCCCTAGACACAGAGCCTGCTTGCCCTCTCTTATTGGCTTGTGACTGTCTGCCTCTCCTTCTTGGCCTTCCAGACATACTAATGGCCTGTAGCTGCACTAAGCTGGGATAGAACACCAGTAATTTTCTTCAGGTAGCTTTATATACTGTAACCAGACAAGCCTGCCTGTCAGTAGGAAGATAACAGGAACGGATCTAGCTGAACACTGTGAGCAGGACGCACTGTACTAAATGTAAATAGTCTAGCTGCCTGACCGTGGTACTAATAGGATCAAATAGAACACCAGTAATTTTCTTCAGGTAGCTTTATATACTGTAACCAGACAAGCCTGCCTGTCAGTAGGAAGATAACAGGAACGGATCTAGCTGAACACTGTGAGCAGGACGCACTGTACTAAATGTAAATAGTCTAGCTGCCTGACCGTGGTACTAATAGGATCAAATAGAACACCAGTAATTTTCTTCAGGTAGCTTTATATACTGTAACCAGACAAGCCTGCCTGTCAGTAGGAAGATAACAGGAACGGATCTAGCTGAACACTGTGAGCAGGACGCACTGTACTAAATGTAAATAGTCTAGCTGCCTGACCGTGGTACTAATAGGATCAAATAGAACACCAGTAATTTTCTTCAGGTAGCTTTATATACTGTAACCAGACAAGCCTGCCTGTCAGTAGGAAGATAACAGGAACGGATCTAGCTGAACACTGTGAGCAGGACGCACTGTACTAAATGTAAATAGTCTAGCTGCCTGACCATGGTACTAATAGGATCAAATAGAACACCAGTAATTTTCTTCAGGTAGCTTTATATACTGTAACCAGACAAGCCTGCCTGTCAGTAGGAAGATAACAGGAACGGATCTAACTGAACACTGTGAGCAGGACGCACTGCACTAAATGTAAATAGTCTAGAAGATAACAGGAACGGATCTAGCTGAACACTGTGAGCAGGACGCACTGCACTAAATGTAAATAGTCTTGAAGATAACAGGAACGGATCTAGCTGAACACTGTGAGCAGGACGCACTGCACTAAATGTAAATAGTCTAGAAGATAACAGGAACGGATCTAGCTGAACACTGTGAGCAGGACGCACTGCACTAAATGTAAATAGTCTAGAAGATAACAGGAACGGATCTAGCTGAACACTGTGAGCAGGACGCACTGCACTAAATGTAAATAGTCTAGAAGATAACAGGAACGGATCTAGCTAAACTGAATACAGTGTATATATATATATGCAACACCTGGGATGCATATATATACACAATACACTGTAAGTGCAGCTAACTGACTGACTGTTCTGCCTAATCTATCTAACTCAAATGAAATGACACTGTCTCTCTCTCTCTCTATCTCTCAGCACACCGGAACACACACTACACAGGGCCGCCGTGCAGGCGGCCTTATATAGTGTGGGGCGTGTACTAAATCCCCTGAGCCATAATTGGCCAAAGCCTCCTTGGCTTTGGCCAATTACGGCTCTCTGTTCAGGCGGCGCTGTGATTGGCCAAGCATGCGGGTCATAGTGCATGCTTGGCCAATCATCAGCCAGCAATGCACTGCGATGCCGCAGTGAATTATGGGCCGTGACGCGCCACACGAATTTGGCGCGAACGGCCCATATCGTTTGCAATTCGACGAACGGTCGAACAGCCAATGTTCGAGTCGAACATGGGTTCGACTCGAACACGAAGCTCATCCCTATTGTCTACTCACCAGCTCCCGGAACCCCTGCAGGGGTAATACGCCTGTAGTATGTTAGAATGGGACTCGCTGCTTGCTGCTTGTTGCGGTGGGTCACTTCAGTGTGACCAGATCCCCATCCCCTTTACAGGGGTAGTGCGCCTGTCATAAGGTGTAGATGGAACTCTCCGCTTCCTGCTGATTGCGATGAATGCCTCCTATGTGTTCCGATTAGTGGAGGTGTTGCGATCCCACGTGTATCAAAACATAATGAGAAGAGCTTCCATAGCGTGATAAAGTAAAGCCACTTTATTTAGAAAACATGTATAACCAAATTATACATCTGGACACTGGAGCACTAGTGTGGGACACCAGAACAACATTTTTATTAGGGGGGGCACACAGGTGCTCCAGTGTATACTATAGGGGGGTCTCCATCTGTGAAGCTTGTACAAAACAGTTAAAGTATTGCAGCTTGACAAAGGCCAATAAAAAAACGACATTTTGGAACTCTGCTAAAATTGACAATTGTACCCCACTTCCAAGCAAGGTTTCCTATTTATAGTTCTGCCATCAAATATCTGTGTGCTAATTATACCATTTTTGTTTTACATAGGGGAGAAAAGACTCGGAGGACATCCCTCATCCGAGGAGACCACAGACCCCTCACCTCTGGAAGACGGTGAAATACCCCAAACACAAGCGGAGCAGGAGGAGGAAGAAGATGTGGTGGAAATTGACACCACAACAGGTGAGTGTCTGCGACCACAGGCTCAGGTAAGAGATGGATGTCCGCAGATTTTTGATACCTGTTTTTGTTTGGTTTCTCTCTTTTTAGGTGATCGTGATGTTAGGGATCAAGATCCTTTCACATCTGAAAGTGCCCAGATCCTGATCGGGGAGATCATGGGCTGTAATTTAGAATTGGAAAACATCCTGAAAAAAATTAATGATGTGATAAAAAAAATAATAACATCATTGATGTTTTGGGGCGAATTTAAAACCCCACAAAATCCCTTTTTTTTTGTGTGGTACAATGTTTATAATCTTTTAGCAATGTTTGGAAAAGCCTAATTTGGAGGATGCACACAGTGTGTCAACATGTGCTATCTGCCATCACAGGAGATCAATGGACGCGTTTTGGGGGTGCAACACCTTCCTCAATAATAAAGTAGCGGTGAGGAAGGGGTTGCTCCCACAAAACACGTCCCTTGATCCCCCGTGATGGCAGCTAGTACATGTTGACATTCGTAAATTGGTGTGCATCTTCCAAATTTGGCTTTTCAAGGGGTGATTTGACCCCATCTGAATGCAATATCAAACACAGTTCCTAAATACTCATGTCTGATATTGCCTTCAAGTTTTACCATATGTGAACTTTGTAAGTTCAAATTTTTTCTCTTTCTTGTGGGTTTTACACAGGCGTGTTTTATCGTCAATGGACATTTCTATTTTTGATAATGCCACCCCAAAAATGGGTAGACAACAAACATGTTGGTTTGTTTGAAAAACCTTTTGTAAATGCACATGTGATTGTGCAGGTATTAAAAAGATTGTTAATCAAGAATGTCTGGATTATTGTCTCAACACTACAACACTTTTGGGGTGATGTCATTGCTGTTTTCAGAGAAAATGGGGGTTATTTCCTAAGGGCAAATCCTCTTTGCACTACAAGAGCATTTTCAAGAGCACTTGTAGTATAAAAAGTGTATACGCCTTTAGTAAATAACAGCCAACAGTGCTTTGTATAAGGTTACACAATCACGTCATTTTCACGACTCCACACATTGCTGTCAGGGTCAGCTAAAACAAACACAAGCAGTAAATGTCCACAAAGAATTTGTTTTCTGTTTTTTTGTTTATTGGAAAAAGGCTTCACAAATTTGAAGGCATATTGATGGCCCCCCTACCCGCAAAGAACTCCAGGTATCGTAACCGGACATCACGGGCACTCAGGGAGGGCAAGCCAGGACGGCCGCTTTCAAGCGCCGTCAGTGTTTCAGGTATCACTCCGGCCTCAGGCCCAACTGAGCCAGCATAGTTGGCTGAATGTTTCCTTAAGAAGTTATGGAGAATACAGCACGCCAGTATAATATGGTTCAGTTTATACTCCGCCATATGGATAGGTGTCAGAAATAGGCGGAACCGGCTGGCCAGGATTCCAAATGTGTTCTCCACCACTCTTCGGGCTCTGGCCAGCTGGTAATTAAAAACCCTCTGTTCTGGGGTGAGGGTCCTCATCGGGAATGGCCGCATCAGGTGGTCCCCCAGCGCAAACGCTTCATCAGCAACGAACACGAATGGGAGTCCTTCCACATTGTCCTCTGGAGCTGGCAAGTCCAAGCTGCCATTCTGGAGATGCCTGTAGAACCCTGTCTGGGCGATGACTCCACCATCGGACATCCGGCCATTCTTCCCCACGTCCACATACAAGAAGTCGTAGTTAGCCGACACCACCGTCAACATCACTATACTATTGAACCCCTTATAGTTGAAATAGTACGACCCCGAGTTGGGTGGTGGGACGATGTGGACGTGTTTCCCATCAATTGCCCCTCCGCAGTTAGGAAAGTCCCACCGCTGGGCAAAGTGGGAGGCCACAGTCTGCCATTCCTGTGGCGTGGAAGGAAACTGTAGAGGAAAAAAAAAATTACTATTTTTGCACATAAACATGGCAAGCAGATTAGACACAAACATTCTGGGGCAACCTCCAGATAGCATTTATTAAGGGGAATTTAACACCAAAGTATAAGGTACACCTATCATATTCCCCCTCCCCCCCCCCCCCCCCCTCTCATGGGCCATTTCTAACATTATGGGGTGTGTGGAAATCTTGGACAGGTAACCCTCTTCACTTCATTGAGAGATGAATGCCTAAATACAGGGTATTACTTGTAACAGCCCCTCCTTAGTTACACTATTGGCAGCCCACTGGACAGGTAAGAAGTGTCATAATACAAAGATATAAATACACACTGTACACATTTGAGGACATTTTGACATTCTGCTATTACCTGTCAAGATAATAATAGGATACAAAAACTTTGAACAGTACCATTAGAAAGTATGCAGGCAGGCCCTTGCACTACATGCTTTGGGGAATTCATCCATAAATCAGAGCACAAAAGAGATGGGTATAGCGTGTATGGGTTTGGCAAAGTCAGCAGATAGATGATTGAGGATAGATAGAGAATTGGGATCAGCTGACTTAGCAGTTGGGGGAGGGAGGGTTACTAAAAATGATTTGGGGACACCACAAAAAATAAGCCTCTGCCACTCTGCCTGAATTTAAAGCTAAAATAACATTGGGAAACATTTTAGGGGGTGTTTTGGGTAAAGCACTACTATGGAGCTGATAAAATACCGTATTTATCGGCGTATAACACGCACTTTTTTCCCCTTAAAATAAGGGGAAAATCGTGGGTGCGTGTTATACGCCGATCCCCGCTATTTTGTGATCTGTCGGAGCGATCGCCGCGATCCCAGTGCAGCTTTGCCCCAGTGCAGCTTTGCCCCAGTGCAGCCTTGTCCCCAGTGCAGCCTTGCCCCCAGTGCAGCCTTGCCCCCAGTGCAGCCTTGCCCCCAGTGCAGCCTTGCCCCCAGTGCAGCCTTGTCCCCAGTGCAGCCTTGTCCCCAGTGCAGCCTTGTCCCCAGTGCAGCTTTGCCCCAGTGCAGCCTTGTCCCCAGTGGTCCGTGCAGCCTTGTCGCCGCCGACATACAAACGTTTAGTTTGTATTTTTAAACATGGCGCCGCGGAGTTCGGAGGGACTCGGGGGCGCTCGTTCAGCTGAACGAGCGCCGCCGAGGACACAGTGACTGGGCGGAGCCGAGATACACATAGCCGAGGGTTCTCAGCTTTTCTCGGCGCCGTTCACAGTCACGCCCAGTCCCGCCATTGGACCTGTGTTATGTCCATCATAGGGACTGGGCGTGACTGAACGGCGCCGAGAAGAGCCGAGAACCCTCGGCTATGTGTATCTCGGCTCCGCCCAGTCACTGTGTCCTCGGCGGCGCTCGTTCAGCTGAACGAGCGCCCCCGAGTCCCTCCGAACTCCACGGCGCCATGTTTAAAAATACAAACTAAACGTTTGTATGTTGGCGGCGACAAGGCTGCACGGACCACTGGGGACAAGGCTGCACTGGGGCAAAGCTGCACTGGGGACAAGGCTGCACTGGGGACAAGGCTGCACTGGGGACAAGGCTGCACTGGGGACAAGGCTGCACTGGGGACAAGGCTGCACTGGGGACAAGGCTGCACTGGGGGCAAAGCTGCACTGGGGGCAAAGCTGCACTGGGGGCAAAGCTGCACTGGGGGCAAAGCTGCACTGGGGACAAGGCTGCACTGGGGACAAGGCTGCACTGGGGACAAGGCTGCACTGGGGCAAAGCTGCACTGGGGACAAGGCTGCACTGGGGACAAGGCTGCACTGGGGACAAGGCTGCACTGGGGCAAAGCTGCACTGGGGACAAGGCTGCACTGGGGACAAGGCTGCACTGGGGACAAGGCTGCACTGGGGACAAGGCTGCACTGGGGCAAAGCTGCACTGGGGACAAGGCTGCACTGGGGCAAAGCTGCACTGGGGCAAAGCTGCACTGGGGACAAGGCTGCACTGGGGCAAAGCTGCACTGGGGACAAGGCTGCACTGGGGACAAGGCTGCACTGACAAGGCTGCACTGACAAGGCTGCACTGGGGCAAAGCTGCACTGACAAGGCTGCACTGGACACTGGGGAAAGGCTGCAGATGAACACTGATGAGGCTGCATTGATGGGCATTTAAATGTAAGTTTTTTTTCCTTAAACTTCCCTCCTAAAAGTTTTTCCTTAAAACTCTCTCCTAAACTTGGGGTGCGTGTTATATGCCGGCGCGTGTTATACGCCGATAAATACGGTATATTGTTAAGTGACTACATGAGGTGAATATGGGCCAGAGACCATGCTGGGGAGGTTAGTGAAGGACAATCTGTATGAAGGACCTAAAAAATTAATTACATAAAAATCCAGCATGCATGAGGACAAAGGGGACATTCACAGCATATTCCAATCATGGTAATTAGGGAATGAGGAAAGAAATACAATATATTATCAAACATTATATACAATAAAATGTGATATTAAAGGATAAAAATCTTACCTTCATATACTCCTTCTGCAGGACTTGGATGATGGCAGAACAGGTCTCTGGGATAATGATCCCCAGAGCCTGGGGTGAGATGCCTGTCGAGAACTTGAGGTCCTGCAGGCTTCTCCCTGTCGCCAAGTACCGCAGGGTAGCGACCAGCCTCTGCTCCGGAGTGATGGCTTGCCTCATGCAGGTATCCTGCCTGCTAATATAAGGGGTCAGCGAAGCCAACAGACGGTGAAACACGGGGTCCGTCATCCTGAGAAAGTTCCTGAAATCATCAGGATTATTCTCACGGATCTCACAGAGCAAAGGCATATGAGAGAACTGGTCACGCTTAAGCAACCAATTCTTGGTCCATGAACTCCTCCCCACCCTGTTCATGGACTGGACTTGTGTCAAGGTCAGGACCCCAACACCAAGCCCCCGCACAGCACAAACTCTACGTGGAGTACGCATACGCAACATGGCTAGAAAACGGTCGGCTGCTCAGAACGAAGTAACAGAACGCACTGAAGAACAGCAAGGCCTGTGAAGAGCGACCTGAAAAACAGTAACGAATGAACAAGAATACAATGACTACTTAAAGTCACGCGGAACTTGCTTGCACGCACTGAAGAGCAGATACAAACCCACAAGCACAAACTGAACGGCAGAAAACGATCTGAAAACCACGAGTCTGAAAAAGCGCGAATCGTCTCTCACCAAACTTTTACTAACACAAGATTAGCAAAAGGAGCCCAAAGGGTGCCGCGCTTTATTCTGAACTGGCCTTTTCTAGTCTCGTCGTACGTGCTTGACGTCACTGCGTTGTTGGCGATCGGAAATTCTGACAATTTTGTGCGACCGTGTGTACGCAAAACAAGTTGGAGCCAACATCCGTCGGAAAAAATCCTAGGATTTTGTTGTCGGAATGTCCGAACAAAGACCGACCGTGTGTACGGGGCATTACTCTTGGTGAGCACAGGAATGGGCCCTGCTGTGAAATACTATATCAAAAATTGTAATTACACGCCCCTGTTAAACAGGGGCAGAAAAATTGGGCCTTGGGTGGTGGTGCCACAACACCGTAAGCCCTCATAGTTACTCTTGGTGGGTGCAGAAACGGGCCCTGCTGTGAAATATATCAAAAATTTTAATTACATGCCCCTGTTAAACAGGGGCAGAAAAACTGGGCCTTGGGTGGTGGTGCCACAACAATGTAACCCCTCACAGTTACTCTTGTTGGGCGCAGGAACGGGCCCTGCTGTAAAATATTAGATCAAAAATTGTAATTACATGCCCCTGTTAAACAGGGGCAGAAAAATTGGGCCTCAGGCAGTGGTGGTGGTGCCCTAAACCAAAAATATTGTTGGAAGCTAGCATCATAAAGATTGAGGAGGAATAGGATAGTCACTCAGCATAGGCAGTCTTCAAGGGATCCCACATCCATAGAGAAATCAATCAGTTACATCAGCATCAGGTGCTTGATAGCTGCTGCTGATCCAAGACTGATTCATTTTTATGAACTTGAGCCTATCAACGGAGTCTGTGGACAGGTGCAGTCTATGATCCGTTACACACCCTCCAGCAGCACTGAATGTGTTTTCAGAAAGAACGCTGGATGCAGGACAGGCCAGTAGCTCAATTGCATATTGAACAAGTTCTGCCAGTGGTCCATCCTCAATACCCAGTAACCCAGTGGATGGTCTGTTGGAAAGGTCTCCAAGTCTGCTCTTGCCCCTAGATATTCCTGCACCATGTAATGCAGACACTGGCGATGGTTGCTTAAACCGATCAGACCTTGGCGCCGAGGACTGAAAAATTGTCTAAATGCATCATTCAGCCGGCCACCTTCTCCACCGCTCTTCCTCTGACTGAACAAAGCCTCAGCAACAGGTTGTCCAGCACCAGGGAATGTAATCTCCCAGGGTCTGGAAATGGGTTGCACAAACCTTTCTTCAAGGCCTCCTGACGATGTTTCATCCTCTGCTCCCTCTGTGAGGGCAGGATGAGTTCTGCAACCTTACCCTTGTAACGTGGATCAAGATGGGTTGCCAGCCAGTAATGATCCATCTTCTTGATACTACAGATCCTAGGGTCCTTTCACAGGCTTTGCAGAATCAGGGAGGCCATGCAGCGTAAGTTTGCAGAGGCATTCGATTCTGAGTCCTCTGGGTCACTAAGGATCACATGATCCGTAACAACCTCCTCCCTGCCACGTACAACTCCGTGGGTTTCTGGGGACTGAAAACCATCCCTTGAAGACTGCTGCTGAGTGTTATCCTCCACGTCCATTCTGACACAATCCTCCTCCTCCTCTTCTTCCTGTGTGTTTGGCAGGCCGCAGGAATACTATCTGGATAAAGGGGGCCTTGAGAGGTAAGGAAGTCCTCCTCTTCCTCCTGCTGTTCTGCCTCAAGTGCCCTATCTATTGTTCCACAAAGCATGTGCTCCAACAGGAAGACAAGAGGGACAGTATCACTGATTGAATGCATTGTCACTGCTCACCATCCTCGTGGCCTTCTCAAATGGTGAGAGGACAGTGCATGCATGCATATTTGATCAGTAGCCACTAGCGTGGCAAAAAGAAGCCAAGCTCCCCGGACCCTGTCCTGGTGCCATACTCACACAGGTACTCATTGATGGCCCTCTACTGCATGTGCAGCCGCTGCAGCATTGCCAACGTTGAGTTCCACCTGGTGGGCATGTCACAAATGAGGCGGTTGGTGGGCAGTTTGCATTCCCTTTAAATGTCAGCCAGCCGAGCACTGGCATTGTATGACCGGCAGAAATGAACAGACTTTTCTGTGTCAGGAGATCCTGTAAGCCTGGGTACCTGCTCAAGAAGCGCTGCACCACCAAATTCAGGATGTGTGCCAAACATGGGACATGGGTCAAGTGTCCCTGTCGGAGGGCAGAGAGAAGGTTGGTGCCATTGTCGCATACAACCATTCCTGGCTGAAGATGGCATGGCGTCAACCACCTCTGAGCCTGCCCCTGCAGAGCTGACAGAATCTCTGCCCCAGTGTGGTTCCTGTCCCCTAAGCAGACCAACTCAAGCACCGCACGGCATCTTTTTGCGTAGGCCACCTGCAGAGGATGCACCATGTCCATGACCAGCACTGTTGACTATAGACACAGAGGCTTCTTGCCCTCTTTTAGTGGCCTGTGAGCATCTGCCTCTCCTTGGTGGCCTTCCAGACATTATGTATATTTTGTTTTGCAACACCACACTACACTGTATTGTGTACTGCACCAGAAAAGTAGTAGCAACTGCACTAAGGCTGCACTGTATTGTGTACTGTGTACACCACCAGAAAAGTAATAGCAACTGCACTATGGCTGCACTGTATTGTGTACACCACCAGAAAGGTAATGGCAACTGTACTATGGCTGCACTGTATTGTGTACTGTGTACACCACCAGAAAAGTAGTAGCAACTGCACTACGGCTGCACTGTATTGTGTACTGTGTACACCACCAGAAAAGTAGTAGCAACTGCACTATGGCTGCACTGTATTGTGTACTGTGTACACCACCAGAAAAGTAGTAGCAACTGTTCTACGGCTGCACTGTATTGTGTACTGTGTACACCACCATAAAAGTAGTAGCAACTGCACTACGGCTGCCTTTATTGTGTACACCACCAGAAAGGTAGTAGCAACTGCACTTCGGCTGCACTGTATTGTGTATTGTATACATCACCAGAAAGGTAGTAGCAACTGTACTACGGCTGCACTGTATTATGTACTGTGTACACCACCAGAAAAGTAGTAGCAACTGCACTACGGCTGCACTGTATTGTGTACTGTGTACACCACCAGAAAAGTAGTAGCAACTGCACTATGGCTGCACTGTATTGTGTACTGTGTACACCACCAGAAAAGTAGTAGCAACTGTTCTACGGCTGCACTGTATTGTGTACTGTGTACACCACCATAAAAGTAGTAGCAACTGCACTACGGCTGCCTTTATTGTGTACACCACCAGAAAGGTAGTAGCAACTGCACTTCGGCTGCACTGTATTGTGTATTGTATACATCACCAGAAAGGTAGTAGCAACTGTACTACGGCTGCACTGTATTATGTACTGTGTACACCACCAGAAAAGTAGTAGCAACTGCACTACGGCTGCACTGTATTGTGTACTGTGTACACCACCAGAAAAGTAGTAGCAACTGTACTACGACTGCACTGTATTGTGTACTGTGTACACCACCAGAACAGTAGTAGCAACTGTACTATGGCTGAACTGTATTGTGTACTGTGTACACCACCAGAACAGTAGTAGCAACTGTACTATGGCTGAACTGTATTGTGTACTGTGTACACCACCAGAAAAGTAGTAGCAACTGTACTACGACTGCACTGTATTGTGTACTGTGTACACCACCAGAACAGTAGTAGCAACTGTACTATGGCTGAACTGTATTGTGTACTGTGTACACCACCAGAAAAGTAGTAGCAACTGCACTACGGCTGCACTGTATTGTGTACTGTGTACACCACAAGAACAGTAGTAGCAACTGTACTACGGCTGCACTGTATTGTGTACTGTGTACACCACCAGAAAGGTAGCAGCAACTGCATTACGGCTGCACTGCATTGTGTATTGTGTAAACCACCAGAAAGGTAGTAGCAACTGTACTATGGCTGCACTGTATTGTGTACTGTGTACACCACCAGAAAAGTAGTAGCAACTGCACTACGGCTGCACTGTATTGTGTACTGTGTACACCACCAGAACAGTAGTAGCAACTGTACTACGGCTGCACTGTACTGTGTGCTGTGTACACCACCAGAAAAGTAGTAGCAACTGCACTACGGCTGCACTGTATTGTGTACACCACCAGAAAGGTAGTAGCAATTGTACTACAGCTGCACTGTATTGTGTACACCACCAGAAAGGTAGTAGCAACTGCACTACGGCTGCACTGTATTGTGTACACCACCAGAAAGGTAGTAGCAACTGTACTATGGCTGCACACTGTATTGTGTACTGTGTACACCACCAGAAGTGTAGTAGAAACAGTACACCACGGAATGCACTGTAGATATAGGCTACACTGGATGCAAAGTATATATATATATATATATATATATATATATATATATATATATATATATATATATATATATATATATATATATATATATATATATATATATATATTAATGTACACACAGCACCCCATATTGACAGAAAAACACAGAATTGTTGACATTTTTGCGGATTTATTAAAAAAGAACTGAAATATCACATGGTCCTAAGTATTCAGACCCTTTGCTGTAACACTCATATATTTAACCCAGGTGCTGTCCATTTCTTCTGATCATCCTTGAGATGGTTCTACACCTTCATTTGAGTCCAGCTGTGTTTGATTATACTGATTGGACTTGATTAGGAAAGCCACACACCTGTCTATATAAGACCTTACAGCTCACAGTGCATTTCAGAGCAAATGAGAATCATGAGGTCAAAGGAACTGCCTGAAGAGCTCAGAGACAGAATTGTGGCAAGGCACAGATCTGGCGAAGGTTACAAAAAAATTTCTGGTGCACTTAAGGTTCCTAAGAGCACAGTGGCCTCCATAATCCTTAAATGGAAGACGTTTGGGAAAACCAGAACCCTTCCTAGAGCTGGCCGTCCGGCCAAACTGAGCTATCGGGGGAGAAGAGCCTTGATGAGAGAGGTAAAGAAGAACCCAAAGATCACTGTGGCTGAGCTCCAGAGATGCAGTAGGGAGATGGGAGAAAGTTGTAGAAAGTCAACCATCACTGCAGCCCTCCACCAGTCGGGGCTTTATGGCAGAGTGGACCAACAGAAGCCTCTGATCAGTGCAAGACACATGAAAGCCCGCATGGAGTTTGCTAAAAAACACCTGAAGGACTCCAAGATGGTGAGAAATAAGATTCTTTGGTCTGATGAGACCAAGATAGAACTTTTTGGCCTTAATTCTAAGCAGTATGTGTGGAGAAAATCAGGCACTGCTCATCACCTGTCCAATACAGTCCCAACAGTGAAGCATGGTGGTGGCAGCATCATGCTGTGGGGGTGTTTTTCAGCTGCAGGGACAGGACGACTGGTTGCAATTGAGGGAAATATGAATGCGGCCAAGTACAGGGATATCCTGGACGAAAACCTTCTCCAGAGTGCTCAGGACCTCAGACCGGGCCGAAGGTTTACCTTCCAGCAAGACAATGACCCTAAGCACACAGCTAAAATAACGAGTGGCTTCACAACAACTCCATGACTGTTCTTGAATGGCCCAGCCAGAGCCCTGACTTAAACCCAATTGAGCACCCAATAGAGACCTAAAAATGGCTGTCCACCAACGTTTACCATCCAACCTGACAGAAATGGAGAGAATCTGCAAGGAGGAATGGCAGAGGATCCCCAAATCCAGCTGTGAAAAACTTGTTGCATCTTTCCCAAAAAGACTCATGGCTGTATTAGTTTAAAAGGGTGCTTCTACTAAATACTGAGCAAAGGGTCTGAATACTTAGGACCATGTGATATTTCAGTTTTTCTTTTTTAATAAATCTGCAAAAATGTCAGCAATTCTGTGTTTTTCTGTCAATACGGGGTGCTGTGTGTACATTAATGAGGAAAAAAATGAACTTAAATGATTTTAGCAAATGGCTGCAATATAACAAAGAGTGAAAAATTTAAGGGGGTCTGAATACTTTCCGTCCCCACTGTATATGTATATATATCAAATACACTGCCACTAACTGAATAATCTGCCTGCTTAATCTAAATCAAGCTATCTCTCCATCCACATCAACAACACTACACAGGGCCGCCGTGCAGACAGCCTTATTTAGTGTGGGGTGTGGACTTAGTCCCCCTGAGCGATGATTGGCCAAGGACACCCTGCCTTTGGCCAATTTTGGCTCTCTTAACAGAGGGCGCTGGGATTGGCCAAAGCATGCAGGTCAGTTGCATGCTTTGGCAAATCATCTTACAGCAATGCACTGCGATCTCGCAGTGCATTATGGGGTGTTCCGCGGGCGCTCGAATTACCCACAAATGCCCCATAATGTTTGTTCTTCGGCAAACGGGCGAACACCCGATGTTCGAGTCGAGCTTATGTTCGACCCGAACATTGAACTTAACCCTAATGACAAGTACGCAAACACACAAATATAGCTTAAACTGGATGAACCAGTGTCTTTATTCAACCTTACCAACTATGTAACAATTGATATTGGGTGAAAAAAACATTGATAAATAGACCTATTAGTTATGGGCTGGTATGCAATTGCAATTTAAACAAAGGAATGAGCAAATTGTCAAGTCTAGATTTACATTTTTGAGAAATGTGTGGGCTCAGTTCAAATTAAAAAAGAAAAATAGTTTACAAAATTGTAATTTAAAAAATGTACACCAACAATTTTTGCTTTAAATATTCGGATTATTCCACGGCTCTGTGCAATAATCATGAATTACACTAGATGGAGACAAAGCACCAGTTTATGGAAGAAAGAAAACCAGTCATAAAAAAATTGAGAATATTGCACTCCTATGCGAGTTCCAAATAACCTTTAAGACTTGTTCACACTAGACAGTCATTCTGAATGCACATCCGCTGGTGTGCCCTGGCAGGAACAGTGCTAATGTGCCAAAGGGGTCGATTGAGCACTGACCACCAATGTAAGCGAGTACACTGAGTACTAAGTACAAAAGGCACTGACCACCATGTTAAGGAGTACATTAAACACTGACCACCAATGTAAGAGGGTACAATAAACACTGACCACCAATGTAAGAGGGTACATTAAACACTGACCACCAATGTAAGAGGGTACATTAAACACTGACCACCAATGTAAGAGGGTACATTGAACACTGACCACCAATGTAAGCGAGCACACTGAGTACTGAGTGCAAAAGGTACTGACCACCATGTTAAGGAGTACATTGAACACTGACCACCAATGTAAGAGGGTACATTGAACACTGACCACCATGTTAAGGAGTACATTGAACACTGACCACCAATGTAAGAGGGTACATTGAACACTGACCACCAATGCTAGCGAGCGCACTAAACACTGACCACCAAAGGGTGCATGCCAAGCACTGACTGCCAGGATATGTGAGCACACCAAGCACTGACCACTACACTACTCTCTATGTTATACAATGAAGGGGGCACACTGACTACACAATCCTGACTGCTGAACTCTTAGGCCTCTTTCACACGAGGGATCCGTATGTCCGTTTTTCACCCTTCCGTTTTCGGATGAAAAACGGACATACATGTATCCCTATGGAGCGTCGGATGTCAGCGGTGACATGTCCGCTGACATCCGACCCGCTCCGATCCGAAAAGTGCAACGGAGGAAAAACCTACTTTTCCATCCGTTTTCGGATCGGATGACGACGGACACTACGGACCGTCATCATCCGATCCCCCCATAGGGGAGAGCGGCGCTCTGACAGGTCCGTCGCTGCACAGTGTGCAGCGATGCACCTGTCATCTTCCTGCTCAGCGGGGATCGCAAGCGGATGTTCACGGGGCGGATCATGACTGATCCGCCCCGTGTGAAAGAGCCCTAACACAGTCCTGACCATTACATTATATACATTATGTTGTACAATACATAGTCCTGATCACTCATTGGCCTCTATATTCTGTACACTAGGTAGTCCTGATCACTGCGTTCTTTACACTATGTTGTACATTATACATTTTTGACAACTGCACTTTTTGTGCTTTGTTGTACATTACATAGTCCTGACTGCTGCACTTTTTTACACTATTTGCTCATTACATAGACTTGACCACTGCACTCTATACACTACAATGTGCATCATAGTTTTGACTATTGCACTCTTTATGCTACACTGTGCAATAATACACTCACCGGCCACTTTAATAGGTACACCTTGCTAGTACCGGGTTGGACCTCCTTTTGCCTTCACTACTGCCTTAATTTTTCGTGGGATAGATTCAACAAGGTGTTGGAAACATTCCTCAGAGATTTTGGTCCATAATGGCATAATAGCATTATGCAGTCACTGCAGATTTTTCAGCTGCACATCCATGATGCAAATCTCCCGTTCCACCACATCCCAAAGGTGCTCTATTGGATTGAGATCTGGTGACTGTGGAGGCCATTGTTCAAGAATCCAGTGGTGAGATGATTTGAGCTTTATGACATGGTACATTATCCTGCTGGAACTAACTATCAGAAGATGGGGACACTGTAGTCATAAAGGGATGGAAATGGTCAGCAACAATACTCCGTTAGACCATGGCATATAAATGATGCTCAATTGGTACTAAGGGGCCCAAAGTGCACCATGTAAATATACCCCACACCATTACACCACTGCAAGCTTGAACCATTGATATAAGGTAGGATGGATCCATGCTTTCATGTTGTTTACGCCAAATTCTTGCCCTACCATCTGATTGTCACAGCTGAAATTGAGACTCATCAGACCAGGCAACGTTTTTCCAATCTTCTATTGTCCAATTTTGGTGAGCCTGTGCGAATTGTAGCCTCAGTTTCCTGTTCTTAGCTGACAGGAGTGGCACCCGGTGTGGTCTTCTGCTGCTGTAGCCCATCTGCTTCAAGGTTCAATGTGTTGCGTGTTCAGAAATGGTATTCTGCATACCTTGGTTGTAACGAGTGGTTATATGAGTTGTGGTTATATGAGTTATTGTTGTTTTTCTATCATCTTGCCCATTCTCCTCTGACCTTTGACATCATCAAGGCATTTTTGTCCACACAACTGCCACTCGCTGGATATTTTCTCTTTTTCAAAACCATTCTCTGAAAACCCTAGAGATAGTTGTGCGTGAAAATCCCAGAAGATCAGCAATTTTTGAAATACTCAGACCAGCCCATCTGGCACCAACAACCAGTCAAAGTCACTTAAATCCCCTTTCTACTTTCTCTCTTCTTTGAACTTCAGCAAGTCGCCTTCACCACGTCTAGATGCCTAAATGCAATAAGTTGCGGCCATGTGATTGGCTGATTAGCAATTTGTGTTACCAACCAATTGAACTGGTTGAACATTAGATATGGCGCCGTGTGAAAGGGTCTGCATCTGTCCTCTCAAGGATCTGATAAGGAGGTTCTGGCATCAGCTAACAGTTTGTGTATTATATAAACTGAAGGAGGAGGGAGGGGGAAAGTCACTGCTGCTATGTCTTTTGTGATAAAATGGCATTGGAGACTTTGAACCTGAACAAAATGGCTGCCACACACACAGCTTTTTGTGTGCCCAGTACATATGACCATTACAAACAGAAGAGGAGAAGCTGCAAAGCATGCAGGAAATCCAGGAAGTTGTGGAAAGAGATGGCCAGCAGACAGGCAGAACTCACAACATGAAAGAAGTTTCATGTAAGCTCATATTGGATTATCAAAAATAAATATTGTTTGTATGGTTTTTACAATGCTGATGTTATAAAACCAAGGTGCATGCCATGACCATAGATTGCTTTCACTGAAAGCATTAAAGCAGTATTCAACCCAAAACCAAAAATGTAATATCTTGCAGCTTACCGATCATTAGATGTGGTGGCTGCATTCGTTTTCCTTCATATGCCGCGTACACACGAGCGGAATGCCCGACAGAAAAAGTCAGACGGAAGCTTTTCATCGTATATTCCAATCGTGTGTATGCCTCGTCAGACCTTTTTTTTAGAAAATTCTGACGGACCTAGAAATAGAACATGTTCTAAATATTTCCGACAGAACCAATTCCTATCAGGAAAACCGCTCGTCTGTATGCTGTTCCGACGTACCAAAAACGATGCATGCTCTGAAGCAAGTACGAGACGGAAGCTATTGGCTACTGGCTATTGAACTTCCTTTTTCTAGTCCCGTCGTACGTGTTATACGTCACCGCTTTCTGGACGGTCGGACTTTGGTTTGACCGTGTGTAGGCAAGACCGCTTGAATGGAGTTCCGTCGGAGAAACCTTCTGAGTTTATTCCGACGGCAAAACCGGTCGTGTGTACAGGGTATTAGGTTTTTTTCCTACTGATTGTATCAGGGACAAGGGCTTTTGAGAGGAGTACCGGGGCAGAGTGCTTTGACATTTTCAGCAAGCTCCTCAGTGGACCCTCCAACCAGCCATGATCTGCCTGAACTGCCTAGAGAGGTATTGGTTTAAATAAGATATGTAATGAAAATGGAAGGATTATATTTAAAAATAAATAATGATATTTGAAGCGCTTCACAATGTGCATGAAAATGAATATATAAGAATAAATATAAATACTCAAATAAATCCAGCGGTGAGTAAAAATTCCTAAAAAATCCAGCAATCAAAATAGTGTAAAATTATAAAAAAATTAGTGACACCAAATGTGTAAAAAAATTCACATAAAAAATCCACATAAAAATAAATATATAGGGATGTATTCAGAAGGTTCAATTATACAGGTGTAGAATCCTGATTGGTATAGAGCTTTTGATCACTAGCAAAGCTGTTTAAAAACACTTGCTTAATTAAGGTGCTCATTGACCTTTATAGTAACAATGTGTTTTTTGCTTCTGTTCACAACCAATGTGAGAATCATAAACAGGTTTCATTAGACAGGCAGATAAGAGAAAAAAACAATCATTGTGCAATAGTTAGGATACCAAGGTACACAGGCAAACTTCAATCCACTCACGTGTGCCTTATAATGATAAGGCATATGCAGGTTTTACTATAGCATTAGCATTATCATTATAAGGCACACGTGAGTGGATTGAAGTTTACCTGTGTACCTTGGTATCCTAACTATTGCACAATGATTGTTTTTTTCTCTTATCTGCCTGTCTAATGAAACCTGTTTATGATTCTCACATTGGTTGTGAACAGAAGCAAAAAACACATTGTTACTATAAAGGTCAATGAGCACCTTAATTAAGCAAGTGTTTCCTGTGTACAGCTTGTAACTGAGACCAGATGATATACATAAACCATTAGATTGTGTGCAAAGTCTTAAAATTTAACTCATCCACGAAATCCACAGATTGCCACATTTACAATACATTTTTATTGTACACTACGTATTTTGCAGTCTTGGAATAATGGATAACTCAAGGTCTGGAATCCAAATTATTCTCTTGAATACCTGTAAACCTAGGATAAGGAACCAATATTGGTCCCCACCAACATTGTTTATTTCACCACCATCAGCCGTTAGTCTGAAACCTAAAGTACTTGATGCTTCTAACTATAAAATCAAACTTTAATATCACAAACCAAGATGAGTACATTTTTTAAACGTTTGATGAGTTGTGGTTCACCTGAACGTCCTAAAAAGTTGAAAACCTTTGAGATTGGAATGTCCAAACTGGAAGCCCTATTTAAGTCTCAATAATTTCCAGTCCCCAAACGGTATGGCAGCACTGCATGATGAGATGATAGGGCTAAAATATGTGTAGCACCCTCTAGCTAGGTGCTAGTGTACATAGTTGTTAATGTAGGTACCTTTTAGCGTGGCTGAGAGCCAGGCTGGGTTAAATCTGGGGCAGGGTTGAGTGACTCAGGGAGGCTGGATGACTCAGCAAGCGATACCTCTGGTACATCCCCCCTTTGGAACCTTTGGAGATGCTTCCAGAAGAATGGGAGGGAGGTAAGGAGGAGCTGCTTGGAGCATTGATGAGGGCCCCAGCCAATCCACAACAAAATGGGCTGGCAAAGGTGCAGGTCACCTCAAAAAATACTTATGGGTCATACCAGCAGGGGTAGTCAGGTGGAAGATAGAGATGCAGTGCTGAGAAGGCTGTCAGTGGCTCTTTAGGATGCCCCCTAGTCTGGGGGGGTGACCTCGGGCCTGGGGCTCTGGTGCTGGAGGGACCCTGTACAACACACAGAGGAATCCTCAGGTGTGAGGATAGCAGGAGCAGGTCAGCATTTCCAGGAGATCTCCTGAAGAGTAATCCGGGTGGGTTGGTGAGTGTTTTAGTCTGGTTGGACTGTGGAGAAGTAGCCAGGAGGGCTAGTGAGAGGGGCAGCTGCAGCCAGGCGGGCTGGCAGTGCCTGAAGAAGTGGTGCTGGGATCAGTAGCCACAGAGATGTAAGCTGGACCCAGGATTTTGCTACAAAACCAAAGGGCCCAGGGTCCCTGCCTGTAAAGGGCTTTTGCTTTGATCCGGCTGAGTGTTTTGCCAGATACACTAACCGTGTCCCAGCTGAGTCTGTCATTGCAAGCAAGTGCTGGAGGAAGAAGGAGTGTACATAGAGACTTTATATAGGTGTGTATATAGGAAAAGTTGCCCCTGAAGAGTTTTCTGAAGTCTCATGGGCATCATTTTCCCAATCCCTATCCAAGCTCTAATCCCTCAAATAAAAAAATTTAAAAAAAAGCACTGGACTGTTTTCTGACTGTCAACATGCAGTGTGCCTGACTGTCCAGGGTGTGGGATCCCTTTTGACCTGCGGCTCCTTAGGGGGTGTACTACATATGGAAAAGGTAAGATGCTGTCTGGAGAAATCATAAAAATCAACCGCAGCTACTGATATCCCTAAAAAATTGTACCTGGGATAAAAGGGTGAGACCTGATGGTACTGGCAGTCAAGCTATGGGTGTTCAGGCAACAGCAGAAGCAGGTATAAGACAGAACCACCAAATATAACAGTGACATTTGTGTTGGACTTGGGGCATGCAGATTCATGAAATTCAGTCTAACTATTTCAATTTTCAGATCAAATCTAATGACAAATCACAGGGCCATTTTTTATAAACATCAATAACCTAATCACGCATTATGCATATAACCCAATACTGAAAAAATCATAAATTGGTCCTTGTTATCTGTAAAACATTGTAAATCAAAATTATTTTTTTTGTAATCACATGTAATTAAATGTTTAAGACCCCTTCCACACTGAAGCGCTGCTAAAACAGCTGCTAAAGCGCCGGTCATTTTTGTGGTGCTTTTGTGGCGTTTTTCAGGCGTTAGCGGGGTTCTTTTTTTAAGGTCACGTGACAACATGACCTTAAAAAACTGCAAAAAAGGCAGGGGCGCTCCAAACCCGCCCCAAAGACGCTGCTTGCAGGACTTTTTCTACTGCCCCGCAAGCGCACCGCCCCACTGTGAAAGCACCCATTCAAATGAATTGGAGGCAGTTTTCAGGCGCTATTTTTAGCGCTAAAACGCCTGAAAACTGCCTCAGTGTGAAAGGGGTCTAATGTTTTTCATGATTCCGGAGGCACTTCATTATCATCCACATAGAATTATTTCCAGCACCCAAAAATAAATTAAACAGCAAATTATGTTGTGTTTTAAATGCAGTACTATGCTTGAAACCAAAGCCTGCAATTCACCTGTTTATATTCCCACAACCTCATTTTAAGGGGAACTTAAAAATAAAGGGAACAGACTGAGGTAATTTGGAAAATATTTCTTATAGTAAAGTGCTACAATTATATCATTAAGTTGGGAAATGCTGGACTAGACCATATTCAAACATCAGCTGCTCCGAGAACTTATTTTTAAGTCTGCAATTCTATCACTAGGACACGTTGCTTGTGTG
The DNA here is from genome assembly GCA_037952835.1 of Lithobates septentrionalis. NCBI lineage: Eukaryota > Metazoa > Chordata > Amphibia > Anura > Ranidae > Lithobates > Lithobates septentrionalis. Next base: position 4,347,026 of record JBBDGP010000257.1, read on the forward strand.
TGGCTTTTCCATGTAGTTATCCTCACCTGGAGCACAGACACACGTTGGGCAAGCCAAATTAAAACTAGACATAATATCATCCATCCACCATTTGTCTGCATCATCCATCTCAGCCACTCCAGGATGCAGCTGCCTCCGCACAGACAAATTTATACAAGGTCACCAGAGTCCGATAACATGTTCTTCCCCCGTCGATATACATTATTTATGTCTTCTTCAGGAAAGTAGCCAAATCTCTTATTAAGTGTTCTTGCATAGCAAGACCACTTATTGTTATCTCACATATATATTATTAGTGGGAATGCTTTAGCAGTCCCACTATTGTTATTAGTGGGAATGCTTTAGCAGTCCCACTATTGTTATTCGATTTTATTTATTAGTGGGAATGCTTTAGCAGTCCCACTATTGTTATTCGTTTTTTTATTTATTAGTGGGAATGCTTTAGCAGTCCCACTATTGTTATTAGTGGGAATGCTTTAGCAGTCCCACTATTGTTATTCGATTTTATTTATTTTTAATTTTATTCCGTACGTTTTTCGGTAATGCGTAACTTCTGCATACTTTCAGCTATTAAAACCATTCAACTATCAAAATGTTCGTCTCTTTTAGCTGAGGTGTGCTCTTTTTCAACTTTTTTTCTACCATTTATACTTTTTAAAATATTAAGCTTTTTATCACTTTTTTTTAACATTGAAGTCAATGGGAGCATGCTTGAAATCCTTAAATTTTTCTTCCGCTCCCAAAAGTTTCAGCTCCTTCATACTTTCACCTAGAGACACCAAACAAACTTTAAAATGTTCACAAAATATTCAGCTATCTGGCTATAGCTTTTCAGTTTGATATCTTTTACAGTTTTTGAGAAAAAGCTTTTTGTTTAGAGGTCATTTCAGGAAATTTTAGCCATTAATCAGAGTGCACTGTGTGTGTTTTGTTGCCATGGTTACCAAAGCTTCTGTTATACACAGAGGGGGGGGGAGGTGGCTGGAGCATCTCAGCTTTAATTACAGAGCCCGGGGGGAGGGGACAGACACACCATGTACTGATTATAATAGAGGAATATGATGGGGCAGTTTTGATGGTGGCAATTCTGATGGGGCAGTTTTGATGGCGGTCATTTTAGCAATTTAGCTATTCAGCAATTATTTTTGAAAAAAATATATATTTTTGAAAAAAAAAATATATTTCTGAAAAAAAAAATATATTTCTGAAAAAAAAAAATTATTTTTGAAAAAAAAAAAAATCATTTTTGAAAAAAAAAAATTATTTTTGAAAAAAAAAAAAAATTATTTTTGAAAAAAAAAAATTATTTTTGAAAAAAAAAAAATTATTTTTGAAAAAAAAAAAAATATTTTTGAAAAAAAAAATTATTTTTGAAAAAAAAAAATATTTAAAAAAAAAAAATTTTGAAAAAAAAATTTTTGAAAAAAAAAATAATTTTTGAAAAAAAAATTATTTTTGAAAAAAAAAAATATTTTTGAAAAAAAAAAAATATTTTTGAAAAAAAAAAATATTTTTCGATGGGGCAGTTTTGATGGTGGCAATATGATGGTGCAGTTTTGATGGGGCAATTCTGATGGGGCAGTTTTGATGGTGGCAATATGATGGGACAGTTTTGATGGCAATATGATGGGGGCAATTTTGCTGGGGGCCGTTTTAGCAATTCAGCATTCCCACGCATTTTCCCCAGGAAATGCATTTTCTAGTTATTTTTAATAATTTTAATTTTATTCCGTACGTTTTTCGGTAATGCGTAACTTCTGCATACTTTCAGCTATTAAAACCATTCAACTATCAAAATGTTCGTCTTTTAGCTGAGGTGTGCTCTTTTTCAACTTTTTTTCTACCATTTATACTTTTTAAAATATTAAGCTTTTTATCACTTTTTTTTAACATTGAAGTCAATGGGAGCATGCTTGAAATCCTTACATTTTTCTTCCGCTCCCAAAAGTTTCAGCTCCTTCATACTTTCACCTAGAGACACCAAACAAACTTTAAAATGTTCACAAAATATTCAGCTATCTGGCTATATCTTTTCAGTTTGATATCTTTTACAGTTTTTGAGAAAAAGCTTTTTGTTTAGAGGTCATTTCAGGAAATTTTAGCCATTAATCAGAGTGTACTATGTGTGTTTTGTTGCCATGGTTACCAAAGCTTCTGTTATACACAGGGGGGGGAGGTGGCTGGAGCATCTCAGCTTTAATTACAGAGCCCGGGGGGAGGGGACAGACACACCATGTACTGATTATAATAGAGGAATATGATGGGGCAGTTTTGATGGTGGCAATTCTGATGGGGCAGTTTTGATGGCGGTCATTTTAGCAATTTAGCTATTCAGCAATTATTTTTGAAAAAAAAAATATATTTTTGAAAAAAAAAAAATTATTTTTGAAAAAAAAAAAAAATTATTTTTGAAAAAAAAAAAATATTTTTGAAAAAAAAATATTTTTAAAAAAAAAATATTTTTGAAAAAAAAAAATATTTTTGAAAAAAAAATTATTTTTGAAAAAAAAAAAATTATTTTTGAAAAAAAAATATTTTTGAAAAAAAAAATTATTTTTGAAAAAAAAAAATCATTTTTGAAAAAAAAAATTTTTGAAAAAAAAAAATTTTTTTGAAAAAAAAATTTTTTTTGAAAAAAAAAATTTTTTTTGAAAAAAAAAATATTTTTGAAAAAAAAAATAATTTTTGAAAAAAAAATTATTTTTGAAAAAAAAAAAATATTTTTGAAAAAAAAAAAAATATTTTTGAAAAAAAAAAATATTTTTGAAAAAAAAAATATTTTTTGATGGGGCAGTTTTGATGGTGGCAATATGATGGTGCAGTTTTGATGGGGCAATTCTGATGGGGCAGTTTTGATGGTGGCAATATGATGGGACAGTTTTGATGGCAATATGATGGGGGCAATTTTGCTGGGGGCCGTTTTAGCAATTCAGCATTCCCACGCATTTTCCCCAGGAAATGCATTTTCTAGTTTTTAATAATTTTAATTTTATTCCGTACGTTTTTCGGTAATGCGTAACTTCTGCATACTTTCAGCTATTAAAACCATTCAACTATCAAAATGTTCGTCTCTCTTAGCTGAGGTGTGCTCTTTTTCAACTTTTTTTCTACCATTTATACTTTTTAAAATATTAAGCTTTTTATCACTTTTTTTAACATTGAAGTCAATGGGAGCATGCTTGAAATCCTTAAATTTTTCTTCCGCTCCCAAAAGTTTCAGCTCCTTCATACTTTCACCTAGAGACACCAAACAAACTTTAAAATGTTCACAAAATATTCAGCTATCTGGCTATATCTTTTCAGTTTGATATCTTTTACAGTTTTTGAGAAAAAGCTTTTTGTTTAGAGGTCATTTCAAGAAATTTTAGCCATTAATTAGAGTGTACTGTGTGTGTTTTGTTGCCATGGTTACCAAAGCTTCTGTTATACACAGAGGGGGAGGTGGCTGGAGCATCTCAGCTCTGATTACAGAGCCCGGGGGGAGAGGACAAAAGCTGCAAAATCAGAACATGATTTCTAAACTGCCGCCACTCCCTCATTTTCAAGCCCACCTACACAAATCTTATATCAAAACGTTCAGCTATCCCTGCTGCCACTAAACATGTCCACGGCTAAGCCATAGTCCTGATAGTTTTCACAATATGACCATTTGTTTGCAACTCACACCGTCCATTGACATTCATTGAAACTACACTCTAGCCCCTTCAAATTTGAAGGGTAATTTCTAAACAGCGACCGTGCCTTCAATTTTAATATTTCAGAGACATACTATGTATCAAAATCTAGGTCTGGGTCTTGTGATTCTCACAATATAAAGATCTTCGCTGTAGGATGTATAGTTTTTAAAATACGGCCATTTGTTTAGAGGTCATTTCAGGAAATTTTAGCCATTAAATCAGAGTGTACTGTTAGTGTTTGTTTTGTTGCCATGGTTACCAAAGCTTCTGTTATACACAGGGGGGGGGGTGGCTGGAGCATCTCAGCTCTGATGACAGAGCCCGGGGGAGGGGGACAGACACACCATGTACTGATTTATAATAGAGGAATATGATGGGGCAGTTTTGATGGGGTAATTCTGATGGGGCAGTTTTGATGGTGGCAATATGATGGGGCAGTTTTGATGGTGGCAATATGATGGGGCTGTTTTGATAGGGCAATTCTGATGGGGCAGTTTTGATGGTGGCAATATGATGGTGCAGTTTTGATGAGGCAATTCTGATGGGGCAGTTTTGATGGTGGCAATATGATGGGACAGTTTTGATGGCAATATGATGGGGGCAATTTTGCTGGGGGCCGTTTTAGCAATTCAGCATTCCCACGCATTTTCCCCAGGAAATGCATTTTCTAGTTCGATTTTATTTATTAGTGGGAATGCTTTAGCAGTCCCACTATTGTTATTCGATTTTATTTATTATTTTTAGTGGGAATGCTTTAGCAGTCCCACTATTGTTATTCGTTTTTTTATTTATTAGTGGGACTGCTTTAGCAGTCCCACTATTGTTATTCGTTTTTTTATTTATTAGTGGGAATGCTTTAGCAGTCCCACTATTGTTATTCGTTTTTTTATTATTTTTCTTCTTATTCCGTACGTTTTTCGGTAATGCGTAACTTCTGCATACTTTCAGCTATTAAAACCATTCAACTATCAAAATGTTCGTCTCTTTTAGCTGAGGTGTGCTCTTTTTCAACTTTTTTTCTACCATTTATACTTTTTAAAATATTAAGCTTTTTATCACTTTTTTTTAACATTGAAGTCAATGGGAGCATGCTTGAAATCCTTAAATTTTTCTTCCGCTCCCAAAAGTTTCAGCTCCTTCATACTTTCACCTAGAGACACCAAACAAACTTTAAAATGTTCACAAAATATTCAGCTATCTGGCTATAGCTTTTCAGTTTTATATCTTTTACAGATTTTGAGAAAAAGCTTTTTGTTTAGAGGTCATTTCAAGAAATTTTAGCCATTAATCAGAGTGTACTGTGTGTGTTTTGTTGCCATGGTTACCAAAGCTTCTGTTATACACAGGGGGGGAGGTGGCTGGAGCATCTCAGCTCTGATTAGAGCCCAGGGAGGGGACAAAAGCTGAAAAATCAGAACATGATTTCTAAACTGCCGCCACTCCCTCATTTTCAAGCCCACCTACATAAATCTTATATCAAAACGTTCAGCTATCCCTGCTGCCACTAAACATGTCCATGGCTAAGCCATAGTCCTGATAGTTTTCACAATATGACCATTTGTTTGCAACTCACGCCGTCCATTGACATTCATTGAAACTACACTCTAGCCCCTTCAAATTTGAAGGGCAATTTCTAAACTGCGACCGTGCCTTCAATTTTAATATTTCAGAGACATACTATGTATCAAAATCTAGGTCTGGGTCTTGTGATTCTCACAATATAAAGATCTTCGCTGTAGGATGTATAGTTTTTAAAATACGGCCATTTGTTTAGAGGTCATTTCAGGAAATTTTAGCCATTAATCAGAGTGTACTGTTTGTTTTGTTGCCATGGTTACCAAAGCTTCTGTTATACACAGGGGGGGGGAGGTGGCTGGAGTATCTCAGCTTTGATTACAGAGCCCGGGGGAGGGGGACAGACACACCATGTACTGATTTATAATAGAGGAATATGATGGGGCAGTTTTGATGGGGTAATTCTGATGGGGCAGTTTTGATGGTGGCAATATGATGGGGCAGTTTTGATGGTGGCAATATGATGGGGCTGTTTTGATAGGGCAATTCTGATGGGGCCGTTTTGATGGTGGCAATATGATGGTGCAGTTTTGATGGGGCAATTCTGATGGGGCAGTTTTGATGGTGGCAATATGATGGGACAGTTTTGATGGCAATATGATGGGGCAATTTTGCTGGGGGCCGTTTTAGCAATTCAGCATTCCCACGCATTTTCCCCAGGAAATGCATTTTCTAGTTATTTTTCTTATTCCGTACGTTTTTCGGTAATGCGTAACTTCTGCATACTTTCAGCTATTAAAACCATTCAACTATCAAAATTTTCGTCTCTTTTAGCTGAGGTGTGCCCTTTTTCAACTTTTTTTCTACCATTTATACTTTTTAAAATATTAAGCTTTTTATCACTTTTTTTTAACATTGAAGTCAATGGGAGCATGCTTGAAATCCTTAAATTTTTCTTCCGCTCCCAAAAGTTTCAGCTCCTTCATACTTTCACCTAGAGACACCAAACAAACTCTAAAATGTTCACAAAATATTCAGCTATCTGGCTATAGCTTTTCAGTTTGATATCTTTTACAGTTTTTGAGAAAAAGCTTTTTGTTTAGAGGTCATTTCAGGAAATTTTAGCCATTAATCAGAGTGTACTGTGTGTGTTTTGTTGCCATGGTTACCAAAGCTTCTGTTATACACAGAGGGGGGGGGAGGTGGCTGGAGCATCTCAGCTTTGATTACAGAGCCCGGGGGAGGAGACAGACACACCATGTACTGATTTATAATAGAGGAATATGATGGGGCAGTTTTGATGGTGGCAATTCTGATGGGGCCGTTTTGATGGCGGTCATTTTAGCAATTTAGCTATTCAGCAATTATTTTTGAAAAAAAAAAATATTTTTGAAAAAAAAAAATATTTTTGAAAAAAAAAAATTATTTTTGAAAAAAAAAAAATCATTTTTGAAAAAAAAAATATTTTTGAAAAAAAAAAATTTTTGAAAAAAAAAATATATTTTTGAAAAAAAAATATATTTTTGAAAAAAAAAATATTTTTGAAAAAAAAAAAAATATTTTTGAAAAAAAAAAAATATTTTTTTTAAAAAAAAAATCATTTTTGAAAAAAAATTTTTTTGAAAAAAAAATATTTTTGAAAAAAAAAAAAATTTTTGAAAAAAAAATTATTTTTGAAAAAAAAAAATATTTTTTGATGGGGCAGTTTTGATGGTGGCAATATGATGGTGCAGTTTTGATGAGGCAATTCTGATGGGGCTGTTTTGATGGTGGCAATATGATGGGACAGTTTTGATGGCAATATGATGGGGGCAATTTTGCTGGGGGCCGTTTTAGCAATTCAGCATTCCCACGCATTTTCCCCAGGAAATGCATTTTCTAGTTATTTTTAATAATTTTAATTTTATTCCGTACGTTTTTCGGTAATGTGTAACTTCTGCATACTTTCAGCTATTAAAACCATTCAACTATCAAAATGTTCGTCTCTTTTAGCTGAGGTGTGCTCTTTTTCAACTTTTTTTCTACCATTTATACTTTTTAAAATATTAAGCTTTTTATCACTTTTTTTTAACATTGAAGTCAATGGGAGCATGCTTGAAATCCTTAAATTTTTCTTCCGCTCCCAAAAGTTTCAGCTCCTTCATACTTTCACCTAGAGACACCAAACAAACTTTAAAATGTTCACAAAATATTCAGCTATCTGGCTATAGCTTTTCAGTTTGATATCTTTTACAGTTTTTGAGAAAAAGCTTTTTGTTTAGAGGTCATTTCAGGAAATTTTAGCCATTAATCAGAGTGCACTGTGTGTGTTTTGTTGCCATGGTTACCAAAGCTTCTGTTATACACAGAGGGGGGGGAGGTGGCTGGAGCATCTCAGCTTTAATTACAGAGCCCGGGGGGAGGGGACAGACACACCATGTACTGATTATAATAGAGGAATATGATGGGGCAGTTTTGATGGTGGCAATTCTGATGGGGCAGTTTTGATGGCGGTCATTTTAGCAATTTAGCTATTCAGCAATTATTTTTGAAAAAAATATATATTTTTGAAAAAAAAAATATATTTCTGAAAAAAAAAATATATTTCTGAAAAAAAAAAAATTATTTTTGAAAAAAAAAAAAATCATTTTTGAAAAAAAAAAATTATTTTTGAAAAAAAAAAAATTATTTTTGAAAAAAAAAAAATTATTTTTGAAAAAAAAAAAAATATTTTTGAAAAAAAAAATTATTTTTGAAAAAAAAAAATATTTAAAAAAAAAAAAATTTTGAAAAAAAAAATTTTTGAAAAAAAAAATAATTTTTGAAAAAAAAATTATTTTTGAAAAAAAAAAATATTTTTGAAAAAAAAAAAATATTTTTGAAAAAAAAAAATATTTTTCGATGGGGCAGTTTTGATGGTGGCAATATGATGGTGCAGTTTTGATGGGGCAATTCTGATGGGGCAGTTTTGATGGTGGCAATATGATGGGACAGTTTTGATGGCAATATGATGGGGGCAATTTTGCTGGGGGCCGTTTTAGCAATTCAGCATTCCCACGCATTTTCCCCAGGAAATGCATTTTCTAGTTATTTTTAATAATTTTAATTTTATTCCGTACGTTTTTCGGTAATGCGTAACTTCTGCATACTTTCAGCTATTAAAACCATTCAACTATCAAAATGTTCGTCTTTTAGCTGAGGTGTGCTCTTTTTCAACTTTTTTTCTACCATTTATACTTTTTAAAATATTAAGCTTTTTATCACTTTTTTTTAACATTGAAGTCAATGGGAGCATGCTTGAAATCCTTACATTTTTCTTCCGCTCCCAAAAGTTTCAGCTCCTTCATACTTTCACCTAGAGACACCAAACAAACTTTAAAATGTTCACAAAATATTCAGCTATCTGGCTATATCTTTTCAGTTTGATATCTTTTACAGTTTTTGAGAAAAAGCTTTTTGTTTAGAGGTCATTTCAGGAAATTTTAGCCATTAATCAGAGTGTACTGTGTGTGTTTTGTTGCCATGGTTACCAAAGCTTCTGTTATACACAGGGGGGGGAGGTGGCTGGAGCATCTCAGCTTTAATTACAGAGCCCGGGGGGAGGGGACAGACACACCATGTACTGATTATAATAGAGGAATATGATGGGGCAGTTTTGATGGTGGCAATTCTGATGGGGCAGTTTTGATGGCGGTCATTTTAGCAATTTAGCTATTCAGCAATTATTTTTGAAAAAAAAAATATATTTTTGAAAAAAAAAAAATTATTTTTGAAAAAAAAAAAAAATTATTTTTGAAAAAAAAAAAATATTTTTGAAAAAAAAATATTTTTAAAAAAAAAATATTTTTGAAAAAAAAAAATATTTTTGAAAAAAAAATTATTTTTGAAAAAAAAAAAATTATTTTTGAAAAAAAAATATTTTTGAAAAAAAAAATTATTTTTGAAAAAAAAAAATCATTTTTGAAAAAAAAAATTTTTGAAAAAAAAAAATTTTTTTGAAAAAAAAATTTTTTTTGAAAAAAAAATATTTTTGAAAAAAAAAATAATTTTTGAAAAAAAAATTATTTTTGAAAAAAAAAAATATTTTTGAAAAAAAAAAAAATATTTTTGAAAAAAAAAAATATTTTTGAAAAAAAAAATATTTTTTGATGGGGCAGTTTTGATGGTGGCAATATGATGGTGCAGTTTTGATGGGGCAATTCTGATGGGGCAGTTTTGATGGTGGCAATATGATGGGACAGTTTTGATGGCAATATGATGGGGGCAATTTTGCTGGGGGCCGTTTTAGCAATTCAGCATTCCCACGCATTTTCCCCAGGAAATGCATTTTCTAGTTTTTAATAATTTTAATTTTATTCCGTACGTTTTTCGGTAATGCGTAACTTCTGCATACTTTCAGCTATTAAAACCATTCAACTATCAAAATGTTCGTCTCTCTTAGCTGAGGTGTGCTCTTTTTCAACTTTTTTTCTACCATTTATACTTTTTAAAATATTAAGCTTTTTATCACTTTTTTTAACATTGAAGTCAATGGGAGCATGCTTGAAATCCTTAAATTTTTCTTCCGCTCCCAAAAGTTTCAGCTCCTTCATACTTTCACCTAGAGACACCAAACAAACTTTAAAATGTTCACAAAATATTCAGCTATCTGGCTATATCTTTTCAGTTTGATATCTTTTACAGTTTTTGAGAAAAAGCTTTTTGTTTAGAGGTCATTTCAAGAAATTTTAGCCATTAATTAGAGTGTACTGTGTGTGTTTTGTTGCCATGGTTACCAAAGCTTCTGTTATACACAGGGGGGGAGGTGGCTGGAGCATCTCAGCTCTGATTACAGAGCCCGGGGGGAGAGGACAAAAGCTGAAAAATCAGAACATGATTTCTAAACTGCCGCCACTCCCTCATTTTCAAGCCCACCTACACAAATCTTATATCAAAACGTTCAGCTATCCCTGCTGCCACTAAACATGTCCACGGCTAAGCCATAGTCCTGATAGTTTTCACAATATGACCATTTGTTTGCAACTCACACCGTCCATTGACATTCATTGAAACTACACTCTAGCCCCTTCAAATTTGAAGGGTAATTTCTAAACAGCGACCGTGCCTTCAATTTTAATATTTCAGAGACATACTATGTATCAAAATCTAGGTCTGGGTCTTGTGATTCTCACAATATAAAGATCTTCGCTGTAGGATGTATAGTTTTTAAAATACGGCCATTTGTTTAGAGGTCATTTCAGGAAATTTTAGCCATTAAATCAGAGTGTACTGTTAGTGTTTGTTTTGTTGCCATGGTTACCAAAGCTTCTGTTATACACAGGGGGGGGGGTGGCTGGAGCATCTCAGCTCTGATGACAGAGCCCGGGGGAGGGGGACAGACACACCATGTACTGATTTATAATAGAGGAATATGATGGGGCAGTTTTGATGGGGTAATTCTGATGGGGCAGTTTTGATGGTGGCAATATGATGGGGCAGTTTTGATGGTGGCAATATGATGGGGCTGTTTTGATAGGGCAATTCTGATGGGGCAGTTTTGATGGTGGCAATATGATGGTGCAGTTTTGATGAGGCAATTCTGATGGGGCAGTTTTGATGGTGGCAATATGATGGGACAGTTTTGATGGCAATATGATGGGGGCAATTTTGCTGGGGGCCGTTTTAGCAATTCAGCATTCCCACGCATTTTCCCCAGGAAATGCATTTTCTAGTTCGATTTTATTTATTAGTGGGAATGCTTTAGCAGTCCCACTATTGTTATTCGATTTTATTTATTATTTTTAGTGGGAATGCTTTAGCAGTCCCACTATTGTTATTCGTTTTTTTATTTATTAGTGGGACTGCTTTAGCAGTCCCACTATTGTTATTCGTTTTTTTATTTATTAGTGGGAATGCTTTAGCAGTCCCACTATTGTTATTCGTTTTTTTATTATTTTTCTTCTTATTCCGTACGTTTTTCGGTAATGCGTAACTTCTGCATACTTTCAGCTATTAAAACCATTCAACTATCAAAATGTTCGTCTCTTTTAGCTGAGGTGTGCTCTTTTTCAACTTTTTTTCTACCATTTATACTTTTTAAAATATTAAGCTTTTTATCACTTTTTTTTAACATTGAAGTCAATGGGAGCATGCTTGAAATCCTTAAATTTTTCTTCCGCTCCCAAAAGTTTCAGCTCCTTCATACTTTCACCTAGAGACACCAAACAAACTTTAAAATGTTCACAAAATATTCAGCTATCTGGCTATAGCTTTTCAGTTTTATATCTTTTACAGATTTTGAGAAAAAGCTTTTTGTTTAGAGGTCATTTCAAGAAATTTTAGCCATTAATCAGAGTGTACTGTGTGTGTTTTGTTGCCATGGTTACCAAAGCTTCTGTTATACACAGGGGGGGAGGTGGCTGGAGCATCTCAGCTCTGATTAGAGCCCAGGGAGGGGACAAAAGCTGAAAAATCAGAACATGATTTCTAAACTGCCGCCACTCCCTCATTTTCAAGCCCACCTACATAAATCTTATATCAAAACGTTCAGCTATCCCTGCTGCCACTAAACATGTCCATGGCTAAGCCATAGTCCTGATAGTTTTCACAATATGACCATTTGTTTGCAACTCACGCCGTCCATTGACATTCATTGAAACTACACTCTAGCCCCTTCAAATTTGAAGGGCAATTTCTAAACTGCGACCGTGCCTTCAATTTTAATATTTCAGAGACATACTATGTATCAAAATCTAGGTCTGGGTCTTGTGATTCTCACAATATAAAGATCTTCGCTGTAGGATGTATAGTTTTTAAAATACGGCCATTTGTTTAGAGGTCATTTCAGGAAATTTTAGCCATTAATCAGAGTGTACTGTTTGTTTTGTTGCCATGGTTACCAAAGCTTCTGTTATACACAGGGGGGGGGAGGTGGCTGGAGTATCTCAGCTTTGATTACAGAGCCCGGGGGAGGGGGACAGACACACCATGTACTGATTTATAATAGAGGAATATGATGGGGCAGTTTTGATGGGGTAATTCTGATGGGGCAGTTTTGATGGTGGCAATATGATGGGGCAGTTTTGATGGTGGCAATATGATGGGGCTGTTTTGATAGGGCAATTCTGATGGGGCCGTTTTGATGGTGGCAATATGATGGTGCAGTTTTGATGGGGCAATTCTGATGGGGCAGTTTTGATGGTGGCAATATGATGGGACAGTTTTGATGGCAATATGATGGGGCAATTTTGCTGGGGGCCGTTTTAGCAATTCAGCATTCCCACGCATTTTCCCCAGGAAATGCATTTTCTAGTTATTTTTCTTATTCCGTACGTTTTTCGGTAATGCGTAACTTCTGCATACTTTCAGCTATTAAAACCATTCAACTATCAAAATTTTCGTCTCTTTTAGCTGAGGTGTGCCCTTTTTCAACTTTTTTTCTACCATTTATACTTTTTAAAATATTAAGCTTTTTATCACTTTTTTTTAACATTGAAGTCAATGGGAGCATGCTTGAAATCCTTAAATTTTTCTTCCGCTCCCAAAAGTTTCAGCTCCTTCATACTTTCACCTAGAGACACCAAACAAACTCTAAAATGTTCACAAAATATTCAGCTATCTGGCTATAGCTTTTCAGTTTGATATCTTTTACAGTTTTTGAGAAAAAGCTTTTTGTTTAGAGGTCATTTCAGGAAATTTTAGCCATTAATCAGAGTGTACTGTGTGTGTTTTGTTGCCATGGTTACCAAAGCTTCTGTTATACACAGAGGGGGGGGGAGGTGGCTGGAGCATCTCAGCTTTGATTACAGAGCCCGGGGGAGGAGACAGACACACCATGTACTGATTTATAATAGAGGAATATGATGGGGCAGTTTTGATGGTGGCAATTCTGATGGGGCCGTTTTGATGGCGGTCATTTTAGCAATTTAGCTATTCAGCAATTATTTTTGAAAAAAAAAAAAATTATTTTTGAAAAAAAAAAATCATTTTTGAAAAAAAAAAAATATTTTTGAAAAAAAAAATTATTTTTGAAAAAAAAATATATTTTTGAAAAAAAAAAAAATATTTTTGAAAAAAAAAATATTTTTGAAAAAAAAAATTATTTTTGAAAAAAAAAAATCATTTTTGAAAAAAAAATTTTGAAAAAAAAAAATTTTTTTGAAAAAAAAAATATTTTTGAAAAAAAAAATAATTTTTGAAAAAAAAAAAATATTTTTGAAAAAAAAAAATATTTTTGAAAAAAATAAATATTTTTGAAAAAAAAAAATATTTTTTGATGGGGCAGTTTTGATGGTGGCAATATGATGGTGCAGTTTTGATGGGGCAATTCTGATGGGGCAGTTTTGATGGTGGCAATATGATGGGACAGTTTTGATGGCAATATGATGGGGGCAATTTTGCTGGGGGCCGTTTTAGCAATTCAGCATTCCCACGCATTTTCCCCAGGAAATGCATTTTCTAGTTATTTTTAATAATTTTAATTTTATTCCGTACGTTTTTCGGTAATGCGTAACTTCTGCATACTTTCAGCTATTAAAACCATTCAACTATCAAAATGTTCGTCTCTTTTAGCTGAGGTGTGCTCTTTTTCAACTTTTTTTCTACCATTTATACTTTTTAAAATATTAAGCTTTTTATCACTTTTTTTTAACATTGAAGTCAATGGGAGCATGCTTGAAATCCTTACATTTTTCTTCCGCTCCCAAAAGTTTCAGCTCCTTCATACTTTCACCTAGAGACACCAAACAAACTTTAAAATGTTCACAAAATATTCAGCTATCTGGCTATATCTTTTCAGTTTGATATCTTTTACAGTTTTTGAGAAAAAGCTTTTTGTTTAGAGGTCATTTCAGGAAATTTTAGCCATTAATCAGAGTGTACTGTGTGTGTTTTGTTGCCATGGTTACCAAAGCTTCTGTTATACACAGGGGGGGGAGGTGGCTGGAGCATCTCAGCTTTAATTACAGAGCCCGGGGGGAGGGGACAGACACACCATGTACTGATTATAATAGAGGAATATGATGGGGCAGTTTTGATGGTGGCAATTCTGATGGGGCAGTTTTGATGGCGGTCATTTTAGCAATTTAGCTATTCAGCAATTATTTTTGAAAAAAAATATATATTTTTGAAAAAAAAAAAAATATTTTTGAAAAAAAAAAAAATTATTTTTGAAAAAAAAAAAAAATTATTTTTGAAAAAAAATATTTTTGAAAAAAAAAAATATTTTTGAAAAAAAAAATATTTTTGAAAAAAAAAATATTTTTGAAAAAAAAAAATTATTTTTGAAAAAAAAAATATTTTTGAAAAAAAAAATAATTTTTGAAAAAAAAATTATTTTTGAAAAAAAAAAAATATTTTTGAAAAAAAAAAATATTTTTTGATGGGGCAGTTTTGATGGTGGCAATATGATGGTGCAGTTTTGATGGGGCAATTCTGATGGGGCAGTTTTGATGGTGGCAATATGATGGGACAGTTTTGATGGCAATATGATGGGGGCAATTTTGCTGGGGGCCGTTTTAGCAATTCAGCATTCCCACGCATTTTCCCCAGGAAATGCATTTTCTAGTTAGTGGGAATGCTTTAGCAGTCCCACTATTGTTATTCGTTTTTTTATTTATTATTTTTAATAATTTTAATTTTATTCCGTACGTTTTTCGGTAATGAGTAACTTCTGCATACTTTCAGCTATTAAAACCATTCAACTATCAAAATGTTCGTCTCTTTTAGCTGAGGTGTGCTCTTTTTCAACTTTTTTTCTACCATTTATACTTTTTAAAATATTAAGCTTTTTATCACTTTTTTTTAACATTGAAGTCAATGGGAGCATGCTTGAAATCCTTACATTTTTCTTCCGCTCCCAAAAGTTTCAGCTCCTTCATACTTTCACCTAGAGACACCAAACAAACTTTAAAATGTTCACAAAATATTCAGCTATCTGGCTATATCTTTTCAGTTTGATATCTTTTACAGTTTTTGAGAAAAAGCTTTTTGTTTAGAGGTCATTTCAGGAAATTTTAGCCATTAATCAGAGTGTACTGTGTGTGTTTTGTTGCCATGGTTACCAAAGCTTCTGTTATACACAGGGGGGGGGAGGTGGCTGGAGCATCTCAGCTTTAATTACAGAGCCCGGGGGGAGGGGACAGACACACCATGTACTGATTATAATAGAGGAATATGATGGGGCAGTTTTGATGGTGGCAATTCTGATGGGGCAGTTTTGATGGCGGTCATTTTAGCAATTTAGCTATTCAGCAATTATTTTTGAAAAAAAAAATATATTTTTGAAAAAAAAAAAAAATATTTTTGAAAAAAAAAAATTATTTTTGAAAAAAAAAAAATTATTTTTGAAAAAAAAAAAAAATTATTTTTGAAAAAAAAAAAATATTTTTGAAAAAAAATTATTTTTTAAAAAAAAATTTTTGAAAAAAAAAAATATTTTTGAAAAAAAAATTATTTTTGAAAAAAAAAAATTATTTTTGAAAAAAAAAATATTTTTGAAAAAAAAAATTATTTTTGAAAAAAAAATCATTTTTGAAAAAAAAATTTTTGAAAAAAAAAATTTTTTTGAAAAAAAAAATATTTTTGAAAAAAAAAATAATTTTTGAAAAAAAAAAATATTTTTGAAAAAAAAATTATTTTTGAAAAAAAAAAAATATTTTTGAAAAAAAAAAAATATTTTTGAAAAAAAAAATATTTTTGAAAAAAAAAAATATTTTTTGATGGGGCAGTTTTGATGGTGGCAATATGATGGTGCAGTTTTGATGGGGCAATTCTGATGGGGCAGTTTTGATGGTGGCAATATGATGGGACAGTTTTGATGGCAATATGATGGGGGCAATTTTGCTGGGGGCCGTTTTAGCAATTCAGCATTCCCACGCATTTTCCCCAGGAAATGCATTTTCTAGTTAATAATTTTAATTTTATTCCGTACGTTTTTCGGTAATGCGTAACTTCTGCATACTTTCAGCTATTAAAACCATTCAGCTATCAAAATGTTCGTCTCTTTTAGCTGAGGTGTGCTCTTTTTCAACTTTTTTTCTACCATTTATACTTTTTAAAATATTAAGCTTTTTATCACTTTTTTTTAACATTGAAGTCAATGGGAGCATGCTTGAAATCCTTAAATTTTTCTTCCGCTTCCAAAAGTTTCAGCTCCTTCATACTTTCACCTAGAGACGCCAACAAAACTTTAAAATGTTCACAAAATATTCAGCTATCTGGCTATATCTTTTCAGTTTGATATCTTTTACAGTTTTTGAGAAAAAGCTTTTTGTTTAGAGGTCATTTCAGGAAATTTTAGCCATTAATCAGAGTGTACTGTGTATGTTTTGTTGCCATGGTTACCAAAGCTTCTGTTATACACAGGGGGGGGAGGTGGCTGGAGCATCTCAGCTTTAATTACAGAGCCCGGAGGAGGGGACAGACACACCATGTACTGATTATAATAGAGGAATATGATGGGGCAGTTTTGATGGTGGCAATTCTGATGGGGCAGTTTTGATGGCGGTCATTTTAGCAATTTAGCTATTCAGCAATTATTTTTGAAAAAAAATATATATTTTTGAAAAAAAATATATATATTTCTGAAAAAAAAAAATATTTTTGAAAAAAAAAATTATTTTTGAAAAAAAAAAATCATTTTTGAAAAAAAAAATTATTTTTGAAAAAAAAAAAAATATTTTTGAAAAAAAAATCATTTTTGAAAAAAAAATCATTTTTGAAAAAAAAAATATTTTTGAAAAAAAAAATTATTTTTGAAAAAAAAAATTATTTTTGAAAAAAAAAAATTATTTTTGAAAAAAAAAAAATTATTTTTGAAAAAAAAAATATTTTTGAAAAAAAAAATATTTTTTGATGGGGCAGTTTTGATGGTGGCAATATGATGGGGGCAATTTTGCTGGGGGCCGTTTTAGCAATTCAGCATTCCCACGCATTTTCCCCAGGAAATGCATTTTCTAGTTATTTTTAATAATTTTAATTTTATTCCGTACGTTTTTCGGTAATGCGTAACTTCTGCATACTTTCAGCTATTAAAACCATTCAACTATCAAAATGTTCGTCTCTTTTAGCTGAGGTGTGCTCTTTTTCAACTTTTTTTCTACCATTTATACGTTTTAAAATATTAAGCTTTTTATCACTTTTTTTTAACATTGAAGTCAATGGGAGCATGCTTGAGAAACTTAAAATCTTCTTCCGCTCCCAAAAGTTTCAGCTCCTTCATACTTTCACCTAGAGACGCCAAACAAACTTTAAAATGTTCACAAAATATTCAGCTATCTGGCTATATCTTTTCAGTTTGATATCTTTTACAGTTTGAGAAAAAGCTTTTTGTTTAGAGGTCATTTCAGGAAATTTTAGCCATTAATCAGAGTGTACTGTGTATGTTTTGTTGCCATGGTTACCAAAGCTTCTGTTATACACAGGGGGGGAGGTGGCTGGAGCATCTCAGCTTTAATTACAGAGCCCGGGGGAGGGGACAGACACACCATGTACTGATTATAATAGAGGAATATGATGGGGCAGTTTTGATGGTGGCAATTCTGATGGGGCAGTTTTGATGGCGGTCATTTTAGCAATTTAGCTATTCAGCAATTATTTTTGAAAAAAATATATATATATTTCTGAAAAAAAAATTTTTGAAAAAAAAAAAATTATTTTTGAAAAAAAAAAAATTATTTTTGAAAAAAAAAAAATATTTTTGAAAAAAAAATTATTTTTGAAAAAAAAAAATATTTTTGAAAAAAAAAAAATATATTTTTGAAAAAAAAAATATATATTTTTGAAAAAAAAAATCATTTTTGAAAAAAAAAAATTTTTGAAAAAAAAAATATTTTTGAAAAAAAAAATATTTTTGAAAAAAAAAATATTTTTTAATGGGGCAGTTTTGATGGTGGCAATATGATGGTGCAGTTTTGATGAGGCAATTCTGATGGGGCAGTTTTGATGGTGGCAATATGATGGGACAGTTTTGATAGGGCAATTCTGATGGGGCAGTTTTGATGGTGGCAATATGATGGGACAGTTTTGATGGCAATATGATGGAGGCAATTTTGCTGGGGGCCGTTTTAGCAATTCAGCATTCCCACGCATTTTCCCCAGGAAATGCATTTTCTAGTTATTATTATTATAGCCAAATTTACCACCCTAACTTCTCCCACAGTTTTTACACTACATAGACAAGTAATATACCGAAACGTGCGGATTGTTCCCGAATGGTGTGCTATTACTTTGTGGAACGTTTCGCCGAATGGTTCACGAAATATCGTCATTTTTGCGGCGAAATTGGTCCCATAGGAATGAATGGGGAAACTAGAGTGGGAGATGACAATAGCTGGAAAATCAGAACATGATTTCTAAACTGCCGCCACTCCCTCATTTTCAAGCCCACCTACACAAATCTTATATCAAAACGTTCAGCTATCCCTGCTGCCACTAAACATGTCCACGGCTAAGCCATAGTCCTGATAGTTTTCACAATATGACCATTTGTTTGCAACTCACGCCGTCCATTGACATTCATTGAAACTACACTCTAGCCCCTTCAAATTTGAAGGGCAATTTCTAAACTGCGACCGTGCCTTCAATTTTAATATTTCAGAGACATACTATGTATCAAAATCTAGGTCTGGGTCTTGTGATTCTCACAATATAAAGATCTTCGCTGTAGGATGTATAGTTTTTAAAATACGGCCATTTGTTTAGAGGTCATTTCAGGAAATTTTAGCCATTAATCAGAGTGTACTGTTAGTGTTTGTTTTGTTGCCATGGTTACCAAAGCTTCTGTTATACACAGGGGGGAAGGTGGCTGGAGCATCTCAGCTGATTACAGAGCCCGGGGGAGGGGACAGACACACCATGTACTGATTTATAATAGAGGAATATGATGGGGCAGTTTTGATGGGGTAATTCTGATGGGGCAGTTTTGATGAAGTAGTATTTGGGAAGCATAAACAGGGCATGAGCGTTGCTAGGAAACAGTGGTTGTAAACACAAGATGCTGAGACACCCCAAATGCATGTGACTTCATCTGCTAGACTTGATAATGCTTGTAGACTCCTCCCACAGTTTTTACACTACAGAGACAAGTAATATACCGAAATGAGCGGATTGTTCCCGATTGGTGTATTATTACTTTGTGGAATGTTTCGCCGAATGGTCCACGAAATGACGTTTTTGCGGCGAAATTGGTCCCATAGGAAAGAATGGCGAAATGTTCAAAACTAGAGTGGGAGGTGACAAAAGCTGACAACCCCATGATCAGCCAAAACATTTTGACCACCCCATGATCAGCCAAAACATTATGACCGCCCCATGTAAAAAAAAAAAATATTTTTTTTAAAAAAAAAAAATAATTTTTGAAAAAAATAAAAAAATAATTTTTGAAAAAAATATTAATTTTTGAAAAAAATAAAAAAATAATTTTTGAAAAAAAAAAATCATTTTTGAAAAAAAATATATATTTTTGAAAAAAAAAATTATTTTTGAAAAAAAAAATTATTTTTGAAAAAAAAATTACTTTTAAAAAAAAAATTATTTTTGAAAAAAATATATATTTGAAAAAAAAATATTTTTGAAAAAAAAATTATTTTTGAAAAAAAAATTACTTTAAAAAAAATAATAATTTCGAAAAAAAAATTATTTTTGAAATAAAAAAATTCATTTTTGAAAAAAAAAATTACCTTTGAAAAAAAAAATCATTTTTGAAGAAAAAAAATCATTTTTGAATAAAAAAAATTCATTTTTGAATAAAAAAAATTCATTTTTGAAAAAAAAAATTACTTTTGAAAAAAATGTTCAGCTCTTTCAGCGAATGATGGAACTTTTTTACTACTATTTATACTTTTTAAAATATTAAGCTTTTTAACACTTTTCACACTTACTCAAGCCACTCCATCCCACCCAGTTACTCCGCCCACTCCAGTTGTAGAGGCAAGAACACTTTCACAATTTCCCCAGAAATTGTACCTTTTCTAGTTCCTATAAGTTATACCAAAAGTTGTTGAGAACTTATAATATTTGGTTTGCAGATGTTTCAGAAATGTGCTAATGTTAACATGGCCAGGGCTCAGGTTTCTGTTTTCATCCATACTTTCATTAGTAAAGAGATATTTTCTGTATGTGTGCCATCAGACTCATTCATCAAACTCATCAGTTCTTAGCCTGTAGTATCATTTTGTAATGTCCAGGTATTTTAATAACTGTTTAGCTCCAAGGATATGACATGACACAAATCCAGCACCTTGGGGAAGGGATGCCTGCAATGACTGTACAACAATACTATCAGTTATTTTGCCGTTAGTAATTACTTAGCCTTTGAACCCTTTGTTGTATCTCATACAGTTTAACACTGAACTTGAGACAATGGCTGAATACATTTACTATTTTTATTTTACATAGATGACATACACTATATTCTCAAAAGTATTGGGATGCCTGCCTTTACACGCATATGAACTTTAATGGCATCCCAGTCTTAGTCCGTAGGGTTCAATATTGAGTTGGCCCACCCTTTGCAGCTATAACAGCTTCAACTCTTCTGGGAAGGCTGTCCACGAGGTTTAGGAGTGTGTCTATGGGAATGTTTGACCATTCCTCCCAAAGAGCCAGTCAGGCCAGTCAAGTTCCTCCAACCCAAACTCACTCATCCATGTCTTTATGGACCTTGCTTTGTGCACTGGTCCAAATCATTTGGTGGAGGGGGGATTATGTTGTGGGGTTTTTTTCCAGGAGTCGGGCTTGGCCCCTTAGTTCCAGTGAAGGGAACTCTTAAGGTGTCAGCATACCAAGACATTTTGGACAATTTCATGCTCCCAAGTTTGTGGGAACAGTTTGGGGATGGCCCCTTCCTGTTCCAACATGACTGAGCAACAGTGCACAAAGCAAGGTCCATATAGCAATGGATGAGCGAGTTTGGGGTGGAGAAACTTGACAGGTCTGCATAGAGTCCTGACCTTAACCCGACAGAACACCTTTTGGGATGAATTAGAGCGGAGACTGCGAGCCAGGCTTTCTCGTCCACATTCGTGCCTGACCTCACAAATGCGCTTCTGGAAGAATGGTCAAATGTTCCCATAGACACTCCTAAACCTTGTGGACAGCCTTCCCAGTAGAGTTGAAGCAGTTATAGCTGCAAAGGGTGGGCAAACTTAGCCATAGATGGTTCGAATCTCGGCTGGTTCAGCAGGTGTGAACCGTGTGTGGGCAGGCTGAATGTACCAAGTTGATCGGTCAATCACCTTGGTTACAACCAGCCTGCCGGATTCAGTTGCGAATATCACTAGCAATAATCACTGTGGCCTGCCAAAGAAAGCAGTTTCAATTGCCAAAGGATTTGTATTTGGCCATACAGTCCTGAAATGTACACATCTTTATCACACAGAACAGCCTAGTCTAGCAGGACAGAAGACTGCCGTAGTTAAGCAAGTTTTACAGGTCTTGTTCCTTCCCCACCCTGTGACTGCACAGTGAATGGAAAAGCAGACTGATAAGCTCATCCCTCTTCACTTTTTTCTCCCCTCCTATCGGCATGCTTTGCCCATTAAAAATAAATGTAGTGATGTATTAACAAATAAAGAACTGCATTTATTTGTATTTTTTACATCTGCCTGGAGTTCAACTTTATGCATAGTGGCATTGTGTAAATTATATTTATGTATTTATGATGACCAGGACTAAAGAATACATATATATGTTGGGTTTTTTTTTCAGATGAATATGAAATATTTTTTATTTTCATTATTAGCCAGTAGGTGGAACGCACGTTACCTGTCTATCCTCATTTGTTTTATAAAACAAGTCTGTTGTTCACAAAGTTTTTTGTACGCACTGTAAAATCATTTTCTGGAAGTTCACTGAGGGAATTCGGAAACAGTTTTATGCTGCCACCTACAGGAGCTTTGGACACTGGCAAACAAAAGCCAGCCCCCACACAACCCCTCTTCTACCCAGCATGCCTCGGTTTTGTGAGCAAGCAGTACATAGAGTCAACAAAGACAGAGGGACAGGTCATGTGTCCCTCAAGGGACTTCAAGAAAAAGATTTTACGCTAAACACAAAATCCTATTTTCTCTATCACCAGTTGAGGTACAGAGGAATTCAGGAATTCTGAAACAGTAAGAATGTCCAAAAGCAGTCCAACTGAGGGGTCCCCAACAGCTGGGAAATCCAGTAAACATTGTGGAAGCCTTGGCCAAGATAATGGAGCTGTAATAGAGCCCACTAGTGAAGACCCCAACAATAGGGGTCCAAGGTTCTAGAATACAACTGTTGGTTTCATCTGGGAATACCGGATAAACATCCCCAGAACCATTATGGGAGTATAGGCTGAGGTCACATATAGCAGCAGAACTGTCTTCTGTGTGTCTTCAAGAAGACATGTTGTGCCTTGTGGTAGTAAGCAACTTGGCTCATTGTAAGGCAAGGCAGGGGAATGAAACTGGAGACTGGAGATCCACTTGGTGTTTAATGAGCAGAAGCAGCAGTAGGATGGTGCTTCCTCCAGACTTAATGGCAGAGAAGAGAATGCACTCATGGGACACATCACCTAGCATATGACTTCAGTTCCTCACCCTTAACCCCTACAATAGTGAAAATGGTGGGAAATATAAAAATGGTGTCCAATGGTACTAACTGTGAGGTAGCTCCCGACTTACATAGTAAGTGAGCCTACAGAGACAAAGTCACAACAGAGGTTCTAGACCCAGAAAGCACTCTGGGGCAAACTAACATAATGCACAGTGCTTGGAAAAGCACCACAATGCAGAGCCTACTGACCGAAGGTCAGATTCCAGACTAGCCTTGCCTTGTCCAGTTTTCACAGACAGGGTCACACCTGAGACTGTGCCATGGCTTTGGACCTAGAAAGCACTCTGTGGCTAACTGAAAGTCACATTCCTGGCTGTTTTGACAGGAAAAGCTTGTGGAGAAGCTTGTCTACTTACCTCCTGCACTTTGAGGCAGTGAGGCTGCTAAACTGCGCTGTGCTGGAGTTTTACTTGTCAAAAATTGGCCATGCCAGGAGGGTTTAGGAGTCTGCTGCAGGTGAGCCTGCACTTCATATCTGCAGCAGTTTCCTCCGTACCCTACTATGACAGAGTCACTTTCAGTTGATATTTACACATACATCAGAATGATTTAGAGTTTGATTTCATGACTGCAAATTATCCCATAAACTCAGACATAGTAGCAGAGAATTCTTCTCTAGTCACTTGCCGACCGCCTTATATATACATGTGATCCGGCTCTTCTGGGTAGCAGACACGATCAGCCGTTACCACAAACTCGATGTCCGCTGGCACCCGCCGATCAATCGGTACAGAGGCAGAATGGCAGTCTGCCTATGTAAACAAAGCAGATTGCCATTCTGTCAGTAGGGAAGGCATGAATCCTGGATCCATGTCTTCCCCTAGTAACAGCACCTCCCCCACAGTACAAAAACACTGGCTAGGCACACAGTTAACCCTTTGATCACCCCTGATGTTAACCCCTTTCCAGCCAGTGTCATTAGTACAGTGACAGTGCATATTTTTAGCACTGATCACCATATTAGTGTCACTGGTGAAGGGGTTAAATCTACTTAGACCTGGACAATCAGTAGAATTCTTTGGGAGCTCCAGAAGCATCCAATGCAGACAAGAGAGTCGTTCAATGAATGCTTGGTTTTAATGATAAGAATCACATCTTTATGCAAATTATGGACAAAGAATATAGCACAACTTAAAGAGAAAGGAGGGAGGGAGGACAGAGTTCATCACACGACACATAATTCCTATACAAACATAGCATCTCAGACATAGTCTAAACTAATATTATAGCTGACAAGGGATATTATCTGAAAACATGATTTAAACTAATGGTGACGTTCTGACTTTGTCTGAAGACATCATTTCAAAACCAGTTCTTACCAGACCTTAGCTATGCTCTGGTCATCCTGACAAACAAGACCCTAAAATAAGAGATATTCCTCTGTCAGCTATATTAAAGTTTTAGTCATGTTAACTCTTTCTCCTCCTTCAACTGGTTCCCAAAAAAGTGTCAAAAATGTCAGTTAGTGTCCGACTTGTCCACCGCAATATTGCAGTCCTTCTATAAGTCGCTGTTCGCCACCAATACTAGTAAAAAAAATTCCATAAATAAATCCCATCGTTTGTAGACGCTATAACTTTAGCGCAAACCAGTCAATATACGCTTATTGGGGTTTTTCTTTTACCAAATATATGTAGCATAAACACATGGCTTAAATTGATTAAGATATTTGATTTTTTAATTTTTTTTATTGGATAGGTTTTATAGCAGAAAATAAAACATTTTGTTTTGTTTTTTCAAAATTGTTGCTCTTTTTTTGGTTTATAGTGCAAAAAATAAAAACCACAGAGGTGTTCAAATACCACCAAAAGAAAGCTCTATTTGTATTACCTCTAAAAAACCACCGACACAGCTCTGTCACCTTCAATGGGAAAGGGAACTAGGAAAACAGCTCGATCCGGAGGACTGGCAGGTCATGACTTTAGCAATCTCCAAATGCTCAAGGAATGTCATCTTTTTTAGAAAATGCCTATAAGGTACTTTACAGGTGGTACTACACACCTGCTAGACTGGCCCGGTTCATCCCAGCCTACTCTCCCTTGTGTTTCCGAGGGTGCTCCCAGGAGGGCACAGTATCGCACATCTGGTGGACCTGTCCGAGGGTACGCAGATTATGGATTAGAGTTTACTCCCTCCTCCAAAACATACTCCATGCTGACCTCAAAAAGGATCCATTCGAGGCACTTCTCTGCAACCCAATTGCGGAGCTGCTTCGCCCGGAGCGCCAGCTGACTCTGCATCTTTTTACTGCAACCAAACTAACGATAGCTAGGGCATGGAAGACACAGACACTAAGTTTTGAGGCAGTTAAGAATCGCATGGACGATATAATGGTTAATGAAAAGCTGACTGCTGTCCTTTCGGACACTCATGATAAGTTCCTGAAGGTATGGAGGCCATGGGTCGAATATACTAAACCCACCAGATTTGATACCACCCTTCTTCGGATTTAATGCACTCTTGCTCCCCACCGCGAGGACCCACCCTCCCCCTTTCTTCCTCTTCTCTCCTTTCCCCCTATTCTTTACTCCTCCCTTCTTAACTAATCTCTGCCCCTAGCTCTTCTTTAACCTCCCTCTCAAAACTGTTTTCAGCCTCTGTTATATTCTTACTGTTTTGTTTTTCTTTGATTTACTAGCATACTTATTTTATTTATAAGATGCTAAACTTTATGTTATTTTTATTCATGATGCATTATCTACACTGTTAAACTGTGAAATTGCTATGATTATCAATAAAAACCCTTTGTAAAAGAAAGCTCTATTTGTGGGAAAAATGGACATACATTTTATTTAAATACAGTGTCCCCCGACTGCACAATTGTCAGTTAAAGTAATGCAGTGCTGTATCGCAAAAAATTACCTGGTCACGAAGGGGGGGTCAATTTTCCAGAGCTGAAGGGGCGAGATAAAACAGGAGGAAGTTGCCTTTGAAGGGGTATGAGAAAACTAAGAGGAGTGCTGTGACTCAGGCAGGGACAGTGTCCTGGGCTATTGGTGTCAGGCCCCCTAAGTGTATCGTAAGCTGGCCAGGCCCCAGGAGTGCTGACCAAGCACTTATGATCTGCTATACTAGATGTAGATTGAGATATAGCCCACAAGGGTCCTCACAAAAAAAAAAAAAACTGCCAGAGCAAACTGCAAGAGCAAGAAATGCTGAATGTGACCAGGTCAAGGTAGGGCAGCATGGGGCTCAGGTAAACATCCAGAGGACGTTATCACGTACCTTGTGGCAGACCCTCACGTGTAGAGGGAAGCCTCTCCTACAGCCCTGAGACCACTGATTTTGTGACAGAGAGCGCAGCAAGGTATGAGTGCCTGTTAGATGTTCCTTCAGCCACGGCAGCAGGTAAGAGGTGCATTGCTAGAGACAGGTCGGATCACTGGAACAGCGGATGGCAGCAGGGACAGTAGACCCAGCACTGGGCAGATAGCAGGCAGCAGATGCTTGACGGGCAGCTGGCAGGTGTCTGGTGCAGGAGGATAGGTAATGCTGAGCAGGTAGAGAACCAACAGGGACCAGGTAGCATGCAGAGCAAAACTGGAGAATCACTGGATGCAAGGTCAGACAAGCCAGGTCAGCAACAGACGATCAGATACAGGTAAAGACATCAGGTAAAAAATGGTCAGGATGCAAGCAAGGGCCAGCAACGTAGAATCAAATAGATGAACAAATCCAGGGAAAAACCAAGGTCAGGGCAAAAAGCGGTCAAGCAAGGTCAAGGTAAGCCAGGTCAATAAAGGAGTCAAAACAGAAATGGATACAGGAACACAGGTAATAACTGCAGATCAGAGAGCACTGCCTAATAGCACTGCTGCAGTTTAAATAGTGCCATTGGCGCCAACATTAGCGGCGGGCACATGTGGCAGCATGCATGGGTGCATGCGGGAGTGCACATGCAAATGTGCATTCACACACGGTTATGCACAGGGAGACAAGCACCCACACATCTTTGCCTGCACACCTGTGGATGTCTAGAGGCTTCAGCTGTACTAATGCTAGTGAGTTCCTGACAGGATTTTTCAAAGGTTAAGTGCCCCACTCAACTAAGATGAGGTCCTGAAAAGGCTGCATGGCACCCCCACTGGAACATTTTGGGGATAGAGATGCAGGTTCCAGGGAGCAGCCCTCTTCAACTAGTCTTCACCCCTTGGGTGAATATAGGGCCGGTGCTTGACTATTTTGCACCCTAGGCAAGAGCAACCCCTAGAGAGCAGGTGAATACCACAGGGTCAGAGCGGACTCACCGGGGCAGCAGAATTTCTCCTATATCTGGAGACCTGAGACATGGTGTCTGCCTCCTCCGCCTCCCCAGCTGTCCTCGTGTCCACCTCCTCTGCCTCCTCAGCTGTCGCCCTCCTTACAGGCCGAGCTGCTGCTGACATCCTCCACAGCAGCCATGATGGATGTCCTCCACGGCTGATGCTTTCTCTGGAGAGTCAGTCAGCACCCCATACCTGCGTAGGGTGGCATTCTTTAGCCCCTCGTGTTCCCCAGCCAGACTAGTGGGGAAGTCAGCAGCCGCCGAGGCCTAGTTTGTCTAGCGGGAGCGTCTACCCTGGGTGGGCATACCACTATTGTGCACCATGGCCCTAAATTTGTAAAGCACCCTGCAGATAACTCACATGTTGCACAGGCCAGCCCCATACCTTCCTCTCAGGGGGGTCCGGGGTATGGCTTCCATTGTAATACTGACAATCAGCAAACCCAGAAAGCTGCAAAATTATCCTCTGGCTCTGCAGCTAATGAAGAAATTTACTAGATGAAAAATTTATCTTGAGAAAATAAAAATAAGAGAAGACATCCATTCTTAGGCCACTAGCAAAAACTGAGGCTTGCTGTAAGTGGGAGGAGTTATACTGGGCTCTCCTTTTCAGCTTTGTTTGTGTCTCCTGAAGGCAGCAGCATAACCCAATGTACCTGAATACTGCGTCCTGTCCTTAAACAGACAAATAAGAACCATATGCAGCACAAAACTGGTTTGTGGAAAGTTTTAAGTATACTGCTTAGATTTAGCCAGAGGGAACTGATGAAAATATTGTCAGAAATTCAAGAGTCTAAATAATGCAGTACATTTGTATGGAGCCATGATGAGGTGCAGTTTTTCTCTGGGACGAATATATAGTAAATGGCCTGTATAGAAAGTGTACATAAAAAGTGTTGGCCATAACATATGTAACATTTGTTTGTCATTTTTCTAGAGCAAGTTTGATAATGACCCTTAGCACTTTTTATGATATTCCTTCCAACTAGCTTTTAGAAATGTGATTCTTTATTTGAAACGTTCTTACTTCAGCAGAATAAATTCTGATTTGTATGGGTTACTGCACTTAAAGATTCCTTTTTAACAATAAGAATCCTTTTTTCTGCCATAATAGTTGCCACTTACCACTAAAAGCTTTCCATACTGTTGGAGTAAATTGGAAGCTCAAAAGCATTTGCTAGCCTGTCATGGGTAGAATTCCTACTTATACAGTGTTTGGCAACCCAATAGAACAGGGGTCCTTAAAATTTCTAAGCAAAGGGCTAGTTAACTGACCTTCCAATTTTAGGGGGGGGGGCAACTGTGGTCAGTGGAGCCCCAGAATCAGTGGGTATTAACAATCCCCCTGGCTTGGTAGTGTGAGAGTAATAAATGCCCCAGGGATGGCGGTTAATGGGAGTAAAAAATTACCTAATGTCTGTGGTCAATGAGAGAAGGAGTAAAGCCCCATGCTTGGTGTTACAGAGAGGAGTAGTGCCCCACTGTTGGTGTCAGTTGGTAAGATTGTTCCGCATTGTTAGTGTGGGTGGAAGCTATAATGCCCCATTAATGGTGTCAATGGAATAAATTGTGCCCTATCGTTGGTGTCAATAAATAAGAGTGTCCCATCATTGGGATAACTGGGAGGAATTTTTGACACTTTGTGGAGGTCAGTGGAAGGAATTGTGCTCTATAGTTGGTGTCGACCCCAACTTGAATTAGGCCTCATTTACACTGACACCCTTGCATTTCAATGTGCAGGAGAAATCTCCAGGGAAGTATAAGCAACTCTTAGGCCTGATTCACACCTATGCATTTTTTAGTGCTTTTTGCATTTTGCAGATTTGCACTACAGAACGTGTTCCATAGGAAACCATGTTAAATAGACTGTAGTAGAAATCTGCAAAATGCAAAAAGCACTAAAAAGGAATAGGTGTGAATCAGGCCTTAGGCTCGATTCACACCTATGCATGTTGCTTTTGAGCGTTTTTGGAGGTTTTTTTTTCATGCTTGCCACGTTTTTGAGCCGCGTTTTTGCCGCGATTTTGCCGCGTTTTTGCCGCGTTTTTGCCGCGATTTGCGTTTTGCGTTTTTTTTTTTTTTTTTTTTTTTTACAGTTTTTTTTACAGTCTAAAAAAAAATGTAAAAAAATTTTTAAAAAAAACGGCAAAAACGCACCAAAAACGCATCAAAAACGCATCAAAAACGCTGCAAAAAAGGTGCACTTGCGTTTTTGATGCTTGTCCATTGAAAACCATTACATGCAAAACGCTGCATTTTGCATGAGAAAAAGTCCCCGACCCTTTCCAAAAACGCAAAGAAACAAAAAAGCATTGATGTGAACATGTTCCATAGGAACCCATGTTAAAAAATTCCCATGCATTTCTGCAAAATGCAAAATGCATCAAAAAACGCGCTAGTGTGAATCGAGCCTTAGGCTCGATTCACACCTATGCATGTTGCTTTTGAGCATTTCTGCAGTGTTTTTTGTGATGCCTTCCACGTTTTTGAGCAGCATTTTTGCAGCATTTTTACAGCGTTTTTGCGGCGTTTTGCGGTTTTTTTTTTTTAGACTGTATACAGTCTAAAAAAAAAAAAGCCAAAAATGCTAAACGCATCAAAAACGCTGCAAAAACGCTGCAAAAACGCTGCAAAAACGCTGCACTTGCGTTTTTTATGCTGGTCCATTGAATTCTATTACATGCAAAATTCTGCATTTTGCATGAAAAAAAGTCCCTGACCCTTTCCAAAAACGCAGAGGCACAAAAATGCATTGATGTGAACATGTTCCATAGGAACCCATGTTAAAAAATTGCCATGCATTTCTGCAAAATGCAAAATGCATCAAAAAACGCATTAGTGTGAATTGCAGATTTGCACTACAGAACGTGTTCCATAGGAAACCATGTTAAATGGACTGTAGTGCAAATCTGCAAAATGCAAAAAGCACAAAAAATGCATAGGTGTGAATCAGGCCTAAGGCTCCATTCACACTAGCGCGTTTTTTGATGCATTTTGCATTTTGCAGAAATGCACGGGAATTTTTTAACATGGGTTCCTATGGAACATGTTCACATCAATGCCTTTTTGTTTCTCTGCATTTTTGGAAAGGGTCGGGGACTTTTTTTCATGCAAAATGCAGCGTTTTGCATGTAATGGATTTCAATGGACAAGCATCAAAAACGCAAGTGCACCGTTTTTGCAGCGTTTTTGATGCGTTTTTGATGCGTTTTTGCCGTTTTTTTTTTTTGTTTTTTTTTTACATTTTTTTTTTAGACTAAAAAAAAAAAAAAAACCGCAAAACGCAAATCGCGGCAAAATCGCGGCAAAATCGCGGCAAAAACACGGCTCAAAAACGTGGCAAGCATGAAAAAAAAACCTCCAAAAACGCTCAAAAGCAACATGCATAGGTGTGAATCGAGCCTAATGCTGGCCATACACTATACAGAAAATCGGCCGAACCCCTTTTCGAAAAACGAACGTTCGACCGTGACCGCAAACGATCTTGCCATCATATAATGACCGATAATCTGTTCAGTGGACATGAATAAATAATTTTGTGTTCGTTTTTTTACATATACCTAGTGCAGAAAGTTCGGACGGGAAACACATTAACCTTGCAATTTATCGTACGTTCGGCAGAAATTTTCCAAACATGCCGTTCGTTTTTTTTCCACAAAAACGTCACAAACGATTATCGATTTGTACCCACTAACTTGCCGAAAAATGAACGAAGTGTCCATTCGAACGATTTTTCGGCCGATTTTTCGTATAGTGTATGGCCAGCATTAGGCTCGATTCACACTAGCGCGTTTTTTGATGCATTTTGCATTTTGCAGAAATGCACGGGAATTTTTTAACATGGGTTCCTATGGAACATGTTCACATCAATGCTTTTTTGTTTCTTTGCGTTTTTGGAAAGGGTCGGGGACTTTTTTTCATGCAAAATGCAGCGTTTTGCATGTAATGGATTTCAATGGACAAGCATCAAAAACGCAAGTGCACCGTTTTTGCAGCGTTTTTGATGCGTTTTTGGTGCGTTTTTTATGCGTTTTAGCCGGTTTTTTTTTTTTTTTTAATTTTTTTTACATTTTTTTTTTAGACTGTAAAAAAAAAAAAAAAAAAAAAAATAAAAATAAAAAACGCAAAACGCAAATCGCGGCAAAAACGCGGCAAAAACGCGGCTCAAAAACGTGGCAAGCATGAAAAAAAAACCTCCAAAAACGCTCAAAAGCAACATGCATAAGTGTGAATCGAGCCTAAGTCAGGACTGGATGCTGTGCTTATGTCTACCTGGTGTACCTAAAGGCTGGGATGCACGCAGAGTAAGGCTCCATTCACACTAGCGCGTTTTTTGATGCATCTTGCATTTTGCAGAAATGCACGGGAATTTTTTAACATGGGTTCCTATGGAACATGTTCACATCAATGCCTTTTTGTTTCTCTGCATTTTTGGAAAGGGTCAGGGACTTTTTTTCATGCAAAATGCAGCGTTTTGCATGTAATAGAATTCAATGGACAAGCATCAAAAACGCAAGTGCACCGTTTTTGCAGCGTTTTTGATGCGTTTTTGCCGGGTTTTTTTTTTTTTTAATTTTTTTTAAGACTGTAAAAATAAAAGTAAAAAAAAACAAAAAAAAAAAAACGCAAAACGCAAATCGCGGCAAAATCGCGGCAAAATCGCGGCAAAAACGCGGCTCAAAAACGTGGCAAGCATGAAAAAAAAACCTCCAAAAACGTTCAAAAGCAACATGCATAGGTGTGAATCGAGCCTCAGGCTCGATTCACACCTATGCATGATGCTTTTGAGCGTTTTTGGAGGTTTTTTTTTCATGCTTGCCACGTTTTTGAGCCGCGTTTTTGCCGCGATTTTGCCGCGATTTTGCCGCGATTTGCGTTTTATTTTTTTTTTTTACATTTTTTTTTACAGTCTTAAAAAAAAAAAATTAAAAAAATAAAAAAAAAAACGGCAAAAACGCATCAAAAACGCATCAAAAACGGTGCACTTGCGTTTTTGATGCTTGTCCATTGAAATCCATTACATGCAAAACGCTGCATTTTGCATGAAAAAAAGTCCCCGACCCTTTCCAAAAATGCAGAGAAACAAAAAGGCATTGATGTGAACATGTTCCATAGGAACCCATGTTAAAAAATTCCCGTGCATTTCTGCAAAATGCAAAATGCATCAAAAAACGCGCTAGTGTGAATCGAGCCTAATGCTGGCCATACACTATACAGAAAATCGGCCGAACCCCTTTTCGAAAAACGAACGTTCGACCGTGACCGCAAACGATCGTGCCATCATATAATGACCGATAATCTGTTCAGTGGACATGAATAAATAATTTTGTGTTCGTTTTTTTACATATACCTAGTGCAGAAAGTTCGGACGGGAAACACATTAACCTTGCAATTTATCGTACGTTTGGCAGAAATTTTCCAAACATGCCGTTCGTTTTTTTTCCACAAAAACGTCACAAACGATTATCGATTTGTACCCACTAACTTGTCGAAAAACGAACGAAGTGTCCATTCGAACGATTTTTCGGCCGATTTTTCGTATAGTGTATGGCCAGCATTAGGCTCGATTCACACCTATGCATGTTGCTTTTGAGCGTTTTTGGAGGTTTTTTTTTCATGCTTGCCACGTTTTTGAGCCGCGTTTTTGCCGCGATTTTGCCGCGATTTTGCCGCGATTTGCTTTTTTTATTTTTTTTTTTTACATTTTTTTTTACAGTCTTAAAAAAAATTACAAAAAAAAAAAAATTGAAGAAAAAAAAAAAAAAAAACGGCAAAAACGCATCAAAAACGCACAAAAAACGCATCAAAAACGCTGCAAAAACGGTGCACTTGCGTTTTTGATGCTTGTCCATTGAAATCCATTACATGCAAAACGCTGCATTTTGCATGAAAAAAAGTCCCCGACCCTTTCCAAAAACGCAGAGATACAAAAAAGCATTGATGTGAACATGTTCCATAGGAACCCATGTTAAAAAATTCCCGTGCATTTCTGCAAAATGCAAAATGCATCAAAAAACGCGCTAGTGTGAATCGAGCCTTAGGCTGGATTCACACCTATGCATTTTTAGTGCTTTTTACATTTTGCAGATTTGCAGTACAGTCCATTTGACATGGTTTCCTATGGAACACGTTCTGTAGTGCAAATCTGCAAAATGCAAAAAGCACTAAAAATGCATAGGTGTGAATCCAGCCTAAGGCTCGATTCACACTAGCGCGTTTTTTGATGCATTTTGCATTTTGCAGAAATGCACGGGAATTTTTTAACATGGGTTCCTATGGAACATGTTCACATCAATGCTTTTTTGTTTCTTTGCGTTTTTGGAAAGGGTCGGGGACTTTTTTTCATGCAAAATGCAGCGTTTTGCATGTAATGTTTTTCAATGGACAAGCATCAAAAACGCAAGTGCACCGTTTTTGATGCGTTTTTGGTGCGTTTTTGGTGCGTTTTTGCCGTTTTTTTTTTTGTTTTTTTTAATTTCTTTTACATTTTTTTTTAAACTGTAAAAAAAACTGTAAAAAAAAAAAAAAAAAAAAATGCAAAACGCAAATCGCGGCAAAAACGCGGCAAAAACGCGGCTCAAAAACGTGGCAAGCATGAAAAAAAAACCTCCAAAAACGCTCAAAAGCAACATGCATAGGTGTGAATCGAGCCTAACTAGGCACCCTGGTGTACAAGGGGCCTCAGATGACGTTTCCTGTGTTTGGATGTTCATGTGTTAAATCAGGTTTAGCTCTAGGTTTAGGTGTGTTTAGATGCAAGAAACAGTGTTTACATGCATTTAGCAGTGTTTAGAGCTTATATTTTGATCCTGGACACACAGAATTCTATTTTCTCTAAGGCCCCTTTCACACTGGAGCGGTTTTCAGGCGGTATTGCGCTAAAAATACCGCTGTTTGTTCAGTGTGAAAGCCCGAGGGCATTCACACTGAAGCGGTGCGCAGGCAGGGCGGTGAAAAAAGTCCTGCAAACCGCTTTTTTGGAGCGGGGAAGGAGCGGTGTATTCACCGCTCCTTCCCCGCTCCTGCCCATTGAAATCAATGGGACAGCGCGGCTATACCGCGGCAATACCGCGGCTATAGCCGCGCTGTACGAGGGATTTTAACCCTTTTTCGGCCGCCAGCGGGGGGTAAAACCGCACCGCTAGTAGCCGAATAGCGCTGCAAGAACGACAGTACAGCAGCGCTAAAAATAGCGCTGTTGTACCGCCGACGCCCCCACCGCCCCAGTGTGAAAGGGGCCTTAATGCAATTAAACTCAGTGCACCTAAAAGTAGGAAAGGCTCAGTGTGAATGTAACCATTGAAAAATTATTATATGCATTTAGGCCTGGTTCACACCTATGCAAGTTACAGTTTGCATATCCCAGGTCCATTTAGCGTTTTTCAATACACGTTTTTGACCCATTGAAGTCTATGGAACCAAAAACCTGAAAAAAGTCCCTGGCCCTTTCCATAAAATGCACAGATGTGAACGTGACCCATAGGAAACCATGTTAAATGGACTGTAGTGTGTTTCTGCAAAACTGAAAACATGCTAAAAAATGCATACGTGTGAACCAGACCTTGAGATTAGAAATGTTCTCTACTTGTAGGTTTGACAGTTTTAATGTGAATGAGGACTATAAAATGGAATGAAAAGAAGAGAAAGTAGAGGGAGGGGAGAGGAAGGCTGGATTCACACCTACCATTTTAAGTGCTTTTTGCATTTTTCAGATTTGCATTACAGAACGTTTTCCATAGGAAACCATGTTAGATGGACTGTAGTGCAAATCTGCAAAATGCAAAAAGCATTAAAACTGCATAGGTATGAATCCAGCTGAAGGGGCTATGCAATGTCCTATTTGATAAAGGTCTTTTGCGGTTATATTAAAAATTGTACTTGTTTTCCGATTCCAAATCTTGTTCATCGATATTTTGCAATGACCAGAAGGTGGCAGTGTGAGCCTCTAACCTCAACTGAACCTTTTTGATAAGCGTGGCAAATTCACATGTTCTATCATGTCAGCGCACCATTTAACACAAAATGATAGGTTTGGCCATGATAGACTGAGATAGCAATCTTTTCCTCGTGTATTGGTAAAACTAATCACAATTAGTTTATATAACAAGTCTAGGCAGAGGCTGTGTAAATGGACCTATAATAGAGAAACAAAGCTGTCTTTTAGGTTACAAAGTCAGAACCTTCAGTATGACAGACTTGATCTCGTCTAGACTTTATTTCTTCAGGTTTAAAGTGAAACATCACTCAAAAAAAAGGTTTTGCACCAGTCTAGTCTCTACCTTTCACTGTAAAAAAAAAAAAAAAAAAAAAACAGATCTTTATATACTTTATTTCAATGTAAATGTTTTACCTCTATTTTCTATTTGCCACCACCCTCTGCCTCCATTCTCACCTAGGTGAGAATGATGTTTCGGTCTCCTGCTTGTAGGCAGCTGTAGTGCAGGGTAGCCTAGCTGGCTATAAGAGGAAGTGGGTTAGCAAGTGTATATACTCACTTTTCAGTCGATTTGATATGTTTATGTGTACATATGTTCAGAGCTGTCTGGCCTCTATCATTGTCTGCAGCACCATTTTGGAGAAGCCTGCTGTCCTCATAGGACAGCAAATCTCTGGAGATTTGGTCGGCCATTTTTGGGTGGATACCTTCTATAAGAAAGCCAGCCACGTTTAGTTTAGTTCACGTGTGTGCATAGACAGGGACAGAGAGCCGCTTGTGAGGGAGAGTTATAGGAGAGAAGATAGGGAGAGTGTTCCGGCCTGTGAGGGATAGCTCAGGGTTCCTACGGAGTTCTGTATCAACAATCCTGGTCGGATGAAAGACTCCCCGTGGCGGATAATAAAACCGGTGCCCTCGCTGTGAGGGCCGGACAAGCGTATCAGATGCCTATATCCATCTGCTGAAGGAATACCGTTGTTTTCGGGTACTGTGTGTGAATATCAGCCTCTACAGATACGCATTGTGTGCTTGGGTTTATACTGTGTTAGTCAGTGGAAAGTACCTATATTGCTGAGGTATACAATTACCGCTTACATCAGAAGTAACTGTGCTGTGTATCTGTGCCTCCATGCTTGGAGTAAAACTATGTGCCTTACTGCTGTAAATACTCTTTCTACTACCGCCTCTTCGGTAATAAACGTTGCCTGGTTGATAAAGTCAGTACGTGTGATTCCCTCTGTGAAGACGCTACACTCTACCTCTGCTTACATGCTACATTCTCCTGGGATACTGGTGTTACTTATCCCATGAGACATTATTTCCATCATTCATTTACATTGCCCCATTATCCCATAAAGCATTGTGTTATTCTATGCAGTGTTACGCTTTAGATTTACAAAGGAGGTCTACAATTACTGCCCATGATCTGACGATCGCGGTGATACCTCACATGTGTGGGACGATTGCTATTTGCGTGTGTGGACCAAAGCGTGCACGCACGGGAGGATGTGGGCACTTAATTTCTATCATACATTTTTTTTTAATTCCCCAAATCCCTCCTCTGCACTTAAAAGCATTCAAAACACCAAGATCTGTGTTTTTGAATGCTTTTGATTTTTAAAAAATGGCCCCAGTGGTTCCCGAGTAAGTGATGTCATGTCGTTGTGATGTCATGTCATTGCTTCCAGGCTATTATTACAAACAGCCGATCAAAGCCAATCCCAGCTTTGCTTGGCTGTCCGTCCCGGTGGGAAGAGAGAGCCCGAGAGAGCCGCAGATGGCGGCAGGAAGGGGAAGACGCCCCCTCCCGCTGCTTTCAATGGCAATTGAATGGCTGGTTAGTCACTCCGATTGCTATTACAAGTGAGCTGACTGTCGGCGCAGAAAAAAGCTGCAGGCATCGTCCCGGTATAACCACTGAAAATCTAGCAACTTATGGGTACGTCGTTGGACAGGAAGTGGTTAAATATAACTAAAACAGTTCAGATGACTAAAATACGAATAAAACTAAAATGTCATTTTAGTCAAAAGACTATGACTTGAACTAAATCAAAATTCGACGTCAAAATAAACAGCGCACTACCACATAAGAATAAGTAGGGGAATCTTCTAAGCTGCTGAAAGAAAAAGGCTTTTCTTATTTTTTTTTCTTAATATTTTCCTAATATTTAATGTTGGTTATATATTTATGTAATATGTGCATTGGCATTACAGCCAACAGAGGTTACATTTTGTCAAAAAGCAATATTTTTATTTGTTTATGAAACTTGGTTTTATTTATAAAGGCCTTCTAAATCTGTGTCTGTAGTGCACGTTCGGACCTTAATACCATAAATGACATGTTAATAGATTTTTACCCCAGGACTATATAAGGAGTTTGGCAAGTCTAGAGAAATGCTTAAATAATGCATTACGATGTAACTACACCCATAAGATTTTGGTCAACTAAAATGTACTGGAGATTTTGGTAGACTAAAATAATACTAAAGCTAAATCAATTTATATGACAAAGTACAACTAAAACTAAAATGGCATTTTAGTCAAAAGACTATGACTAAAACTATAATTTGATGTCAAAATTAACACTGGATAAGATGTGATGCCAGATCTCTGTCTGCTCATAAAGGAAAAAAGGAAATTGGGTGCTACATCATTCAGGGAGGCAAGTACAAGAACCAGAAAGGGACAGCTGGTTCCCTATGATGTACAATGGAAAATGGTGACATGGGACAGGACCCGGAGTAGGAGAGCCATGGGAGATAAGAGGGCAACACTGGATCCACTTGACTTGTAAGTATTGTGGGAGATTAGCTCGTGGGGATCACCTTTTCTGGAAATTATGGTCAGCGTGCAGGCAGTTTTTTTTTTAAATCTGACGGGTTGCCAGCTTTATTTAGAAGAGGTTTGCAAAGTCACAAAAACAAACAAAAAACAGTAAAGTAAATCCTTGCCGTCTGGCGCTAAACGAAACAGTAGACTCCTCTCTATATGGTGTGGGGCTGGTCCCCATCACCCACAAAACATGTGGTAAAGCAAACCTTCTTTTTAACTTCAATACAGGGCATTTGCACCCCCTTCCTGCCCAGGCCAATTTTCAGTTTTCAGCGCTGTTGCAATTTAAATGACAATTGCGAGGTCATGCAACACTGTTCTTAAATGAAAAATTTTTATAATTTTTTCCCCACAAATAGAGCTTTCTTTTGGTGGTATTTGATCACCTCTGTGGTTTTTATTCTTTGCGCTATAAACAAAAGAAGAGCAAGAAGTTTGGAAAAAAAACACAATATTTTTTACTTTTTGCTATAATAAATATCCCAATTTTTTTTTTAAAAAACAAATTTTTTCCTCAGTTTAGGCCAATATGTATTCTTGTACATATTTTTGGTATAAAAAAAAAAAAAAAAAAAAAAAAAATCGCAATAAGCGTATATTGATTGGTTTGCGCAAAAGTTATAGCGTCTACAAAATAGTGGGGGATAGTAGGGATAGTTTTAGGGCAGTATTACTTTTTTTTACTAGTAATGGTGGCGATCTGCGATTTTTATCGTGAATGCGACATTGCGGCGGACATATCGGACACTTTTGACACTATTTTGGGACCATTCACATTTATACAGCGATCAGTGCTATACAAATGCATTGATTACTGTATAAATGTCACTGGCAGGGAAGGGGTTAACACTAGGGGGCGATCATGGGGTTAATTTTTTTACCTAGGGAGTGATTCTAACTGTAGGGGGATGGGACTCACAAGGGGAGGAGACCGATCGCTGTTCCTCTGTACTGGGAACACATGATCGGTCTCCTCTCACCTGACACGACGTGGATCTGTGTGTTTACACACACAGATCCACGGTCCTGCTCTGTTAACGGGCAATCGCAGGTGCCCGGCGTACAACGCGGCCGTCGGGCACGCGCATCAGCTCCCAAGTGACGTGGTACTATGTCATATGACGTCCTGGGCCCCCAGGAAGCCCAGGACATCATATGACGCCCGCAGTGCTGGGACAAGGCCATTTGGTGCCCAGGGCGAAGATGGCAAACTGCGTCCCCCCCCCCCCCATTTTTAATAAAGAATCAATGTTGTTTGGCTAAGCATGGCAGAGTATAGCCGAGCATGGCTGAGCATGGCTGGGTATCACCGAGTATTGCTGGGTATGGTGGGGTATGGCGGGGTATTGCAGAGTATGGCGGGGTATCGCAGAGTATGGATGGGTATTGCATGGTATCGCCGAGTATGACTGGGTATGGCAGAGTATTGTGGGGTATTGCACAGTATTGTGGGGTATTTCAGAGTATTGCACAGTGTTGTGGGGTATTGCAGAGTATTGTACAGTATTGAGGGGTATTGCAGAGTATTGCACAGTATTGCACAGTATTGTGGGGTATTGCAGAGTACTGCACAGTATTGTGGGGTATTGCAGAGTATTGCACAGTATTGTGGGGTATTGCAGAGTATTGTGGGGTATTGCAGAGTACTGCACAGTATTGTGGGGTATTGCAGAGTATTGTGGGGTATTGCAGAGTACTGCACAGTATTGTGGGGTATTGCAGAGTATTGTGGGGTATTGCAGAGTACTGCACAGTATTGTGGGGTATTGCAGAGTATTGCACAGTATTGTGGGGTATTGCAGAGTACTGCACAGTATTGTGGGGTATTGCAGAGTATTGTGGGGTATTGCACAGTACTGCACAGTATTGTGGGGTATTGCAGAGTATTGCACAGTATTGTGGGGTATTGC
This sequence comes from Lithobates septentrionalis, assembly GCA_037952835.1. Taxonomy (NCBI): domain Eukaryota; kingdom Metazoa; phylum Chordata; class Amphibia; order Anura; family Ranidae; genus Lithobates; species Lithobates septentrionalis. The sequence goes on from JBBDGP010000257.1 coordinate 4,386,701, forward strand.
AGAGTATTGCACAGTATTGTGGGGTATTGCAGAGTATTGCACAGTATTGTGGGGTATTGCAGAGTATTGCACAGTATTGTGGGGTATTGCAGAGTACTGCACAGTATTGTGGGGTATTGCAGAGTATTGCACAGTATTGTGGGGTATTGCAGAGTATTGTGGGGTATTGCAGAGTACTGCACAGTATTGTGGGGTATTGCAGAGTATTGTGGGGTATTGCAGAGTACTGCACAGTATTGTGGGGTATTGCAGAGTATTGCACAGTATTGTGGGGTATTGCAGAGTATTGCACAGTATTGTGGGGTATTGCAGAGTATTGCACAGTATTGTGGGGTATTGCAGAGTATTGCACAGTATTGCGGGGTATTGCAGAGTATTGCACAGTGTTGTGGGCTATGGGCCAGTGGTTAACCTTGCCTCAGCCTCCTCCCCTCATCCAGCCATTTATTAATCTGTTTTTTTAGTACTTTTACACAAGTTCAGTCAGAACACTGGCACACACTGCAATCTAAATTCTACCTTAGCTTCCTTCCAGTCTCCAGAATCCAGCGGCAGCTACACTAGTAGAGACAGCCAGCTAAGCAGCAGCTCCTCGGCTCCTCGAGGTAACAGCGCGCCGACTCTGACACAGCTCCCTGCACTCCTCTGCGTCCTCCCTCGCCTCCGGCCGTGAATGACGTCACGGCGCTGGCAGGGACTACGGGACTCCTCCGTAGGGGAGTAAACTGTCTGTGACACAGAGAAGTTGTGCTGAGGTCCGGAATTTAGGAATCATGCAGGAGGCAGAGCGCAATTATACAGTGCCGCTGGGCGCTGACATTATGAAACGTAGGTCACTTTCACAAATACACTGGCGGTGGGGGGCGGTGGCCGTGGCTGCAGGCTGCGCCCCCCCCCCCCCCATTGCAAATGGTACCGCCCAGGGCACGTGCCCCTTCCGCCCCTGCCTTGTACCGGCCCTGGACGCCCGCACAGGATGGGAGATCCCTCCTGCGGACGTCATATGACTATGGCTGGGATGGGAAGTGGTTAAATTCAAACAGAGCTCCTCTCTCTCATTTTCCCTTCTGAGTTTCAGGCCAGAGCTCTCTTGTGCTCTCTTCCTGCTCATTTAATGTCCACCTGAGTGTGGACTCAAGTGGATCACAACATCCGGACCGGAACCAAGCCTGCCATAGAGGCTGGAAAAACCCGGGCCAGATTCTGGTTCAGTCTCTTACAATAGAACGCATGCAAGGTGAAATATACAGATTATCCATTACCTCACCTTGCATACCATCACATATCCTCCCCCTCTGCTCAAGCCCTTGTGGCTGAGCAATTGTCCCAAGCATACAGTGCATCCGCATTGTTTTGGAGCTTGCTTAGCCTATGCTCTACTGTAAAATTAAAGGGCTGTAAAGCCAGGAACCATCTTGTCACACGGCCATTTTTCTCCCTGTTGTCACACATCCACTTTAGGGGAGCATGGTCGGTGACCAGCTTAAATGACCTCCCCAACAAATAATACTTCAGGGAGTCTAAGGCCCTTTTAATAGCAAGACACTCCTTTTCGTCAATGTCATTGTTTTTTTCATGCTTGTTCAGTTTCCGACTCAGGTATACAATCGGGTGCTCCTCACCATATCTGTTCTGGGATAGTACAGCCCCTAGGCTCACCTCAGGGGTGTCCGTCTGTACCGCAAATCCCTTTGTGAAGTCCGGGGTCACTAGCACCGGTAGTACACAAAGGGCCTCCTCGGATTTTATTTGACCATGACCGACCCGCTACCATTCATCAGGTCGCTCAGAGGGGCAGCAATGGTGGCAAAGTTGGGTATAAACTGTCTGTAATAACCCGTAATGCCCAGGAAGGCTCGAACTTGTTTTTTGTTTACCGGTTGGGGACATTTTTTAATTGCCTCAATCTTATTGGTCTAAGGCTTGACCAGTCTCCGGCCAATAACGTACCCAAGGTATTTGGCCTCCTTCAGGCCTATGACACCCTTTTTGGGCTGACTGAGAGACCTGCTTCTCTCAGGGAATCTACCACTGCTTGTACTCGGGGTAGATGCGATTCCCAATCTGGGCTGTGGATGACCACATCGTCCAAATAAGCAGCTGCATACAGACGATGCGGTCTCAAAGTTTTGTCCATCATTCGCTGGAACGATGCAGGGGCCCCGTGCAAACCAAAAGGCATCCGCTTGTACTGAAACGAGCTCTCAGGAGTAGAAAAGGCAGTCTTCTCCTTGGCCAATTCAGTTAGCGGTATTTGCCAATAGCCTTTCTTTAGGTCTAGGGTTGTTATGTAGCGGGCCTGTCCCAACCTGTCCATGAGTTTGTCGACCCGAGGCATCGGGTATGCATCAAACTTGGACACACTGTTGAGTTTCCTAAAGTCTTTACAAAACCTGATAGTGCCATTGGGTTTTGGGACCAGCACTATGGGGCTCGACCAATCACTGTGGAACTCTTCTATCACGTCCAACTCTAACATTTTTAATTTCCTTCGCGACTACCTCTCGCCTGGCCTCTGGGATTCTTTATGGCTTTACATTTACGCGAACCCCAGGTTCTGTCACTATATCATGCTGGATCACCTTTGTCAGTCCGGGTAAGTGGGGGAAAAAGTCTCTATTTTTGTACACAAACGCCCTAACGTCACTGTGTTGTGCCACAGACAGGGAATCTGTTATGGGGATGTCAGGTGTCACCGGTACCCGGTCTGTTGGAGGCGGGGATGTGGCCAGTAAAGTCTCTCTGTCCTTCCAGGGCTTTAAGAGATTCAAATGATAAATTATTGTGGTTTCCTTTTCCCTGGCTGGTAGACTTTGTAGTTTACCTCCCCTACTCTTTCGACAACCTCAAAGGGACCCTGCCACTTGGCTATGAAATTACTTTCCACCGTGGGAACCAGTACCAACATTCTGTCCCCAGGGCTGAAAGTACGGACCTTGGCACCCCAATCATAGACCCTTCTCTGGGCCTCCTGGGCTCGCGCCATATGTTCTCGTACCAGGGGCAGGACAGCTGAAATTCAATCCTGCATCAAGGAGACATGCTCTATGATGCTTGTATATGGGGTGGCCTCTCCTTCCCACGTTTCTTTGGCGACATCTAGCAGCCCCCTGGGATGTCTACCATACAAGAGCACAGAGGGAGAATAGCCTGTGGAACCTCTCCTATGGCAAACATGAGATATGGTAGCAAAAATCCCAATTTCTCCCATTTTTGTCGACCACCTTTTTCAGCATATTTTTCAAAGTTTTATTAAATCTTTTCACAAGACCATCCGTTAGGGGGTGGTAGACAGAGGTACAGAGATGGGAGATTTTATATAACTTACACAGTTACTTGGTAACCCTGGACATAAATGGGGTGCCCGGATTGAATAAGACCTCTTTTGGGATCCCCACTCGACTAAACACCTGGATTAACTCCTTGGCGACAGCCTTAGCAGAGGTGTTATGCAAGGGTATGGCCTCAGGATAGCGCGTTGCATAGTCCAGGATTACCAAAATATGCTGGTGACCCCGGGCAGACTTCACTACCGGCCCCACTAGGTCCATGCCAATCTTCTTAAAAGGGACCTCAATTATTGGTAGAGGGAAAAGAGACTATGAAAATGGGGCGACGGTGCCGCCATTTGGCACTCGGGGCACGATTCACAGTACTCCCTGACATCTGCTATAACCCAGGCCAGAAAAATCTCTGGGTGATTCTCTCCCTGGTCTTTTTGATATCGAGATGTCCCCCCATTACATGGCCATGGGCCAGGTCTAGCACCACCCTACGGAAGGATTTGGGAACCAGTAGCGGTTCTACCTTGTCCTCTCCGCATTTTACCACCTGAAACAGTAAATAGTTTTTAAGGGCCATGTACAGGAAAGACACCCCCCCAGTTAGGATCCACTGGTTCCCCATCCACCATCTTAATGTTTTCTCCGGCTCTCATGAGGGTGACATCTCGCAGTTGTTCGGTACAGAAATCCTCTCTCCTGATCTTTAAGGGGGGTACCACATTCTGGCTACTCTCATTGTCAGGGTCAGCGATGTTCTCCTGTTCGTTACCCTCGGGCTGTGAGCTAGCTTCCAGGTCCTCCGGCTCCCCAGCCATGACAGAGAAAGGAAGAGGATCTCCGGCTTCCTCAATCCCCCCCCAACAGCGTCCTCTTCCCTTTGGCAAAAAGGGTCTAGTGAGAGTTCCTGTGCTTCCCCAGCAGGGGGAGCTCTATCTACCAGCCTCCCTTTACTCTCCCATAAACTCCAAAAATGGGGAAAATCTCCCCCCACTAAAACTTCATGAAACAATGAAGGTACGACCCCCATTGAATGTGTTACACTGCCCCACGGGGTATCAACCTCAACCACCGCTGTCTGGTAGTCCCAAGTGTTCCGTGGATGCAAATGACCCCGATAGTACTGGGGTGTACACAATAATTTCTGACTAGGGTCACCACACTACCAGAGTCTAGCAGGGCTGTGAGTGGCTTTCCATCCATTGAAATAACACACATTTGTTTTTCAATGCGACTCTGACATGATGCATGCAGTACATGCGACCTGTACAAAACAGAGATATGCGTCTTTTCATATAAGCATAATCGCATTGCATAGGTTCATCATTTATAGGACAGTTTGCAGCAATATGCCCTAATGCATGGCAACAAAAACACTGTATGTGCTCTACCCCCAGTCCTCTTAACGGTCCTAAAGACCTTCCTGGCTTCTTTGGCTAGTCTCCAGGTCTAGGACCCACAGTCTCAATAGTTGTAACAACAATCTTATCTAACTTCCCCATGCTCTTGAACCCCAGAACAGCCTTCCCAGAACCGCTGGGCGATCTTGCACCCACTGATGCACGCGATGGGCCCGGATTGCCATGGTGACACCCAAGCGTGCGAGTATCTCTGTCTTCAGGGTCTCATAGTCCTGAGCCTTATCCGGTTCCAGATCAAAATAGGCCTTTTGAGGTTCTCCTGTCAGAAATGGGGCCAACAGACCCACCCACTGTTCTTTTGGCCATCCTCCGTGGACAGCGACTCTCTCAAAAGTCGCAAGGTATGCCTCGACATCATCAGCAGGTGTCATCACCGCCCCATCATGCCCCGGGCCGTGATGTCATAAGGGGCGGGGTCATCGGGTGACATCACCCGGTGACCACGCCCCATGCCTATATAAATCATTGCGCACCGTGCACACGGCATTACAGCGGGAGAGAGCGTCGTGTCAACATCGGAAGAAGAGAAGAGGGAAGAAGACGACAGAGAAGACCTGGCCACCGGGAGAAAAACAGCGGGCAAAAGAGCAGAAGATAGCGGAGGAGCCCAGCAGAAGATACCGGAGAGCGGGAGAAGAACCGGAGAGCGTGGAGAAGAGGCCGGAGAGCGTAGAGAAGTCGGAAGAGACCCCCGAAGTCGGAAGAAGACCCCCGGGGCTGCCTAATAAATTACTTTAAAAACCTGTCTAGTGTGTTTTTTTATTGACCCTTTTTTTCCTAGGTGAATGGGTAGGGGTATGATGTACCCCATACTCATTCACATAGGGTGGGGGGCCAAGATCCGGGGGCCTGTTTGTTAAAGGGGGCTCCCGGATTCCGATAAGCCCCCCGCCCGCAGACCCCAAAAACCAACGGCCAGGGTTGTCGGGAAGAGGTTGTCATCAACATGGGTACAAGGTGCTTTGGGGTGGGGGGCCACAGGGCGCCCCCCTGCCCCAAAGCACCCACCCCCCCCCCATGTTGAGGGCATGCGGCGTAGGGGGTTCCCCTTAAAATCCATATCAGACCAAAGGGCCTGGTATGCTCTTGGAGGGGGAACCCATGCCGATTTTTTATGTCAAATTTGGCGTGGAGCTCCCCCTCAAGATCATCAGAGCACAAGTCGCATGCCAAAGTCGGATCATGCAAGACGGCGATCCGACTTTGATCCAACTTCAATGATAGTCAATGGGCTGAAGTAGGATCAAAGTCGGACGAAAGTAGTACAGGGAGCTTTTTTCAAAGTCGGACCGACTTGTGTCGGACCAGTTAAGACGGCTCCGGTAGGGAAACATTGATTTTCAGACGTCATACGACATGAGCTCCCAATGTCGGAGCGTTTGTCGCACCAGTGTAAACCCGGCCTCAATAAAGCTGTTCTGTGAAGCCCTCAGAGTTTTCTTAGAGAACCTTAGTGAACAAACAGCATCATGAAGGCCAAGGAACACACTGAGAAGTTTAAAGCAGTGTTAGGTTTTAAAAAATATCTTAAGTTTTAAACCTCTCACGGAGCACTGTACAATCCATCAACCGCAAAATGGAAAGATTAAGGCACAACTGCGAACCTACCAAGACATGACCATCCACCCAAACTGACAGGCTGGGCAAGGAGAGCATTAATCAGAGAAGCAGCAAAGAGGCCCATGTTAAATCTGGAGGAGCTGCAGAGATCCACAGCTCAGGTAGGAGAATCTGTCCACAGGACAACTATTAGTCGTGCACTCCACAAATCTGGCCTTTATGGAAGAGTGGCAAGAAGAAAGCCTTTGTTGATGAAAGCCATAAGAAGTCCCGTTTGCAGTTTGCGAGAAGGCATGTCAGGGACAGTCAGATGAGACCAAAATTTAACCTTTTGGCCTAAAAGCAAAACGCAACGTGTGGCGGATGACTAACACTACACATCATCCTGAACACACCATCCCCACTGAAACATGGTGGTGGCAGCATCATGTTGTGGGGATGCTTTTCTTCAGCAGGGAAGCTGGTCCGAGTTGATGGGAAGAAGGATGGAGCCAAATACAGGGCAATCTTTGAAGAAAACCTGTTAAGAGTCTGAAAAAGACTTGAGACTGGGGCAGAGGTTCACCTTCCAGCAGGACAACCACCCTAAACATACAGCCAGAGCTACAATGGAATGGTGTAGATCAAAGCATATTCATGTGTTAGAATGGCCCAGTTAAAGTCCAGACCTAAATCCAATTGAGAATTTGTGGCAAGACTTGAAAATTTCTGTTCACATACGCTCTCCATCCAATCTGACAGAGTTTAAGCAGAAAAGAATGGGCAAAAATTTCACTCCCTAGAGATGAAAAGCTGGTAGAGACATACCCAAAAAAGACTTGCAGCTGTAATTACAGCGCCGGTACGGCGTTTAGCTGCGTTTGCGTTTATAAATGTTTTTTACAACCCGACTTTGGGGCCCTATATCTCGGGCCACTTGGTGCTAGGAACTAGCACTACAACATATCCAAATTTGGGGTTCCTAGCACCAAGTGGCCCCGAGATATGGGGACCCAAAGTGGGGCCACAAAATGTCATTCTCTGCTGCAGAAGTGCATGAAATTTTGCGACCCGACTTTGGGGCCCCATATCTCGGGGCCACTTAGTGCTAGAAACCCCAAATTTGGATATGTTGTAGTGCAAGTTCCACTGTGTTTGCACACCAAATTTGTTCCTAGCACTAAGTGGCCCCGAGTTACGGGGCCCCAAAGTTGGGTCGCAAAATGTCATTCTCTGCTCTGCAGACGCTTCTAGGCGCAAACGCGGCTAAACGTGGCATGCAAACTCGGCAAAACGGGCATTTCTAAACGCCAGTTTCAGCTTTTAAAAACCTGTGTTCAGCAGAGTTTGCACCAGCGTCTCGTGTGCATGAGGCCTAACTGTGGAAGCTGTGCCCAAAAAGGCAAAGAACTAGTCACCAGTATTGCCTGTGGTTTTCCTGCAGCTCATCTTTATACCATGCCATTTTCTGCACTGTGTCTCTGCAGAGGCAGGGCTTTGCTTTCTCGTGTCAAAGCTGTCCCACATGACTAGTGGTCTGATAGCTGGTGTGAGGAATTATCTTGAAGCATCAGGAAAGCTAGAATAAGTACAGATTTACAGAATAAATGCAGCAGAAGCAGGGAGATACTTGCACTGTGGGTCCGCAGGTACAACTTTCTCTCCAGCAATTAGAACAGAGAGTCGCACAGTAGTGACATCACCAAACCTCAATCCAAATCTCCTGAGACTAGCAGTAAGAAGCATCAGTGTCTTACATGCAGGGCCGTCTTTAATATTGATTGGACCCTGGGCAAACGTTTTCTTGCCCCCCCCCCCCCCCATACAATTTGGCTCTCCACTTGCTCTGAGACATACAATAAATAGCAGCTAGACTTAAAATCAGTTTACTGTGTCAGATCAGGCAGCGATTGCGATTGGTTGCCAGAGGTTACAGTGTATAATTACCGCTTCCTGACTGGTTGCTAGAGGTTACAGCACACATTACGGCTCATTGATTAGTTGCTAGAGGTTACAGCACATGATTTCTGCTTGTTGATTGGTTACTAGAGATTACTGTACAGTAATACTGCTCACTGATTGGTTGCTAGAGGTTACAACACATCATCTCCTCACTGCAGGGGGCATGATATACATATGAATGCCACCTTTATTTACATATCCATGCCGCCGGATGCAGCTATTTACATATGATTGCAGGTTATTTACATGTAAACACAGGGTCTGCAGGTGAGTCATCTGTACACAACAATAGGGCAGAGCTGGGCAGCATTAGTAGCAGAACTTCACACTGAGATTATCAGGACACAGCACAGGACTAAAGCTTCAAGGGAACTTAAACTGGGATAGTTGGCAAGTATGAGGCAGCTGCTTTGGGCCCCACAACAATGACAGGGCCCAGGGCAGCTGCCCCTTTTGCCCTGCCTTAAAGACGGCCCTGCTTACATGTTCTTACACTGCAGATACACAGTTAATGAGGCTGTAGGCACAGAAAGTGATCAGGAAGGATGACTTCCATGCAAAAAGGACTTTTTTTCAGGGTACTGCTTAGGCACCCTCACATACCTATAGAACATAGATGTTCTATATAACAAAGCAGATCTTCACCTTTTTAATTTTTGGTTTATTTTAAAGTGAACTGTGCTTTGCCAATGCAAGGCAAAGTACCTTAGTCAATAAATTGCCAGGCATGGGCAAGCTACTACTGCCAAACTGCCTGGTGATACCTTGGCATAAAATATTTATAAAACTTTATTTAAGAAAACTCACATTCAACATTCACATTCATCCAACATTTACATCTCTTACAAAGATTGCTTAAAGTATGCCCAGCCTTATTATCAGGGAAAGTTGGCAACTGCAATTAAACCTGAGAATTTACAGGTCATTTAAACCAACCTATGGCTGCCAAAAATCCTATGAAATCCATACGTCCTAAAATCAAAACTGCATTTTCTGTAAATATTTCCATTTTAATGAACAAAAATGTTTTCCACATGGCATCTATATTATCTAAATCCTTTACATGTGTTAATAGAGTGCTGTGGTATTTATGAGCTTCAAAGGTGTTCTGAAACATTTTATATTCACAGAATGAAGCACAGAAAAATCTGAGATGAATGATGACCTCAAAATGTTTGGGACTCTACAACACAGTATATTTTCCAAAAGTCCACAATTTCACTGACAACAATAACTTTAACTCAAAAGTAATTAGATGTAATAACTAGAACAAGTTAACATCGTTAAACCAGAGTTCAAATTATGGTCATCACATATTATATAAATATTATATTTAGAGTGCTTAGGGCAGATGGCCAAGATCTTTGTAATTATTTTTCATTTCAGAAACCTTAATACAATTTTACTGCTTATGCTATAATTTACTCTTCTATAGTTTAATATCCACAATATTTATAAAAATCGAAATTGCCGAACCTCCAGCCCCTAAAAAAAATAAAAATATATATATATAAATATATATATATTTTTTTTAGGGGGTGGAGGTTCGGCGATTTCGATTTTTATAAATATTGTGGAGATTAAACTATAGAAGAATAAATTATAGCATAAGCAGTAAAATTGTATTAAGGTTTCATTAAGGTGTGTGTGTATAAAAGTATTTGCCCCCTTGCTGATTTAATATTACACAAAGATAACCCTGGTAAATACAAAATGTTTTTAAAAGATTATTTAATTTTTTAAGGGAAAAAAGCTGTCCAAACCCAAATCAGCCTGGCCCTACGTGAAAAAGTAGTTGTCCCCCCGCCTTGCTAAATCATGAATGAACTGTGATTAACCACATTTTTTGGACAGCTGAGTTAAATTTTACTTGCCACACCCAGGCCTGATTACTGCCGGACCTGTTGAAAAAAGAAATCACCTAAAAAGAAGCTGTCTGACAAAGTGAAGCACGCTAAGGGATCTTAAAAAGCAACAGATGAGAAACAAAGTAATTTACATGTACCAGTCTGGAAAGGGTTACAAAGCCGTTTCTAAGGCTTTGACACTCCAGCAAACTATGGTGAGAGCCATTGACCACAAAAGGAAAAAAAACTTGGAATAGTGGTGACACTTCCCAGGAGTGGCCCCCCTATCAGAATTACTCTAAGAGCATAACGGCGACTCATCCAAGAGGTTATAAAATAACCCAGAACAACATCTAAAGAACTGCTGGCCTCAGTTAGGTCAGTGTTCATGATTTAACAATAAGAGAGAGACTGGGAAAAAAATGGCATCCGTGGGAGAGTTCCAAGGCAAAAGCCAATGCTGTCCAAAAAGAACACAAAGGCTTCTTTCACATGTGCCAAAAAACATCTTGGTTATCCCCAAGACTTTTGGGTAAATATTCTGTCGACTGATAAGACAAAAGTTGAACTTTTTGGAAGGTGTTCTTTCTGTTACATGTGACATAAAAATAACACAGTATTTACTAAAAAGAACATTATACCAACAGTCAAACAAGGTGTTGGTAGTGTGATGGTCTGGGGCTGCTTTGAGGCTTCAGGACCTGAACGACTTACCATAACTGATGAAACCATAAACTCTGCGCTCTACAAGAAAATCCTGAAGGAGAATGTTCGGCCATCAGTTTGTGACCTTAAGCTCAAGCGCGCTTGGGTTTTGCAGCAGGACAAAAATCCCGGGCGGCTCTGCGGATGGCTCCATGGGTGAGAGAGTGGGCAGCTTCCCAGGCGGCTCTGCGGATGGCTCCATGGGTGAGAGAGCGGGCAGCTTCCCGGGTGGCTCTGCGGGTTAGAGAGCAGGCGGCTTTGCGGGTTAGAGAGCGGGCGGCTCCACAGGCTGTCAGGCGGCTCGGTAGGTGAGAGAGCAGGCGAACAGCTGGGCGGCTCGTGGGTGAGCAGACAGCTGGCCAATGAGGGAGCCGTGGGCGGGGGAGCAGAGAGATGACATCTCTCACTGCCCGGCGCCCGCCCTGAATCCCTGCAGTACAGTTCCGCCCTCACTGTGCAGGCAGCTGCGGGAAGCAGAGAGATGACATCTCTCTGCTGCCTGACTATCTGCTGCCTGACTCTGGGACACAGGAAAGTGACACAGCAAGTGACAATCCACAACATGTGTTAGGCGACGTGGCAAGTGACAATCCGTGATGTAGCAAGTGACAATCCATAACAGCTCGCAGGTGACGTGGCAAGTGATGATCTGCATCTGGTGACAGGTGACGTGGCAAGTGACAATCCTCAACGTGTGGCAGGTGACGTGGCAAGTGACAATCCATGATGTGGCAAGTGACAATCCTCAACGTGTGGCAGGTGACATGGCAAGTGACAATCCATGACGTGGCAAGTGACAATCCTCAACGTGTGGCAGGTGACGTGGCAAGTGACAATCCATGATGTGGCAAGTGACAATCCTCAACGTGTGGCAGGTGACGTGGCAAGTGACAATCCATGACGTGGCAAGTGACAATCCACAACGTGTGGCAGGTGACGTGGCAAGTGACAATCCGCAACGTGTGGCAGGTGACTTGGCAAGTCACAATCTGAATTTGGTGACAGGCGACGTGGCAAGTGGCAATCCACATCTGGTGACAGGTGACGTGGCAAGTGACAATCTGCATCTGGTTACAGGCGACGTGGCAAGTGGCAATCCACATCTGGTGACAGGTGACGTGGCAAGTGACAATCCGCATCTGGTGACAGGCGACGTGGCAAGTGACAATCTGCATCTGGTGGCAGGCGACGGTGGCAAGTGACACGCTCAGGGCTCCCACTGATTCTGCATGATGGTGAGTTGAACTATTTTATTTTCTATAACAATGTAATAATAGAAATAATGCGCTTCAATCATCCTGACACCATATCAACCATGGTGCCGGGATGATTGAAGCGCTAACACCAGCCGTGACAAATTGCCCCCAAAAAAACATATTTTTGTTTTTTGCCCCTCCCGAGACTAGGCTCTGGATCTGCCCCTGCTTTGCCGCCCCAAGGCCGGTTCCTTTAATGCCGCCCCCCCCCCCCCACACACACACACCACCATTCTCGTCCTTTATCGATGACTGCTACAAAAGATCAATTAAAAACATATCTCCACACACGAGAACACTGAAAATAACTGGCTTTAATTGTACAGACTGAAAATACTCTAATGCAGAAAATGCTTTTTAAAGTTTATAGCAGTAAGAAACTCCCTACATTTTTTTTATTTATAACTTTTCTTTTGGCCAAATCGATAATATCTTCGTAGGACAAAGTATTTAAAAGTTCTGACTCAATGGCAAGTAAATCTAAACTGTAAACAATGGTTTTCTTTTGCCCTTGCAGAGACCTGTGTTTTGCTAATGCAGAAATCACAGACCCCCATTTACATCAGTGTCTTCAGTCCACCCCCCCCTTCACATCACATCACAGACCCCCTTTTACATCAGTGTCCTCAGTCCCCCCCCTTCACATCACATCACAGACCCCCTTTTACATCAGTGTCCTCAGTCCCCCCTTTACATCACGTACCCCCTTTTACATCACAACCCCCTTTTACATCAGTGCTCCCCCCCTTACGTCACATCCCCCCGCCTCATCACAAACCCACATCACAGACCCCCCATTACAGACTGACCCCCCCATTACAGACTGACCCCCTCATCACAGACTGACCCATCACAGACTGACCCCCCCATCACAGACTGACCCATCACAGACTGACCCATCACAGACCCTCCCATCACAGACTGACCCCCCCCCCCCATCACAGACTGACCCATCACAGACCCTCCCATCACAGACTGACCCCCCCAAATCACAGACCCCTCATTACAGACTGACCCCTGTAACCTGGGGGACAGGTAGCAGGTACAATGCTCCCTGGGATGAGCAGTCTTTCAGGCACAGATACCAAATCCAGTGAAGTAGTGACAAACAGTGCGGTGTTTATTTGTGATATATACAAGTCTATATACAGGTGCTGTACAGTGTTCCAAAAAAAAAAAACAAATAGGAACAAAAATAGCCAAAACAAAACCTAGCCGTGTCTCGGCACTAACTAAACAATATTTACAGATCCTAACTACCAGGCTGAGCAAGCCTACAGCTTGTCAGCTTCCACATACCTTTTTGCTCTCCTACACAGACGTTGTCTGAGTATCCCAGGCCAAGAGCAAAGGCTGTCTGCTCAGGTGAGCTTAAATTAGCCTGGGGGAGAGGACCAAGACCTGAACTGGACCATGGATCAGAGATCCCTGAACGTGTATGAGAGGAGCCTGGGAGATGTATAAACCCCGAACAGGACTTTTCCTGGCTCTCTCTGGGACGCTCTGCTACATTTCCTCCCACCTTGTTTTAACCCCAGGGTTGGAACACCTGTAGCCCAACAGGAGTGAACACGGGACAGGGCATCTACATTCCCCATCTCAACACCTGGCCTGTGTTTTACAGTGAATGAGTAATCCTGTAGAGCCAAAAACCACCGGTTCACCCGTCTATTAGTCTCCTTCTTTTGGGCCATCCATTTCAGAGGAGCATGGTCAGTTATTAACTCAAACTGGCGCCCTAACAAATAGTACCTGAGTGCGTCCACGGCCCACTTTATGGCTAAACACTCCTTTTCAATGACTGCATACCTTTGCTCATGGTCATTGAGCTTTCTGCTTAGGTACACCACAGGGTGTTCTTCCCCATTGTGTACCTGTGATAGTACTGCCCCGATACCAACATCAGACGCATCCGTCTGAACCAAAAAATCTTTGGAGAAATCGGGGGAGTACAGTACTGGTTGTGCACAAAGAGCCTTCTTCAGGACTTGGAAAGATTCCTCTGCTACTGAGAACCATTTCACCATTACAGAGTCTTTCCCTTTCGTAAGGTCTGTCAGTGGGGCAGCTATAGTTGCAAAATTTGGGATAATTCTTCTATAATACCCCGCAATGCCAAGAAAGGCCCTGACCTGCTTCTTGTTTGCAGGATGTGGCCATTCCTGGATGGCTTCTATTTTATTCACTTGAGGTTTTATGACACCATGCCCAATAGTGTAGCCCAAATACTTGGCTTCCTCTAGACCAATGGCACATTTTTTTTGGATTTGCTGTAAAACCTTCTTTGAAGAGGGAATCAAGGACAGCCTGGACACGGGGCAAGTGAGACTCCCAGTCAGTGCTATGTACCACTATGTCATCTAGATATGCTGCAGCATATTGTCGGTGGGGTCTTAGGGTCCTGTCCATGGCCCTCTGAAATGTCGCTGGGGCATTTTGCAACCCAAAAGGCATTTTTTTATATTGAAAGGAACTCTCCGGGGTCACAAATGCAGTCTTCTCTTTGGCGCTACCAGTCAGGGGTATTTGCCAATAACCTTTTGTCAAGTCCAAAGTGGTCAGATAGCGAGCCTTGCCAAGTCGGTCTATAAGTTCGTCCACTCTGGGCATTGGGTACGTGTCAAACTTTGTCACTGCATTAAGCTTCCTGAAGTCATTACAGAACCTCCAAGTGCCATCCGGTTTTTGGACTAACACGATGGGGCTAGACCAGTCACTATTGGATTCCTCAATGACATCTAGCTCCAACATTCTTTTAACTTCCTCGCTGATGTCCTTTCTCCTCGCTTCAGGAATTCGGTACGGTTTGAGCTTGACACGGACCCCAGGTTCAGTAACAATATCATGCTGAACTGCTGAAGTCGTGCCAGGTAACTGAAAATTTCTCTCTATTTCTTATCAGGAATTCTCTAGTTCCTGCTTTTGGGAATATGACAGGGTATCTGGAATAGTGACCTCGGGGATCAGAAGGGACTCACCACCCTTAGGCGTTATCGGCAGGGACCTCGCAGTTAACGCCAGTCTATACTTCCAGGGCTTTAACAGGTTTATATGGTAAATCTGTTCGGGCTTCCTTTTCCCTGGTTGATATACCTTGTAATTGACCTCCCCAACTCTTTCAATTACTTCAAAGGGACCCTGCCACTTAGCCAGGAACTTGCTCTCAACAGTGGGAACTAACACCAGGACCCTGTCACCAGGTGAGAAAACACGGAGTTGGGCCCCCCTGTTGTATATCCTCTGTTGGGCTGCTTGGGCCTGCAGTAAGTGTTCTTTCACCATCGGCATAATTGCTGCAATCCTGTCCTGCATTTGAGCGATATGCTCAATGACACTTTTATGGGGTGTCTGCTCCCCCTCCCAAGTTTCTTTGGCTATGTCTAAGAGTCCCCGAGGGTGTCTCCCATAAAGCAACTCAAATGGAGAGTACCCCGTGGAGGACTGGGGAACCTCCCTGATGGCAATCATCAGGTATGGTATCAGGAAGTCCCAGTTTTTCCCATCCTTGTCAACAACCTTTTTTAACATGCTCTTTAATGTCTTATTGAAGCGTTCCACCAAGCCATCCGTTTGAGGATGGTACACCGAGGTTCGCAATTGCGACACCTTAAATAACTTGCACAGCTCTCTAGTTATTGGTGACATAAATGGGGTGCCCTGGTCTGTAAGGACTTCTTTAGGGATTCCAACACGACTGAACACCATAAACAGCTCTTTGGCAATGTTTTTAGCAGACGCGGTGCATAAGGGAATGGCCTCGGGGTAACGGGTAGCATAATCCATGATTACAAGGATATGCTGATGACCTCGGGCAGACTTGGGGAATGGACCCACAAGGTCCATGGCAATCCTCTCAAAGGGCACTTCAATAATGGTCAAGGGCACTGAAGGACTTCGGAAGTGTTGTAGTGGGGCTGACATCTGACACACAGGACAGGATTGACAATAATTCTCAATATCCTTCTGTATCCCGGGCCAATAAAACCTGCGCAACGCCCTTTCAGTCGTTTTCTCAACCCCTAAATGACCTCCTAGCAAGTGCCCATGGGCAAGTTCCAACACCACCCGTCTGTATGGCTTAGGGACCACCAACTGTTTAACCACTTCATTTTTTTTACATACTCGATACAGTAAATCCTCATTGCTGCTAATATAAGGAAAACAGAGCCTGTCCCCTGACTCGACAGGTAAATCATTAATCACCATTACATTTTCCCAGGCCCTGGCAAGGGTTGGGTCTTTTCTCTGCTCGGTACCAAAATTTTCCTTGTGTATATTAAGGTCAGCAAACTCCAACGTAGGCTCAGATTCAGCAGATGGCTGTCCAGCTCCACTGGTTGTGGGGACCTCCTCAGGCTCCTCCAGCTCTCCTGCCATAACTGAGAAAGGAAAACCTGGGGAGCCCTGAGAAGAGTCCCCTGAACCCACATTGTCAGTAGCGGCCAGGAGTTCTGGCTCTTTTACTGAGTCAGCTACTGCAACCGGGTCGGGACGATCCCACAGTTCCCAAAACTTAGGGAAGTCCCTACCAACGATGGCCTTGTGCACCAAGTGGGGCACAAGTCCGACCGGATGGGTCACCGTACCTAAGCCAGTTTTAAACTGAACAGTGGCTATAGGATACTCGCGGGTATCCCCATGTACACAGATCACAGCAACTTTTTTAGCATGCAAATTCACAGTTTCAACCATCTCAGCTGTAACCAAAGTCACTAGACTTCCAGAGTCCAGCAAGGCCGTAATAGGCTTATTATTAACAGTCATTTGGCATATGTGTTTTCCCATACTTGGTGCTGCAGCGCATGAAACAGCAGCAAACATAGACTGCCTTCTAATAGATAGATCACACTGCATTGGTTCATCTGTCAATGGACAGTTTGCTGCAACATGTCCCAGTTCTTGGCAACGAAAACACCTGATGTTTCCCCAGTTTGGTTTGCTGACAGGCAGTAGCTTCCCTTGTTTGGGACGCCAAACTTCAGTCCTGGCACCAAAAATCCTCCCCCCTATTTCCTTGCCATGCTTACCACCCACTTTCCCTGAAACAGTCTTACCGGTTGCCTGGGGAGACCGTGGCTTTGGGTGGAAAGTCCGTGCGGCTGTAGGGGTGGTGACCAGGCTCTCTGCAGCAAAGTACCTTTCAACGAGTTCCACGAGGTTGTCCGCCGAGTTGGGGTCTCCTTGACTCACCCACTTCTGCAGGGGAACTGGTAGTGACCTCAGGAACCGGTCCATGACCACACGCTCCACTATTTGTGGCCCAGACAGGGACTCCGGCTGTAGCTATTTTCTCACCAAGTGAATTAGGTCGAACATCTGTGATCTTGGGGGCCTCTCATCTTGGAAGAACCAGCTGTGGACCCGCTGTGCTCGAACTGCCGAGGTGACACCAAGTCGTGCCAGGATTTCCCGATTGACCTTTTCATAGTCTCCTGCTTCTGCTGACTCTAAATCATAGTAGGCCTTCTGCGATTCTCCAGACAGCAAGGGGGCGACCAGTCCTGCCCACTGGGTTTTGGGCCAACCTTCCCTCTCAGCGGTCCGTTCAAACGTTAAGAGAAAGGCCTCTGGATCATCATCTGCAGTCATCTTAGAAAGAAAGCGACCCACATGGATGGCTGAGGGCTTGTCTCCAACAACATTAACTTTAGCAGGTGACCACTGTGCTAGCGTCTCCACAACCGCAGCCAGGGTTTTCCTATCCTCTTTTGCATCAGTGGCTAGCTGTTCAAACAGCCTTTGCGATAGCTCCTGTACAGCATCAATCTGTTGGCACAGCGCCTTGGTTTGCTCCTGTGCGATAGCGTTTGTTTGCTGCTGTGTAGCATTTGCTTGATGCAGTGCAGCATTTGCTTGTTGCTGTGCAGCATTGGATTGTTGCTGTGCAGCATTGGATATCACCAATTGTTTTAGGATTTCCTCCATGTTTAGTCACTCTAGGTACTGGCCTTTTTAGTGGTAACTTACTACAGCTGGTCGCAGTCTCCACCATATGTAACCTGGGGGACAGGTAGCAGGTACAAACCTCCCTGGGATGAGCAGTCTTTCAGGCACAGATACCAAATCCAGTGAAATAGTGACAAACAGTGCTGTGTTTATTTGTGATATATACAAGTCTATATACAGGTTCTGTACAGTGTTCCAAAAAAAACAAATAGGAACAAAAATAGCCAAAACAAAACCTAGCCGTGTCTCGACACTAACTAAACAATATTTACAGATCCTAACTACCAGGCTGAGCAAGCCTACAGCTTTTCAGCTTCCACATACCTTTTTGCTCTCCTACACAGAAGTTGTCTGAGTATCCCAGGCCAAGAGCAAGGGCTGTCTGCTCAGGTGAGCTTAAATTAGCCTGGGGGAGAGGACCAAGACCTGAACTGGACCATGGATCAGAGATCCCTGAACGTGTATGAGAGGAGCCTGGGAGATGTATAAACCCCAAACAGGACTTTTCCTGGCTCTCTCTGGGACGCTCTGCTACACCCCCCATCACAGACCCCCATTACAGACTGACCTATAGCAGACCCCCCATCATAGACTGCCCCCCCCCCATCACAGACTGTCCCACCATCACAAACTAACCAATCACAGACCCTCCCATCACAGACTGACAGCTCCATCATAGACTGACCCATCACAGACCCTCCCATCACAGACTGACCCCCCCAAATCACAGACCCCTCATTACAGACTGACCCCCCATCACAGACCCCCATGACAGACTGACCTGACCCATAGCAGACCCCCCATCATAGACTGATCCCCCCATTACAGACTGACCCACCATCACAAACTGGTCCTGACCCATCACAGACCCCCATCACAGACTGACCCCCCCAAATCATAGACTGACCCCCCCAATCACAGACTGAGCACCCATCACAGTCCTTTCTCAATATGAAACTCCTTTACAGCACAGCACTCCCTAAAGAACCCTACCTTATTCACACAAGACATGGAGTCTGGCCGCTCTGGACAACTGGCGGGACTTTTCACGTTAAAAGTGAGTGATTTATTGCTGGGACCTCCTAGCAACCAATCACCCACTTCTTAACTTAAAAAGTCCCGCCCTTTGTCTAGAGCAGCCACGCTTCATGTTTTGTGTGAATAAGACAGGCAGTGTGGGGAGGGGGCAGTGTAGTGATATTAGAGAAGGCACGGACCTGCCGCTTCTGCCATGCTGCTATGTTAGTGCGGAGGGGGGCGGCCTCAAAAGCCGAGAAGTCGGCGCAGGAGCGGCGCCGCCCCTGCGCCACTGCCGCTCCGAGACTGGGCCTTGTGGGAAATCCGGCCCTGGATAAATAACGTATACTCAGAATGCTAAAAGTGTTATTACTGCGCTATCCCAATAACAAAAATATATAAAATCGAACTTAATCGCTGTGAACCAGCTGCAACTAACAAATGCAAGTATGATGTGATGACGTCAGCACGCCTCTCCTCCCTACGCTGTTTCGTCACAGATGACGTCTTCCAGGGGTACCTTCCAGGTACCCCTGGAAGACATCATCTGTGATGAAATGGCATAGGGAGGAGCGGCGTGCTGACGTCATCACATACTTTGCTGGACCTGGAAGTTACGGGCATCATACGAGAGCCGGCCGGCTCGTGTTATTGATATACATCGCCGAATGATTATCTGCATAATTGTAAGTGCAACATTCTTTTAATCTAATAAAATTTTAAAACGTAATACACTATGGAAGCCTTTTATCTTTTCAGGGCCTATGAACGAACATTTGCCATACGAGATGACATCTCTTAGTGAAACTGTGGGGAATCTTTCTAGCGCTGACAGCCACCGCAACACCCGAGGCTGGGTAAAAGCCTAAGGCACGTTGGGTCTCTGTAAAAGGAGATCTAGGGAGCTGGTAAGCGGCAGCATTTCCTGTGGTGGAGTGTCAGGAGACGCAGGTTGCCTCCGTCTGCCGGGCTGCGGGGCGCATGCGCAGCGGGCTAGTGTTGAGACGTGCACCCGTTCGCGGCCCGATGGTGCGGCGCGCGCGGGTGCACGGCGGTCCCCGTGTGCGCGCCGTCGCCCGTGCGGGTGCCTGGTAGTGCGTCACGCTGACGCGCTCGCCGGTAGGTTACTTCAGACGACTCCAGCGCCCAGTCGGGTTGCTGGTTTGTCATCAGCTGCTCCTGTGTACCTGAGTCCTGAGAAGTTCCTTGTTCCTGTCTGCCTGATACCCCTGACCACTGCTCACCATAAGGATTACTCTGCCTGTTTGCCTGATACCCCTGACCTCGGCTTGTTAAAAGACTATTCTACCTGCCTGCCTGATACCCCTGACCTCTGCTTGTTAAATGGACTATTCTATTTGCCTGCCTGATACCCCTGATCCCTGCTTGTTAAACGGACTATTCTATTTGCCTGCTTGATACCCCTGACCTTGCTTGTTAAAGAGACACTCTACCTGCCTGCCTGATACCTCTGACCTCTGCTTGTTTAAAGATTTCTCCGCCTGCCAGATACCCCGGTCCTAACCTCTGCCTGCCCTACGGACTTCCTGCTCTCAGTCTCCCGGTCCTGCACGGTACCCGCCGGTGCGTTCCAATACCTACTGTGACTCCTAGTCAAACCTTCCTATATCCTGCAACTACCGGAAGCCCGTGCCTCCGCGTGCCTCTGATCCCCTGTATCACCCTCGGGGGTTCGGGTGTGCCTGGTCGTAAGGGCGAGCCGCTCTCGGCATCTCGGCCTCGGTGAGTATTGTCGTGACATGGAGGCACTTTTTGCATTGTACCCCTACACTCATCACGTCCAGTGTTGGAACTGCATGTCACCATTTATGAAAGATCATTAAGTCACCCCTCGGAGGAGTGTCTATATTAGTGGACTTTTTGTTTTTGATTATTTTTTTGGTCTATTGGAGCGGACTTTATTATTCAAATAATTTTTATTTCACTTATAAAATGTTTTGATATATATATTTTTTCACTATTTTGCTTTCTGTGCACTTATCACTGGTGATAGCGAACAAGTTTTATCCATAAGTGTATATTAGCATGACTCGCAAAGATTCATGTAGAGAATCTTAATATACAGCGCAGCTTATTATTTTGTATACTCAGAATGGTCTAGAGTGGTTAGTGGGGTACCCCAAGGCTCTGTCCTGGGACCATTTTGTGTATATTTATTTAAAAATGATATAGAGGATGGGATAAATAGCTCAAGCTCAGAGTTTGCTGACAACACAAAAATAAGTAGGGCAATAACATCACAGCAGGATACAGAAACCTTACAAGAGGACCTGAATACGTTAATGGAGTGGGCTACTAGATGGCAAATTAAGTTTAACATTGGTAAATGTAAGGTAATGCACTAAGGGGGTAAAAATATAAACACAAATATAAACCCCTAGGGGATTCCAGGATGGAGAAGGATCCAAGGGTCCTAGAAGAAGACAGACTAAGCAATAGCATACAGTGTCAAGCTGAAACAAGCAAAGCAAGCAGAATATTAGCATGCATTAAAAAGGGAATTTAGTCCATAGATAAAAACGATAATCCTGCCACTTTATAAACTCTGGTTTGGCCGCATCTGAAGTATTCTGTCCAGTTCTGGTCACCAATCCTCAGGAAGGATATGCTGTAGCTGGAGAGAGTCCAGAGAAGGGGAACTAAATCAATATGGGGACTGGAGGACCTAAATTATGAGGAACGACTACAAGCGCTCAAATTATTCTCCCTGGAGAAGAGACTCTTGAGAGGAGATATCATAGCAATATACAAATATTTCAACGGTGATCCCATCGTAAGTAAGAAACTTTTCAGTCCCAGGGAGTGTAAGAAGACACGGGCCACACAATGAGACTGGAAGAGAAGCAGATTAACCTTAAGCTGCGTAAGGGGTTTTCCCTGTCAGGGTGGTGAAGTTGTGGAACTCTCTTCCACAATTGGTGGTATCAGAAGGAAGTATGGATAGTTTTAAAAGACTCTTGGACGTACATCTTAACAAAAACAATATACGGGGATAGTGGAAATGATTATCTACACACACACACCAACACAGGTTGAACTGGATGGCCTGTTGTCTTTATTCAACCTTCCCAACTATGTAACCAGTTATTAGGTTTAGGGAGCAATTACTTTTTCACATAGGGCCAGGCAGGTTTGGACAGCTTTTTCCACTTAACAAATTAAATCATAATTTAAAAACGGCATTTTGTATTTACTCGGGTTATCTTTGTATAATAACATTTTTTGACGATCTGAATGATTTTAGTGACGTAAAACACGTACGTCGGGACTATAAATGGGGCAGTGGCCAATAGCTTTCATCTCTTTATTTATTCTGAGCATGCGTGGCACTTTGTCCGTCGGATATGTGTACACACGATCGGAATTTCCGACAACGGATTTTGTTGTCGGAAAATTTTATATCCTGCTCTCAAACTTTGTGAGTCGGAAAATCCGATGGAAAATGTGTGATGGAGCCTACACACGGTAGGAATTTCCGACAACAGGGTTCTATCACACATTTTCCGTCGGACACACGGAATCCGTGTGTACGAGGCATAATAGTTGGGATAAATGAAGAAAAAAAAATACTGGCAGTGCACATCTGAGCCGCTGTACTAACAATCCGATGTTAGTACAACGACCTCCCCAGCTGAGCTGTTGTGTTCTGACAGAGGGGCGGCTCCCTCGCCAGAACACTCAAGGTGGACAGCGCTCTCAGCCATTGACTGAGAGCTCTTATTGATGTCACCCAACATTCAGCCTGTGTGTACTAGGCTTTACTCCCTCAGCTCATCCCTCACAGATAATGACTTTTGTATCACTTTCCCCTCCATGTTTGATTGTAAGCTCTCACGAGCAGTGCCCCCCTGATTCTCTTGTATCAAATTTAATTATAACCATACTATTTCCCTTTAAATTGTAAAGTGCCAAACAATTGGCACTATATAAATACTGTATAATAATAAAAGTTATGCATACCTCATTGTACACACCTTAAAGAGACCCTGCCTCCAGAACATTCATTTTAACAACAATCTTCTCATTAAATTAAATGTACATTTTACACATTTGATACATATTTTATTTACCTGTGAAAGTCTCCCTTCTGTTAAAATACAAAAGCTCTGAGATTGCTGCTGGGCACCACCACTTGCAAATTGTTAACATCATCTATTTCCATTAAAAGTAACCCTTATGAATGTTTTGATTCCAGCTGTCTAAAAGGGTGATCTTATAATTATCCAGGATATAATAATATTACACTTCGCATAGCTTTTATGGGATCATTTTAACCATTTCACACATATGAGCTCACATCTGTAATGAATTATAGTATACAGTCAATGACTTCATTGCAGATCTCTGCGAATTTCCTCATGAGGATACTTTTTTTTTTCTGGAAAATGAAACCAGCACATTTTTTACAATCTCCCATATAAATACTTAAACCCCTACCATGAAAGACATCCAACATTTTTTCCATTGTACTTAATCATTTACACAATGTATATATTTGGGATTTCTTTAAATGGATTTTATATATCCTCATTTCAACCACCTGTTTTCTAATTCAGTCCTGATTAAAAATCAAATTACAGATGTTCTCTTGTAAGATGTACTTTATTATTATAATTAGGCAAGGGAGATTTGCGCATAAATAAGAGTCCCACTCTTGACACTTTATTTGCGGGATTAGGTGCTCATGTGGTTGATATGCAATTCCATAGGTTGACCTGTACTCCTGTGTGGTACAGGGAGTCATATTATTGGACATTAAGCTGCCAACCAGCAGGTCCATGTGCAGTTTGCTTATCCTCAGATGCCTGCGATGTCATGAGCGATGTGACCAACCGCAGCTGATTGGCAGATGGTGAGGTTCTCACTTTCCGGCTCAAATACAAATTAACTCTAATCAAAGGAGCAGCCCCTGCACAGGGGAGAGGAAGTGATGGGTGTCACAGGGACAGGAAGTGATGGGTGTCACAGGGAAAGGAAGTAACCCCAAAGTCCATAAATAAAGCACTTGTGTGTAGAAGCGTAGCGAAAGGTCTAATCTGCTGAGTTTTTATTGTTATTGCATCTTCCTGTCACATCATACATCTTGTCCTGGTGTCACCAAGATAAGGAGTGATGGGAAATCTTCAATACAGGGTTATAGATAGCAATGACATTTTCAGAGGCCTTCCCTATAAAAAAAAAAACCTTCACAAACCTAACCCGCAAAAAAATAAAGTTTTGGCTAGTGTTGATGATACTATGACTTCAACCTGTTATGTGGTGAAAGAAAGATATTTTTCCATTGTGCTGTGTGTGTGTTCCATCAAACAATCACAACCTTCATCTCACACAATATAAGTCAAAGTGAAAAAAAACAATTTACAGTGATAATAGAACCTAACACTAACTATTCTTAAAAATGTTCCCTTCCCCCTCCTTCTACCTATCCTGCATATCCTGCATACTTATCATTTTTTATTCTGGTCCTGTCACATGATCTTGCAGCTTCAAAGCTTCATCTTCCCTATGTAAGAGAGCGCTCAACAATAGCTGGGAATTCCAAGTGTCGTGACGTAACCCATAGGCTCCCATGGCCCAGCAAATGTTGGCGCTCCCTTCTCTCCACTGCAGCAGCCACTCACTGAAACATGGAGGCCGAAACTACAGGATCATGTGACTATATGGAAGCAGATTAAAAAAAGAGAAGATTTTTCTTTGTAAAGGGTATGCAGGATGGGAGGAGGGCGTTTTTAAAAATGCCTAGTAAGCATTGGCGTGAGCACAGGGTGTGCCTGGGCACACACTAATCACCCTGTGCCAGGCAGATTCCCCCTGCCACTTGGCTGCAGAGAAAGGGGCTGGGGAATCTCTGTCCCCAGTCCCTTTCTTTGTCTCAAAATTGAGACATCAGGGGCCTGTTTAGACCCCTGATATTTCACCCCAATGGGGTACCTAAAAATTAAAAAAAAAAAAAAAAACAATAATAAAAATGATTGTATAAAAATATTTTCAAAAAATAATGCCATTGAAAAATGTAATAATAATTTTAAAAAAAATAAATAAACTACTGACGCCAACCTCTGCCCTATTGACATCGTCTACTGCTCTACTGACGCTGTCCATTGCCCTACTGCCCTATATATTTATACACACACACGCATGTGTGTTTGAGCTTTGCACACCCTAATGCAATAGGCTGCGTATACCAATGCTAGTAGGGATATGCAAAATTATTTCAGCTAAATTGATTTTGACACAAAATTACCAATTTTGCCATAGGCGAATTTGTAGAAATTCTAATTGAGCTGCTAAGGTGAAATGTGCTTGAGAAAAAGTTAGTTCAAAGGAGTTTCTTTAACCTTTCAGGATCCTCTTAAAGCCAATAATACCCTTAGAAACCACTAAAAACACATTCATGTTATCTTCCCCAATTAATATCACCAAAATCTCTCTATTTTCACCAAAAGTAAAATCAAAACTCTCAATTTCATTAATCACTAATTCGGAGACATTGGTTACATGATCTCCACCAGAAATGTTTGGAGGGCTGACATTTTAGTAGGGCAGGGCAGTCCATGCCTCTGTCTCAGCAGTCACTTAAAGTGACTCCGTTGCTATACTAAAGATTGATAACACATTTCCCCATGCAAAGAAAACATAGAACTATCACCTGAACTGTTGCCCGCATTACCGATCTTTGCAGTAACGTAAAAAAAAGAAAACCCAGCTGAACTGTCCAGAACCCAACATTTCTGGGTGTTCGATCCGCCAGCCCCTACATCCTACATACTCAGAAGCTAGAGGGAGAAAACACAGCACAGGCCAGAGTCCCAGAGGAACATTGGAGAAAGTAGGAGAAGGAAGTATTCTAGATTTTCTTTGCAGGGGGCCATACATTTTAGGACTTTACTTTTGCATTGTTTTAACATTCAAGTCCCCAAGATCTGCTTGGCAGGGTCTATATGAGCCAGTCACCTCCAGGGATCAGACATACTGTAGAATTCTGTACTGATAACATATCTTGTTAATTTAACTGATTTGCGCTACTGCATTTAAAACAAACATAAAACAATATCTTTTCTGGTTTTCTTACTTGATGTAACATGTTGTCAGCCAGTATGCACTGCAAGCTGTTTGACATTCAAGTTTCATTAAAGTAAAATCTGTGAGTGAACTTAATGATTATGTTTTGAATGTCATTATTTGTAACATACCAAGTTCATTAGTGCAGAGCTACTGACCTCCCGTGCTATGGAAAATTGCTTCCTCTCCTTGATTCCATTACAGAACAAATTAACTAATTACTGGATGCACTGTATATAAATTGTTTACATTACAGCAGAGCTAAAGGTGTCTCGAGAGTAAACCTCAGAAAATACTGAAATCCCAAATAAGCTATTGCTTTGTCCCTGAGGAC
Organism: Lithobates septentrionalis; assembly: GCA_037952835.1. NCBI lineage: Eukaryota > Metazoa > Chordata > Amphibia > Anura > Ranidae > Lithobates > Lithobates septentrionalis. Next base: position 4,413,092 of record JBBDGP010000257.1, read on the forward strand.
TGCATACCCCAGTACATTTGCTGGGATCAGAGAGGGCATACGCATATAAGATTATTCCCTAGTCCATCTGGATCTGCCAAGTATAAATTTGCTTGTTTCAAATCAGGCCCAAAACTCACATTGCTGTTCAGTAGAGCACCTATATATACAGTATCTCACAGAAGTGAGTACACCCCTCACATTTTTGTAAATATTTTATTATATCTTTTCATGTGACAACACTAAATAAATTACACTTTGCTACAATTTAGAGCAGTGAATGTACAGCTTGTATAACAGTGTAAATTTGCTGTCCCCTCAAAATAACACAACACACAGCCATTAATGTCTAAACCGCTGGCAACAAAAGTGAGTACACCCCTAAGTGAAAATGTCCAAATTGGGCCCAAAATTTAAATATTTTGTGTAGCCACCATTAGTTTCCAAAGAAACAACAAAAAGTGTAGCGCTAAACCATATCATAAATGACAAAAAATTGGTAGGTATACAGTGAAGGGGATCACTTATGCAAAGACCTATTCATGGGTAGGAAGTCCTGATATAGACGTTATGACCAAAGGTAACAATAGTTAGTCCTTAGGTAGACATATTGTAAACAGGTAAATCCAGTGTCCCAAAAAAGGCAGATCAGCCCACTACCACCAGGAGGAAAAAAGGCTTACCAGATGTGGTGGACCCGACAGGGCATACGCCGAATTGGGTCAGATAAGGCTTGGGTGGTAAGTGGCTGTGGATGTCTGTGATGTCGCGGATTGCTGGATTCCTCCAACTGGTACCCGGGTCCTGGAAGGTGTGAGGAGTCCCAAGAATGTAGATGATTCTGTGGATCCTAGGAGGGGATGAGGTGTTCCGTGGATGGATCCCTCAAACCAGCATTCATTGGGTTAGGTGATGATGTAGAGAAAAGAAAGGAAGGGCCACATAGTGTAAATCCGAATATAACATTTTAATAAAAACTGTAAGGAAATACACTCACGTATAAGTCCAAAGTGTAATACAGCGCTGTAGCAAAGTGGCGACAATGGGGTCCTACCAATTTTTTGTCATTTATGATATGGTTTAGCGCTACACTTTTTGTTGTTTCTTTGCATATACTTTGTTGGTTGTGTTAGCTGCTTTTTTATGTCTCTTTTGTGAGCAGCGCAGAATTATTTTGCATATATTGACCATTAGTTTCCAGCATTGCCTTAACCCTCTTGGGCATGGAGTTCACCAGAGCTTCACAATTTGCCACTGGAGTCCTCTTCCACTCCTCCCTGATGACATTACGACTTCAGCAAACTTTTTGCGGGCTTTCTTGTGCATCATCTTTAGAAGAGGCTTCCTTCTGGGATGACAGCCATGCAGACCAATTTGATGCAATGTGTGGTGTATGGTCTGAGCACTGACAGGCTGATCCCCCACTTCTTCAACCTCTGCAACAATGCTGGCAGCACTCATATGCAGTGGTGTATTTAGGTTTTGTGCTGCCCTAGGCCTGACTAAGCTCGCGCACCCCCTAATTTAACTATGACCCACCCCTTCCTGTCAAGGCCACACCCCTTCCTTTTTAAGATCCGCCCTGTCATCTTCATGGGAGGACAAAGGGACGCCACGGGAAGAGGACAAAGGGACGCCGCGGGAGGAGGACAGTGAGCGATACAGCATCTTTTCATTTGGGGGTAAGGGGATATGTTCTGGGTGCTTTGGGAGGCTCTTGCACTGAAGTTGTGTCCCTCCTCTGTGGCTCCTCCTCCTCCTGGCTGTGTACTGAGTGTGTGTGGCTGACAGTGGGGAGAGAGGTGTCGGCTGCTACGGAAAGCCCATCGCCGCTTGTGGGACTCCAGGCGGCAGATGTCCTGGGTGCCCACGCTGGCGCATCTCTGTCTGGCCAGTTACCGAAACTCAGTGCCGTAACTTGTTGTGGGCTCTGGGACAGTGGCGTCACTAGGGTTGGCCTAGAGGATATCAGGTTAGGTACTTCCTAATGGCTCAGTTCCTGGGAACAGTAATGTATAATGGCCAACAGGCTCTCTTACCAGACCCGGTGAAACTGCAACAGTGATCCCTCCGGCTGGACGTTCACTCACTCTGGGTTGCCCAGGCCAACTCTAGTCAGTAGTGTAGCATCTCTACCCTGGCAGTGGCTTCATCTTTCTCCCCCTCTGGTGGTGCGGGTACAGCATGGCTCTCTGGTGGTGCGGGTACAGCATGGCTCTCTGGTGGTGCGGGTACAGCGTGGCTCTGGTGGTGCGGGTACAGCGTGGCTTTCTGGTGGTGCGGGTACAGCGTGGTTCTGGTGGTGCGGGTACAGCGTGGCTCTCTGGTGGTGCGGGTACAGCATGGTTTTCTGGTGGTGCGGGTACAGCATGGCTCTCTGGTGGTGCAGGTACAGCGTGGCTCTCTGGTGGTGCGGGTACAGCGTGGCTTTCTGGTGGTGCGGGTACAGCGTGGCTCTGGTGGTGCGGGTACAGCGTGGCTCTCTGGTGGTGCGGGTACAGCGTGGCTTTCTGGTGGTGCGGGTACAGCATGGCTCTCTGGTGGTGTGGGTACAGCGTGGCTCTGGTGGTGCGGGTACAGCATGGCTCTCTGGTGGTGCGGGTACAGCATGGCTCTCTGGTGGTGCGGGTACAGCGTGGCTCTGGTGGTGCGGGTACAGCGTGGCTTTCTGGTGGTGCGGGTACAGCATGGTTCTGGTGGTGCGGGTACAGCGTGGCTCTCTGGTGGTGCGGGTACAGCATGGCTTTCTGGTGGTGCGGGTACAGCATGGCTCTCTGGTGGTGCAGGTACAGCGTGGCTCTCTGGTGGTGCGGGTACAGCGTGGCTTTCTGGTGGTGCGGGTACAGCGTGGCTTTCTGGTGGTGCGGGTACAGCGTGGCTCTGGTGGTGCGGGTACAGCGTGGCTCTCTGGTGGTGCGGGTACAGCGTGGCTTTCTGGTGGTGCGGGTACAGCATGGCTCTCTGGTGGTGCGGGTACAGCGTGGCTCTGGTGGTGCGGGTATAGCATGGCTCTGGTGGTGCGGGTACAGCGTGGCTCTGGTGGTGCGGGTACAGCGTGGCTCTGGTGGTGCGGGTATAGCGTGGCTCTGGTGGTGCGGGTACAGCGTGGCTCTGGTGGTGCGGGTACAGCGTGGCTCTGGTGGTGCGGGTACAGCGTGGCTCTGGTGGTGCGGGTACAGCGTGGCTTTCTGGTGGTGCGGGTACAGCGTGGCTCTGGTGGTGCGGGTACAGCGTGGCTCTCTGGTGGTGCGGGTACAGCGTGGCTCTGGTGGTGCGGGTACAGCGTGGCTCTCTGATGGTGCGGGTACAGCGTGGCTCTGGTGGTACGGGTACAGCGTGGCTTTCTGGTGGTGTGGGTACAGCGTGGCTCTGGTGGTGCGGGTACAGCGTGGCTCTCTGGTGGTGCGGGTACAGCGTGGCTCTCTGGTGGTGCGGGTACAGCGTGGCTCTCTATCTGGCTTCCCCCAGCACAGTACTCTCTTTTTCTCCTCCTGTAACCCCCCCCAGCAGAGTGCCTGCATGCTGGGGGCTGTAGCATGATGTCTGTGGACACACAGGGCCGCCATTCTTCAGGGATTACTCTTCCCATGATGCCCCCCAGAGTCTTCTGATTGGCCCTCTGCTGTGGCCAATTATGGGGTGAGAAACAGCGGTCAGGAAGCTGGGCAGCGGCACAGGGAAACCAATTAGAGCCGCTCTCTCTCTCTTCTCTCTTCGGCTGACAGAAAGGGGAGGGGGGCGAGCGGGGGAGTTACACAGACAACCCGCATCTCTCCTCTCCCTGTCACAGCGCTGCTGCTCCATTTACCAGAGAACTCCCCCGCTCGCCCCCCTCCCCTTTCTGTCAGCTGAACGGAGAAGAGAGAAGAAAGAGAGAGAGCGGCTCTAATTGGTTTTGCCGTGCCGCTGCCCAGCTTCCTCCCTGCTGTTTCCCTCCCCATGATTGGCCACATCAGAGAGAGAGAATCACAGCTTTAGAGGGGCGGCTTGACAGCTCCTGATTTAACTGCTTTCTGGCCCCATCTGCAGCCGCGAGGCCACTGCACTCCCAAGCTGTACTCTCTTGATGTGCCCTGCTGTGCGGGAGGAGAGCAGGTGCCGTTTTTGTGGGGGGGGGGGGGGCGGCTTTTTGCCGCCCCCCACAAAGTGCCGCCCTAGGCCTGGGCCTTGTTAGCCTAGGCCAAAACACAGCACTGCTCATATGTCTATTAGCCAAACACAACCTCTGGATATGACGCTGAGCGCATGCACTTAATTTCTTTGGCCCCCCATGGCGAGGCCTGTTCTGAGTGTAACCTGTCCTGTTTTACCTCTGTATGGTCTTGGCCACCATGTTGCAGCTCAGTTTCAGGGTCTTGGCAATTTTCTTATAGCCTAGGCCATCTTTATGTTGAGCAACAATTCTTTTTTTCAGATCCTCAGAGAGTTCTTTGCCATGAGATGCCATGTTGAACTTTCAGTGAACAGTATGAGAGAGAGAGAGAGCAATAACACCAAATTTAACACACCTGCTCCCCATTCACACCTGAGACTTTGTAACACTAACAAGTCACATGACACTGGGGAGGGAAAATAGCTAATTGGGCCCAATTTGGACATTTTCACTTAGGGGTGTACTCACTTTTGTTGCCAGCGGTTTAGACATTAATGGCTGTGTGTTGAGTTATATTGAGGGGGCAGCAAATTTACACTGTTATACAAGTTGCACTCTTACTATTTTACATTGTAGCAAAGTGTCATTTCTTCAGTGTTGTCACATGAAAAGATATAATAAAATATTTACAAAATGGTGAGGGGTGTACTCACTTTTGTGAGATACTGTATATTTTGTACTGGTTTAGTAAGAAGACACAACAATCTTTTAGAACATCAGATATACTTGGAGCAGACAAGATAAGTATAACCCTCCTGTTTTGCTTTTCATGTGACAATTGTCCAGGGAGTGGCACAAAGTGAATCATACAACGATAGAGTGGTAAGCCGGGGTTTAAAAAATGTGGGAAAGCCTTTTGCAAAAGCTACAAAGATTTGCTCACTGTGACACCTATAACAAAGTTAAGGGACTATGTAGAACAATTTAGAGGAACTCATAGAAAATGCAGATCCTCGGGTTAGTTGTGGCCTGCACTGCGCCATTGATAAAAACTCCTTTAAATCCATCTTCACAATTAATTAATGCCTGGGCTTTGTTAGGTGTATAGTGTTATAATTCAGCCCCCAATTTTTCTCTTGGCCCTCTCTCTGGCCTATGACAAAGCCACTTATTTATTCTTATGCAAGTTATGAAATATTGTAATGCACTTTATAAACTCTATATGGCTAATTCAGAGCTGCCACTTTCAGTTGGCTCAAATCTTAGCTCACACACTGCTGGCCTACTGAATTCATTTAAGGAAAGTCACAAAAAAATCTTTTTTCTATTTTCCTTAAATATCAACTTTTTGATTTATTTATATATGCGTATGAAATTGACAGTTTTAAAACTAAAATTTCTAACTTTTTTAATTGAATGACTAGAATTTAATTGGAAGATCACATCCCTACTCTTCAAATAATTATATCAACACACCTTTAAATACCTCACTTGTACATTTACTTGCTATTGGCCCACATCACTCCTTGGCAAAGCCACCTTCTCCATACTCCAAAACTTAAAATAGAAGTTTGTGTTTCAACAAAAAATCCTATATGGGTTCCCTCACTCCTCTTCTAGGTAGTATGCCTCCACACAGGTATTAGGTGCAGCACGGCCTCTCCCTCAACTGTCTGACCCTATGCTAAGTTAAATTGTTGTTTTGCCCTGAATTTATGCTTAGTCTGCAGAGGTCTGCATTAAGCTTTTGCTCCACTCCTCCGCTTCACCTAAAAGAAATGATGTCAGGTAGGAGAGGAATGAGGAAGGTGGGTTTTTGTTTGGATAGTTGACAAATTTTAGACCAGCCATTCTCAATTCAGGATCCCCCAGAGGTCGCTAGGGCTTCCTTGAGTTGTGGCTGATTGACCTTCCATCCAATAGTACCTACATAGTTCTGTGTCCAGTACCACTTGACAGAGCCAGCTGTATGACGCCAATGATCTTTTTAGCTGTCTGTAAGGGTGGCACTCTAACCACCAATGTAAGTGCAGCATATTTCCCACTGACCACCACTATAAAGGGACAGTCTTCCCAGTGAGAACTAATGTAAGGGACATTCTTCCCACTCACACTGATTAATTTACCTGTGGTTTCCTAAGACCTGGAAATTATTTTAAGGGTTTCTCTGGGGCAAAAAAGGTTTAGAAAGGATGGGCTAGACTGATGTAGACGAGGGGATTGTAATAAGGAGGTCCTTACTTATGTTTGCAGATATTGAGAAACTGTACCTTCCGAGTTTCCTCTGACTTTGTCCTCTTTGTGCATTCCTGATGTGTATTGTCCACAGTTTGTTAATTTCTTTTGTAAAAAAAAAAAAAAATTGTTAATTATAAAAAAAGAGGTCCCAAATTTCAGTGAAAAGTGGTAGGTTTGTAAATAGCTAAAGTATATTAGAAAATTGCACAACTTGCAACAAACTGAATGAGAAATAAAATTCTTTAAATCAGTTCCTCTCAAGTAAGTATGTTTGTCCAGAATCAGACCAAAGTGCATAGCTGCTCAATGTAGCTAGCTTTTACTGTAATCATACAGGTACACGGGTGGATTTGAAACATACAATAGTTTTCCTTTGTGGACAAGAACACAACCCATAATTTTCCCTGGTGTCTTCTGTTCTTGTGACTGAAAATTATCCCAATCATCTGGAGACCTTTTGCTCCTGAAACAGACGTCATGGAATACAATTAAGAAACAATGGATTGCTTGTCAACATTTAAACAGTTTATAAAAAATTGATTAATACCCAGCAGCTCCAGAGTTTTGTTCCTCTCCAAGAAAATAAATGAAGTAAATAGAAACATTTGGTGCATGTGATGTACTGTCTGTTCACTGACATTTACTGCTGTGTGTGAGCAGAGAGCATGAGATCCATCCATTCCAAAATGTTACTAGAATGTCAACAGACCCCAGTCAACGATTATTACAGTGACCTTTCCTTCCAGAGAATCACAAAATGAAACCCTGGGGTTTTAATCACATAGAAACAGATTTTTTTAATTGTATATAATTGTCCATCTGATGTACAGTAATAACCCAGGACAAGCTTGATACAGTAAAGCTGAACTCCTGCACAAAAACTTTCCTTTAAATAATTTCCTCAATATCCACAAAGGACCTAAATCCGTTCTGTTTGCACCCTTTGCTTTTGGAAACCCAGATATTAGCTTGAAAAAAATGTAATGTGATGTCACTGTGCTGTACATAATCTGTGCAGCAAGCATAGTTTGGAGGGACCAAGTAGGCTCCCCCCACTTGTGGCTGCCTACAGAAAACTACATGGGGGGGCGGAGACAAGACCAGTCACAGTGCTCAAGGAGAGGGAGCAGCAGTGACCGGTCTTTATTACAGGAAGATCCCACAAACTTTTACACTGGATTACTGCACAGATCTGGAAGAAATATGCAAAGCACACAAAGCTTCAGGGAATATTACATATGGCTTTTTTTAATTAGACAATATTTGATTAGCCTGGAGTTCAGCTTTATTATTTTTTATGCATTCAGACATAAAGAAAAAAAAATATTTTAATCTTATTTTCCATATTCACCTTGTACAATTTCAAGAATTCTCACAATGCTGAGCTCTGGTCATTTGTAAATATTCTCTTACTTGTTCTCATTTGGTCAGGAGAGTAGATGAGATAGTCTACAATCTGACATTAAGTCCCATAATGCACTGCACTGGTAACTGGGTAGTTACAGACAATGAAAGAAAGACACATGTGGCTACATGTGTTTCAAAGCACAGAAAAAAATATTCATGGAAATTATTGCTGTTGTAGAGAGACTCTTATAGGAACATGATCACTAAAAATATTCTGATAAGTATATGTGGTTAACAGTTGTAATAATAGCCTTCCATTCAGTGTGTTAATTTTTTATTTTATTTCACATGCCTTTATTTATATATTTCTCCACATTTACATGGACAAAATGGCAAAAATGGTCGGTACAAACTATCACAAATTACAATACAAGAGGTGCTCCCCTGTCCTGTCCTGACCTGGCCACTTCTGTCTACAACAGTTCACTCTCATCATCACTAGATGCACTTGCTCCTCTAACCACACGCAGAATTAGGCCCCGACCGTTACAACCCTGGCAAACTGACAACACTAGAAATCTCAAGAGACATTGCCGTGCTCTTGAACGACTGTGGCGTAAAACCAGATGCCTGCAAGACTTCACCCTATATAAATCTGCCCTCCTAAAATACAATTCATGCCTCCATGCTGCCAAACAAGCCTACTTTGTCTCTCTTATTAATTCCTTGTCATCCAGTCCCCGTTGGCTCTTCTCAACCATTAACTCTCTGCTTCGTCCACCACCCCCTCTACCCACTAACTCACTCACTGCCCAAGAGATTGCCAATCACTTCAATGACAAGATCGATGCAATTCGTGAGGACATCTCCACTGTGCATATGTCTTCCCCACCCATCATACCTTGCCCAGCAGCACATTCAACACTCTCCTCTTTTGAATTGGCTACTACGGAAGAGGTTACAAAAATTTTCTCGGATGCCCACCTAACCAATTGTCCCTTGGATCCTGTTCCCTCACAACTACTACGGTCACCCTCTTCTTCTATCCTATGCTCCCTCACCCACATCTTCAATCTCTCCCTTTCTAGTGGCATTTTCCCCTCCCCTCTAAAACATGCGCAGATCACTCCCATTCTTAAAAAGCCCTCACTGGACCCTACCGACCTGAACAACTTAAGACCCATCTCATTACTCCCATTCACCTCTAAACTTCTAGAACGCTTAGTCTACAACCGTCTTAGCTCCTACCTCAATGAAAATAACCTTCTTGACCCCTTACAGTCTGGCTTTCGCTCGCAGCACTCCACGGAAACTACCTTACTAAAACTCACTAACGATTTACTAACTGCTAAAACCAACAGCCAGTACTCCATACTCCTACTACTTGACCTCTCTGCGGCCTTTGATACTGTTGACCACCCGCTCCTTCTCAATAAACTACATTCCCTTGGCCTCCGAGATTCTGCTCTATCCTGGTTCTCTGGCTATTTATCACAGCGCTCCTTCAGTGTCACCTACAACTCTGTCTCCTCCTCTCCATTGCCCCATTCTGTGGGGGTCCCCCAAGGCTCGGTTCTTGGACCCCTTCTCTTCTCTATCTATACCTCCTCCCTTGGTCACTTAATAACTGCCCACGGCTTCCAATACCACTTATACGCTGATGACACCCAAATCTATCTGTCTACTCCTCACCTCACTCCTTCAGTCTCCTCTCGCATCACTAACTTACTAACTGACATATCAGCATGGATGTCGCACCACTTCCTTAAACTATATCTCTCTAAAACTGAGCTATTAATATTCCCCCCCACCCGTGCCCCCCTCCATGACTTTTCCATCAAAATCAACAGTGCAACCATCAGTCCCTCCCCTCACGCCAGGGTACTAGGTGTAATCCTAGACCAGGGCTTGACAAATTTGCTTGGAATCTAGGAGCCAGCTAAAAAAGTTAGGAGCCAGGTTTTTTTTTTTTTTTTTTTTAAACGACCGACAAAGCTTTATTTTCAATATAAAAATTAACCAATCTTAAATTTACACAGAGACGACTAGAACTAATGTGACTGCTTTTATTTCCTGCCATGCAGGTACACAAGACCACCATATTCTCGCTAAGGATCCAATCAGGTCCGCCTGAAAAACTGACAGGCGAACCTGATCAGACAGCCCGTGTGAAAGAGGACCTGTCATGCTTTTTTTCTATTACAAGGGATTTTTACATTCCTTCTAATAGGAATAAAAGTGACTTTTTTTTTTTTTTTTTTTAAAAGAACAGTGAAAAAATAAAAGTTAAAATAAATAAGAAAAAAAAAAAAATTTAAATGTGCCCCATCCCTTGTAATAGAAATAAAAGTGACAGTTTTTTAAAAACAGTGTAAAAATAAAAAGTAAAATATATAAGAAAAAATAATAATTTTTTTAAAGGCGCCCCGTCCCGCCGAGCTCGCTTGCAGAAGCGAACGCATATGTGAGTAGCACCCGCATATGAAAGCGGTGTTCAAACCACACGTGAGGTATCGCCACGATCGTTAGAGCGAGAGCAATAATTCTAGTCCTAGACCTCCTCTGTAACTCAAAACATGCAACATGTAGAATTTTTTAAACGACACCTATGGAGATTTTAAAGGGTAAAAGTTTGTCGCCGTTCCACGAGCGGATTAAATTTTGAAGCGTGACATGTTGGGAATCAATTTACTCGGCGTAACATCATCTTTCAAAATATAAAAAAACTTTACTGTTTTCTTTTTTTTTAATTAAAAAAAGTATTTTTTCCCAAAAAAGTGCGCTTGTAAGTCCGCTGCGCAAATACGGTGTGACAGAAAGTATTGCAATGACCGCCATTTTATTCTCTAGGGTGTTAGAATAAAAAATATATATAATGTTTGGGGGTTCTAAGTAAAGGGAAGGAGATGAGCAGGCAGTGAAAACAGGTAGGGAAAGCTGCTCCATTAGCATTGGTGGATGTCTTGTCATACCAACGGCCACCACCAGAGGGCGCCCGATTGCAGAAGGAACCAGGAACCATAGGACTGCAGTAGGCCGCAAAGCCGGGGCCTCAATTACCGGCGCGGCCCAGCGCGATCGCGGCGGGAGGGGGGGTGTCGAACGGACACAGGATACCCCAGCTGTGCCGCCCCAGGCGCCAGGTCGCTAATTCTAGTCGCAAATGCGACCTGGCGGCCGGGATTTGTCGAGCCCTGTCCTAGACTCTGACTTGTCATTTCAGCCTCAAATCCAATCACTGTCAAAAGTTTGTAGAATTCACCTCCGTAACATCTCTAAAATTCGCCCCTTTTTTAACAAATGAAACCACCAAGCTCCTCATTCACTCCGTTGTTATCTCTCGCCTTGACTGTTGATAGCAACTCCCTTCTCATTGGCCTACCGCTCCATAGGCTATCCCCTCTTCAGTCTATCATGAATGCTGCTGCCAGACTTATCCACCTTACCAACCGCTCAGTGTCTGCCAACCCTCTACTTCAATCCCTACACTGGCTCCCAATCAACCAGCGAATTAAATTCAAAATTCTAACCACAACATACAAAGCCATTCACAACTCTGCCCCAAGCTACATCACTAATCTTGTCTCCAAATATCACCCAAATCGACCTCTCCGCTCTTCTCAAGACCTCCTGCTTTCAAGCTCTCTCATCTCCTCCTCCCATGCTCGTCTCCAGGATTTCTCCAGAGCCTCTCCCATCCTCTGGAACTCACTACCTCCATCTATCCAGCTATCCTCTACTCTTGCTACCTTCAGGCAATCCCTGAAAACTCATCTCTTCAGGAAAGCCTATCACGTCTCCAACTAATCTCCTACCACTTCCACCAGCCCATTCCCCACAGTTACAAACTTTTGTACCACCTGCCCCACCCTATTAGATTGTAAGCACTTCTGAGCAGGGCCCTCTTAATCCTATTGTATTGTATTGTATTATAACTGTATTGTCTCCCTTTTATATTGTAAAGCGCTGCGTAAACTGTTGGCGCTATATAAATCCTGAATAATAATAATAATACAAGGGTCACCTTTTATTTAGATGGTTTAAACTTTTAAAATAAATGCTATAATTTCTTCAGTTGTTTTAAATAAAAGGAAACAAACACATGTAATTGTAGCCACATAAATCCCTAATTTCTACTGCTTATGTGATGTAAGGCAGGGTTTCTCAACCAAGATTCTGTGGATCTCTAGAGTCACTAGGGGTTCACTGAGTTAGTTAGCAGCAGTGGATGCATTTCTGACCTGACAGTGCCTGCATAGTTCTGCAATCAATGTTACTTGGCCAAGCCAATGGGTGACCAACAATATAAAAAGGGGCTTTTTATAGTAAAAAAAAAGCTGATTTTAAGCACTATCATAATGCTCTTTTGTTCCAAGTAGTTTTTGATTGTTTTCAAGATCTACAAGGTGTGAGTGTTTTCTTTTGGATTATATTATTGTGGATTTTACCCCCTCTCACCTGAAGGGTTTTGTTAGGTCCCCCTCACACCACAGTGTGCTTCAACGCATGTGTTTTTATTGAGACAGATTATGTTACGCAGCCCTTTTATTTTTAATGAACTGTCACTATACCTTTGCACATGAAAAACATATATCCTGCTCTATAGTTCAAAGCACAGAACATACATTATTACATGTTATTGGAATTTCCATATTTTAAAAGAAGAGGCTTTTTTGAGGGCACTGCAATTCCAGCTGGAAAAATCCATTGCTTTTGAAGGGTTTCCAAGCCAGAACTGTACTGGAAAGTGGCATCCCAGAATTGTACAGGGGTAGCTGGGAAGCAGGGTCTTTGGCGACTCTGGTCACCAACCTGTGCATTGTGGTTTACCATAGCACTGTAAATGTGTATTAGGCTTCAGTCAAAAATTAAGAGCATAATGTGTGTTATCCTAGATGGCTTAGTAACCCTTTTGCTGCCGTTTACTGTGGTTGTGGTTAGTGGCCTCTTTGTCAGTCTTTGTCTGTTACATTTTTGTGACAAAATTCATGATCAGAGTAGATCAGAGGTCATCCATATACCTACAACATCTGTACAATCTTCCCCAACTCCACTTCCCTCTATTCCCAAAAGAAGCACAATACTCTTAAGTGGAGGTAAAGTGGCCTTTTATTATCAATAAAATACAAATTTAAATAATGATAACATAATAATAATAATAATGACCTACCAACTAGAAATAAAGCGTTACTGGATCTACTGGTTACCAACAATACAGACCTGATCACGGATGTGGAAATACGGAGCAATTTAGGAAACAGCGATCATATGTCAATTGGCTTCGGTATCAATCACACAAAAAGGAAACATAAGGGGAATACAAAGATACTGAATTTCAAAAGAGCCAACTTCCCTAAACTACAAACCTTGCTGGAAGGCATAAATTGGGAAAAAATCTTAGGAACAAAGAACATGGAGGAGAGATGGGATTTTCTTTAAGAGCATATTAAATAAGGGCATTAGCCAATGCATCCCATTGGGTAATAAATTTAAAAGAGTGAACAGAAGTCCTGGATGGCTTAACTCCAATGTAAAAATGCATATAAAAGCAAAGGAGAAGGCCTTCAAAAAATACAAGGTTGAGGGGTCATCATCAGCATTCAGACTTTATAAAGAATGCAACAAGAAATGTAAGGGTGCAATTAGGGCGGCTAAGATAGAACACGAAAGACACATAGCGGAGGAGAGCGAAAAAAAATCCCAAGAAATTCTTTAAGTATGTAAACAGTAAAAAAGGGAGGACAGACCATATTGGTCCCATAAAGAATGAAGAAGGACATCTGGTTACAAAGGATGGAGAGATGGCGAAGGTATTGAATTTATTCTTCTCCTCAGTCTTCACAAGGGAATCGGGGGGCTTCAGTAACCAAAACTGCAGTGTTTATCCTCATGACACATCACAGGAAGCACCTCCATGGTTAACAGAGGACAGAATTAGAAATAGACTTGGGAAACTTAACATTAATAAATCACCGGGACCAGATGGCTTGCACCCAAGGGTACTTGGGGAACTCAGTCAAGTAATTGCCAGACCATTGTTCCTAATTTTTACTGACAGTCTACTGACTGGAATGGCACCAGCTGATTGGAGAAAAGCCAATGTAGCACCAATATTTAATAAAGGCCCAAAATACATCCCTGGGAATTTCAGATCAGTTAGCCTAACATCAATAATTAACCTTAAACTACGTAGAGGGTTCTTTACTGTAAGAGTGGCAAGGATGTGGAATTCCCTTCCAGAGGTGGTGATCTCAGCGGGGAGCATTGATAGCACCTGAACGACCACAACATACAGGGATATACAATGTAATACTGACATATAATCACACACATAGGTTGGACTTGATGGACTTGTGTCTTTTTTCAACCTCACTTACTATGTAACTATGTAACATTACAAATTAATACAGGTTGCAGGTCCTTAAAGGTACCTTATAACTAAATCTTGTGTCTGTGGCACCTGTTAGCTAAGGTATGTCCCCAGCCACAAAACACAGGCTCAGGGACTATCCCAGCTGACCTCACTGACACATACTACAACTACTCGGTCACTATGAGTCAACCAGACCAACTAAAGGACACCATACCAAAGATGGGTCCCTTCCCTACCATTTTACCAAAAACACCAGATTTATCCCACCTTCAAGGATCCCACCTTCCTCTACAACTAAATCCAAACCATCACAAACCAACAATTAGAGTGGGAGGGAGGTTCATCTGATGACTTCTGAGGTCTGACTGGATCTTTCTCACCCCTCCCTGCAGACTATCCACTAATGCTCTTCCCTATCAGCCTTCTTCTTTCTACTAATCAGGTAAGTGCCATTACTTTCTTCAATCTGTTCAGGCAATTACTCAACGCTGTCTGTTTCCCCATTCATCCAATCATGTATGCCCTGTGCTTAAAGGAGAAGTATAGTCAAAGCTTGTTTGGCTGTAGTTCTCCTATGGATCACAGGAGTGCAGTTCATTCTGCAGTCCTTTAACCTGGTTTCAGCTGACAGCGGGCTAAATCCCACTATTGGCTAACGTCACTCAGCCGGTCTAGGCTTGGAAAAGAGCCCCGCTGAGCAAGCCGCTGAGAGCCTGAACCAGCCATTCCCAGCCCCTACTCTGCTGGAGGGGCAGAGTAGAGACCAGCTCTCTACTCAGAGCAGAGGGGAGAGCTGAGCAATTAGCGGTGTAGATTGATCAGTTCTCCGGGTAGAGCTGGCCAGGGACAGCTGCAGCCATCTAGGTATGATTTTTTTATTTTGATGATTCCCATACTTCTCTTTTAATTCACTTCCTTTATAGCTCTAAGCATGCCTTTTCAGGCACTAATACACTGTGCTAAATCTATATTAGCAGGAAGCTGACAAAATTAATATGCACAACAACAAATCATTTATATACTGGCCACTAAAAAGCCAGGGTGACTCTGAATTATATGAAAGACTGACATTCCGGAAAATTGCAGACTATTAAACAAACATAAGAATGGAAATTAAAATTAGGCATTTAAAGGATGACTGAGCAATGTAAAAGTCAGTTACAGTGACTCTTTTATATTTGCCAAAATGATTACAAGCAAAGAGTGACCTTTGGATTTGAATTTAAATCATTCAACATTTACATGCATTAAAGTCACAAAACAGATATGCAGTCAGATAGACATTGAACTAATGATCTCTATTTTCACAGACATAACTCTTATTTCCTGTTACATCAGTTTTGTAGGGTGTGAGGTGAGGAGTAGACAGATAGATTTGGGTGTCATCAGCGTATAAGTGGTATTGGAAGCCGTGGGCGGTTATCAAGTAATCAAGGGAGGAGGTGTAGATAGAGAAGAGAAGGGGTCCAAGAACAGAGCCTTGGGGGACCCCCACAGAAAGAGGCAATGGAGAGGAGGAGACAGCGTTGTAGGTGACACTGAAGGAGCACTGTGATAAATAGGCAGAGAACAAGGATAGAACAGAATCTCGGAGGCCAAGGGAATGATCCACTGCCACTGGATCTCCTGAGCTCTTTCAACCTTATCAAACATCACCCCCGCTTCCCTGCTGGGTCCCTAGCTTGGTACTCATAGATACACCTCAAGCTTCACCTCACTGGCCCGCTCAGTCCCTGGTTTGGCACACAAGGCTGTTCTGCAAGCGTCACCTCCCCTGGCTGGGTCCCTGGCTTGACACCTGCTGAAGTTTCCCAATTTTTCACTGTCCCCGGTTGGTGAGAATAGTGCTCTGGTACTTGCTTCAGCTACTCACTGTGGTCCCTGGTAATAAGGTGGTTGGTCCCTTAGTGGCGACAGCTTCCCCTCTACCCCAGACCACGACAGGTTCTCCGGCCGGCAGAACCGTCACTTATGGTTGGACTGCAAGCTGCAGTCCCAACCCTACGCTGCTCTCTTGCTTCTGGATAGGCCCTCAGACAGCCTAGCAGCCAGATGTCCCCGGGATTGGCCTCAGGCTCTGGCCTAGCAGCCTGGGGCAGCACAACACACATCCACCCAGACAAGCAAATCACGCTGCTTTTTCCTGAACCAGACCACCTACGGATTTGCCCAAATGGGCTTCATGACCATGGGAAAAGTCATTCTGGTCAACTTTAGAAGTGTGATAGGAACTACATCACTACAGGAAAAGGCACTTCAAAGGAGATTTAAGATATCTACCTAACACAGTAATCATAAAAAGGACTACAGAAATATTGGAGTAATGCCATTTTTTCATTGTAGGCTTATAAGTGAATACTCCACTTGATAAATGTTTATGACAGTTCACATGGTAAAAAAAAAGATTGACTTATTCCTAAAGGATAAGTTCACCTTTACAGGAAAAATGTTAAAAAAATACACATTTATTTTTTTGCTGAAAAAAATGTGCATTTATTATCTTTTCCTGCAGGAGCCTGGAAAGCATTGCACCCGCTATCTGTAGACCAATGCTGCAATGTGAGCTCCTGCAGACATGGCCTCCGGATTTCAGCTTCTGAACAGGATTTCTGTTTGAAAGCTGGTAGATATGTCAGTGGACTATTATAGTGCTCATCAGTGCCCCCGCAGCCCATTGAAACTGCAGATCTGTCTGCCATGATGGTAGACGGTAGTTGCAGTTTACTCTGTGAATAAAGCCATCCCTGCTGGAAGAACACAGTAAGTATCATTAGTGGCTATGGCAGCCGCTTGCAAACATCGCATGTAAAATCCGGCAGGCTGGTTGTACCCAGGTTGTCCGATCAATCAACTTTCAGCCTGCCCATACATCGTTCGACCTGCTGAACCGGCCAAGATTTGAACTGTCAATGGTCAGCTTAAAGCCCACTGTTGGCTGACATCACAGAGCAGCTCCAGTTTCAGGGAAGAATTTCAACTATATTATTGGGATCCACCCAGATGCCTGATCAGCAGCTGATTCAGTCTCTTATTGCGTGGCAGAGAGCCCTTGCCCTCTCCCCGGCCCTGCGCTTCAGTGAACTCTGGAGGGGGGGGGGGACAGAGTGCTCTCTGCTCAGAGCTGACTGAGAACAGAGCGATTGGCGGGTATATGATCGCTCTGTTCTCAAGCTTAGAGCTGGTGGGGGACAGCTGTAGTATCAGACCAATGCTGCATCATGGAGGTGAGTATAGATGTTTTTTTTAACAATCCCAAACTTCTTCTCTATGGGGTCCTTTGTTGCACAACCTTGGTTGAAGAACCAGCACTCCCCCTCATCTCCCAGAGAAGTGAACTACTAAAGGGGCCCATGGGTGGAGCATGTGGCTTTATGTGTGTAGTGTCATCATAACATAGATAAGCTTTTCTGGACCTAACTAACATTATCTAACATTAGTTAGCTAACAGTCAGCATCTGGAATGCAGTATGTAGCAGTAGTCTGGTTTTACTGGTTGGCTTGAATTCCAGTGGATATGCAAATATACTGTACTTCCCCACAAAACACATTGAAAGGCCAGATTCAGTGGACTACTGGCAGAGTTAATCCTTATGAATTTGTTTGTATTTACAACTTTAAAAGGGGGCATCTTTTCACTTATTACAGTATATGCATGTAAGCAGGCGCTTCCAAGATGGTTCTAATATGTTAAATGTTTTCTTCTACTGTGTTCATGCTCTGAGGTTAATCAGGTCCACTATATTTATATATCAAAGCTACTCGTTATAATGTAGAATGTCCTTAGGTTGACCTGCTGAGCTGGTGGTTCTTAAGAAGGAAGGGCTAAGGGTGCTGGATAGGTTTTCCCACTCTTTTCAGGAAGGTTATAGACCCCTTACAGGCCATACCATAAAAATAGGGGCTCATTAGTGCCCTAGAGTGAGGGGGGATGGACTTCCAAAATGTAGTCAATGTTATTCTACCAGACTGTTTCACCCATTGGGGGATTTGGGAGGGGCAGTCCGGGTTCCCGGTTGGGTCTGAAGATGATGTTACGCCGAGTAAATAGATACCAAATATGTCACCCTTTATAATTGCACGCACTTGTGGAATGGCGACAAACTACGGTACCTATGAATTTCCATAGGCGACGGTTTAAATTTTTTTTACGGTTACCAGGTTTGAGTTACAGAGGAGGTCTAGGGCTAGAATTATTGCTCTCGCTCTGACGATCGCGGCGATATCTCACATGTGTGATTTGAACACCGTTTACATATGCTGGCGCGACTTCCGTATGCGTTTTCTTCGCTGTGCGAGCTCGCGGGGGCGGGGGCGCTTTAAAAATTTTTTTTTTTTTTTTTTTTTTTTTTTTATACTTGTAAATTGTGTTAAAAAAAAACATTTTTTTAAAAATGTTATTGCTGTCACAAGGAATGTAAACATCCCTTGTGACAGTAATAGGTGGTGACAGGTCCTCTTTATGGAGGGATCGGGGGTCTAAAAGACCCCCGATCCCTCCTTTGCACTTCACAGTATTCAGATCGCCGAAAACGGCGATTCTGAACACTGTATATTTTTTTAAAACCGGCGCCATTGGCAGCCGAGTAAACGGGAAGTGACTTCATGACGTCGCTTCCGCGTTTACATTGAGAAGGCTGGAACGAAGCCCCCCACAGCTTCATTCCAGCCCGCCCCCAGCCACCGAAGGCGGTCGATTGGACACCGGGCTTCCCGATCGCACGGGAGGCCCGGTAAGAGCGGCGGGAGGCGGCGGGAGGGGGAGATGTCCCCTCCCGCTCCTCCGGTATAACAGCCGAGCAGCTTTTAGCCGCATCGGTTGTTATATACAGTTAGCCAATCGCCGGCTCGAAACAATGGTACCGGGATGATGCCTGCAGCTGCGGGCATCATCCCAGTATAACCACGGAAAGCCGAGTACACAGATGTGCATACGGTCGGCGGGAAGGGGTTAAAGTAATTTCCTTATAATATTTTACTTTTTAACATGTTTGTTATTTTTCTTTTGCAAAAAACTGTGTTTTAATCTAACATTTTTTACAGTACTCTGTATTTGAAAGCATTGAAATTGAATTACCTTTTCAAATTTATGTCTCCTGATACTTGGTAATCCATCATACCATACATTCATAAAAATGTGTTTTTTTTGTAAATGTATGGCCTACTAGAGTTGTTGAAAGTGCTCTTTTCTATGTTTTTGGCCAAATTCTGTGCTGCTGCCTATGTTTATATTGTGGAAACTAAAGAAAACTGGACTATATTTTTAACCACTTCCTGACCGACTCCCGTACATATACGGCAGCAGGTTGGCAGCCCTGCGCGAATCGCCGTATATGTACGGTGGCTCCTTTAAGAGCCATAGCAGGCGTACACGTGCCCGCTGCACGGCAGGGGATCCGATGCGCGTGGCCGGCAGGCGCGATCGCTGCCGGCAACCCGCGGTCACGGGCACGAGAGCCAGAAGGGGGATTTGTGTGTGTAAACACACAAATGCCTGTTCTGACAGAGGAGGAGAAACAGATTGTCTGTTCTAATTAGGAACTGTTACTTAGTAGGAACAGCAAAATAAAAACTGCAGAGATGAGCAGAGATGAGCAAATACCACCAAATACCACCAAAAGAAAGCTCTATTTGTGGGAAAAAAAAGACAAACATTTTGTTTGGGTACAACGTCGCACGACCGCGAAATTGTCAGTTAAAGCAACGCAGTGCCGTACCGCAAAAAATGGCCTAGTCATTAAGGGGGCAAACCCTTTCAGGGCTGAAGTGGTTAAAACATTTTTTTTAAACATTTTTATTTATTTTTCATGTTCTTATCCAAGACCGCCCACTGTGTATATACGTCTCTAATTTGACGTTATATACAGTTGTTATGGCAGCAGATAGCTGCCATAACCCCAGTATATTTACACACGGCGAGCAATCCTCTTTCACATAAAAGTGGTCCCAGCAGCGGATTCGCCACAGGATCACTTTTTATGGATGGAGGGAGAGGTGCGCCCTCCCGCCGCTTCCCTATTGTTTCCGCCGTTTACCGGAGAGAGATCAGCAGCGGCAGAAACTATCCGGTCCGGTGGCCTGATGGGCTAGAAATCGAGTGAAGGCAAGATGGCCCTAACTCGACTTGTCACTTCCGCCCTCCGGCCCTAAAGGGCCCATGTTTTTGGTTTTTTTTGGAAAATAAAAATGAAGTGTAAATGTGAGATCTGAGGTCTTTTTGAACCCAGATCTCACAAAGAGGCCCTATCCTGCTTGTTTACATTTCTTGTAATAGGAAAAAAGTGATCAAAATGTATTTTTTTAAAGGGACATTGTCAAAATAAAAAGTAAAATAAATAAGAAAACATTTTTTTTAAAGCGCCCCCTTCCTGCGAGCTTGTGTGCAGAAGCGAACACATACGCAAGTCACCCCCACATATGTAAACGTATGTAAAAGGTAAGCAATGATTCTAGCAATAGATCCCCTCTGTAATCCTAAACTGGTAAACTGTAGACATTTTTAAAACGTCGCCTATGGAGATTTTTAGTACTGTAGTTTGTCGCCATTCCACAAGCGTTTAAAGCATGACATGCTAGGTATCAATTTACTCGGCGTGACATCATATTTTACATTATGCAAAAAAGTGCGCTAATGCCGCGTACACACGAGCGGACATTACGGCGGACTTTGCCCGGCGGACTTTTCGACGTACTTTCCGACGGACTTTGTGAATGAACGGACTTGCCTACACACAATCCACCAAAGTCCGTCGAATTCGTACGTGATGACGTACGACCGGACTAAAACAAGGAAGTTCATAGCCAGTAGCCAATAGCTGCCCTAGCGTGGCTTTTTGTCCGTCGAACTAGCATACAGACGGCGGACTTTTCGACCGGACTCGATTTCAACGGATAAATTTAAAACAAGTTTTAAATCTAATTCCGTCGAACTTTTGAGAAAACAAAGTCCGCTGGAGCCCACACACATCGAATTGTCCGACGAAATCCAGTCCGCCGGGCAAAGTCCGCCGTAATGTCCGCTCGTGTGTACGCGGCATTAGGTTACTTTTTTCATATTTTTTAATTTAAAAAAGTGTATTTTTTCCACAAAATTTGCGCTTGATGAAGTTTCTTCATCAGTTTAGGCCGATATGTATTCTTCTACATATTTTTGGCAAAAAAAAAATCGCAATAAGCGTATATTGATTGGTTTGCGCAAAATTTATAGTGTCTACAAAATAGGGGATAGATTTATGGCATTTTTATTTATTTATTAATTTTTTTACTAGTAATGGCGGTGATCTTCGATTTTTATTGGGACTGAGACATTGCAGTGGACAAATTGGACACTTTTGAAACTTTTTTGGGATCCATTGCCATTTATACAGTGATCAGAGCTAAAAATAGGCACTGATTACTGTATAAATGTCATTGGCAGGGAAGGGGTTAACACTAGGGGGCCATCAAGGGGTTAAATGTGTTCCCTAGGTGTGTTCTAACTTTGGGGGGAATGTGGCTGACCAGAGGAGGAGAGAGATTGTTGTTCCTACTTGGTAGGAACACACGATCTCTCTCCTCTCCTCTGACAGGACCAGAAATTGTATGTTTACACACACAGATCCCGGTTCTCGCTCTGTCACGAGTGATCATGGGTGCCCAGCGGTCAGGCATGCCTGCGTCTTAAAGAGCCGACGTACAGCTACGTCGGCACGCGCAGCAGTGCCAACCTGCCGCAGTATAACTGCGGCGGCTGGTCGGGAAGGGGATAACTTATAGCATGCAATAATTCATGCAAATTAGTAACATGATACCCTTATCGTATGCGGTAAATGTTCTCTTTCCAGGGGTCGTGTCCCTTCTTGGAAGAGGCTATAGATGTTTCGGCAGTCTGCACCAGCTCTATGCTACCGCACTTGCTTACCCAAGCATTGACTGTGACTAAGGAGCCTTCACTGAGCAGGATGCAGTCTACAACACTTTGTGCTACTTTCTAAAGGGACTGAGAGTTCCTGGTCCTTAAAGCGGTTGTATAATCCACTTTTTTACATTTTTACCCACAGGTACCCACAGGTAAAGCCTATAATAAGGTTTTCCTGTAGGTAAAATGAATATCTCCTAAACCTACACTGTTTAGGAGATATTCACCCTGCATGCACCCACTGCGCAGTGAAGGTCCGGCGAAGGTCTGTCGTATCGTGCCGGAACTTGCCAGAACAGAGGACTCCCGTGCGAATGCGCGGAGTCCACTCACAGCGCCGGAGCCGCAAACCCAGAAGAAGCAACAAGGGGAAAATGTCAGCTCCCTCGGCGGTGACCCGGATGCAATGCTGATGCTTCGTTCTAAGGTAAGTATTCCATAATGAGCTAGTATGCTGTGCATACTAGCTCATTATGCCTTTGTCTTTTTTTTTTTTTTTTCGTTTGCGGGTATACAAACGCTTTAAGGGGCTGTGATATATTTTTTCACTTAGGGACTGTCTGTGTCTGGGAGTGAAGAAACCAATTTGAAGTTGTACATAGGGAGGAAGTTGTCCCTGGTTTTTGTTGCTATCAAGTTGGGCATCCCATAATTCTAACTCCCCGTCCAAGTTATAACCCCCTAATAAAACATAAAAACAAAGCTCCAAGACTGTTCCTTGTGCCTGGATGAAAGCTGAAAATGCTACTGGCCTGGTCGTGAAGGAGTGGGAAACCCAGCCATCAACAAATCCTGAAGGGGGTAGTGCTACACTTACATTCATTAGTTTGCTTTTACTTACAATTACTGTTTCTCCACTTGTGTGAGGCACTGGTGATGTAACCAGGGTTTCACAGGTGCATTCTGGGGAAGCTACATCACTACTGCCTCCATCTCAGATGATGTGCACCGTCAGATGTTCCAGGAGGCAGACCAAGAGGTTCAGGCAGACTTTCAGGAAGTAAAAGGAGATGGTTTTATCTGTCCAGTAAAAATGCCCAAAGTAAGAAGAATAAGAAGAAAAGGAAAATATATATAAAGAAAAAAAAAGCCTGCAATTATCTCTAAGTATCTGTTTGTAGATTGCCGTTTACTAAGCTTTTATAAACGTGCCTCTGTTATAATTTTTAAGATAAGGGTGAAGTCTGTGCCATGAGATTGGTAACATTGGTACAACTTACATCATATGAAGTGATACCAGACTGTGACTCCCTGTGCTTTGCTGGCTTTACACACTGAACATCTGAGAATAATTTTCTATGAAACTCTCTGAAACACGTTCAAAAGTTTCAGGTATTGTTCAGCACATCCTTAATAACCACAGCGCTGAGCACGCCTCACTTCCTGTCAGGGGAAAGCCATTGTTTTTCTGTTACCTATTTGCCAGAAAGTAGAAAAACAATGGAAATCCCCCTGACGCCTGAAGCCTTTGCATCCAGAGTCAGTAAAACATCTGCAAACAGATGCAACACACAATGGCAATGCTTTAGCAAGTTACATAGTTAGTCTGGTTGAAAAAAAAGTCTATCAAATTTAACCAATAAAAGGGAAAAAAAAAATCCATAAAAAAGTAAGACAGTAAATATTAGTATGCAGATTAAACAGTCCTCTATATAAGGCGTGTTTAATTTCCTACAAATAAACATCTCCACAGTAAAGCATACCCATATATTATTCATGATAATTAACTGTTGCAAAGTCTATCTTCCCCTTGAGACAAATTAACCACTTGTCCTCCGGAAGATTTACCCCCTTCATGACCATGGCCATTTTTTGCGATACGGCACTGCGTTACTTTAAGGCCCCTTTCACACTGGGGCGGTTTGCAGGCGTTATTGCGCTAAAAATAGCGCCTGCAAACCGCCCCTAAACAGCCTCCGCTGTTTGTTCAGTGTGAAAGCCCGAGGGCTTTCACACTGAAGCGGTGCGCTGGCAGGAGAAGAAAAAATCTCCTGCAAGCCGCATCTTTGGAGCGGTGAAGGAGCGGTGTATTCACCGCTCCTAAACCGCTCCTGCCCATTGAAATCAATGGGACAGCGCGGCTATACCGCGGTAATACCGCGGCTATAGCCGCGCTATATGAGGGGTTTTAACCCTTCTTCGGCCGCCAGCGGGGGATTAAAACCGCACCGCTAGCGGCCGAATACCGCGGTAAAACAGCGCTAAAAATAGCACTGTTTTACCGCCGACGCCCCCTACCGCCCCAGTGTGAAAGGGGCCTAACTGACAATTGCGCGGTCATGCAACGCTGTACCCAAATAAAATTTGTATAATTTTTTTTCCCCACGAATAGAGATTTCTTTTCGGGGTATTTGATTACCACTGCATATTTATTTTTTGCACTTTAAACAAAAAAAGATCGACAATTAAAATATATATATATATATATATTTTCTTTTTACTTTCAACTATAAAACATATCCAATAATAAATATAAAAAATTAAATGTCTTCATAAATTTAGGCCAATATGTATTCTGCTACATATTTTTGGTTAAAAAAATCCCAAAAGGCGTATATTGATTGGTTTGCGTAAAAGTTATAGCGTCTACACACTATGGAATTTTTATTTATTTTTCTTATACTAGTAAAAGACGGCATCAGCAACTTATGGCAGGACTGTGACATTCGGACACTAACTGACACTTTTGACGCTTTGTGGGAACAAGACACACTAATACAGTGATCAGTGCTAACAATATGCATTGTCACTGTACTAATGACACTGGCTGGGAAGGGTTTAAACAGCTAGGGCAGGGATATGCAATTAGCGGACCTCCAGCTGTTGCAAAACTACAAGTCCCATCATGCCTCTGTCTCTGGGTGTCATGCTTGTGGCTGTCAGAGTCTTGCTATGCCTCATAGGAGTTGTAGTTCTGCAACAGCTGGAGGTCCGCTAATTGCACTGATCCCTGATCTAGGGCGATCAAAGGGTTAACTGTGTGCCTAGCCAGTGTTTTTGTGTACTGACTTTTACTCAGGGAAGTGATGGATTTTACTCCCTGCTTTCCAGGGACACAAAATCTATCCCTTCCTCCTTGTTATAACGGAGATCTGCTAGGTGGAAGTGCAGAATCTCATATATATACATTATTATGCACAGGGGGGCCACCCTGTTGTAGTAAATTTGCTATATTTGCTATAGGGCGGTCCGTAACTGGTTAAAAAGGACTGGGGTGGTTGTTTGAGGACCAGTATAAGGATTATTGAATCTTTCTATTTAATAGCAGAAGTACAAACCTTACCTTCAATATGTGAAAAATATCAATGTAGTAGGGGTAGAAGGGGTAGGAAGAGTAGCAAGTGCACCTGGGCACTCGGCCCTAGGAATGGCATTTCATTTGTTTTCACCTTGTTGCACAAATGGATGGATAACCTTGATGTGTTTCATAGTTAAGCCCTCGTTTACATTGGAGCGATTTGTCATGCGTTTTTACAGGTCAAATTGCATGAAAAGTCACAGCCTATTGCCGGCAATGGCACTGTTCCAATCAGTGCAACGCCAACATTGCAGTGCAGCTCTGATTTACAAAAGTAGTTCCTGCACTACATAGCTACATAGTGAGGTTGAAAAAAGACACAAGTCCATCAAGTCCAACCTATGTGTATGATTATATGTCAGTATTACATTGTATATCCCTGTATGTTGTGGTCATTCAGGTGCTTATCTAATGCCGCGTACACACGAGCGGACATTACGGCGGACTTTGTCCGGCGGACTTTCCGACGGACTTTCTGAATGAACGGACTTGCCTACACACAATCCACCAAAGTCCGTCGAATTCGTACGTGATGACGTACGACCGGACTAAAACAAGGAAGTTCATAGCCAGTAGCCAATAGCTGCCCTAGCGTGGCTTTTTGTCCGTTGAACTAGCATACAGACGGCAGACTTTTCGACCGGACTCGATTTCAACGGATAAATTTTAAACAAGTTTCAAATCTAAGTCCGTCCAACTTTTGAGAAAACAAAGTCCGCTGGAGCCCACACACATCGAATTGTCCGACGAAATCCAGTCCGCCGGGCAAAGTCCGCCGTAATGTCCGCTCGTGTGTACGCGGCATAATAGTTTTTTTAAACTATCAATGCTCCCCGCTGAGACCACCACCTGTGAAAGGGAATTCCACATCCTTGCCGCTCTTACAGTAAAGAACCCTCTACGCAGTTTAAGGTTAAACCTCTTTTCTTCTAATTTTAATGAGTGGCCACGAGTCTTATTAAACTCCCGCAAAAAAGTTGTATCCCTATTGTGTGGTCATCAGTACGGTATTTGTAAATTGAAATCATATCCCCTCTCAAGTGTCTCTTCTCCAGAGAGAATAAGTTCAGTGCTCGCAACCTTTCCTCATAACTAATATCCTCCAGACCCTTTATTAGCTTTGTTGCCCTTCTTTGTACTAACTCCATTTCCAGTACATGCTTTCTGAGGACTGGTGCCCAGAACTGGACAGCATACTCCAGGTGAGGCCGGACCAGAGTCTTTTAGAGTGGGAGAATTATCGTTTTATCTCTGGAGTTAATCCCCTTTTTAATGCATGCCAATATTCTGTTTGCTTTGTTAACAGCAGCTTGGCATTGCATGCCATTGCTGAACCTGTCATCCTAGACTCCCCCAGAGGTTAAACCCCTGGTAAGTAGATTGGATTCATATTTTTGCCACCCAAATGCATTATTTTACATTTTTCTACATTAAACCTCATTTGCCATGTAGTTTCCACCCCATTATTTTGTTCAGATCTTCTTGCAAGGTTTCTACATCCTGCGGAGAAGTTATTGCCCTGCTTAGCTTAGTGTCGTCCGCAAATACAAAGATTGAGCTGTTTACTCATCCTCCAGGTCGTTTTTGAACAAATTAAACAGAATTGGTCCCAGCACAGAACCCTGGGGGACCCCACTACCCACCCGTGACCATTCCGAGTACTCCCCATTTATCACCACCCTCTGAACTCACCCTTGTAGCCAGTTTTCAATCCATGTGCTCACCCTATGGTCCATGCATGTAGGTGTGTGTTTTGAGGCCAAGTCATTTAGACATACACACATGACCCACACAAACACCACCCCATGTAAAAATAACTAAAAAATTATCTTAATTTGCAAATAAGGATCATCTCTTCCCCAGAGAACAGTGTGCGGGGCATGGTGGTGGGAATAAATTAGCAGCAGTACAAGCAACTTCCTGGAGGGGCATGATGTCATTCCTGTGTGCTGGCCACCACATCCGGGAACTAGACATGCGCTACAGGTACATACCTCCACGCACACAGCAGTTGCGCATCTCACATACACAGCTGTCACACATCTAGCTGCAGGAACAATTTTTATGGAAATTAATAGTAAAGCAGATTCAGATTTCCAGGACTAGACTGACAAATGTTTATAGCGAAAGGCAACTGCTGTTTTCTATTAACCACTTGCCTCCTGGGCACTTAAACCCCCCTCCTGTCCAGACCAATTTTTAGCTTTCAGCGCTGATGCACTTGGAATGACAATTGCGCGGTCATGCAACACTGTACCCAAATTAAGTTTTTATAATTTTTTCCCCACAAATAGAGCTTTTATTTGGTGGTATTTGATCACCTCTGCGGTTTTTATTTTTTGTTAAAAAAATTTAAAAAGTCAGAATTTTTTACAAATTTTTAAATATTTTTTTTTATATTTTGTTATAAAATTTTGCAAGCAGGCAATTTTTCTCCTTCATTGATGTACGCTGATGAGACGGCACTGATGGGCACCAATAGGTGGCAGTGATGGGCACTGATGGGTGGCAGTGATAGGCACTTTTGGGTGGCAATAATGGGCACTGTTTGGCACTGGTTGGTTACACTGATAGGCAGCAGTGCTAGGTGGCACTGATTGGCACCACTAGTGGGCACTGATAGGTGGCACTTGTGGGCATTGATAGGTGGCACTCATGGGCATTGATAGGTGTCACTGGTGGGCACTGTGGGCACTGGCAGGTGGCAATGGTAGTGTCAGAGAAATGGCTGTGTTGTGGGCAATTCCGCCAGTAACCGTCATGGTGGTGCCAGGCGTGTCTAGTGAGCACGCCCTTATCTTGTGGGCACACCCCCCGGCCTATTTAAACCTGCCACTGACACTTGCAGTTTGCTGGATTATCAAACAGCTCCTGTGTTCCTGTGCCTTGTATACTCTAAGGACCCCTGCTTGACCTCTGCTTGACCTCTGCTCGGCTTGACCTGTGTTCCTGTTTATCTCCTCACTCTGACCCCGGCTTGGCTGACTACTCTCCAATCTTCTGTCTTTTGGTATCTGACCCCTGGCCTGGCTGTGGACCCTGTTCCTGGTTTACCCTGCTGTTACCGTTCAAGATTTCTCTCCACAACGCACTCTAGCTACTTACAGCCAACCAGCCAGCTTGCAGTATCCCTGGCAACCCGTGCACTTCTGTGCATCGCATTCCCTGTACCCAAATCCAGGGACGTGCTGCACTTAGCCGCAAGTGGAGCCCTCTCAGCAACCTGTCCTCACACTACAGACTTGACAGGTAGGTGGCACTGGCAGGTGGTACTGGGGCACAGATGAGGCAGAATTGCCTCTTCCTCTTCGGGACCGATGTCCCTTGCACATAAGCCAGTGATCGGCTTTTTTTCTCCTCACATGGTCAGCGTGAGGAGGTAAAAAAACTATTACCGAGCTTTTGTTTACATCATGTAATCAGTTGTCATTGGCTGACAGCTAATGACGTGGTAAGGGGCCGGGATCGGCCCCTTACTCGGATCTGTGATCACCCGAGTGTCAGTGACTCGGTGATCACAGCGCACACCGGGAGCATGCAAAGGGGAGGCCGTGATATGACGGCCTCCCGGAAATTCAGGTCCGTGCTGTGGCCGTTATTCGGCT
Source organism: Lithobates septentrionalis (assembly GCA_037952835.1). NCBI lineage: Eukaryota > Metazoa > Chordata > Amphibia > Anura > Ranidae > Lithobates > Lithobates septentrionalis. Next base: position 4,441,919 of record JBBDGP010000257.1, read on the forward strand.
ATAGCGCGGATGCCAAGTGGTTAAACAAGGTCTAAATGGGCCATTGACATGCATCACAGTTGAACTTAGGAATGTGTCTTTGAAAAGTTAAGGTAAATGAAATCCTTTCTTACTTTTGCTTGGGGATAGAGTGCAGAGGGATTAGAAGTCTTGTCAGTTTTTGGGGATGTCTGCACCCCTGATAGGGTGAAGACACCTCCCAAATTTTGCCAGTTTCTCCTTCAAATTTATTCACTTCCTGTCACATAGCCAAACAGGAAGTGAGGGTAAATCTCTACCAATGTCTTTCCTTAGGGACACGCATTTACAATCTAAATAGTTTCCCCATAGGTAAATTGCACTCTAGCATTTTGCTCTGTACACCCCAAATTATTAGGTATCTTGGACTTTGGAATTTATTTGCTAAAGGCAAATACACTTTGCACTACAAGTACACTTGGAAGTTCCGTTGCTGGATATCCGAGGGGGACATGCAAGGAAAATAAAAAAACAGCATCTTTTGCTTCTACATAATTGGATGATAAAATCACCAGTGCTTCCCCTCAGATTTACGACGAGTACACTTGTATTGCAGAGTGGATTTGCCTTTAATAAACCCCAAAATACCTAATAATTTGGGGGTGTACACAACAAAGTGCTAGAGTGCAATTTGCCTAATGGGGACACTAGTTAGATTGACCTGTGTATCCCCAAGGAAAGACATTGGTAGGGTTTTACCCTTACTTCCTGTTTGGCTATGTCACAGGAAGTGAAGCGAATTTTCAGAAAAGGGACACAAAGCCCAACCTAAAAAAAGACGAGCAGGGGTTCTAACACTCACTTGGTTTCCCTCAAATGCCCACAATTAGAATAGGATTGTCTTATGCTAGATTTTAGCTCAGTGCTCTAAATCAGTGGTTTTCAAACCTGTCCTCAAGTACCCCCAACAGGCCATGTTTGCAGGTTTACCTTCATCTTGCACAGGTGCTTTAACTCTGAGTTAATAACAAAACAAATAAAACATAAAAATGTGCTACAAATTTTATTGGTCAACAAAACAGGACTTGGAAAAGAGCAAGGAAAGCAAAAAAACACATGTATGTTAATTTGAGACACTAACAGAATATGGTTTTGAGGTCTGACCATTTTGCAGAAGAAATTAACAGGAGCTAAAAGGACTGCGCCCACAAACGGACAGTCTCTTAAAGATTTAAACATTTAGTAGTCACAACAGCTTGAGGAAGATTTTGCTAAATAATGCAGCTCAGACAATTAAATCAAAGTGAAACTAACAACCTACAAACAACACAGATTGACAACATCATAAATATATTTGAGTAAAAAATATCCCCCCCCCCCATAAAAAAACAAAAGTAAAAAATATTTGCTCTAAAACACATCTGTTTTGCAAAGACATAACAAACAGAATACAAAGAGAAAATACATGTTGTGTTTTTTACACACACACACACACCATCAAGCAATCTTGCCTCTTTTCAGGGCAAGGTAAAGAATGCTGTCCACAAGCTTTATATAACATAGGTTTGTGTGCTGAGGCAATTGAAAACACACACACACACACATGTACATATACTTTGGCAGAATGGCATGGCTGCGCAAATGGGCGTACCTGTCAGTCCCTTTAAATTTGCCACCGTGTGGTCGCGTGCGCGGCGGCGCACGCGACCCTGCCGCGAGCTCCGTGAGTGTGATCGCGGGTCCCGCAGACTAGATGTCCGCGGGGATACGTCTCTGCGGGGATCATCTCACGGAGCTGAAGAACGGGGAAATGCTAATGTAAACAAGCATTTCCCCGTTCTGCCTAGTGACACTGTCACTGATCACAGCTCCCTGTAATCGGGAGTGGTGATCAGTGTAGTGTCACACGTAGCCCCTCCCCCCCACAGTTAGAATCACTCCCTAGGACACACTTAACCCCTGCAGCACCCTCCTGGTTAACCCCTTCACTGCCAGTTACATTTACACAGTAATCAATGCATTTTTAGTCTCACTGATCGCTGTATAAATGTGAATGGCCCCAAAATAGCACCAAAAGTGTCCAATCTGTCTGCCATAATGTCGCAGTCACGATAAAAATCGCTGATCGCCGCCATTACTAGTAAAAAAAAAAATATAAATAAAAATGCCATAAAACTATCCCCTATTTTGTAGACGCTATAACTTTTGCGCAAACCAATCAGTAAACGCTTATTGAGATTTATTTTACCAAAAATATGTAGAAGAATACGTATCGGATGCTTGGGGGCAGGAGGGGCTCAGGCCCCCCAAAAATCAACCACCTTGTTCCCATATTCAGGGGGACAAGGGTCTGTTCCACACAACCCTAGGCTGGGGTTGTGGGGTGCTGCAGACAGGGGGCTTTACGGAATGTGGAAAACCCCTTTAAACTAGTGAGTACAAGGTGCTTTGTGGTTGGTATTGGGCTGAGCCCAACATGCCCCAAAGGCAGCCAGCTATGTTGAGTGCATGTGGCCTTGTATGGTTCAGGAGGGGGTTGGGCGATCGCTTTTCCCGCCCCTTTCCTAGCAGGCCCTGTTGTATGCTCTGAAAAAGGATGTGGTTTGGATTGTTGAAGGCAGCTCACAGCCTTTGGAGAATAGAGTGAAGTGTGGAATTCCCCTTTAAAAGCACAGGTTTGCCCATGAAAATCCAAGGGGTTAGAGGGGGGAGACAAGAGCATTGGAGAATGGAGTGTGGAGTTCCCCTTTAAAAGCAAAAGTTAGCCCATGGAAAAAAAAATGTGTCAAGTTTAGAGCTGCGCCCGTTCAGCCCATGCAATTGCATGTACGTTGCTTAACATTTACTAAGATTTTGGCCGCGCAGTGAACAAGCGCATGTGAATGAGCGCAACAGCCGCTTGCGCATGCGCACTGCTTACATTGATCTCACACAGTTGTAAACGTACTTGTGGGCACAGCAGGCTTTCTTTGAAAAAGTTACTTTCTCATTCTATTTTGGGCATATTTGTTACATCACCCCATAATATTGGCACCTCCATCTTCTGCTAATATTGCTATAGTAAATGGGGGATTCGTGCTCTGTTCCTGGTGCACCGTTTCGTAAATATCTACTGATGGCACATGACCTTCGTAAATCAGCCCCATAGTTGATATTAGGCTAACTGGTCTGTAATTCCCAGGGATGTATTTTGGCCCTTTTTAAAATATTGGTGCTACATTGGCTTTTCTCCAATCAGCTGGTACCATTCCAGTCAGTAGTCTGTCAGTAAAAATTAGGAATTACTTGACTGAGTTCCCTAAGTACCCTCGGGTGCAAGCCATCTGGTCCCGGTGATTTATTAATGTTAAGTTTCCCAAGTCTATTTCTAATTCTGTCCTCTGTTAGCCATGAGGGTGCTTCCTGTGATGTGTCATGAGGACAAACACTGCAGTTTTGGTTACTGAAGCCTTCGATTCCCTTGTAAAGACTGAGGAGAAGAATAAATTCAATACCTTCACCATCTCCCCATCCTTTGTAACCAGTTGTCCTTCCTCATTCTATATGGGGCCAATATGGTCTGTCCTCCTTTTTTACTGTTTATATACTGAAAGAATTCCTCGTGATTTTTTTTGCTCTCCTCCACTATGTGTCTTTTGTGTTCTATCTTAGCCGCCCTAATTGCACCCTTACATATCTTGTTGCATTCTTTGTAAAGTCTGAATGCTAATGATGATCCCTCAGCCTTTATTTTTTGAAGGTTTTCTCCTTTGCTTTTATATGCATTTTTACATTAGCGTTAAGCCATCCAGGACTTTTGTTCTCTCTTTTAAATTTATTTCCCAATGGGTTGCACTGGCTAATGCCCCTATTTAATATGCTCTTAAAGCAAACCCATCTCTCCTCCGTGTTCTTTAATGCTAAGAATTTATCCCAATTTATGCCTTCTAGCAAGGTTCGTAGTTTAGGGAAGTTGGCTCTTTTGAAATTCAGTGTCTTTGTGTTCCCCTTGTGTTTCCTAATTGTGTGATTTATACTGAAGCCAATTAACCTGTGATCGCTGTTTCCTAAATTGCTCCGTATTTCCACATTCAAAACTTCAAAAGACATCTGTGCATAAAGCCACACAGATGTCGTTCAAGTAGCAGCTGAAATCGCACTGACCTGCTACTTTGAAATTGTGCGACTTCAAGTGAGGTTGCGCGATTTCAAAGTAGCATCAATGTGAACCAGGGCTAATAAAGGCTTTAATATTTAGGATTCAAGAGTTTGGAATAGTGATGTTTCTGCGTTGATTCTTACCAACAAGATACAAGTTACAGAAGAACTATTACAGTTTTGGCTCAGTTTTAATATTTTACTTAAAGTGTAACTAAACTCACACTCACATGGCTTCCCCGTGGCTTCCCCATGGCATCAGAGGGGGGCAGGGTCACCCATTTACGTCACAGGGTGGCCCCGCCCTCAGCTATATAATATATTTTATCAGTTCCTAGTAAACCTTGTAGGAGGAGTTTTCATTCTCTCCTGGCCCTCTGGCTGGACAGTGTTGATTGGCCCGGTGCTGATCACATGCACTCTCCCAAGAAAAAAAAAAAGTCTAACTATACACACCAAACGGAGCATGTGCAGCCCATCCTCTGCTATGTATATATCAGGTTATTTTTTGGAGATAGTGGAAGAGGAGGAGGGTCAGAGAAGATAGGATCAAACAGCCTTTATACACAATGCAAAGGATTAACCCCTTAGGTTCCACAGTGAGTATAACAGGAATGCTTTACTGCATATGCAGACTGTTTTTACTGTTGTGGGCTTAGTAACACTTTAGCATCACTTTTCTCTGGGTAAACCTAGATCTAACTAGTTGGCATGGGTGACTGCACTTTCACATAAGCTTTGCGCTTTCCCTTATTGATTAACTCCATCCTAGCATCAAATACATGTCAAACAGCAAGGAGCACATGGAAGGGCGATGCATGACGCATTTCAAATAACAACAAAGAAAAATTCCAAGCTCAGCTTACTAGCCAGCCTGCAATAAACGTGAACTGTTAGGCAGGACGATTCGATTTGTTGCAGGCTGGCTGGTAAGTTGAGCTGGGAATTTTTCTTTGTTGTTGTTTGACATGCGTCATCCTTCCATGGGCTCCTTTCTGTTAAGTCCGTTTATAGTTTGGGGAAGTTACAGTTTGTTTGTACTGTTGGTTATTTGGTGAGGAGGCGCACTGGACCTTCGCTGCCATTGTGCTATTTGCTGAGTGTCTAGTGCGCTCCTATGCCTTTAAGGAGGAGTGGGCCCTCAATCTATCCAATATTATATATGTTCTCCTACTATGGAGGCCCTCAAAATTATAGTGTTAGGATTGCAGATAATACCGGGGTGCCTTGTCATGACCTCTGTGTATTTGCAAATGTGTGCAAACTAAATCCCTGTTTTTAACGTAAACTGTTAGACAGGACAATTTGTTATTTTTTTTGTAGGCTGGCTGGTAAGTGAGCTGGGACCTTTTGTTTGTTGTTGTTTGACATGCGTCACCCTTCAACGTACTCCTTGCTGTTAAGGCCAGTTATAAGTTGGGGCAGTTGCCGTTTGAGTGTAGCATCAGATACATACCATATAAATCTGCGTATTCATTAAACATATTTTTTCCTCTGAACACAGTGTAGTGTGAAGCTAATTATGTGCTGAGTGAGGTGTATTTGTTCAAGTTCCATGCCCTTCATCAGCACCCATTTATCTATCTATCGTTAATCTATCATTGTAAGAACAACGACACTTCATCAGGGTACCAATCAGGACTCTGGCTGTCTGAAAAAGAAAAAAAAAGTGATGATAGTATTACTGACCGCAATGCGATCATGTTAGTTGCTGGGGGCTAAAACAATAACTTGATTAGGTCATTGCAGTACTGGTCTGAATTTATTTAATTATTGGTAAAAATGTACACAAGGAAGCAGGCAGGAGGCATTATTTATAGTTATGTCATGTTGTTCAGCAACAGCTCAAATGATCACTTGTTATTTCTTGTAAAAGTACATCAATCTACGTAAATCGGAGCCAGCGCCGTTGTGTTGTTTGTTCAAGATCACATTTCACTTTGTTTTTCCAAGTAAATGTCTTTTGTTTTCATAGAACACATAAAATCGCCTTATAAAGTCAGCTTGTAACAGCACATTCATTTAATTCCTTCAAAATAAATGGGTTTCAGATCCAAATATTCTGCTATAATGTTGGGGGCAGGCAAAGTGCTGAAAGCAGGAAAATCTTAAAAAACACCCTTGAGCAGGAACATATTAGTGGTGTATAGAGGCTGCTATTGTCATCCTCTCTATTGGTAAATACCTGTCACCTGGCTGTCATGATGATCCAGTGGCTTTGATGCTTTGTGTGTCACTGCGGTTGATTTAATCAAGGCGAGAACAGTAACAGCACTGGTGCTTGGGGATCAGTGGCTCTGAGCTCCTGATCTGCATGCTTACATTGAGTCAGTAGAGTTGGTTTACTAAAGGCAAATGGGCTATTCATTTTGAAAGGGGAATTGCACTTGTCAAGGGAATTTTCCCCAGAGTTTAATGTGTTGAAATGCAAAGAATACCCAATCATTGTACAGGGGAAATAAAAAAAACAGAATTTTTGCTTGCACATGATTGGACGATGTAATATAGCAAAGCCAGGTGGGGTAACCCTGCAATATCCCTCCTCGACCAAAATCTCTCCTAGGTCTCCTAGGTCCTGGCCCTAGACGCATTGCCCCTAGCCAGTGGAGATCCTGTCCCTGCACCATCCACTTTGCAATTACACATCAACTGGAGTGTGACAGCCCTATTTATTAACATTGCCCTCACTAAAGATGGCCACAGAGGTTAGCCAGGGTAGCAGCGTCCAATCAGACCACTGTTTCCCTGATGACACCTAAGGAAGCTTCAGAGGAACAAAGCTCCTTTCAACCTCCATTCCCTTCTGCACAGCGGCCAGCTGAACAGCGCAACCTACAGTGGGGATGACAAACTGCATGTACCTACATAGGTATATAATCACCTAACTTGTACCTTATTTACTAAAGGTCAGACAACTTCTTGTTCTAGATCATAGAGTGTCCAGTGCACGCCTTGCAATTTTCTTGATACATCATAAATGTGGGAGTGTTAATGTGATGAAAACCCATCTCTTCCCTTCATTGCTCTGCTTGCTTGTGTCTAAAGTATCTAAATACTATGCCGTTTTCACCTGCAGACCATTAGACTGAGAGACCCAGGGATTGTGGTATGTGTATTTTTTTCAATGGAATTGTCAGTTCTTAGACTACAGACAGAGGTCATTTGCAGTGCCATGCCTCATGTTTGAACACAAAAAGAAATTGCTGACAAGGAAGTGTGATGATTTACTCTACTATAGGCTGTACGTTGAGGGCAACAAATGACACTATGAAACTACGTTATCACTGCACAGGCACTGAGACAGGCACTTGGGTACAGATTCTCTTCATGGGGTAACCAATATAGCTAAGACAAAGCATTCAATTAAGGTAGAGAATGAGAAATACCATTACATCTCAACAGTTGCTAGAATGCTACAGGGAATAGCAGCTTACAAAGAGGTCATCTCTTTTCAGGCATTTACTTTAAATGACAACTCTGCTAAAAGAACGCTTACCCTTTACTCTCAAGGGATAGAAACCAATGATGGGTTGTATTTCCAATCCTGGCATTTATCTTCTGAACTGGGTTGTGTCACTGGCTAGATCCTTGTCATTAGCAGTGCGGGGAAAAAAAAAGGTATCTGGTACTTCCCCACACATAATATAATATAGTGTACTCACTATGCAAAAGAGAAGCAGAAAGTAAAACATTACCCTCAGCGTAACCCTCAACGCACACCTTCAGAGAAGAGCATGATTGTGAGGTTACACAGTACAATGTCAAAGAGGAAACTGTGGTTATACCCAGGAAGGCCTTGAACTATTTGTCCAATAAGAGTGAGGTGAGCCTTTAGAGGTGCCAGTTGTCAGGAGTACACCACCTGTGAGCTCCCCATCCGCCCACCTGCCAGCCCACCCTCTGTGTTGTTGCCTATATTATATTATTATATTAATTATTATTATACCGGATTTTATATAGCGCCAACAGTTTGCGCAGCGCTTTACAATATAAAAGGGTGACAATAAAGTTATAATACAATAAGGTACAGGAGGATTAAGAGGGCCCTGCTCAGAAGAGCTTACAATCTAATAGGATGGGGCAGGTGGTACAAAAGGTTGTAACTGTGGGGAATGAGCTTAAATCCAGAAAAGCAAGCTAAGCAGAGAGGGGTCCCACCGCTCAGGTAGGCGCAGACCAGGGGAGATGAAAGCCAGTGTAGTATTATCCTTCAAGAGGGAAGAGTCCCAGGTGCTGGCTGATGCAAGATGAGGCAGACAAATCGAGGAAAGCTGGAAGCCGCACACCGGTATAATTATGAATGCTTTATTTAAAAAGCTGAATCATGAAGAAACACAAAACATAACAGCAGAAGCGTACAAAAGCATCTGACGCGTTTCACACTACAATGAGTGCTTATTCATAGCTCTATGAATAAGCACTCATTGTAGTGTGAAACGTGTCAGCTGCTTTTGTACGCTTCTGCTGTTATGTTTTGTGTTTCTTCATGATTCAGCTTTTTAAATAAAGCATTCATCATTATACCGGTGTGCGGCTTCCAGCTTTCCTCGATTTGTCTGTGGGGAATGAGCTGATGGAAGTGGTAAAAGATTATTTAGAGACGTTATAGGCTTTCCTGAAGAGATGAGTTTTCAGGGATCGCCTGAAGGTAGCAAGAGTAGGGGATAGCTGGACAGGTGGAGGTAGCGAGTTCCAGAGGATAAGAGAGGCTCTGGAGAAATCCTGGAGACGAGCATGAAAGGAGGAGATGAGAGAGCTTGAGAGTAGGAAGTCTTGAGAAGAGCGGAGAGGACGATTTGGGTGATTTTTGGAGACATATTATATGGTGGATCCACCTTGTCAGCAAGGAGGGCAGTCATTTAACCACTTCCCGACTAAAATACATACAGTATATATAGTGGATATGAAAAGTCTACACACCCCTATAAAAATGAGACAGAGGTAAATCGTTTCAGACCTTTTCCTACCTTTAATGTGACCTATAAACTGTACAACTCAGTTGAAAAACAAATTGAGATCTTTTAGGTGGAGGGAAGTAAAACTAAAAAACTGAAATAATATGGCTGCATAAGTGTGCACACCCTTAAACTAATACTTTGTTGAAGCAACTTTTGATTTAATTACATCTCAGTCTTTTTGGGTATGAGTCTATCAGCATGGCACATCTTGACTTGGCAATATTTTCCCACTTTTCTTTGCAAAAACACTCCAAATCTATCAGATTGTGAGGGCATCTCCTGTGCACAGCCCTCTACAGATCACCCCACAGATTTTCAATCGGATTCAAGTCTGGGCTTTGGCTGGGCCATTCCAAAACTTTATTCTTCTTCTGGTGAAGCTATTCCTTTGTTGTATTGGATGTATGCTTTGGGTCGTTGTCATGCTGAAAGACGAAGTTCATCTTTATGTTCAGCTTTCTAGCAGAAGCCTAAAGGTTTTGTGCCAATACTGACTGATATTTGGAACTGTTCATAATTCCCTCTACCTTAACTAACCCTTGTCGCTCCCTGGTGCCTTACAGTTTCCGACGGTTCGCCTGAGAAATGATCCAACGGTGCCGCCAGCTGGCCACACAGGCAATCAAAGAGTAGATCCACTTTGAACGCCTCTATGGCCTTAGAGGACCGGAACTAAATCATGACGTCACTTCCGGTCCAGGCTGGAAGTAAACAAGTTTTTTTTTTTTAAAGAAAAAGATCAAAAAAATTAATTTTTTTGATCTTTTGCTTTTAAAGGAAAGGAGAGATTTTGGGTCTTTTTGACCTCAGATCTCTCCATAAAGAGGATCTGTCATCCTTATTTCTATTACAAGGGATGTTTACATTTCTTGTAATAGGAATAAAAGTGATAAAAAAAAAGTAAAGGGACAGTGTAAAAATAAAAAGTAAGGGAAAAAAAAGTGCCCCCATCCCTCCTTGCTCACGCACAGAAGTGAACGCTTACTTGTATATACAGTATTCACACCACACATGTGAGGTATCTCCTCAAACATTAGAGTGAGGGCAATAATTCTAGCGCTAGACCTTCTCTGTAACTCTAGACAGTTAACCTGGTAACCAGGTAACCCTCTGGTCCGGTTCGCACCAGAACTTTTGAACATCTCAAAAGTTTGGCTCCGAACTCCGATCGCTATTAAAGTCTATGGGACCCGACCTTGAAAAATCAAAAGTGCCAATTTTGAAGGCTTACATGCAAGTTATTGACCATAAAAAGGGTATGGGAGCCCCACTGTGTATCAATGCAAAAAAATTTTTTTTTAAAAGATCATTTTTACAGAAGCGGTGATTTTAATGATGCTTAAAGGGGAACAATAAAAATTAAAAACTCCTTTAAATATAGTGCCTGGGGGGTTCCCTTAGTCTGCCTGTAAACTGGCGCATCTGTACCGTGTATAGAACCAGCTACAGCAAAACTGACATTTATAAAGAAAAAAAATTGCTGGCATAACAATACCATTGCCGGCAATAGAAAAATATTTTTAAAAAAGTGGCGTGGGGGTCCTCCCCAATTCATACCAGGCCCTTTGGGGGATTTTAAGGTGAACCCCTTGCCAATTTTTTTTTTAAAAAAGGACGTGGGGTCCCTAAAATGAAATAGAAACACAGACACAGTTTTTGACAATTTCTTTATTAAAAATAACAAAACAATATCCTCTGATGATCCATCGTCAATCACGATGCCCGCCGCCACAACCGGACCCGAAAAAAGCTCCGCCCACAACTGTAGGCTCTGCCGTTTGACAGTTTGCATATAGGTGAGGGGGCACTTACTCGTCCCCCCCTTTCCTGGCCTGCCAGGCTGCATGCTCGGATAAGGGCCTGGTATAGATTTTGGGGGGGACCCCACACCATATAAAATAAAATTTTGGCATGGGGGTTCCCCTCAAAATCCATACTAGACCAAAATTTTGCATGTAAATACTTCAAAGGATGTTTTATAGTAGATATTGAACATTGCATTTTTATTCAACTTTGTATTTTTTGTTTAAGAGGCAAAATGGAAATACAATAATAAAACATGCTATTTAACTCATGAAAGTACAAAACAACAGGTCCAACAAATTGATCTGGAGAGTTATAAAACCACTGTTGAACTTGGCATGAAAGGATAGTAGGTCATCAACAACATAAATGGTAAGTACATGCCCTACTGTTATACCTGAGAGGAGAGATAAGAAGAAGAAAAAAAAGTGTGTGGGGGGGGGGGTAGGCAATATTGGGGGGGGCAGCTAAGTCACAGAGTATTTTCCTACGTATCTTCTGGTCTTATAAAAAGAATAAAAAGTAAAATATTGTTTGAATTTATTTGTGTCAATGAAGACCCAACATGCCATACAGGTACTTTAGAATTGCTCAGATTCATTATTGTCTCATGCAATCATACAATCCATACCTATGTGTTTCTTTCAAGGTCTCATACCACTCCACCAAGGTAGGAACAACTTGTGACTTCCAATACAGAGTAAATTGCATTATTTGTATACCTTTAATCGCTTGAGTACTAGCCTGTATATGCATCTTCAGTACCAGACCATTTTTCAGTTTTCAGTGTTGTGATAGTTTGACTGACAGCTACTTTGTCATGCAACACTGTAACCAAACTAATTTTATATCATTTTTTTTTTAGACCCATAGCTCTTTCTTTTGGTGGTATTTAATAACCAGTGTGTTATTTTTTTTTGTTTTTATTTGTTTACTATATGGAGGAAAAAAGAGTAAGATTTCGAAAAACTAAATTTTCTCCTAATTTCTGTTATAACACATATTAAAAAAAATGTGCATGGTATTTAGTCAGTGTCAGTTATAATGTCTTCAAACTACAGTATAGTAGATACATTGTGAAATGTATGGACCCCGAGGTTCTGACTGCCTATTACATTTCTTAAGGCCAGGACAGTACAAGAACCCCAAAATGAACCCTTTTAAAAAGTAGACAACCCAAGGCATTTGGCTAAGAGGCATAGCAAATCTTTCCACGTGAATAAATGAAATGAAAAGTTATTTCTCACACACTGCATGGGCATATGCAGGATGTATACTCAATGTGTGTGACTTTTTTTAAGTACTATATATATCATTAAAATGCGGAAATGCTGGTTGCCATAAAGTAAAAAGAAGGGGTTTGGAAGACTAATATTGGAATGGGGAATGGTAAATATGGCAACGTGTTTATGCAGAGGCCAGGTTTTGTAGGACAGTCTGGACAATAATATAGCGCGTTGAACCATGTTCCACTATTTCTGCCTACAGTGCATCTGTTTTTCTGCAACAAGGAGGTACGGCGTTGTTAAATTCCAAAGTGCCTTCATTTTACAATACAGATATAGGGAGGTAGGAACGTTATGTTCCAATGTGCCATAATCTTCTTGTAATATTACAAAGTTCCACAATCTTTAAGTAGGTGCAGTGCCCACTAGACATAATGTGGCCCCCTTGAAAATGTAGTTTTCTCAGTTTGGCCCACTGTTTTATCTGAGTTTTGACATGCCTGCTCCAAATAAACATAATGCTGGCAACTCTTGTAAGTCACCTATACAATACTGACTAACAAACTTGGTTTACTTACTTGGTTACAAATATGTTGAAAAAAAGCACAGCAATAAATCTCAAGCAAAGGTTAAAGCCCATCTACAGGCAAAGCAAAGCCCCCTCCAACCCCTACCTTCTACCCCCCTCACCTGTTTAATAGTTTAAAAAAAAAACAGAAATACCTTCTGCAGTTTTTTTTATACTCACCCAAGTCCTCTGCCAATGTCTCTCACCAGCCACCAGCACCTCTTCCAGGTGTGACAACTGGTGATACAGTCCTGCAGTCTGTGCCCATAATGACTGGTCGACTCTTTGTGACACCACCTCTCAGCTACAGCCTTCTGAAACCTAAGAGGACTGGTGGAGAGCCAATAGAAAGTGTCCATATCAACCAGGTATTGATGGGAACACCAAAGAAGGACCCTCCCACAATGCAGTGAAGAAGATAGAGGACTCAGACCCAGAACATTAGATAGCCACAGATTTCAGTAAGTAAAAGAGGCTTTTAGATACGTTTTTTTCTTAAACATAGTGATTATTAATTAGGGGGTGGGTTGCAAAGTGTGGGATGGGGTGGTTTGCCCAAGGTTCATCTATAATTGTTTTTTTCTGGGCAATAGGAATTTAGGGGTAATAGTTTTTATCAGCTGTAAAGCAGACAGAGGTATGAGTTACACAGTGAATCCAATCAAAACTAATATCTTCAAGTTTTGGGTGGATACATGGGCTGTTTGCTTCTTGCAGTTTGTAATCTGAAGTGATTGCATGAATGCAGTGCAGTATAGAAACATGTATGGCTCCTGGCAGAGAAGACTTCGAATCTACACAGGTATGAGAAGAAGATTCCATGCTTTCATTCCTTGTTTGCAGTTACAGTGCTTAAAGCACTTGGGATACAGAGCAGCACATGCACTTAGGTTGCTATGTGCTGGGCTGCCTTAAATGCTGCATTCAATTTTTTTGGTGTGTTGTGGCTGCCTTAATGCAACACACGTTACCAATTGTGCTAACTCTCTAAATTTGAGTGACCTAGCCTATATGAAACTATAGATAGTTTAATTGCTTCCGAGTGCCAGTCCCAACAACTCACTATCTTGGTCATTAAAATAAACTCTGGTGTATCCATCAAATTTTTTGCCAAATAAAGTATAATTGCAATATTGGAGCAAAACCTGTAGGGCATCTAGTTTATGCTGATTATCTCTATTGTAATAGGCCAGATGCAGCAATAAGTAAAGGTCCTGGTCTGCACTGATGAGCTTCAATTACCCAACTACGGAGCTGGAAAGAAGTTGTTCAGAGTGTATGTAGTATTTTATGAGTGATTCAGTCCAGGTTCATCTGCATGGCAGTGATCCAAAAGGTCTTTGGATTAGTCATGATATAATCATCCATCTCCTTGTATTTTGAAAATCTTTGGTTTTATTTAAAGCAGCTGGTTAGGTTATATAAAAAGAACATCAATCTGACAAAATGCAGGCCATCAGTAAAGTCCTAAAAACATTCATACAATACATTTTACCAACGTAATATGTTCCATGGTATAATCCATTATATTGTCTTGATTCCCAACATGGCAACAAATGAAGAGAGTTGGGTTTCATAAAAATTGTAAAAATACAGTGATTTTCCTTCTTTATCTTATTAACTGGTATAAAGAAGTGAGGCAATTGTCTTTTCGAAATACACCCATTGTTACTCATGTGATCGAACAATCCCTACATTGTATATTACATTGTAAAACTAAAGTGTATCTTCAGTGATTACATGTTTTGATTTTTTATTGTAAAGTGTATATTGAAACCATTTTGATTTGAGTTTTCCATTTTAATATGAAAAAAGAGAAGGGTTGGGATTTTAAATGAGGCATGTGAGGCATGACTAGCATATAGGTCAGTTGTTGAAACAAGCAGTGTTCATTCTCTTAAAACAATACATAACGTGATGTATTTGTCAGGGCTGGGCTCAGCCCTTCCTTCTCTGAGCTGGGAGCTCAGCTGTCAGCTAATTGCCAGCTCCTATGTCTCCACAGTGACTGACCTGTTGATGATATCCTGCTCGACAGTCCTGCCTACTTAAGCCGTCCAGCCCAGAAGATCTTTAGCTTCGCCTTGGTCAACATCACAGAGACTATCTCCTGCATTCCTGGTAAAGATTTGCTTGGCTGACATTCCTTCTGGCTCCAGATCCTACTTGCTCTTCCACTACGCTGATACCTGGCTTCCTGACTTTCTGGCTTGTCTGACTATCCGTTCCATTACCGAACTTTGGCTATGTTTTGACTACGTTTGTTCTATTTACTTTTATTATTAAACAAGTGTGATTTAACTGTACTTCTGTCTCGGTCTGATTCATGGTTTCTGACAGTAGGCGAAGGCCATGAATTCAGAAGATGCAGTCAATCCACTTATTGGTATTATTTTTTCCAGATTGGATGAGCAGGATCACCGCATGGATCAGCTTGCCATGGTGTTACAAATGCTCCTGAGTCGCACAGCTCAACTGGAATCTCCTACTGTGGCTGCTCCAGTACTACCTGTGTTGCAGGCCGTCCCTGCTGCTGCTCAAGTCTCTGTGCAGGCACCCGTCTCAAGTATTACCTCTATAAGAGGTATGTCTGGTTCCGCTCTGCTTGCCCAGTGATTTGGGGATGATCCAGTCCAACGCAGAGGGTTTCTCAACCAGGTTGAGATATACTTTGAGATGCTGCCCTAGGCGTTTCCCACGGACAGAAGCAAAGTAGGTTTAATGATATCTTTGCTTTCTGAGAGAGATAGCAAACCCTCTATGGGAGATGCAAAAACCTTTTGTCTTGAGTTACCCTGAGTTTGTGGCTTCTTTTAAAAGGGTATTTGATGTTCCCGCACGCTCCCCTTTTGCTGCCAAGTGCCTCATGTCCATTAAACAGAGTACGAGAACTGTTGCCGATTATGCCATTGAATTTGGTACTCTGGCAGCAGAGGTTGCTTGGAACAATGAGGCCCTCGTGGCTGATTTTTCTCATGGTCTCTCGGATACCATCAAGAATGAGATAGCAGCCCGAGTTATACCCACTGAGCTGGAAAAGTTGATCACGTTTGCCATCCTCATTGGCTCCAAACTCAGAGAAAGACTCTCTTTTAAGAAACGCTTGCGGAAGCCTCCTGTACACTTGTCTCCGGGCTTTGCAGTCCCATCCATGCCACCTGGTAATGAGTTGGTAATGAGTTGGTCTGATTAACCCATGCACTTGGGCTTCACTTGTCTCTCTGTGGATGAGAGAGCCTTTAGAAGGGGGGAGAGATTGTGCCTTTATTGTGGCCAGGCAGGTCACAGTCTTGTTATACCTGTCCAGGGAACGCCCGAACATTCAGGTCCTGTCATGGACAGACCTTAGGTGGCGTTGTTTCGTCCCCAGTTATCCATAAGGGTAAGCCCCTGGTTTCGGTTACCCTTTCTTGGGCTGAGTCGTCCATCGAGATACAGGCTCCAATCGACTCTGGGGCTGCTGGCCTGTTCATTGATGCTGCCTTTGTATCGAAGCACTCGATTCCGCTGCAGCTGCGTGACACTCCACTTGCCACTGAGGCTCTTGACAGGAGACCTCTACGGCATGCCATGTGACTCATGAGACTGTTCCGTTGTTCATGGCCATAAGGGCTCTTCACTATTTGATAATCCAATTCCAAGTTATTTCCTCACCTGTTTCCACTGGTTATTGGTTATCCTTGGTTACAGATGCACAACCCCTCTTTTGATTGGCTCCTTGCTGAGGTTCTCTCCTGGTCGCCACAATGCAGTAAGACATGCTTCCAGAAGGTAGCCAAGGTCCTGTGCACCTCTTCACTCTCCTCCCTGCCAGAGGAGTACCGCGATTTTAGTGATGTCTTTGACAAAGGTCAAGCCGGTAGTTTGCCTCCACACTGGTCGTATGATTGTGCAATTGACCTTCAACCTGGTGCCATACCCCCTCGTGGCAGGGTTTACCCTTTGTCGGTCTTGGAGGATAAGGCCATGGAGGAGTATGTTGCAGACGCACTTCCTCGAGGTTTCTTCCGCAAATCCTTGTTTCCTGCTGGTGCTGGTTACTTCTTTGTGAAGAAGAAGAGTGGTGAACTGAGACTTTGTATTGATTATAGGGGTCTCAATCGTTTCACGATTAAGAATGCCTATCCGATTCCATTAATTATGGAGTTATTGACCGGCTTAAGGGATCAACGGTTTTCACGAAGCTTGATTTAAGAGGGGCATACAATCTCGTGAGGATAAGGGAGGGCGACGAGTGGAAAACTGCGTTTAATACCAGAACAGGCCATTATGAGTACCTTGTAATGCCTTTTGGCTCCGGCAGTCACATCCTGATCCTATGTTACCTTTTATCCTTGAGGTTGATGCTTCTGAGACTGAAGTTGGCGCCCTTCTGTCTCAACGTCCTACCTCTGAGAGCACTATGCATCCTTGTGGCTACTTTTCCAAGAAATTGTCACCTGCGAAGTGCAATTATGAGATTGGTAACAGAGAGCTGTTAGCGATCATTTTAGCCCTGAAAGAATGGTGACATCTCCTCGAAGGTACCACTGTCCCGTTTCTCATTCTTACTGACCATAAGAATCTCACATTCTTGTCTGAGGCTAAACGCGTCTCTCCTAGAAGGGCACGATGGGTTATTTTCTTGTCAAGTTTCAATTACATTGCCTCATTCTTACCCGGTACTAAGAATGTAAGTTCTATCACATAAACACCCAATAAAATACATTTACATTTTTGGTTGTAACAGGACAAAATGTGGAAAATTTCAAGGGGTATAAACACTTTTTTAAGGCACTGTATTTCATTCAACTGCATTAGTTAGGATTCCCAGAAGCACAGCTCAATGTTAAATATGCCGTTGAAGCAAAATTTTGTGGTTAATGAATACAAATACAACATGACCTCAGCTTTTAGATGACCAAAAAATCTCATTAAATCTAACTCTCTTAATAAAGACCCATTCAGCGTCTGATTGCGTAGTGATATGTGTAATAAGCAGCTACTTAAAAACGGTTTATTGGGAAACAGTAAAATGCTTACCCAATAACAAAAAATTGTATAAAACATATACATAATCTGGATACGTTACTTATACATTACTTTATCTGTATTTATCAAAACTGGAGCAGATAAAAACTGGCGACAACCCAAAAATTAGTATTTTTTTTTTTTAACTTTCACTTTCAATCGTAATGGTAAGCAGGAAAATAGAGAGGGTGAATAGACCTAACGGGGGCACAGACAGCAATAAAAACTGACATTGGTTCTAATGCCTCTCCACTCTATCCAAAACTACAAACAAAGTTTGCCTTTGGTTATACTTTAACTGAACAAGATGAAAATGGAGGCCAATTGATTGCCATGGACAGTTGCTCCAGATTCTGGCTGCTCCAGTTTTGAAAAAATCCTGTCACTGTATTCTCAATAAGTACAGAGGTTAAAGTGTATAAAAAATCCTAGCAATTAACTTCTCACACCTGCTGTGTGTTTATATTAAACCCAAACATTTTTCTCGTACAATACCAGATCGTACAATTTTTGTTTAATGAGTACAGTTTTCGTTTAAAAATACGACACAATACATTACATCAAACTTGCAAAAAGAATGCCGGCAACTCAATTGCTTCTTCTTAAATCCTTATTGAGCACAGACAGCAGTGCGACATCAAAACGCTAACATGTATAGCACCCCCCTGGGTCTACTGGGAGCAAAGAGTATACCTCCAGATACAGGGGCGGGCTTACATTCACCCCAGGGCTGAGTCCATGGCTATAATGGGAAGTTTGAACAAATGCGGGCGCCAGTCACTTTAGGTATTTTTCAATGCTTTAATTAAAACTTGAGAAAGGTTGTAGAAAAGAGGTTGAGGGGAGGTTTCGGATACCTTTTTAGCAGATCACTTACAGATTTCTTGAATCAAAGGACAAAACACAGCTTTCTTTCAGCAGATCTTAATACCTGGGTAGGTCTCTCCCACAGACCTAGCAACCAGTAAGATGTCTGGATAAGCCTCTCTCACAGACTTAGCAGCCAGTAGATGCCTGGATAAGTCTCTCTCACAAACTTAGCAGCCAGGAATGTATTACCTTGATTGGATTGTAGAACAGCTTCACAGTACCAGAACCTTTAAGTCATCCGGCAGTACTGTGAGGGGAGTTAGATGTAGGTGCGTCCTCCAAGTAAGTTACCAGGCCCTTCTGAGAGACCAGCCTTCATCCTGGCTCTCTCCAGCAAGGGTCCTCCCCTGGATCTCCTCAGCTTGGCTCGGCTTCTTCCATGCAGGCAAGTAAGCCTAAGGACCACCTTAGAAGTAGTAGGCCCCAGACAGGCTTCTGGGCCTACTTGCACAGCTTGCAGCAACGTAGCCTCAGGCCTGGAGGGCCACAAGGTAAGAACTGACCAAAGCACATGGCATCTATCCAATAAATACCCCTTCCCAGAATGCACAGCGGCTAAGAACCTCCTACTGGGCTGTTTCTGGAAAAAGAATATTCATTACAGCTTAACTTAGTTGTTATTCTCACACTGTCTTGTGGTACCAGTGACACCTACTGTGACACCAATAGTGGGAAATGCATAACACAATCAAACTTAGAACAGAACCAAATAAACTATGTACAATCAATCTGAGCTGTTTAAAACTCAGCCAAAAACTAAATTTACATTATAGCCCCGTTTTTAGGAACAGGGGGCTACACCTGTTTCGGCCACCATTATTTTCCAGCACTGTCTTAACCCTCTTGAGCATGGAGTTCACCAAAGCTTCACAGGTTGCCACTGGAGTCTTCTTCCACTCCTCCATGAGGACATCACTGAGCTGGGGGATGTTAGAGACCTTGTGCTCCTCCACCTTCCGTTTTGAGGATGCCCCACAGATGCTCAATAGGGTTTAGGTCTAGAGAAATGCTTGGCCAGTCCATCACCTTTACCCTCCGCTTCTTTAGCAAGGCAATGGTTGTCTTGGAGGTGTGTTTGGGGTCATTATGTTGGAATACTGCCCTGCGGCCCAGTCTCCAAAGGGAGGGGATCATGCTCTGCTTCAGGATGTCACAGTACATGTTGGCATTCATGGTTCCCTCAATGAACTGTAGCTCCCCAGTGCTGGCAGCACTCATGCAGCCCCAGACCATGACACTCCCATCACCATGCTTGACTGTAGGAAAGACACACTTGTCTTTGTACTCCTCACCTGGTTGCCGCCACACACGCTTGACACCATCTGAACCAAATACGTTTATCTTGGTCTTATCAGACCACAGGACATGGTTCCAGTAATCCATGTCTGCTTGTCTTCAGCAAACTGTTTGCGGGCTTTCTTGTGCATCATCTTTAGAAGAGGCTTCCTTCTGGGACGACAGCCATGCAGACCAATTTCATTCAGTGTGCAGCGTATGGTCTGAGCACTGACAGGCTGACCCCCCACCCCTTC
Organism: Lithobates septentrionalis; assembly: GCA_037952835.1. Classification (NCBI taxonomy): domain Eukaryota; kingdom Metazoa; phylum Chordata; class Amphibia; order Anura; family Ranidae; genus Lithobates; species Lithobates septentrionalis. The sequence goes on from JBBDGP010000257.1 coordinate 4,461,981, forward strand.
AACCTCTGCAGCTATGCTGGCAGCACTCATACGTCTATTTCCCAAAGACAACCTCTAGATATGACGCTGAGCACATGCACTCAACTTCTTTGGTCAACCATGGTGAGGCCTGTTGTGACAGACATAGCCAGAACAGAGGCTGTTGGAGAGGACTGTATGCAAGCCTGTTGCCTTTTGATTATGGGCCCTGGATTTTCAATGGAACAATACTCTTTGTGAGGTGAATGAGAAATCCAGTCTGAACTGTATTAATCGTGTATATATGTATATATTGTATGGGGACTCCTTACTGTAGATTTGTGTCCCTGAAGAGGGAGGGGGGGTTCCTCCAGCAGCCCCCTGCTGATAAGACTGATTCATTCTGTTGGGACACATCCTGTGAGGAGATGCTGGTGTTGTCTAGTTCTTGGGGTTCCTATAGCCAGATCCATTGGACTCGTGTTCCAGAACTTAGGAAGCGGTATATGACGGAAGCACTCAAGCGGAGTGTGGGGCGTTCCGTGACATTGGTGGCAAGCAGCGGGAAAGCTTCCTGAAGTCTGAAGTCTGGGACATCCAAACCTCCAACTGGATCCAAGATCAGCATAGCAGACTTCAGTCACCCCAGCGGAGATATGGACCTGGCATCAGAATTCCCGGGGCTGCTGCGGATCATCCTTTCAACGTACACCAGGACTGTGTCTGAGGATGAATGCCTGGAGCTCAGGCAGCTGATTCGGGTGGAGCTCTGGATTGCAGCACTCCGTCTCGCTGGTATAAAACAGGGCAAGTGCTTTCCAACCCAAGACCAACAGGCCAGTGACCAACGGGCATTTCGGATGGCATTCCTGGGAGAGCAGCCCCAGGAGCAATGGGTGACTGAGTTGGACAGGTTGGTCCAGCAGGAGATAGAGCTGGACAATTGTTATCGGGCTCTGCAATGGCACGTAGAGGAGGGATATTTAGGGGAGACAACAGAATGCTCTCCGGAGGGATATGACTTTGGCGGCCCTGGATTGCTGTGGGAGAACCTTACAGATCTTTTTATGTTTGGCGATGAGGGGGAACCTGACCTTGAGGACATGAGAGACTATAGAGAGTCTATGCTCGGTCTTGCAGGGGTCTCAGAGCTCAAACCTGATCTGGACCATTTGCTAAGGAAGGAACAGCATCTGGAAAGGGCATACAGGAAACTGCTAGAACAAGTTCAGCAGCATGCCAGAGAATCGGCAGTGGAAAATCCGGAGATTGCCGTCCCCAAACCTGAAGTGCTGACAACAGGGCAGAGCTCTGCTAACCTCTGTCCAGAAATTATAACATCTTCTGGGTTCCATGGACAGGAGATGGTGAACCTCTATTCCCAGACATCAGTTGCAGAGACATGGGATTTGATAGACTTTTCTGCTGAGGAAGAACAACCTGATGAGCCTCCAGCAGAAGAGCTGCTATCAGGGCCAAAGTTCACTGTGTTCTGCCCAGCACCAACAGTGGCTTCGGCCTTCCTGAGAGAAGAGGTAGTCGGCCTTTCTCCCACAACACTGACAGGGACATGTGATTTTCTGCCAGCAGCATCTATGGAGTTAAAACAAACTTCTCCAGCTGAAGATCTGGTAACTGAACAGAGGGTCCAAGACCTCTGTCCCACACTTTTACCAATTCCAGAGACTGGGGATTTAATAGACGTTTCTGTAGAGGAGGAACCACCTGGCAAACTCCCAGCAGAAGTGCTGGCAACCGGACAGAGGGTCCAAGACCTCTGCCCCACACCTGCAGCAATTGTGGAGGCCCAAGGTGAGGAGGTGGCAGTCTATCGCGAGCTGCAGATCAGGATCCAAGGAGAGAATGCAGTCATCACCTCACAACTGCAGCTTGATCTGGTGTCGGTTGATGGGGCTTCAGTCCCCACCTGTATACCCCAGGGATGCTGGGCAGTGGGCCCAGATCCCCAACAGCAGGATGGAGTGAGCCCAGTCCCCCTGTCTTCTCTCCAGTGGCAGAAAGGATTCCAGGGAGAAGGGCCAGTCCGGGCCTCTCCCCAGCGGCAGATATGTTCTCTGAGAGAGGCAGAGGATGGCTGGGTGAGTGATACACTGTTTGGGGTAGTTTGTTTGGGGTACTGTGTGGGTACAGGCAGTAGAGGACTGGAACTATGGACTAACTTCGGAGTCAACCCGTCTGGGGTCTCCTCCTGTGTTAGTCTCCTGCCGAAAGGGGAGAAATGTGACAGACATAGCCAGAACAGAGGCTGTTGGAGAGGACTGTATGCAAGCCTGTTGCCTTTTGATTATGGGCCCTGGATTTTCAATGGAACAATACTCTTTGTGAGGTGAATGAGAAATCCAGTCTGAACTGTATTAATCGTGTATATATGTATATATTGTATGGGGACTCCTTACTGTAGATTTGTGTCCCTGAAGAGGGAGGGGGGGGTTCCTCCAGCAGCCCCCTGCTGATAAGACTGATTCATTCTGTTGGGACACATCCTGTGAGGAGATGCTGGTGTTGTCTAGTTCTTGGGGTTCCTATAGCCAGATCCATTGGACTCGTGTTCCAGAACTTAGGAAGCGGTATATGACGGAAGCACTCAAGCGGAGTGTGGGGCGTTCCGTGACACCTGTTATGAGTAGAACCTGTCCTATTAAACCACTGTATTGTCTGGACAACCATGCTGCAGCTCAGTTTCAGGGTCTTGGCAATCTTCTTATAGCCTAGGCCATCTTTATGTAGAGCAACAATTCTTTTTTTCATATCCTCAGAGGGTTCTTTGCCATGAGGTGCCATGTTGAACTTCCAGTGAGCAGTATGAGAGAGTGATTCCCCATTCACACCTGAGACCTTGTAACACTAACGACTCACATGGCACGGGGGAGGGAAAATGACTAATTAGGCCCAATTTGGACATTTTCACTTAGGGATCTACTCACTTTTGTTGCCAGCAGTTTAGACATTAATGGCTGTGTGTTGAGTTATTTTGAGGGGACAGCTAATTTACACTGTTATACAAGCTGTACACTCACTACTTTACATTGTAGCAAAGTGTCGTTTCTTCAGTGTTGTCACATGAAAAGATATAATAAAATATTTACAAAAATGTGAGGGGAGTACTCACTTTTGTGAGATACTGTATGTCACTGACAGGTCCCCTTTAACTAAAATGATGAGGAAGAAAAATAAGTCTGTACTTTATTTTAAAAAAAATATGTTTAATCAACATTACCTTACTCCGCTATGTTGCTTCTGATATATGGTTACTGTACTTGGCATCTGTCCTGAGCTCATCTTAGAAAGAGATATGTGGGATCATAGCTTCAAAGAGTCCCTTGTATACTATATTCAAGAGCACAGTGGTCTATTTACAAAACTCATTAGCTTCACTTAATAAATCTCCAGTTTGTTTTAAATTGTTTCGGAACTTTAATGCAAAACAGCTGATGTACATCACAATGCAGCCAAAGAGACAGACATCACATATGGGTAACCGGGATAGATGGGGAATTCATGGATAGCCATCTGTAAGTTTGCTTTGCTCTTTTTACAACATAAAGAATATGAGCAATGAAAGCTCATTTTTCATCATCTTTACTTTCTTTATTAATTATACAAACAAAGTGGGGAAAAAAAAGGAAAATAAAAATGCACATTGCATAAAAGAAGATACATACAAAAATATATAAAACAGCCCTCATCCAAAAAAATACAAACTTTAAGCTGAGCTACAATATATGTACAGAATCTCCTATACATAAGTAAAGTATACCAAAGAAAAAAAGAAGAAAAAAGAGGGGGTGAGAGCAGAGAGGAGTAAAAAAGATCCCTAAATTACCAACACCATGGAGCTAAAATTCTGAATACACGTATACAAAATAAACGCACTTTAGAAAATAATACCTTTAGAAAATAATAGCTAATTTAACCACTTGCTTACTGGGCACTTCCTGCCCAGGCCAATTTTCAGCTTTCCTTGCTGTCACACTTTGAATGACAATTGCGTGGTCATGCAATACTGTACCCATATGAAATTTTTATAATTTTTTTTTCACACAAATAGAGCTTTCTTTTGGTGGTATTTTATCACCTCTGGGTTTTTTATTTTTTGCTAAACAAACAAAAAAAGTTTGCAAAATTTAATAACAAAATTAAAAAACGGGTAAATTTTCTCCTTCACTGATGTGCGCTGATGAGGCAGCACTGATGGACACTGATAGGCTGCACTGATGGGCACTGATGAAGTGGCACTGATAGGTGGCACTGGTGGGCACTGATCACCAGGCACTCATGAAACTGCACTGATGGGGGCACTGAAGGGCACTGATAGGTGGCACTGGTGGGCACTGATTAGCAGTACTAATGGGCACTGATAGATGGCAACGGTGGGCACTGATTAGCAGCACTGCAGGGCACTGATTAGCTGCACTTGTGGGCACTAAGGGGACCAATGTCCCTCTAACAGATGCCGGTTAACGGGTTTTTTCTTTTCTTCACGCTGAGAGCGTGAGGAAAAAAAAACAATAACCGGCTTCTGTTTACTTCTGTGATCAGCTGTCATTGGCTGACAGTTGATCACGTGGTAAAGAGCCCACTGTGATTGGCCCTTTACCCGATCTGTGATCAGCTTGAGTCCCAAGGACATTTAAGTCCGAGCTGTAGCTGTCTTTTGACTATAGCGCAGGTGTGAAGTAGTTAATATTTTAAAGCGTAGCTCCACCCAAAAGAGCAAGCTCCACTTGTCTGCCTCCCCCCCACTTCGCCACATTTGGCACCTTTCGGGGGGAGCGGATACCTGGCTTTGACGAGTACCCGCTCCCACTTCCGGGTGAGTTTGCCGCGGCGAACTCAGCCGGAAGAGCGCCCGCCCTTCTTCCCTCGCTGAGGGGCCATTCACAAAGCGCAGCGTGCTTAATGCATGTGCAGTAGGGAACCGAGATGCCGGCGTTAGCACCCTGAGAGTCGATTGGAAAATCGGCTCGGGTGGGGACACCGCTGAATTTGTGGACAGGTAAGTGTCCTAATATTAAAAGTCAGCAGCTACAGTATTGGTAGCTGCTGACTTTAATTTTTTTCTGAAGGAGCCTGGAGCTCCGCTTTAAGGTATACAAGTTTGAAAATGTTACTTCTTGTTTGCTTTCCTTTCTCTTGCTGTCCCTTGAGAGCTGTTTAAACTTGATTCTATTTCCTAATCAAGCCCTCTGCAGACAAAAGGTTTTCCCATGTCCGTTTTTGGACAGTAGCTTCCTAAAACCAAAGCTTGGCATACATTGAACGCATTCCAGTTCCTGATTCACTGGCTGAAATTCTCTTTGTGCGTGGCCCTGATGGCACTTTCGTATTCAACATCCTTTGAGTATTCTGCTCAGGTATTCCATACCCAGCTTTAGTTCTTCTGACAGCTGTCAAAATACATTAGCCAGCGCAGATGGAGAAATCTATAGGCTGGATGAAAAAAATTGATCAGTGAATGGCCATGCTCTCTCCACAAGTTATGAAGGAAGTAGGCAGAAGAGATGCAGGGGTTTCAGAATATGTTTTAGCCATACCTGTATTGGAAAACACATGTACAGTGGTGGTTGTGTTCTCCCTTATAATGTGGCAACCAAAGCTTGTTAAAGTAGATTGGTAGGTAGTGGCATGTCCACAAATTGGTTGATGCCAGCAATGTGTTGTGGGGCACACAGGTTTTTCCACATGAAACTTGGGTGGGGAGTTGTAGCGCACATGTGCTGAATCATGCTCGGTGGAGATGCATGAATTTGATGGTACAAGGAGATCTCTTTGAAGGTGGAATGCAGGAACAAGGGAACTTTGGACTGTGCAGCTACAGTTCTTAGGGAAGTTCAACTTTAGGTGACCAGAAATAGATTGTTCCAGACTTCCTCCCCTTTAAAGTGTTGTTTTTGTATTATGGTTAGTACTAAACATTAATTACATAGATAAGTTGAGTAAATGTGAATGAGTTTCAGTTAGATAAAGATAGTTACAAAAGCAAGCAGTGAGTGTCTTCTGTGGTTTTTTCTAGCTAACCCACAGTGCCCTGGGATTCCTTTGTCATGTAATAAATGTTTTTTTTGTGAAATAAAGATTGTACATATAGTAAAAGGGGCAGATAAAAAAACAACAGCTTGCAAATAATAGTATTTAAAGAAGAATATAACACAATTGACCCAGAACCATTTAAGGTTAAGAGCAGTATGCTCTTGAACTCTCTCTCTGATGTGGAAGCTTGCTGTTGGGTGAAAGGGTTGATTGCCGACAGAACATTATAAAGGTACAAGAGCTGCCAGTTTGTTTTGGGGAACTGATTGGGGGGAACCAGTGACCTGAGTTTAGTTAGTTGCGTGGACAAGCAGATGTTTTGTTTGTATAATGCTATAGACATGCTGTACAAAACCCTCCTGTATTGAAATTGTGTTTGCTTGCTGCCTTGATGATTAAAAATTAAGGGCACATCTGCTTGAACTGTTCCTGGGTGTGCCTGTCTTTTGTCTAGATTATCACTGTCACTACTAGTTGAGCCTCTACCATATACAGTATGTATTCTACTATTTTCCATTCTGGATAGAGTAGTGGAAAGGTAAAGTGTTAAAGGAGAAGTTTGGGGTTAAAAAAAATACAAAATTCATACTCACCTCTATGCCACAATATTAGTCTGATGCTACAGTTGTCCCACTTTTGGCTCTGAGATCAAAAAGTGAGTGATCACATGACTGCTGGTCGCTCAGGTTTTTGGTCTTCTTGGAGCAGAGAGTAGTGACTGTCAGTCACTGCTCTGTACTCTGCCCCTCCAGCACCCATTGGAGCTCTATGCAGGAGAGAGGTGGCTGCAGCTGAGGCCTGGAGCCAACTGTCAATCAGACAGCTGGGGGGATCCCAGCAACATGGCTAGGATCCTTCCAGAGCCTTAAGCAGCTAAAGCCTGCTGCCAGCTGTTTCTGGGTCACAGGAGTGCAAAATCAGTGCACTCCTGTGACTCAGAAGAGAAGTATGACCAAAAATCCTATACTTCTCTTTTAATAACTCCTACATTTTTAATAGCAAGTATAGCATGTCCACTGGACCCTTACCTTGTTGCTACATCTTCCTCTTTAAAAGTTTGCCTTTCTTCTTCTTTGAGCTGGTTGATAAGATTCCTAGCACAGATATTCCCTTCTTGGGGTGGCTTCATTTCTTTGTGGGTCTCTACGGAGCCACACTTATGTGTGCACTCCAGGGTGAGAGATCGCAAGCAAGCTCTTGCACCAACACACACAGATAGCAACAGAGCACTAGGACAGGACACATGTGGTGACACTGTAACTCATGTAACATATAGCCCTGAGAAGGTGACTCAGGGGAAGCTCTAATGCTGTTTTCATTGACTGGAAGTTCAGGGAAGTGATGCAGAGCAAGCATGAGGCTGCAATAATAAGCACATCTGATTGTGAGTGTTTATGCAGTAAAAAGCATTTGATTTCTGCTCAGATTGTCTAAATATATCAGAGCAGGAGATCAGTTTCCAACCAGGACATGTTCCCTCTGTGCTTACATGCAATTTACTCCAAAATCTCTGGTTGTCTAAACTAATACACTCTAAATGCATGTTGGTAGGTTAGATGGCTCATGTCTACGTTGGACCCTAGATTTTAAGCTCCTTAGGGCATGTTGAGAATGTGCAAAATGTAAAGTGCTGTGTACATTATTGGCACAAAATACACTGTAAATACATAAAATAAGTAAATCTGAGGTTTTAATACTACTTTAAAAAGTGTTAAAGTAGTAATAAACCTTGTTATTTTTTTTTTTTTTTGTTATCCCTGTACTATTTGAGCACTTTCCTTACCTTTCCGTGTTGTAGACTCAACATTAAGCAAAAGCAAACTTCTCCAAATCGAGGTAAATCCTCTCAGACAGCTGGTACCGAAACAAGTGTCCCCTCTAGTCTTGTTCTGGTGACAACTCAAATTTTGGGTCTCCCCAGGACAAACACAAAGAATGAATCTCCCTAATGAATACAAACAGCAAAAAAAAAACTGACAGAAGTTTTAACCAATCCCCATTCTATCTAAAAATGAAAAAAAATATATATATATTTGTAGCAATAACTCACAGTGGAGCTGCTGGTTTAAGCGGGTCTGTTACCTTCACTTTGCTTCCCTCTGTTTCACTGGCACCGGGTCTAGGGGTTCTGTTGAGTCTACTGCTGGACGACACACGCACCAACACTGGAGTACGTTTTCAATGCTTTATTAAACAGTCAAACTTTAGGAAGTAGCAGGAAAGAGACGGAAAAGGAAACCTTCAGGAGAAACTCAAATATCTTCTTATAAGATCTTAGCAACAAATGTCCCGGTAGAATTCAGATAATTATGTGGAATGCATTCCCCTCATAGGATACACTCTTTGCTCTTCTGGATAGGCCTCTCTCACCGGTCTAGCAGCCAGCACGCAGCACGAATCTAAAGTCTCTGCCACAGACTTGTTTGGGGGGTAAATCTGCACGATCCTCTGCCACAGGATGTATCAGATCTTCTGCAGTGAACAGTCAGTCACAGTGCCTGAACCTTTAAGCCGGACCGGCGACACTATACTGTAGAATTACTTCTTTTGGATACGTCCTGCAACCGAGTCACCAGGCCCCTCTATAGACCCGCACGCTGCGCAATCTCTCCAAGACGGGTCCTCCCCTGGGATCTCCTCGGCTGTCCAGCTTCATCACACAGGACCGACAGCTCAGGACCATTCTTCTGCCGTGGTGGTAGGCCCCAGACAAGCCTCTGGGCCCACCCCTGGGCCGCAGCATCGTGGGCCTCCCAATCGGAGGACCACGAGGTAGCTCCTTAACGCATACCTGTCGGCCAGGAGGGCCAGCAGGTGGCTGTAAAACGAACCCCAAAATATGGCGTCTGCCCCATAAATACCCCCTTCCCAGAATGCAACTCGGAGGACCACCTCCACTAAGCGTGCCTCCGAGACAGAGGAGCATCCATACACTTCGACACGTTGCCCCTCCAGCACTGACTAATGGTAACAGCCACACCCACCGGTCAGCATGGAAGTACACACAACGTCAGCCAAGCTGGAACAGAGGCAAACTTTTAACCTTCCTAACACACAATTTACTAAATTTACCTAATCTGCGGTAGATTGTAAATCTACCAGCGCTACATATTTGTCAAAGCAAGCTCAATATTACACACAGAGCTGAATATGTTAGGAGTGACTTTTAAATCCCATCCTTTTCCCTTCTCTGGACAGCTGTTTAGAGTGTCAATTAGAGAAAGAAAGTCAGAAAGTAAACAGTCACTGCTGTGTTTTTTTTTTTTTTTTGTTAAATGGTCTATGACACCAGTGTCATGGCTGCAACATGCATTAAATATTTATTTTCCAAGTAAACCTTTTACATAAACATAAAAAATTAAAATGTTAGTTTAAAAACTTTAAAAAATATATATATATTTAATTGAGTTAAAACCATAGAATTTAGCTTTAACCACTGTTCATAGTAATATACGTTCTGTGCTTTTTGCTCACTTGCCAGAAAATCTGATGGTAAAGCCCAATAAGGAAGCTCTTGTCTGCTTGCCTTGTCTTGTACATGGTCTGATCCTTATCAGGCAGAGAGAATCAATCATGTACATTGTTGATGGAATATTGCCAGTCGGGTTATAGCTGGGACATGTTTGATAATGCATTGCTGCACCCTGCCAATGATCATGATTTACATTGGCTGTAAAGAGTTAGTAAGGCTCAGTTGTATCCTATTACTCTTTAAATAATAGCATGGCCTTTAGCAAATCAGCACACTTTCCATCATTTTTACTAAATTTCAAGAAGAATAGAAGCTGGCATGCCTCGGATTATGACATCACCCAGATCACCCATAGACCAGAGAGGTAGAAGCTGTATATGGTTATAGATTATAGGGAAGTAAAGAAGGCTTGCTTTAAACTGATACCAGATGGATATGTTTAAATAAGAAAGAAGCTGTTGCACTTTTGACTTTAACATTTTACATTCCAAGTAGTTTCAAAATACCTACAGTGAGCACAAGCTAACAGTGTGGTTGTTTGTGTTGGGAACCATCCAAGTGTAAAATGTATCATAGCCCAAAGCTTAAACAACAGAGATCCATTGTTGTGTATTCATGTGTTTGATTGTAATCTTGGTTCTATGATGACATACTCTGACACGGGCAAAAAACGCAAAACAGCTTTTGTAGCACATGTTCCTATAATGTAGTTTGTGTATACAGTTGGTTTGGCCAAGTAGGGTAAATGCCAAAGGAAAGCCACTTCTAAATATCTCACATTTCCTTTTTAACACTATCAATGTTGTACAGTGTTAACCACTGATCAGTTCGACGTGCTGGGAAATGTCAGATACCCGCAGTAGCTGCAGATCAGCAATGTGGCAGAGTTGCCAGAAAAGTTGGTATTTACATTCTTTTTTCAGAGGGTGGTCACTTAAAGTTAAAAAAAGTTAGTTTTTTTTGCAATACTTTAACACGGTTTCCTCAAACTCACCCCTCTCAAATACAAGACCGCTCCTATTCCAGATTGAATAACGTTCATCATCAACCCATTTCCTGTAATATGAAGGCATCAAGAACTTGCACCCATGGTGGTACCTCATCTGGGCTTATAGAAAAATGCTGCAGAGAGTGCCTATCTCTGGAGAGTGCTTCAGGAAGAAGAGGAGAACCGTGACCTCAGGAACCAAAGACAGAAAAGGGTATAAATACAAAAATGTATAACAAATAGTTAACGAGGTCCTGGGATAGGGGGCAAACAGGATCTCATTTCTGAAACTGCTAGTTTCCTGGCTATCATACTTAAAGGCATTGATGCACTCACTTTTTTTTTTTTGTAAAATCTTTATTTTCAAGAACAGTTCAGTGAAAAACTTTACATAGAGTAAATATGTATAACAGAGCCCAGAGAAGGTTTGCAATGACACATGCTTTTGCAGCTGACCATATCTCAGACAAGATTAGTTCACAGTTTTTGTGGCTTTTAGATAACTTGAGTCCAAACGTCCCTGGGGAGTAAGTCCCGCCCAGTAATGGTCCTCCCTCACCCCGGGAGTTGGCTGCTCGGGTGGGTAAAGGGAGCACCTCCACCGACGGCCGCCCGAGAAGAGGGGGGCCATCTGCCTCCAACAACCTCCCCCGGACCGCCATACCGGCGGAAGCACCCCCCCCCCCAGATTCCCATTTTCTGGAGTGCGGGACACGGCCCCCCCGCCCCAACAGGGTTTTGAGGAGCCGAGTCCCCCCTCCTGTAATTGGCCACTGTTGTCTTTTTTCTGGTTGCTGCAGTTTATAATACAGTTATTATCCCGTCTACGGGCAAGAAAATATTGCATGCTCTATAAATCATATTTAATAATAAAAAATAAAAAAAGGGGGAAGTGAAAGAGAGAGAGAAGAGGATAGGTAAAGAATTAAAGTGGGGGAGGGGGAAGATAGGTGGGGAAAGTGGGTAAGGTAGGTGAGAAGCGTACCTTATGATCTGGAGAAGTCTCAGAGCTCCACGGCGAACGGGCCCCGGCCACGGCAGGTCTTTTCAATGTTTGAGGTGGATCTTGTTCATCATGTGGTGTTATTAGCGTTAAGGCGGGATCTTAGGGAGGGTTCTGCTAGCTCTAGCAGGGCTATGTCTAAACTGGAATTTTCGTGATCAGGTTCGGACATATACTCTTTCCAGGGGGTCCATATAATTTCAAATCTTTCTACTTTCCCCTTACAGGTCGCTACCCAGTGTTCTGCTTCTCTAATGTCGTTCACTTTCTTAACCCACTCTACTTTTGAAGGGGTCTTGGTTTGTTTCCAATAAATCGGGACAAGGCATCTTGATGCACTCACTTGAAGCAACAGGCAACTGGAATTTTTTAGAAACAGGTCAGCAGTGTCAGCCCCCTTATTTAAATATTTTATATTCGATAAACTCCATACTCCAAACTTTCACATGCTCTAAGGTTGTACTTCTGCAAAGAAAACCTGTGCAGAACCATTCAAATGCACCTTTTTCCTTTAACCAAACCAAGTCTCAGTAAGCCAGTGGTTTTCTGTTCTGAAAACACACGAGAATTAGCCAAGTGAAGCACTTTACTATTACTCAACACAAGTTAATACAGTTCCAATTTCGCTGAAGTGTCTACAGAAAACGATATGAATCCTTGCCATGTACGGTCTCAAAATCTCCCAAAACATAGAAAATGATGACTGGTGCACTTAAAAATGTGGGAAACAACACTTTCAATGGCAGCAAATCAAAAGTCAGCGCAGTATGAGGGAGCTTAATAGCTTGTCATTGTTTTTAGATGGTTCTGTTCTTCAGTAATGTTCTGCCACATGAACGCGCCTCAGCATTGGGAATAATATGGAAACAATTTAGTTACACTTATTAGTTATAGTGAACTTTCTGTGATTCTAGCTTGACTGCAGTTATGCAGTTCCTAATATTAGAGCATTGAGCACAAAGTGTAAAATATGATATAGATGTAGATTCTGTGAAATAAAGGCTTGGCTTGTAGAAGTAAAAAACTGTCTCCTTAGCTGTGGATATCTGTTGTCGCTATTCTTCTCTCTTCCTTTTCTTTGCTATGGCTCCTGTAGCACCCCCCCCCCCCCCCCCTAATTCAGAGTAGGCTGCTAGGTAAATTTAAAAAGTCCCTTTATTCCGATTTCTATTTGCTGCTAGGTAAATTTAGTTGAGCTCCTCTGTAAACAGGAGATCAGGGGCTGATTGCTTAGGGCTGTTCAGTGTTTCACAGTACTACTACTCCCCGTGTCTTCTAAAGACATCTAGGAGTATAGTGGGAGGGAGAGCGGAACAGGCAGCCTGAATATTTAATGGAGCTCCAGCCAATCCCTGGGGAGGTGTGCCCAGAAGGTGGAGGGAAAGTCCATAAGAAGTCTGAGACCTGGCAGAGTTCCTGGGTGGAGTCCTGCAGGAGGAGAGTTCTGTGCAGGGGTTCTGCCCCTGGAGCAAAGAAAGGGGGCCTGCCGAAGAACCTTCGCTCAGAGACTGACTTGAGCCAAGCGGAGGTTGAGAAGTCCAAGAAGTCCAAGAAGTCCAACCATCCTGTGACTGAGTAAGCAAATGACCCCTCTTTACTGAGGAGAAGTGACAGTGGGGTGCTGTAAACTCCTAAGTGAGTTCAGGTCACCATTTGTGAAAGGAGTCCTGTGGGAAATTCTTTTGCAAGTCCAGTGCAGCTAGGAGTTGTACGAAACAGTCTGGAAAATGCAATAGAGCCTGAATTTTGTATATAGCAGCCAGAAGCCAAGCAGGCCTCAAATTGTACAGCCCCCATGTTTACATGGCAGCCTTGAATGGATGAGTTATGCATCAGTGATCACACAAGCTCAAGTCTTTGCAGGCATGCTACCTTAGACACCACAGATTTAAGGCGAGTGCCAATGGTGTCAAGTGTTGAGACACGCATGCAAACTAAAGTTGAGTGGGTAGAGTCTGTGTCATGATGGTTCACAGAAAACGATCAATAGGACGTGCAGGTCAGATTGTGCATAAAAAAGCAATCCTGGAAAAAGGTAAAGGTATTTACTTTGCACTACATGGGTACCATGAGTTTCCACTTTCCGTTCCTAAGACCTACAAAAGCCTTTTAGAAGGCGCTAAGCAATATAAGAGCTAGTGCTGTCATATTTATTCAAGGAATCCAGATTGGTGTTACTCTAATCTTTTATTACAATGCTGTCAATCTTTCTTACAGCTCCCACCAAGGACACTAGGAGTTTACATGTTCTTCCTATGTTTCACAGGTTTCCTCCCACAATCAAAAGACCGTCAGGCCTATGTGATTTGGTCATTGAACTACTTTATATTTTTCAAGAATGTGGAGGATTGGGATTATTGCGGTGCTTGTAATAAATGGTACAAAAAAGTTATATAATAAAAAATATAATTTCTTTATTAGTACAAAGAGAAAGTACAAGAATTCAATTAAAACCAGTATGGAAAATTAAAAGAAATACCGCGCTAGGATAAAGAAAAAGCAGCAACAAAAACCATCTAATGGTGCTAGTGTACAAAATATAAATAAATAAAGTTGCGCTGAATTTAAACGATCTCTCTTATAGAGAAAAAAGGATATAAATAGACAACAATCAAATAAGAATTGAGCATACAAATCTAAGTACACTAATTGAATCAATTCAGATCATACAAACACATGCAGTGAATTGAATGAATAAATAGATAAAGTGAGTGTCCATATGCACCAATAGTGCATCATTTAAATACATAAATAAAGTGAATGTCCATATGCACCAATAGTACAGAAAACAGTGTCCTTGAGACAACAAGTATACAAAATTGATAAGTGTATGGAGGAATGGGTATAGTTGGACGATGAGGTCCACTGCAGGTAAAAATTCCGGGTCACAGCCCTCGCCCCCTGATGTCACAAGTGATAGAAAGATGGGTCTCAACCTGAAAGTAAAGCTCTATATGCGGGAACCCTTACCAGAGCTGGTGGACCCCCTAAAGAGCAGGGTCATATGCTCAGACAAATTGAGCCCCCTGCGGGGACAGGTGGATCCTCCGATGCCTTCGGTCCCTTGGTTGCCTCAGATGATTGATGGAGGTAGTTCGCCAAAATGCGACAATGAACTCATCAGATGGATTCTCTTGATCTGGAAGAAGACACACTCGGGCTATGTAGTTGAAAAGAACTGATTAGACCAGCATCTTAACATGCCATGTGTGCAGCATGAAATGGCAGCGCCAGTATAGAGCATATATATAATACAAGTACTAGGTTGCTGGTGTCCCAAGAAAGAAAGGTGGTCACAAATAGATGTTGAGTCCCAACATGTTTCGCCAATGATGGCTTCCTCAGGGGATAACGAGAGACCACCACAAATAATCCAGCTCTAACATAGAAAACAAAATATCAATAATTATACAAATAATGACATAATTGAATTCTTACGCTTTCTCTTTGTACTAATAAAGAAATTATATTTTTTATTATTTAACTTTTTGTACCATTTATTATAGGCACCGCAATAATTCCAATCCTCCATATTCTTTATTTTTGTTAAACGGGATGAGGTGCATGATATTTTAGAGCCACTCAGATCACTTCCTATTGTCTACTTTATATTTTTATTACCAATCTGATCAGACTGAAATGAAATCAGACTAGTCATCAGTGCTTCACTTTGCATCTCCATCATTACATGGGCTTATTAGTATTGTCAATGGCAAATCTATGCGGGTGTTGGTTTTCTAAATTCTGGAACTCCACAAAACTACATAAAAAAAAATCATGTGAACTAAAATTTGTATTTTTATCCTTACGGCAGATTTTTCAAATAATTGTATGGCTATCATTTAAAGCATAAATAAGTAAAGCAGATCCCCGACATTGCCTGTTATAATTCCACTATAGATCTGTATAACCCACTAGTCACAGATGTCCAGCTCATGTCACGCATTGAATAACATCACACACTGTTAAATGATTACTTTTAAAGCCCAACTCCAGGATCCAGTTCCCCAGCTTCCACCCCCCAGTTGCACCTCCTAACCCTGGAGGTCCCCCTGGCAGTACATTTGTAAGCCCAACATTCTTAACCAGTATTTTAAGTATGCATCAACAGCTATAAAAAAGCACCCACCAGCACTAACTATCCATGCTGACTACTTAAAGCCCAGCCCAATGCACAGTAATAAAATACCCTTGCAGTGGGGCCCCCCTGCACTGCAAGGGTTTTTTGCTTGTTATGTCTAGGGCTGCTGGAATAAATAGAAATACATACCTTATTCTCAGGACCAGCAGAATTCCTCAAGCAGTGTAACCAGTCCCAGAGCAGCCTCTTCTCTAATTCACTTACATCTCAGTACAGGGTAATAACCTTATATTGTACATAATGATTAAAAGGGACCACCAACTGACAAGAAATATAGGGAGTAGAGCAGAGAGCTTCATCTCCATCTAGACTTAACATGCATTTGACCCTTGCAACGTGAGTAGGCCCCCCCATGGGTACATTTTTTTCTATTTCTCTGAGTTGGGCTTTACTCCCCAACATATTATTACAATGAAATCTAAACCGCATTTCTCTTCTTGGGATGCCACATCTGTGAACAGCCAAAACTAAGGCAGCGAGGGACTTTGTTCTCCGCAGAATATACATGCTTGTAAGATTTAGAGGCACAGAGGTCTTTAGTGGTACCAGCATAGACTTAACTAAATGTAGTATAAAATAATTATATTTTATTACATAATTTATAAAATCATCATTGTACTAAACAAAAAATCACTCTAAAAAGAAAATTAATAGAGGAAAATAACACCTTTAAAACTGGAACTATTTACTCAACAAAGTTTACATAATACCCCAGTAAAATTGGGGTCTGTAGTAGATGTTATCCAGTATTTCTCAACATCTTTTGCGGGGTTACAGCTTCCTCGCCTTCCTTTCTCCCACTTTCTCCACAGAATAGATGTCTTCGCTTACTACTGTAGAACACCAACACTGATGTTCTCACTAAACCCTCCTTACTTCCAACTAGAAATTTTCTCCTTCTCTTCTATAGTCCACCAAAGTCATAAAACCTTGGCCACACAGGCCAAGACAGGACAACAGACCTGGCTGCCATTAGATCAGTTGCATGTGGGGCCAGTGTTTCCATGCGTCTCTTCCGCTCTGGGTTTCCATCCCTCACTTGATCTTCCGCAAGTTGGTTACAGTTCCCCACTGGGTCTGACAGTGATAGCTAGATCTTACACTGCACATCAGTATTTCCAGCTGACACTTGGGTGAAGTTATACCAGACACAGGCTGCAGTGCCTTCAGGTTGCTTTTTTTCGTTTTAACTATGTGAGGGCAATTCTATTGTGTGTGTTTATGTTTGCTCAATTAAAAGGTTTATTGCGTAAGGTTGCGCTTCCCTTTCTTTTGTGTTTTGTATCTGGAAAGAAGGAATATCGTACTGGGCTTTGCCTGTCCCATGGCTTCATTTGCCGTATACTTGTAGCGTCACTGCTGAATATGGCCAAGATATTGATGGCCAAGTCAACAAAAATCAACTTCATCAACTTTTCATTTCAGCTGATCTGTCCCTAGTGGCAAGCCAAACATTTTCTAAGTACTGTCCATCTGATTTGGTCTCAATCTTAGTAAATTCATTTTGCTTCCTAATTTACATCTGACAGTCCATCTTCTTTAACTTCCACCACCATGCTGGTTCAATAGTGACTTTATTTTGTTAGCTAATTGGAACAATTCAATAATAAATATGACATCAGTTATTGTACTGTACAAAGATGGATTCATCGACCTACATTTAAAAACAAACCCAAGCACTTGAAACTTTATATTTTTACTTGGACTGAAAATATTTCCGCAGGTCATGACAAGTCCTCTTGGGAGGTGGGTAGGAAATAAACAACCCCTCACTTTTCCAAAGACGGCTGTTTCCAGAGCATTTAAGTTACGTAGGTTGTTCTTCTTTTGCATAATATGCTGTTTTCAAGAGCTTTCAGAGTTATTATGGTCATTATTCCTGATTTGTATTTTATTTCCATTTGGATGAAAGAAATGGTTTCTTTAAACTATCTCTGGAGAATTACACTATGCAGAGCAACTTCTGCTCTTTTGATATCATTGTTTTCTTTTTCTCTTTTTACTTTCAACCACTTGACTTTTATTACTGCACTTCTATATCCCAAAAGTCAACACTTTATCATAACGTAACCGCCTCAATGGGTGCAAGTTGCAGCTGATCTATAAGCCATTAAACAGAGGGGTTTCTGCACAAGATTATAGCAAATGACTCATTCTGAGCTTTAAATTAAGTGCGCCACATGGTTCGTGTTTGCTGGTGTTTTCAGTCATTCCCTGATTTGATAACTGCTTGAAAAATAAATCTTTTTCAAATGGCTTTGTCACGCTGGTATGTAAGTAAGTGCTCAGATGTTTGGCTGACAGAATAATACAGAAACAAATGCATAGCTGTGATGCACAATCTAGGAATATGAATGCAGTTGTTTTTGTACCTTTGCAATAATAGAGATAATAAGCCTCCTGCTGGAAAGTATATGGATATATTACAGCAGAGAAGATTATTCCTTATTGCACATAATGTTTCAGTTTGGCAGTTTTCCAACAAAATGGAAATCTCCCGTCATATTCTGACAACTCCATGTTGTAACACAGAGGGTCCTCTCAATTAGCTCTTTAGTTCTTTAGTATAAACAGGCATTTTAGCTTAGCTAATCATTGTAGGCAGCTGTTGAAAAGGAGGTTTTCCTGTTGCTTACCAGGGGGCTGTGGGGTGATAACCTAAAGAGGGGTTAGTAGTAAACAGTTCTATGCAGTGCTGCTGATAGAAATCACGGGGCCCCGTACAACCTACCTGACAATATCACATGATGTTTTTGCTAGAATGCAACGCCCGCAATGCTGTGCTTTGCAGCCATGGCAGAAATGATACCTCTTTCGAACAAGACCCATTCAAGTATATAGCGACACGGGGGCAATATCTGCACCCCCACAAAGAGTGATCGGTACCAATCATTCACTGTGTTCATTCAAGTTGGTGTGTTCATTCAGGATGGTGAGCCCCCACCCCCCCACTCACCATCCTGAAATAACCTGACTGTGTGCCCTCTGTAGCTGCCAGCGGGAGAGAAGAGGAGGGAGGAGAGGAGGGAAAACTGCAGCACTGTGGGGGAAAGGGGCACGCAGGGGTCCCAGACAGCAGACAACTGATCCCCCTGCAGGAAGAAAAGAAAAGTAGAAGCCAGCAGCACTGCACAAGTCACAAGTGTCAGCAATCAGGCAGTACTGCTGGCCCTCCTGCTAGGCAGGTGCCTGGGGGCCCCCCTTTTGAGGCCCAGTACAGGAGGGCTGGCTGTACTGACTTTTAAGGGGCCTTAATTCTATGTGATCTGATTTTCATATCATGGCAAAAACAGTGGAAGCGTTCATTGAGACCCTTCATTGAGATCTTCATTGAGACCCCTTTCACACTGACAACAGGCCACGTTGGCGGTAAAGCGCCGCTAGTTTTAGCGACACTTTACTGTCGTTTTAGCGGCACTTTTCGGCCGTTAGCGGGGCGCTTTTAACCCCCGCTAGCACCCGAAGTAAGGGTTAATAGCGCCCGAAAAGCGCTGCTGCCGAAGAGCTTTGCAGGCGCTTCGGCAGTGCAGCCCATTCATTCAGAGCTTCAGTGCTTCCACACTGGGGCGGTGTGCTTGCAGGACGTTAGAAAAAGTCCTGCAAGCGGCATCTTTGGGGCGGTGGAGGAGCGGTGTCCACTGCTCCACCGCCCCAAAGATGCTGCTTGCAGGACTTTTTCTAACGTCCTGCAAGCGCACCGCCCCAGTGTGAAAGCACTCAGGCTCTCACACTGGGGCTGCAGGGGAGGCATTTTTCAGGTGCTTTACAGGCTCTATTTTTAGCCCAAAAGTGCCTGAAAAATGCCCCAGTGTGAAAGGGGTCTTAGTATCTTTCAGAAGGAAGACCCTCAAAGTCACACTAAATCTCGATTTAAAAAAAATTGTATTCAAGTATATATTATTAACCCAAAAAGCCCCTTCTATTGCTCTCAGCCTCCTCCAAATCTCCAAATTCCTTTTTCTTTCTTCTGTGATCTGACATCCTGTTAGAGGGTGGCTATGTTAACTACTTAAAGTGTTACTAAACCCACAACAGTAAAATCAGTCTGTATTTGTAGAAAAGCATGCTTGTTATGCTCACTGTGGAACCTAAGGGGTTAATCCTCTGCATTGTGTAAAAAGGCTGTTTGATCCTGTCTTCTCTGATTCTCCTCTTCTTCCACTGTCCCCAATCCATCTCCTGACAAGACAGAGCCTTTGGAGTCACTCTGCACATGCTCAGTTTGGTGTGTATTGCTAGAGAGGTTTTTTTTTTTTCTTGGGAGGGTGTACATGTGATCAGCACAGAGCCAATCAGTACTGTCCAGACAGAGGATCAGGGGTCCTGCAGCCTCAGAGGACAGTCAGAGTAGAATGAAAACTCCTCCTAAAAGCTTTAACTAGACACTTATAGAAGTCACAAGACGGCTATATACTGCTGATGAGAAAAGGTATTTAGCAGCTTATATTTACTAAAATAATTACATTTCCATGTTCTGTGTACTGTGGCAGACCAGATATTGTGAATGCAGGCTCCTGGGTTTAGTAACACTTTAAGCTCCGGAGGCTTTTACCCCCTTCATGACTCATTGCTAGTCGGCACGGCGCTACTTTAACAGGCAATTGCGCGGTCATACAACACTACCCAAATTAAATTTATATCATTTTTTTCACACAAATAAAACGTTCTTTTGGTGGTATTTGATCCCCACTGGGTTTTTTATTTTTTATTATATAAATGGAAAAAGACTGAAAATTAAAAAAATGTATATTTTTTTTTACTTTCTGCTAAAACATATCCAATAAAAAAAAATAAAAAGTCAAATTTCTTCATATGTTTAGGCCAAAATGTATTCTGCTACATGTCTTTGCTTAAAAAAAAAAGATGAAAGTTGGTGAAAGTTATAGCATCTACAAATGACGGTATATACCGTGACATCACCAGTGACACTAATACAGTGATCAGTGCTAAAACTATACACTGTCACTGTACTAATGACACTGACTGAGAAGGGGTTAAGATCTAGGGTAATCAAAGGGTTAGCTGTGGTCCTAACAATGTGTAATGTGTGCTTCTTTTACTAAGAGATGTGGTTGTTTTTTCTCCCTGCATAGCACCAACAGCCACATCCTTGCTCCGTGTACAGAGCCCTGTGTTGGTAGTAAACACAGGGCTCTGTATTGTGATTCACTAAGCCTATCATCAGGTCCCGGCCATAAATCATTGGCCAGAACCTGCTGACCAGCTTTTGCTGTACCAAATAACAGCATAGATGGAGCGGCGTGGTGCACGCGCGTGCCCCCCCTACCCAGAGATGCCGGTACATGATCCGGCGCAGAGCATTTGCCCTGCCGCAGTATTTTTACAATGGGGCTGTGCGCAAGTGGTTATTTCTCCTTGGTCCCGCTGTGTGTAGGAACTTAGCCACCTTGCACACTCCCGAGATGGCCTATGGATTATGGGATTAGTAATGTTAATAGAGCAATGTACATGACCCCAACTACTGTAGCATGTGTTGCTGAATCCAAACAAACAGGAGTGAGGAGAGAAAAGGAGAGGTTCAGGAGCTCATGAAGGACTTTATAAGGAGGCAGAAAAACACAGTAGGAAACAAGTTAATGAAAAATAGATTACAGGGCCATTAAAGCGGTGTTCCTCTCAAAAGTGGAACTTCCGCTTATCCGTCTCCTCCACATTTGGCACCTTTCAGGGGGGAGGGGGGGGGACAGGTACCTGTTTTTGACAGGTATCGTTCCGCACTTCCAGGAGACAGGGCCGCGGCTCGGTCTCTCGGAAGTTCGGGCCCCTCCTCCTGCTTCAGCCCCGAACTAATTAGAAAGTGCAGCGATTTGCATATGCACCGTAGGGAACCAGCTGTGAAGCCGAAAGACTTGACTACCGGGTTCCCTTAACAGGAATGCCGGCAGCTGCACCCGATAGCCGATCGGCTGGGGTGCCAACATCGCGGGCTCCCTGTACAGGTAAGTGTCCATATATTAAAAGTCAGCAGCTATAGTATTTTTTGTGGGGAGGCTGGACCTCCTCTTTAAGTAATGGATGGGTATAGATTCTTTTTGGAGAATAGGGACATCATTTAGTGTCACTTTAACTCCTTGTGTGGCTGTAGATTTTTAGAACTTGCTTTTTTTCCAGGATTCTTCTTTAAAGTAGAATTCCGGGATATATCTATCTAATATTAAAACTGCAACCTCCCTCCCCCAACACCTATACTAACCTACACTTTGGAAGAAAGATTGGTATACTTACCTGTTTTCAGGCTAGTCCGGTTTGGTCAAGTGATCTCCGAAATCTCTCTGGATTGCCTGAGCTGTGACATCACCCATAGGCTTACTATAGCCCATCCATTGTCGGGGTTCCCCCCTCTCCCCTGAAGCCGCTGCTAGTTGACATATGGGAACAGATCACGTGACTGGACCAGAGGCGGCCTGAAAATAGGAAAGTATACAGATCTTTCTTCTAGAGCTTGGTTAGTGTAGATGTTAGGGGGGAGGAAGGGGTAGTTTTAAGATTAGTTAGGTATATCCTGGAATACTACTTTAAGGCAGGCTCAGATAAAAAGCATATGGAATGGAATGGAGTTTTTATATATGATATCTTGTCCTGAACTTTATGTGTGTCTGTAATACTCACTAATGGCACAGTTATTACAGAATATTTTGTGGATACAAGGACAGCGGCAAATATGTGCAGCATGTATGGTGAAAAGTCTGGCCAAGGACATAAAGTGCAGATGGACAAAGCTGGACAAAGAGGAAGGACAGCCAACAATGGATGCCCTATAGCAGTGATGGCGAACCTTGGCACCCCAGATGTTTTGGAACTACATTTCCCATGAGGCTCAACTACACTGCAGAGTGCATGAGCATCATGGGAAATGTAGTTCCAAAACATCTGGGGTGCCAGGGTTCGCCATCACTGCCCTATAGTAAGCCTATGGGTGATGTCATCGCCCAGGCTCTATAGCAGTTATCAGTGATCTCTCCTCTACACTGAAGCTGGTGCTACAGAGATTAGGTGACTGGACCAAAGTGACTTCAGAATAGGTAAGTATAGACATCTATCCTTTTACAGGGTAGATAGAATAGACTTAGAATTGAGGTAGGAGTAGACTTAAAGTGGTTGTTAAGCCACTATAGTATATTCATGCCATCCCTTCTGTTAAATAACGATATGTGTCCCAGTGTCTGTGCTATATAAAAAAGATGCCGATTTCTACCTTATATCAGAGCGTCTCCCAGCACTCCTCACCTCTCTCCTCTCCCAGGCTGACAGCCACAGCGGGAGGGGCCGAGAACTCCCGCTGACGTCAGCCGGGGACGAGATAGGTGAGAGAGAGCCGATAGGTCACATGTGTGCTGGGAGATGCTCTTATATAAGGTAGAAATCAGCATCTTTCTTTTATAGCACAGACACTG
Organism: Lithobates septentrionalis; assembly: GCA_037952835.1. Classification (NCBI taxonomy): domain Eukaryota; kingdom Metazoa; phylum Chordata; class Amphibia; order Anura; family Ranidae; genus Lithobates; species Lithobates septentrionalis. Next base: position 4,485,009 of record JBBDGP010000257.1, read on the forward strand.
GGACACATATTGTTATTTAACAGAGGGGATGGCATGAATATACTATAGTTATTATTGCAGCAGGAGGGGAGTGATCGGCACTTTCACGAGCTGACAGGAAGGGAGGGAGGGGGGAGAGGAGGACAGAGGGGAGCTGCGGAAGACAGAGGCACGTAAACTGACCACGGTGTCAGGGATCAGCAACCACGATAACCCGTGGTCAGTTTACAGGGGGGAGGGCAGAACCAGGCAGGATCAGCCAGTTATTTTAGGTTATACAGGGGGCCAAATTGCACAGCACAGTCACTGTGTTGTATGACATTCTTTAAGGTAAGAGGATCCATTTTTATTTTATTTTTTTTAGGGTAACAAATGCTTTAAGCTGTTTTGACTTGCTGTCCACTTTTAAGAGAAAGTAAACCCATCGCATAGTAGCCCATTATGTGTCACTTACCTGACACAGGAGCCTGCGATGTCCTCGCTGTCCCCTCTGGTGCGGCGCGTCCATCTTCTTCCGGATATCGTGGCTCCGGCGCTGTGATTGGCCGGAGCCGCAATGACGTAACTCCTGCGCATGCGCACGGGAGCCACCACTAAAGGCATATCGCCGTTAGCAACGGCGCGCTCAGTGACGCCTGTCTTTTAGCAAATACCTCCTAAGCCTAGATTAAGGTCAAAGTGGTCTGTAAGGGTTTACAACCACTTTAAAGTATGACTAAAGGCTTTTTTTTTTTTTTTTTTAGTTTTGGATAGAGTGGAGAGGGATTACAACACCTATTAGGTTTTTATTGCTGTCTGTGTCCCCGTTAGGGATATTCACTCTCTCTGTTTGTCATGTTTACCATTATCATTGAAAGTGAAACTAAAAGAAAATCCTAAATTTTGGATTGTCCCCAGAAAAGTAATAGAGGGGAAATCTTCCAATATGGACACTATTTCTGGTGACCTGGGGGTCCCTAACGGATTCACTTCATTTGCAGGGATTTCCATTGGCTTCCTGTTTTGGCTATGGAATAGGGAGTGAAGGTAAATCTTCCCAATAGGACACAGATGGCAGAAATAAAAGTGAAAGGGGTGTTAGCTCCCTTACGCCATCCAAAATGAAAAAAAAAAAGTTTTGCATATAGTTCTACTTCAAGTACACTATATTATAAAAAATCAGATGTATAAAAATCCGCCCACTCATACACCCAAAAACGCTGCGCTGATGGCAAAGACCTGAATCTGAGCTACAGGTTGATTCATCAGTTTATCACTCTTCACTACATCTTATTATTTGATTAGGGATTGCCTTTAGCGCTGCTATTTTGAGTTCACTGGGAGCAAGTTTGTGGTGGATCAATTTTTAAAGTACACTATATTGTCAAAAGTATTGGGACGCCTGCCTTTACATTTACATGAACTTTAATGGTATCCCAGTCTTAGTCCTTAAGGTTCAATATTGAGTTGGCCAACCCTTTGTAGCTATAACAGCTTCAACTCAACTTCTGGGAAGGCTGCGTGTAAAGGCAGGCATCCCAATACTTTTGACAATATAGTGTATATATGCCTGCAGTTTAATACCTGGCCAAGGTGTACCTATTTTTCTTCTCAAAATATTGGAGGGTATACTGTTGGGCTTATATAGCAATTCAGAATCTGAAAACAGGCTAACCTGGAGACAGCCTTTTCCTTCTAGCAGATGCAGCAACACACCAGACATCCAGAAGACATTGCCTAAGGGAGCTGAAGACCTCCAACATGTGTGTGCACCAAATCCCAAAAAATCTACAAAAGCAGCTACTCTAATCAGTTTAAAACTAGCACAAAATAAAGGAAAGTGCACAGTGGTAGTATAATATACAAAACAGTACAATGGGCCTACAGCACACTTTTGATATACTGTATATGTATGGGAATTTATTATAAAAGGATGTGATGATTAAAGGGGAAGGAAAAGGAAAGGAAGACAGATGGCTTTTCTCACCCGTTGGCCTATTTTTAGGCCCATTAATGGTATTTGCACATGTCCTGTAGCAATATGCAGTTAAGTTGTGTAGATGGGATCTGGGCTGTCAAATCATTTGACATCAGGAAGAAATTTTAGTCCCCCCAGGTTTTGTTTGCCTTCTCTGGATCCACCTAGCAGTGATTCCTAAATCAGACTTGATGGAACCTCATATAGAGGTAAATTAGTCCAAATGACTGCACCTTATGTGGGGTTTCACAAAGGCTAAACTAGGAGCAGTTGTGATTTTGGGCTGGTTCCTACTGTTGCAATGTCCGACACTGGATGTGATTCGCACCTCACTGCAGTGCAAATCACATCTGTGCAGATAGTATGGCTAAATTCGTATCGCATTCGGACAAAACTCACACAGGACCCTGTTTTTGGTCCACAGCAGAATCGGATCTTATGGGTGTTCACACCCATGCAATCTGATTCCTGTCCGAATTTGCAGTTCACACTGCGATAAGCGAACTAATTTGGGGGTGTCATTAACTTTTAATTGGCACCCCCAGCAGTTTGCATAGGGCAGTGTGAACTGCCGCCGGGAGACATGCGATACGGGAACCCGCAGAGGATACGCAGGGTTCCCACATCGCTGTAGTGTGAACCCGAGCCTTATTATTAATGCGTTGTAAATCATTTGAACTGTTCTGCTAGTTGCTAAAAAAGGATATTCAGTTTTAAAATAATACCTTCATGAGTTTGTCTATAAATTATTTCTACTTTACATAAACAAAAAAGTCCCAAGGCATCCAAAGTTGTCTAGGTCCAGCTGCTCTGGGTTAAAACGGAAGAAGATAATTCTGTGTTATATTTAACATTTTAAAATGTAAAGTCCTGCCTAAGAGAAGGTACATCGAAATGCCTGCTATCATCTCTGCTATCTTAGCTTCACTTTGTTACTGGGTCCCAACTTTTCGTGACTTCAATTTTTTCCATTTTTATTTTTTTCTAAATTGTCGTTTTTTTTGTTTGTAGCGCCAAAAACAAAAATGCAGCGGTGATCAAATACCACCAAAAAAAACACCTCTATTTTTGGGGGAAAAAAGGACAACCGTGCAATTGTCAGTGTTTTGTACCACTTAATTCTTTACAACCAATAAAAAGATTTTTAAAAAACAAAAAAGTAACGCAGTGCCGTATCGCAAAAAAATGGCCTGGTCATGAAGGGGGGTAAATCTTCCGGAGATCAAGTGGTTATTAAAACACAGGTAAAAACAATTCAAACAAAATAATTACAGAAAAAGACTATTACAAAGAAAAAGAGACAATAATGCCACAGAAAACCAAAAAGGTTTTAAGAAAATATTTAACAAAGTCCTGGTTCTGCATTCAGAAAAGTCCAGTCAATGAGCAAGATGGATCAGTGGCTGTCATAAATCTTGGCTCATGTTCATTTTTTAATGGTAAAATGGAAACCTCCAGACTACTGATGCAGTCTCTCTTTTATGGTCCCTGAGGAGGATGTAGTCAGAAATGATCTGATAACTCAGAAGGTTTGAAAAGTGGCTGATGGGATGTCACAGTGTTTATGACCATGTGCTGCCACTCTCTTACATACATTTTTATACATAAAGTATTAATATCTTAAAATACTTACATATTACATTCTGGTAACTTGTATATTATTGTCCAGCATGAAATTACAGTTTGAATGAATACAAATATGATGGGTAAGATTAGGAAACAAGCAGCGCCGGAGATGGAGAGGTACTAGTGGGCACTAGTGGGCACATTTGGAGCATGCTCCTTCATCAGGCTTCTCTGGTGGCCATCATTGCTGAGAATAAATAGAGGGGGCGGCGCCAGCGGACAGCAAGGCTTAGTGCGCCCACTCCACCCATTATTAAATTTATGTGCCTGGCTGTGCAGGGTGGGAGATAATCATATTCACCAGTGACTCCTACAGGGGTAGCACTACATGCATTTATGACAGAGTTTTGTATATAAAATGCAGTCTACTTATTCTACAAAAAAAACATCAAAAGCACATCAAAAACACACTAAAATATCGCACTGAAAATCAGATCAAATCGCAGCTGCATTAGTGTGGATCTAGCTTTATTCTCTGTGGTGCCCATCCACATAAAGGCAGCACAGCATGGCACGTATTTGGAAAGGGTGCTATTTTGGTGCAATTGCAGTTCGATTTTGGCCCATAGACTTCAATGGAAGCGCACCAAAAACATACGAACATGCATATTTAACATGTGGTTGATGCTTTTATTGCAGGTTGTTAAGGCTCCTTAACATCCAGCATCCAATCCCCTTCCCTTTCCAAAAAATGCAGTACTGTAGTATCAAAATGCATCAAAAATGCAACAAAGTTGTACTTAAAATCGGATCAAATCGCAGCTACACTAGTGTGAACCTAGCCTTAGGCATATTTTATTCTAAGATCAGTGACAGTATTTCCACAGTTCACAGAGATCACTGGGGGGGGGGGGGGGCACTAAAATGTTGCTCCTGGGCCTTATCATCAGTAGTTACACCCTTGCTTAGGACATGCAAACAACTGACAAGGATATTAATCATTCCCTACTTCATTAAAAACAAAAGAAAAAGTTTTGGCTTTAGGTACAGACAGACAGATGTCAACAGAGATTAGAAAATAATATAAAATTACCGCGCTTCCCTCTAATACCAAGCTGCAGTTCTAATTCTTAGGTGTAGAATAAAATGGATAAAGTGTATAAAGGAACCGCGCTAAACCCAAACCATGATCAAAATAATGAGAAATATGTAAAGTGATCAAAAAATGCTAAACTCATATAGCAACATATGTGAAAAAATCAAATCAAGAATGCGCTATGAACCACACAAGAACAATAAATTATTGAGGCAAAAAATAAAAAATTAATAAATAGAAACTAATTAATAAAACTCTTACTTTATCCTTCAATAAACTGGTCAAACGGATTTACACTATGGTAGATATATTTCTTATTTTCCCGGGTCTCCATTACTGAGCCAATCACTACCGATGAATCCTGGGTGATCTTCCTTCCATGCAGTGACAGATGGTGATGTCCTTAAAGAGTGGATCTCTGGCACAAGGCTTTATTACAGCTTACCTCTGGTAATCATATACCTTTATAGGTGGTGGATTTTTCTCACAAAGATGTCTTTAAAGTCTCCAGTCACTTTGGGTGGAAGAAAATTTAAATAGGACTGTTGATAACGGAAGTTATTTCCTCACGGACTGTGTTTTTTGTTTTTCTTATCTTTACACAACATTTTTATTAATTAGTTTCTATTTATTAATTTTTTATTTTTTGCCTCAATAATTTATTGTTCTTGTGTGGTTCATAGCGCATTCTTGATTTGATTTTTTCACATATGTTGCTATATGAGTTTAGCATTTTTTGATCACTTTACATATTTCTCATTATTTTGATCATGGTTTGGGTTTAGCGCGGTTCCTTTATACACTTTCGTCAACAGAGATTAGGTAGATAAACAGAACTATATATTCTATGGCTACTAGCATGAATAAAGTAGCACTATCCGTGTTATGTCACTGTTTAGTACACCTGCCAAGACTAAATAATGTTTCCCAGTAATGTTCTGTTTATGTGGGAAACGTATGAATAGCTTGTTACTTGAAAAACCACATTGTTTCCGTTTTACTTAATGTAAACTTAGTGCTCTCGTCACATCATTTGTACATTTTGTGGGTGATGGTTGTGGTTTGGTTTCAGAGTTAACTCATTTAAAATTATTCTGAAAAAATAACTTTAAGGGGAACTCCATTTTCGTGGGAAAAGTAACAAATACAAAAATAATATATCATATACAATTGCTACACAAGCTACATTGTAATTTATTGTTTTTAAAAATGACCTTTTATTTTCAAACTGCAGCGCTGTAATTTTCTGAAGAATTCAATGCAGTTTGGCGACTGGGAGGAGTTCTGTTCAAAGCTGGTGTACGGAACGCCACCATAAATGTCATTTCCTACTTGTGTGATTGGCTCGCTGATTTTCCTAGAAATCTGCACTAACATACAAGCCAGATTTCAGGCATTCTCTGCAACAAAAAATCATTTTTGGTGAGATACTCCCAAATGGTTTATTACTTCTATAGGGATGCAGGCACTGAAATGTTCCTCATTAGTCCCCTTTTTAACCACTTTAAGACCGGGCCTATTTTTCAAACTTGTTATTTACAAGTTAAAATCATTTTTTTTGCTAGAAAATTACTTAAAACTCCCAAACATTACATATCGTTTTCTAACACCCCAGAGAATAACATGGCGGTCGTTACAATACATTTTGTCACACAGTATTTGCGCAGCGGTCTTACAAGCGCACTTTTTTGGGAAAAATTCACTTTTTTATTTAAAAAATAAGACAACGGTAAAGTTAGCCCATTTTTTTTTATATTGTAAAAGATGATGTTATGCCAAGTAAATTGATACCCAACTTGTCACGCTTCAAAGTTGCGTCCGCTCGTGGAATGGCGACAAACTTTTACCCTTAAAAAATCTCCATATGCCATGTTTAAAAAATTCTACAGGTTGCATGTTTTGAGTTACAAAGGAGGTCTACAGCTAGAATTATTGCTCTCGCTCTAACGTTCGCGGCGATACCTCACATGTGTGGTTTAAACACCGTTTTTATATGTGGGCGCTACTCACGTATGCGTTCGATTCTGCTCACGAGCTCGGCGGGATGGGGCGCGTTTAAAAAATTTTATTTTTATTTTCTTATTTATTTTACCTTTTATTTTTAATTTTTACACTGTTCTTTAAAAAAAAATTGTGTCACTTTTATTCCTATTACAAGGAATGTAAACATCCCTTGTAATAGAAAGAAAGCGTGACAGGACCTCTTAAATATGAGATCTGGGGTCAAAAAGACCTCAGAAATCTTATATTTACACTAAAATGAAATAAATAAACAAAATATTGTCATTGAAATTTTTTTTTTTTAAAAATGGCCTTTAAAATTATGGGCGGAAGTGCCATTTTGACGTCGCTTTCGCCCTGCAATGTTATGGAGACAGGTGGGGGCCATCTTCCCCTCACTTGTCCCTATACCCAGCAAGGAGCAACATCCGATCGCCTCTGTCGCTGCCAACGGTTCCGGTAAGCGGCAGAGGGCACCGGAGAGTGGCGGGAGGGGGGGCCCCTCTCCTGCCGCCGATAAAACAGATCTTGCGGTGAATCTGCTGCAGAGACCACTGTTATCGGAAAGCGGACCGCCGGCCGAAGAAGAGGATACCAGGGTTATGGCAGCTAGCTGCTGTCATAACAACGATATTCCTCTTCAAAGTTAGGAGGTATATCGGCGTGCGGCGGTCCGTAAGTGGTTAAAAGACTACTGGATAAGCACCTGAACGACCGCAACATACAGGGATATACAATGTAATACTGACATATAATCACGCACATAGGTTGGACATAGATGGACTTGTGTCTTTTTTTCAACCTCACCTGCTATGTAACTATGTAACTATATTATAACACTGCAAGTGCATCAGCTGATTGATAATGAAAAAGTCACTCCCTTTCAGATTCGCTTTTTACATTGACATAATAAAACAATTAGCTTTTTCTTCAGAGCAGAAAGGGGTAGGAATCTGCAACAAAGTTTGTTAAAACCTTTGTAATGTACAGTGATCACCCAGAGGGGAATGTTTGTTTTTTTTCTCAACAAAAGTGGTAGGCCACCTGCCATGATGAGAAATGGAGAAAAACATAATGGGCTCTCTGCTCCAGAACCAAAGTTTTGACATAAGTCAGCATCACTTGGAGTGTGGGAAAGCAGACAGCAGGTATGCTGGACCTCAGGCACAAAGATCTCTCCAATACAGTTCCAGAATGATAAAATGAACTGTTCATCGATTTAAAGTGGTTGTAAAGCTTCAGGCTACTTTCAGACTGGGGCGTTGGGGACATCGGCGGTAAAGCGCCGCTATTTTTAGCGGCGCTTTACCTTTGTTTTTGTGGCCCTGTTTGGCTGCTAGCGGGGTGCTTTTAACCCCTGCTAATGGCCGACAAAGGGTTAAATGTGCCCACAAAGCGCCGCTGCAGCAGCGCTTTTCCGGCACTTTGGCGGTGTTGCCCATTGATTTCAATAGGCAGGGGTGTGGTAGGAGGGGTATATACACCACTCCTACAGCGCCTCAAAGATGCGGCTTGCAGAACTTTTTTGGCATCCTGCCAGCGTATCGCTCTAGAGTAACAGGAGAGGCTCTTTACAGCTCTTTATTACCGGTAAAGGGCCTCAGTGTGAAAGCAGCCTCACATATACCCAGAGAAGTGATTGGCCTCAGGTGATACACAGAGATGAAACAAATCTTCCGACATCATTTCCACCTGTTTACCTGCAGTCTTCTCTTCTCTACATCCAAAATGTATTAAGCCTGTCTGAGCTGTCAGAAAAAAAGGGGCAGAGAACTGAAATTACACTCTGCAGAGCTCAGGGAGGAAAACCGATTGGAGGGAAGGGACACACCTCCTGCACACAGCACACAGAAACAGAGGCTGTCAATCAGCTAGAGATCCCTCCCGTCACCTTTTTTCTCTTGGTGTCAAGAAAACTTGTGAGAAGTGACTTATGCAGATAGCAGAGGATTAAAGCAACATACAGAAATGACACTTAGTGCTCTGAATTGAGATGAGTACACATTATAGAGGGATATGCTTTCTTCATATTTAATGTCTGAGGTTTACAACCACTTTATTAATTTAATGGTTTTAAAAAGCAGTCACATTCAAGGCATGATGGGAATGCTAACTGTCTCAGCCAAACTGTCAAACCATCAATTGGCTGGAGTCATAACTGTTCTGTCTCTGGGACAGATAGCTAAACCTTCTTATCCTAATAACTTCAGATACCATATTTCTTTGATCTCAGTTTTATTAGAACAAGCCAGGGGGAACTACAAAATAACAGAAATAGACCTCAATAAGTACAATATCACATACAATACAGCATACGTTGCATAAACAATGATATACAGTACAAGATGAGATAATAAAAACATACTTTTTAAGTTCTCTAAGGGGTGACGACGATAGATTGAGAAAAACATGACTTACTTCCTGCATTGTGTTGAAAAGAATGGTGGCTGGTTCACTTCCTGTTAAGATTCTACCCAGAATTCCCTGCTTGCTGACAACTTCCTTAATTACACATACAATAAAACAATAAAACAGAACTGCAGCAACACCAAAAAGGAACGCTAGATGGAGCCTGCACACCACATATGATTGTCTTAAGTAAATGACACATTTTGCATATAAATTTAACACAGGTACAAATAAGGTACAAATAATCAGCAAGACATCTGGTGGACAGAACAATAACAGAGCACCATGGCAACTGCAGATCAAACAGAGGTCAAGATGGCAGCTTCCTTGACTGAAAAGGATAGGAGGGTTTAGTTCCACTTTAACACAGCAGCCGTAGAAGGGTGGTCCTGGTGGTATCCCATTAGGTGACCTTCTTGTCTAAGCCAGGAAGAGACAGGCAGCTCCCGAAGACATCAGAAAGTAAGTAGACAACATGGAATTCAGTGTACAGCAGTGGACTGGTGGATGACAGCATGTGAATATGTTTATTGTGGATAGCACCAGTGAAAAAGGAAAAAGGATACAAAAAAAAAACTCCCCGCAGGGGTTCAGTCTCAGTCTTCACCTGCAGGTGAAGACTGAGACTGAACCCCCAGTTTGGTGAATGAACCCCATACTGTCCCATAGCTCCCAACTGTCCCTGATTTCGAGGGACTGTCCCTGATTTGGAGCAATGTCCCTCTGTCCCTCTTTCCTCCTCATCTGTCCCTCATTTTGGTCTAATCCATATAATTGTATATAAAATGCACTTTTTATCTTTCAAAAAGTGTTTCCCAGTACTAAACTTTTCATCCAAATTCTAAATGGCTGCATTTGTAAATTTTAAAAGCCAATATAAAGGAATAGAAGTAGTAAAAAAAAAGCCCTTGTAGATTTAATAAACTTTTTTTCCCACTTAATTCTACTTTAAGGGGGGTGTGGCAGGGGGCGTGTCCTATGCCTACATATGTTTGCTAGTAGGTGTCCCTCATTCCCATCTCAAAATGTTGGGAGGTATGCTGTGTCCCCTGTTTGTGTGAATGCAGAACAAGGGCACAGACAGCGCTGAAAACCTGACAGGCTTTCTAACCTTACAAAACTAAAATCAAGGGCCGTTCACACTAGAATATTGTGCGGGAAACCCACGTTCTGTGCTGGTTTCCCGCACCGCATTCAGATCGCACTGCTTTTGCGATCTGCAGTGGAAGTCAGTGCAAACTTAATGAAACCCTAAATGCAGATCACAAATGCAGTGCGTTTGCCCGCACCAGATTGCATGGTGAAAATATACCATGCGATCTGGTTGCGGTGCATTTCCAAAAGTAGTGCATGCACTATGTTTGGTGCAGTGCGGTGCAATTTCAGCCCATTCAAAATGAATAGGCTGAAATTGCACTGCACAGAACTACGTGTGGATCGTACAGGAACACGCAGCGTGATCCTCTGCGATTCTCATGCAGTTCCTAGTGAAAGGCCCTAAAAGTTTTGGCTTGAGTTCTACTTTACAAAGAATACCTTTTTTTTGCATTAGATGATATAATAAAGATATAAAGATATTTCTCTTATCTCCTCGTCCCCCTATGTCTGAAATGTTTATCTGAGCCCCTCAGACAGATGTTTGTTATGTCTTTATCTGTTAAGGAAGCACAGAAACAAGGAAGCAACAATTCCTATTTTTCCCAGAAACGGTAAAATTTAAACTTCTTCCTTGTTTCGCAGGAATAGCGTGAGCTGATCATCTGTGCATATGTGTGCGCTATTTATATTCTGCTGGCCGAAGACCAAAACTTCAAGTGCAAAGTCTGTTTTTATGTCCGTGTTCTTCCAAATAATCTATTTTTACATCAGATTGTTTATACAATTCCATTTTTTAACATAAGTCGATTTTAAAATCGTCTTTGATTTTTTTTGAACATAGTGCAAACAAAATAGTATAACTTAAAGTAGCAAAATAAAAACTAACGATCATTGCAGGTAATCGCTGGCTGTGAGATTATTAGTCACGAATATCTGTGGCCACCCGTGTGAGAGGATCCTAACAGCGGACGGTTGCATTTCAGCCTATTGTAGTTTACAAATCCTTAAATGTGGTGATTACATTAGGTTACTTTTTTTAAATGTTTGTCCTTTATTTTTAGCTGGTGATCAGGCTGGTAACACAGATCCAGCGGAAGGCCGGTCCATAATTTCCATGCGCCGGATCCTAATCTCCCTGCGGGGCACCGGACGCATGGATTACTATGAGTTTTTTGGGTTTTTTTGAAGCACATGATTAGAGTTGGAGGCTCTAATTGGCTTCAAAAGGGGTGGGCTCAGGGTACAGAGCACTGCGCCCCAAGCCCACCCACTTGTGACATTAGCGAATCAACATTCGATATTGTCTTCCTGCTTCTCCTCCCGGCCAATCGGAACAGGAAGTGGGTCTTAAGACCGGATTGGCCGGGAGGAGAAGCAAGGGAAGCCCCCGAAGCTGGGGAACCTACCGAAGTCAACTGCAACCTGGATGAGGTAAGTGCTGACCTGGTGGGGGGTGTTTGTTTGCCGCCAGCCCCCCCCCCCCTAAAAATATGGAGCACCAGCTGCCACTGCACACATCCTATCTTAAAGGGTAAGTTCACCTTTATGGAAAAATCTGAATTTACCCGTTTAAGATGTCTCCACTCTGGATGGAGGAGCAACAGAGACACCTTTGGACTGTCAGTCTGGGGGAGTACTATGCCGTGTACACACGACGGGACTTTTCGACAGCAAAGGTCCGACGGAACGAATCCGCCGGACAATTCGATCGTGTGTGGGCTTCATCTGACCTTTTCTGTTGAAAAATCTGATGGATTTTAGAAATAGAGCATATTTCAAATCTTTCCGACAGACTTGAGTCAGATCGAAAAATCTGTTCGTCTGTATGCTAGTCCGACGGGCAAAAAAGGACGCAAGGGCAGCTATTGGCTACTGGCTATGAACTTCCTTATTCTAGTCCGGTCGTACGTCATCACGTTCGAAACGATCGGACTTTGGTGTGATCGTGTGTAGGCAAGTCCGTTTCGTTGGAACTCCGTCGGAACTCCGTCATAAAGTCCTTTGGGGTTCAGTCCAACGAAAAGTCCAGTCGTGTGTACATGGCATTAGATGTACTAGCAGATTTAGAGACACTGACAAACCGAGGCCACAAAACAACTAAAACTTTATTATCAGTTACAACAGTTTTGTTCCTTTTGGGATAAAGGCTTTACATAAATAAATAAAAGCTCATTCATCATTGTAAGGACCCTGTTAGTGGTAAATGGTTTGTCTCAACCCTCTAACTCAGAGGTTGTCAACTTATGAGCTAAAGGGGCCTCAAATGCAGCCCCTGACATCACCAAAGGGCCGCACATAATGATCAGTAATTCTAATGCTTGAGAGAACTGTGAGAAACTGCAGACCTTTTAAAGGAAATGAGGATGAGAGAGTGTGGACAGGCTACAATTTTGGCTGGGGATAAGCTACAGAAGACAATGCAAAATGGGGAACGTTACATGAGGTTAGTAGAGATCAATGCTATTACCCTAATCAATGTTCCCACTACAGACTGCGATCTGAGGTCTGAGGTCCGAGGCCAGCACATCACATACCAAAGGGCTTCAGGTTGGGCACCAGGGTTCTAACTGCTACATCTGCAGGCCAGATTGTTCTTTTGAGCAAGAACAGACTTACTGGCCAGATCACCAGGTAAAAATAAAGGAAAAAAAGCCTAAAAAGGAAAACTAATACAGCCATCACATTTAAAGTATAGTTAAAGGCAAAACATCTGTTTTAGTTTTGGATAGAGTGGAGAGGGATTAGCACGCCTGTCAGTTTTTCTTGCTGTCTGTGTCCCTGTTAAGGAGATTCGCCCTCTCTATTTGTCCTGTTTACCATTATCATTAAAAGTGAGAGTAAAGAAAATTTCAAATTTTAGGTTGCCCCCAGAAAAATAATAGAGGAGAAATCTTCCAATGGGGACACTAGTTTTGGTGACCTGGGGGACGAAACGGAATTCCCTTCATTTGCAGGGATTTCCTCTCACTTCCTGTTTGGCTATGGGACAGGAAGTGAAGGGAAATCTTCACAATAGGACACAGATGGCCACAACAAAGTCTGATAGGGGTTATAACCAGGGCTTTTTTTCTCAAACAATAGGTGCTGAAACTTAACCACGGCCCCACAAAACCCCTCCCCCTACACACACCCTCCAAATCACATCAAATAGTGGGTGTGGTCATTCAAATTAACGAAAACAGTAGGAGGGTCTTAAAGGGGTATTAAATACCAGGATTGCATTACACACAGAGTGTAGAGCTGTCACTTGTAAACACAGAAACCAGACTTCTGTGTTTACAAGTGATTGTAGTGAGCAGGCACCAAAGGGTCTGAGCCAGAGGTGGTGGAACTGAGTTCCACCAAGTTCCCCCTGAAAAAAAGCCCTGGTTATTATAACCCATCATTAATCTATCCAAAATGAAAAAAAGTTTTTCCTATAGTTCTACTTAAAATAATTGGTAAGCTGCAATATAACTAGTGTTTGCTTTTGGGTTCAATACTGCTTTAATTTTGAGACAGCCGGTTGTTTTTCTGAACTGTCCCACTCAAACACCCTATTAACAGACATCTTGAGAAAGGTCCGTAAGATACACTATATTGTCAAAAGTATTGTGACGCCTGCCTTTACACACACATGAACTTTAATGGCATCCCAGTCTTAGTCCGTAGAGTTCAATATTGAGTTGGCCCACCCTTTGCAGCTATAACAGCTTCAACTCTTCTGGGAAGGCTGTCCACAAGGTTTAGGAGGGTGTCTATGGGAAAGCTTGACCATTCTTCCAGAAACGCATTTGTGAGGTCAGGCACTGATGTTGGATGAGAAGGCCTAGCTCGCAGTCTCCGCTCGAATTCATCCCAAAGGTGTTCTATCAGGTTGAGGTCAGGACTCTGTGCAGGCCAGTCAAGTTCCTCCACCCCAAACTTGCTCATCCATGTCTTTATGGACCTTGCTTTGTTCACTGGTACGCAGTCATGTTGGAACAGGAAGGGGCCATCCCCAAACTGTTCCCACAAAGTTGGGAGCATGAAATTGTCCAAAATATCTTGGTATGCTGACACCTTAAGAGTTCCCTTCACGGAAAGTCCATAAAGATATGGATTAACGAGTTTGGGGTGGAGGAAGTTGACTGGCCTGCACAGAGTCCTGTCCTTAACCTGAAAGAACACCTTTGGGACAGTGGCGGTGCGTCCATTAAGGGCGCACAGGCGCCGCCCCCTCTTTCACGCCACACCCCCCTGTGTAGAATGGATAGATTCATGCATAGCATAACATGAATCTATCCATGGCCTCTGTAGACACCCCCTATTCAGGTGCCTGGCCCCTTTTCGGATGCCGGGTGCCTGAATTCCAGCGGCGGGGGGGTGTTTTTTTTTAAGCACCTGATTAGAGCCATATGCTCTAATAGGCTTCAAAAAAGGTGAACTGCGAGCATAGAGCATTGCGCTCGCAGTCCACCCAGGTGTGTTAGCAAAGCAAATTAATATTTGTTTTGCTAACACTGAACCGCCTCTCAGCCAATCAGGAGGTGCGGACCTAATACCCGTCACCTGATTGGCTGAAGGCACAGGCGCCCTGATTGGACACCTAACGGAATGGAAGAAGACACACATGGGAGGACATGGAGGACACAGGAGATCGCCGCCGTCGCCCGCTGCCTGAACCGCCACCAGGATGGGGTAAGTGTGTGCCAGTCAGACGGCGAGCGGGGGAGTCACAGAGGCTGCATATTATGGGCACTAGGGTTGTCCCGATACCGATACTAGTATCGGTATCGGCACCGATACCGAGCATTTGCCAAAGTACTTGTACTCGGGCAAATGCTCCCGATTCTTCCCCCGATACCTTGACTGTCAGCCAGGGGCGTTGCTAGATCTGCAAAAGATCTGGGGCTAGAGCCTATAGCAGCGTAGTAAAGAAAGTCATATGCTTGGGCGGGCATACGTATGTATATACAGTAATATACATGTGTGTATATCCCCAGAGAGCCCCCCACTTACATCAGGGTCCCTAAAGAGCCTTCTCCTTACATCAGGGTCCCCAGAGAGCCCCCCCCCCTTACATTAGGATCCCCAGAGAGCCTCCCCCTTAAAATCAGGGTCCCCAGAGAGCCTCCCCCTTGCATCAGGGTCCCCAGAGAGCCCCCCCCACTTACATCAGGATCCCAAGAGAGCCTCCCCTCCCCTTTGGGGACCCCTGCAGAGACTCAGGGCTATGGGCCCCAGATTCGGGGCTATAGCCCCAAAAGCCACCCCCTAGCAACGCCACTGCTGTCAGCGGTGATCGGCGTGTGGGGGAGTTACAAGCTTCTCCCCCCGCGGCTTTCAGCTGCTTAGTGACATACAGCGGTGATCGGTGCTTGTAATTCCCCCACACAAGATCACCACTGACTGTCACCTCATCCCCCTTAGCCCCCCTCCGTTCCAATGTCCCCCTCCGCTGTCCTCCTCCGTTGCATTGTCCTCCTCCGCTGTCCTCCTTCTTTGCTCTGTCCCCCTCCGCTGTCCTCCTTCTTTGCTCTGTCCCCCTCCGCTGTCCTCCTCCGCTGCATTGTCCCCCTCCGCTGTCCTCCTCCGTTGCATTGTCCCCCTTCGCTGTCCTTCTTCTTTGCTCTGTCCCCCTCCGCTGTCCTCCTTCTTTGCTCTGTCCCCCTCCGCTGTCCTCCGTTGCATTGTCCCCCTCCGCTGTCCTCCTCCGCTGCATTGTCCCCCTCCGCTGTCCTCCTCCGCTGCATTGTCCCCCTCCGCTGTCCTCCTCCGTTGCATTGTCCCCCTCCGCTGTCCTCCGTTGCATTGTCCCCCTCCGCTGTCCTTCTTCTTTGCTGTGTCCCCCTCCGCTGTCCCCATCCGTTCCGGCTTTCCGCTGTCCCCCTCTCTCTTCCTCTGTCCCCTCCGTTCTGCTGTCTCTCTCCGCTGTGTGAATGGAGAGAGTCAGCTGGCTCTGTCCATTCACATAACTGAAACATTGTAATCTCCTGTGATTACGATGTGTCAGTTTATGAATGGAGAGGAGTCGCTGTCTTCTCTCCATTCATTTTCAGTGCAGCTGAGGCTGCAGAGAAAGGGACTGGGTAATCTCTATCCTCGGTCTCTTTCTCTGTCTCAAGGGGGAGATATCAGAGGTCTGTTAAGACCCCTGATATCTCACCAAAGCCCCCCAACAGGGCTGATTAAAAAAAAAAACACACACACACAGTGCAATAAAGAATAATAAAAAAAAAAAAATTGTAAAAAATAATAAATGTAAATGAAAAAAAAAACAAAAAAAAAACCACACACACAGGCACCATTCACTCCCCCCCCCCCCCCCCTAAAAAAAACAAAAAACAAAAAACACTGTCACGTGAAATTAAAAAAAAGTATCGGTAATCGGTATCGGCGAGTACTTGAAAAAAAGTATCGGTACTTGTACTCGGTCCTAAAAAAGTGGTATCGGGACAACCCTAATGGGCACAGATAGGGGGGGAGTATAGTGGCGCTTGGAGATAGACGGATGGGTGGGAAACAAAACTATAGGTAAAGGTGATTATGATAATAAAATCCAGTGGTTGGGGGTAGCTTGGACCCTGGAAAGTTCAGTTCAGGCTTGAATGGATTAGGAACAAGTTTGATGGGTTAAAGATGTAGATATAGTGCTCTAGAGGTGCAGCCAGGTGTGGAAGAGGAAGCAGCTCTGTAGATATATAATGTGGAGAACAGCGGCGCTCATCTGAGTGCAGTATATTGAAATGATTAATGATGAATTTATTAAGATAAAAAATTCAAATAAGAATTAACTCACAGGGTAACGGTTAAAATGGCTAGTCACAAGGGGAGGCTCGCTGTTTAGTCCTGATTCATATAGCCGGCGGTGTGGGGTGCTGCTGCTGTCTCGCTAGCTGCAGCGGTTTCCAAGGCTCCGAGTCAAGCTGGCAGTTGTCCCTCCGTCGGCTATGACGTCACCGGATGTGGGACACAGGGCCAGCAGGCGCGCGTTCGGAGCATGCCTGCTCCTTCTTCATGCTGTGAAGGAGCCTGAAGAAGGAGCACGCATGCTCCGACTAGCCATTTTAACCCTTACCTTGTGAGTTAATTCTTATTTGAATTTTTCATCCTAATAAATTCATCATTAATCATTTTAATATACTGCACTCAGATGAGCGCCGCTGTTCCACACATTATATGATGGGCACAGGTTGCATATGATGGGCACAGAGTCTGCATATTATGGGCACGGAGGCTGCTTATGATGGGCACAGAGGCTGCATATGATGGGCACAGTGGTTGCATTTTATGGGGCACAGTGGCTGCATTTTATGGGGCACAGTGGCTGCAATTAATGGCACAGTGAGGCTGCAATTGCTGTTTTTTTTTCAGTATTTTTCAGAATTTTTCATTTTGTTTGCACACCACCCAAAAATTTTGAGCACCAGCCGCCACTGCTTTGGGATGAATTAGAGCAGAGACTGCAAGCCAGGCCTTCTCATCCACATCAGTGCCTGACCTCACAAATGCACTTCTGGAAGAATGGTCAAACATTCCCATAGACACATTCCTAAACCTTGTGGACAGCCTTCCCAGAAGAGTTGAAGCTGTTAAAGCTGCAAAGGGTGGGCCAACTCAATATTGAACCCTACGGACTAATAGGGCGTACACACGGTCGGACTTTGTTCGGACATTCCGACAACAAAATCCTAGGATTTTTTCCGACGGATGTTGGCTCAAACTTGTTTTGCCTACACACGGTCGCACAAAGTTGTCGGAATTTCCAATCGCCAACCACGCGGTCACTTACACCACGTACGACGAGACTAGAAAAGGCCGGTTCAGAACCAAGCACGGCACCCTTTGGGCTCCTTTTGCTAATCTCGTGTTAGTAAAAGTTTGGTGAGAGACGATTCGCGCTTTTTCAGACTCGTGGCTTTCAGATCGTTTTCTGCCGTTCAGTTTGTGCTTGTGGGTTTGTATCTGCTCTTCAGTGCGTGCAGCAAGTTCCGCGTGACTTTAGGTAGTCATTGTATTCTTGTTCGTTCGTTACTGGTTTTCAGGTCGCTCTTCACAGGCCTTGCTGTTCTTCAGTGCGTTCTGTTACTTTGTTCTGAGCAGCCGACCGTTTTCTAGCCATGTTTCGTATGCGTACTCCTCGTAGAGTTCGTGCTGTGCGGGGGCTTGGTGTTGGGGTCCTGACCTTGACACAAGTCCAGTCCATGAACAGGGTGGGTAGGAGTTCATGGACCAAGAATTGGTTGCTTCAGCGTGACCAGTTCTCTCATATGCCTTTGCTCCGTGAGATCCGTGAGAATAATCCTGATGATTTCAGGAACTTTCTCTGGATGACGGACCCCGTGTTTCACCGTTTGTTTGCTTCGCTGACCCCCTATATCAGCAGGCAGGATACCTGCATGAGGCAAGCCATCACTCCGGAGCAGAGGTTGGTCGCTACCTTGCGGTATTTGGCCACAGGGAGAAGCCTGCAGGACTTGAAGTTCTCGACAGGCATCTCCCCCCAGGCTCTGGGGATCATTATCCCAGAGACCTGTTCTGCCATCATCTAGGTCCTGCAGAAGGAGTATATGAAGGTAAGATTTTTATCCTTTAATATCATAGTTACATAGTTACATAGTAGGTGAGGTTGAAAAAAGACACAAGTCCATCAAGTCCAACCTATGTGTGTGATTATGTGTCAGTGTTACATTACATATCCCTGTATATTGCGGTCATTCAGGTGATTATCTAATAGTTTCTTGAAGCTAACAATGCTCCCCGCTGAGACCACCGCCTGTGGAAGGGAATTCCACATCCTTGCCGCTCTTACAGTAAAGAACCCTCGACGTAGTTTAAGGTTAAACCTCTTTTCTTCTAATTGTAATGAGTGGCCACGAGTCTTATTAAACTCTCTTCTGCGAAAAAGTTTTATCCCTATTGTGGGGTCACCAGTACAGTATTTGTAAATTGAAATCATATCCCCTCTCAAGCGTCTCTTCTCCAGAGAGAATAAGTTCAGTGCTCGCAACCTTTCCTCATAACTAAGATCCTCTAGACCCTTTATTAGCTTTGTTGCCCTTCTTTGTACTCGCTCCATTTCCAGTACGTCCCTCCTGAGGACTGGTGCCCAGAACTGGAAAGCATACTCCAGGTGCGGCCGGACCAGAGTCTTGTAGAGCGGGAGAATTATCGTTTTATCTCTGCAGTTGATCCCCCTTTTAATGCATGCCAAGATTCTGTTTGCTTTATTAGCAGCAGCTTGGCATTGCATGCCATTGCTGAGCCCATTTTATTGTATTGAATGTTTGCTAATATGTTGTATTTCTTTCCTCATTACCTAATTACCATGATTGTAATATGCTGTGAATGTCCCCTTTGTTCTCATGCATGCTGGATTTTTATGTAATTATTATTTTATGTCCTTCATACATATTTGCCCTTCAAAAACCTCCCCAGCATGGTGTCTCCTGGCCTATATTCACCTCATGTAGTCACTTAACAATGTATTTTATCTGCTCCATAGTAGTGCTTTACCCCAAACACCCCCTAAAATGTTTGGTAATGTTATTTTTGATTTAAATTCAGGCAGAGTGCCAGAGGCTTTTTTTTGTGGTGTCCCCAAATGTTTAGTAACCCTCCCTCCCCCAACTGCTAAGTCAGCTGATCCCAATTCTCTATCCTCAATCATCTATCTGCTGACTTTGCCAATCCCATACACACTATACCCATCTCTTTACTGGTCAGATTTATGGATGAATTCCCCAAAGCATGTAGTGCAAGGGCCTGCCTGTATAATTTCCAATAGTACTGTTTAAAGTTTTTGTATCCTATTATTATCTTGATAGGTAATAGCAGAATGTTCAAATGTGCTCAAATGTGTACAGTGTGTATTTATATCTTTGTATTCAGACACTTCTTACCTGTCCAGTGGTCTGCCAATAGTGTAACTAAGGAGGGGCTGTTCCAAGAAATACCCATTATTTAGGCATTCATCTCTCAATGAAGTGAAGAGGGTTACCTGTCCAAGAGTTCCCCCCCCCCCTATAATGTTAGAAATGGCCCATGAGAGGGGGGGAGGGGTAATATGATAGGTGTACCTTATACTTTGGTGTTGTTAAATTCCCCTTAATAAATGCTATCTGGAGGTTGCCCCATAATGTTTGTGTCTAATCTGCTTGCCATGTTTCTGTGAAAAAATAGTATTGTTTATTGTTTTTTCCTCAACAGTTTCCTTCAACGCCACAGGAATGGCAGACTGTGGCCTCCCACTTTGCCCAGCGGTGGGACTTTCCTAACTGCGGAGGGGCAATTGATGGGAAACACGTCCACATCGTCCCACCACCCAACTCGGGGTCGTACTATTATAATTACAAGGGGTTTAATAGTATAGTGATGTTGGCGGTGGTGTCGGCTAATTACGAGTTCCTGTATGTGGACGTGGGGAAGAATGGCCGGATGTCCGATGGTGGAGTCATCGCCCAGACGGGGTTCTACAGGCGTCTCCAGAATGGCAGCTTGGACTTGCCAGCTCCAGAGGACAATGTTGAAGGTCTCCCATTTGTGTTCGTTGCTGATGAAGCGTTTGCGCTGGGGGACCACCTGATGCGGCCATTCCCGATGAGGACCCTCACCCCGGAACAGAGGGTTTTTAATTACCGGCTGGCCAGAGCCCGAAGAGTGGTGGAGAACACATTTGGAATCCTGGCCAGCCGGTTCCGACTATTTCTGACACCCATCCATATGGCGGAGTATAAACTGAACCATATAATACTTGCCTGCTGTATTCTCCATAATTTTTTAAGAAAACATTCAGCCAACTATGCTGGCTCAGTTGGGCCTGAGGCCGGAATCCTACATCCAACAACACTGACGGCGCTTGAAAGTGGCCGTCCTGGCTTGCCCTCCCTGAATGCCCGTGATGTCCGGTTACGATACCTGGAGTTCTTTGCGGGTAGGGGGGCTATCAATATGCCAGACAATATGTGAAACCTTTTTCGAATAAAAAACAACCAAAAGAAATTCTTTGTGGACATTTACTGCTTGTGTTTGTTTTAGCTGACCCTAACAGAAATGTGTTGAGTGCAGAAAATGTCGTGATTGGGTAACCTTATAAAAAACACTGTTGGCTGGTACTTCCTAAATGCAAAAACACATTTCACTACAAGTGCACTTGTAACTGCACTGAAACTGCACTTGTAGTGCAAAGTGTATTTGCCCTTAGGAAATAACCCCCATGTTTGCATAAAACAGCAATTACATCACCCCAAAAGTGTTGTAGTGTTGAGACAATAATCCACACATTCTTGAGTAACCAACTTTTTTATAGCTGC
This sequence comes from Lithobates septentrionalis, assembly GCA_037952835.1. Taxonomy (NCBI): domain Eukaryota; kingdom Metazoa; phylum Chordata; class Amphibia; order Anura; family Ranidae; genus Lithobates; species Lithobates septentrionalis. Next base: position 4,506,388 of record JBBDGP010000257.1, read on the forward strand.
ACAATCACATGTGCATTTACCAAAGGTTTTTTAAAACAAACCAACATGTTTGTTGTATAACAATTTTTGCTGTAGCATAATCAAAAATCGAAATGTCCTTTTCAGATAAAACAGGCCTGTGTAAAACCAACAAGAAAGCCAAAAAACTTGAACTTACAAAGTTCACATATGGTAAAACCTGAAGGCTATATCAGACATGAGTATTTAGGAACTGTGTTTGATATAGCGTTCAGATGGGGGGAAATCACCCCTGGAAAAGCCAAATTTGGAAGATGCACACCAAGTTCAGAATGTCAACATGTGCTATCTGCCATCACGGGGGATCAAGGGACGTGTTTTGGGGGAGCAAGCCCTTCCTCACCGCTACTTTATAATTGAGGAAGGTGTTGCACCCCCAAAACGCGTCCATTGATCTCCCGTGATGTCAGATAGCACATGGTGGCACACTGTGTGCATCCTCCAAATTTGGCTTTTCAAAACATTGCAAAAAGATTTAAAAGATTGGACCACAATCCAAAAAGTGATTTTGTGGGCTTTTAAATTTGCCCCAAAACATCAATGATGTTATTATTTTTTTTAATAACATCACTGATTTTTTGCTGTATGTTGTGCAATTCGAGATTACACCCCATGATCTCCCCGATCAGGATCTGGGCACTTTCTGAAGTAAAGCGTTCTGGATCCCTCACATCATGATCACCTAAAAAGAGATAAAGAAAACAAAAACACGTATCAAAAATCTGCCACCATCCATCTCTTTTACCTGAGCCTGTGGTCGCAGACACTCACCTGTTGTGGTGCCAATCTCCACCACATCTTCTTCTTCCTCCTGCTCTTCTTCTTGGGTTGGGGGTATTTCACCTTCTTCCATAGGTGGGGGGTCTGTGGTCCCCTGGGATGAGGGGTGTCCTCCGAGTCTTTTCTCCCCTATGTAAAACAAAAATGGTATACTTAGCACACAGATATTTGATGGCAGAACTAGAAATAGGAAACATTGCTTGGAAGTGGGGTACAATTATCGATTTTAGCCGAGTTCCAAGATGTAATTTTCTTATTGCCCTTTGTCAAGCTGCAATACTTTACCGGTTTAGTACAAAGTTCACAGATGGAGACCCCCCTATAGTATACACTGGAGCACCTGTGTGGCCCCCCTAATAAAAATGGTGTTCTTGTGTCCCACACTAGTGCTCCAGTGTCCAGATGTGAAAACAGCTGCTCAGTGTCCTCTCCTTACACACAATCTAGTTGGCATTTCATTCTAGTAACAAACCCATCTACAAAAAACAAATATTTGGCATCCAAGTAGGCCCAAAAAAAAATGTGGGAAAATGCATATGGCCTAAACAATGGTGTTTTAGAGGCCCAAAGAAAAATGTTTGATACGAACGAATAATGGGCCCATGAACATTAAAGTTGCCCTTTTAAACGTTACAATTACTAAAAGCATATGGAGCAGAACGAACGGAATAAAGACAGAAAGAATAGGAACACAGCACAACTACTTACTTTTTTGCAGTACTCTCCGGATCTTTCGGTACTGCTCTGGCTCTCTTAATTTGAGGTCCGACCACCGCTCCTGGAGCTGATCTTTTGATCTTCGGACCCCGAAATTCCTCTCAAGACTCCTGACCACTTTCGCCATGATCTTGGCCTTTCTGATGTTGGGGTTGGGGTAAGGCCCATACTTCCCGTCATAGTCGGATTTCTTCATGATGTCGAAAATCTCCAACATCTCTCCAAAGGACATATTTGTGGCCTTAAAACGTCTCCTTCTGGATCGGGACGTGTCCAGATCTGGGCTTTCCTCCTCCTCCTCCTCGTTCCTGCAATTAGCAGGCACCTGCTGTGACTCCACCATGTGCTCTTCCCCCACTGCGCCGAACGAAAAGGGGCGAGGAATAGACTAGAAAGAACGTCAGGGGCGGGCGGAGTTACACGCATGCGCAGTGTATATAAAGCATAACACGCGTGCGTATTACGTACGATCTGTGAGCCTATACTGCTTCTACATTGAGGCCTATATTGTAACAAGATTAGGAGAGTTTTGTCTGACATTAGGCTTTGTCTTGTGTTGTGTCTTGCAGTGAACATGGATATGGTACTCAAAGATAATGACTTCATGTCAGTATTCATAGATATGCTAAGGGAGCTGCCCTGTCTGTGGGAGATTAACCACCCCCATTTCAAGAACCAAGCAAAGAGGAAGGCAGCACTGGTGCAATTGTTGGTAATTGTGAAGCAGGTGATCCCCACGGCAGACATCACCTATTTAAAGATCTTAATTGGTGGCCTGAGGAGCACATATCTGAGGGAGCGCAAGAAAGTCCTGGATTCGCAGAGATCTGGAGCAGCAGATTACCTCTATGTCCCCAGGATGTTGTCCTACGACAGGCTGCATTTTCTGGCAGGCCAGACTGAACCCAGGCCATCCCTCTCCAGTCTTCCTTCCACGCTTCCTTCCCCCCTGGCTGAGGCTTCTGATGCCCAACCTGGGCCTTCCAGGCCACATGTGGAGGAGCCCAGATTGAGCCAGGTATAGCATTCTTCTAAATATTTCTGCTTGTCCAATCAATGATGTTAACTAGATGTTAGTTGGGAGTACTAATTTATGATTGTGATTGATGAAGCAAAAACTAAAACCATGTCTCTTTTTCATACACAGGGAAGTCTCAGCCAGGAGGAGGCCGGGCCGAGCCGGCTGGCTGATATCAAGGTCCCTCCACCCCCCCTGAAAAGAGAAAGTGGCAGGAAGAGGAGTGCCCTAGAGGAGGCTACCGGAGGACTCTTTTGGAGGGCTACAGAGGTCCTCGGAGCACGACAGACCGTGGAGGAGGACATTGCTGCCGTCATTGCATATAAAATGCAGAGGATGGAGGAGGGCCAACAAGTAATGTGTGAGGCCCTCATATCGGAGGCTCTGGAGAAAGGTATGAGTGGGCAAATTACACCTGAGACACACCTTTGTGATGGTCCTTCTCCTCCTCCTGCAAGTCCTCCTCCTCGTCCTCCCTCTCCTCCAGGTCCTCCCAGTCCTCCTCCTCCTCCAGGTCCTACTCCTCCTCCTGCCACCTCTCCAACAGCACAGCCACAGCTGGGAAGGAAGCGTGTAAGGAAGACCAGAAAGTGAGGACCCTGGATCCAGTCTGGTCGGCCAAAAGATGCAGCCTCTTGTGGTACCACAGCCTGGGGACACAGATGTCATCTGCTGCTATCCGGATCTCTGCGAATCCCGGACCAGACTGCCCTCCCTTATATATGGACTCCTCAGGCCACCAATTTTGATGTTGAAGAATTGATGTCTGCCGTGGGGGTCCCAGGCTTCGCTAATTTCTCATGTTGATCCAGTGTTGCCTTCCTCTTTGTTTGGTTCTGATACCTTAATAAAGGATTTTTGTTTTGAATTATACCCTCCTATGTGTTTTACTTCAAAAATGATGGTTTGTTTGTGAGGATTCAGGTACATTTCAAATATACAATGTGAAATGAACAAGGGACACCAACACCAAACAATCTCCTTGAGATTAAATAATAAAAGATATCAATGGTGTTGGGGTAACTTGACACACAAAACACACACAAAAATATTCAGGAGTAAAAATAAAAATAACATTGAACAAAGATCAGCCTTTGAAAAAATCCAAACATTACAGAAAAAAAAAGGCGTAAAATAAAAAACAAAAAAATATATAAAAAAAAAAACTGTCAGATGTGACAACTAATAACAATATATTGAGGGAATCCCAATAAAAAAACACAAATAAAAGTTTGTGAGAAGTGTGTGTGAATATGAGCAGCAAAACTACTTAATTCTTGTCACATTATAAAGAAGAAGAGAGTGCTCTGTATTAAACCATTTTTAACATTGCAGCGTGACGAAAGTGCTGTATCCGTTGCAAACGCTAAGTTTACCAGAACGAGCTGTCCCGTGTCAGAATTTCTTCTGAGCATGCATGGCACTTTGTGCGTCGGAACAGGCCACACACGGTCGGAATTGACGCGATCGGATTTTGTTGTCGGAAAATTTTATCTCCTGCTGTCCAACTTTGTGTGTCGGAAAATCCGATGGAAAATGTCCGATGGAGCCCACACACGGTCGGAATTTCCGACAACACGCTCCGATCGGACATTGTCCATCAGAAAATCCGACCGTGTGTACGGGGCATAAGACTGGGATGCCAAGTTCATGTGCGTGTAAAGCAGTGTTTCTCAACTCCAGTCCTCAAGCCACCCCAACAGGTCATGTTTTCAGGCTTTCCATTATTTTGCACGGGTGTTTGGATCAGTTTCACTGCCTTAGTAATCACCACAGCCATTTCATCTGAGGGAAATCATAGGGAAATCATAGGGAAATCATAGGGAAATCATAGGGAAATTATAGGGTGGCACAGTGGTGTAGTGGGTAGCACTCTCACCTAGCAGTACAAAGGGTCGCTGGTTCGCATCCCAACCCCAACACCACCTGCCTGGAGTTTGCATGTTCTCCCTGTGCCTGCACGGGTTTCCTTCCACAATCCAAAGACATGCTTGTTGGTTAATTGGCTTCTGTCCAAAATTGGCCTTGGTGTATGGGTGTGAGTTAGGGACCTTGGATTGTGGGCTCCTTGAGGGTAGGGGGCGATGTGAGTGTGTGCTGTATGCGTGGAGCACTGTGTAAATTGATATGGGTACCTTAAATAAAAATAGATAAGCATCTTAATGAGACACAGTGTACAGGGATAGGGACAATTGTAGACACACACCCGCACTCACTCAGGTTGGACTAGTTACATACCAACTATGTAATTATGTAAATCCTGAAAACATGACCTGTTGGGGCGCTTTGAGGACTAGAGTTGAGAAACACTGGTGTAAAGGCTGGCATCCCAATACTTTTGACAATATAGTGTATGTCACAATGTCTTCCAACCCTAATCTGTTTCCTTCCCACTCTTCAAAAAGATACACACAGCATTAATTGAACATTAATTGAAGGTTATATAGAAATCTTTGCGCATTCTATTTACAGATTCTAACACTGGATAAGGCCTTTCACGTTACACAAAGTTATGGGGCGTACACACGGTCGGACTTTTCAGCTACAAAAGTCCAACGGACGCTGACGGACTAAAGCTGGCTGGAAATCCGATCGTGTGTGGGCTTCTCCGGACTTTCAACTGACTTTTTCAGCCTCAAATCCGACGGACTTTAGATTTGAAACATGCTTCAAATCTTTCCGACGGACTCGAGTCCGGTCGAAAAATCCGCTCGTCTGTATGCTAGTCCGACGGACAAAAACCCACGCTAGGGCAGCTATTGGCTACTGGCTATGAACTTCCTTATTTTAGTCCGGTGTACGTCATCACGTAAGAATTCGACGGACTTTTGTGTGATCGTGTGTAGGCAAGTCTGTTCGTTAGAAAGTCCGCCGCAAGTCCGTCGAAAGTCCGCCAAAAGTCCGTCGAAAGTCTGTCGGACAGGCTGTCGGACTTTTGTAGCTGAAAAGTCCGACCGTGTGTACGCCCCATAAATGTTTGTTCCCTAAGGCTATCCCCCCTCCAGAGGAATATTCACATTCTGCTCGGTTATATGCAATCATTTCCAAAAAAAGATCTGAGTTAAAATATTAAATTCTAATTTCGTTTCTAGTGTCAGGGATGAAAGAAAGAAGTTTTTTTTTTTTCCTTTCCAGTGTTGCTGTTAGCCTGGGGCTGTAATAACCTTCTGAGATCAGCTGTGGCTTTAAATATGCCTCCTGTCATAAAAACATAAGGATAGGAGTTAATCACCGTCACCCTCGACATGGTAAATATACCTTTCATACAGTCCTGTTATATAGGTCATCTTCATAGAAAGTCTGCTGATAGACATAAGTTGTACCAAGCATTTTGTCATTTGAAGTTTACATGTGATGACAAGGCAGAATGTGTTACGATGGGAAAATATGTCAAAAGACAAATAACGAATGCCTTTTGAAGTTTCCTGGCGAGAGTTTTTTTTTTTGACATTTAAACATGAAAAACACTACACTGTGCTCACTAACATTTCTACTTAAAGAAGAACTCCACTCTTCAAAATTTGCCATAAAATCTACCTATTAGTAATGTTAGAAAACACACCCGATCGTTTTGTTAAAATAAAAATACTGGTCTTTGTAGCTCTAATCTGTAAATGGCACCTCTTTTCATCTCAACTGTTCAAAGCCTAGCAGATCTGCATCGAAGCCCCTAAAAACCTCTGCTATCCTATTTGTCCTGTAATAATTCTAATGCCGCGTACACGCGGGCGGACTTTTCGACCGGACTGGTCAGACGGACTTTTGAACGAACGGACTTGCCTACACACGATCACACCAAAGTCCGACGGATTCGTACGTGATGATGTACACCAGACTAAAATAAGGAAGTTGATAGCCAGTAGCCAATAGCTGCCCTAGCGTGGGTTTTCGTCCGTCGGACTAGCATACAGATGAGCGGATATTTCGACCGGACTCGAGTCCGTCGGAAAGATTTGAAGCATGTTTTAAATCTAAAGTCCGTCAGATTTTTGACTGGAAAAGTCCGCTGAAGGTACGATGAAGCCCACACACTATCGGATTGTCCGCCGGACTCGGTCCGTCGGACCAGTCCGGTTGAAAAGTCCGCTCGTGTGTACGCAGCATAAGGTTGTGCATTTGTAAAAATTATCTGCATAGCAATTCATAAGTGAAAGTGTTTGTACATTCAAGTAATAAACCGCTCAGCATAGAAATTCCAGATTCTTACCTCCCCCCGCACATATAGGGTGCTGGCTCAGTATGCAGAAAAAATCTGGATGGCCGCACTCCAAGGTAATATCTTTGTTGAAGAAATAGTCCATACAACAATCAAAATAAAAAGCACGATAGCTGACACATTTCACACTACTTTACCGATGCCTAATCATAGCTCATGTTTAAGCACCCGTGAAGTGGTTTGAAACGCGTCAGCTATCATGCTTTTTATTCTTGTTGTTGTATGGACCATTTCTTCAATAAAGATATTAATTTGGACTGCGGCCATCTGGACTTTTTCTGCTCACATAAAAGTGTATGTACACTCATTCTGTGCAAATGAGGCAACAAAGAAAAAAATGTTATTAGGCTATTACCTGTGCTAGATAAATGTTTTTTATTGATTTAAAACAGAAAATACCACATTTGGCCACTAGATGGTGCAGAGTATCATAGGAGATTTCATCTAGCCACCTAAAGGCCAAATGTGGTATTTTTCATTTTTAACCACTTCAATACAGGGCACTTTCACCCCCTTCCTGCCCAGGTCAATTTTCAGCTTTCAGCGATGTCGCACTTTGAATGACAATTGCGCATTCATGCAATGCTGTACCCAAACAAATTTTTTCCCATTTTTTTTTTTTAGACAGATAGAGCTTTCTTTTGGTGGTATTTAATCATCACTGTTTTATTTTCATTTTTTGCTAAACAAATGAAAAAAGTGTTTCTTTGTTTCTGTTGTTTCTATTTTGTAAATAACTAAGTTTTCTCCTTCACTGATGTGCACTGATGAGGCTGCACTGATAAGGTGGCACTGATGGGCACTCCTGAGGAGGCACTAATATGCAGCACTGATGGACACTGATAGGTGGCACTGATGGGCACTGATAGGTGGCAATGATAGGCAGCAATGATGGGCACTGATAGGCGGCACTGATGTGCACTGATAGGCGGTACTGATGGGCAATGATGGACGGCACTGATAGGCGACCCTTATGAATAGACACTGACAGGCATCACAGATGGCCACGGAAAGGGATCACTGAGAGGCACTGGTTGGCATCACTGATGGGCACTGATTGGCATCACTGGTGGACACTAATGGGCATCACTGGTGGGCACTAGTGAGCATCACTTATGAGGCTGCACTGATAATCACTACACTGATTATCAGTGTAGATCCCCCCTGTTAAGAGAGCTGCTTATTGGCTCTCCTCTACTCACGCCCTGTCAGTGTGTATAGAGGAATGTCGATAACCGACACTTCCTAGTTACACTGTGATCAGCTGTGATTGGATAAGCTCTTTACCGTGATTGGAGATAAGGTGTGTCAGAGTGACACACCCCACTACTGATCGCCACGCTGCGCACCCCCAGCGGCATGCACTAGCAGCTTGTTCTGAAGGACTTCATATGACGTCCAGTTAGAACGGCAGAGCCACCACCCGGCCATCATTTTGCTATAGTCAGGATGTGGTTTAATCAATGAGAAGCATTTGTCCAGCACAGGAAATAGCTTCCTGCACAGAACAAATGTACATGCACTTTCAATGGTTGAATTGCTATGCAATTTTTTATAAATACACCCCTAAGAGTCTTGTGTACCAGCTTAGCCAATTTCATTAATAGCATACAGTATATCATAATAACTAATCTGTGACTGACCGCCATCTCATCCTGCAACCTTGTTAATTCTCTCCAAGTGACAGTTATTTTCATGCCACCTACATGCTTTCTCTGTGTGTGTTGACATACCTTTCTATTAATAACCTGAGCACTGGGTCAGATCTCTATCAAGCCATGCTGCGTTCTCCATGTAAACATATACTGTAGAGCAAGGGTACCCAACCTTTTGAAGAACGAGGGCCACTTTAGCGATTTGGTATTTAGACCACAGTAAGTGGAGCGGGCGGATGACAGGTCTGTGTCCACTCTTCATATGCAGAGCAGACATGGAAACAGCTGGCTCTACTCTATGGACCCTTCAGTCCTATCCAAACAGACAGAAGGGAACAGATCACCTTCTATTTTTTTAAGCAGATCGGATTGAAGATAGGCGGGTGTAAACGAACGCAAGTCCGTTTACAACTGCTACTCTATAGAGGTGAATGGAGAGTCCGTTTGGGTCCTCATGAAAAACAGACAGGTGGACCCGATCAGACCGATCGTGTGAAAGGGGTCTAATGCAGCGTACACACGGTCGGACTTTTCGGCTACAAAAGTCCGACAGCCCGTCCGACAGACTTTCGACTGACTTTTGGCGGACTTTTGGCGGACTTGCGGCAGACTTTCTAACGAACGGACTTGCCTACATACGATCACACAAAAGTCCGACGGATTCGTACGTGATGACGTACACCGGACTAAAATAAGGAAGTTCATAGCCAGTAGGCAATAGCTGCCCTAGCGTGGGTTTTTTCCGTCGGACTAGCATACAGACGAGCGGATTTCTGGGTCCGGCGGAGTTACGACGTAAAGATTTGAAGCATGTTCCAAATCTAAAGTCGTCAGATTTGCGGCTGGAAAAGTCCGCTGAAGGTCCGGGGAAGCCCACACACGATCGGATTGTCAGCCAGCTTTAGTTCGTCAGCGTTCGTCGGACTTTTGTAGACGAAAAGTCCGACCGTGTGTACGCGGCATAAGGCTGCATTCACACTGATGCACTGCGGTTTACCCGCACCTCAACTGATCTCAATCTTCACTTCTTCCTCAGGAGTCCTGCAGGTATGGCTGGGTACTGCTTGTGGGTACTGCTGGCTGGTATCCCTCCTGCCGAGCAATTGTCTTCTCTCGGTGGGGAAGCCATCCCCACTGGGAGAAGACAGTGATTATCGCTAGCAGCTATAGCAGCCACTTAAGATAATCGCAAACGAATCCTGCAGGCTAGTTGTACCCAAGTTGATCAATCGATCAACTTGGTACATTCAGCCTGCCCTTACATGTTTCGAATCTCCGCCAGTTCCTGCTGAACCAGCTGAGATTCGAACCATGTATGGCCAGCCTAAGGAGAGTAGGGGAGGGGAAATCAGGGGGGAAGGGATTGGGATAAGGAGTTGGAGTTGGACCGATATGAACACCCACACAAAAAGTATAGAAAGAATTGATCCTGAGTGGTGAATTTTAGACTATAATTTAAAAAAAAAAAGATAGATTTTTGACTTTTTTAGGTATGTAACAAGTAATGAAGTTTAAAAGGCAAAAGATGCTGATTTCCTTCACTTTTCATAAGTCCGAAGAACATGTTGTATACCTGTAGATCAAACAAGCAATGGGAAAATACAAATTTTAGTCATTACCCAGACGTGTGAGACTTCACACCATTACCGTATGATATCATAAGATGTTTGTGTTCACGCCTACACATGTCAGTGGTTCACCGCGACGGTCAGGAAAAAGAAGCTGTACCTAAATTAGCATCCACAAAATTAGACAATTATTTGAAAAAAACATTTTGCTGATCACTTACAAGAAACAAAACTATAGACGAGCACCAGCAGAGTTCTTTAATCCCAGGAAATCCATTAATGACAGACAGTCTGGAAAACCACAGTAATATAAAACGCAGAGTTATGAAGTATATTCGAAGACTAGCTTACTCTGTGTGATTTATTTGTGCTTTCTCAATATCAGTGCTTTCTCAAGTGAGTGTCTTATGCCGCGTACACACGATCGGAAATTCGGCCAGCAAAAGACCGATGAGAGCTTTTGGTCGGGAAAATGCGACCGTGTGTACGCTCCATCGGACTTTTTAAAAATATGTGTACAGGGAGTGGCGCTGTGCATAAGTGAAATAATAGATAATAATAATATGCTGGTTACAGTTTAGTGCCTATAAGTTAGGAGGAGAAAACATAGTATGAACAAATTGGATAAGGTATGTATCCCACATGAGGATTAATGACTGCCAATGAGATGGGTGTGTCCCATATGTAATAACCGCTGATAATCTCAAAAAGTGTTGTATGTTGTGTATTAAAAAGTGCCAAAGTGTCAACAATAATCTAGTGAAGTATTCCAGCCTCTGCAGGAATAAACTCAGTTGATTGAATTATAAGAGGGGGTATCCCCACCCACTAAAGTGCAGTGCTAAAAAATTAATATTAAATAAATCCAAATATATAAACTAGATGAATATACATATGCGCAAAATAAAATTCCAATAGGTAAAGAATATAAATATAAAGTGAATTAGTGAACAGTAAAAATTAATAAATAATGATGGGTATAACCCAATTCATAAGCAGCATGAGATCATATGTGACAACACAAAAAATGAAAATAAACAAGTCCAGTGCCAAAAAACTTTGTATAGTATCTTCCACTCGACAACTTCCAAAATCTTTAGACAAACAATCCCCCTGTTGTGATTCCACTCACCGGAACGCTGTACCCCTGCAGGGGTATAGGCATAAGATGTTTCCACTCAGCCGATCCCACCGGATGCCGATCGAATCCTGGTATCCTCTTGCCTCTAATTTCCCAGTCCAGATCAGCCTCTCCAGCCGGTCAGCAGGGCGGGGGAACTGGATAGTCCCCTAGTGTATTCCTATCTCCAGCCGGACATCCGCTCCAAAAGGATTTGTATGTAATAAAAAGGAATTATATCCACATAGCGTAACTCCTTTTTAAATGTTTATTGAAAAAATAATACACAGTCCAAACATAAATTGCTTCAAGAAGTGGATCTCAAACGGGGGAGAAAGTAATGAGGAGCTGCCAAGCTCACTCACTCCCCTTGCTATCCCGGGACGCAGCGTATGTTCGTAACCACCGCTTGCGTTCCACCGGTCATGCAACAGAAACCACAGCGGCAGGAAGTGACGTTGTGCGTACCAAGATAGTCCCGCCTTACGCGTTTCGTCATACGGACGTCATCGGAGGCGCTGCCATCTTGGTCCTCCCAACGCCTTATATCTGGGTGCACTACATATCATGGCCAATCGCGCACCAGGTGTCGTTTGACGGACAGAGTGCAAGGCCAAATCAGAAACCGCCTAAAATACAAAGAGGAGAGCCAAACCCATACATTTTCAACCTCACTGAATGAGGGAAAACAGTATACGAACATGTGGCATCTCGCTCGACGCCATCTAGTGGAGAATTTGTATATACATAATGTAATGGCGGCCATGGGAGAATTGTATTTGCAAACCAGATATTAGCCGGTAAAAATAATTTATAACATTTTACGTCACATAAATGAAATAAAAATATTACTACATGAAGGCTTGAGAGAAATATATTAAAATAGAGAAGGAAATTTTGAGAAGGAAATAATTTTAAAATTGAGAGGAAAAATATTTTAAAGTTAAAATAAATATAAAATTGCATATAAAAATACAGAAATCGGTTTAATAATGTACCACTAGGGTTATAACAAACCCTATTCCATAAAAATTCTTTAATAAATATGTAAAATAAAATCAGTTAAAATATGCAATATGTAGGATAAGGAAGGAGTAGGATCTAATTGTGTGATGTTTTTTAGCCATACCCGTTAAGCATCCCAGACATGATTGTAGTATATTCAAAAATATGTGTGAACTACAGGGGGTATCCCAACTAATACACAAGAAACAAAAACCCCTTACAGATAGTAAGTCCATCCATTATAGAAAAAGTAGGTGATATAGGGAACTTAGAAATAAATGGAGAGCGCCTCTATATCTATACGAATTGGAAGCCTATTTGCAATAATTCTTAAAAATAGAATAAAAACATATTAAGAATTATGCATATGTTAAATTAGTAGTTTTAAAAGTGGAATAGACCAATAATAATAACGGATAGTAGAAAAAGGATAGTAGAAAGAAGGGGAACACCCATCTAAAAATTAGATAAAAAACAGTTCAGATCGATATCCACATTCAGTCCCCTAGGAACCAGACTCCCTAAACGGTATATCCATTTAGTTTCGTTCTGAGAGACTTTTATTCTTTTATTGCCTCCTCTCCAGTGGTCCTTAATCAAATCTATACCGTAGAAAATCAATCCCGTGGGGTTCCTATTATGGACCTCATCAAAATGCCTGGACAGATTGTGCTTTGGAAAGCCTTTCTTGATATTATTGATATGTTCTCTAATCCTAACGCGGAGGGGCCTAGTGGTTCTTCCCACATACTGTAGCCGACAGGGACATTCAATCACGTACGTGACATGAGTACTTTCGCAAGTGATCAATTCCCTGATTTTATACTCTTTTCCTCCTCTTGATTTAAAAGATAGCTTTCTCTTCGGTTGTTTTTTGCTCACACGACAAGGTAGACATCTTTGGCACCTATAAAAACCTTTCATTTCGGGGAACAGTTTCACCATTTTAGGTGGGTCAGTCACATTGTGTACCAACTGATTCCTTAGATTCGGTGCCTTTCTGTAAATGAATCTTGGTTTTTTTGGGAGTATCTTTACCAAGGTTCTATCAGATTTTAAAATGGGCCAATATTTTCTAAAAATGTGTTCGACCGAACGATATTGCTTGTTAAAACCAGTAATAAAAGCCATATCCATCTTGCCATGATGGTCAGTTTTCTCCTTCTTTCTTAGTAGGAGGTCACGGTCAAGGTCCCCTATTTTCAATTTTTGCTTCATTAAAGATTCTTTCTGATAGCCTTTATCGGTAAATTTCTTAATCAGGGTGTCAGCTTGTACATAGTAGTCATCTATCCTGTGGCAATTTCTTCGCAGCCTCATTAGTTGGCCCTTCGGGATATTCTGTTTCCATTTCGGATGATGGCAACTTGATGTTGGTATGTACCCATTGCGATCTGTAGTTTTAAAAAAAGTTCTCGTATGCAATTCATTACCTTCCTTAAAAATCTGTACATCCAAATAGTCTATCTCTTGGAGATCGCAATTCCCACTGAAGGAGATGTCGTATTTGTTCTGGTTCATTATTCTTAGGAAATCCTGAAATGAGTCTACCGTGCCCCTCCACACTATGATCACGTCGTCAATGTAGCGACGGTAAAATTCAATCTCCGGACGTAAATTCTTATATATGTGCTCCTCTTCCCACATATCCAGCGACTATAGACGTGAATTCCTTATATACCAGTATTATTCAAAAACATGGTCTAAAAGGAGTGGAGAGGGCACTCCATAAAGATGGCAGCCTTAAACAGGAACAGATTAATTTTATTTTGGAAGCCTTAAAATTAGCAATGGAAAGCAATTATTTTTGGTACCAGAAGGATTACTATGTTCAAACGAAGGGCGTCGCCATGGGAGCCAGATATGCCCCGAGCGTGGCGAATTTGTTCATGGATATGTGGGAAGAGGAGCACATATATAAGAATTTACGTCCGGAGATTGAATTTTACCGTCGCTACATTGACGACGTGATCATAGTGTGGAGGGGCACGGTAGACTCATTTCAGGATTTCCTAAGAATAATGAACCAGAACAAATACGACATCTCCTTCAGTGGGAATTGCGATCTCCAAGAGATAGACTATTTGGATGTACAGATTTTTAAGGAAGGTAATGAATTGCATACGAGAACTTTTTTTAAAACTACAGATCGCAATGGGTACATACCAACATCAAGTTGCCATCATCCGAAATGGAAACAGAATATCCCGAAGGGCCAACTAATGAGGCTGCGAAGAAATTGCCACAGGATAGATGACTACTATGTACAAGCTGACACCCTGATTAAGAAATTTACCGATAAAGGCTATCAGAAAGAATCTTTAATGAAGCAAAAATTGAAAATAGGGGACCTTGACCGTGACCTCCTACTAAGAAAGAAGGAGAAAACTGACCATCATGGCAAGATGGATATGGCTTTTATTACTGGTTTTAACAAGCAATATCGTTCGGTCGAACACATTTTTAGAAAATATTGGCCCATTTTAAAATCTGATAGAACCTTGGTAAAGATACTCCCAAAAAAACCAAGATTCATTTACAGAAAGGCACCGAATCTAAGGAATCAGTTAGTACACAATGTGACTGACCCACCTAAAATGGTGAAACTGTTCCCCGAAATGAAAGGTTTTTATAGGTGCCAAAGATGTCTACCTTGTCGTGTGAGCAAAAAACAACCGAAGAGAAAGCTATCTTTTAAATCAAGAGGAGGAAAAGAGTATAAAATCAGGGAATTGATCACTTGCGAAAGTACTCATGTCACGTACGTGATTGAATGTCCCTGTCGGCTACAGTATGTGGGAAGAACCACTGGGCCCCTCCGCGTTAGGATTAGAGAACATATCAATAATATCAAGAAAGGCTTTCCAAAGCACAATCTGTCCAGGCATTTTGATGAGGTCCATAATAGGAACCCCACGGGATTGATTTTCTACGGTATAGATTTGATTAAGGACCACTGGAGAGGAGGCAATAAAAGAATAAAAGTCTCTCAGAACGAAACTAAATGGATATACCGTTTAGGGAGTCTGGTTCCTAGGGGACTGAATGTGGATATCGATCTGAACTGTTTTTTATCTAATTTTTAGATGGGTGTTCCCCTTCTTTCTACTATCCTTTTTCTACTATCCGTTATTATTATTGGTCTATTCCACTTTTAAAACTACTAATTTAACATATGCATAATTCTTAATATGTTTTTATTCTATTTTTAAGAATTATTGCAAATAGGCTTCCAATTCGTATAGATATAGAGGCGCTCTCCATTTATTTCTAAGTTCCCTATATCACCTACTTTTTCTATAATGGATGGACTTACTATCTGTAAGGGGTTTTTGTTTCTTGTGTATTAGTTGGGATACCCCCTGTAGTTCACACATATTTTTGAATATACTACAATCATGTCTGGGATGCTTAACGGGTATGGCTAAAAAACATCACACAATTAGATCCTACTCCTTCCTTATCCTACATATTGCATATTTTAACTGATTTTATTTTACATATTTATTAAAGAATTTTTATGGAATAGGGTTTGTTATAACCCTAGTGGTACATTATTAAACCGATTTCTGTATTTTTATATGCAATTTTATATTTATTTTAACTTTAAAATATTTTTCCTCTCAATTTTAAAATTATTTCCTTCTCAAAATTTCCTTCTCTATTTTAATATATTTCTCTCAAGCCTTCATGTAGTAATATTTTTATTTCATTTATGTGACGTAAAATGTTATAAATTATTTTTACCGGCTAATATCTGGTTTGCAAATACAATTCTCCCATGGCCGCCATTACATTATGTATATACAAATTCTCCACTAGATGGCGTCGAGCGAGATGCCACATGTTCGTATACTGTTTTCCCTCATTCAGTGAGGTTGAAAATGTATGGGTTTGGCTCTCCTCTTTGTATTTTAGGCGGTTTCTGATTTGGCCTTGCACTCTGTCCGTCAAACGACACCTGGTGCGCGATTGGCCATGATATGTAGTGCACCCAGATATAAGGCGTTGGGAGGACCAAGATGGCAGCGCCTCCGATGACGTCCGTATGACGAAACGCGTAAGGCGGGACTATCTTGGTACGCACAACGTCACTTCCTGCCGCTGTGGTTTCTGTTGCATGACCGGTGGAACGCAAGCGGTGGTTACGAACATACGCTGCGTCCCGGGATAGCAAGGGGAGTGAGTGAGCTTGGCAGCTCCTCATTACTTTCTCCCCCGTTTGAGATCCACTTCTTGAAGCAATTTATGTTTGGACTGTGTATTATTTTTTCAATAAACATTTAAAAAGGAGTTACGCTATGTGGATATAATTCCTTTTTATTACATACAAATCCTTTTGGAGCGGATGTCCGGCTGGAGATAGGAA
Organism: Lithobates septentrionalis; assembly: GCA_037952835.1. Lineage (NCBI taxonomy): Eukaryota > Metazoa > Chordata > Amphibia > Anura > Ranidae > Lithobates > Lithobates septentrionalis. The sequence continues at coordinate 4,522,854 of JBBDGP010000257.1, forward strand.
TACACTAGGGGACTATCCAGTTCCCCCGCCCTGCTGACCGGCTGGAGAGGCTGATCTGGACTGGGAAATTAGAGGCAAGAGGATACCAGGATTCGATCGGCATCCGGTGGGATCGGCTGAGTGGAAACATCTTATGCCTATACCCCTGCAGGGGTACAGCGTTCCGGTGAGTGGAATCACAACAGGGGGATTGTTTGTCTAAAGATTTTGGAAGTTGTCGAGTGGAAGATACTATACAAAGTTTTTTGGCACTGGACTTGTTTATTTTCATTTTTTGTGTTGTCACATATGATCTCATGCTGCTTATGAATTGGGTTATACCCATCATTATTTATTAATTTTTACTGTTCACTAATTCACTTTATATTTATATTCTTTACCTATTGGAATTTTATTTTGCGCATATGTATATTCATCTAGTTTATATATTTGGATTTATTTAATATTAATTTTTTAGCACTGCACTTTAGTGGGTGGGGATACCCCCTCTTATAATTCAATCAACTGAGTTTATTCCTGCAGAGGCTGGAATACTTCACTAGATTATTGTTGACACTTTGGCACTTTTTAATACACAACATACAACACTTTTTGAGATTATCAGCGGTTATTACATATGGGACACACCCATCTCATTGGCAGTCATTAATCCTCATGTGGGATACATACCTTATCCAATTTGTTCATACTATGTTTTCTCCTCCTAACTTATAGGCACTAAACTGTAACCAGCATATTATTATTATCTATTATTTCACTTATGCACAGCGCCACTCCCTGTACACATATTTTTAGAATTTATCTGTGAGGGTACCAGTGAGTATCCTCGGTTTATATAGGGGGGCTGCAGTTGCAAACATACCCTGTAGCGCGGATCTTCTGGCTATAACTATCCATCGGACTTTTGCTGGCGGAATTCCAGCCAGCAAAAGATTGAAAGCATGTTCTCAATTTTTCGGTCGGAAAAAGTTCAGATCGGAAATTCCGATCGTCTGTAACAATTCCGACGCGCAAAATTCCTACGCATGCTTGGAAACAATTTTATGCATACTCGGAAGCATTGAACTTCATTTTCTCGGCTCGTCGTAGTGTTGTACATCACCGCGTTCTTGACGGTCGAAAGTTCAGCGAACTTTTGTGTGACTGTGTGTTTGCAAGCCAAGCTTGAGCGGAATTCCGTCGGAAAAAACATGCAAGATTTTTCAGACAGAAATTCCGCTGGTGTGTACGCGGCATTAGTCTTTCCTGCCATTGATAGTGAAGATAGTTTATGAGAGATGCAAGGCATAAAATAAGTAGCTAAAGACTTGAGCTCCCGATTGTCTCTTTCCTTCCCAGGATACCTTCCAAGCAGTAGGTTCTGAAAAATATCAGTAACTATCTAAAAAAAACTCTGCAAAGTGTTGTTATTTGTATCTAAACTAACCACATAGCATAATTCCTGCATAGTTTCTGGAAAAAAAATGTATGCGGCCCTCACGCCTTTAAAATGTTACTAAAAACACAGCAGTAAAATCGGTCTGTATATGCAGAATAGCATGCTTGTTATTGCCATGATTGAACAATCTATTGAAGGACCTGAGCTTTGTAATGCCCACTGGGGTGTACTTGTTCTCAAACTTTCAGAAAGTCCAATATTAAATAAGCAAAGCACTGGAGCCTTTTTATAAAGAAACTGAATGTAGCTGTCAGCATCAGTAAAGTGTTGCTAAAACCCACAACAGTAAAATCAGTGTGTATATGCAGTAAAGCATGCTTGTTATACTCACTATGGAACCTAAGGGGTTAATCCTCTGCATTGTGTAAAAAGGCTTTTTGATCCTGTATACACAGATCCTCCCCTTCTTGCAATGGCCCCATAACATGTCTGGATAAGACAGAGTACTGGAGTCACTCTCCACTTGCTCAGTTTGGTGTGTATTGCTAGAGAGTTTTTTTCTTTTTTCTTGGGAGTGTGCATGTGATCAGCACAGGGCCAATCAGCACTGTCCAGACAGGGTCATGGGTCCTGCATCCTGATAGGACAGCTAGCGTAGTATGAAAACTCCTACAAGCTTTAACCAGACACTGATAAAAGTCCCAGACTTCTATATACTGCTGATGAGAAAATGTATTTAGCAGTTTATATTTACTGAAATAATTGCATTTCCATGTTCTTTGTACTGTGGGAGACCAGATATAGTGAATGCAGGGTCCTGGGTTTAGTAACACTTAAACACCTATACATCGATAAAACATAGCTCTCAACTGTCCCTGGTTTGGAGGGACTGTCCCTGATTTGGAACAAAATCCCTCTGTCCCTCTTTCCTCCTCATTTGTCCCTCATTTGGTCTGATCTATATAGTTGTATAAAAAAAATGCACGTTTTACTTTTTAAAAAGTGTTTCCCAGTGCTAAACCTTTCATTCAATTTCTAAATTGCTGTATTTGTAAATTTCAAAGGCCAGTATAAAGGAATAGTAGTGTTAAAAATACACGTGTGGGTTTAACTAATATTTGTTTGTATAAATCTCCTTTAAAGGGGTTTGACAGGGTGTGTGTCCTATGCCTACATACCTTTGCTAATAGGTGTCCCTCATTCCCATCTCAAAAAGTTGGAAGGTATGGATAAAATAATTTAAACAATTGAAGACCTGTGTTTGGCCACCTCCACAGCATGTCATACCTGAGCAATATGAATAATATACATAAAAAAATCATGTTCCGTTAAACCAATAGGAATACTCTTGTATGTTCCTGTGTTAGAATTAGCAGAGGAAGACTGAAAGGAATGAAAGGAAACCTTTCTAACCCCATGAGTAGAAGACCAATTGGTATAGGTCAGACTTCCACTTACCAGACAGGTGAGTCCGCTTAGGGCAGAGGGTGGTCTCCCTTACGTGTCCAACTCGCGGCCCCTGATAGATTCGACAGGAGGCACGGGAGTATGAGAGCCTGGTGATGAGGATCCAGATGCTGGAGGGAAGATAATCTTCAAGCAGCAGGTAAGTAGGCTTGAACACCGGCAAAGAGATGCTGAGCAGGAGCAGAGCAGGCAGGTCAGGGCACAGCCAGGGTTCGACAACAGGCGGGCAGCAAATTTACAACTGGAGCAGGCAGAAGCAGAGTCAAACAGGCCGATGTTAGGTGCAGGCAGAAGTCAGGGGTATCCGAGAGGCAAGCCCGGTCGTCAGGAGATCAGGAACACAGGAACTCAGGTAAAGCAATGGTAAAAAGGGCACAGGGAGCTGATGATCAGGCAGCACCGAGCAGAGTGCACAGCAGACCTAAATAGGCCAGTTGGCGTCAAACGTCGTGCACGCCAACGTGCACAGGCGCGCGCACATAAGCGCCTGAATGTCAGTGCGCACACCAGCACCCACATGATCATGCACACCAGCGCTCACAGGGGCGCGCACAGCAGCGCACCGGCGCGCACCAGAGCGGCCAGCACCGCGACCATCAAGGTAACCTCTCTGACAGGTGCAAGCCTTCTTCCCCTAGAAATTCTGATTGAACCCTCTGCAAACTGCTATAAACCTTTTGTAGCAAACTTTGAACAAAAACAGGGATTTTTTTGTTCACATACATTGCAATACATGTTAAAGCTGACCAACTGCTTCAAAGCAATCCCTCTCTGGCCAGTCCCTGATCTGCTATGAAAAATGCAAATGCTTCAGTGAATATAGTGGCAATATGGGCAGATAGACACAAGTTGTAGGAAAGCTACAGGTGCAGATCTGGTCAGTGATCTGGACTATGCAGTAGAAAAAAGGATATACCTGTGCTCAAATCCCAATAGTTTATACATATATATAATACATTAGGTGCTAAAGGGGTGTGGCCACATGTTAACAGTAGAAATTCTGAATAAACCCTCTACATACTGCTATACACCCTGTTTAGCAAATGCTCCATAAAACTGGGATTTTTAGTTCACATACATTGCAATACATGTACATGCAATTTATGTTTAAGCTGGCCAACTGCGTCAAAGTCATCCCTCTCTGGCCAGTCCCTACTTCGCTCTGCCAAATGCAAATGGTCCAGTGGATACTGTGCCAATATGGAGCACAGGGCTGGGACAAGGGGTGGGCAGGTGAGGAAGTTGCCCTGCCCACTGTGGTTTCATGTGAGGTGGGGATTTGTGTTTGGTGGGGGAATTTGGGGGGCGGCAGGAGTTAACAAAAGTTCTAGGAGGAGAAATTTGAAGAGGTATGCTAGGAGTGGTGATTGGGGGGGGGGAGGGGGGGAGTGTTGGGAGGGGGGACAGGATTATGTGCTAGGAGGGGGAATTTGGGGGGTTTGTGCTAGAAAAGGTGATATGGCAGAGGGGAGATGGAATTTGTGCTAGGAGGGAATTTTTTTTTTATTGGGGGGGTTGTGCTTTTAGGGATGATTGGAGGATACTTATGGTAGGAGGGGATCTTTGGGGTGTGGGGTTTGTACTGGGGGCATATGGGGAGAGAGGATTTGAGCTGGGGGGATGCGGGGGTAAGATTTGTGCTGGGAAGGACAGAATTTCACTAGGGGGTGGATTTGTACTGGAAGGATGGAGAATATATGCTTAGGGGGTAGGCATGCAGATTAGTACTCCATTTTTTAGGGGTGGGGGATTTTTCCTGACACAAAATGCACATTCATCTTGTGGGCGCGCAATTTGGCATGTTAGCCCTGGAATCTAGATGGCCTTGTCCTGGTGCTGATGGGACAGATAGACATAAGCTGTAGGAAAGCTACAATGTTCAGGTCAGGGGAGAACTCCTACCCTCATAATATCCTTAATATATTTATTCAAGGAAAAGCCCAGTGAGCCGTTCTGATATCAAAGGGTAACCTTTCAAGGCATTTCATGCAAGGTATTTCTGCTATCAAGCAATTAAGCCAAAGAATCCTGTGCATATGCAATAGACCATGGACAGATGGATTCATAAGGATTGAACTGGAATTCCAAGCCATATGCTTAGTCCAAAGACTGCTACATACACAAGAGCAGGTTGCATGGCGGAACCCAACTTTACTCACTTGGAGGAGTATCCACGCCTGTTGGGTTGAATCAACATCCTGTGGCATTTAGAGGTAACTTTACTGGTTCTGCCAAATCAGGGAAGACGGAGGAATGGATGTTGGCTCTTTCCCTTCCTGTACATTTCCCGCTCTCTTCTCTCCTGCCCTCATTGGCATAAATAATACAAAAATTGCACATGTGATAAAAAAGTGTAGAACAAAGTGCAAAAGAGGAAAAAACAAAAGAAAAAAAATTCCAAAGAATCCATATATGTGAAAAAATGTTCTAAAAAGTGATCCACAAGGAGGGAGGTAAGTCCCAATGCCAACAGCAGGAGTCAGATAGATCGATGAATAAACCACCACCAACTTTGAAAAGACTATCTGGAACATGTTGACTCACAAAGGCTTATACCTAATGAGTCAACAAGGCAGGAGGTGTATATACAGCACTGAGATGAAGCTTGCACTCCACTCTGTCCTGGTCACACTAGGGAATGATTTCTCCGTCCTTAAAACGATTTGTATCCAGTAATGACTGATTTAGGACCGATAGTCTCAAACCAAAGGGTGGACGTTTACTTTCTTGTGATGTTTATAAGGTAAAGCCACAAAAAACGAAATGCTCCACATAGGGTAAAACCGTAAGGCATAAAATTGAATGTAAAAGATCAGAAACACTCACATTTCCATAGATTAAAAAGAACTTAGAAAGAGGATCAATATGATGCAATGGCACCGACAGGGCTCGATCCGACGCATTTTGTCTAAAGAGACATCTGGGGTGTAAGCCTGTCTTGGTCTTTGCGTTTAAATAGAAAATATGACCTATCAAATGGGATACCAACCTGTGACAGGATTTGTACAGCTCATGTGTAATCAGGCAATTACTTCCTGAATGGGAAGATGGCGCAGACGCGCGTGGGCCAAGCCTCGTTCTGAAAGCAAGGCCACAACATCCATCACGTCATCAGCCCATTGCTTAGCGTAGTGCTTAGCATACCTAAGCACTATCGTCAATATCACAACCGCGACCTGAGAGGTACCGAATTCCTAATTATAGATAGGTTTATTCCCCCTTAGAGGGGTGGAGCCATAACTAGAGGTGTTTCACGTTTAGAAACCTTCTGGGTTTATGAATTACAGTCCCGCTCCCCACCCGGTTTATCAATAGGGCTTGATGGGTTTACTTTTGGTGTCCTCCATTACTAATATTAATTTGGGTACTTTACGCAAAAAAGTGGGGTAGCTCTATTATGTATAGACATTTAGGAAAATTCTTATCTTTTTCTTTTTTTAGAATATTTTATCTATTTTAGCAGCATTTATTACTGAATTTGTCATATAACTTTTGTCAATTGTTTTTTGTATAGTGAACAGTTATGGACGACCAACTTGGACTCCGTTTTCCAAAATGTTTTGGATTTCACTATTTAAGATTTGATGTACAAGCTCATGCAACTTTGAATTAATGTGATCATAACGTTATTTAATTATCAAAGGTTTTAAACCTTTTGTCATCTACAATGCTGTGAAAAAGTATTTGCCCCCTTTCTGATTTTTTTTATTTTTTTGCATATTTGTCACACTTAAATGACTCAGATCATCAAACAAATGCTATTATTACACAAAGATAACCTGAGTAAATACAAAATGCAGTTTTTAAATGGTTTCATTTGTTAAGGCAAAAAAACTGTTCAAACCTTCCTGGCTTTATGTGAAAAAGTAATTGCCCATAAACCTAATAACTGGTTGTGCCACCCTTGGTTTCAACAACCAGGGCTGTCTTTAATATTGATTGGACCCTGAGCAAACATTTTCTTGGGCCCCACCATGCAATTTCGCTCTCCACCTGCCTGCACACCATAGACTGGGGAGGTGAGCGGACCCATCAAGAGACAGAAAACTCCTAGGGAACCTAGAACTCCTGGGATCAGTGGCAGTGCTGGGGGAGAGGAGGGTGTGTACAGTGGCAATACTGATTTTTTTACCGTCTACCAATATAAAGAGGAGTTCCAACACTGGCCACCAATGTAATAGGGTTTACACTGACCACTAATGTAATAAAAGCATTCACAGTAAACACCAATGTAAGGAGGGATTTACACTGACCACTAATGTAAGGGGGACCTTCACACTGGCCACTAGTGTGAATAAAAGGATTTTACACCAAGCCCCAATGTCATGAGAAGATATACATAGGTATGCCACCTCTATTTACATAAGAATGCCGCAGGTATATACATATCAATGCCAGTTATTTACAGGTAAACACAGGGCCTGCAGGTGAGTCATCTGTACACAACAATAGGGCAGAGCTTGGCAGTTTTAGTAGCAACACTTCACACTGAGATATGGGGACACATCACGACACTAAAACTTCAAGTGACAAGGGAATTTAAACCAGGATAGTTGGCAAGTATGAGGTAGCTGCTTTGGGCCCCACAGCAATGACAGGGCACAGGGCAGCTGCCCCTTTTGCCCTGCCTTAGGCTGGGTTCACACTGCTGCGGTGGCAGACATCGTATGTGATTCGCAGCGCACAGCTGTTCACATCACATGCGATGTCTGTGCTGTGCGATATCAGCCATACAGATAGTATGGCTGATATCGCACTGCATTCGGTCCAAACTCGCACAGGACCCTTTTTTTTGTTCGGACCAGAATCGGATCGCATGGGTGTTCACACCTATGCGATCCGATACATGTCCGAATTGTCAGTTCGCAGTGCGATATGCGGGCTGAACTGGGGGTGTCATTAACATTGTATGACACTCCCCAGCAGTTCGCATATGGCAGTGTGAACTGCCGTGCGAGTTGGTGCGATGCGGGAACCCGCAGTAAATTCGCTGCATTCCCGCACCGCAGCAGTGTGAACCCAGCCTGAAAGACAGCCCTGGCAACAACTGCAATCAAGCGCTTGCGATAACTGGCAATGAGTCTTTCACATTCCTGTGGAGCAATTTTGGCCCACTCTTCTTTGCAGAATTAGTTTAATTCCGCCACATTGGAGGGTTTTCCAGCTTGAACGGCCTGTGTAAGGTCATGATACAGCATCTCAATTGGATTTAAGTCCGGGCTTTGACTAGGACACTCCAAAACCTACATTTTGCTTTGTTTGAACCATTTGGAGGTGGACTTGCTGTTGTGTTTTGGATCATTGCCCTGCTGCATAACCTAAGTGCACTTGAGCTTGAGGTCATAAACTGATGGCCAGACATTCTCCTTTAGGATTTTCTGGTAGAGCTCAGAATTCATGGTTCCATTAATTATGGTAAGTCGTCCAGTTCCAGAAGCTGCAAAGCACCCCCAGACCATCACGCTACCACCACCATATCTGACTGTTGGTATGATGTTCTTGTTATGAAATGCTGTATTAGTTTTATGCCAGATGGACACACACCTTCCAAAAAGTTAAAGAATATTTGCCTAAAAGTCTTGAGAATAATCAAGATGTTTTTTGGTAAATGTGAGATGAGCCTTTGTGTTCTTTTTGGTCAGCAGTGGCTTTGGCCTTGGAACTCTCCCATGGATGCCATTTTTGCCCAGTCTCTTTCTTATTGTTGAATCATGAACACTGATCTTACCTGAGGCAAGTGAGGCCTGCAGTTCTTTAGATGTTGTTCTGGGTTCTTTTATGACCTCCTGGATGAGTTGTCGTCGTGCACTTGGAGAAATTTTTGTATGCCGGTTACTCCTGGGAAGGTTCATCATTGTTCCAAGTTATCTCCATTTGGGGATAATGGCTCTCTCCGTAATTCACTGGAGTTCCAAAGCCTTAGAAATGGCTTTGAAACCCTTCCTAGACCGATTCATGTAAATTACTTTGTTTCTAATCTGTTCTTGATTTTTTTTTTAGATTGTGGCATGATGTGTGGCTATTTGTGATCTGTTAGCATGCTTCACTTTGTCAGACAGCTTCTATTTATGTGATTTCTTGATTCAACAGTTCTGGCAGTAATCAGGCCTGGGTGTGGCAAGTGAAATTTAACCCAGCTTTCCAAAAAAATGGTGGTTAATCACAGTTCAGTCATGATTCAGCATGGGAGGGGGCAATTAATTTTTTACATAGGGCCAGGCAGGTTTGAACAGCTTTTTTCCCTTAACCACTTGCCGAACCAGCTGCCACAGTTGTACTGCGACAGAATGGCACGGCTAGGCGAAACGACATTATATAACGATGCTTCGTCCTGTGGCCACTAGGGGCGTGGCGGTCATGATCACTGCCTGGCTCCCGCGATCGCTTGTGGCACACCGAGAACCGGGATCTGTATGTGTAAACACACAGTTTCCGGTTCTCTGAGGGGAGAAGAGACAGATATCTGTTCATACAGAGTATGAACAGACATCTGTCATCTCCCCTACACAGTCCCCTTCCCCCTTCAGTTAGAACAAACACTAGGGAACACAATTAACCCCTTGATTGCCCCCCCTAGTGTTAACCCCTTCCCTGCCAGTGACATTTTTACAGTAATCAATGCATTTTTATATTTCAAAGTATTTTATTGAATTTTCAGGAAAAAGCTTACAAAACATCAACATTAAATGAGGGAGTGTACAGCAGGGACAATCGAACCCCCTCGGGGGTACCGTACAACCTTGGGAAAGTAGGTATGAGTAGTGTTCTGGACTGTGACATTATCATAATATCTTCCTAGTGCAAAGATGGATTCAATGCATTTTTATAGCACTGATCGCTGTATAAATGACAATGGTCCCAAAAATGTGTCAAAATTGTCCAACGTGTCCACCATAATGTCGCAGTCCTGATAAAAATTGCAGATCGCCGCCATTACTAGTGAAAAAAAAAAGAATAATAAAAATGCCTTAAAACTATCCCCGATTTTGTAGACGCTATAACTTTTGCGCAAACCAATCAATATACGCTTATTGTGATTTTTTTTACCAAAAATATGTAGAAGAATACATATCGGCCTAAACTGAGGAAAAAAATTGTTTTTTTATATATTTTGGGGGGATATTATAGCAAAAAGTAAAAAATATTGCGTTTTTTTCAAAATTGTCGCTCTTTTTTTGTTTATAGTGCAAAAAATAAAAACCGCAGAGGTGATCAAATACCACCAAAGAAAGCTCTATTTGTGGGGAAAAAAAGGATGTCAATTTTGTTTGGGTGCAACATCGCACGACGGCACAATTGTCAGTTAAATTGACGCAGTGCCGAATCGCAAAAAGTGCTCTGGTCAGGACGGGGGTAAAATCTTCCGGGGCTGAAGCGGTTAATAAATGAAATAATAATTTAAAAACTGCATCTTGGATTTACTCGGGTTATCGTTGTGTAATTACTGTGTATGTGTCGCAAAACAACCCCTAATTTCTCAAAAAATATTAAATGTTTCAACCATCCGTATCAGGGTTGCTGCATTCAAAAAAACCCTTCATTGAGATGGGTAAGAAATGCTAATTGGTGTGTGTGAATGCGCTACTCCCGTAATTAACCACCACCTGCAATACTTATTTTCTATTACTCATGAATTTTTTATGTGCATATACTTAAAACTTTAGATCAATAAATCATATAACCATATACTAATCAATGCATGAAACAAAAGTCCTTCAAACGTGCTGCAAAATCTTGTAACCATTAATGTGACTGGCGTGCTCCTATGTTCCTTCAGTATTCATATGTGACTGAGTGAGACACCTCCACCATTCAGATTGGCCACTCACCAGATACTTAATTAGAGATGCGCCTTTGGTTCATTCAAGGGATAACCACTCCACCTAAGCAACACTTCTCACCGGCTAAAACTTGGACTCTAATGCTCCTCATAGGTAAGCATAGGGACAAAAAGCGATCATAGCGCAATATGTTTGAACCATTTATTTTAAAATTCAAAGTATAAAATAATCACTCACATTTAAAAGTGCCCTCAAGCCGGCACGAAGCTTATCCAGCAGTTACGGACGGGTAAGTGGCTGTTAGCATGGTCCGCCTGGTAGTAATGTGCGGCCTCTACGCTAGGCTTGCGCTCCAAGCCTCGTTCACGTCCCGTCACCTGATGCAAAAAACTCTGCCAGCAGCCTCTACGCGTTTCGCATCATCAAATGTGTCATCAATAAGCATTTGATGATGCGAAACGCGTAGAGGCTGCTAGGAGAGTTTTTTGCATCAGGTGACCGGACGTGAACGGGAACGAGGCTTGGAGCGCAAGCCGAGTGTGGAGGCCGCACATTACTACCAGGCGGACCATGCTAACAGCCACTTACCCGTCCGTAACTGCTGGATAAGCTTCATGCCGGTTTGAGGGCACTTTTAAATGTGAGTGGTTATTTTATACCTTGAATTTTAAAATAAATGGTTCAAACATATTGCGCTATGATCGCTTTTTGTCCCTATGCTTACCTGTGAGGAGTCCAAGTTTTAGCCGGTGAGAAGTGTTGCTTAGGTGGAGTGGTTATCCCTTGAATGAACCAAAGGCGCATCTCTAATTAAGTATCTGGTGAGTGGCCAATCTGAATGGTGGAGGTGTCTCACTCAGTCACATATGAATACTGAAGGAACATAGGAGCACGCCAGTCACATTAATGGTTACAAGATTTTGCAGCACGTTTGAAGGACTTTTGTTTCATGCATTGATTAGTATATGGTTATATGATTTATTGATCTAAAGTTTTAAGTATATGCACATAAAAAATTCATGAGTAATAGAAAATAAGTATTGCAGGTGGTGGTTAATTACGGGAGTAGCGCATTCACACACACCAATTAGCATATCGTTGTGTAATATTACATTTTTTTTGATGATCTGAATCAATTAAGTGTGAAGTATGCAAAAAAAAATAAAAAATCAGGAAGGGGGCAAACACTTTTTCACCACACTGTATTTCATATTGAAGCTTGGGGACACTACTTCCTGGTTTCATTTGGAGGAAAGTACTTGATTGCGCGGCGGATGTGGGTGTCGGCTTTGATTTCAGAACGAGGCTTGACTCGCATACGTCCGCGCCCTCTTTCTATTCAGCAATCCATGGGCTGATTACGCGACGGATGTAGTGGCCTCGCTTTTAGAACGAGGCTTGGCCCGCAGGCGTCCGCGCCATCTTACCATTCAGGAAGTAATTGCCTGATTACACACAAGCTATACAAACCCTGTCACAGGTTGGTACCCCATTTGCTAGGTCATATTTTCTATTTAACCACTTCCTGCCCGGCCCATAGCAGATGACGGCCGGGCGGTGGTTCAGTTATCCTGACTGGGCGTCATTGCGGCGATCGGTGGAGCGGTGTGTCAGCCTGACACACCGCTCCACCGATCTTGGTAAAGAGCCTCCGGCGGAGACTCTTTACCATGTGATCAGCCGTGTCCAATCACGGCTGATCACGATGTCAATAGGAAGAGCCGTTGATCGGCTTTTCCTCACTCGCGTCTGACAGACGTGAGTAGAGGAGAGCCGATCGGCGGCTCTCCTGACAGGGGGGGTCTGCGCTGATTGTTTATCAGCGCAGCCCTCCCTCAGATCACCACATTGGACCACCAGGGATCGCCACTAGGACCACCAGGGAAGGGGCAACATGTGGATGGCCAGGTATGTACCCTATGGCCATCCACATGTGCCCAATGTGCCCAATCTGTGCCAATCAGTGCCCACTAATGAGCACTGATTGGCACCAACATGTTTCAGGTCTGCCCAGCAATGCCACCAATCAGTTTATTCAGTGCTACCTGTCAGTGCCCATTGGTGCCACCTGTCTGTGCCCATCTTTGCCCATCAGTGCCCACCTATCAGTGCCCATCAGTGCCACCTATCAGTGCCACCCATAAGTACCCATCAGTGCCACCCATAAGTACCAATCAATGCCGCCTATAAGTGCCCATCAGTGCCGCATATGAGTGCCCATCGGTGCCACCTATGAGTGCCCATCAGTGCCGCCTATCAGTGCCCATCATCAGTGCCCATCAGTGCCACCTATCAGTGCCCATCAGTGCCGCCTATCAGTGCCCATCATCAGTGCCCATCAGTGCCACCTCATCAGTGCCACCTCATTGGTGCCACCTCATCGGTGCCCATCAGTGCCGCCGTATCAGTGCCCATCAGTGCATCCATATCAGTGCCCGTCATTGAAGAAGAAAACGTACTTATTTACAAAAAAATTTAACAGAAACAAAGAAAAACGTGTTTTTTTTCAAAATTTTCGGTCTTTTTTTATTTGTTGCGCAAAAAATAAAAACCGCAGAGGTGATCAAATACCACCAAAAGAAAGAACTATTTGTGGGAACAAAATGATACAAAATTTGTTTGGGTACAGTGTTGTATGACCGCTGAAAGCTGAAAATTGGCCTGGGCGGGAAAGTGTCTAAGTGCCTGGTATTGAAGTGGTTAAACGCAATGACCAAGACAGGCTTACACCCCCGATGATGTACCTTTAGACAAAATGCTTCAGATCGAGCCCTGTCGGTACCATTGCGTCATATTGATCATCTTTCTAAGCGCTTTTTTTATCTATGGAAATGTTAGTGTTCCTGATTTTTTGCATTAAATTGTATGCCTTACGGTTTTACACTGGAGCATTTTGTGGAGCATTTTGTTTTTTGTGGCTTTACCTTATGAACATCACAAGAGAGTGAGCGTCCACCCTTTTGTTTGAGACTATGTGTCCTAAATCAGTCATTACTGGATACAAGTCATTTTAAGGATGGAGAAATCATTCCCTAGTGTAACCAATACAGAGTGGAGTGCAAGCTTCATCTCAGTGCTGTATATACACCTCCTGCCTTGTTGACTTATTAGGTATAAGCCTTTGTGAGTCCACATGTTCCGGTAAGCCTTTTCAAAGTTGGTGGTGGTTTATTCATTGGCCTATCTGACTCCTGCTGTTGACATTGGGACTTACCTTCCTCCTTGTGGATCACTTATTAGAACATTTTTTCACATATGGATTCTTTGGAATTTCTTTTGTTTTTTCCTCTTTTGCACTTTGTTCTGCACTTTTTTATCACATGTCCAATGTTTGTGTTATTTATGCTAATGCTTTTTATAGTTTTTTACTTAGATACAGTGACCATTTAGGTACACTGATCTTTATGCATTTGGGTTTACACACATGAGTACCTTTCAAACTATACAGGTACTTTTCACTTTATCAGCACTGCACATATTTTTCCATTTCACTACACCAAAAGAATTGGCCATTTTGTACGTACCTGATCTGATGCCTCAGAAGGTGAGAAATCTTCCTCAACCAACACATCTTTCTCTTGCACTGTGACATTGTCTAGGGCAAAGTCAAAGACTGACTCAGAAAGGGGAGGCTGAAGGGGCACGGCCGTGACCACTTCTGTCAAGGATCTCAACAAGGCCAGGTATTCTGCCCATGAATTTTGACACTGTGGCAGAAAATTCCTCCAGCTAACAGACTGGAGACTGTACTGTCCACTGTTAACTCTTTCCTGTAAAGACCAGAAGTTCAGGAAAGCAGCATTGAAAAAGCAGGAGCCAGCAGCATTAAAAGCTGTAAACTGCAAGTGTTAGGGAAATAATTTTTCTGTTTACTGGGGAATATTTATTTTATTTAATGTAATTTTACTTAATGTATTAAACTAAAAAACTCTGACAGTTTATAAATAATTTATTAGTATTTATTGAACACACACATTGGTGTTTTATCTGCCTGGAGATCGGCTTTAAGTTTGGAATTCTTCAAGTAACTGCAGCGTTATCCCTGAGTGAAAAGTATATAGGACACTCTTTGTATTCTGAGATGTGTTTGAAGTTATATAGTGTAGAGCTTGTACAATGTGTCTTTAGTCTCACTAATAGTGTGAACACTGACTAACTCCACTTAAACACCAGACTTGTATTGTATTCAACTTTAGACTATTTTAGTATTACATTCTTTTCCCATGCCCTTCCAGTGAATCATCTGCATGTTTTAATCTTGTATGAGCAGCATGTGCTATGCTGGGTACAAACAGTAATGCTGGCCATTGATGGATTGTTTTTTTTTTTTGATCAGCCAGCTGGCTGATCAAAAAAAAAAAAAAGAAAAGAGTGCAAGGATTCCCCCATCCACGCAATCAAGGGGGGTGAAGGAATCCTCCACACTATGCTATTGTATTCTAGCTGGGACTTCTCGACTGTCAGAATACACTGATCAGTTTTCCAGCCAATTGGCTGCATGCGCTGATCAAGTGGAAATTTTCCAGGATTCCCATTCAAGAGAAGCCGATTATAAGTTGACTTCTCTGTAGCAGTAACGGCCATAGATGGATCAAAATTCAGCCTGTCCCTTCTGAACCTGACCAATTTCGATCCATCTATGGCCAGCTTTTTTTTTTTTCCACCAGCAGGGCAGGGTGAATTGGCTGCAGCTGCTGATCGAAAGAGGTTTTCCAGCAGGGCCGTTCGACAAAAGCCAATATAACGATCAGCTTCTGTTGAACTAAGAGGGCTACACACAGACCAGAATTTGGCTTGTTCCTGCTGAACCAGTCGATTTTTGATCGGTGTGTACATACCTTTAGGCCTCTTGCACACGGGGCTGTCTAGGTCCTCCTGGCGTTTTAGTGTGCCTGGGAGGGACAGGTGCAGCATCTTGCCCTGCAGCCTGTCAAAGTCTATGAGCAGGCTGTGACTTGACAGGGCTGAACGTTGTACCAAGTGGTACTTGCGTTTAGGGCCCTATGTGTTCAGAAAGACCTGCGTTCCGGATCTTTGTCCCTGGATATACTGTACCTACACAGCCCCATGTGCAAGAGGAAAAGGGTCAGTCCATCCTAAACTGATATATCGATTTTTTGGTACAGACAAAGAGCTGAACCACTCTTTGGCATCTTGTATCTCGAAAGTCTACATCAGACAGGTGATTCTGCTATTGGCGATGTGTCATGTATATTTTTTCTCGAATGTTGGTGTTCTTCGTGTATTTCTTCCAGATCTGTGCAGTAATCCAGTGTGAAATTTTAGCTCTGTGCAGAGCTTCCTGTAATAAAGACTGGTCACTTCTGCTCTC
The DNA here is from genome assembly GCA_037952835.1 of Lithobates septentrionalis. NCBI lineage: Eukaryota > Metazoa > Chordata > Amphibia > Anura > Ranidae > Lithobates > Lithobates septentrionalis. Next base: position 4,538,812 of record JBBDGP010000257.1, read on the forward strand.
TCTCCTTGTGCAGGGTGACTGGTCTTGTCTCCGCCCCCTCCTGTCGTTTTCTGCAAGCAGCTTATAATGGGTGGAGCCTGTTGGATCCCTCCCACAGCTCTGCTTTCTGAACAGGCTATGTACAGCACAATGATGATATCACTGCTAATTTTACAAGATAATAACTGGGTTTGTAAAGGTATTAGGTTCACACAAAGTAGATTTATATCCTTTGTGGTTACTAATGAATTTATTCAAAATGAAAGTTTTTGTGCCTGGAATTCAGCTTTAAAACCTGTTTTGCTAAGAGGTCGAAGAAGCTAGCGTTTGACTCAACTCATTAATATCCTCCAAAAAGTTCAAGGGTAACTAAAGTTCTGCTGTTACTTACTGCAAGCAGACAGGCTTTTTATTGCAGAAGAGACATGCATTGTCTTTTCTGCAAAAAATACACTCACCTGCCTGCTCGCAACATTCTTTACAATGTAAAATGAGCTGTGCATGCGCAGCTTAGCTTACAGCACTGGCCCGATACCTGTGTGCTGGGATGACTGCATGCACAGGAGAGACATCTTCCTGCACTGGCCAACGAAGATGGGCAAAAACCAGCACACAGTAAAACATGCTGGCATCAGCAAGGGACAGGAGTGTAAAAGCTCCCTTTAGTTACGCTTTAAAGCCCAGCTCCAGGGCATTGTTCATCAATTGGCCATACATCATGTAATTTTCTCTCATTTAACCAGGGGTGGAAGGAAAGAAAATTGCTGGATTCCCCCATCAAAGCAGTCACTGTTGATGATGGAATCCCTCCCGCAGCACTATTGTATTCTGCCAGCAGAATACAATGATCACTGCTGGCTGCTAAAGTGGCTGGCAATGATCAGGCAAAAAAAACCTGACGGGCTGGTTGTACTGAAGTCGATCGATGGATTTAGTACATCAAGAGAGTTTATTCAAGTTCAGTCATCTGTTCCCGTAAAGGTACCCCGTGCATATAGCAGTGACCCTACCCAAAGTGCCTAGCGTTGTCCAGAAGAATCCACCTTGGGGTGGGCCTCTCATGTGCACCCTTGCTTGGCCCCCAATGAGGAAGGGAACATGGAGGTCATGACAACCACTCCACGACCCCTACCTTTACACAGAGCTCCCTCTTCTGGCTAATATACACATTTCTTTATTTTAATACAACTACAAAAATATGGAAGGATGTTGTGAAGAGCATTTCATTACTTCTGTTACTATATACACTGCACTGTAAATAACATTTAAAAAAAAAAATGGAACATACTGAAAGCCACTAAACCTTTGCATCTAACATCTGTAAACTGAAGTAACAGTATGCTCTTTGGAAGAGTTACCCTGCTGCAGAGGAAAGCTGTCCCACATAGCCTAGATCACATTCCTATTTCAGAAAACTCCCCAGACTAAAGATTAAAATGTTCAGATCAAAGCAAGCTTTAAAGATCTTAAGAATGCCAGAACTTCTGGTAGAGTAACCTAGTTATATACAGATGTTCTTTGTAGATAGGGTATATGGTGTTGCATTAGGAGGAAAGGGACTCACACATAAATACACACTTTCTCTATCTCAGTTGCTGATGTCAGACTGCTGCAGACAAATCTTTCTTCTTAGGAAGCTATATTTACGTAAAAAGTGGAGAGTTTAGGACTTTAAATGAGGCCTCTGATATGTAAATTAAAATGCCTCCAGTCCGGGTTTGCAAAAAGCAAAGAAAGAAGGGGGGATTTGGGACATTGGGTGAAGCATGCAGCTGTAGAGCAAGAAGACACTGGTGATTGTAAAAATTAATTTATTCCATGATTGGCACAGTAATTCATTATAACCTGCAACCCATCTTTTCTTAGAAATGTATAAATGTTATAAATGTAATATGTAAAATATAATATGCAGTACAAATTGGTAAAGAATAAAAAAATATATATATATATATGTATGTGGAAGGATAACCTCTGAATGTAAACACATGATAACATGATAATAGCAAATGTAGCTCAAAAATCTGAATGTAAACCCATGATTGTAGCATCTGAAGCTACCAATTTGTACCGCATATTACAATTATATGCAAGATGAGTTGCAGGTTATAAATTACCGTGCCAATCAATGTATTTTAATGTATGTTACATTCATGGGATAAATACATTTTTACAATCTACAGTGTCTTTTTGTCCTCCAGCTGCATGCTTCACTCAAAGTCCCAAATCCCCCCTTCGCAGGAAGCTATATTTATACTCATATAAATATTTATTTTAGCAATTAAATACAAATCTAATAAATTAATTTAAGTGGAACTTGTCATGAGATAAATTTGTAGGCTGAGGACCATCTACTACTGGGAAATGCTTTATCCACTTGCCATCTGGGCCATTTCTGACACTTCGCTCCTACATGTACAAATCTACTTATTTTTGCTAGAAAATTTACAAATATTATATATATTTTTTTTAGCACAGACCCTATAGAATAAAATGGTGGGTGTTGCAATTTTTGTATGTCACATGGTATTTGCGCAGTGGTTTTTCAAGCGCAATTTTTTGGGGAAAAAAACACTTTTATGAATTTAAAAAAAAGCAGATAGAAATAACATGTCACGTAACATGTAAAATTGTGTCTGCCCGTGGAATGGCGGCAAACTCCAGTGCTTAAAATTCTCCATAGATGACGCTTTAAACGCCTTTACAGATTACCAGTTTAGGGTTGCACAGGAGGTCTGGTGTTAGAATTATTGCTCTCGCTCTGACGTTTGCGATAATACCTCACATGTGTGGTTTGGTCGCTGTTTACATATGCGTGCGGAAGTAATATATGCGTTCGCATTTGCGCGTAAGGACATTAGAACTTTAAAAACATTTTTTATTATTATTTATTTTATACAAAAAAAATATATTTTTTTGTACTAACTTTATTGCTATCACAAGGGATGATAAATATATCAAGGTATTCTGAATGGTAAACCGCCCTTCAAACAAACAATACCTCCACCGCGCCCCCTATAATACACAAATTATATGTGAATATACCAAAATGAGTGATAAAATTAATTAACACAGAAAGTGTGTGAGCCGCCCCTTTAAATAAATATACATGTACTAAATATTAAAGCGGGGGTTCACCCACACCGCCAAAAAAAAAAAATATTAAAAGCCAGCAGCTACAAATACTGCAGCTGCTGACTTTTAATACATTGCCACTTACCTGTCCCAGGGTCCAGCGATGTCGGCGGGGGACGCCGAGAACCCGCTCGGTTCTCGGCAGCTGCCGCCGCCATCCTAGGTGAGGGAATCAGGAAGTGAAGCGTTGCGGCTTCACTTCCCGGTTCCCTACTGCGCATGCGCGAGTCGCGCTGCGCGTCCCTAGTGGTCCCCGCTCTCTGCTGGGAGCTGTGTGTGTCCCAGCAGACAGCGCGGTCGGGACGGGAAGAGGCATAGACTCCCATGGGAGTCTATGCCGGAAGTGGGTGCAAATACCTGTCTTTGACAGGTATCTGCACCCCCCTCCCCCCTGAAAGGTGCCAAATGTGACACCGGAGGGGGCAGTGGCGTCTCCAGCTTTCATATTTAGGGGGGGCACATGGGGGGACAGGGACAAAAATAGGGGGGCAATATAAAATGCAAATATATATATAGATCTATATATATATAGATATATATATATATATATATAGATCTCTCTCTCTCTATATATATATATATATATATATATAGATCTATCTATATATATATATATATATATATATATAGATATAGAGATATATATATATATATATATATATATATAGATCTATATATATATTTATAGATATATCTATCTATCTATATATATTTTATCTATCCTGGGGCCCTTTACCCCTTTACTACGATCCCACAATGGCCCTTTCACATGTTCTGCAGTGAGCTCCCTTCCTACTGTATTGGGCCCCCCCCAGGGTGACAGAGAACAAGAGATATATGTCACCAGCATACCAAGAAAATATAGAGGGTCCAAAGCAGTGGGAGAACTGTCAGGGTTGCAAAGGTTGTCTTGCCACCGGGCCCTGGTGTTCTGCCATTGTGGGGTTCCCCAGCCTCCTCTTGCTGTCCTGCCCCTGCTATTGACAGAGCTGGTCTGGCATTTCTTGGAATTTACAGGCTCGTTCTCCTGTCCTAAGGACGGGAGAAATCAGTCTGTTTTTTCAGTAACTGAGAGTCCTGGTGGAGTCCTTCCTGCAACTCGCTCTTCTCCCTGCCAATGAGGATGCAGGGGAAGGAGCAGATCGGGCGGCCGTGGTTGTGTGAGCGCTTGCATTATGCAGTGTCAGCGAGCAGAGGGAGGGGGGAGTAATCACCCGCAGGAGCTGACTGGGGACGTTCTCCCTCTCGATAGAGACTGTGTTACCCCAGCGATGGCCCGAGTAAGATGTGGTACATCGGATATGAATACAAACAAAAAGAAATTGCCTTTTTGTAAAAAAAAAAAAAAAAAATTTTTTTTTTGGGGGGGCACATGGTGGGGCCCAGCATAATGTTGGGGGGGTCAGGGCCCCCTCTGCCCCCCCCCTAGGGTCGCCATTGGGAGGGGGGGAGGGTTCCGAAAAGCGGAAGTTCCATTTTTGTGTGGAACTCCGCTTTAAATCCAAAATGCCTGTGACTACCACAATCCTCCTACAGGCATCCAGGAGGAAATAAGAGGCGCTCTAAACCGCAACCTAAAAAGAGTGTGTCCAAGTGATTTATATACAGTAATGGTGTGACCCTCTAAATGTGTACTAATCACTCACACAAAGTATAATCTTACCATAAGCTGATAAGAGCTAAAAAAAGTGTGTATATATAACACACAATGTAAGAATGTGTCTAAGTGTCTTAGACACAATGATGAATCCTCAGTATATCAGGGAAGGGATCAAATCCTTGGAGGAAAAGAAGGACCTGATAATACGGCCTGCCGATAAGGGAGGAGGGGTGGTTCTACTGGATAAGTCATTCTATCTGAACCAGCTTTTGGGGTTGGTAGGGGACAGTTCTACCTATATAAAGTTATCCTCTGACCCCACTGAGGCATATAGATTGCAATTATCGGCCTTGGTGGAATGGGGCTATAAAATGGATGCACTAAACCTAAAAGAGAAAAGATATCTTGTCCCGAGTGCCTGCAGGATTTCAATTATTTATACCATGCCTAAGGTGCATAAAAACACACAGTGCCCACCGCCTCGTCCCATTGTCAATGGGATTGGCTCTGTAACGGCCAGATTAGGGGAATACTTGGATAAATTCCTTCAGCCAAGTGTTAAAGCCACCAGAGCCTATTTGAGGGACACTGGTGATCTATTATCATTGCTTAGTGAGGTGCAATTAGAAACCTCATCAATGGTATATATGATAACGCTGACGTAGCCTCCTTGTATACCGTTATACAACATGAGGATGCTGCTCTGGCCCTTAATTGGGCATTAAGCAAAAGGGTTGACATACCAGTGGTCCAGAAACGATTTTTGGGGCATGTATTGAACTTTTGCATGTCCCATAATTATTTTTGGTGCAATGATCGATTCTATTCCCAGCAGGTTGGCGTGGCAATGGGAGCTAAATATGCTCCCAGCCTCGCCAACCTGTTTATGGCTCAGTGGGAAGACAGAAAAGTATTTAGTCAGAATAGACCCAAATTATTATTTTACCGAAGGTTCATAGATGACCTCCTGTTTATTTGGGAGGCCACAGAGGAATCTGCTATTGAATTCGTACATGAACTCAATACTAATAATAACAACATTAAATTAGAGCATCAGATCAGTAACTACTCGGTAAATTTCTTGGATGTCACGATAACAAGAGAAGGGAATAGATTAAAAACAAAGGTATTTTTTAAACCTACGGATCGCAACAGCTATCTGTCAATAAGAAGCGGCCATCATCCGGCATGGATAAGAAATATACCTAAGGGACAAATGCTGCGGGTACGCCGAAATTGTACACAGGTAGAGGATTTCTTTGAGCAGGCTGGGGTCCTTAAAAATAAATTTATACAAAAAGGATATGGGGAAGATGAATTGAATGGGGTCCTACAGGAAGTAGCGGAAATGCCTAGGGAGCAATGCCTTAAGAAAAAGGAATCTGTATTAAACGGTAATCAACATCAGTTTGGATTTATTTCTGGTTATCACTGTCAATATAAGGATATCGAAGGCATTTTTAGAAAATATTGGCATATTTTGCACAGGGATAGGCACTTGGGAGAAGTACTGCCTAGCCAGCCAAAATTTATATACAGAAGGGCCCCGAGTTTTGGTGACCATGTGGTCAAGAAAATATTGGATCCGCCAGGACATAACAACCTGAGATTGGATTTTAAGGGTTTTTACTGCTGTAGGAGATGCATTTGTTGCAGAACTGTGAAAGTAAGTCACAGAGGAGTAACAAGTGTGACCAATAGGGAAGGCAAATCTTTTGACATCAAGGAGTTTAGCACCTGTAACTCCTCACGTGGTATATCTTATGTGGTGCCCATGTGGCCTACTGTATGTGGGGAGAACGAAGAGGCTCCTAAGGATTAGAATCTCAGAACATTTAACCAATATAAAAAACGGGTATAAATACCATAGCGTTTCTCTACATTTTAAGGAAAAACACCAACAGGATCCTTCTTTACTGCAGTTTTGTGGGATAGATGTGATTCACCCATCATGGAGAGGGTCCAATAGAGTTAGAAATCTGTCCCAAAGGGAAACTAGGTGGATATTTTTATTGAAGAGTTTGACCCCGAGGGGGTTAAACATAGAACTAGATTTGAACTGTTTTATCAATGATTTTTAACTAGATATGGAATTTTAAATGATTGAATATTTTAGTCACATTAGAAGTATATTTTTTGGGTTCCCAAGGGGTGGATGTGTCTGCCGAGATATTGGATACATGCCCTTGTAATAAGATTGACTGTCACTGAATCGAAATTATATCCCACGCTTGAATAGTAAAGGTGGGGTTGGGCTGGACATATTTGTAGGTGCCCGTTCTGATATCTAATTTTTAATTTTTAAATGTTATATTTGTGGTTTTTAATTTTTAATTTTTAACTGTAATTTTATTTCTATATGAATTTAACATGCTTATTAGCTGGTAGGTACATATGTAAGGATATTGAGGTGATATCCAATAATATAGATATATGCATTTTTATGAGGAGTTCAGACATCCAGTTAACAATTAGAAAGCGGTGCTTGCAGTGATAAATAGTATTTTATGCTGTTTGGTAACGCTGCTAGTGATATGTGATGTTACATGCAGCGGACGCTTTGAATATAAGCTATGTCTGCATCACACCTCACTAAAGATGATTCTCTATACAATTAGCCAGTCCATATATATAAACTGCCTGATCCCGAGTGTGTTGTGCACCGGACGTCTCAGCGTAATCAATACAGCGGGGACCCGAGATGTGCGCATGCGCAATGTGCCGTCTAATGGGCGGTAGTTAGATTTGCATATAAGGGATGAGTGGCAGGGAGCACAGCCTATCCCATTATTAAGTCAATTCATGACGAAACATGTCGGGGGCGTGGCTGTGAGACGTGACGCTGTACGCTGTAAGCCACACTGAAGGAGAGGAGTTCTGTTTACACGGAGGAACGGAGGATTATCAAGGGAGGGGTGAGATTGGGAGCTCGGCACCAGCACACCTCGGGTCCGCCGTGACCGCTTGTTATTTATGGTTTCACTGGATTGAGTTTGATGTGAACTACACTTTGGCTGATTTTTATCGTTTGAAATGTGAGTGCAGTATTGGAAGTTTTCAGTGTTTTTAATAAATGTGCTATACTGGTTTACACTATTGGAGCACTTATTATTTCTTTCATGTGGACCTGATTTAAAACATTTGCTGTGGAACATCGATTGATCCGATTACCCTTGTGTGTGGTAAACAAGTGATTATTGCCTTGCATGAGAGTGCTGGCAAATCAAGTCGGTGAGTTTTATTCTTGAGGGAGTGGAAGCACTGATCACGAAGGGAGAGGTGGAAGATACACAGAGTCACCTTTGTTGATTTTTCTATCAAGATTTTTTTCACTTTTGTCACGTTTGATTTAACATTTTCTGGACTGTTTTATTTTATTTCATTTTATTTTTTAGCTATGTTATGCACTTTTGATCTGGTGCATTTATAGCATGGAATGAAGTGACTGCGTTATATGTTTCACTGGATATTTAATTAACATATAATTTTATGGTGATTTGTCACTGTGTGTGAGTGCTTAGTACACATTAAGAGGTTCACACCATCATTGTGTCTAAGACACTTAGACACATTCTTACATTGTGTGTTATATATACACTTTTTTTAGCTCTTATCAGCTTATGGTAAGATTATACTTTGTGTGAGTGATTAGTACACATTTAGAGGGTCACACCATTACTGTATATAAATCACTTGGACACACTCTTTTTAGGTTGCGGTTTAGAGCGCCTCTTATTTCTTCCTGCATGCCTGTAGGAGGATTGTGGTAGTCACAAGCATTTTGGATTTAATATTTAGTACATATCACAAGGGATGAACAACACCCCTTGTGATAGCACGGGCCTTGACAGGTCCTCTTAATGGACCTCTCTCCTCTGGCCTCCCATGCAGCCGATCAGACACAGATCAGCCTGATCAGCTGCTTACCTGGCTGCTGGTGACCAGGTAAACAAAGGGGTGGAACCGGAAGTGACAAACTACTCATCGCTCCTGGTTTCCAGGGTTACAGAGAGGGGGGAACAATGTCAGTTCCTCTCTCTGTGTACAGGGCAACCATCGCCGCTCCGGAGAGTCCGGAAGAGGCGGCGACGGCGGGAGGAAGATGGGACCCCCTTCTGCCACCCACAGAAGTGATCGAGTGGCTAATTAGCCACTCAAATCCCTTCTGCCTTACTCAGAATCGCCGGCTGAAAAGATTGATACTGGGATGATGCCTGTAGGTGCAGGCATCATCCCGGTATAACCACTGCAACCCAAAGACATCCATTTACGTACCTTGGGTGGCAAGTGGTTAAAAAGGAACTTCACCCCTTCCCCCCACAATTTTTTTGTTTAACCTCCTCTTACTTGTTGTCCTCGATTCACATACTCACCTGCCAAGTGGATCCAGCATTAGAGCAGTCTGTTGGTCAAGTGTCACAGCCTAGGTCCACCCGGTACACGAAGATCGGTACACCCCGATCATCGTGAGGATTGGATAAGTAAAACTGCATTTACTGATACCCAAGATCTATACGAGCATTTAACCCTTGCAAGGCGACATTTTTTCTTTCTGGAGATTAGGGATGAGCCGAACACCCCCCGGTTCAGTTCGCATCCAAAACATGCGAACAGGCAAAAAATTTGTTTGAACGTGCGAACACCGTTAAAGTTTATGGGACACAAACATGCATAATCAAAAGTGCTCATTTTAAAGGCTTATAAAGTTATTGTCATAAAAAGTGTTTGGGGACCTGGGCACTGTCCCAGGGGACATGTATCAATGCAAAAAGAAGTTTTAAAAACGGCCGTTTTTTTGGGAGTAGTGATTTTAATAATGTTTAAAGTGAAACAATAAAAGTGTAATATTCCTTTAAATTTCGTACCTGGGGGGTGTCTATAGTATGCCTGTAAAGGGGCGCATGTTTCCCATGTTTAGAACAGTCTGACAGCAAAATGACATTTCTAAAGGAAAAAAAGTAATGTAAAACTACTATCGCTACTATCACTACTAACTACTGTAAAACTACTATCGCTAGCGCCGGCTATAATGAATTGTCGGTCCGGCAATACACATAAAAGTTCATTGATAAAAATGGCATGGGAGTCCCCCACAGGGAAACCCCGAACCAAAATTAAAAAAAAATGTGTGGGGGTCCCCCTAAATTCCATGCCAGGCCCTTCAGGTCTGGTATGGATATTAAGGGGAACCCCACCCAAAATTTTTTCTTAAAAATGGCGTGGGGGTCCCCTCAAAATCCATACCAGACCCTTGAGGTCTGGTATAGATTTTAAGGGGAACCCCGCGCCAAATTTTTTTTAAAAAATGGCGTGGGGTCCCCCCAAAAATCCATACCAGACCCTTATCTGAGCACGCAACCTGGCAGGCCGCAGGAAAAGAGGGGGGAACAAGAGAGGCCCCCTCCTGAACCATACCAGGCCACATGCCCTCAACATTGGGAGGGAACTTTGGGGTATCCCCCCAAAGCACCTTGTCCCCATGTTGATGGGGAGAAGGGCCTCATCCCCACAACCCTTGCCCGGTGGTTGTGGGGGTCTGCGGGCGGGGGGCTTATCGGAATCTGGAAGCCCCCTTTAACAAGGAGACCCCCAGATCCCGGCCCCCCCCCCTTGTGTGCATTGGTAATGGGGTACAAATGTACCCCTACCATTTCACAAAAAAAGTGTCAAAAAGGTTAAAAACACAAGAGACGGTTTTTGACCTTTATTAATTTCTTCTTCTTCCATCTTCTTTCTTCTGGTCTTCCTTCGGTGTTCTTCTTATTCCTCCATCTTCTTCTTCTCCATCTTCTTCTTCTCCATCTTCTTCTTCCTCCACTCTTCTCGTTCCGCACGTTCCTCCGGCTTCTTCTCCGCTCCGTCCGCACGATCCGCCTCAGTGGGAGTCTTCTGCCGTGTGACCCTTCGGTTCTTCTGACACTTCTTATATAATGGGTGGTCACTGGGTGGCCCCGCCCTCCTCTGACACACGGGGACTTCACGGGGACTTCCCTGTGGCTTTCCCCATGTTGTCAGAGGGGGGCAGGGTCACCCGGTTACTTAAACGGGTGACCCCGCCCCTCTCTGACAACACGGGGAAAGACTCCCACTGAGGCGGATCGTGCGGACGGAGCAGAGAAAGAAGCCGGAGGAAGATGCGGGACGAGAAGAGCGGAGGAAAAAGTTGATGGAGAAGAAGAAGATGGAGGAAGAAGAACACCAAAGGAAGACCAGAAGAAAGAAGATGGAAGAAGTAGCGGAAAGAAGAAGAAATTAATAAAGGACTTGTCAAAAACCGTCTCTTGTGTTTTTTAACCTTTTTGACACTTTTTTTGTGAATTGGTAGGGGTACATTTGTACCCCATTACCAATTCACACGGGACCGGGATCTGGGGTCCCCTTGTTAAAGAGGGCTTCCAGATTCCGATAAGCCCCCCCGCCCGCAGACCCCCACAACCACCAGGTAAGGGTTCTACCCCAAAGCACCCTCCCAATGTTGAGGGCATGTGGCCTGGTACGGTTCAGGAGGGGGGGGGCGCTCTCTCGTCCCCCCTCTTTTCCTGCGGCCTGCCAGGTTGCGTGCTCGGATAAGGGTACAGATTTTTTGGGGGGACCCCACGTCATTTTTTTTTTAATTTTGGCGCGGTGTTCCCCTTAAAATCCATACCAGACCTGAAGGGTCTGGTATGGATATTGAGGGGGACCCCAATGCCATTTTTTTTATTTTGGTGCAGGGTTCCCCTTAATATCCATCCATACCAGACCTGAAGGGCCTGGTATGCAATTTAGGGGGACCCCCACGCATTTTTTTTAAATTTTGGTTCAAGGTTCCCCTGTGGGAAATGAACTTTTATGTGTATTGCCGGACCGACATCTCATTATAGCCGGCGCTAGCGAGTAGTTTTACAGTAGTTAGTAGTGATAGTAGCGATAGTAGTTTTACATGATGTTTTTTCCTTTAGAAATGTCATTTTGCTGTCAGACTGTTCTAAACACGGGAAACATGCACCCCTTTACAGGCATTCTATAGACACCCCCCAGGTACGAAATTTAAAGGAATATTACACTTTTATTGTTTCACTTTAAGCATTAATAAAATTTACTGCTCCCGAAAAAACTTCCATTTTAAAACTTTTTTTTGCATTGATACATGTCCCCTGGGCAGGTCCCCAAACACTTTTTATGACAATACCATGCATATAAGCCTTTAAAATGAGCACTTTTCTCCCATAGACTTTTAAAGGGTGTTCCGCGGCTTTCGAATTTGCCGCAAACACCGAAATTGTTTGCTGTTCGGCGAATGGGCGAACAGCCAATGTTCGAGTCGAACTCATGTTTGACCCGAACATAAAGCCCACCCCTACTGGAGATGGGCTTTAATAGTTCAGGTGTGCGATACTCTTGAAAGCTATGTTAAAGTGTATGCAAACCCTAAAGTTGGTCATACATGAATCTGTTTTTTTTCAATTAGCCAGCAGGTGACCAAAAAAAAAAAAGGATTTCTCCATCATCCACACAAGCAAGGTGGACAGAGGAAACCTCCCCGCTGTGCTCTTGTATTCTGACATTGAGACTCCTCCGCTGTGAGAATACATTGATAGAGAATTGAAACAGTGAGGAAAATTAATGCGCTGGAACCACTCAAATAAAAGCTGCTAACACTAAACAAACAAAGTCCAAGCAAATAGCATCAAAGTGTAGCGCTGAAAGGTGGGACGCGATGTGCGTGTGACGTCCGCATGGGGGAGGAGCCTAGCGCCGGCTCCAAGGGAGGTGTGAGACGGAGCGCCCACGATCCTCGGTGATGCCTCGCGGGGTGAGAGACCGCGGGATGCCCGGACAAGAACGAGTGCGCGGCCGCCCACTCGCCTAATCTATCCCCCTGCTGAATCTGTGGAAGCGGCGCTGGGAGCATCCCCAGGTGTACTTCTACGGACAAGAGACGAGGCTGTCAGCGGTGTATTCCCCTCCCCTCTGAGGCTTAGACGTGGTGGACAGACAGGAGCGTCAAGAGCTAACGAGCCCCGGTCAGGGGGCTCACGGAGCGGAGCTGCGGCTTTCACCTGGAACCCGGGGCCCGAGCACTGTGACAGGGAGCAACGATAAAAAAGTAAATACTGCTAAGTATCCGGTATCGGTGAAAGAAGAAGCAAGGTATGAGAAGTCCTGCTGTTTATCTCTTACGTATTAACAATCCATGGCATGAACTGTGGGTATTAGATTCGGGTTGCCTGCTGGGAGACAGGGAGACCAGGAAGATATAGGCTATCAGGACTTCTTTTGGCTTACTGATATATGCCTTGCTTAGGAAGGAGTTGACTGAAAACAGCGGCTCCCCCTGATCCTCCTCCCCGTGTACAAGCTGCAAGTGGGCATATATCAGGGTGACAGGCAATTAAATACGGCCAAATAAATAGATCAGTGACATCAAGGCAGGGTCTGGTGGCTGAACTTCTCGAACAAATTTGTGTGAACAAAGAGTAAAACCTAAAAAAAAAAAACCTAAAAAAGATCTGTGATGCCGTGCGCATGCTCCGCAGTGCCCCCTGTGACTTTGTGATCTGCCCCTATTACCTGCCTCCCCTCTTCGATTAGTCATTGTTACTAAGCAAGGTGCTTCCTTTCCCTCCCCGTGCATGGTCCTATAACCAAGGATAGGATTTAAAAAGAGAAAGTGGCTGCAAAAGGTATTCACCCTTAGCGCTTATAACGGACTGGGCAGGATAAGGAAGACGGCACGCTTTTTACACAGTTTTTACACAGTTCCCTTCTGAGCAGCATGTCCTTTAGCTCTATGGTTTGGGGTGGGAAGGAGATTGCTAAATAGAGAAGCACTTAGAGGCGGTGACCTTGATACCCCTTTTCACCCAATTATTACAAGGGGCAAACTGTGGACAGGGAGCGGAAGCATGAGAGGCCGTTCATCAAGAACAACGGAACCCCAGAACACAAGAGAGAGCTTAAATACCAGCTCTATACAAAAATATTTAAAAGAAGCAAGCGCAAAGAGCCCGGGAATGGAGGCGAAACAACTAGGTACGAAGGATAAGAAAAAAGAACAGCAGAAACAAAAGGGGGGACAGAACCCATGAAGAGCTGGATCTTGAGGGTGCGTCCGCCTTTACCAGATTTCAATAGGTACTACATATCTGTAGTGCTTTCACGGGTCACTGATTGGGTTAAAAAAGGGTCGGATAAGCGGTGGGTTGATATTGAGCACTCTTTGAGTAATATTAACCTGGGGCACTCACTTTGGAACCCTCCAAAATTCAGAGCACTTAGTACTAATACATCTTCGTTAACTCACAACACTCTTAAATATTGGGATATGATACATACACAGCACAAATGGTTACACAATTCACCATTGATATACATGAAAAACAACTTATTTTTTGAACCTGGGAGGAGGGAGGTGGGAGGGAATTGGTTGAAAGATGATTCTATTCAATTAAAAATTTTTATAAGTAAGGGGAAAATTCACACTTTTACGGAATTGAGTAGGGAGTCAGAATTATGGGTTATGGATAGATGGAGGTACCTCCAGCTCTCCCACTTTATTGAAAAGTTACCGAAGCCACTCAGAAGTATGGAGGAGCTCAGACCGTTTGAGCAGCTTTGTATGAAGGAGCAAACAGGCGGTGTCATAGCTCAAATATATAGGATATTGGGAGTGGAGCAGGAGCTGGAGGTGCCTCCCTACATCAAAAGGTGGGAGCAGGAATTGGGGTCACATTGTAATAGAATCACGATAGACAAAATTTTGAGGCTGGTCCATTACTTAGCATTAGACACCAGGAGAACGGAAATCCACTATAAATGTCTTGCAAGATGGTATGCCACCCCAGACAGGGTAAGCAAAATGGATAGGACGAAGGCCAATACTTGCTGGAGGGGGTGCTCAAGTTTGGGTACAATGGCCCATATTTGGTGGGAGTGCCCTATCATTAAAACATTTTTTTTATTACTGATAAAGGATATCACTGGGAGGGAAATTGCGGAGGACCTGTGGGTTTGTCTCTTTCATGCGACTTCGGAACCAGTTAAGAGTTATAAATCCTCTTTGGTCCCCATAATGTTAACCGTAGCCAAGAGACAGATTGCTTCAAATTGGCTGAACTCTTCAAGTCCTAACACTCGAGATTGGCTCTTCGGCCTTAGTGAAATATATAATGTCGAGTGTTTGGATGAGGGGGGAGTTGAACCCGATGAGGAGGTGGACACAGTGAACTGGACAGGCTGGATTAAATTTAAAAGGTCCTGGAATTACTTAAAGGAGATTATAAATATGGTATAATAAGGTAGGAACTTTACGAAGAACAGAGAGACCATGATGTAAGGTGTTCCTTGTGAGCAGTGTCCTGCAGGGCTGGGTGGGCAGTGGGGTTGGGGGGGTAGGTGGGGGGGGGAGGTGGGTGTGGGGGATAACTATTTTTTACCATTGTGGATCTGTATCATGGAAATGTTCCCTGTGGGAAATGAATTGTTATGAAAAATGATAAATAAAGAATTAAAAAAAAAAAAAAGTGTAGCGCTGAAATGAGCACCATAAAGGTATGCATGAATAAGTGTTATAGACAAGTGCTGTGAACACACATCAATAAACAAGTGGGAACCCACTCCAATGCAGGTGGAGCCTGTAGAGGAGCTGCTTTCGATGCAGACGTTGGATCAATCAACGGAGGTAGAACACGGTTAGATAAGCCAGATATCCAAGGCTCAATAGCATAGTTGCAAGTCAGTGCAGCAAGAGCAAGCTTGTGGAACCACAGGTGCCAGCAGACCTACAGCAGCAAAAGAATATCTGTCCTGAGGATCCCTTTGAGCCTTGGGAATTTGGCTTATCTAACCGTGTTCTACCTCCGTTGATTGATCCAACGTCTGCATCGAAAGCAGCTCCTCTACAAGCTCCATCTGCATTGGAGTGGGTTCCCCTGATGACCATATGGCTTCGGCCGATATAAGCCTTTTTGACCCACTGTCGTATGACAGGTGGGTCCACCTTGTCTGGTAAGAAGTATTTATCTACAATTCTCCATCAGACGAATGCCTATCCTGTGTTGAATGTGCCTTACAACCACGTCTGTGATTGGTCAATTCCTTAGTGACAACTGAAGTGATGCAAAGTTCTCTAATTTTGGACATATGCTTTAAGAAGCTTTTTCACATTCTTTCACTCAGTGATTGGACTTTTATGTTATGGTTATTATGTATTTTTGTTTTGTTTATTGATGTGTGTTCACAGCACTTGTCTATAACACTTATTCATATACACCTTTATGGTGCTCATTTCAGCGTTACACTTTCTTTGATACTAATTGTTAGAGAATTGGGTGCAGTGGTGATGAAAGAAAAATTTCCAAGCCATTTCAAGGGAAATCAATCATTAGATCGACTTCTCTGGAACGGGAACTGCCATAGTTTAATCAAAATTCATCCAGTCCCTACTGGACCAGCTGAATTTTGGCCTACTTTACAATGGAGATGCGGATGTTGTCCCCGCACTAGGGTGAATCTGTCCAGGTATGAACTGGCTGTTGGTCTCCAGGAACAAAGAGCCCCAGGTGCTGGCTAATTCTAGTAAAGGCTGTGTGCAAATGGGAAAATCCGGACAGCCGCACTCCAGGAAATTATAATCCAAACTTCTTTATTTTAAAATCAGGAACATGTCATACAGTACATCAAAGGCAGAGTGTACAGACAGGCATCTTACGCGTTTCGCACTATATCAAGTGCTTACTCATAGCTCATGAGCTATTTTCCCATTTGCACACATACTTTACAATGGACTTTTCGTTTTGTTCCTTTTTTGGCTCGACCCTGCCCCCTGCTCTCTCCCCATTGGTTCCCTAGTCGCGATTGACAGTAGTGGGAGGCAATAGCTACTGCTGCTATCTCAGCCAATGAGTAGGGAGAGACCTGGGACAGCCGAGGCTCTTGTGCACATCGTTGGACCGAGATGGTTTTAGGGGGGCTGGGGGCACTGCTGCACACAAAAGTTTTTTTACCTTCATGCATAAAATGCATGAAGGTAAAAAACCTTGAGTCTTTATCTGACTTTAAGATGTATAGCCTATTGATACCTCACAAGATGGCGGAACGCTGACTTCTGGCTGCTGCGTGATGTCATCGGCCCCTCCCTATGCCAGGCGTAGGGTATAACATCTCAGTCCTAGTGCACCCCACCCCTCTTCCATCTTCTCCTCCCTTCCTCCTCCGCTCTTCTTTGGCAGCAGGCGCATTGCCCATGTGCTGGGTGACATCAGTCTGTTTACAAACATTCCAGAACTTTCACTACTTCAAAGACCTGGCACTGCAAAGACCTGGCACCCAAACAAAATATATACCATATATAAAAAGTGCAGCTCTTAAAAGATAATAAAAGGCATACCAATGATAATCTCACAAGACCATATAACATATGGATATAAAGTGCAAAACATTAAACAGAAAGAAAAAAATATAGAAAAAAATATATAATTCATATATCTCAAAGAAAGTCCAAAAGGTTGTAAAAGTTCCAATGTGACCAAAGTATTTATGGATGGTAATGATAACAGTCCAAATATAAAACCTATAAGTAAGCATCCACTTGTTGGTGTTATATATGACTGTTATCATTACCATTCATAACTACTTTGATCACATTGGAACTTTTACAACCTTTTGGACTTTCTTTGAGATATATGAATTATATATTTTTCTATATATTTTTTTCCTTTTTAATGTTTTTGCACTGTGTACTTTATATCCATATGTTACCGTATATACTCGAGTATAAGTCGAGTTTTTCAGCACATTTTTTTGTGCTGAAAGTACCCCCCTCGACTTATACTGGAGTCAAGCACTTTTCTGCAGCAAAAAATGTCATTTTCCGAACCGAATTTGGGGCCCCGTATCTCAGGGCCACTTGGTGCTAGGTACCCTAAATTTGGCGTGCTAACCCAGTGGAACTGGGTCCACAACATATCCAAAGCTGGAGTTCCTAGCACCAAGTGGCCCCGAGATACAGGGCCCCAAAATCGGTTCAGAAAATGTCATTCTCTGCTGCAGAAAAGTGCTTGACATTTTCTGAACCGATTTTGGAGCCCCGTATCTCAGGGCCACTTGGGGCTAGGCACCCCAAATTTGGTGTGCAAACCCAGTGGAACTGATACCATAACATATCTAAAGCTGGGGTTCCGAGATACGGGGCCCCAAAGTAGGTTCGGAAAATGTCATTCTCTGCTGCAGAAAAGTGCTTGACATTTTCTGAACCGATATTTGGGGGCCTGTATCTCGGGGACACTTGGTGCTAGAAACCCCTGCTTTGGATATTTTATGGTGCTAGTTCCACTGGGTTTGCACACCAAATTTGGGGTTCCTAGCACTAAGTGGCCCCAAGATACGGGGCCCCAAATTCGGTCAACTATGTCCATCTGCAGCAATGTCATTTCGAGACCCTTCGGGTTCAGAGACCCCAAATTTTGGCTGCAGCTAGGGGGCATCTAGGAACCCTTAACTACCGAGTTTGAAGTTCGGGGGACCTATGGCTGCAAATGGGCACAGTGAGGCATGCAAATAGGCACAGTGAGGCTGCAAATGGGCATTGTTGACCCTCTTTTCCACTTACAGTAGCTGTGCATTTCTCACCCTCATCTTATACTCGGGTCAATACGTTTTTCCCATTTTTTTGTGGTAAATTAGGGCCTCGACTTATACTCGGAACGACTTATACTCGAGTATATACGGTATATGGTCTTGTGAGATTATCATTGTTATGCCACTCATTATATTTTAAGCGCTGCACTTTTTATATATATATATATATATATATATATATATATATATATATATATATATATATAGTCACAGTGTTTTGTCTATTGCAGTGCTGGCAGCTACATGGAATTTATATTCACTTAGCACGGTATTCCTTACCACCCAAACAAAATAAGTGGCGTCTGGTAAGTTCCCAGCTGCGCAGATCTGTTGAAGTTGTCAAGTGTGTGGGTCAGGCAACTGTAGACCACTGGATAGGAAGAAGGTGCAAGAACACTTGGGTACTATTAGCAGGTTATTGAATCATGCACTGGAAGCTTGTTGTATGCAGAGTATACCTTTACTTTCATGGAGGATATAAAAGCATGTCTTTATCATGGAACAGGAAACAGGAGGCTACAACTACACACACTTAGGAACGAAGGTACTTCCTCTAAATACATTACCATAGAATACATATTATAACACTGCAGTGCCATCTACTGGTATAGATAGGCATAATGCACACATTATTGTTCACAGTATAAAGCAACCTTACATTACTTGCTGTTGTTCTTTCAACACCCCTTCTGAACAGCATGTGCTTTGTCAAACTATATTCAGCTTCTTCTGGAAATAACTATGATGTTCCTTCAACAAAGGCTCTGTGAGTGCATCAGCGGCCATCTCCTCTGACGGGCAATATTGAATGTCAATAACACCTTGCTCTTGATTGTCCCTTAGTAGATAATACTTGAGGTGGATGTGTTTTGTCCTAGGATTGATCCTTCCTGATTGCGTAAGCTTTATACATGCCTGGTTGTCTTCAAAAATGGGAATTGGTTTTGACATGTCTATCTCAAAACGTTGACAAATCCATATTGCTTGTTGACAAGCAAATGCTGCTGCAATGTACTCTGCTTCAGTTGAAGATAGAGCAACAATTGTTTGCTTTCGACTAAACCAACTTAAGGTTCCTTCCCCATACTGGAAGATAAATCAACTTGTGGATTTGCGGTCTGTACAGTCCCCGGCCCAATCAGCATCCACATATCTGACCAGTTTTGGATTGGATGTTGCTGGTAACCGTAACTTCATCTGAATTGTTCCTTTGAGGTACTGTATCACTTTTTTTACTGTGTTCCAGTCATGCTGACAGGGAGCTAAAGCTTTCCTGCATAGTATGCCCACTGCTGTGGCTAGGTCTGGTCTTGTCACAATGGCAACATATAGCAGCTTACCGATTGCTCTGCTATACATGTCATTGTTGGTTAACACGTTTTTTGCTCTTTAGATTTCGGAGATTCTGAGATTGGTTGAGAAGATAACTTCCATCTTCTTCTCTCTCTATTTGGGTTCCCAGATAGTAGCTAATGTTCCTTAGTTCTTTGATTTCAAAATTTTCTTTCAGCTTGTGAACTATCTGATTGTAATCCCCTTCTTGTTCAAAAGAAGATATAATGTCATCAACATAGATAAGGATGTATATCCATCTGTCTTCTTGATTCTTGGAGTAGATACAGGGGGTCTGCTTTACTTCTTGAGAATCCCTCTCTGGTAAGTACTTTGTTTACTTTTTCATTCCACATCCTTGCAGATTGCTTAAGGCCATAGATGCTCTTCTGAAGTTTACACACAGGGTTATCTCCTTGCTCAAACCCCGGAGGTTGCTCCATGTAGAGATCTTCCTTAATGTCTCCATATAGGAAAGCAGTTTTAACGTCTAGGTGTCTCACTTGCATGCCCTTCCCTGCTGCAATGCTAATAAGCACTTTGATGGTGGAGTTTTTGATGACGGGAGCAAATGTTTTATCGTAATCTTCACCGAATTTCTGGGAATAACCCTTGGCAACTAGTCTAGCTTTGAATTTGTGGATATTCCCTTCTACGTCTGGCTGTACTTTGACAGTCCACTTACTTGCTATAGTTTTGCAGTTAGGTGGGAGCTCCGTGAGTGTCCAGGTTTTATTTTCCTGAAGTGACTTTAATTCTTCTTCTGCTGCCTTTCTCCATTTATTGGCTTTACATTTTGGCAGTTTTTCTATGTCTTTCCAGGATGTTGGTTCAAGTATGCTGTGTGTTTTAACAGTGTATGACAGCTTATGGGGGGGTATCCCCTTGTAGTCCAAGTGGATCTTCTGACTTCAGACAGTTCAACAGGATTTGGTGGGGAACTTGGTTTAGGCAAAGGTTCGCTTTGGTTGATCTTTTATTCTGGTTTGCTTGGTATATTCACTTCACAGCTTTTGGGGATCAGTGTTTCTGGTGATGGGCTCACACTACGGCATATTGTCAATTTGTCAGTCTTTGGGTGTAGGATTCTGTAACCCTTAGTTTGCTCTCTGTAGCCTACTAGAATGCCCTCTATGGCTCTGTTCTCCAGCTTGGATTGCTTTTCACTTGGAATATAGGCATATGCTTTACATCCAAACACTCTGATCTGTCCTATGCTAGGCTTTGATCCATGCCACATTTCAAATGGAGTACTTTTAATGGCTCTTGAGGGTAGTCAGTTCTGTGGGTAGGCTGCAGTCATGACTGCTTCTCCCCAGTATTTGTGATGCATCCGGCAACATGCATCTGGCCATTTCTATAAAAGTACGTTTTTTTCCTTTCTGCTACACCGTTTTGTACAGGAGTGTATGATGCGGATGTCTGGTGTACTATTCCTTGTCTCTTCAGGTATGAGGCCACTTCTTTGCTTATGTACTCTTCCCCATTGTTGGTGCGTATGATTCCTGATTTGCGTTGGAATTTCATGCTATACATGGCAACGAACTCTTTAAGTTTCTCTGATGTTTCATTCTTGTGTTTCATCAGATGGGTAGTTGTGTACCTGGAATAATCATGAATGAATGTCAGTAGATATCTGTTCCCGCCTGACGTGGGAGTTTTCATTGGACCGCATATGTCACTGTGTATGAGCTGCAGGGGTGGGTGGTTTTTCCTTGAGGTGCCTGCGGAAGGGGAGCTTGTGTGTCTTTTGCTTCAATACAGCACTTGCATTTCATGAGCACTTTGCAAGTCATTATTGTAAAATCTTCTGATAAACCTCTCTTTATAATGTCCTGTATAGCTTCTGGACTTCTGTGCCCCAGCCGCTTGTGTCATAAGTGAATACATTTACTGTGTAGGTCATTAGAGACTATATTGGCTTGCTGGTCTGTGGTGATGAGCCTGTATAGGTGATCATTCAGTTTTTCTTTAGCGAGGAATCGCTTATTACTGCGAATTGTGCATTCATCACTCTGGAACTTAACTGTGAGACTGCTGTTTGCAAGACTTTGCACTGATAGAAGGCTGCCTTCTAGTTCTGGAACATACAGCACTTTCTTTACAAGGATTCTATGCTTGCTTTGTGGTGTAATGCAGTTCAGGAAGCCCTGGCCTTTACCTTCTGATGTGATGCTTTTCCCATTTGCTAGAAAAACTTTTGCACTGTAATCAATGTTTGTGAAGAAAGTCTCATCGCTAGTCATGTGGCTTGCACCAGGCGCGTGGCTTGCCCCTCTGTGTTACTTTAATGGTGCCACTCCATGATGTGTCTGCAGTTTCCTTTGTGATTCTTTTGTGATTGCCTTGACTCTTTCTTTTGTGGATAGCTTTAGCTTTCCCTGCTTGGCTTTCCAGATAGAACAGTCCTTTTTTAAGTGAGCGGTCCTTTTACAGCGAAAACAGGCTCTGCTTTCTTTGTGCCTTTGTACATCTTAAGAGCGTTGTCATCATGGTGCATATTTTCTTTCCTTCTGTCATATTCATTGATTAATTTCCCTTTGATATATTCCAGTGTTAGCTCCTGCTCAAGTCTGGTTTCTAAAGCGTAAATAAGAGCAGTGTGTGTCTCTGGAAGGCTGCAGGAGAGCAGGGCAGCAATATGGTTATCTTTGATGTCCTCTCCAATGGCGTGTAGCTGCTCTATGATCTCTAGCATAGCTTTCACATAGTTACATATTTGCTGGCCTTCTTCTAGCCTCACCTTGTGAAGCTTTCTTAGCAAAAAACTGTTGAGGCTTGAACGCTCATGCAGTTTTTGTAATGAAGTCCACATACCTTTGGTTGTTTTGTTATGTGGATAAGCTGGTCATCTTCACTAGCAAGCTTAAAGCCGCATTTGCCTGCCTATCCTTCCTATCCCAGTCCTCCGTCTCTCCGTCTGTAGGTCTGTCTGTATTCAGCACTTGCCACAAGTCATCCTTACTGAAAAACCTTTCCAGTGTAAACTTCCACAGCTGGTGATTGGCATTGTTCAGCTTTGCTATTGCAAACATCACATCTGAACCACTTGCCATCTTTCAGCTGCTTGCATACAGTACTCACAGACTTGCAGAATTCTTTTTCCAGTGCCTGGGTGCTGCTGGGGTGCTGCTGGGTTTGCTGGATCTGCCTAGGCCCATAACCTATTAGCAGGTTATTGAATCATGCGCTGGAAGCTTGTTGTATGCAGAATATACCTTTACTTTCATGGAGGATATAAAAGCATTTCTTTATCATGGAACAGGAAACAGAAGGATACAACTACACACACTTAGGAACAAAGGTACTTCCTCTAAATACATTACCAAAGAATACACATTATAACACTGCAGTGCCACCTACTGGTATAGATAGGCATAATTCACACAGTATTGTTTACAGTATAAATCAACTTTACATTACTTGCTGTTGTTTTTTCAACAGGTACCAGAGCAGGTGACAGGAACAAAATCAGGATACAAACCAAAGTCAGTAACAGCCAGGCAGTGGAGGTAAGCAATTCAAGAGACAGGATCAGAGTCAAGGGTTCAAA
The DNA here is from genome assembly GCA_037952835.1 of Lithobates septentrionalis. Classification (NCBI taxonomy): domain Eukaryota; kingdom Metazoa; phylum Chordata; class Amphibia; order Anura; family Ranidae; genus Lithobates; species Lithobates septentrionalis. The sequence continues at coordinate 4,562,028 of JBBDGP010000257.1, forward strand.
CCAAGATCAGTAACAGCTAGGTAGTGAAGGTACAAGGCAGAATGCAGTAAGCGTGTCAAGCCAGCAGGCCAAGAACAAAATGGTTAAGCAAAGATGCAAGAACAGTTCGCAAGGCAAGCCAGGTCATACACAGGATGGCAGAACATCAGGTTCAAAAGACTGTGTTCAAAAACAAATGAAGAAATAAGGAGACTTGGACAGAATTACACACCATAGATTCAGTTTTATTGTAAACTGCTGCCTTGAACTTTCCCAATGCTGCTCTTATACATTAGCCATTCACGAAACATTAATACCTGTGGGTAGAGTGTATGTAGAGCTACCCCTGCAGGAGCTGCTAGTTGATTTGGATCCTCTGCTCCTATTCAGGAACTGTTTGAGGCCTCAACCTCACTGACACCACCAGTATATTTTTCTTTACACTATAATGAGCATGCAAGAACTTTATGGAAAATAGCAAAATGTATTAGCTAGCAAGTTAAAGTAAACCAACCTAAAGCACAGTAATTGGAACACAATCAGATTCACAGAGTTTCTTACATTGATTTTAAATCCTAGAACATACTGTAACTCCCAACAGCGTAAGCTATAGCTTTCCTCATAAAAGGAGCTGCAGCAAGTGGCACAAGTAGGTAACAAAACTGGATATGGACTAGGCCATTTGGGAGCTCCCACAATGAGAGATTAAGCCTAGACCTGTGGTAATTGAATCAATGGCAAATATGGATTTGCCCTCAGGATGACGTGATCTGAATACAGTCTTTAGCATTAATCTTCTGCTGGCTCTGTTCGGGACCTTGAAGACATTGGCGCGCGTGAATGAGGTATGTCTATGGTGTGATTGATTGCTATCCTGCTCTCAGTAGGTTGGGTTGAAAGGTATACTCTCAGAAGAGACTGCTCACCCAATAGAGCTATTGGGAGTGTAAGCAAACAATCTCTTGATATATATATATATATATATAATATTGTTTTCAAATATTTTATTGAAATCAGAAAAACATATTCCATGTAATCAGTACAATAATGACAGTCAATGACACACCATTATATAGATAGAATTCAGGTATGCAGGATGATTTGTACATTCTCAACTATGATTTACCTGAGACAAACATTCCATTTCCCTAGGAAAATTGTGAATAGCTGTCCAACTATGCACCATAAGAAAACAGGTACTACCTCACCATTTTTTCTGTTAAAAATAGAGAAAAGAGAAGAAAAGGGAGAAAAGGGGTGGGGATCCTAACTGGCACCACCATATAGTTTCCCAGTGTAGCTCTCTGAAGATATTAAAGAGTGGCCCTCAACCAGAAGCTCATCCCTCAAAAAGATCTCTCTCTCCCTCAGAGTAGACAAACATGTTCCAGAGCGTCCAGGTCTTGGAATACAGTTCCCGCTGATGCCATGCAGTAAGGATCAAGTCCTCCATTTTATTTATTTCTTCCACTTTATGGAGCCAGAGTTTAATGGTTGGTGGCTGCGGACGTTTCCAAGTAAGGGGAATACACGATTTGGCAGCATCAAGGATATGGCGTACCACAGATCATTTGTAAAAGGTAACTGAGATAGAGGAGGCATGGAGAAGAAAGAAAGCCAGGTCATCTGGAAGCACATAATCCATGAATTTTTGAACAATCCTCTGAATCTCTTTCCAGTAGTTTTCAAGTTTGGAGCAGGACCAAAAGATGTGTAGCGATGTTCCTCACTCCTCCTGGCATCTCCAACAACAATTGGTAGTGTTTGGGAAAAATTTGTGTAACTGAGACAGTGTCCGATACCATCGCGACAGGATTTTAAAGTTTGTTTCATGTATTCTTGTGCAAATAGAGAATTTGCGAGTAAACCTAATAATATGGTTCCCCTATTCTGGAATGAATGTGCGGTCTAGGTCGGTCTCTCATTTCGTAACCCAGGGCAACTGGTGTTCCTCTGGAGGTGTGATCAGCAAGTTATATGTTATGGATAGAATATGGGACAGTGTACCTTCGTCGGTACAGTATTCCTCAAAGACAGTAGTGAGGACGTCTGTAAGTACTTGGGGATGTTAATGAATGTAAGAAATTATGTAACTGAAGAGCTCTCCAAAAGGCTAAAAGAAATGGGCCTGAGGAGCTTGTGAGAGTAGATACCGACGGACAACTGTCCGCCACCAGTAAAAGAGTGGAGTCGAGTAGGACACGAAAGGTCTTATCTTGAAGACCTGGTAAGAATTGTGGGTTTCCCAGTATTGGGAACAATGGAGAATCTTGGGAAGAAAGTAAAGCGTTGGCGAACAATTGCGAGCAGATTCATGTTGTAGGTCCTATCAGCAGATGAGTTTTCAGGTGATGTGATAATGACTTGTAGCACCACGGGGCTCTGGTAAGAGAAATACCACTTTGAGCCTGTTCCAGTTGGGGCCAGAGCTTGTTGCTTTGGTGACGGCACCAGTCAATTAGTCTAACCGAATGGGCTGCTTGATAGTATTTATGTACATCCGGAACTGCCGATCCCCCATATTGTTTAGGAAGTGAGATTAGTCTTCTTTGTATCCGAGGCTGTTAGTGGGCCCATATGAAGACAATGAATTGAGAATGAACTTGCCTGAAATAGCAGGGAGGGATTACTATCAGTAAGGCTTGAAAGATACCAAAATTTGGGTAAAATGCTCATTTTAATGATATTACAGCATCCAAACCCAGAGTGGAATCCGTGATGCCACGTCTCAAGTGAAGTATGGGTTTTGCCTAATTGTGGGGGAAAATTGAGGTCAAAGGTGCCTCACAATCTGGACGGGATGTAGGTTCCCAAATATTTCAGAACAGTATCTGTCCATTTGAATTTAAAGCTGAGCCGCAGAAACTGAAGGAGAGATGGAAATATCTCAATTCCCATCACTGTTTTTTTATGTAGCGGTACCCCCATGAGGGCTGCTGATTGACTCTATACCCCACTGGCTCCTCCGACTCTGCAGATCATCTCTTACCTCTGACACCTTGGGTTCCATGCTGTAATAGGATGTTATCAATGAGAAACTCACACAATGTCACTGAACCACTCAAAGAGTTTACTAGAGTGAATAATAAACACAAATGAACAATATGAATGAACACAAACAATATATGACAGTTGATAACCACAAGCTTAGATATGAAACTGTGAACTTAATAATCACCGTAAGAAGACTCCCCTCCTGATGTCTCAAGTGTGCGCTGTACGGCTCCTCCGGATGGCTGAGATGCAGGAAACTTCCAGATGTCCTGGCAATGCACACTGATCTGCTTGCTAAGCTGGCAGAGCTGTACTCTGAAGTCCCTCAGAAGCTGGCGACCCTGCTCCGCGCTGTATAGGCTGCAGTCTTCTGGTCACACACACACAGACCTCCTGCTGGCAGGTATTGGATGGCGTCCAGGGAGGCTGAAACATGGCCGCGCTGGTCCCTTTATTATTGCTCCCAGCATGCAGTGCTGCGCGCTTTGCATTGTCTGTATTGTAGTTCAGGGCTGATCCAGCTAACATAGTCACTTCCTCATCCAGACTACATCACCCACAATGCTTTGCAGCGCTGCTTCTCAGGAATTAAAAGAAAGTCCTAACAGCATTAACCGCTTGCCGCCTGCCGCATGTAGATATACGTTGACAGAATGACACGGACAGGCAAATGGGCGTACAGGTACGTCCCTTTAAATTTGCCCCCATGCCATCGCGTGCGAGCTCCGTGAGTGTGATCGCGGGTCCCGCGGACTGTCTTACGCAGAGGAAAGCTGCTTCTCAGGAATTAAAAGAAAGTCCTAACAGCATTAACCGCTTGCTGCCTGCTGCATGTAGATATACGTTGACAGAATGGCACGGACAGGCAAATGGGCGTACAGGTACGTCCCTTTAAATTTGCCGCCATGCCATCGCGTGCGAGCTCCGTGAGTGTGATCGCGGGTCCCGCGGACTGTCTTACGCAGAGGAAGAATGGGAAAATGCTGATGTAAACAAGCATTTCCCCGTTCTGCCTAGTGACAGGACACTGATCACAGCTCCCTGTAATCGGGAGATCAGTTTCATGTCACACGTAGCCCATCCCCCCTACATTTAGAATCACTCCCCAGCAGATCACCGCCATTACTAGTAAAAATAAAAATTATTAATAAAAATGCCAGAAAACTATCCCCTATTTTGTAGTCGCTATAACTTTTGTGCAAACCAATCAATAAACGCTTATTGCAATTTTTTTTACTAAAAATATGTAGAAGAATACGTATCGGCCTAAACTGAGGGAAAAAATGTTCTTTTATACATTTTTTGGGGATATTTATTATAGCAAAAAGTTAAAAATAATGCGTTTTTTCAAAATTGGCGCTATTTTTTGTTTATAGCGCAAAAAATAAAAACAGCAGAGGTGATCAAATACCACCAAAAGAAAGCTCTATTTGTGAAAAAAGGACATCAATTTTGTTTGGGAGCCACGTCGCATGTCGGCGCAATTGTCAGTTAAACTCCCTGGCGGTATGATTCTTTCTGATTTTAGGTGCTGAAAGCGGTACAATTATTTTGCATGGAAATTTGGCGTTTTATATTGTAGGTCTGTAATTATTAACAATAACACACTTAAATCTGTCCAAACAAGAGTCTAGTAGATATCCCGGGTATGATAAAGTTTGAAACACAAAAACATAAATTATAATATAATAAAAAAAAAATAATAATTAAAAAAAATAAAAATAAATAGTAATAAAATAAATTTCCACACGATTCACTATCGCTCAATTCTGCAAGTGTTCTAATTTACTATCGCTGTTTTCTAGCTGGTCTAAAGCCATTTTTGACGTAAAGGGACACTTTTTGGTTGCTATGGACAATCTCCAGTTTCCAGGCAGAAAGAACAGTATATGCAATATAAAACTGCATGCAGGGCATGGGCCAGAGCACTGGGGACAAATGGGATGTGAAATGATTTCATACAGTACTGTAATCTGTAAGATTACAGTACTGTATGTGTTATGCTTTTTACATTTTTTTGAATTTGCCGCCAGGCTCCGCCCCCGTGCGTCGCGACGCTCGCAGGGAACGGAGCCTGGCACGGAGAGGCTTCGGGCAGGACACAGCCCGCGGACACTGCGGGGGACATCGCAGGATCCCGGGGACAAGGTAAGTAAGGAGTCACCAGGATCCTGCGATGCAATCCCGAGTGTGGCTCGGGGTTACCGCTAATGGTCCTGAATTTTAACCCCGAGCCACACTCGGGAAAACTGCCAGGGAGGTTAAAGCGATGCAGTGCCGAATCGCAAAAAGTGCTCTGGTCTTTGGCCAGCCAAATGGTCCGGGGCTTAAGTGGTTAAAAGGACACTAGAGGGAGCCAAACTCATTTGCAAACCATAACAATTGTAATGCCTTATATTAGAAAAACCTTGGCTACATTTATATTTTTTATCAGGAGGTTCAAAATAAATGAAATATACTTATCTGTTTTAATTTACTAATGTTCCTTGAGTGCCAGAAAAAAAATAATGCTGTATACACTGCAAAACAAATATATGTAACTCATTAGTGTTTGCAGTTGCACTATAGCCTAGACCTAACAAAGGATGTATAGATCTACCACTCCTTAACAGGTGTGCCAACACTTAGAAAGCACTTCTAAATTAAGAGCAGTAGATGACAGTATTCGTGATAGAGCTATTATTATTAGGCTAGAATTTAGTGTCACTCCTTACAATTGTTCAGTGCTGAGTTATTCTTGGAGCTTTACTTATAGAGGCAAAACATAAAAATTTGGCAATAACTAAAAAAATTAAGCAAAACATACGAATTGGTATCAATAAATAAGAAAAATGTAGTGAGTAGTGATATACTTGTTTATGCATTTTTTTTTTCATTACTGGGCAGAAAACATCCTGATGTTCATTCAATAAAATATTTGCAACACTTTTCAGGTAGTATGGGTATCCCTGAAAATTTGTGAAAGCCTTGCGTTTAAGAAGCTAGTGAGGGCCAGCTTTGTTAGGATTTTTGACAGGTGTGACAGATTCAGGTAGTTCTTTTCTGCACCACTTTCACAATGGGTTGCTATTGCTGTTATGCACAAAAATGGAAAAGTGTTGAGGTTTTTTTTTGTCATAAATATTTCCCCCTGGTCCTCCAATTAAAAGAAAATCAAACTTTAGATGCTGACAGAAGTTCATCACTACCTGCCAGCCTTTTAATTTGTAACCTGCTTTTTTAGATTTGTTTTAAAGTTCAATTGCCCTTGATTATTCTAAGTGCATTGTTTTAGGCAAGTCACAATCATTGCCCACTAATAAAAGAAGTACAAACTGCACTCGTCCACTGACACTACTCTCTCCATAGCACTATGCTACCTCCCCACTCCACCTTATTTATGCCTAATTCCGCGTACACACAGTCGGACTTTTCGACCGGACTTGTCCGACGGACGCCGACGGACCAAATCCGGCGGACAATCCGATCGTGTGTGGGCTTCACCGGACCTTCAGTGGACTTTTCCAGTCGCAAATCTGACGGACTTTAGATTTGGAACAGGCTTCAAATCTTTACGTCGTAACTCCGCCGGACCCAGAAATCCGCTCGTCTGTATGCTAGTCCGACGGACAAAAACCCACGCTAGGGCAGCTATTGGCTACTGGCTATCAACTTCCTTATTTTAGTCCGGTGTACGTCATCACGTACTAATTCGAATCGGACTGTGTGATCGTGTGTAGGCAAGTCCGGTCGTTAGAAAGTCCGCCAAAAGTCCATCGTAAGTCTGTTGAAAGTCTGTCGGACGGGCTGTCGGACTTTTGTAGATGAAAAGTCTGACCGTGTGTACGCGGCATTACACTCCTAACCTGCTCTTTCATCCTTTACTGTAGTGTTGTTCATCTTCTCTTTCTCTAACCATAGTGCTGCTCATCTCCTCCACCCCATAGATCCATAATGTTGCTCATCTCCTCACACCTCTGTCTCCATAGTGTTATTCTTTTCCTTCACTTCCCCTTTCAATGCCACTGCTTATCTCTTAGAACTCCTCTCTCCATAACAACCCTCACTTTCCTACCTCCCTTTTCCATAGCATTGTTCATCTCATCCACCTATCCACCTCCCCTCTGTAAGAGTGAGTTAGTGCACCTTTTAGCATACTAATGCCCCTCTCCATAGTGTCATACATCTCCCCAGCCTCCCTTCTCCATAGTGTCATTTCTCTATTCTGCCTTCCCTCTCAATAGCGTTGTTGATTTCCTCCATCTCCCCTCTTCATAGTAGTGTTGGTTTACTCTGCCTCCTCTCTCCATAATATCGTTGCTCTTTTTCACCTCTCCTCTCCATAGTGTTGTTGCCTCCCAACCTCATAGTGCCCTTACTTTTCTGCAACCCCTCACCCCAACCACTTCCTTCGTGTCATTGCTCTCCTTTGTCTCCCCTCTAAATGGTGTTGTTGCTCTCCTCCACCTCCCTTCTCCATAGTGACATTACTCTCCTCTACCTCCACTCTTTATAGTGTCATTCCTCTCCTCCACCTTCCCTCTCCATAACGCCATTGTTCTCCTCCACCTCCTGCCTCCATAGTGTCATTTTCCCCTCCACCTCTCTATAGTGTCACTGCTCTCCTCAAACCTCTCCTCTCCATGGTGTTGCTGATCTCCTCCACTGCCTGTCTCCATAGTGCCACTACTCCTCTTTCCTTAATGTTATTTCTCTTCTCTGTCTCCCTTCTAAATAGTGTCATACTCTCCTCAAACCTCCCCTTTCCATAATGTAATTTCTCTCGTCCACCTCCCCTCAACATTGTGACACTATTCACCTCAAACTTCCCCTCTCCATAGTTTCGCTGCTCTACTCGACCTCAGTCCCAACTGATCTTGCTGCACTCCTCTGCTTTCCCACTCCATAGGGATGCTTCTCTCTTTACAGGCAGTCCCCGGGTTACAAACACAATAGAGACTGTAGGTTTGTTCTTAAGTGGAATTTGTATGTAAGTCGGAACAGTGCATTTTTAAATGTAACTTCAGCCTGTGCAGGGATGTGGGATGTTCCGGGCGCTTCTGGGCATGTAGTTATATTATCTGGGGCTCTTCTGGCCATGCAGTACATGTAGTACTGCAGTGTGGGATGTGTCCGGCGCTGCAAGATAGCTGCTCGGAAGTATCCAGGACCAGCATGGAGCACAAGCGCCCATTATTGAGGTCCGTTCGTAAGTAGGAGTCGTTCGTAACTTGGGTGTTCGTAACTCAGGGATTGCCTGTATTAGACAAATCACTTTCCAAAATATCTTAACATACCAGTGTTTTGTAACTATAAAAGGTTACACTGCCTCTATTAACTTGGTGATACTGTCTCTAGTTTTTGCAATATGGCACCTCTCGGTACCTACTACTATGGCACCGATCCTTGTTGTTCTGGGGAGACAACCCTGGTCTTAAAGCACAGTTCCGCCAGAAAAAAATTAAAGTCAGCAGCTACAAATACTGCAGCTGCTGACTTTTAAAATAACGACACTTACCTGTCCAGGGCACCTGCAATGTTCTCACCCGAAGCCGACCCATCCCTCGGCTCCAGGTGCAGGCGCCAGCATCTATAGTAAGATAATCAGGAAGTGAAGCCTTCTGGCTTCACAGCCTGGTTGTCTACTGCACATGCACGACTGAGCATTCTGAACGGTCCCTGCTGTCTTCTGGGACCTGTGTGTCTCCCAGAAGACAGCGGGGGCGGAGGAGGGGCCGGACATGGCGAATTTTGCCGTGGATTCTGCGGCGCGCTTTTTCTGGGAGTGGGAGAAAATACCTGGATTAGACAGATATCTGCTCCCCCCTAAAAAAAGGTGCCAAATGTGACACCGGAGGGGGGGAGGAACCGGATCAGCGGAAGTTCAATTTCTGGGTGGAACTCTGCTTTAACCACTTGACGACCGCCTCACGCCGATGTACGTCGGCAAAGTGGCACGGACAGGCAAAATCACGTACAGTGTACGTGATTTGCCTTCCGCGGGTGGGGGGTCCGATCGGACCCCCCCCCGGTGCCCGAGTCGGTCGTCTTTTGTCCAGCGGCGATCGGTGATGAGGGGGAGACCATCCGTTCGTGGCCCCCCCCTCGCGATCGCCGCCGGCCAATGAGAATCTTCCTTTGCTGCTGTATGCTAAACAGCAGCAAAGGAAATGATGTCATCTCCCCTCGGGTCGGTATTTTCCGTTCCGGCCCGAGGAGAGAAGACATCAATGTGAGTGCACCAACACACACACACACAGTAGAACATGCCAGGCACACAAAACACCCCGATCCCCCCCCCGATCGCCCCCCGATCCCCCCCCAATCACCCCCCCCCCCTGTCACAAACTGACACCAGCAGTTTTTTTTTTTTTTTTTTCTGATTACTGCATGGTGTCAGTTTGTGACAGTTACAGTGTTGGGACAGATACTGTTACCCCCCTGTAGGTCTAGGGTACCCCCCTAACCCCCCCTAATAAAGTTTTAACCCCTTGATCACCCCCCCTCACCAGTGTCACTAAGCGATCATTTTTCTGATCGCTGTATTAGTGTCGCTGGTGACGCTAGTTAGTGAGGTAAATATTTAGGTTCGCCGTCAGCGTTTTATAGCGTCAGGGACCCCCCTATACTATCTGATAAATGTTTTAACCCCTTGATTGCCCCCTAGTTAACCCTTTCACCACTGATCACCGTATAACCGTTACGGTTGACGCTGGTTAGTTTGTTTATTTTTTATAGTGTCAGGGCACCCGCCGTTTATTACCGAATAAAGGTTTAGCCCCCCGATCGCCCGGCGGTGATATGCGTCGCCCCAGGCAGCGTCAGATTAGCGCCAGTACCGCTAACACCCACGCACGCAGCATGCGCCTCCCTTAGTGGTATAGTATCTGATCGGATCAATATCTGATCCGATCAGATACTATACTAGCGTCCCCAGCAGTTTAGGGTTCCCAAAAACGCAGTGTTAGCGGGATCAGCCCAGATACCTGCTAGCACCTGCGTTTTGCGCCTCCGCCCAGCCCACCCAAGTGCAGTATCGATCGATCACTGTCACTTACAAAACACTAAACGCATAACTGCAGCGTTCGCAGAGTCAGGCCTGATCCCTGCGATCGCTAACAGTTTTTTTGGTAGCATTTTGGTGAACTGGCAAGCACCAGCCCCAGGCGTCAGGTTAGCGCCAGTACCGCTAACACCCACGCACGCAGCATACGCCTCCCTTAGTGGTATAGTATCTGAACGGATCAATATCTGATCCGATCAGATCTATACTAGCGTCCCCAGCAGTTTAGGGTTCCCAAAAACGCAGTGTTAGCGGGATCAGCCCAGATACCTGCTAGCACCTGCGTTTTGCGCCTCCGCCCGGCCCAGCCCACCCAAGTGCAGTATCGATCGATCACTGACACTTACAAAACACTAAACGCATAACTGCAGCGTTCACAGAGTCATGCCTGATCCCTGCGATCGCTAACAGTTTTTTTGGTAGTATTTTGGTGAACTGGCAAGCACCAGCCCCAGGCAGCGTCAGATTAGCGCCAGTACCGCTAACACCCACGCACGCACCGTACACCACCCTTAGTGGTATAGTATCTGATCGCATCAATATCTGATCCGATCAGATCTATACTAGCGTCACCAGCAGTTTAGGGTTCCCAAAAACGCAGTGTTAGCGGGATCAGCCCAGATACCTGCTAGCACCTGCGTTTTGCCCCTCCGCCCGGCCCAGCCCACCCAAGTGCAGTATCGATCGATCACTGTCACTTACAAAACACTAAAAGCATAACTGCAGCGTTCGCAGAGTCAGGCCTGATCCCTGCGATCGCTAACAGTTTTTTGGTAGCGTTTTGGTGAACTGGCAAGCGCCAGCGGCCTAGTACACCCCGGTCGTAGTCAAACCAGCACTGCAGTAACACGTGGTGACGTGGCGAGTCCCATAAGTGCAGTTCAAGCTGGCGAGATGGCAAGCACAAGTAGTGTCCCGCTGCCACCAGAAAGACAAACACAGGCCCGTCGTGCCCATAATGCCCTTCCTGCTGCATTCACCAATCCTAATTGGGAACCCACCGCTTCTGCAGCGCCCGTACTTCCCCCATTCACATCCCCAACCAAATGCAGTCGGCTGCATGAGAGGCATTTTTATGTCCTCCCGAGTACCCCTACCCAGCGAACGCCCCCAAAAAGATGTTGTGTCTGCAGCTAGCGCGGATATAGGCGTGACACCCGCTATTATTGTCCCTCCTGTCCTGACAATCCTGGTCTTTGCATTGGTGAATGTTTTGAACGCTACCATTCACTAGTTGAGTATTAGCGTAGGGTACAGCATTGCACAGACTAGGCGCACTTTCACAGGGTCTCCCAAAATGCCATCGCATTTTGAGAGACCCGAACCTGGAACCGGGTACCGTTATAAAAGTTAGTTACAAAAAAAGTGTAAAAAAAAAAAAAATATGAAATAAAAAAAAATAGTTGTTTTATTGTTCTCTCTCTCTCTATTCTCTCTCTCTATTGTTCTGCTCTTTTTTACTGTATTCTATTCTGCAATGTTTTATTGTTATTGTTATTATGTTTTATCATGTTTGTTTTTCAGGTGTGTAATTATTTACACTTTACTGTGCTTTATTGTTAACCATTGTTAACCATTTTTTTGTCTTCAGGTACGCCATTCACGACTTTGAGTGGTTATACCAGAATGATGCCTGCAGGTTTAGGTATCATCTTGGTATCATTCTTTTCAGCCAGCGGTCGGCTTTCATGTAAAAGCAATCCTAGCGGCTAATTAGCCTCTAGACTGCTTTTACAAGCCGTGGGAGGGAATGCCCCCCCCCCACCGTCTTCCGTGTTTTTCTCTGGCTCTCCTGTCTCAACAGGGAACCTGAGAATGCAGCCGGTGATTCAGCCAGCTGACCATAGAGCTGATCAGAGACCAGAGTGGCTCCAAACATCTCTATGGCCTAAGAAACCGGAAGCTACGAGTATTTCATGACTTAGATTTCGCCGGATGTAAATAGCGCCATTGGGAAATTGGGGAAGCATTTTATCACACCGATCTTGGTGTGGTCAGATGCTTTGAGGGCAGAGGAGAGATCTAGGGTCTAATAGACCACAATTTTTTCAAAAAAGAGTACCTGTCACTACCTATTGCTATCATAGGGGATATTTACATTCCCCGAGATAACAATAAAAATGATTAAAAAAAAAAATATGAAAGGAACAGTTTAAAAGTAAGATTAAAAAAGCAAAAAAATAATAAAGAAAAAAAAAAAAAAAAAAAAAAAACACCCCTGTCGCCCCCTGCTCTCGCGCTAAGGCGAACGCAAGCGGCGGTCTGTCGTCAAACGTAAACAGCAATTGCACCATGCATGTGAGGTATCACCGCGAAGGCCAGATCGAGTGCAGTAATTTTTCCAGTAGACCTCCTCTGTAAATCTAAAGTGGTAACCTGTAAAGGCTTTTGAAGGCTTTTAAACATGTATTTATTTTGTTGCCACTGCACGTTTGTGCGCAATTTTAAAGCATGTCATGTTTGGTATCCATGTACTCGGCCTAAGATCATCTTTTTTATTTCATCAAACATTTGGGCAATATAGCGTGTTTTAGTGCATTAAAATTAAAAAAAGTGTGTTTTTTCCCCAAAAAATGCGTTTGAAAAATCGCTGCGCAATTACTGTGTGAAAAAAAAAAATGAAACACCCACCATTTTAATCTGTAGGGCATTTGCTTTAAAAAAATATATAATGTTTGGGGGTTCAAAGTAATTTTTTTGCAAAAAAAAAAAACTTTTTCATGTAAACAATAAGTGTCAGAAAGGGCTTTGTCTTCAAGTGGTTAGAAGAGTGGGTGATGTGTGACATAAGCTTCTAAATGTTGTGCATAAAATGCCAGGACAGTTCAAAACCCCCCCAAATGACCCCATTTTGGAAAGTAGACACCCCAAGCTATTTGCTGAGAGGCATGTCGAGTCCATGGAATATTTTATATTGCGACACAAGTTGCGGGAAAGAGACAAATTTTTTTTTTTTTTTTTTTTTTTGCACAAAGTTGTCACTAAATGATATATTGCTCAAACATGCCATGGAAATATGTGAAATTACACCCCAAAATACATTCTGCTGCTTCTCCTGAGTACGGGGATACCACATGCGTGAGACTTTTTGGGAGCCTAGCCGCGTACGGGACCCCGAAAACCAAGCACCGCCTTCAGGCTTTCTAAGGGCGTGAATTTTTGATTTCACTCTTCACTGCCTATCACAGTTTCGGAGGCCATGGAATGCCCAGGTGGCACAAAACCCCCCCAAATGACCCCATTTTGGAAAGTAGACACCCCAAGCTATTTGCTGAGAGGTATAGTGAGTATTTTGCAGACCTCACTTTTTGTCACAAAGTTTTGAAAATTGAAAAAAGAAAAAAAAAAATGTTTTTTCTTGTCTTTCTTCATTTTCAAAAACAAATGAGAGCTGCAAAATACTCACCATGCCTTTCAGCAAATAGCTTGGGGTGTCTACTTTCCAAAATGGGGTCATTTGGGGGGGTTTTGTGCCACCTGGGCATTCCATGGCCTCCGAAACTGTGATAGGCAGTAAAGAGTGAAATCAAAAATTTTCACCCTTAGAAATCCTGAAGGCAGTGATTGGTTTTCGGGGTCCCGTACGCGGCTAGGCTCCCAAAAAGTCCCACACATGTGGTATCCCCATACTCAGGAGAAGCAGCTAAATGTATTTTGGGGTGCAATTCCACATATGCCCATGGCCTGTGTGAGCAATATATCATTTAGTGACAACTTTATGAAAAAAAAAAAAAAATAAAAATAAAAGTGTCACTTTCCCGCAACTTGTGTCAAAATATAAAATATTCCATGGACTCAATATGCCTCTCAGCAAATAGCTTGGGGTGTCTACTTTCCAAAATGGGGTCATTTTGGGGGGTTTTGTGCCATCTTGGCATTCCATGGCCTCCGAAACTGTGATAGGCAGTGAAGAGTGAAAGCAAAAATTTACACCCTTAGAAATCCTGAAGGCGGTGATTGGTTTTCGGGGCCCCGTACGCGGCTAGGCTCCCAAAAAGTCCCACACATGTGGTATCCCCATACTCAGGAGAAGCAGCTAAATGTATTTTGGGGTGCAATTCCACATAGGCCCATGGCCTGTGTGAGCAATATATCATTTAGTGACCACTTTTTGTAAATATTTTTTTTTTTTTTTTTTTTTGTCATTTTTCAATCACTTGGGACAAAAAAAATAAATATTCAATGGGTTCAACATGCCTCTCAGCAATTTCCTTGGGGTGTCTACTTTCCAAAATGGGGTCATTTGGGGGGCTTTTGTACTGCCCTGCCATTTTAGCACCTCAAGAAATGACATAGGCAGTCATAAACTAAAAGCTGTGTAAATTCCAGAAAATGTACCCTAGTTTGTAGACGCTATAACTTTTGCGCAAACCAATAAATATACGCTTATTGACATTTTTTTTACCAAAGACATGTGGCCGAATACATTTTGGCCTAAATGTATGACTAAAATTTAGTTTATTGGATTTTTTTTAGAACAAAAAGTAGAAAATATCATTTTTTTTCAAAATTTTCGGTCTTTTTCCGTTTATAGCGCAAAAAATAAAAACCGCAGAGGTGATCAAATACCATCAAAAGAAAGCTCTATTTGTGGGAAGAAAAGGACGCAAATTTTGTTTGGGTACAGCATTGCATGACCGCGCAATTAGCAGTTAAAGCGACGCAGTGCCAAATTGGAAAAAGACCTCTGGTCCTTAGGCAGCATAAAGGTCCGGGGCTCAAGTGGTTAAGCAATGTACATAGCTATATTTTTTTTGCTGTGATAATTTAGCAGTATTCCTCACTGCGATTAGGTTTAATTGTAAAGTGTAATTTAGTTTACTTACAGTATCTCACAAAAGTGAGTACACCCCTCACATTTTTGTAAATTTTTTTAATGTCTTTTCATGTGACAACACTGAAGAAATTACACTTTTTTAAAATGTAAAATAGTGAGTGTACAGCTTGTATAACAGTGTAAAATGAGTACACTCCTAAGTGAACATGTCCAAATTGGGCCCAATTAGCCATTTTCCCTCCCTGGTGTCATTGGACTCGTTAATGTTTTGTCAGAACACCGCAACACCCATCTTGGTACACCCAGCACTCGGCCGCACTAAGCCTGCAGTCACAAGGCGGCAGCGAACATCTTGTTACACCCAGCCCATTTAGATCTATATGGGCTGGGTGTGGGTGTAAAAAGATGTCCGCTGCCACCTTCTGACTGCAGGCTTACTGTGGCTAAGTTCAAGGTGTACCAAGATGGGCGTTGTGGTTTTCTGACGGAACGTCACTTCCGTTACTGAATCTGGCAGGTCGCCGATTCTAACGAAACAGGTACAGGGCAGCATTTGTCTTACTAGCAAAATCCTTTAACCACTTCCTGCCCACCAGGCTGTCACATGACGGCTGGGTGGCGCGGCTCTCGTTCTCTGACGGAGGCCTCTGACGGAGGCTCTTTACCACGTGATCAGTGTCCAATCCAGTGTCCACGGCTGATAACGATGTAAACAGGAAGAGCCGTTGATCGGCTTTTCCTCACTTGCATCTGACAGACACGAGTAGAGGAGAGCCAATCAGCTGCTCTCCTGACAGGGGGGTCTGTGCTGATTGTTTATCAGCGCAGCTCCCCCTCGGATGTCCACCCAGGACCACCAGGATGCCGCCAGGACCACCAGGGATTGCCACCACACTGGACCACCAGGTATGCCACCCTAGACCACCAGGGAAATGCCAATCAGTGCCCAGGCAGCTGCCAATCAGTGCCCATCCCCAATGCCTGCCAGTGCCAGTGCCATCAGTGATGCCTATCAATGCCATCTATCAGTGCCGCATATCAGTGCCCATCAGTGCCACCTCATCAGTTCCACTTAATCCTATCAGTGCTCATCAGTGCTGAATATTAGTGCCTTCTCATCAGTACCACTCCATCAGTGCCCTTCAGTGCCACCTCATCAGTTCCACCTAATCCTATCAGTGCTCATCAGTGCTGCATATTAGTGCCTCCTCATCAGTGCCACCCCATCAGCGCTCTTCAGTGCTGCCTCATCAGTGCCCATCAGTGCCATCTATCAGTGCCTATCAGTGATGCCTATCCTTGCCTATCAGTGCCACCTATCAGTGCTCATCAGTGCTGCATATCAGTGCCCATCGTTGCTGCATATTAGTGCCTGATCATCAATGCCACCCCATCAGTGCCCTACAGTGCTGCCTCATCAGTGCCCATCAGTGCAGCCTAATCGGCGCACATCAGTGAAGGAGAAAAATTACTTGTTTACAAAATTGCGCTTTGAAAACTGTCACATGACTTAAAAATTTTTTTTTGGTAATCGGTATCAGCGAGTACTTGAAAAAAAGTATCGGTACTTGTACTCGGTCTTAAAAATGTGGTATCGGTGCAACCCTTTTTCAAAGTGTTGGCATCACCTGTTTTGTTCCGCTGATCAGTCGTAGCATGCATTTTTTTTTCAGTTTAGACTAATAGTATCAAGAGATCTTGTCAGCACCTGAGGTATGAGACTGTTTCCAGTAACGCATTGCCTCAGTAGACACAACAGCCATGAGGGACAATGTAGCTCTTAAAGTCACAAGTGAGCAATATCCTCAGAAGTGGCTTTTAATTACCAAGTGACTCAACTGCTATGACATGAGGTTTTCTTAAAGTGACTGTAGGCCTTTTTTTTTTTTTAAATAACAAACATGTCATACTTACCTCCACTGTGCAGCGGGTTTTGCACAGAGTGGTCCCGAACCTGCTCTTCTGGGGTCCCCCGGCGGCTCTTGCGGCTCCTCTCCACATCTAATAAACACCCAGAGAAACGCTTCCCCGAGGGGGTTACCTTGAATTTGATCAACAGCAGTGGGAGCCAATGGCTGTGCTGCTATCAATCTATCCAATGAAGAGCTGAGAGCCCATGGAGAGAGAGACAGCGCATCCCCGTCGACTGAATGAAGGGGTTCAGGTAAGTAAAACGGGGGGGGGGGGGGGGGGGCTAGGGGGGCGGTGACTGCCAGGTGTTTTTTCGTTTGAAGAAACATGAACCTTTACAACCCCTTTAACTGTAAGTAGATGTAACACCAATTTAAAGGTGTAATAACTTATGTATGTATATATATATATATATATATATATATATATATATGTACACAGTATCTCACAAAAGTGAGTACACCCCTCACATTTTTATGAATATTCTATTATATCTTTTCATGTGAAAACACTGAAGAAATGACACTTTGCTACAATGTAATGTAGAGAGTGTACAGCTTGTATAGCAGTGTAAATTTGCTGTCCCCTCAAAATAACTCAACACACAGCCATTAATGTCTAAACCTCTGGCAACAAAAGTGAGTACACCCCTAAGTGAAAATGTCCAAATTGGGCCCAAAGTGTCAATATTTTGTGTGGCCACCATTATTTTCCAGCACTGCCTTAACCCTCTTGGGCATGGAGTTCATCAGAGCTTCACAGGTTTAATATCGTTTAATATGTTGGAATACTGCCCTGTGGCCCAGTCTCCGAAGGGAGGGGATCATGCTCTGCTTCAGTATGTCACAGTACATGTTGGCATTCATGGTTCCCTCAATGAACTGTAGCTCCCCAGTGCTGGCAGCACTCATGCATCCCCAAACCATGACACTCCCACCACCATGCTTGACTGTAGGCAAGACACACTTGTCTTTGTACTCCTTACCTGATTGCCGCCACACACGCTTGACACCATCTGAACCAAATAAGTTTATGTTGGTCTCATTAGACCAGAGGACATGGTTCCAGTAATCCATGCCCTTAGTCTGCTTGTCTTCAGCAAACTGTTTGCGGGCTTTCTTGTGCATCATCTTTAGAAGAGGCTTCCTTCTGGGATGACAGCCATGCAGACCAATTTGATGCAGTGTGCTGTGTATGGTCTGAGCACTGACAGGCTGACCCCCCCACCCCTTCAACCTCTGCAGTAATGCGGCAGCACTCATACGTCTATTTCCCAAAGACAACCTCTGGATACGACGCTGAGATTGTGCATTCAACTTCTTTGGTCGACCATGGCGAGGCCTGTTCTGAGTGGAACCTGTCCTGTTAAACCGCTGTATGGTCTTGGCCACCATGCTGCAGCTCAGTTATAGGGTCTTGGCAATCTTCTTATAGCCTAGGCCATCTTTATGTAGAGCAACAATTCTTATTTTCAGATCCTCAGAGAGTTCTTTGCCATGAGGTGCCATGTTGAACTTCCAGTGACCAGTATGAGAGAGTGAGAGCGATAACACCAAATTTAACACACCTGCTCCCCATTCACACCTGAGACCTTGTAACACTAACGAGTCTCACGTGACACCGGGGAGGGAAAAGGGCTAATTGGGTCCAATTTGGACATTTTCACTTAGGGGTGTACTCACTTTTGTTGCCAGTGGTTTAGACATTAATGGCTGTGTGTAGCAAAGTGTCATTTCTTCAGTGTTGTCACATGAAAAGATATAATAAAATATTTACAAAAATGTGAGGGGTGTACTCACTTTTGTGAGATACTGTATATATACATTTAAAAAAAAGAAAACCGTCTACCGTCATTACTATAACCACTGTGAAATATTTTTTTTCTTGTGGCTTTCACTCTAAAGAAAAGGATGTACAGTATGCATCAGCCTTTCGCAACATTTTTAACATGGAGGAACGCTTCCAATGAATTTCAGGTCTTAGGAAACCCCTGGTAATAATTATTTCATCTATAGCTCACAACATATTAGCATAACAGGAAGTTGTAGACATAAGAATAAATAAAATAAAACAAAATAATAATAATATTTATTATTATTAATAATAATAATTACCAGAAAATGGTAGTTAGTAAAAATGGTAGTATTCTGTAAGATGTTGATCAGTGAAGAAATACTTGCTTATATTGATGGTCACCTGAAAAGTTCCCACTTACAACGGTCAGAGGAGATGGGACTTAAAGTCTCATTTTTTTTCTATAAAAATAACAAACATGTTATACTTACCTGCTCTGTGCAGTGGTTTTGCAAAGGGCAGCCCGGATCGTCCTCTTCTTGGGTCCCTAGCTGGAGCTCTTGGCCCAGCCTCCTGTTGAGTTCCCCTACAGCAAGCAGCTTGCTATGGGGATACCCCGAGCCAAGCTGCATCTCCGTGTATCCATTCAGACAATGGGCCGTGGTTTCGCCCTGCCCCCTCTCTCTCCTAATTGGCTAACTGAGTTTGTTTTGACAGCAGTGGGAGTCAATGGCTTGTATAGTGTAGGGAATGGTTAAAGTGTACAGTGCCTTGAAAAGTATTTATACCCCTTGGAATTTTCCACATTTTGTCATGTTATAACCAAAACGTAAATGTATTTTATTGGGATTTTATGTGATAGACCAACACAAAGTGGCACATAATTGTGAAGTGAAAGGAAAATGATAAATAGTTTTCAAACATTTTCACAAATAAATTTGTGAAGTGTGGTGTGCATTTGTATTCAGCCCCCTTTACTCTGATACCCCTAACTAAAATCTAGTGGAACAATTGCCTTCAGAAGTCACCTAATTAGTAAATAGAGTCCTCCTGTGTGTAATTTACTCTCAGTATAAATACAGCTATTCTGTGACGCCCTCAGAGGTTTGTTAGAGAACCTTAGTGAACAAACAGCATCATAAAGGCCAAGGAACACACCAGACAGGTCAGGGATAAAGTTGTGGAGAAGTTTAAAGCAGGGTTAGGTTATAAAAAAATATCCCAAGCTTTGAAGATCTCACAGAGCACTGTTCAATCCATCATCTGAAAATGGAAAGTGTATGGCACAACTGCAAACCTACCAAGACATGGCCGTCCACCTAAACCGACAGGCCGGGCAAGCAGAGAATTAATGAGAGAAGCATCCAAGAGGCCCATGGTAAGGCTGGCCATACACCTATAGATTATCTGCAGATTTTCTATGGTTAGATGGAAAAAGTGGGAGATTCCTCCATCCACACAGTTTAGCGAACATGGAGAGATCTGTTGCACATTTTCTATCTAACCATAAAAAATCTGCAGATAATCTATAGGTGTATGGCCAGCTTAACTCTGGAGGAGCTGCAGAGATCCACAGCTCAGGTGGGAGAATCTGTCCACAGGACAACTATTAGTCGTGCACTCCACAAATCTGGCCTTTATGGAAGAGTGGCAAGAGGAAAGCTATTGTTGAAAGAAAGCCATAAGAAGTCCTGTTTGCAGTTTCCAAGAAACCATGTGATGGGCACAGAAAACATATTGAAAAAGTTGTGTTGGTCAGCTGAGACCAAAATTTAACTTTTGGCCTAAAAGCAAATGCTATGTGCGGTGGAAAACTAACACAGCACATCACCCTGAACACACCATCCCAACCGTGAAACATGGTGGTGGCAGCATCATGTTGTGGGGATTATTTTCTTCAGCAGGGACAGGGAAGCTGGTCAGAGTTGATGGGAAGAAGGAGCCAAATACAGGGCAATCTTAGAAGAAAACCTATTAAGAGTCTGCAAAAGATTTGAGACTGGGGTGGAGGTTCATCTTCCAGCAGGACAACGACCCTAAACATACAGCCAGATCTACAATGGAATGGTTTAGATCAAAGGCATATTCAAGTGTTAGAATGACCCAGTCAAAGTCTAGACCTAAGTCCAATTGAGAATCTGTGGCAAGACTTGAAAATTGCTGTTCACAGACACTCTCCATCCAATCTGACAGAGCTTGAGCTATTTTGCAAAGAAGAATGGGTAAAAATGTCACTCTCTAGATGTGCAAAGCTGGTAGAGACATCCCCAAAAAGACTTGCAGCTGTAATTGCAGTGAAAGGTGGTTCCACAAAGTATTGACTCAGGGGAGCTGAATACAAATGTACCCCACACTTTCACATATTTATTTGTAAAAAAAATTGAAAACCATTTATCATTTTCCTTCCACTTCACAATTATGTGCCACTTTGTGTTGGTCTATCACATAAAATCCCAATAAAATACATTTACGTTTTTTGTTGTAACATGACAAAATGTGGAAAATCTCAAAGGGTATGATTACTTTTCCAAGGCACTGTACATACCTCCCAACTTTCTGAGATGGGAAGGAGGGACACCTATAAGCAAAAGTATGTAGGCATAAGACACACCCACTGCCACGCCCCCTTAAAGGAGAATTATACAAAAAAAGATTAGATAAATCCACAGGTGTGTTTTTTATCACAACTATTCCTTTATATTGGCTGTTAAAAATTATAAATGCAGCAAATTTGAATGAAAGGTTTAGCACTGGGGAACACTTTTTGATAAATAAATAGTGCATTTTATATACAACTATATCATCCTGTATGTATCAGACCAAAATGGGGGACAGATGAGGAGGAAGGAGGGACAGAAGGGACTTTGTTGGGGATCAGGGACAGTTGGGAACTATGGATATAGGTGTCATCTCAGCTGACTGTCCCTGGAAGGGTCCGGTGAAGCGCGCACACAGAGCTCTCATTGTCTATAAGTGTCAGCCCCGCCCACCTCTCTCATGCACTAGCAGCCCGGAAACTTTGTCGGGTGCGCGCAGCGTGTTCGGGAGCGCGCAGAGGCGGTGTCTGGGAGGTCCGGGGGCGTGTATAGGAGGAGGAGGGAGGGAACGGAGCTCTACAAGTGGGATCTGTGGAAGTGTCATCCCGGGGAGAGCGGTTCTGGCGGCTCTTCTCTAAGTCTCCTCCCGGTGAGTAAGTGATGGGAGCGGCGGGGAAAGTTGTCCGGGGTGAGGGGCAGGTGTGTGTGTCGGGGGACAGGTAAGTGTTGTGCACACAGCGGGGAGATTATAGGGGGCGCTGTGCACACTGCAGCGTGGGAAGATGTGGGGGAGCCCTGAGAGAAGTTGGGGTGAGGAGTGCAGCAAGGACTATGGGAAGTTTGCAGCAGCTGCTGGCAGAGCACCATACATGGGGGGGGGGGGGGGGGGTGAGAGAAGGGCCCCTGCACCATACATGGGGGGGGGGGGTGTGAGAGAAGGGCCCCTGCACCATACATGGGGGGGGGGGGTGAGAGAAGGGCCCCTGCACCATACATGGGGAGGGGGGGTGAGAGAAGGGCCCCTGCACCATACATGGGGAGGGGGGGGTGAGAGAAGGGCCCCTGCACCATACATGGGGAGGGGGGGGTGAGAGAAGGGCCCCTGCACCATACATGGGGGGGGGGGTGAGAGAAGGGCCCCTGCACCATACATGGGGGGGGGGGTGAGAGAAGGGCCCCTGCACCATACATGGGGGGGGGGGGGTGAGAGAAGGGCCCCTGCACCATACATGGGGGGGGGGGTGAGAGAAGGGCCCCTGCACCATACATGGGGGGGGGGGGGGGGTGAGAGAAGGGCCCCTGCACCATACATGGGGGGGGGTGAGAGAAGGGCCCCTGCACCATACATGGGGGGGGGTGAGAGAAGGGCCCCTGCACCATACATGGGGGGGGGGGGTGAGAGAAGGGCCCCTGCACCATACATGGGGGGGGTGAGAGAAGGGCCCCTGCACCATACATGGGGGGGGGGGTGAGAGAAGGGCCCCTGCACCATACATGGGGGGGTGAGAGAAGGGCCCCTGCACCATACATGGGGGGGGTGAGAGAAGGGCCCCTGCACCATACATGGGGGGTGAGAGAAGGGCCCCTGCACCATACATGGGGGGGTGAGAGAAGGGCCCCTGCACCATACATGGGGGGGGGGGTGAGAGAAGGGCCCCTGCACCATACATGGGGGGGGGGGGTGAGAGAAGGGCCCCTGCACCATACATGGGGGGGGGGGTGAGAGAAGGGCCCCTGCACCATACATGGGGGGGGGGGGTGAGAGAAGGGCCCCTGCACCATACATGGGGGGGGTGAGAGAAGGGCCCCTGCACCATACATGGGGAGGGGTGAGAGAAGGGCCCCTGCACCATACATGGGGGGGGGGGGGGTGAGAGAAGGGCCCTGCACCATACATGGGGGGGGTGAGAGAAGGGCCCCTGCACCATACATGGGGGGGGTGAGAGAAGGGCCCCTGCACCATACATGGGGGGGGTGAGAGAAGGGCCCCTGCACCATACATGGGGGGGGTGAGAGAAGGGCCCCTGCACCATACATGGGGGGGGGGTGAGAGAAGGGCCCCTGCACCATACATGGGGGGGGGGGTGAGAGAAGGGCCCCTGCACCATACATGGGGGGGGGGGGTGAGAGAAGGGCCCCTGCACCATACATGGGGGGGGGGGGTGAGAGAAGGGCCCCTGCACCATACATGGGGGGGGGGGGTGAGAGAAGGGCCCCTGCACCATACATGGGGGGGTGAGAGAAGGGCCCCTGCACCATACATGGGGGGGTGAGAGAAGGGCCCCTGCACCATACATGGGGGGGTGAGAGAAGGGCCCCTGCACCATACATGGGGGGGTGAGAGAAGGGCCGTGAGAGAAGGGCCCCTGCACCATACATGGGGGGGGTGAGAGAAGGGCCCCTCCACCATACATGGGGGGGGGGGTGAGAGAAGGGCCCTGCACCATACATGGGGGGGGGGGTGAGAGAAGGGCCCCTGCACCATACATGGGGGGGGGGGGTGAGAGAAGGGCCCCTGCACATACATGGGGGGGGGGTGAGAGAAGGGCCCCTGCACCATACATGGGGGGGGGGGGGGTGTGAGAGAAGGGCCCCTGCACCATACATGGGGGGGGGGGGGGTGAGAGAAGGGCCCCTGCACCATACATGGGGGGGGGTGAGAGAAGGGCCCCTGCACCATACATGGGGGGGGGGGTGAGAGAAGGGCCCCTGCACCATACATGGGGGGGGGGGGTGAGAGAAGGGCCCCTGCACCATACATGGGGGGGGTGTGAGAGAAGGGCCCCTGCACCATACATGGGGGGGGGGTGAGAGAAGGGCCCCTGCACCATACATGGGGGGGGGTGAGAGAAGGGCCCCTGCACCATACATGGGGGGGGGGGTGAGAGAAGGGCCCCTGCACCATACATGGGGGGGGGGTGAGAGAAGGGCCCCTGCACCATACATGGGGGGGGGGGGTGAGGGAAGGGCCCCTGCACCATACATGGGGGGGGGTGAGAGAAGGGGCCCCTGCACCATACATGGGGGGGGGGGTGAGAGAAGGGGCCCCTGCACCATACATGGGGGGGGGGTGAGAGAAGGGGCCCCTGCACCATACATGGGGGGGGGGGGGTGAGAGAAGGGGCCCCTGCACCATACATGGGGGGGGTGAGAGAAGGGGCCCCTGCACCATACATGGGGGGGGGGGGGTGAGAGAAGGGGCCCCTGCACCATACATGGGGGGGGGGTGGTGAGAGAAGGGGCCCCCTGCACCATACATGGGGGGGGGGGTGAGAGAAGGGCCCCTGCACCATACATGGGGGGGTGAGAGAAGGGCCCCTGCACCATACATGGGGGGGTGAGAGAAGGGCCCCTGCACCATACATGGGGGGGTGAGAGAAGGGCCCCTGCACCATACATATGGGGGGTGAGAGAAGGGCCCCTGCACCATACATATGGGGGGTGAGAGAAGGGCCCCTGCACCATACATGGGGGGGGGGGGTGAGGGAAGGGCCCCTGCACCAAACATGGGGGGGGGGGTGAGAGAAGGGGCCCCTGCACCATACATGGGGGGGGGTGAGAGAAGGGGCCCCTGCACCATACATGGGGGGGGGGTGAGAGAAGGGGCCCCTGCACCATATGGGGGGGGGGTGGTGAGAGAAGGGGCCCCTGCACCATACATGGGGGGGGGGGTGGTGAGAGAAGGGGCCCCTGCACCATACATGGGGGGGTGGTGAGAGAAGGGCCCCTGCACCATACATGGGGGGGGTGAGAGAAGGGCCCCTGCACCATACATGAGGGGGGGGGTGAGAGAAGGGCCCCTGCACCATACATGGGGGGGGGGGGTGAGAGAAGGGCCCCTGCACCATACATGGGGGGGGGGGGGGTGAGAGAAGGGCCCCTGCACCATACATGGGGGGGGGGGGTGAGAGAAGGGCCCCTGCACCATACATGGGGGGGGGGGGTGAGAGAAGGGCCCCCCTGCACCATACATGGGGGGGGGGGGGGGGTGAGAGAAGGGCCCCTGCACCATACATGGGGGGGGGGGTGAGAGAAGGGCCCCTGCACCATACATGGGGGGGGGGGGGGGTGAGAGAAGGGCCCCTGCACCATACATGGGGGGGGGTGAGAGAAGGGCCCCTGCACCATACATGGGGGGGGGGGTGAGAGAAGGGCCCCTGCACCATACATGGGGGGGGGGGGTGAGAGAAGGGCCCCTGCACCATACATGGGGGGGGGGGGTGAGAGAAGGGCCCCTGCACCATACATGGGGGGGGGGGGTGAGAGAAGGGCCCCTGCACCATACATGGGGGGGGGGGGGTGAGAGAAGGGCCCCTGCACCATACATGGGGGGGGGGGTGAGAGAAGGGCCCCTGCACCATACATGGGGGGGGGGGGGTGAGAGAAGGGCCCCTGCACCATACATGGGGGGGGGGGGTGAGAGAAGGGCCCCTGCACCATACATGGGGGGGGGGGGGTGAGAGAAGGGCCCCTGCACCATACATGGGGGGGGGGGGTGAGAGAAGGGCCCCTGCACCATACATGGGGGGGGGGGTGAGAGAAGGGCCCCTGCACCATACATGGGGGGGGGGGGGTGAGAGAAGGGCCCCTGCACCATACATGGGGGGGGGGGGGTGAGAGAAGGGCCCCTGCACCATACATGGGGGGGGGGGGGGTGAGAGAAGGGCCCCTGCACCATACATGGGGGGGGGGGGGGGGTGAGAGAAGGGCCCCTGCACCATACATGGGGGGGGGGGGTGAGAGAAGGGCCCCTGCACCATACATGGGGGGGGGGGGTGAGAGAAGGGCCCCTGCACCATACATGGGGGGGGGGGGGTGAGAGAAGGGCCCCTGCACCATACATGGGGGGGGGTGAGAGACCCCAATACTGCAGGGGGTGTGTACTTCGGGGGTCTCGCAAGCCTTCTATACACCCCGATACAAGGGAGGTCCCACATGCTCTCCACACACCCTGGTGACTGAAGATGGGTGGTCTTCTATTCCATTACTGGTGAAGGAACCTCCTTTTTTATTAAGGGGGGGTGGTTCTCCTTACAATGGAGTTTTCAGATGGGGTCCACTCTCCCTGCATTATGGGGTAACAGTGGGGGTGGGGGCATACCCTGCATCGTGGGGGTTGAATGAAATGAACACATTTGACCTGCTTTGTCCTCCCCTTACTCTTGCATTATAGGTCATGGAGTGGGGGGTCTCTAATACGGTGTTGTGGGTCTGACCAGAGAAGAGTGTGCCTATAATGTGTGTGTGGTCTTGAAGAGGAGGTGTTTACATATACTGAGTAGGGGTCTTATGTGCTTTTTGGGGGGTGCCTAGTTTGCATTGGAGGTCTGGGGGGATGGGTGCTTACACTGGTAAGGTTGGCTGCTATAGAGGGGACTCTTCTCTTTGGCATATTTTCCTATATCAGTCCTCCTTCTTTTCAGTGAATCGGGTCTGTGCCATAGAGGGGGGGGGGGGGTCTTATCTCATTCATTTGGCTGTGTGGACCCGGGGTTGTTTGGTCTTCAATCTGGGTAATGTAGTAAGTGGGTGCAAGGAGACTTTCCCCCAGACTATGCACTCACTTACAATTGCTATTTGGATGATGGTACCCCCAGCTCTTTATCCTTTAGCTAGTTCTTTGGAGACCTTTCTGCCATTATAATCTAGTTCTGTGTAATGTGAGCCTGCCGCCCAGTCATGTGTATTTGTGTATTTTTGTTGGCTGACATTGAATGTGTTCCACCCAGGAGATGGTGTATCCGATGATGTCATGTAAACACAGGCTAAATCATGAATGACACCTGATCCGAATGTGACTTGCTGCAGGTGAAGGTTTTCCCAGGGCTAGAGAAAAGCTCCTCTGTGCTAATCTCAGGCATAGTAACCCCGTCACCTATACAAGTTCATCAGAGACGGATATTAATGCTTGTGAATGTTTCTTCATCCAACTTTGAACAACTTTTTGAATTGTTGAGGAATAAAGTTTAGTGCTGATGAGAAGGTGACTGGTGGATCAGAGTTTTTATTTTATGATTCCAAGCCACTTTCATTTTTTTTTTTTTTTTTTCTTGTTCCCACAGCAGTAGGTCATTAAGGTTGAGACCCAACAGAAATATTCTCAAACTCTTTTAAAGTAGGAAGCCATATTTGATTATCTAGTGGCTCCTAAAAATTACGTGACGTTCAAACCCACAGGCCTTTACAAATTGTAGCTGTGTTACTTGCATTGGCTTAGTGCTCTTTAATATAGTTTCATTCATTCCAGGAAAATTGTATTTGTAATTATTCAGCAGTATAAACATTCAACAAATCGGGAAAGTACCTCATTGTCATTAAACAATGGATCAGTCATTGTTTTTATGCTACATAAATCGGGGCAAGACAGTTCCAGGAGCCAGGTATCCTCTGCCCCTGAATGTGTACTATTGTCAGTGGAAGCATATTACCCGGGTGCTAAATATTTAAAGGTATAGTCCACCTGTTGCAAAAAAATAATAAATGTACTCCTATTGAGTGAATTTATACATTTTGTTTATAATGAGCCTGCAAAGCGTTGCAACCACACGCAATTAATCGTGGTTGCAATGTGCAAGTCTATTCCTCCAGCCTCAGGTCCCTACCAAGCTTTATGGGTGCAATGCTCAGGCTCCTACAGACTATTCCTCCAGCCTCAGGTCCCTACCAAGCTTTATGGGTGCAATGCTCAGGCTCCTACAGACTATTCCTCCAGCCTCAGGTCCCTACCAAGCTTTATGGGTGCAATGCTCAGGCTCCTACAGACTATTCCTCCAGCCTCAGGTCCCTACCAAGCTTTATGGGTGCAATGCTCAGGCTCCTACAGACTATTCCTCCAGCCTCAGGTCCCTATTAAGCTTTATGGGTGCAATGCTCAGGCTCCTACAGACTATTCCTCCAGCCTCAGGTCCCTACCAAGCTTTATGGGTGCAATGCTCAGGCTCCTACAGACTATTCCTCCAGCCTCAGGTCCCTATTAAGCTTTATGGGTGCAATGCTCAGGCTCCTACAGACTGTTCCTCCAGCCTCAGGTCCCTACCAACCTTTATGGGTGCAATGCTCAGGCTCCTACAGACTATTCCTCCAGCCTCAGGTCCCTATTAAGCTTTATGGGTGCAATGCTCAGGCTCCTACAGACTATTCCTCCAGCCTCAGGTCCCTATTAAGCTTTATGGGTGCAATGCTCAGGCTCCTACAGACTATTCCTCCAGCCTCAGGTCCCTATTAAGCTTTATGGGTGCAATGCTCAGGCTCCTACAGACTATTCCTCCAGCCTCAGGTCCCTATTAAGCTTTATGGGTGCAATGCTCAGGCTCCTACAGACTGTTCCTCCAGCCTCAGGTCCCTATTAAGCTTTATGGGTGCAATGCTCAGGCTCCTACAGACTATTCCTCCAGCCTCAGGTCCCTACCAACCTTTATGGGTGCAATGCTCAGGCTCCTACAGACTATTCCTCCAGCCTCAGGTCCCTACCAACCTTTATGGGTGCAATGCTCAGGCTCCTACAGACTATTCCTCCAGCCTCAGGTCCCTACCAAGCTTTATGGGCAATGCTCAGGCTCCTACAGACTATTCCTCCAGCCTCAGGTCCCTATTAAGCTTTATGGGTGCAATGCTCAGGCTCCTACAGACTATTCCTCCAGCCTCAGGTCCCTATTAAGCTTTATGGGTGCAATGATCAGGCTCCTACAGACTATTCCTCCAGCCTCAGGTCCCTACCAAGCTTTGAGGGTGCAATGCTCAGGCTCCTACAGACTATTCCTCCAGCCTCAGGTCCCTACCAACCTTTATGGGTGCAATGCTCAGGCTCCTACAGACTATTCCTCCAGCCTCAGGTCCCTATTAAGCTTTATGGGTGCAATGCTCAGGCTCCTACAGACTATTCCTCCAGCCTCAGGTCCCTATTAAGCTTTGTGGGTGCAATGTTCAGGCTCCTACAGACTATTCCTCCAGCCTCAGGTCCCTATTAAGCTTTGTGGGTGCAATGTTCAGGCTCCTACAGACTATTCCTCCAGCCTCAGGTCCCTACCAACCTTTGTGGGTGCAATGCTCAGGCTCCTACAGACTATTCCTCCAACTGCAGGGCCTTACAGTTGACAATCTGTTCCGATACATATCAATGTACAAGTGTGGGGACATCACTGCGATGCAGCGAGAACTACGAATCCCTCTGCCGCGGTGACAGATGAGATTTGTAGCCTCCCCATTCACAGATTTCAGTGAATGGAGGACATGACTGTGTGGACAGAGCCAGGCACAGCCATGTCATATTGAAAGACTGGAGCCTGTAGGGAGGAGAATCACATATTCAGAAAGGGGGCACAGTGAATTGGGCATGGACTGCAGATTATCAGTGTTTAAAGTAACACCCTAAATATTGGTGTAAAGTGAAACCTAGTCAGAAAGGTGGTTTATTCGTATGGCACCAAGATTGTGGTTTTTGAATTCCACATTAAAGCCTAATTCCAGACGATGGGGTAGTGATAAATCCTCTGTCAAATTTTATTATGATCTAGGTTTCCCCTCGCCTCCTGTCTGGATGCGATGGAACATCTTTACAATAGGGGCACAGACAAAAGCACATGTTAGTTTGCCTTGGCGGCACATTTGCATTCAGCACACCTGATTGGTTCCTAGTGCTGCTCTCTCTGACTGGTACTTACACTAGTTCCATATTAAATACATCTCATGTGTTAATGACTACATATCCACATAAATTGTTTTGTTTTTTTTTCTAATCTATGTGCAGTCCTATATTTACATAGGGAATCCATATTTACTGATTAGTCGGGCTGTGCTTCCTCCTTTGCAGCACTACACGGTGGCTGTGCTTTACTGCTTGATCTTGCAGAACAAATTGGTTGGCACATTGAAAACCACGCACCTGCTGTGTCTTTGATATGGTATCTGAAGAATAAAGCCTCGCACACTTGGTACGATTGTTGGCCAATCGTGTGTCTGATTTTTGTCAAAAGAGTGTGCCAGGATTTTGTCTTGCATACTAATGGTACACAATTGTGGTGCCACAAACATAGTGACTTACTACGAGGAATGCCAGCTCTTGAGCGCCACCCTTTGGGCCCCTTCTGCTAATTTCGTGTTTGATTCCGAGCACGCGTGTTTGTACTTTCGACTTTTATGTGATTGATTT
The DNA here is from genome assembly GCA_037952835.1 of Lithobates septentrionalis. Classification (NCBI taxonomy): domain Eukaryota; kingdom Metazoa; phylum Chordata; class Amphibia; order Anura; family Ranidae; genus Lithobates; species Lithobates septentrionalis. The sequence continues at coordinate 4,592,210 of JBBDGP010000257.1, forward strand.
GTGTACTGACCATATGAAAATCTGACGTCAAGCCATTGTCCGCCGAAGATTTACTATCCAGTCGTCCAACTTTTGTTGGCCAAAAATTGGACAACAATTGTCAAAAGGAGTGTACTAATGGTAAGATGTTAGGACAAGTCTGTCAACAGACAATCCCCTACCAACAATCGTACTGTGTGTACGAGGCTTTAGAGAAACTTTGATTTTGGAAGCAACAGAGAGCAAAGGACCAGTCCCTAGTATTGCCCTTAATCTGTGATCTTCCCCCACTGACTGTGCGCTGTCCTGCACTTTGATGGCAGCCATATTGGTAGAGGCTATGAGGCATGTTGGTTTTTCCTTCTTTATGTCAAAGCCACCAGGAAGGAGAATGGTGAGTACAATAGCAGGCAGATGAAGTAGTGCCTTAGATCTCACACTGCAGATATACAGCGATGAGGCTGCTGACGATAATGTGAGGTCAATGATATCAGAAGAAGCCTTCCTTTGTATAGTGGAGGTGTGGGGTGGTGAATCCCCCACCCACAGGTAACTGGCCCGGCACGGTCAGCTTCCCTCCAGGTTCGGACTGAACCCAAGCTCATACCCAACTGCAGGGTGGCCTTTTTGGAATTTGAATAACTTTTTTTTTTTTATTATGAAGGCAACAGGAAATGAGGGGACACTCAAAGCAAGAGCCAGTGCATTCATTGATCCACCAAACCTAGAACTGAAATCTGGGTGGACTAATCCTTTGATTTTTGGGGGAGCCAATAAAGGTATATTAAAAAAAAAAAAAAAAAAAAAAAGGGCCAGTTTGTCCTTTAGAATTTAGGAGGGCTGGACTAGGGCCAGTGGGAGTAGACAATGTCCTTGCATCCAGTGGGAGAACATCATGCCCTATCTTTGGTGGACTAGCAGCACATCCTTGGTGTCAGTGGGTGGAATAGTGCCCCAGGGCTGGGATAAATGCAAAGAGCTGCAGCTTGGAGACCACTGATCTATTGAATGCTTTCAGGACCAGTTCACACCAGATGCAGTTCCATGCACAGTGTTCTCCATGTATTCCAATGGCTCTAGTTCACACCAATGCAGTCAGTTCCCTGACAGGGAACTGACTGATGTGAACTAGAGCCATTGGAATACGTGGAAAACACTGTGCATGCATTTTTAGGGCCAGTTCACACCACAAAAATGCACTCATACATTCCGGATCAGTTTTTGCATGCAGTTCCAGTGTTTTTTTTTTTTTTTTTTTTATTCATTTTTTTTTTTTTTTTTTTTTTCTAGCTTCCAGTACAGTTCTGGGTAGAAAAAATGCAGCATGCTCCCCCCCTTTTTTTTTTTTTTTTTTTTTTTTTTTTTTTTTTTTTTTTTTTTTTTTTTTTTCTGAACCAGAAACTGACTGCACTGGTGTGAACTAGAGCCATTGGAATACATGGAATACAGCACTGTCAGAGGGGCACTTTGTCATTGATTTGTGTTTTAAATTGTCTTTTGAAAACTCCTTTTATGTGCTTCAGTTATTATTCTGTTCTGCACATACCTGGGGGACGAGCCAGGAGTGGAGCTAGACTTCCCAGGGGAAAACCGACTGATTCACTGCACAAATATTCCAAAGTATGGCTCTGATCCCTTTTGTGGCAAGGCACCTTCTGTCGTCTCTCCCACTATGGTTGGACTTTCAGAGTCAGCATGGGCCATAGCACATTGTTGCAACACTCCCTGGCAGTGTGCTGTATTCAATACAAACCATTTTTTCCTCTTTCCAACTATTTTTTTTTTTTTTTTTTTAAATCGAGGAAAGTGTGTGGTTTTTTTTTTTTTTTTTTTTTTTTTTTTTCCCTATTTTGTCACTGTTTTGTGTGAGTTCCAGTGATACTAAGCAGGCTGTAGATTTGACAGCAGCTAGGTTTCTGCATACAGTTTAGCATCTAAAAGGTCTTGGCTCATCCTCATAGTAAACATCTGTGCTTTTGTCTTCACAGTTATGGAAATAGCAGATACATGTGGGGCAGCTTGAAACTACTGGGAACAATAGCCTATGTACTAGAAAATTCTAAAGGAGCTATGATACTGTTCAACAAGACATGCTGCAGTTGCAGGAGTCATAAAGACAGGTGGATCATCTAGTATTTATGCTGATCTTGTGTCTTTGGGGGGGGGCCTGAGTTGGCTTACACTGTTAAGAGAAGGTTGAAGTACTAAAGTCACATTCATTGCATTAAATATTAAAGAGCATTAATCACTGATACAACATATTTTATTAGGATTGTTGAAATGCTTTTCTGTACTTGAAAATGTGTGAATATCCTCAGTCCATCCCTGTAGCAGAGGCTTTTTGTTTGGCTCTTCATAACTAGCCGGCAGAGTGATACAGCAACTTACTGCGGATTGCAAAAGGAAGAACAAATCCCTGGACACCCTTTAGACCAGTGGTTCTTAACCTTTCCGGTGCTGTGACCCCTTGATAACATTTCCCAAGTTGTGGGGACCCCTGACAGAAAAATTTCGTAGCGTGGGTTGTCGGCACCCAAGGAAAGACAAGTAATTTGCACCCCCTAATTCAAGGACATTTAGCGCTCCCCGAGTCCCTTCCACTTGTACAGTATTAAAACCCCTTATTGTACATTTTAGGATGTACCACTCTTTGTTCTCGTTTCTTTGCATTTTTATCTCTCTATCGTAAATTCCTGGGGGTTTTTTTTTTTTCCCCATCCCTCTCTAGCCATCTTTCTTGTTCTTTCTCTTATTCTTTCTCTCCCTTTTTCTTTGTTCCTCCCCCTCTTTTCCTCTCCCTTCCATGTATTCTCTATTTTTATTCCTTCTCTTACTTCTTGGAGGGGGGGAATGGGATGAGTGGCAGTGCTGGTGGGGGGGGGGGGGGGGGTGTTCTGATCAGCCAACTTAAGTGCTCTTGATCAAGGTCATCTGCTGATCTGAGAAATGTAGTGCAGACTTTTAATGGCAACTATAATCACTCGGTAGTGTTTTCTCACTGTGTCTCCAACTTTGTCATGTCTCGCAGCAGTGACACCTATGCCGAAATTAGGAGTTGGGGTCTCCTCCAGCCCCTCCCACTTCACATTCCTCACCAGTCAGCTCGTCTCTAGTCTCTGCCCCCCTGCCGTGAACTGAATGAGCGGCTGCAAAAAGGCTGGGAGAGCGGTGCGGGCTTCAGGAACAGCCCAGGATTTGGGGACCCCGAGCAAATCGTCATTCGACCCCCAGGTTGAGAACAACTGCTTTAGACGTACATGCTCCCAGGAGGGAGCTGGACCTGTATGGTGTAGACTTTAGCTATGCAGTCTTGCCCATAAGTTGCTTGAATACATTCTCAGACCTGCTTCTGGAACAGACATTTAGCTGTACTCTGTTGATCAGTTGCTTAAGACCCCTTTCACACTGGGGCGGTTTTCAGGCGGTATTGCGCTAAAAATACCGCCTGAAAACCGCCCCTAAACAGCTGCCGCTGTTTGTTCAGTGTGAAAGCCCGAGGGCTTTCACACTGAAGCAGTGCGCAGGCAGGGCGGTGAAAAAAGTCCTGCAAACCGCTTTTTTGGAGCGGGGAAGGGGCGGTGTATTCACCGCTCCTTCCCCGCTCCTGCCCATTGAAATCAATGGGACAGCGCGGCTATACCGCGGCAATAGCCGCGCTGTACGAGGGATTTTAACCCTTTTTCGGCCGCCAGCGGGGGGTAAAACCGCACCGCTAGCGGCCGAATACCGCTGCAAGAACGACGGTACAGCAGCGCTAAAAATATCGCTGTTGTACCGCCGACGCCCCCACCGCCCCAGTGTGAAAGGGGCCTAAGTCTGTAACATCCAGTGGCCAGCAAAAAGGGAAAATGAGGGTTGCCAGGGGTGTGCTCTTATTGGGTTCATCACTCCTCATCACTTACACTCTGCTCCCAGTGCATCTGAATGTGTGACTACAAAAGGAGATATTGAGAGCAGAATGAATTGGGGCTGAAACAACTAATCAACATAATTATGAAAATAGTTGACAACTATTTTCATAACTGATTAGTTGGTCAGCTAATTAGTTGGCCTGCATACAGAATGCATTCTTTGTTTACATATCTGGAAATACAGAGCAACACACATCTAGCTCAATATACAGTGCAGCACACATACAGCTCAGTACACAGTCCATACATATCAGTAAGTGCCTGAGAACTTGTGAATGCGTGAGGAGCAATGCCTCCTGAGACACAGTCCAGGACAAGAGAAGGAAGTGACTTTAAAGTGGAGTTCCACCCAAAAGTGGAACTTTCACTCATCAGATTCCCCCCCCCCCCCCCCCCCCCTCCGGTGACACAGTTGGCACCTTTCAGGGGGGAGGGGGGTACAGATACCTGTATATTACAGGTATCTGTATCCCTTCCGGCATAGATAGCCGCAGAATCTGCGGTTATTTACGCCACTTCCTGTTCCCTCCCCCCTGCCTGCTGGGAAACACACAGGTCCCAGAGGCAGCAGGAACCATCCATATTGTGCTGCGCGACTCGCGCATGCGCAGTAGGGAACTGGGAAGTGAAGCCGCACAGCTTCACTTCCTCATTCCCTTACCGAAGATGGAGGCGGCAGCACCCGAGGAGGGAGAGACGCTTCGGCCTCGGGTGCCGACATCGCGGGCGCCCTGGACAGGTAAGTGTCCATGTTTTAAAAGTCAGCAGCTGCAGTATTTGTAGCTGCTGACTTTAAAAAAAAAAAATTTTCGGCGGCGCTCCGCTTAAAGTGGTTCTAAAGGAAGAAGTTGTTTTTACCATAATGCATTCTATGCATTGATGTGAAAAACCTTAGGCTGCTTCCACACTGGAGCGGGCAAACGTTGACGGTAAAACGCCGTTATTTTTAGCGCCACTTTACCTTCGTTTTTGCAGAGGTTTTTGGCCGATAGCGGGGCGCTTTTAACCTCCACTAGCGGCCGAAAAAGGGTTAAAACCACCCGCTGCAGCAGCGTTTTGCCGGCGGTCCAGCAGCACTGCCCATTCATTTCAATGGGCAGGGGCGGTTTAGGAGCGGTATATACACCGCTCCAAAGATGCTGCTTGCAGGAGTTTTTTTTTTTACGTCCTGCCAGCGCATTGCCTCCATGTGAAAGCACTCAGGCTTTCACAGACTGCAGGGGAGCTGTTATTCAGGTGCTATTTTTATCAAAAAAGCGCCTGGAAAAACGCCTCAGTGTGAAAGGGGTTTTATGGAAGCAGCGCCCCCCTTTATACTTATCTGAGCCCCATCTTGATCCAGCAATGTGCTTAAGAGCAGAGACTCTCCCGGTTCTCTCTCATTGGCTCACACAACACGGGAGCCATTCGCTCCTGTCAATCACAGCCAGTGAGCCAATGTGGGGGCTGGGCCGAGCAACGCTCTGTGTGAATGTATGATGTCCATTCACAGGAGCGAGACTGCACAGTGAGACTGCTCGAGTGCCCCCCATAGGAAGAGGCTAGCTATTGGGGGCACTCGCCATGGAGGAGCGTACATCACCGACAGGGGACCCAAAAAGAAGAGGATCGGGGCTGCTCTGCAAAACCATTGCACAGAGCAGTTAAGTATAACATTGTAGTAATAGTTTTTTTTTTTTTTTTTTTTTTTTTTTTTTTTAGAATCGCTTTAAGTGGTTCTAAAGGCAGACTTTTTTTCCCTTGCTATGGGGCACTCTGAAGGCAGGAGGAGCCAGAAGCGCCTGTGGGAGGCCTAAAAATAGGAGGATCAGGGCTGCTCTGTACCCCTAACCAATATAGCTGGTTATTTTATATTTGCCACCACATACAGTTGTGCTCATAAGTTTACATACCCTGGTAGAATTTATGACGACTTGGCCATTTTTCAGAGAATATGAATAATGGCACAAACTTTTCTTTCACTCCTTGTTAGTGTTTGGCTGAAGCCATTTATTATCAATCAACTGTGTTTACTCTTTTTTTAAAATCATAATCGCAACAAACTACCCAAATGACCCTGATCAAAAGTTTACCCCAGTTTTTAACACCGTGTATTGCCCCCTTTAACAGCAGTGACAGCTTGAAGTCTTTTGTGGTATTTGTGGATGAGACTCTTTATCTTAGATGGTAAAGCTGTCCATTCTTCTTGGCAAAAAGCCTCCAGTTCCTGTAAATTCTTGGGCTGTCTTGCATGAACTGCACGTTTTGAGATCTCCCCAGAGTGGCTCAATGATATTGAGGTCAGGAGGCTGAGATGGCCACTCCAGAACCTTCACTTTATTCTGCTGTAGCCAATGACAGGTCGACTTGGCCTTGTGTTTTGGATCATTGTCATGTTGGAATGTTAATGAATGAATGCAAATGTTCCTCCCAGTATTTTTTGAGAACATACTGCATCATTTTGACCAAATTTCCTGTGCCCTTTTGTAGTAAACATCAGCGATCCACCTCCGTGTTTCACATTAGGAATGGTGTACCTTTCATCATAGGCTTTGTTGACTCCTCTCCAAATGTAGCATTTATAGTTGTGGCCAAAAAGCTCAATTTTGGTCTCATCACTACCAATAACTTTGTGCCAGAAGGTTTGAGGCTTGTCTCTGTGCTGTTTGGCGTATTGTAAGCGGGATACTTTGTGGCATTTGCTTAGTAATGGCTTTCTTCTGGCGACTCGACCATGCAGCCCATCTTTCTTCAAGTGCCTCCTTATTGTGCATCTTGAAACAGCCAGACCACATGTTTTCAGAGAGTCCTGTATTTCACCTAAAGTTATTTGTGGGTTTTTTCTTTTCATCCTGAACAATTTTCCTGGCAATTGTGGCTGAAAACTTAGTTGGCCTATCTGACCGTGGTTTGGTTTCAACGGAATTCCTCATTTTCCACTTTTTGATTAGTTTGATCACTGCTGATGGGCATTCTCAATTCCTTGGATATACTTTTTTTTGATCCTTTTGACAATTCTTTTGCTTTCCCCACGACTCAGAATCCAGAAACGTCAGTGCAGCACTGGGTGAAAGATGCAAGGGTCTGTCAGGAGTCCACAAACTCATTGACCTTTTAGGCTTCGTGCACACGAGACGGCGGTGCAAACTCTGCTGAATGTTTTTAAAAGCTGAAACCGGCATTTAGAAATACCTATTTTTCTGCATTTACGTGCCGTGTTTACCGCGTTTGCATCTAGAAGCGTCTGCAGAGCAGAGAATGACATTTTGCGTCCCAACTTTGGTGCCCCGTATCTCAGGGCCACTTGGTGCTAGGAACCCCAAATTTGGTGTGCTAACACAGTGGAACTAACACAACATATCCAAAATTGGGGTTCCTAGCACCAAGTGGCCCCGAGATACGGGGGCCCCAAAGTTGGGTCACAAAATGTCAAGCACTTTTCTGCAGCAGAGAATGACATTTTGCGACCCGACTTAGGGGCCCCCGTATCTCGGGGCCACTTGGTGCTAGGAACCCAAATTTGGATATGTTGTAGTGCCAGTTCCACTGTCTTTGCACACCAAACTTGGGGTTCCTAGCACTAAGTGGCCCCAAGATATGGGGCCCCAAATTCGGGTGTCAAAATGTCATTCTCTGCGGCAGTTTACCATCATTTCGGTGTTTTCTGGTCCACCGCGTTTGGCGTCTGAAACGTGGAAAACTTTTGCGTCTGAACCCATTTCTTTTTGCTTCTGGAAAAATTAGGGTAAACACAACTGCCTAAACGCCAAAAAAAACGAGACTGTGTACATGGACACATAGGATAACATTGAATGAGTTTAGGGGCAGTTGAAAAAAGCGTCCAACTGCCTCTGAGCGCGCGTTTAACAGCGTCTCGTGTGCATGAGGCCTTATTCTTACACATTACAAGCAAACAGATCACAGGTGAGGATGGTTACCTTTTTTAATAGCCATTCAAACCCCTTTGTCAACTTGTGTGCATGTTATCAGGCCAAAATCATCAAGGTCATTTGGGTAGTTTCTGTTGCCATTATGATTTGAAAAGAGTAAATTGATTAGCCAAACACTAACCATGACTGAAAGTTTTTGTGTTTATCAATCATATTCTCTGAAAAATGGCCAAGAAATCATAAATTATGCCCAGGGTATGTAAACTTATGAGCACAACTGTAGATATTCAAGAATACATATTTTTTTTTTTTTTTTTTTTTTTGTCCTTTTGAATAGAGCATTTTAGAAACCATGCTCCTACAGGTTTCTCCTCTTATGTGCCCTATTCTCTGTTCCATTCAGCCCCCCCCCCCCCCCCGCCCCGCTGCTCTCATAACTATTAAATGTACTTATCCCCTCTGTACCAACCATAATAACGTGTCCCTGTGTAATGTAAAAAATCTGCGGATCTGTACTTGTATAGGCTCCGCTCCGGCGCTCAGCTGATTGTTGGCGAGAGGGCTCGGCCCCGCCCACTACAGCTGTGAGCCTAAGAGAGGAGCACAATCAGCTGAGCACCCGGAGCGGAATCAGCTGAGCACCCGGAGTGGAGCTCATATAGGTGCAGATCGGTGGATTTTTTACATTGCACAGGGACACATGTTAATATGGTACAAAGGGGATAAGATCATTTTGGTGCGGGCCAAAAAATGGGTCCTGCACAACTTTGGTCTGAATGCGATGCAAATTCAGCCATACAATCTGTATGGCTGATTTTGCATTGTGCAGACATTGCATGTGATTTGCACTGCGGTGTGAATCGCATGCGTTACTGCACAGCGCACCAGTGTGAACCGAGCCTTAATGTATGTCTTCTATCTTTCTGGAAATCAACTTTAAAAATATAAGCCAACACTTGAAAGAAGCAGCACAAGGAGCCGGGGCATGCAGATAGGTATTCATTAAAAAGAAATAAGGCAGGGTGTATTTGACGTGTGTGTGTGTGTGTGTGTGTGTGTGTATATATATATGTGTATGTACATACACCTTTCTGAGATCATTCATTACTAATTGCAGCTTTAGTTGACCTACTTCAGCTACTCTTGCATTCCTATAGACTCATATGAAGAATTCAGTGAATAAAAGTTATTTGACATTGACTAAAAGGTGTTTTTATGTTCAACTTGTGTAAAGTCCTAACCTGACTTGGTGTCCGCCTTTTGTAACCCCCACTATAGTGAAGCTCAGATTGGGTCCTTGGTGTTACCCATATCCCAATCAAGTGTGGTGCAGTGCACATGTGCAGACTAGAACAGAATGACTAGAGGGTTGACCTGATCTGTCTAATTTTGCTGCTTCACTGTAAAATCGTAGGCCGTCAGCAGGGAGGGGACCAGGTTGTAGTTCTTAACATTGTTGTAAACCCTTTACATATACCCAGTGAAATGACTGGTGATACACAGAGATGAAATATAAGTTTTATCTGCAGTCTTCACTACATCCAGTCAAAGTGAAGAATTTTATAAAGCTTGTCTGGGCTGTCAGGGGAAAAAAAAGGTGGATGGAGAGCTGAAGTTGCCCTTAATGAGGAGAGCTGATTGGAGGGTGGGGGGACACCCCCATCACACATGAACACAGCTGAGGCTGTCGATCAGTTGGAGATCCCTCCCCTGTCACCTTTTTTCTCTTGGTGTCAGGAAGACTTGTCAGAGGTGATTCATGCTGATAGCAGAGGAAGGAGGCAGCAGACAGATGTGACACTTGGTGTTCTGGATTGAGACAAGTACACACTATATTGAGGGATATGCTTTTTTCAAAAAGAGTATTCTATTGAATGTATTCTTCACTTGCAAAGTACCTTCTATTGCTCTGTCTCCTCAAATCTTTTTTTTTTTTTTTTTTTTTTTTGCTGCTGTGATCTGATTTCCTGTTAGAGGGTGTGTTTATTCTCCATAGTCCCTCTGTATGTAGGGATGCAGCCACCCTCCTGTTCTTGCTCCAGAGATGGACTATGTAGTGTGCATAGAGCAGTGTACATGACTGCAACGAACGTGTACTCCTTGTTCTAAACAATCGGAGGGGGGGATGGGGAGAGGTTCAGGAGCTCATGGAGGGTGTTGTGAGGAGGAACAACATGGTAAGGAAAAGATTAATGAAAAATAATTACAGGGCCAGTAAACAATTGATGTGTATGAATAATTTTGTAGAATAAGTATATCTTTTAGTGTTAATTGCAATATTGAAGACCGGTCAACAGGAAGACTATGCTAAATGGCCTAGCTGTATAAATCTTAAGACTGGATGGATAGACCTACAAAACATCTGCACTAAAAACATAAGTGACACAGTAGCCTAGACTCTGTGAAATGTTAACATTTTCAGTTGTGTATGTAGAAGACGACTCTGTACAGAAGTGTAATCAGAGAGACCTAGATTTTATACTATTGCTGTTGTGTTATACAAGTTTTTTTATACAGGTGGTGTCTTTTTTATGGGATTACTGTACAAGACTTTATCTGAATGCTGCAAAGTGTCCCTCACTAGTTCGCCTTCAATTTAAAATCACTTCTCTTCTATAATCTCCTGAACATCAATGTATTTATCCATTAACATTATTAAAACTCTTTACAGGAATTGGTTTATGATAATATCATTAATGGAGAGTACCTTCCGCCATGCATAGGTTTTGCTGTCGATCTACATGCTACTCATTTAGTATTTACATCATCTAAATAGATCAGAAGGTTTTGTTTACATCACAGTGCTTCCGTTTTGTGCGTTTAGGTTGCTGTTTACTTGTCAGCTAATGGCTTATTATAGTGAGGAAATTACATAAATGCTGTTCTCTAGATATTTCATAAATTTCTTGTCACTCCTAGTTCTGCTTCTTTTCACAGCGGTGATTGTGAGTATATTGGACTGTATGGAGCAATGCCGATCATGCAACTTCCTGTGTGCGGAGGGGAGCAGCATCCAGACGATCATGGACATCACTGTATGTAGCGCCATGGACTACTACAGTGATTTTATTTTATTTTTTTTTTTTTTTTCTTCAGTATCCCTAGTGGCCCTCGGGGTATCAGATGTGAATGCATACATCAAGCCAAGCTGGACAAATTTTTAAAGCTGTACTCTGGCATCAGCAAATATTGTCTAAATACAAGAGTCATGTATATTCTTTTAAATAGAAGTATGTTGTGTGTTTGGTTTTTCTTTTTTTTTTCTCAGATGCATACTTGGGTGGATGCAGCATCAGTCAATGCAGCATCTGTCCCCCGATGCCTCTAACACTGAGAAGCAAGCGATTGAACACTGCCGATTGCTTGGTTCTCACAGCTCCCTGAGCAGAGAGCTGCAGACTGTCAGTCACCGTTCTCTGCTCTGCCGCCTCCTCGCTCACTGGAGCGATGGGCTGTGGAGTGAACGGGAGCGGCCGGCTCAGGCTCTCAGCAACTCGCTGAGAGGCTGAGCTGGGTGTCGGTCCAGGGATCTGGGCGGATTCCAACTCCATGGTCTTGATGACGCTGAGCCTGACCCGCGCTGAGGTCCACTCTCTGCTGAAAACGGAGTGCAGAATGCCCTCCTGTGATCCATAGAAGTACAGCCAAACGAGCTTTGGCTGGACTTCTCCTCTTAATTTTGATGTTTTTGTGTGGTTTTTTTTTTTTTTTTTTTTTTTTTTCCAGATCTGTGCCGGTGTCCAGCGTTAAACTTTCCCTCTGTGCAGGAGCTTCCTGCAATAAAAGACCGGACACTGATTCTCCTTGTGCAGGGAGACTGGTCCAATCTCCTCCCCCCTCCTGTAGTTCTCTGCAGGCAGTTTGTAGTGGGTGGAGCCTGCTGGGTCCCTCCCACTGCTCGGCTCTCTGATCCGGTTATGTACAGCACATTGATGTTGCTGCTACTTTTATAAGTAATATATGTGTTTGCAAGTGCATTTGGTGCACACAAAGTGGATTTATATGTATATTTGTTTACTTGGTGATTTAGACCCCTTTCTCACTGAGTTGTTTTTCAGGTGCTTTTGGGCTAAAAATAGCGCCTGAAAACGCCTCCCCTGCAGTCCGTGTGAAAGCCAGAGTGCTTTCACACTGGGGCGCTGCACTGGCAGGACATTTATAAGAAAAAAAAAAAAGTCCTGCAAGCAGCATCTTTGGGGCGGTGTATACACCGCTCCTGCTCATTGAAATGGCACTGCTGCCGAAGTGCCTGCAAAGGGCTTCGGCAGCAGTGCTACACGGGCGCATTTAACACTTTATTCGGGCCGCTAGCGGGGGGGGTTAAAAGGCACCCCGCTAGTGTCCCAGTAGCGTCGCTGAAACGACGGTATCCTGAACATGATTTTTCCGCATTCAGGAGAGGGAGGTTGAACATCCCCTAACTGCAACAGCTCCTAAATGCTGTTAAAAGCCTATGTATACATGGAGACACAGGGTTTTGTGGAGTTGAGTTTAGAAGCTTTGGCAAAAAAACAACAAAAGTCAAATTTTAGGAGCTGTAGTGTACATTAAGCCTAAAGGTGGGTCTTGGTCTTGCGCCGTGGTCTTTGGGTCTGTTATTGGGCATAGCTAAGTGCAATATCTATGGCAATCTATTATGGGGAAAAATGAATAATTTTTTTTAGTTGTTACTATAGTGACATTACCTAGTGTTGCTAGTCCTAGTTGTACAGTTTTTCAGTAGCAAGAAACTGTATTGAACTTTTGTCCTGAGGCTGTGAGGGAAAACAGGATTTAAAAAAAAAAAAAAATCTCAAAAAAGGCAACTGCAGAGGAGTTCTGCAAGTTTGAGGAAGTGAATGATGGAAGGGAAGGGGAGATGGAATAATATGATGGATTTATGATATCCAGGGAATGACAAGCCGTAACATAAAGCAAAATAATAATCTGGCAAAAGGCTGAGCCAGGTGGAAAGTGACAGTGGAAGGTTCCACGTCTACCAAAGACCACAAGCAGTCATGGTAATGGAAAGTCAGCAAATTCCTCCTCCACACTCCTGGGAGCATAGATCTCGGTGTATCTGAAATCCCACGAAAATTGGCTTTTTTCATCAGTATTCTTTCCAATAGATATGGCTTTTTTTTCACTTTTAGCAGCACCTCCCCACCTGTAACCATGTCTGTCCAGGTGATTTCCAAGCCCCCCACCCCTGTAGCACCACGGCTCACAATTTTAGACCTTTTAAGGGAAAATTTTTGTGCCATACTGGAGAATGGATCCTCATCCATACTTTGTGACTCCAGAAACTTTGTGACTCCAGCTCCAACTTTATACATGAAATGAATGACCGGCAGATCAGGAGCTCTATGCATGTCTGAGTACCAAACTGATCAGACGGCAAAGATGCAATCCGGACATGTTGTGGGACCATCCAGCTCTTCAAACCAAAACAAAATGACTTTTACTGATCAAAGCAGAGTAATCAATGTGTATATTCTGTGGTGTCTTTCTTGCAGAGTCTGCTTCTCTCTCTCTGATCTGGTTTTCACTTTGACATTTGAGCCTTTGATTTAGATAAGTAAATGAGGCCATAAAAGCACAGTATTGTGAGATGAAGGTCCATTTCCCAGCAAATCACAGGCTCCTATGTCACAATGAGGGAGGTCAGACTCCCAGTCGTTTGTCCCAATTGCCCTGTCATCCCTCCTTGGTTATCCTGACATGAATAACACATGCTGGGAGTTGTAGATAACACTGAGGAGTCTTTGGCAGGGGAGATTGTAGCAGATGTAAACGGTGACTAAACTGCAGTAGTGACCGGCTCCTCTTCCTGGGTGACTTCAGTGTCACTGGTCCAGACTGCTGTGATATTTATTGGAGGCTGCAGGACATCAAAGATTCTGTTCTATATCCCATGTGCTAAAGGGTGGCACAGTCCCATTATATTTGTATAATTGGGTGGGAGCCCTTTTTTTATGAGAGCATGTAAGCTGTTTGGCATTCTGAACAGGAACCCTCCTGTTGGCCCTTGTGTATGAATTACCTGAACCTTTTTATGAATAGTTGTGTGGATAATGATCCTGTTTTGTTATGTTTGGCCCTACATATGCTGTTTGCATTAATGTTTCCCTTGGCGCTGTACAAACCACGTTTTCCAAGAGGTTTGTAACTCTTCAAATGTTTTATTCTACTAAACAGCAAATTATGGTCCAAAAACAAGTTACAAAGCGAGCCCTGCCCATACAGAAAACTTCTAAATGCACGGTTGGCATGCGTGCATTTTGTCCGTTTTTTTTGCCTTCCAAAACATTTGTTTTGTTCGGCTAACCTTGTGATCCAAACCTCACCCTGCCGGACAACACAGCCTGGAAGATCAAACTACTACTGCCTAGTTCAGCATTACTTCTTCCCAGATCCCTTCCCAGCTATTTGTGATGATGCTAGAGGTGAAGGGATAACTCAGGGACTTGCATTGCTAAAATGGTAGCAAATGTTAATTTGGTAGATAAAATGGTAAGAGACAGTTAAAGAATACTGGAAGCTACTGACATGAAGCGCACACACCTTCAGAAATGTACTGCTTCTGTATCATCTAATTGCTGAGCCATTCTGATTTGGCAAAGTACAGACCCTTTAGGTAATGGCGTATCTCACTGCTAAGCCAGGCCACCCGCATGTTTCTTTTGACCTGCTACAATGATGGCTGCCTCACTGGTAGTGGGGGTGCGGTGGAGGGGCAGCACAACACTCCTGAATGAAATCTGAACAAAGCGCACACACAGGCTGTTATCAACTGTTTTTGGCAGTAAAAACCCCAAAACTAGTGGGTTCTGAGAAGTGATTTTCAGCTGTAAAAACGCTCTAATGTCAAACGCAGATAAATGTTTAAAAACCCGGCTCTCCAGCATTTACGTTTTTATCCCTTACTAATAGAAGAGAGTTGGTTTCTGTCTAAAATACAAAAAAAGCTGAAAAACTCACTACAAAGCTACTAATGTTTTTATAACGTACAGTGTGCATGAGGCCTAATACTTACCTGAGCTCCATCCCTGTCCAGTGATGTCCACGAGTGTCTCGGCCGTCCGAGACTCTCCCTCCTGATTGGCTGAGACACAGCAGCAGCACCATCAGCCAATCAGAGGGGGCTGGGCCACAGCTTCATATCTGAATGGACACAGGGAACTGTGACTCATCTTTGGTGCCCCCCATAGCAAGCTGCTTGTTGTAGGGGCATTCGATGGGAGGGAGGGGCCAGGAGCACAGAAGAGGGACCCGAGAAAAGGAGTATCTGGGCTGCTCTGTGCAAAACCACTGCGAGAGAGCAGGTAAGTATAACATATTGTTTTTATTAAAAAAAAAAGAGATTTTACAATCACTTTAAAGGGGGTTCTAAAGTCTCCTGGGTTTTTCACCTTAAAGTGAATGTAAACCCACTCTCATTCTTTCCAAACTATTGCCATAGTGGTTATCTATAAGGATATTCATGCCTCCTGCATGTATCCTTACTTGTCAAATGTCTCCCATCTGTCTGTTATGAGACCCGAAAAACTGCAGATTCTGTGGGTGGGTCTGTTGTCCGGAGGTCGGTGGGTGGAGTCGTGATGTCAGTAGACTCCCCGCCCACCTCTACTCCTTCCTTGTCAACATGGATTTTCTCCTGTGTATTTCTTACACTGAACTGCTATGATCACTAACATCCAGTCAAAACCGAGAAAAGTCACCACATGACTTCAGCATGCCCAATCTTGCTGAGGTGTGGAGCAGCCAATCCTGGGAGAGCTGGAGAAGAAAGGAGGGGATCTGAAGTACACAATGTCTCACACTCCTGCATGAGATGAGGAAATCACCTGTCACTCACAGCAAGGGAAGAACTGACTACTATTTCTGTGTCTGTTTTTTATCTCACTGAAAAAAGATGAGGACTGCTCAGAGCTGGATTAACTCTTCGTGGCAAGACTGAGCACAGATGACATGAAAATCCTATACTGTACAAGGTGCAAGCCTTGATTATAATTTTTTTTTCTTCGGGTTTACATCCACTTTAATGCATTCTATGCATCGGGTGAAAAACTTTCTGTGCTGCAGCTGCCCCCAGAGTTTTTTTTTTTTTTTTTTTTTTTTTTCTTACCTGAACCCATCCGTTCCAGCAATGAGCACGAGACCAGCGACTCCAGCCCCTGTCTCTGTTCTCATTGGATAGACTGGAGCTGTCAATCAAATTCAGTGACATGAGAGCAGGGGGTGGGGCCGAGTCCTGCTGTCTGTCAATGGACGCAACAGCAGGACTCGTGAGCGTGTGCCCACACCGGTGCCCCCATGGAAAGCGGCTTTCTGTTGGTGCACCAGATGAAGAGGAGTATCAGGGCTGCTCTGTGCAAAACCCTTGCACAGATGAGGTAAGTAGAACATGTTTGTAAAGGTTTGTGTTTGTTTAAAAAAAAAAAAAAAAAAAAAAAAATCACTTTAAGCTCTTAACTGGCCTTGTGTTCCTGAGCTGGTTCACTCAATAGTTGCTATAGTCCATAATGCTCCAGAGAACATAGTGCTGCCAGCCATTCTAAGTGTAAGCATACGTGTGAAAAACAGAGTGAACAAATCTGCGCTAACTAAAAAGGAAAACAAGAAAAGAAGCCAGCATAGTTTTGTTGATTCATCAAACACAAATATAGAAATCCAACATGCAGCGCTTAAGTAAAGCAAATTATATAAAAAATGCGTAATAGTCCATTGAAAATCAATATAGGATAGAGATGACGTGGAGCCTCCACCAAACTTCAATGTGCAAAGGAAAAGCACGCCACACCCACGCGCTATCAATCTGCTTACCAGAAAGATATGAAAACAAGCAATGTAATCATATGATGCAAGAGGTTAATAGTGGATCCGAATGGCACACTCCATACTTGATAGGCAGGTCATGGAAATATCCAGGGACATCAGGCCTCACACAAGGAGATGGATATATTGTGTGATCACCAGCAGGAAATAACCCAGTAAGGAAAAAAGCAACAATAGTGAAGCCTGTAAAGGTAAAACACACGTTTTTATTGTGGTCTACTTACAGGTAAAAAGGAACATCATCACATATAGAAAATACTCTGCGGCTCACAGCGTACTTGCATCGGCCAGCCTACATGTTTCATCCTATGTGGATATCAGCAGATATCCACATCATCACGCCTCTGAGCTGCTTTCTCACGGCCTCTTTCTCACGGGGCGGATCAGTGATGATCCGCCCCGTGAACATCCGCTGGCTCAGCGGGGATCCGTCCGCCGATCCCCGCTGAGCAGGAAGATGACAGGTGCATCACTGTGCAGCGACGGACCTGTCAGAGCGCCGCTCTCCCCTATGGGGGGATCGGATGATGACGGACCGTAGTGTCCGTCGTCACCCGATCCGATCCGAAAACGGATGGAAAAGTAGGTTTCTCCTCCGTTACACTTTTCGGATCGGAGCGGGTCGGATGTCGGCGGATAGCCGACGCTCCATAGGGATGAATGTATGTCCGTTTTTTCATCCAAAAACGGACATACGGATCGTCCATGTGAAAGAGGCCTTAGTGAACTTCTATAAATCACTTGGACTCATCTCGTGCTTCTATTGTAGGTTACAAAGACTTTGCTTGCAGTGCAGATTCTCTTCATTTTGATACTTTCATACATAAGGACTAATGTCATTTCACTGGGAGGGGAAGGGAGTGAGAATTAGATTAGCATGGAATTGGAATTTGTTTTGCGTTCCTGTTGTGTTTTAAAGATGAAGAAATCTGTACAGAAGAGTATAGAACAAACAATGTGATTGCTATGTTTTCAGCGTTCCACATGTTTATATATCGCACATAAGCAAAGGGAATGTGTTTCTATAGAATTGCCAGATCCGACGTTTACGGCCCATTACCATTCCTTTCCTTTAACTGAGGCTGAACAACGAACACAGCTCTGTTTAGAGCGCTCATTCAGTTTGTTTTTGTTGTATGTTTTCTTGGCATGCTGGGGAGTGGTGAGTGACCAAACATGGGACCTACCTACATTTTAAAATGATGTGATGTATTCTTTTCAGCCTCAAAGGGTAACTCCACTTTTGTGGTGAAAGGAAAACTGCGAGTAACAAAATACAGTGGAACCTCAGATTGCGAGTAACGCGGTTAACGAGCGTCTCGCAATACGAGCGCTGTATTTCTAAAATCCTAATTCGGTTTGTGAGTCTTGTCTCGCAAAATGAGCAGGATTCAGGCCAAAGCGGTGTGCAGTAACGCTTTTGGCCTGAGGTGGTAGGCGCCGGAGCCGAACGCGGCCATCGAGGCTCGAGGACAATTCGGCTGACCTCGGCAAACCTCGGAAAGGCTCGTGAACTCGTGAGTCTTTCCGAGGTTTGCCGAGGTCAGCCGAAGTGTATTTGGGCCTTTTCGGCTGTTTCCGAGGCTCTCCGGCGCCCCCCGCCTCTGGCCGCATGCGGTATTGCATCCCATTGAAGTCAATACGGAACCAATTATTTTCGTTTCCATTGACTTCAATGAGAAAAACTCGCTTTGATATGCAAGTACTTTGGATTACGAGTATACTCCTGGAACGTATTGTGCTCGTAATCCGAGGTTCCACTGTAATGTACAATAATATATACAATTGCGACACACGTTATAATGTAATTGAATGGTTTTTAAAAATGACCTTTTCCTTTTCAATCTGCAGGCGCTGTAATTTTCTGAAAATGCAATGAAATTTGGCTACCTGGGGGTGTTCTGTACACAGAATGCCCTCCAGAAACCTCTTTTCCTGCTTGTGTGACTGGCTCACTGATTTTTCCCTGATGTCTGCACTAAGCTCTAAGTCAGATTTCAGGCATCCCCTGCAACAATGTCATTTTTGGTGAGGTACTCCTGATTTATGAAATCACGTCTAAAGGGATGCAGACCCTGCAATTTTCCTTAGAGCCCCGCAGGTGCAGCAGCTGATTGATAATTATGAAACCACATCCATTAGATTCGCTTTCCAAATGGACGCAGACAAACAGTGATTTCTTCAGAATTTTGGAATCTGCAACAAAGTTTAGGGTCACACTTGCGCTGCGACTTGGGACTGCAAGGTCGCATGACAGGTCATACCCCATGATTTCCAAAGAGTCTTGTTCACATCTGTGCGACTTCAAAGTAGTCCCTGCACTAGTTTGGTCTGACTTTGATGCGACTTAAGGTCTCTAGACCTTAAGATTACAAAGGCATTGCTTCAAGTCATGTGTCTTTCAGGTTGCACAAGTGTGAAAGGGGCCTAAAGTTCACCTTTTGGGAACATGTAACATGTTCCAAATGCTGCAGCTGCTGCCCCAACCCTCATGACAGCAGTACAGGGAGAAGTTCCTCATACTGGCTGTCACCTTTTGAAATCAGCTGTGTGTGTGAATGACCTACAAGCCCCAGCATGCTTTGCAGCTGTTGGCTTGTAATTCTCCATGAACTACCACAACGCTGTGGAGCATCGTGGTCGTTTTTTATTCTTCCTGTCAGTATATCTGCTTGCCCATACGGGATGTACGGGCACACAGATACACTGACAGACCTGCATGGCACCAGTGATCTGCTGATCGCTGGTGCAATGCTTTACAAAAAAAGTGATTATATATTTTAGAAAAGAACTTTTTCCTTTTCAAATCCTACATAATCACCCAGAGGAATTTTTTTTTTTTTTCCTCTCGACAAAAGTTACCGTATATACTCGAGTATAAGTCGAATTTTTCAGCACATTTTTTTGTGCTAAAAGTGCCCCCCTCGACTTATACTCGAGTCAAGCACTTTTCTGCAGCAAAAAATGTCATTTTCCGAACTGACTTTGGGGCCCTGTATCTCAGGGCCACTTGGTGCTAGGAGCTCCAAATTTGGTGTGCAAACCCAGAGGAACTGGTATCACAACATATCCAAAGATGGAGTTCCTAGCACTAAGTGGCCCCGAGATACGGGGCCCCAAATTCAGTTCGGAAAATGTCATTCTCTGCTACAGAAAAGTGCTTGACATTTTCTGAACCGATTTTTGGGGCCCTGTATCTCGGGGCCACTTGGTGCTAGAAACTCCAGCTTTGGATATTTTATGGTGCTAGTTCCACTGGGCTTGCACACTAAATTTGGGGTTCTTAGCACTAAGTGGCCCCAAGATACGGGGCCCCAAATTTGGTCAACTGTGTCCATCTGCAGCAATGTCATTTTGGGACCCTTTGGGTTCAGAGACCCCAAATTTTGGCTGCAGCTATTGGGCATCTAGGAACCCTTAACTACCGAGTTTGAAGTTCGGGGGATCTATGGCTGCAAATAGGCACAGTGAGGCATGCAAATGGGCATTGTTGACCCTCTTTTCCACTTACAGTAACTGTGCATTTCTCACCCTCGTCTTATACTCGGGTCAATAAGTTTTTCCCATTTTTTTGCGGTAAATTAGGGCCTCGACTTATACTCGGAACGACTTATACTCGAGTATATACGGTACTCCTTTTATGTCTGAGGGCAAAACTGTCCCAAAAAATTATCAATTTCCAAAAAAAAGCTGATTATTTTTAACCAATCTCCAATTCTAAATTAAAATCTGAATCCCTGCCAAGCGCCTACAGCTGCTACATAAAGCTGGCCATAGACAGTTAATTTATTTTCATTCAGCCAGCAAGCAGTGTGAATGGGGGAATCCCCTGATGCTGTCAGGATACACTGATCAGCAGCTGATTTAAAAAAAAAAATATCCAGCATGTCCCTTCCACAGAAGTAGATCAAAAAATCAACTTTTGCTGGGCAGGGACAGCCACACGATGACTGAAATTTGGCTGCTCCCTGCTGAGCTGGATCTGTTTATGGCTAGCTTTAAAGTGGCTGTAAAGGCAGAAGGTTTTTTATCTTAATGCATTTAAGATAAAAAGCCTTCTGTGTGCATTAGCCCCCCCCCCCCCCTCATCCTTGCCTGGCATCCATCTCAATCCAGTGATGTTGCAGCAGTGTCTCGGCTGCCTGGGACTCCCCCCCTCATTGGCTGAGACAGCAGCGTGACACCATTGGCTCCCGCTGCTGTCAGTCAGCCAATAAGGAGAGAGGGAGTGGCCGGCCTGCGGCTCCATGTCTGAATGGACACACGGAGCTGTGGCTTGGCTCGGGTGCCCCCATAGCAAGCTGCTTGCTGTGGGGGCACTCAACAGGAGGGAGGGGCCAGGAGCACCAAAGAGGGACCTGAGAAGAGAAGGCTCTGGGCTGCTCTGCAAATCGATGGTAACAGAGCTGGTAAGTATAACATGTTTCTTTTTTAACTAAAAAAGAGACTGTACAATCACTTTAATGCATTCTGTGCCTGAGGATCACCCCTATACTTGCCTGATCTTGATCCAGCGTTATGCATGAGGGCAGGGCCGTCTTTAATATTGATTGGGCCCTGGGCAAAGATTTTATTGGGGCCCCCCCCAGCTAGACTCAAAATGAGTTTACTGCAGCAGATCAGGCAACGATTGTGATTGGCTGCCAGAGATTACAACACATAATTACAGCTCACAGATTAGTTTCTAGAGGTTACAGAACATCATTACTGCTCACTAATTGGATTCTAGAGGTTACTGAAAATCATTATTGCTCACTGATTAGTTACTACACATCATAACCTCTCGGTGCAAATTGCGGGTGTGGCCAAACTGCACTAGCATTGAGGGGTGCACTATGTACAGAGTGCAGGGTTGGGGGTGCGGTGGGTGAGGTGGGTGCAGGGGTGAGGTGGGTGCAGGGGTGAGGTGGGTGCAGGGGTGAGGTGGGTGCAGGGGTGAGGTGGGTGCAGGGGTGAGGTGGGTGCAGGGTGCAGGGCTGAGGTGGGTGCAGGGTGCAGGGCTGAGGTGGGTGCAGGGTGCAGGGCTGAGGTGGGTGCAGGGCTGAGGTGGGTGCAGGGCTGAGGTGGGTGCAGGGCTGAGGTGGGTGCAGGGTGCAGGGGTGTGGTGGGTGCAGAGTGAGGTGGGTGCAGAGGTGCACAGCTCTCCTCCCACCCAGATTTCAATACAGAGCTACACTCCCCCTAAGTACAAGGCAGTCCTCCCACAAAGCCCCCCACCCACCATTCCAGTACAGAGGAAAACTCTGTGTACTCACAGCATGTTGTCCTCCGATGTCCGTGGAGCCTGCCAGTCCCAGAAGCAGCTTCCCCTGTGCAGAGTCCCCGCCCCCTTCCTCCTCTGCTCTCATAGATCGTGTGTGTACCCGAGGGATGAGAACAGCCGCCGGAAGAGGAGCGCTGTCACTTGGAAAAACACAAGCCGTGCTTGTGTATTTCCAAGTAACAGTAGCGAACAGCCAGCATGCGACCAGCACCGGAGGTGGCCGAACTCCGGTGGGCAGTGCAGGGTTTAAGGGACGGGCAGCGCAGGGCCCCCAACAATGACAGGGCCCTGGGCAGATGCCCCTTTTGCCCCGCGGTAAAGACGGCCCTGCATGAGGGCAGTGGCTCTCTCTTCTCATCTATAGACGCAGACAGGGCGGCTTGAGCCCACATGAGTGCCACCATAGAAAGCGGCTACCTCTGGGGGGATTTGCTGAAGAGGTGAATACAGGAGTGCTGGCAGGGAAATTGAGAAAAGGAGGCTTGGGGCTACTCTGCTATACCAGAGCAGGTAGGTATGTTTGTTTTATTATTATTAAAAAAAAAAAAAAAATCCAAAGCTTTAGTATAAGAGTATACTTGTCCAAATGGCAACGTTCCACACTGGGTAATGCACACTCTTGCATGGACTGCAGTTGCTTACCTGCTGCCCAGAAATCTGGGAGAATGTTGACAGTGTGGGCTGTTGGGAAGGTCAAGCATGTCTGGAGTCATTAGCTAAATGTGAGTCAGATGTCTTGACAGAGCATTTCAGCAGCATTATCCAGATGGAAAGTGAAGTTGTTGTTGTGTTGAGTGTGAAGTGTGGGATGATTCCTCAGCAGAGCTGGATGAAGGATTTGGATGGAAGTCTTGGAAGATGTGTGGCAGCTTTGAGGATACAGGTGCAGGGTAAGACTCCTTTGTATCAAGATAAAAAAGAGCGCGTTCTGCAGGAGGTAAAGAGTTTACTTGAATCTTGGCAGGAGTATTGATGTTAGAATAGCAAGAGATTTGTTTTCCATGAAATTTAACTGATAATGGAGCCATGGATAGGTTACTGTTTTAGAAATGCTATTTTTGTATGATTACTGTGCACTCGATTATGAGAAACGGTAACATCTGGAAAAGCATTGATAGTTGTGTATGTGAAAGTTCTGTGAAATTTAAATGGCACAAGGCACTGTATGACTAGAGATGTCTGGTCTTGGAGAAAAACAGGATATCTGTTTAAAGTGGACCTGATGTCAAAAAGTGAAGACCTGCCATATTATAGGGAATATGTAAAAATGGTAAATGCGCCCGAGCAGTACCCTGAAAATCTATCTTTTTTTTTTTTTTTTTTTTTTTTTTTTGTCTGGAATTCCCCTTAAATAGCAGTGCAAAAAAAGAGAAGGCTGTATATCTGCAGTGTGATATCTAAGGCACTGCTTCCTCTGATAGTCCTACGAGATGTAGGGTGAACTCTAGTAATGACAATAACCAATGTTAAACTTGGCGCTGCTTCTAAATGTACTTTTATTGATCACACTAATATAAAGTGTTTGTGCAATCATTAGTCCGTTATAGTGCAATCATAGGTGAAACAGTCCATCCATGCAGATAAGATGCCAAACGTAGTTTTTATTCCTGCTTGTGAAGACTCAAGTACCACTTCAAGATGAATCTTCCTCCACCGCCGTGGAAGTGATGGACCTTAACCTGATGGCTGGAACGCATGCCATGGCGGCGCTTATACATGTTTACATGCCCGAATGGTTTTCATTGCTGTAAGTACATTTGTTTTTAAACATTTTCAATAAACCAAACAGTATTATGCTATATACATCTCTATTCATTGGTATGCCATATACCATCATGATGGAAACCTTGTAATTGGAGGAGAAGGAAGGAGGTAGATTCATCCATTGGTACAGGACAAAGACCATGTGGTTTTGAATCTTTTTGCTGGTGAGTGGGGACTCAGGAGGGGAGCAGGGAGTGGCTCTTGAATCTTTCACAGGCAGGAATCGACTATGTTTATCACCCTATCTGCATGGATGGACTGTTTCACCTATGATTGCACTATAATGGACTAATGATTGCACAAACACTATATATATATATATATATATTCAGCGCCCCATGAAATGACAACCAAATGTTAAACTTGGCGCTGCTTCTATAAAATGTTATATTGATCAAACGAATACATACACACATTATATATGTATATATATATATATATATATATATATATATATATATATATATATATATATATATATATATATATATATATATATATAATATATATATATATATAATGTGTGTATGTATTCGTTTGATCAATATAACATTTTATAGAAGCAGCGCCAAGTTTAACATTTGGTTGTCATTTCATGGGGCCTCTGACCTTACACTACAGCAGCAGCTTCAATTAGAATTGGTATATACCAAATACATTCATATTTTATAGTTTTAGAAAACATGTCATTTATCCATTTTTTATTTTTTTTGGGGGGTTATTTAATATTTATATTTCACAGGTAGAGAAGGACTTATAACCATAGTGTGGTTATTTTCACCATTTCATTGAAATCTAGTAAAGCCAGTATTGTGCTGCTCACTGTTGCTGGAGGTTCTGACATGAGGAAGCAGAGCATTGCCTCTACCAAGATGGCCACCTCCACACAGGGAGACTGCAGAACAAGGCATGGTAAGTCAGTAATGGGGAAAGATCAGCTGCAGGAAGATCACATTCAATGCTGGTGACTAAGGATGAGCTCCGGTGTGTTTGCATGCTGCACAATCTCCCTGTGTGGAGGTGGCCATCTTGGTAGAGGCAAGGCTCTGCTTCCTCATGTCAGAACCTCCAGCAACAGTGAGCAGCACAATACTGGCTTTACTAGATTTCAATGAAATGGTGAAAATACCCACACTATGAGACATTTCCCGTGCTGTGCAGTGCCGAGTTCCTGGCGGGCTCGGCACATGCAGCATGCGAACACGCCGGAGCTCATCCTTACTGGTGACTAGTCCTTTGCCCTTTTGACTGTCTTTTTTTATGGACACAACTTCCAGAGTTCAGTTCCTCTTTAAAATGAGCTGGTAAAATGGGTAATGCAATATTTATTAGCAGTTAACAACACTTTTATTTCATTTCCTTGCAGTGGTGTAGCACCTAATATGCAGTCCAATTATCTAAAAACTTGAAAGATTTTGTGCCTGTGCCCACCCACTCCACCACATCATGCTGATTGACAACACAGCTACTAAGAACAAAGCATTCATGGTTGGTTGGAACCTATCATGTGTAACGTGCTGAGTAGGAGGCGTGGGCACACCCAATGCTTCTTCCTCATGCCTTCTAGCAAGAGAGCACTAGAACATACATTTTCAGGTCTTTCTATGGTAGCTATTAAAGTATTAAATGCAATATGGCTACCTGTAGTAGTTCTGTTCACAGAATGTGTACTGACCACTCCCCAGAAACATAATTTCCTGCTTGTGTGATTGGCTCACAAGCTTTCCCAGAAGTCTACACTAAGATACAAGTCAGATTTCAGACCTCCCCTGCAACAAAAATGTAATTTTTGGTGAGATACTCCCAATAGGAAATCACGTCTAAAAGGATGCAGACCCAGCAGCTTTCCTCATTAGTGCTCTACAGCTGACTAATAATTATGAAACCATTCCCATTGGACTCAGCACAGAGGAATAAACAGTGATTTGTTCAGAATAGCAAAAGGTAGGAATCTGCGATAAAGGTTGTTATAATCCTTGCAATGTACATAGGTCACCCATAGATTTTCTCGAAACAAAAAGGGAGTTTCACTTTTAAGCTTGGTTCTAGACTTGAATTACAGTTTAGGGAGAACCATCGTAAGACAGCTGTCACTAAACAAGTGTCTCAAATGTATAATTTTCCTTCACCTCCAATTCCAGTGAACTTAAAGTGTTACTAAACCCACAACAGTAAAATCAGTGTGTATATGCAGTAAAGCATGCTTGTTATACTCCCTGTGGAACCTAAGGGGTTATTCCTCTGCATTGTGTAAAAAGGCTGTTTGATCCTGTCTCATCTGATCCTCCTCTACTTCTACTGTCCCCAATCCATCTGACAGTACAGAGCCTTGGGAGGCACTCTGCACATGCCCAGTTTGGTGTGTATTGCTAGAGGTTGTGTGTGGGATTTCCCCCCCCCCCCCCCCCCCTTTTTGGGAAGGTGCATGCTATCGGCATTGTCCAGGCAGAGGATAAGGAGTCGTGCAGCCTCATAGGACAGTCAGAAGCATGAAAACACCTCCTACAAGCTTTAACCAGACACATATTTAATAAAATAATTGCTTTTCCATGTTCTGTGGGAGACCGGATAAAGTAAATGCAGGGTCCTGGGTTTAGTAACACTTTAACTGTAAAATGTTGAATTTCCCTTCATTTCTGAAAGTGATAATGGTCTAGAAGCAAATGGAGGGGTGGAACTCTGCCCAGCAGGGACACAGACAGCAACCAAACCTGACAGGTAACACTTCTGACTCTATCCAAAAACATGAAATAGTTTTGACTTTAGGTAATCTTTATTTGACAAATTGGAGCAGATGGCCGTCGGATGTAAACAGGCAGGCGGTCCGTTTACATCCAACTTCCCATAGAGGAGAGCGGGCTGTGTCCACTCTGCATAAGGGAGACTGCATAGGTCAGCCATCTGCCTGCTCAGCGAGGATTACTGGACAGATTCCCCGCTAAGCAGGCGGAGTTCACCTCATGTGAAAGGGGACTAACCGTGGTCCTGTGTCTCTCATAAGACACATTACCATGCTCCCTGGAAGTCATAAATGTAACCAGACCCTAAAACCTTTACTTTTGCTATAGCAGCAACTCCTTCAGTCCTGGTTCACACCAGTGCACTCTGCGATATTGCATGTGATTCGCATGCAATGTCTGTGTGATGCCATTTCAGCCATAAAGATTGTATGGCTGAATTTGCATTGCATTCGGACCAAACTCGCAAGGGACCCCCCTTTTTTTTTTTTTTTTTTTTTTTTTTTTTTTTTTGCACCATGCGATCTGATTCATGTCCAAACTGACAGTTTGCCCTCCGATATGCAAACTGATTTGGGGGGGGGGGGGGGGGTCATTAACTTTCTATTGACACTCCCAGCAGTTTGCATAGTGCAGTGTGTTAACTGCCTTGTGGGTCGGGTGCGATGCGGGAACCAGCAGTGGATTCGCAGGGTTTCGGCACCACACTAGTGTGAGCCGAGCCTAAGAATCCTACAGCCGAAGGGCCCATTCACACTGGTGCACTTTTACAATGTAAGGTGCCAATGTTGAAAAACTGCACCAAAGATGCAGCATACAGTGTGAACAATTGCATAGAATTTAGTGGGGAATAGTTTTCATGAGCTTTTGTTGCCCTAGAAAAGCGCGGCAAAAGTGCACCAGTGGGAAAAGGGCCTTAGCATTTGGTCCTAATGATTTTTGCTGAAGCCAAGAGTCAGTCTAAACTCAATTCTCCCCCTTCAGCAGATATCACAGGATCAAATGCCCAGGCATTTAACAAGCCCGTGTGGGATCCCAGAGCAGCAGTTTTTACAGTTGAGATTGTGCTTCCTTCTTTCTTCTGATATGTTGTAAATTTTTAATGAGTAGATTGTATGGGATGGGAAAATGGGTCTTGATGTCCTGTATAGAGAATTGACTCCAAGCCACTCATGCTATCGATTTTAAATTTGCATATTTGCCCCTTCGCGACTGCGCTATAGCCGAATGACGTCTACAGCGTGGCTACACTCATGACGTCCTCTCATGCTACCTGCATACCACCTTTGGCGCACATCGGTTGTGATGGCTGCAAAGAGCCAATCATGGAGGCCCTTTACCACGCGATCAGTTGTGTCCAATCACACCTGATCATGGATGTAAACGGGATTTGCCGGTTATCGGCAATCTCCTCCACTCACGCTGACAAGCGTGGAAGGGGGTGAAAGTGCCCAGCACGCAAGTGGTTAATCTGCAGCCGGTAAGGAAACGTGTTGGGTCATTTGGAGGTTCTTGCAGTGAGATGCCTTGTGATAGATTTCCTCCAGTGAAAAGGAGTCATCTGTAAACAGCCGCTGGTGGATATTTACAAAAAAGAACCATTAAATCTGAACAAGAAGGCTTTTGTATGTGTGTAATATTTGCTTATTGCCTATAAAATAGAGCCGACTGAGATCCTGTGACATTCATTCATTCTCTGACTGCTGAGAGGGGTCGAGCACAAAACTGCCCCTGAGCGATCCCTGGTAAAGTCGTGTTTTGTTGCGTTCTGAGAGGGTCCGTCTAGCACAGCGAGGATTTCAATGCTTGAAAATTCCATTCTATACAATGGCAGCCTGTCTGTGCCTGCTGTGTCACAGAAAAGCAGCAAGTCAAGGGGATTTCCAAGAAAAATGGAAATTCTCTATTTTGTCTGGAATGTCTCTCTAGCAGCACAGGGCCGTCGCCCCTCTTGGTACTTTGTAAATGGCATTGAGATACGTTCTTCCACTGTCAGCCATAGATGGCAAATTGAAGGGCAAAAATGAACTATTGTTTCCATAGATACCTGTTCTATTTGTGTGCAATTACCTGTTTTATCAGTAGATGACATTTTAGTTAAAGTTTTTTTTATAACATTACGAACAATAGATTACCCGTCTCTTGATGGAATGGGTACTTTCATTAAAAAGTCCAAAGATTATTATTATTTTTTTTTTTTTTTTTGGTCATACTTCTCTTTTGGGTCACAGGAGTGCACTTTCTTTTGCTGTACTGTGACCCAGTGTTGAATAATTGGCTATTAGCAGCTATGAGCTGATGTGATGGAAACGCTCCAGGATCTGGAAGAATCGGGACAATATTGTCGGGTTCCACCCAAATGCCTGGCAGTTGGCTCAGCCTCTCATCGTTGGCCCACGAGCATGGGCCAACCAATCCTGCCCCCTCCCCAGCCCAGAGCTCAAGTGAGTTCTGCAGAGCAGAGAGCCGATGACTGACAGCCACTGCTCTCCGCTGGGAGCGGACTGAGAACTAAGCGGTCATGTGATGGCTCAGTTTTCTGGCTTGGAGCCGGCGGAGAAAAGCTGCAGCAGGGAGCTGAGTATAGATGTTTGTGTGTGGGGTTTTTTCTTTTATATTCCTGCGTGTCTTATTTAACCATACTCTCCACTCTGTTTAAGAAACCGAAATCTCAAGTTCCTGGATATGAGGAAGTATGTGACCACCTTCCCTACCTCCCAGGATGCAGTGCTCGGCTGCCATATAGGAATTGCTAGAGAGCTTAGAAATTAGGGAAGAGCAAACACCTCTACAGGCAGGTACTGTTAGGCTAGGAATGCCATAGGTCACTGTAATCTTCTTAAAACTGAGCGCCACTCAAAAGGGCACGCTCCGCTTGTTTGCTCCCCCTTCGCTGCCACATTTGGCACCTTTTCGGGGGCAGTGGGTACCTGTTTTTTTGACAGATAGACATCCCCTGGAAGTTTTGGCCCTCCTCCTCCTTTCCCCACCACTGGGCCATTCTAAAAGCTCAGCGAGCTTTGCGCATGTGCAGTAGGGAACTGGCTGTGAAGCGGTAAGGCTTCACTGCTGGTCTCCCTTAAAATTAATATTTTACAGGATTTATATAGCGCCAATAGTTTACGCAGCGCTTTACAATATAAAAGGGAGACAATACAGTTCTAATACAATAAAATACAAGAGGATTAAGAGGGCCGTGCTCAGAAGAGCTTACAATCTATCTAATGGGGTGGGGCAGGTGGTACAAAAGGTTGTAACTGTGGGGAATGAGCTGGTGGAAGTGGTAGGAGATTAGTTGGAGACGTGATGATAGGCTTTCCTGAAGAGATGAGTTTTCAGGGATCGCCTGAAGGTAGCAAGAGTAGGGGATAGCCGGATAGATGGAGGTAGCGAGTTCCAGAGGATGGGAGAGGCTCTGGAGAATTCCTGGAGACAAGCATGGGAGGAGATGAGAGCTTGAAAGCAGGAGGTCTTGAGAGGAGCGGAGAGGTCGATTTGGATGATATTTGGAGACAAGATTGGTGATGTAGCTCGGGGCAGAGTTGTGAATGGCTTTGTATGTTGTGGTTAGTATTTTGAATTTAATTCGCTGGGTGATTGGGAGCCAGTGTAGGGATTGGAGGAGAGGGTTGGCAGACACTGAGCGGATGGTAAGGTGGATAAGTCTGGCAGCAGCATTCATGATAGACTGAAGAGGGGATAGGCTATGGAGAGGTAAGCCAATGAGAAGGGAGTTGCAATAGTCAAGGTGAGAGATAACAACGGAATGAATGAGGAGCTTGGTGGTTTCATTTGTTAAAAAGGGGCGAATTTTAGAGACGTTACGGAGGTGAATTCTACAAACTTTTGACAACGATTGGATTTGAGGCTGAAATGACAAGTCAGAGTCTAGGATTACACCTAGTACCAAGGCATGAGGGGAGGGACTGATGGTTGCATTGTTGATTTTGATGGAAAAGTCATGGAGGGGTGCACGGGCGGGGGGGGGGGGGGGATATTAATAGCTCAGTTTTAGAGAGATTTAGTTTAAGGAAGTGGTGCGACATCCATGCTGATAAGTTAGTAATGCGAGAGAAGACTGAAGGAGTGAGGTGAGGAGTAGACAGATTAGGGTGTCATCAGCGTATAAGTGGTATTGGAAGCCGTGGGCAGTTATCAAGTGACCAAGGGAGGAGATGAGCAATAGTTGCTAATTGCTATTAAAAGCAATAGTGGCGGCAGTACCTGAGAGCCTTCGGAAAAATCTGCCGGGATGCCACCATTGCGGGATCCCTAGACAGGTAAGTCAGCAGCTCCAGTATTTGTAGCTGCTGACTTTTTAAATTTTTTCGGGGGGGGGGATGCTGGAGCTCTGCTTTAAAGTTGCAGCTATCTGTGGTGGATTAAGTTTGTTTTTTTTGTTTTTTTTTGTTTTTTTTTTGTTTTTTTTTTTGTTTTTTTTCCTGCCCCCGATGTGCGTGTGAATGGCTATACTTGGTTATACACTTGTAAACGTGATGCTCCTGTGCATTGCTTATTTACCGGTGCACGTGCACAACGTATTTGCTGAATGCACAAGTCCTATGACAGCTTTGCCAAACCAATCGGGACCTTGTTTGTCAGAGTTAGCAGTTGGTCCCAACCGCTACATGTGCAAACCTTTGCTTGGCTGGGAAGCTCTGTAGGACATAGATCACCGATCAGAACTAGTTAAAGAGCCAGGCGTTGAGTGTCATTGTCCACAGCCTGCGACTTATTCCTTTTTTGCTGGTACCTGATCTGTCATTACAAGTACATGTGTATTTTTTAAGTCTGTGAAGTGCGTCCTCTAATTAGATTATTTGTCTCCTGGGCAATGAGCTTATTACTGCTAGAGAAATCTGGAGCTGCCTCTGTATGACTGACTTGTGCTATCAATGTTTATGCCTTTATTGTTATTGCCACTCAGTGTTGAGAACCTCTCAGCAGTGTTTGACCACTTATCTACACATTTATTTACAGAGGGCATGTGCATGCAGTGACAAAATGTGCTTTCTGTGGTCTGGAAAACGGCTAATATGAAGCAACACTGTCCTACCAGCAGTAAGTGTATAGAGTGCAGACAGATTTGCATTAACCCTTACACAATAACGGGCATCATAACTAACATTGTAATGTGAATTACTACAGCACACCATAAAGCACCACAATATATACAAATGCAAATTCTTTGTTGCAGTGTGCTGCATTTAGAAAAAAGAGCAGGTCCTAATTATTTTTATTTTTTCTTGTGTGACTTGAGTTGCTTTTGCATCCTAACTAAAACGAATGGACTGCCTAACTCAATGCCATTCATTATGGTGAGGGATAGGTCCTAAAGTACTGTTCTATTAATGCTATACCTAAACATGAGTGAATATACTGACCAAAAGCATTATAAGTCTCCTGTCACAAGAGATTTTGAAGTTAGCGTATTTAAATAACGATGGCCTTCCAACACCCCACTTTAAGACCAGACCTTTTCTCCCACTCTGTTTTACATGTAACATTTTTAATTGCAAAAAACACAGTACATAACCCAATTTTTTGGTAAAAATATAAAAGATGTTATGCCGAGAAAATGGATATCAAACATGTCATGCTTTAAAATTGTGCACGCCCATGCAACGGCCCCCCACCGCCACACTGATCACCCTGGCTGTCCCCCTTTTAGTCCTCCGGGTCCCCCTCTGTGCTCCTCCTCCGGGTCCTTATCCATTTAGTCCTCTGGGTCCCCCTACGCTCTCCAGGTTCCAATCGGTGTTGTCGTCATCTGGTCCCACCATGTCCCGGATCGTTCAGGAAAGAGCTGGTAAATCTGTCATTTACCAGCTCCTTCCTTTTCTGAATCACTGACTCTGTCCATTCATAACTGAGCATCGTAACCTGTGTTTACAATGCTTCAGTTTATGAATGAACAGGAGCCTCTGTCTCCTGTCCATTCATCTTCAGTGCAGCTGAGGCTACAGAGAAAGGGACTGGGAAATTTCTATCCTCAGTCCCTTTGTTTAGACCCCTGATATCTCACCAACCCCCCCCCCCCCCTAACAGGGCTGATTAAAAAAAAATAATCATAAAAAAAAAATTTAAATAAAGACACGTCCACTCCCCACTCCTTCCAAAAAAAGCATTGTAAAAAAAAAATCATATAAAATAAAACTGA
This sequence comes from Lithobates septentrionalis, assembly GCA_037952835.1. Classification (NCBI taxonomy): domain Eukaryota; kingdom Metazoa; phylum Chordata; class Amphibia; order Anura; family Ranidae; genus Lithobates; species Lithobates septentrionalis. The sequence goes on from JBBDGP010000257.1 coordinate 4,624,711, forward strand.
CAGTCCGTGCCTTATCAGTGCCACTGTCATTTTGACATTAAATTTTTTTTTTTTAACTTAAGTTTTTTTTGGATAAATGGCCATATTCCTATATTTGAATTGCCAGCTCCTCCCATCTGTCACATTCTTTATTTCTTATCCTCTGTTGGGTTTTCTTTTAAAATGTGGCTAGAGATGTGGACCCACATGGTAGCAACAGGAAGGACTAGGAATTCTGGTGGGGGAAAAATAAATGCCAGAATTCCCAAGAAGCAGAAGACAACTGGCACATAATGTGAAGTATTAGCTAGAGCTGGGGAAAAAATCGATCTTAAATCTTGAATCGAGTTGAGAGGTCAAATCCATTCAAAATTTAAGCAAATCTATTTTTATTTTTTTTTTTAGATTTTTTTTTTTTTTTTTTTTTTTTTTTTCTTTTTAAGAAAATCGCAAATTTTCTTTAAAAAAAACAAAACAAAAACTCCCAGCTCTAGTATTAGCATTTACCCGAAACGAAGGACCCCCCCCCCCCCCCAGACAACTTTTGCTCCTGGCAGGAAAAAAGCTGCTTTTTGCACGTGTTTTTGGCGCATCAAGCATGTCTGTGTGAATTATTCCATTGTCAGAATATTCATTTTATTCTGGCCATTGGAATGAATGAGCGGTCAAGCGCAAAAAACACCTAGTGTTTAGGTGCGTCTAAATGTAGTCACAATACAGTGATCAGTGATACTGCACTAATGACACTGGCTTTGAAAGGAAAATCAAGGGGTTAACTATGACTCTAGCAAGTGTAATGTGTGCTGCTTTTACTTACAGATCTGGCTGCTTTTTCTCCTGAAGTTGGTTTTAGGTAGAAGAAACAGCCAGATCTCAGTCTGTGTACAAAGTTCTCTGCGTTTGTAAACGCAGAACTCTGTGCTGTGATTGGCCACGGCCAATCAGCAGATATAGAGCCAAAATCGTTGGCTGAAACCTGACAAACTTGTGGTGTGTTCAATCACAGCACAGGCCAGCAGGGGGCGCCTGTGTAGCTGAAAACCTGGAAGCAGGCAGCGACGTACAGGTATGTTGCCTAGCCTGTAGCTTCCACCCGCCCACTGTACATTTACTGGCAAGTAGTTAACCGCTTGCTGACCAGCCGCTGTCATACTGCGGCAGGTCAGCATGTTCCTGCGAACCGCCGTAGCTGTACGTCGGCTCCTTTTTTAAGCGGCATAGTAGACGCGCGCCCGCTGCACTGCGGAGGTGCCTGATGCGTGTGGTCGCAGGTACGAGAGCCAGAACAAGGATATTTGTGTGTGTGTGTGTGTGTACACAAATCCCTGTTCTGTGAGGAGAGGTAGATTGTGAGTTCCTACTAGCTACTAACAAACATCTGTCATCTCCTCTAGTCTGTCCTCTCCCCCTACAGTTAGAACACAGTTAACCCCTTCCCGTGTCATTTATACAGTAATCAGTGCATTTTTATGGCACTGATCGCTGATTTGGTCCCAAAAATGTGTCAAGTGTCCGATCTGTCCGCCCTAATGTCGCAGTCCCAATTAAAAATCGCAGATCACCGCCATCACTAGTAAAAAAAATAAAAAAAAATAAAAATGCCATAAAAATCTTTCCCCTATTTTGTAGACACTATAACTTTTGCGCAAACCAAACAATATATGCTTATTGCGATTTTCTTTATTATCAAAAATATGTAGAAGAATTAATATCGCCCTAAACTGAGGAAAAAAATTAGCTTTTTCCAAAAAATAAATTGGATATTTATTATAGCAAAAAGTACAAAATATAGTTTTTCCTTTCAAAATTGTTGCTTTTTTTTTTTTTTTTTTTTTGTTAGCACAAAAAATAAAAACTGCCGAGATGACCAAATACCACCAAAAGAAACCTCTATTTGTGGGGAAAAAAGACGCCAGTTTTGTTTGGGTACAGGGTCGCATGGCCGCGCAATTGTCAGTTAAAGCGACGCAGTGCCGTATCGCTAAAAATGGCCTGGTCATTGAGCAGCCAATTCTTCCAGGGCTGAAGTGGTTAAAGTATTTGTAGCGGTAGGTTTTTTTTTTTTTTGTTTTTTTTTTTTACGCTTTCTATGCATTAAGATTAAAAGGCCTTCTCTGCGCATCAGCCCACCTAATACTTGCCCGAGCCCCATCTTCCTCCAGCAGTCCACGAGTGCCTCGGCCGTCTGGGACTCTCCCTCCTGATTGGCTGGGACACAGCAGTGACATCATTGGCGCCCGCTGCTGTTAGCCAATTGAGGCCAAACCGTAGCTCCATGTCTAAATGGACACGGGGAGCTGCAGCTTCGGGTGCCCCCATGGCAAGCTGCTTGCTGTGGGGGGCACTCGACAGGATTGAGGGGCCAGGAGAGCCAAGGAGGGACCCAAGAAGAGGAGGATCAGGGCTTCTCTGTGCAACACCACTGCACAGAGCAGGGAAGTGTAGAGATGTTTGTTATTTCTAAAGGGAAAAAGTCTTTACAATCACTTTAACCACTTCCCGCCCGGCCTATAGCGGATTGACGGCCGGGCGGTGGTTCAGTTATCCTGACTGGGCGTCATATGACGTCCTTCAGGATAACATGCTGCCGCGCGCCCGGTGGATCGGTGTGTCAGTCTGACACACCGATCTTGGTAAAGAGCCTCCGGCGGAGGCTCTTTACCACGTGATCAGCCGTGTCCAATCACGGCTGATCACGCTGTCAATAGGAAGAGCCGTTGATCGGCTCTTCCTCACTCGCGTCTGACAGATGCAAGTAGAGGAGAGCCGATCGGTGGCTCTCCTGGCAGGGGGGGTCTGCGCTGATTGTTTATCAGCGCAGCCCCCCCGCAGATCACCACACTGGACCATTAGGACCACCAGGGAAGGGAAACATGTGGATGGCCAGGTATGTACCCCATGGCCATCCACATGTGCCCAGTCAGTGCCAAATCTGTGCCCACAAATGGGCACTGATTGGCACAATTATGTTGCAGTGATGCCCAGCAATGCCACACTTAGGGGCATCACTGCCATCAATCAGAATCATCAGTGCCACCCATCAGTGTCCATCGGTGCCACCTGTCAGTGCCCATCTGTGCCCATCTGTGCCAACTATCAATGCCACCTACGAGTGCCCATCAATGCCACCTACGAGTGCCCATCAGTGCCACCTACGAGTGCCCATCAGTGCCACCTACGAGTGCCCATCAGTGCCACCTACGAGTGCCCATCAGTGCCACCTACGAGTGCCCGTCAGTGCCGCCGTATCGGTGCCCGTCAGTGCCGCCGTATCGGTGCCCGTCAGTGCCGCCATATCGGTGCCCGTCAGTGCCGCCATATCGGTGCCCGTCAGTGCCGCCATATCGGTGCCCGTCAGTGCAGCCATATCGGTGCCCGTCAGTGCAGCCGAAAACGTACTCATTTACAAAAAATTTTAACAAACAAAGAAAACCGTGTTTTTTTTTTCAAAATTTTCGGTCTTTTTTTTATTTGTTGCGCAAAAAATAAAAACCGCAGAGGGGATCAAATACCACCAAAAGAAAGCTCGATTTGTGGGAACAAAATGATAAAAAATTTGTTTGGGTACAGTGTGGCATGACCGCGCAATTGTCATTCAAATTGTGACAGCGCTGAAAGCTGAAAATTGGGCTGGGCGGGAAGGTGTCTAAGTGCCTGGTATTGAAGTGGTTAAGCTCTATGTGCATGAGGCCTAAAAGCCAGTCATGGATGGGCTGATTATTGCTATATACAATGTATTCTTTTCATATTTCTAAAATGTTTCTGGAGATTCATTGGTTCTAATGTTCGGTTTTCTCAACAATAATACTTTTTCAAAAGAATGTGGTTTGGTTAGAAGTTGTACATTGTGTCCACAAGCTGGTTTTTGATAACTCGGGGGGGGGGGAGAATGTTTGCATGCCGGTGTCCTAAGACTTTTCCCAGCTACACAAACAGCATTGCATGGCCACTTTGATGATACAAGTCGGCAGCTGCGAGTGTCATGTGAGTAACGGCTGCTCCAGCCTGATGGAGCTCGCAGTGGAGAGCAGCATTTCACCAGAATAGCTTGGTGTGTGAAGGTCACCGGCAAGAATCGGCTTCTCCTGGTACGTTTTCTTTTGCTGTTCCTCAGACTGGTTGTATGTGGGGTTTTTTTTTGTTTTTTTGTTTTTTTGTTTTTTTTATTGTATTTCCAAAATGTAGGGAGTTATGGGACTTATTATGGTAGCAGTGCTACTGTTGGCCCAATCCTGGAGCAAGGATCTGAACACAGAAGTCATGTGACTGGGAGTCCTGTTTTGAGGAGTCATGAAATTTGTACAAATTGGCTTATTTTCTATTTGCAGTCTGGAGTCAAAGTTCATTAGTCTCTTGGTCATATCTGAGATTTCATTACGAACACCATTTCCTCTCCAAGTAGCTTCCAAAGATCCAGTGCTGTCAGAGCACATGGAGTCCTCAGCAAAACGTTTACTTTGCACAGGAGATGGCCTTGAATTTCTTTTAATGTAACATTTTGGTTCCTGTGAATGCAACTGTTTCTATGCCTGTGTTTGGAGCTTTTGTCTCTTGCAGTGATTAATTTTCTTTGTGCATTTTTAGAGTCGGTTATGTTTTTGTTGATGTAGATTCCAATCTGCCTGCAACGTAGTTTTGTATGGCATTTTCTTGTGCAACATTAAACATTTTTACATCTATCCTGCTAGAACAAGGGACCTGTACACACATGTAGTCCAAGTATTCTGAACTGAAGCCAGAGTAGGAGAAATGGGGCCCCTTCACGTGTACTGTGGTGTCCTCGCTGAATTAATGCCGGTGTCTTGCCGAGAAAGTTCCCTCGGCGGATAAGTTCCTCCCCTGTACTGCGCAGGCGCAGCGCCTGCGCAGTACCAACTACTGTCAGCCGCCGGAGATAGCCGAAGCTCAAACGCTTCAATCAGCTGTACACGGCGCCTGCGCTCTGGGTCCAGATTCCTTCCCCACCATCCAAGTGGACCTAGAGGGGGAATCTAAAAGTGCCGAGCGCAGCGAGGCCGTGCCCGAAGCGTGGCGAGCGGCCCTCTTACAGGTGCCCAGTACAGCTGATTATCATGTGTTCCGCTTCGGCTATTTCCGCCGGATCGTACTGCGCATGCGCAGTAGACTGAGGAACTTATCCGCTGAGCGGAACTTATTCGGCAGAACACCGGTCCCCATTAGGGCACATAGGATACAATTGCTTTCTATGTGTCCTGTTAGCACCACAATGCTGGTGTAATGTGGAAAAATGCAGACACTAGATTTACCACCAGACACGGCTCGTCAGCGCTGCTACAGACACCATCTCCATGCTAAAACAGTTTTAGAATGGTGCTGGTTTGAATGTAATCTTAACGAATGTGGTTATGGATGGTTTTGAAACTGATTTACCATTTGTGGCAGGAAGATGCGATTTGTGTGAGAATTGTGGTTCCAGTTTCAAGTACTCCTTTTACATTAGTCAGTTTAAGTGGTCACATAAAGCCCCTTTCACACTTGTGCAACCTGAAAGTCATGCGATATATTTTTTTTTTTTTTTTTTTTTTGACTTGAAGCAATGCCTGTGTAACCTTGAGGTCTATGGACCTCAAGTTGCATCAAAGTCAGACCAAAGTAGTGCAGGGACTACTTTGAAGCCGCACAGATATGATTGGAACTCATTGGAAATCATGCAGTACGACTTGTCAGGCAACTTTGCAGTCCCAAGTTGCAGGACAAGTCGCACAAGTGTGAAAGGGGCCTAAGAGACACATGCACCAATATAGCCTTTTGAAGGAACAGATATTCCATACAGGCCATTACATGTCCAAACTGATATCGTTCAGTCTCAAGTGTCAAAAGCGGCCATATAAGCTAAGTGGGTTCAAAATGCATTGTCATGGCTGCCAGTTGGACACCTTTTAACCAAACCTTGGACCCCAATAGCTGTGGTTAGGCAAAACTATTAGCGTTTGGTCCATCCAAATTATTTGTTTTTTGGGTAGAGTGAGGAATGTTTAGCACCCCTTTTTTGGGTTTTACCGCTTTGTGGAATTCCATTTAAAGAATTTCCCCTCAACTTCTTGCCAGAAATTCTGATTAGCATGTGTGTTCTCTCCCACCAAATGATATATAGCGGTGTGGTTTTTATTTTTTTATTTTTTTTTTATTTTTTTTTATTTTTTTTTGTCTCTATTGTCCCATCTCTATGAGCTAATGGGTATGAATTGTGCAAGTAGAGGGGCTAGTTTGTGACACTATTATTTGTTGAGTATTGCATATTAGACTTCCCTGGGATTTGACACTTGAGGAAACTTCCTTATGTGCCTAGGGACAGTTATTAAAGATTATTGTACTGATGGGTTTGGTTAAAAATAAATCTATTTTATGTGACCCGATTCTGAAAACTTGCAGGAAAAATCACCTCTGCTTGATATACCATTTTGATGAGGAAAATATCTTTTTGTCTTCTGGCAAGAAAGGGGAGGGCAGCGCCAGGCATAACCTTACAGCTGTCAACGACTCTTCTGGTTGTGGTTTTTGTTCCCAAGCTGGACATGGCAAGCCCTCGCCCACTAAGCACTATGTGAGTGCAATCCATTTTCAGTTATTGCTTAAAGCGGAGCTCCACCCTGTTTTACAAGTTTTGCTCAATCACATGCCAGGACTATATTCGGTTATAAACGGATATTTTTTTTTTTTCGTTTTGTACCTGTGTTTTTTCAATGTCCATCTCTGCTTCCTGTCTTAGCTCCCTGCGGATATGGGCAGGTCATCTGCGGCTATTTCGTAATTTCCTTTGTAGCTGCAATGTCTCCTGGGAGCTCCTGTCATTATTCCCAGGAGTCATTGCGGAGGCCTGCCGTGAGTTCTCGCGGGATTTCGATGACGACGCCCGCCCGTTGTGATGGCAACCCTGAATTTTACAGGGCTGCTCACCGTAAATACTGAGCATGCGCGGGAAATAGCGGTGAATGCTGGGAGCTCAGCATTCATCAGATCCCGGAAATCCATGCTTGTGGGCTTCATATGCCCACAAGCAAGATGGGAACGGTCACGATTGAGATTTATAAGTATATATTTAAAACGAAAATGGACAGCAGCAGCTTAAAACAACTGAAACAGCGAGTGTCACTTTATGATTGTACATGTGTAATAATGATTAAAAAAAAAAAATGGGAATGGTCGAGTGGAACCCCGCTTTAACTCGATAAGATAATGCTGCACTAGGTTATGCCTGGCACGTCTCTCCCCTTTCTTGCCTTTTTTTCTTTCACAGTTTCTGGGTCCCCAGCCTTGCTACCCACTGCAGCATTCACACCAGAGACTAACTTAAAGGCCCCCCCCCCCCCCCAAAAAAAAAAAACAAACAAACATTCTATTGAGATACATTCTCCATTTTTCATAAACTTTTGTTTGCATTTTTTTAATATCTTTTTATATTAACAATAAGATATGAGTGTACGCCACTGTTGCAACTACAAGGTTTCTTAGTGCTGATTTCCACACAAGTCTTGTGTGTTGTGTTGTGTTGTGGTGTGTTGTGTTTGTGTGTATGTGTGGGTTTGTTTTTTTTTTTTTTTTTTTTTTTTTAAATATTTTTGAAGTTTTGTCTTCTGGTCAATACCCAAGGCTGACAGAAGGCTTGCCTTTTGCACATGCCCATGGGTATCAAAAGTCCTGCTTTATGCACATGCCCATGGCTGGGCCAGCTTTGTATAAATTATGTTGAGACATTTCATTACTTTACCTGCTTAGTGGATGTACAGTAAAACCCAAAGGGAACTGTTTAATTTGGCATTCAGCTGTTTTGTTCTTGGTGTTTACTCAGCTGCTGCAACACAGTCTAACCCCTCAGCCTCATTACTGAACAAGAACAGAAGATTGTAGAGATTTGTCATCTGATACTATTAGGCTGTACTTTTTATAGGCAGGTGGGGAAGTGCTTTTCCAAGAGCGCAGTGTTTTATATTAAGTCTGCGAACTGCATTGTGAAAGCTGGACCAAATGTCTACTGGAGTCCGGCAACTATAGTCTGATTTTGTTTAAATAGATACAAGTAGCGGTAATTGGGGAGTGCCTTCGGTTTTCATCCATGTATTGATCAACTAGACCGGTGATGGCGAACCTTGGCACCCCAGATGTTTTGGAACTACATTTCCCATCATGCTCATGCACTCTGCAGTGTAGTGGAGCATTAGCCTATTCTGCTTGAACTGTCCGTTCCAAGTCTACAGGTAAAGGAGTCAAGTTCCGAACTTTAGCCCAGTCACAGGAAAAATACCCCCCCCAATATCTGCCACCAAGTGTATTTCAGGTGTTTTCAGTGAAGGATACTGTTAATGCTTTAGCCTTGTGGCAATAATTTTGAGAAATGTTTCTTTTTCCAGAATGACTTTGCACCAGTGCATAAAGCCAAGTCAAAAAACATGGTTTGACCAGTTTAGTGTAGAACAATGGTCTCCAAAACTGCTGCCCTTTGCTTGCTTTTATCCATGCAATATTTCACCCTCTGACACCAATGTTTGAGAATAATTCTCCCCACTGACACCAAAGAAGGGGCACCGTTCCTCCTAGTGACACCAATGATGGGGCATGATTCTTCCCACCAAAGGACACCAACGGTGGGGCACAATTTCTCTCGCTGAGACCAAAGATGTGGCATTGTTTACTCCCACTGATGCTAGGACTTTTTCTGCTTCCAATGACCACAGTCCAGTCCCCCTAAAGTCTGAGGGACTGTAAACTGGCCCTTTGTTTTAGAAATTTAGTGACCCCTTGGTGTAGAGGAACTTAAGTGGTCTGCACAGTGCCCAGACCTCAACCCTACTGAACAACCTTTGGAACAAATTGGAATTCCAACTGTAAGCCAGGTCCTCTTGTTTATCGTCTGCACCTCACGTACCTGCGCTTTTCTCTAAATGGGCGCACACGCTTCAAAACCATGTTTAAAGTCCTCCCAGAAGAGTGGAGACTATGCGTCGCTCCTTTGCAGTTATTACAAAGTGATTCTAAACACACTGTTTAATTTACATTGTCCCTTCTATTTCTATATATGGGTGATGTTACTGTGATTGATTATTTTAATAAAAAAAAAAAAAGTACCTGTTTCCTAATCGATTTATACAGCTGTGACATAACCCAGATCTCTCCCAGCCTGCCTGCAGGGATATGTAAGCAGGAGGAGCTTCTAGTCCTCTGTTTCTGGTCACATGTTCAAAATACAAAAAAAACTGCCTTTGAAGTAAAAATCAGTCTGTTTTTAAATTGGAATGCAAATATATATTTTAAATCGATTTATTTTTTTTTGTGTGGAAATAACATGGTGTGGGTGGATTTCTGCCAATCACAGGCTGTGTCACACCCCTCCAAGCCTGTCTCCTAAAATAAGAGGGAGGTGAAGCTTCCATCAATCCACTTGGAATATCCCACCCCGAATTGTTTAGGAGTGGGCTGTCATTTACAACTGTGTATACGCCCACATTTATGGCTCTATAGTCACATGGACTGCTCAGATGTGATAGAGAGGAAATGCTCAGCATAGAAGCTCACTGAAAACTGAGCATGTGCAGAGTTGCCACCACAGCTGCTGAATTAGAGACGTGAACAGAAGGGGGAGATGTAGAACAGCCGGATCAACCAGGTTTTTTGCAGAAAACTAATCTCATAGTGACTGAATATGAACAGCATGTAATACACCATTTATCGATAGTCTTTTATGATGTGGGTTTAGTGACCCATCAATGTCCATGGTTATGGGATGTCCAACAAGCCCATGTAGGTGGGATGGTCTGGTGTCCACAAACATTTGCCATATAACGTATGTTGCTTATGCTGTGGTGTTTGTTGATCAGGCTCTTGGAGCATTCGTTCTATTTCTATGGTCAGTTTTTACAATGAAAGCAGCAGCATGGATCTTGCAGTACTTTTTAAATTTATCAATCCAAGGAAAGTATTTTTTGTTACTGAGGGTGTTTTCAGACACAGCAGCTGAACTCACAAATCCTCCTGTTTATTGCACACGGTGACACAAGCATTTGTTGATGTGCGGTGTATATTTTTCCTACTCTTACAAAACCTGTTGCCCGATGCAGCTGCCACTGTCAGAAATGTTACAGGAGCTTCTCAACCTCTGAACACTGCCTGCAGTTTTTAGTAACTTTTCAGATCTTATTGCGGCAGGGTAAATGCAATATAAACATAAAGCGTATTTCTAGTCAAATTTGAGAAAACGCGTTATATACCATATATACATACATATATATAATTTTTTTTTTTTAGCATAAAGTAATATAAAAAAAAAAATCTGCGCTTAGTGCAAATTAATGTATAGAAAACTGGACAGCAGCACTTCTGTATATTTTTAGATACAGAATAGAAGCGAGCCATAAAGTAAATGTTGTGCTGTCCCCTTAAAACATATCCCATAATAATAACCAACTGTGTATAATTCACAATGATATAAGCAGGAAATTAATAGGGGTGAATAAACAATCCACAAAGTGATGGGTTATCTGAGACCAATTGGTGGTAATACAACAAAAGTGTCCATAGAATCCAACCAGAAGTAAATGTCTACTAAAGACGCAGCATTTCTGTCTAGTGTGACTTGTGCAGTGATCCACCTCCCCTGCCAATACACACTTTCACTAATTACCAGATAATTGGACCTCTAGGATTAGGAGGTCTAACAGCGCATGAATTTTTGGCTTAAGTCCAGGGCAATTTTTGTCTACCAGGCCTCAGGGCCCGGCCAGTGCACACTCTGCACTGCCACTTTTTTATTTTCTATTTTATTTTTGTCCCATGTTTGTCACTCTTTGACCCCCTTTCACACTGGGGCATTTTTCAGGTGCTTTTGGGCTAAAAATAGCGCCTGTAAAGCACCTGAAAGAACCTCCCCTGCAGTCTCTGTGTGAAAGCCCGAGTGCTTTCACACTGAGGTGATGCGCTGGCAGGACCTTTATAAAAAAAAAAAAGTCCTGCAAGCAACATCTTTGGAGCAGTGAAGGAGCGGTGTATACACTGCTCCTCCACCGCTTTTGCCCATTGAAATAAATGGGCAACGCTGCTGAAGCACCTGAAAAGCGCTTTGGCAGTGGCGCTACACGGGACATGTAACACCTTCATCGCCAGCGGGGGTAAAAAGCGCCCCGCTAGCGGCCAACTAGTGCCACTAAAATGATGGAAAAGCGCTGCTAAAACTAGCAGTGTTTTACCGTGAACTCCCGTCCGCTCCAGTGTGAAAGCAGCCTTTCACTTTTTTGTGTGTATTTCTTGCTGGAGGAAGGGTGCGAGTCCTCGGGCTTGCCCTGACATCTAGGGGGAGGGTGAGGTGTGGCCCTCAGGTTCCTTCCTCCCCTGCCCCTCGACCAAGTGTTCTGTGGCCGGCTTCGGCTGACCTGAAAGAACGGGGTCTGCCAGGCCTTCTGGCTAGGCAGACCATGGAATCATTAGTCCCTCTCAGGAGCCTTGCGCCCCGGGCGATCAGGGTAGTGGTCCTACTCCTTTGCTGGGTGGACTTAAAAGCACACCCTTATGTGCACTTTTTAGCGTGTTTTTTGCACCACTGCGAACATAAAAAACAACTCGTGAATGAATCTGAGTAATGCAAACTGTAACATAAATCGATCTCTGCCATTAGGGACTGATTTGCACACAACAGACAGCTGCCGGAGAGGTAAACCACAGCGGTTTCCTCACCGATAGCGGTCTGTTTCGGCTGCGGTAGGGGGCGGCGTGGTGCGTGATTCAGCACATCACACATTTTTTTTTTTTTTTCTTTTTGTTCACTCAAATTTTTATTTGCGCACAAAAGTGACACTTCATGCCAATGTGCTGTGCTGCTCTCTAGGGACATGCAACCCTGTACAGTGCACAGTGATAAAATGCAACATGTCTGCACTTTTTCGCAGCTCCAGGCTGTGTTGCAGTGTGAATGCGATTGTCGTGGTCTAAGGTCAGGCTCGGAGACAGTGGCTGTAGCAGTGGAGAGGTTTACAAGTAGCTGGAAATGTACAGGCAGATCCCCCTAGCACAGTGGTTCTCAACTCCAGTCCTCAGGACCCACCAACAGGCCAGGTTTGCAAGATAGCTGAAATACATCACAGGTGATATCACTTGCTGCTCAGTGATTGCAGTATTCTAGTCTGCAACTCCCCAAGGTAATACTTAAAATCTGGCCTGTTGGTGGGTCCCGAGGACTGGAGTTGAGAACCACTGCCCTAGCAGATGACATGGGCTCACCTGAGGCACAGGGTCGAAGCACTAAAGGCTGGTGCACCGTAAGTTATTTTTTCGTTCAGCAAAAAACTGATAGATCTCTGTACTAACACAAGCAATGATAGTGATATCCCCTGCTGTGCTATTGTGTTCTGTGCCTCCCCCCTACCCTCAACACCAGGACGCACTGATCAGCGCTGGCAGCCGTTGGTTGCCAGCGTTGATCTGATGCAGATTGGATGTCAAGCTTCTGTCAGGAAGGGAGCTGTACATGGGCCGAAAGTCAGCTGGTACGTGCTGAACCGACAGTTATCAGCCAGTGTTCACCAGAGGTCTGGATGGTGGAGATGGTTGTGCCGCATGTTAATAGCAGATTGTGGTCCTCGGAGTCGCCCGACCAGGAGGTTAGCAAACTGTGATCCGGTAACAGATAAAGCAGGGAGAGGTCAAGCAGAAGTGTAGTCTATAAACAAGCCGAAGGTCAGTAATAGTAGCTGAATGGGATGAGACAGAAGCGTAGTCAAACAAGCCAAGAGTCGGTAACGAGTGGTAGTGAAGATGCACTAGATTACCAAAAGTATTGGGTCATCTGCCTTTATACGCACATGAACCTTAATGACATCCCAGTCTTAGTCCGTAGGGTTCAATATTGAGTTGGCCCACTCTTTGCAGCTATAACCGCTTCAACTCTTCTGGGAAGGCTGTCCACGAGGTTTAGGAGTGTGTCTATGGGAATGTTTGACCATTCTTTCAGAAGCGCATTTGTGAGGTCAGGCACTGATGTGGACGAGAAGGCTTGGCTCACAGTCTCCGTTTTTAATTCACCCCAAAGGTGTTCTATTGGGTTGAGGTCAGGACTCTGTAAGGTACTCACAAACAATATAGGAGAGACTGCATGTAATTGTAGCTCTGCTCAGCAAAGCATAGGTGAGGTCACCACTAGGCTCCAGTGAGGTCATTATGTTCACTGTGCTGAGCCACATTACATGCGGTCTCTCCTATAGTGTTTGAGTACCTTTCTTTGTAAAAAAAAAAAATGGGAAGAAGCACTACCAATGCCACATCCGAAAATATGTAGACTAGGAAGAGGATAGTGAAAAAATGAATTCAAAATATTTATTGAAAAAAGTACAATATATAAACACTATGTTCAAAAAGAGATAAAAAACATGAAAGCTGATACAATTGGTACAGTTGGCCCTTGTGCGTCCAAGGTCTCACTGTACCAATTGTATCAGCTTTCATGTTTTTTATCTTTTTGAACATGGTGTTTATATATTGTACTTTTTTTCAATAAATATTTTGCATTAATTTTTTCACTTCTCCATTGTTTCCATGCCTACAAAGTCTGGTTTTTGGCTACTTTTTATAGTATCCTCTTCCTTGTCTACCTTTCTTTGTAATAAAATGTTGTTTTAGCTACTATACTATGGAGCGCCCTTGTTTTTCCTCTGTACCGGATATTGTGTAACCTGGCTGAGAAATCCTTTAATGCCTCAGATCGATTCATATTACAGTTTGGATTACCTCAGTTCATTTGTGTGCTGTTAGACTCTCCTAATACTAGCGGTCTAATTATCTGGTAAGTGATGGAAGTGTGTATTGGAGGTAAAGCACTGCACAAGTCGCACCAGAGAGAAACCCTGCATCTTTATTAGCGATTTTACTTCTGGTTGGACTTGTTTGGACACTCTTGTGTATATACCACAGATTGGTCTTGCTCATTACTTATCACTTTGTGGATTGTTTGTTTATCACCCTTATTAATTCCCTACTTATATTACTATTGTGTATTATGTGCCATTGGTTTATTATGTGACAATGCAACATTTTTATTTTATTTTTTTTAACTTTTTTTGACATGTATCTAAAAATAAACTTCCCTTTTCATGTGTTTGAAGCAAGTGCTTGGCAGATCACAAACTAATCAGAACAATTTGAAGTGTGAGGAAACTCCATCCTACCTCCAGTGACAGAGGAACCCACTGATCTTACCCTCATTGAATGAGTTCTATGGTCACAGCATACACTTTCATTTTTTTAACATCAGCATTGTAGTAACAATACAAACAGGTCATTATTGACAATCCAACATAAGCTTACTTGGAAAACCCCCTTTCATGTTGTGAGTTCTGCCTGCCTAATTTTGTAAGGACTACATATCCCATAGTGCCTTGCTACCTGAAAGCCTCTATTACTACACTGACTGCAGACACTGACTTCCAGATCTTTAACCCTTTCTTAGGACAGACAGGGGCCACCTTTTGGTTTTGTAGTGAAAAAGGTCAAATGTAAGCAGCAAGCTTTTGTTTTTAGTGTAAGTTATGCTATATGTATGAGAACATGTAACAAATATAAAGTAGGTGGTGTTCCAGTTTGGCTGAAGTGGTGTACACACAAAGAGGGCTCTCCAACTTTAGATGAGGCATGAAGAATTTTTTGTCTTTGCATTAACCTGTCCTCCTTATTTCTGCAGGCTATACTCCTTTCTTTGGATGACGCTCAGACTTTGTTAAATACCCTTCACACGTGTCTTTCCATCACTAGTTATTTCTTCATGGTCTGTGCCCACATAGTTGGGCTTGCGCTGCAAATGTGTAAATACATGCCTGGAGACTTGTTGATGTGACTGTACAAGCAATGAGAGGAGAGTCTGCTGTGGCAGCTGATGACAGCAGCCATACCCACCTGTCATTCAGTTTGTTTTCTTTGCGGTTGTTAGGGTGGTGACAACAGTGACGAAAGGGTTGGAGCTTCCCCTTTTCGCACACCATACGCTTTTGTATACAGGTTTTGCTTGCTGGGAGAATTGGTAATGAACTTATGAAATGATGATGATCATCCCACGTAGAGACCCTACCTAACACACAAAACTTCCATTCATAATTAACTGGGAGGAGGATTATGGCATAAACCTTAACCCATGTGCAGCATCTTCCCTCTAATGACATTTCCAGCATTGATTAACACAGTGGGGCGTATGTACTAAAGCAATAGATTGTTCAATTAGCCAATTAAATGTTCTCTGAGCTTAAAGGAGAAGTTCAAAAAATAATAAATGCACATTTTTTTGCTCCCTTGGAGCCTGTAAAGCATTGCACCCACAATTGGCAGATCATGGGTGCCATGCAGAGCTCCTGCAGACTTTTTTTGCAGTGTATCCCGTACGGGCAGGAAGAGACGAACTACCAGAGCGCTCACCAGCACCATGGTAGTTCATTGAGAACTACAAGCTTACAGCTACAAACTCTGTCGGGACTTGTAGTTTTCGAATTCACAGAATACTGTATATGGATGAGGTGGCCGGGTGGAGCCCCGCACAGGCGTGTTTTCTTTAGGTAGTAGCAGCGAACGGGGGGAGGGGGGGGGGGATACCACTTCATATTCTATCAAAAATGAAATTGTACCTGGACATGAGTGAAGACAGGTTTTTACTCCTAGAATATGAATGGTTGCTCCAGTTAGCAAATCAACCCCAGTATTTTCCAATATTTGGTGCTACTAGGAGGGATTTGGAAGGTCATACTGTATATATCAGACCATCTTGTGGCAGAATATACTCTCCTTGGCAGCTGCTGGTAGCAAACTTTGTAAGGGAGCATAGTGATTTCCCTGTAGATGGGAAGGTTCTGTTCCTGTGGGCCACGGTGGATAGTTTATAGCATGTTTCTTTTATAAGTGTTCTTAGCATTTGTTTGAAATGCTAGCAATACATTTTGGACAGTGCTTTGTGTTTAGTTAGAGCAGGGCTCGACAATTCTCAGGCGCCAGGTCGCCAAGGCAACTAGAAATTTGTGTCCTGGCGCCTGGGCTTTTGTCAGCCATCCGCCTCCAATTGTCTAGTTCTGGGAGGGCTTTTATTGGGAGGGCACCAGTGATGATCAATGCTGCCTCATCAGTGCAGCCTCATCGGGGCACATTGGTGAAGAGAAAATGCCTATTTGCATAATTTTATAACTAATGAAACAAAGGTTTCGTTTTTTTTTCCCAGGGTGGATATATAATAATAATATCATTTTTATTTTATTTTTTAAGTATTGGATTTTTTTTATTTAAATCAAATTTATTTTCATAAAATGCTTTTGGAGTAAAAAATCTATATTTTTTTTTTTTTTTTTTTTTTAGTTTTCTATTTAAGATGCATGAATAACTTAGTTTATTCAACATGAAATGGAGCTTAGTTATGTAGCATGAGGCTGTATATTCTGAAATATTTACATTTTTGGTAAACTCATTCAATGAATCCAAGGTCTGCAACCTGAGAACATGCACTGCATTGATGCATTCACACAATTTCACAGTAAGCATGAGATAAAACAAAGTTCAGAAATATGCCTTTATCCCATTGTTTTGCAAATCTTTGTACACTACAAACTGTATGATTGAATCGGTTCTGGTATTGCGGTTTTACTAATCTGACAGCCTCTTCGTTTACGATGCTTCATTATAATCTTGCACAGTGGCTACAGAGGCATCCAGCTTTGTCTTTATATACGATCTATCCCATCACTGTAAGATATTTGTGGCAAACCAACTGCCTTTGAATCTTTGCAAGAGGAGCCACTATCGCATACGGTCTCCCCACTATACTCTATTCTTTTGATATGAGTCCATCCAGATTTCCCTCCATATACATGGAAATGGGGAAAAGACCTCCCAACAGATTTTTTTTCTCGGACTGGCAAAAAAGCTTTATCTTGACTCGTAAAGTGTCAATCGCTACAAAAACTCAAAAGGTATATAAATTGGTGACTAGATGGTATAGGTGCCCCTCTGCTCTCCACCAATCTAACCATGATATATCCGATATCTGTTGGCGTTGTCCTGATTCATAGGGAAATATGATCCACATCTGGTGAGGAAGTTTTGGAAACATATCTTTGATACATGGATAGAATACTTCTATCCACGTATCACCTGGAGTGGCTCTTAACCATGATTCCAGGATCTTTAAAGACAGCGAAGGAAGACGCGCTTAGACACTTTCTAGCTAGAGCAGTCATTCCGCGTCATTGGAATTCAACGACGGTACCCTCCCTGGGAGAATGGGCTATTGAATTAGACTATATTAGAGATCTAGAAGGTCTGTTGGCGTGGGAAATGGATTGAAAATGACAGGTTTTTTTTTTTGTTTTTCATGCTTAGTCTAAGTTTCAACACTCTCACCTGAGATTCTAAATTGGGTTAAAGGAAATTCTACCACTGTTTAGCTATGTTGGAATGGGTATAATTGTTTCTGTTTTCATAACATAGCTCCCCCCCCCCCCCCTTTTATAATTCAAGAAAATAAAAAATTTACGTTGGTGCATGTGACTGGTAAAGACACTACATATGAGCCCCTCTTAGGGGCGCTGGTGTTCACTATAAAGCAGTGTTTAATATGCATGATATAAATGGGTAAAAAAGAGAGATAATCATTGCTGTTAGCCAATCCCTGAATATGAACAAGGAACAGTGCTAGCCCTTTTTATACTACTCAGTACTCAAAAGTGATATAGTGCAATGTCACAATGAACTTTTCAAAAAACTATTAAACCATAAAGTGCACCATGCAATCTTCAGTGACTCAAATGAACTATACATAATTCATCATATACAATATGTGCAAAAAATATACGCCATTATAAAAATTATAGAGCTCAAATTCATTAAGGTTCAGATTGAAGATATCACCTGAAAATATATTTTCACATTTTTGGTGGCATTTGGGCTTTTTTTTATATTTTGGATAATTTTTGAATTGCAATTTTTGCACACTATTATATTCATTATATTGTGGATTTTATAAACCACACTGGGCACTTTAGTGTACTGTATATGAATTTGAGATATATAATTTTATAATTTCCAATATTTATTGCACATATTGTATATTTGTATATGAATTTATGTATAGCTTTTGTGAGAGAACAAATGCATTTTATATTTTGATATTTGTCATATTTTTAAGTTATTGGAGATTGCATGGTGCACTTTATGGGTGTTCTTTTTTTTTTTTGTTTTTTTTTTGGAAAGTTCATTGTGATATTGCACTACAGTATCATTTTTGCGTACTGATTGAGTATAAAAGGGCTTAGCGCTCTTCTCTTTTTTTTTTTTTTTTTTTTTTTTTCATATGGTTTTGCTTTTTATATCAAACAGAGATGGCTCCCCCCCTGTTTTTCATACGATTAGTGTTTAACTCTGGCGCGGTTCTATATAAAATTCCCTAGTAAAAATAAAGCAGCTAAAAGAATAACCTTGCAGCAAGAGTTAAACACCCTGTGCTGGCCAAACATTGGAGGTTCGGGCTTCTGCTCATACACAGCGCAGATGAACGAGTCTTCAGCGGTTGGACCTGACCCTCTGCTTCAATTATAAGCCCTGCACAGATTGGAGCAGTGTATGGGGGGTCCTTATCGGACCAATTAAGATCCATTCCACTGTATTTTGTGTGAGAACAGTGGTCCGACACACTGCCAGCATAGGGTGTTTTAACCCTTCTTGTTGCACACAGTGTGTGTGTCTCGTCCCCCCCCCCCTCTTTTTGCAAACTAAAACCACAGTGTAATGTATTCCAGTATATTCTACCTGATTGCGTTACAGTAATAAATAGGGTTCAGTTGGCCTTTAAATATCTTGTGCAGGCTCCACGTGCTATGGTGCCTTTCACAATACAGCACATTCAGTCATACTCAGACACATTGTTTATTTGCATGTCCAGAGGTTAAACTCATGCTTTGGAAGAAGACACAGCCTGATGTATGTGTGCAGTCTGCAGCCACTTGTAGACGGTTGTACAGCTGAAGAATTGAACAGCTGCCGTGCATGCGGCCTGGCAGCCACGTTCTGTCTCTGCCATTGTGCCGGGTTTATACATGTTGCAGAATTTTGGATAAAGTGACAGCTTGTTCAAGAGGAGTCCGGTATTCACCAGCTGTCAGCCTCCTGTGTCCACAGGCCGGCCAGCTGCTGCTACAGGCAACACAAGGCTTTAAACTGCTGGCTGCTTAACTGTGTATGATCTAAGCTTACTCTCAGCTGTAACAGGTTGGCACTGCCAGTCTAAGGATTGGCAAACAATTCCATAGTGCCATGGCAATTTAAGTAAGTTCTGACCCAACGCTTAGTAATGGCTTACGTCCGGCTATGGACCCGCTAACTGTTCCCAAATGGCAACATTCGGGCTGGACGATGGGCTGCTTGGGCACAGAGTACAGTAATATTGGGGGGGACAGAACGGAGGTTGCATGTAAAAATCCGTATACCCAGATATTCAATACATTTGTGCTCTAAAGGAAAGACGAGATGAAGTGACTATTTGGTATGTGTTTTTTTTTTTTTTTTTTTTTTTTTTTTTTTTTATACCCTCCCCACTCTAGAAAGTTTGATTGCTTTAAAGCAGAACTCCAATCAAAAAATTAAAATCACAAGGAGCCCATTTTAAAGGTAAAATTGCAAAAGCAGTTTTTGCTGCAATACTCTCCTTTTTAACCTGGAGCTTTCTCTGTGGTAATTCTTTTGCTACAAGATGTCCTCAGTCTTCCAGGTTGTATAAAGAGCCAGCACCATTCAATTTATTTCATCTAAGCCCCCTGGCTGTTATGGACCTGGAACTTATTGGCTCCTTGCGTTGCTTCTTTCTCTACCGTTCTGAGCGCTGAGACTACAAGAGGATGATACCAGGCTCCCTACAATTCGGCTATATTTTGGACTTGTGTGCCTGTTCGTTGAATACTAAGTAAACCTCCTCACACTGTTCATTTATTGCCCAGTGATTGCAAACCGTGGTGACTCCTGAATGTATTATTATTTTTTTGTACAGGGGTGGGGGGGCATCACAAGACTGACAAAACAGAATTACAAATCTTTTGGCAGGGGGAAATCTTTTTACGAATATTATTTTTTTTATTTTTATTTTTTTTTGTATTTTGTCTGCCTGCTGTTTTTTACATCTTTTTCATGAACTTTGCATATTTTTTTTTACTCCATACTGGCCCTGCATTTGTGACAGGCTAAATATAAAGTTTATCTCTAGGGAAAACTTTTTTTTTTTTTTTCTTCCCAGATAGGGTAGGGGATTTGGTAAGTTTTTATTGCTGTTTGCATCCCTATTGAGAAGATTTGGCCCTCTATTTGCACTGGGCACCTCTGTCACTGTGAAATGGCAAACCAAAATGTTTAAGTGCTCCAGAACAAAAAGGTAAAGGGAACACCTGTTCCAGGGACAGACGTCTTAAAGGAAAAGTACAGCCAAAGCTGGTTTGGCTGGACTTCTCCTGTGAATCACAGGAGTGCAGTTCTGCACTGCTGTGACATGTTTTCACCAACAGACGTCACAGAGCCAGTCTAGGCTAGGCAAAGATTGTGACCATATAGCAGGGATCCATCCAGGAGCCTGGACCTTTAACCTGGCTCGGCCTCTCAGCAAGCCGCTGAGAGGCTGAGCCTGCCCCTCCTGCCCCCTCCACAGCCCAGAGCCCCCAGCCCGTTTGGTGGCGGGCAGAGCAGAGAGCTGGTGACTGACAGTCACCAGCTTTCTGCTTATGGAGTGGTCTTTGATCGCTCAGTTCTCAGTTGTAGAGCTCGTGGGGGACAGATGCAGCACCGGACCAATGCTGCATCCACCTTGGTAAGTTTGAGTCTTTAAAGTTTGGGAATCCATTGCTTTTTTTTTTTTTTTGTTTTCCCTCACGCTATCAGCGTGAGGAGAAAAGAGCCATTAATCGGCTTCTGTTACAGGGACATCGGTCCTCACATTGCTGATCAGGGCTGCTAATCGGTGCCACCCATCAATGCTGCCAGTCAGTGTCGCTTATCTTCTGCCTCATCGGTCCCACCTATCAGTGCAGCCTATCCGTGCCCATCAGTGAAGGAGAAGAATTACCGGTTTTCTACATTTTATAACAAACTATAAATGTTTTTTTTTTTTTTTTTTTTGTTTTTTTCAAACATTTTTTGCTAAAAAAAAAAAAACAGTGGTGATTAAATACCACCAAAGGGAAGTCCTATTTGTGTGAAAAAAATGATATGAGTTGTCATTCGAAGTGTGACACCTCTGAAAGCTGAAAATTGGCCTGGGCAGGGAGGGGGTAAAAGCGGCCAGTAGGAAAGTGGTTAAAGAACAAGTTCTTTAGATGGACAATGTGAAAATGTATGCTGTAGAGACTGAGGTGGAGAATTACCCTTATATACCATCTCTTTGCCATCAAAACTTCTTGTATCTTGGGCAGAATAGTTTTTCTATGCTACGGTTTGCTCTGTCATTACAATTTATTTTGCTTTGCCCAGGTCGTTGTGCAGAAATGCCATTTCTTCAATAAAGGTTAATGTTTCAGTGTATTGTATGGTGGTAGCGGTGGACTTTTCTCTTGGGTGTTGTGTTTAGTGAAAATTTCCCATGTGCATTTTCCCAGAATCCTGCCTTCCCTTCCTCTTACAGGATGTGGAATTTTTCTTTTCTTTTTTTTATAAAGAGAATATTGCTCTCTTCCTTTGCTTATTTTTATTATAACGTGATGTTTGCTAATTGAATGCTTATGTTGAAATCCAACATTCTCACTCCATATGGTAGCGTTTCTGAATTTGCAGAGCCGTGTGAATATGAATCTGTTCCTTGGATAAAAAATGATTTAACAATTTGAGCTTACTTTTTTTTCTAAACATAAATTTAACATTTTTGCTATAACTGGACTTGTTTGGTGAGTAAGGTCTTGTCTGTGGCATTGTAGGCGTATTGAGCTTTAGCAGGCAGTTCTACATGTGGTGTTGACAGATTAAACTAGATGATAATTGGCACTGGTATGGAAGCCGCATGCGATGAGCCGGCCTTCTCGTAGCTGAAATGCACCCACAATGTTTGGTATTGCAATCAGCGGCTACGATTTCCAGCCTGGGCTTCGGTGTGTTCCTGTTCACCGATTCGGGTGCGATTCAGGTCCGAATTTTTGCCTGTGAACCCGGCCTTAACCTTGCATCGTAGCAGGTGGTGTCCAAGTACTGCAGTACTTTCTTCAGAAGGGACTTTCCAGCAATTTGGAAAATCTGTGTGTGATAACAAATGCTACAGTCAACTAGATGTGCTTGTTCATGCCTCCTGGTCTTCTGCTGGAAACCTTATCGGATGCTTGTTGGAAAGAACCTGAACTATGGAAGATGTGGCAAAGAAAATCAAGCAGAGGGTAGTGGATTAGACCCCCAGTGTCACCTGTGTCATTACTGTGTGTGTGATCTTTTTGTCACCACTGACTTTCCATTCCTTGTTCTGCGATGTCTCTGGTTGCAGGCAGCCATCTTGTTAGGCAGGATTTGCTTCATGTCTTAGCCTCATGACTGGTGATCTGGTGGTGGGATATTCAAGATGCAGTAAAAAGCAGAAGCTGGGAGATGCTTGCATTGCAAATTCCCTTCCAGCATGCTGCTCAGTAGTAAAACTGGCAAACCACCTTCAAAATATTGATACTAGCAATCACAGGTAGCATTGACTGTAGCCTGGGCACCATGACAAGAAAAAGTGCAGTGATGTTTTGGGAGGAATAAAGAGATTCAAATGAAGTTGAACAGCCATTAAAGGAGAAGTCCAGCCTGAGCTTCTTGGGCTGGGCCTCTCCTCAGGGTCACAGGAGTCAGGAGTGTACTTCGTTTTGCACTCCTGTGACCCGTTTTCAGCGGAAAGCGGTCTGAAGTCTGCGCTTTGCTGACGTCACTATCAGTCGCGGCAGCGCGTCATCGAGACTTCCCAAGTCTGGATCCGCCAGCTGCCTTGATGAGTCTCAGCGAGCCGCTGAGATGGCCGCTCCCCTCCCCTCCTCAGCTCAGCACTCCAATGACTGACAGTCAGCAACTCTCCTTTCGGATCTGTGAAAACCGAGGCATCGGCGATGTTCGGTGGCTCGGTTCTCAGTGCAGAGACGGCGGGGGACAGCTGGAGTATCAGTCTGATGCTGCATTCTCATAGGTAAGTATGAACAGGTAATAAAAAAAAATTAAAATAATACGTCTCTTTTAATCAGGTGTAAAGTGTTTTTAGTGACCTTTCAGAAATTTGTGGAGGTGTAAAGATTTTGCAAAACCTAGGTAAATGTTCGTGAGTTTAAGACCCCTTTCACACTGGAGGTGTTTTCAGGCGCTTCAAAATAGCGCCTGAAAAAAGCCTCAGCTGCAAACCCAGTGTGAAAGCCTGAGTGCTTTCACACTGGAGCGCTGTGCTGGAAGGGCGTCACAAAAAGTTCTGCCAGCAGCTTCTTTGCATCGGTGGAGGAGCGGTAAATAGGCTGCTCCTCCACTGCTTCTGCCCATTAAACAATGGGGCAGCGCCGGCAAAGCACCGCTGCAGCAGCGTTTTTACAGGCGGATTTAACCCCTTTTTCTGCCACTAGCGGGGAGTTAAAACCGCCCCGCTAGTGGCCAAATAGCGCCACTAAAATGGCAGTAAGGTGGTGCCTAATGGTGCCGCTTTACCGTTGACGCCCGGGGCGGCTCAGTGTGAAAGGGGTCTTCGGATTATTTATCAGACTTTGTCCCAGAATGTCCCAAAATAGACATTCCCAAACGTGTGTGTGTGTGTGTGTGTGTGTGTGTGTGTGTGTGTGTGTGTGTGTGTGTGTGTATACATGCATACATACATACTGGCCACTTTATTGGGTACACCTGTTCAATTGCTTGGTAACATATTGCTAGTAGGCAAATAACATGGCAGCAACTCCATGCATTTAGATGTGGGGAAGATGACTTGCTGAAGTTCAAACCGAGCATCGGAGTGGGGAAGACAAGGGATTTGACTTTGAACATGGCCATGGTGGTTGGTGCCAGATGGGCTGGTTTGAGTATTTCAAAAACTACTGATCTACTGGGATTTTCACAAACAACCATCTCTAAGGTTTACAAAGAATAGTCAAAGAAAATATCCAGTGAGCGCCAGTTGTGTGTATGAAAATGCCTTGTTCAAGTCGGAGGAGAATGGGCAGACTGGTTTGAGATGATGGGTAATAGTAACTCAAATACCCTCTCATTACAACCAAGGAATGCAGAATACATCTCTGAAAGCACAACGCATCAAACCTTGAAGCAGATGGGATACAGCAGCAGAAGACCACACCAGGTGGCTCTCCTGTCAGCTAAGAACAGGAAACTGAGGCTACAATTCACACAGGCTGCCAATTTTTCTCCTAATATTTATTTATTTTTACTACTAATTTAGATAGTGGTAACTTAAACGTCAAGTTCTGAATTCAGTTCTCCATACAATCGGATCAGTTTGCTGTATTTAGAAAATATGAGCAAGGTCTGCTTTGCTAGCGAACAGAATGTACTGCTGGGACTCAATCTTTGTTGTACAGTAATCTTTTGTTCTTTGCATAGAACACTGAAATATGATCTGCTGTAATTACAGTATTTTTACTTCTAGTTGGAGAGAGAAAATTATAAAACACACATGCAGCTACAGATCAAAAGCAATAAGCTGCTCTGTTTTAAAGACTGGGGTTGTTCTCCTGTTGGGTTTTCAAGGGTCTCTGGTCTCTCCTTCCTCACTCTGCAGCCATAGCAGGCTATGTTTTGGCTTTATGCTGTGTCATGGTTCTGCTCAGTTCTCCAGGTATTGCTATTACAAATCCAGAAGGGTGTGGGTGACGACATCAGTGGATAGCAGTGCTGCTCAGCTCTGGTCCTCACTACTAGGAGGAACACAACACCATGTACCTGTAACCTGTCAAGAGAACAAGAGTTGGCTGACCTTTAAAGTGAAACTTAGCCATAGCCTTATTGTCTAAAAATATTTTGTATACTTCCACTACCCAATGGCCCCTGTAGTCTACTTGTCATGAAATTCTTCCTTGCTGTGTTATTCGGCCTTCTTATAACATCCTCCCTTGAGTTTTCCAAGCCTTTCCTTTTTTTTTTTTTTCCCCTTTACTTCCATTTTTGTCTAGAATGAGCAGGGCACATTAGTTGCTGCCCAACCCGCAGCCCTTTTGACATTTTTTGCGCAGCCCTCGGGGCCCCTGCAGAAACGTATTTGTGTTTCCCTATTGCTCTGTTTTATAGTAGTGATTTTCTAGCAGTCTTTTTTTGTAACATGTCTCTGACCATCTCGTGTAGTATGCCTGCAGGCTCTGACCATCTCGTGTATCATGCCATTAGTCTTTGATTTATATGCAATTGTGTGTCTGTCTGACACTGAATTTTATGTACCGTATTTTCCGCACTATAAGGCGCACCTAAAAGCCTTATATTTTCCTCCAAATCAGCCGTGCGCCTTATAATCCGGTGCGCCTTATATGTGCACTGAGTTTGCCCACACCCTCTGCAGTCTGCATTCAGTGCTGTTATATACAGGATGTCACCTCCTGTTCTCTGCTCCCCCTCCCCTCCTCTCCCCTTTGCAGTTTGCATTTACCCCTTCTGTACACAAAAACTCACATTCCAATCCAGCCATGTGCTCTTTTTCTCTGCTCCCCCCTCCACAGTGTGCAGCACTGCTACCGTTCAGACAGGATCTCACCTTCTGATCTGCTGCCCGCATCCATTCTCTGCTCTCTTCACGGCTCCCTCTCTGTGCTCCCTGCCTCCTCAGTCTTCTTTTTTTGGCTCCCATTCTGTGCTCCTGCCTCCACAGTCTTCAATCTCAGCTCCCTTCACGGCTCCCAGCCTCCACAGTCTTCATTCTCGGCTTCCACGGCTTCAGAACTCCCGCACTCTGCATTTCTCCTGACTCCGCCCACTGAGTTCTCTGAGCCAGGACTACAGAGAGGGCATCAGGCATTAATGTGCGCTGACAGTACTAACTGTCAGCGAACATTGGGAACACTTGCACTGTTCTGCAGCAAATGTAGGGTAGGGCATTTACCCCCCCCCCCCCCCCCCCCGGCTTTTGTTTGCTTGTTTTTTTGTAGACCATATGTTTTAGCATGCGCCTTATAATGCAGTGCGCCTTATGTATGGTCAAGTACAGAAATAATCCCTGTAATTGAGACTGCGCCTTATAATCCGGTGCGCCTTTATAGTGCGAAAAATACGGTACAGACCTCTTTGTTGATGTGTAGGGCTGCACATGAGGCTTACTATGTCAAGTTGGTTGACCACCACGGAGTTGGTCACCTGCACTGTGTTCTATGCACTCTTCAAATCTTAGTCCCTAATCTATTTTCAGAATGAGCAGGGGAGGTTGGCTGCTTTCCTGCATACAGTGGGACCATGGAGAATGTGGCCACCGTCTAATACACACAAGTCAAACACAAGTCCTGCAGGCTGAATCCAGCCAGCTAGGCCTTGTCACGAGGTCCTCACACAGTTTTGCAGCTGGTTTGTGGCAGGACTCTTTCCCCACCCCTGGTAATCACCTTCCACTCCCTGCTGTCACTTGTAAACACTCAGCTTTGTTTTCAGCAGTTTCCAGATGTCACAGATCCCTCAAGTGGGGCACAGCATGGGCAGTTCTCCTAAATGTGAAAGCGAGAATGATCTCCCTGCAAGGCAGCACTGCCTACCAAGGGAGGTATAACCGAGCCAAATACATTGGTAGTAGAGAGCTGCCTACACAGGGAGAGGTAGGAGTGAGTAGAGATAAAACAAAGCTCTGCCCTTTTATTATACAGCACACCCTTAAACTCTGTGCTCTGTATATAACACACACCTGAACTCTACACTCTGTATGTAGAGCACCCATAAGAGTAGATGCATTGTATCTCTAAGATTATCCACCCTTTTGAGGGCAACTGTACTGCTGATGCCCTTGATGGAATGGAGTTCCACTTCCCTGGCCAGATAGAAAGTTGGATCAAAGCAACAAAGAAAAGGGATTTGGAGGAGGCTGAGAAATGGAAGGTACTTTTTGAAGTAAGAATACATACTTGAATAATTCAGTGTCACTTTAAGTTTGTGAAGAGAACTTGACTATCTACTTTGTAGGACAGGGATCTAGAACAAGCATGTGTGTAATTTTTTATTTTATGCATATATGTTCTGGTTTAATGAGTAGTAAAATAAGCATCAGAATGCCTTTCCCAGAGCATGTACTGAAAGACTAGGCAGCAGCAACTCTGAAACTGAGCCAATCTCAACAGGCTACTCTGACACTTCCAGGAAGTGTCAGAACTCGGCTCCCTCCCACTTGCCTCAATACATTTCTATTTTGTGGTTAAGTATTGTTTGACTACTCTGGCCAGAAGATGTCTGTTGATGGGAGGGGCAGACAAGCTCTGTCACTACCTGGACAGTGATGAATGGTTTGTCTTATCTCTCAAACAGCAAGAGAACTTTTTTTCTTTTGAAAAAACTAACTGACCACATCACCAAATGAAAATAGGAAAAAAAAAGCCTAAAAAAAAAACCTGTTGCAGTAATTGTATCAAAGATGTGGTTAACTGCAATATGTTTGCTTTTGGCCTCACTTTAAAGCGGAGTTAAAAAAAAAAAAATTACAAATACTGCAGCTGCTGACTTTTAATAATTGGACACTTACCTGTCCCAGGGTCCAGCAATGCGGGGGAACAAAGCCCCACATGTCTCCCCTTCTCTGCGGTGCCGGCATTGTAACTGTGGGCTCCCGGCTCTGGCCTCGCAGCCGCCCACCCACTGTGCATGATGCGTGTGCCGTGACTGTCCAGGCAATCATCTGGGACCTGTGACGTGTCCCAGATGATTGCTGAGAGGAAGGGGGGGGAGAGGTGATCTCCCTTCCGGTGCCGCGGTGCGCCAGGAGGAAGTAGGAGCTGGGACCCTCTAAAAAGAGGGTACCGACTCTCCCCCCCCCCCCCCCCCCCCAAAAAAAAAAATGACATGCCAAATGTGGCATGTCAGAGGGTCACCTCTCTTAAAGCGGAAATTCAATTTTTGGGTGGAACACCGCTTTAAGGCTTCCTTCACACAGCCATTTACATGCAGCCACTGGGTTCCAGCAGCAAGAATCAGGGGATTCTTGTGGCTAGAATGACTGGGACATGTGAATAGCTGCAGTTGCTCAGCCTATTTTAAACTAATGTTAGGCTGAAAGTGTCTGATCTGTGTGCGGTTACCTGCGGTTAGGGACAGATGTCCCAGCTTGGACTCGGCTGAGTGCTTGTAGATGCGGACATCCACCCTTAACTGCTCTTTGTGCAGCTACATGCAAACCGCAGACTATTTGCATGCCCCGGTCATTCCAGCCACAAGATTCCATTGGTTATTGGCACTGGAATCCGGTGGCTGCATTTAAAGGGTTGTGTCTAATATTGGTTTGCGATGTAGGCCTGGACTCGGAGTATAAACCCTGCTCATCCATGGTGATCACAAGACTGACTGCATGGACTTTCAAATCATTGGCAGGTAAAGCCGTCCCCAAATATGTATTTCATCTGTGCAGCTGCTTGTCTGGAGTCCAGGCTTAATAACCTGTAACTAAAAGGTCACCTATGAATCCTTCCAAATGATACTTTGTAGCTCTTTATTATACACTGAAGGTAATTGAATCCGTACGTGTTTCTTTAGGTAAAATGTCCAGTCCCGAGATGGATTTATTTAATCAGGTCAAAGGAGATGAGAATGATGATCAGTAATATGTTATCATCGGGGTGTATATACACTCGGCTACAGCAGTCAGAAAAATGACTTCTGCATTTCTGTGGCTATTGCTGTTTGCTCCATTAAAAGAGACCTATAAGCATAACTCGCTCTAACTCTGAAAAACGCTAAAGAAAAGCTGAAAAACGCGGCTATTCTGCATTTATGAGCTTTATTTTGAGCCATAAACTTTTGTGGCAGTATCGTTTTGCTAAAAAAGCTGAAAAATGCTACTACAAAAACGCTGCAAACTCATTCTACAGCTAAAGCTACTGGCGTTTTTTATAAGGTCCAGTGTGTCATAAGGCCTAAGGCTTGTAGGTACAGGAGTCACTAGGTACTCGTATACCAGGAAGTGCAGTGCTGGTTTTCAGACCAAATTCCATAGATTTTTCAGGTGGTTGCTTAGGCATGTTTAGCATTTCACGTTTAACAATTACTATAATGTAGCAAATCTCCCCTTTTTTGCGTTCAGGCTCACGTTAATGGGAAACTGCAAGCAATCATTTTTCTATAGTTTTCGATCCTTTGCCAAGTTTTCTTTGATGCCTTTGTCCCCGTTTGGGGGAGACTTCCGCTTACTTCCTGTTCAGTAGACACAAAAGGAAGTAAAAGGAAATGCCACCTCGGACTGGTGTTGCCAGATCAGATGTCCCTCTCCAATTTCTCCAGATCCCTGTAAAACTTTAGATTGCCATTTTTATTTCAGTAGAAACTTGAACTAAGATCCCGTTTCCCTTCCCCTTCCCTTCTCCAGACTGACTGCAGACTGCACTGTCCACTGACATTCAGAGCAGGAGCCAGCAGCATTGAGAACATTAAACTGCAAGTACTAGGGTAAGAACAAATCGTTTAATGGGGAATTTAAAATGTATTGTGCTCAATGTGTTGAGCTTAAAAGCGCTGAGGGTTTAATACGTTAAGCTCCATGAATTTGGGGGAAAATATGTTGGTAAAATAGAATATATATATATATATATATATATATATATATATATATATATATATATATATATATATATATATATATATATATATATATATATAATATGTCCTTATTTAGTTAGCTCAGTGATATAGAGCAGCAAATTGTGGTTTTGAAATGTTAGATTTGTTTTCGGAGTTTATGCATCCCTTGCAAATTTAAATGTACGGCCTGTATGGCTTAAATGTGGTCTGTTTTATGAGCCTCTGCAGAAAGTAATAGGATGCTGTGTAGGATGGACTGTTGGGGAAGTTACTAAACCCCGTGCAGTGTATTGATCTGTAAATAGAGAGTCAGGAGATTACTGTAAAGTTGGGTAACTGAACTTCACTTACAGTATATGGAATAATTCAGAAGTAAATAATGCTGTTCCCTTGAGAAATATCAAAAGCACAGAAAAAACTACCAGATTCCTTCCTCTAGAATGACTGTAAAGAGCTAAACTGGTAAGGACAATCTGTATTTATATTTTCACACAGGCAGGGAAGGGAAATCTCCCCAACTGGGGCACAAGCAGCGTTCTAACCCTCTGTACTGAAATAAAAAAGGACTTCTGGCTAGTCTTCCATCACTAATGCTTTCCAGCTAATCCTGCAAGTTTGTTAAAGTGATTGTAAACAATCACCTTGTAAAACAACCCATTCAGTTTAATCTAGAAATGAAAGGGAAAACATTTTGTATAGCTATAAAGAAAACATAAAAATTCCCTTTTTTTTATTTTTTTTATATTTAAATGATTACATTCTCTCTGTTCTCAGCTGCATAAGAACTGGGGGGGGGGGGGGGGGGGGGATGAAAAGCATCAGCACACTGAGGTTTCCAGTAAATGGCTGTGCAGCAGGGGTGTGCCAGCATAGCTAGAGAACTGACCACAATGTGCTCTCTTGCTTTAGTGTAGTCAGTTTTTAATGGGAAAAGCAAGGAGACTGGCAGGAACATCAGTCTGCATATACAGTAAAGCATCCTTGTTATACTCACTGCGCAACCTAAGGGGTTGCGTTGTGTAAAAAGGCTGTTTGATCCTGTCTTCTCTGATCCTCCCCTTTCACTGTCAACAAACCATCTTCTGATAGAACAGAGGCTAGGGGACAAACTGTACATGCTAAGTTTTGGTGTGTATTGCCAGTTTTTTTTTTTTTCTTCTTCTTCTTGGGAGTGTGCATGTGATCAGCACTGTCCAGACATGGGGGGGGGGGGGGGGGGGGGGTCAGGGGACAGCCTCATAGGACAGGAGAATGAAAACTCCTTTTACAAGCTTTAACCAGACACTGATAGAAGTCACAAGACTGCTATATACTGCTGATGAAAAGGGTATTTATCAGTTTTTATATATACTAAAACCATTGCATTTCCATGTTGTGTACTGTGGGAGACCAGATATAGTGAATGCAGGGTCCCAGGTTTAATAGCACTTTAACTTTGGGGACAGCATGTTTACTTGCTGCCTAATATATCATACTGACTCAGATGCAGGGGCGGACTGACCATTCGGGCACTCGGGCACTGCCCGAGGGCCCCAAGCCACTAAGGGGACCCATCAGGGTTGCCAGCCTCAATAAAACCAGGGACAGTATGTAAAAATCTGTGTTTTTTTTTTTTTTTTTTTTAAAAATCCCAAGATTATAGCTGCCCCGCCTCTCCAGTACCTTTTCAGTGTGTGTATGTGTATTCTGTGTGTGTGTATTGTGTGTGTGTGTGTGTGTGTGTGTATATACTGTGTGGCCATATAATCTATTGCCCGGGGGCCCCATAATCTCCTATTGCCCGGGGGCCCCATAATCTCCTATTGCCCGGGGGCCCCATAATCTCCTATTGCCCGGGGGCCCCATAATCTCCTATTGCCCGGGGGCCCCATAATCTCCTATTGCCCGGGGGCCCCATAATCTCCTATTGCCCGGGGGCCCCATGAGTTGTCAGTCCGCCCCTGCTCAGATGCCATTGAAATAAGATTTATCAAGGTTATTCACTTTACCTGTAAGTGGTCACAAAGTTATGGCTCATCGGTGTATAGCAAAGCTTCAAAAAAAAAATATATATATTTTTTTTTACTATGCTTTGCCAGTTTTCCTTTGATTAACCACTTCTGGACCTCCACCCGCTGATGTATGTCCTGTCTTTTGAAGAGAAATATCATTGTTATGGCAGCAGCTTGCTAGCGGATTCACCGCAAGATCACTTTTATCGGCGGCAGGAGAGGGCTCTCCGGGCCCTCCTGGTAGCGGCGGAGGCGATCGGATGCTTCTCCTTCCTGGGTATGGAGGCGAGTGAGGGGAAGATGGCCTCCACCCGTCTCCATACCATTGCAGGGTGGAAGTGACGTCAAAATGTCACTTCCGTCTATAGCTCATAAAGGGCCATTGTGTTTGTCATTTTGAAGAAGGAAAAAACCCTTTTTTTTTTTTTTTTTTTTTTTTTTATTGCACTTTAGTGTAAATATGAGATCTGAGGTCTTTTCGACCCCAGATCTCATATCTAAGAGGTCCTGTCATGCTTTTTTTCTATTACAAGGGATGTTTACATTACATACATGTGGTAGGAATAAAAGTGGCACAATTTTTTTTTTAAAAAAAAAACAGTGTAAAAATAAATAAAAGGTAATAAAAGTCCCGCCAAGCGCATGTGCAGAAGCGAACACATATTAAAACTGTGTTCAAACCACACACGTGAGGTATCGCCGTGATCGGTAGAGCGAGAGCAATAATTCTAGCCCTAGACCTCCTCTAACTCAAAACATGCAACCTGTAGAATTTTTTTAAACATCGCCTATGGAGATTTTTAAGGGTAAAAGTTTGTCGCCATTCCACAAGTGGGCACAATTTTGAAGTGTGATATGTTGGGTAACAATTTACTCAGAGTAACATTATCTTTCACAATATTAAAAAAAAATGGGCAAACTTTACGGTTTTATTTTTTAATTCAGAAAAGTGTATTTTTTTTCAAAAAAAAGTGTGCTTGTAAGATCGCTGCACAAATACGGTGTAACAAAGTATTGCAACAACCGCCATTTTATTCTCTACGGTGTTAGAATTTTTTTTTTTTTATAATTTTGGGGGTTCGAAGCGGTTCTAAGCGGTTAATAAAGCAAAACAAATAAATGAGGAAGTACTAATCCTAGTAAGCTTTATGAACCTGCTCATTCTCACTCGGAATTGAACTTTCAGGTCAGTGACCTTTGCTTTCTCATCAATTGAAGAGTGTTGGGCTGCCCATATACTGTACAACTTTCTTATTCTAATTCCTTTAATATTTACCTTCAACGATATAGTGCAAGGGCTGCCTGATTACATACAAATTAAAAGTGTTTTGGATTGACCTCCTGTGTGGTTTTGGTAGATCTAAAATTAAATTGTATAGAGTATGGCCAGCCTTAGGCTCGGTTCACACTACCGCGACTTGGGATCTGACTTGTAAGCCCTCAAGTCGCCCCAAGTCGCCCCAGAAAGAGATTCACATTACAGTGAATGGGAGCGTCTTAATAGACACTACTGAAGTCGCTCCGACTTCAGAGCGTACTCCCTGTACTACTTTGATCCGACTTTGATCCGACTTCAGCCTATTGACTATCATTGAAGTCGGATCGGCGTCTCGCATGATCCGACTTCGGCATGCGACTTGTGCTCAGATGATCTTGAGGGGGAACTCCGCGCCAAATTTTAAATAAAAATCCGGCATGGGTTCCCCCTCCAAGGGCATACCAGGCCCTTGGGTCTGGTATGGACCTTGAGGGGAACCCCCTACGCCGAAAAGACGGCGTGGGGGGTCCCCCCCAATCCATACCAGACCCTTATCCGAGCACGCAGCCCGGCCGGACAGGAATGGGGGGTGGGGACGAGCGAGCGCCCCCCCCTCCTGAACCGTACCAGGCCGCATGCCCTCAACATGGGGGGTTGGTGCCTTGGGGGAGGGGGGCGCGCTGCGGCCCCCCCACCCCAAAGCACCTTGTCCCCATGTTGATGAGGACAAGGGCCTCTTCCCGACAACCCTGGCCGTTGGTTGTCGGGGTCTGCGGGCGGAGGGCTTATTGGAATCCGGGAGCCCCCTTTAATAAGGGGGCCCCCAGATCCCGGCCCCCCACCCTATGTGAATGAGTATGGGATACATCGAACCCCTACCCATTCACCTAGGGAAAGTGTCAATTTAAAAAAAAACACTACACAGATTTTTAAAGTAATTTTATTAGACAGCTCCGGGGGTCTTCTTCCGACTTCGGGGGTCTCTCCGGTTCTTCTCCGCGCTCTCCGGGTCTTCTGCCGGGCTCCTCCGCTATTTTCTGCTCTTTTGCCGCTCTTTTGCTATAGCGAAGGAGCCCGGTCTTCAATCTTCTGCCTTCTGCCCTCTTCTCCTGATGTTGACACGACGCTCTCTGGGGCTGGAATGCACTCTGAGCGCTCCGCTCTGACTTATATAGGCGGTGACCCCGCCCCCTTATGCCGTCAGTCCCTGGGCATGCTGGGACTGTGACGGTTTAGGGGGCGTGGTCATCACCTGATGACCACGCCCCCCTTATGTCGTCCTAATCCCAGCATGCCCAGGGACTGTGACGGCATAAGGGGGCGGAGTCACCGCCTTTATAAGTCAGAGCAGAGCGCACAGAGAGCATTCTAGCCGGAGAGAGCGTCGTGTCAACATCAGAAGAAGAGAAGAGGGCAGAAGACCGAAGACCGTGCTCCTCCGCTTTAGCAAAAGAGCGGCAAAAGAGCAGAAGAGAGCGGAGGAGCCCGGCAGAAGATCCGGAGAGCGTGGAGAAGAACCGGAGAGACCCCCGAAGTCTGAAGAAGACCCCCGGAGCTGTCTAATAAAATACTTTAAAAATCTATGTAGTGTTTATTTTTAAATTGACACTTTTTCCCTAGGTGAATGGGTAGGGGTACGATGTACCCCATACTCATTCACATAGGGTGGGGGGCCGGGATCTGGGGGCCCCCTTATTAAAGGGGGCTCCCGGATTCCGATAAGCCCTCCGCCCGCAGACCCCGACAACCAACGGCCAGGGTTGTCGGGAAGAGGCCCTTGTCCTCATCAACATGGGGACAAGGTGCTTTGGGGTGGGGGGGCCGCAGCGCGCCCCCCTCCCCCAAGGCACCAACCCCCCATGTTGAGGGCATGCGGCCTGGTACGGTTCAGGAGGGGGGGGCGCTCGCTCGTCCCCACCCCCCATTCCTGTCCGGCCGGGCTGCGTGCTCGGATAAGGGTCTGGTATGGATTGGGGGGGACCCCCCACGCCGTCTTTTCGGCGTAGGGGGTTCCCTTCAAGGTCCATACCAGACCCAAGGGCCTGGTATGCTCCTGAAGGGGGAACCCATGCCGGTTTTTTATTTAAAATTTGGCGCAGAGTTCCCCCTAAGATTCATACCAAACACAGTGGCGGGGATCCAAGTCGGATCCCCGTTCATTGAAAGTCGGACACATGTCGCAGGGCAAAGTCGGATCCAAGTCGTGTTGAAGTTGCGTTGAAGTCGCGTTGCAAAGTCGCGTTGAAGTCGTGTTGCCCCTGTGTGAACCGAGCCTTACTCTTTCTTGCACATTGATTTCCTTCAAAAGTGTGAATTACCAAAACACAATGTAGATATTACGTGCTCTGTAGTAGTACCAGGAACAGATATGACAGCTGCCATTGGGTGTCACTGTTGGAGCATTTCACTGCTCTGCAATCACACTGATAACCAGATCATCGGCTCTGCAGTGCCGGGGTCCTGGTGAGACCACTAGTTTGGTTAGACCATCTTATTTCTGCATTATTTTATTGAAACTTTAAAAACAAGTTCAAATTTTCCCCAGTGAGACAGAGTGAGACTAAAGAGATGCTTTGCTAGAACAATACCTGGATGACTGATGTTGTGTCTTTACAGGCTTCAAGGCCAGCATAGAAAGGTATA
Source organism: Lithobates septentrionalis (assembly GCA_037952835.1). NCBI lineage: Eukaryota > Metazoa > Chordata > Amphibia > Anura > Ranidae > Lithobates > Lithobates septentrionalis. The sequence goes on from JBBDGP010000257.1 coordinate 4,660,267, forward strand.
TTACCTGTAAGGTTACACATTTCCTTCATATTTATAAATAGTAGCTTGTAGGCAAATATCCAGCTGTTTGTTTAGTGAAGGCGCACAATCTACTGCTTGTTTACAATGTGTCCATAAACCCAGGACTCTGTGTATTAAATAGGCAACATTTTTTCAGAGTTGACTATTCCTGTTCAGGGTTACTAGATAAGTAATGTACAAAAATGTAGCAGGGTCACTTTTTTTTTGTATGTGCTGAAATTGTTTTGTGTTTTTCTTTTCAGGTTTTATTTTAAGGCAGTTCTGCATTTATTAAAGCTAAACTCCAGATTATTATTATTATTATTCAGGATTTATATATCTCCAACAGTTTGCGCAGCACTTTACAACGTTAGTGCAAACAGTACAGATACAATTCAATACAGGATGAATCGTAGGGCCCTGCTCGTTAGAGCTTACGATCTAGGAGGGAGGGTCAAGTGATACAAAAGTTAATAACTAGGGGGGGATGAGCTGAAAGAGAAAATCGAAGTACAGTTGTTAGATGTAGGCAGGATAGGCTTCTCTGAAGAGGAGGGTTTTCAGGGATTTGTCTAAAAGCGAACAGCGTAGGAGATAATCGTACAGATTGGGATAGGGAGTTCCATAGGATGGGAGAGGCTCTCAAAGTCCTGGAGGCTAGCATGGGAGAAGGTGACAAGGGAGATGGAGAGGTCGTCTTGGGAGGAACAAAGAACAATTAGGTTGGTATTTTGTGACTAGGCTAGTGATGTAGATTGGGGCCGAGTTGTGGATGGCTTTGTAAGTTGTTAGTATTTTGAATTTTAATTTGTTGGGTGAGCTGAAGCCAATGGAGAGATTGGCAGAGAGGACACAGAGTAACCGTTATGGACCTTATTGTATAGTTACAATCAAAGCGTACCTGTGGAACATCACAGCCATCGCTGTAGTAGTGCCAATATATGTTGGTTTGAATCTGCCTGCCCATAGACTTGGATTGAGATTCCATATAACTATGTCAATCCACCTGTGCTAAGGGTAACACATGGACAACAGCAGCTAGCACAATTTGCTGGTGACCAAACAGAAATATAATGCAGCACTTTCATATAATAGATAAAAGTCCTTCTTCAAAGTCCAAATAATGATATTCAGTGATATTGAAGGCACCTCAGGTGTGTGTACAATAACTCAAAAGGGTGATGAGTCTTTCACCACAGCACACAAAGCCTCTTGCCCTCCGCTGTGGACCACCTAATTATAAGAGGTCAATTGTGTGCAAATAAACACCAACCCATCTCAAATCTTCAAACCGCTTCCTGAAAGTTATGGATCTTCTGGATTGGTCACTCCCCCTGGGGCAGAGAGGCATGAGGAATCCTTTCTTTTTGGAGACATCAAGGTCCCAGCTTGGCTTATGTTGGGGGGGGGGGGGGGCCCGTCTAGCAGTCTCTCATGGCTTCTCACAGTAGCTTCTCATGGCTTCTCACAGTAGCTTCTCATGGCAATGCACTGTCTGGCCTCTCCGAGCCTTCTCTTATTACAAGCTCCACAGGCTTCTCCCAGCAGTTTCTTCTGGCAGTAAGCTCCCCAGGCCTCAGGTCTTGGATCCACCTGAAACACTGACAGATGGATTTCATCAGACCACTAATAGAACAGAATGAAAATTTGACTTTTTCTGTGCATTACAGATCGATCAGTATTCAGCTTTCTCCATTACAATGTGCGTTTTTAGACTTGCATTTTTTTCTTTTAACATAGTGAAAGTGTTGCTTTTAGTGCTACTTGCATAATTCCACCCTCTTGAGATCTGTGTAGGTTTTACTTAAATTATGCTATAAAGCAAGCAGTGTCTGCTGTTCTATCTTTTTAGCCAACCCACAGTGCTTTAGAAATCCTTTGTGCTGAATTCTCAACTTTGTAATTCTGCTTTGCCCATTCACACCTTATATCCCTTACTGTTGTATCTCAGTGTGGGAAAGGGACCTGGACCAAGCATTCATACTGACCCATAAGGCTTGTATATCAGTGGCTCAGAAGTGCTACAAAATGCTCAAGTGCTGGCACAATTGCACCTTAATGATGCATATGACTTTTTCTTCTACTCCCAACACTTGCTGGAGGTACGAGAGAACTGGAACAATGTGGCCTATGTAATGGTCATGTCCCCTGATTCATGACTTATGGTTCCATGTTTACTGCATGGTAATGGATACACATACACCAGTGTGTCCCACCATTGCCCTCAATGCTTCTTGGCCCACTCCTTCTTCCTACTTGCTGTCAGATGTAATTCCAAGATATTGGAAATCCCCCATCTACTCCTTCAGTGGCAGAATGATGAACTGAGCTAGCTCACCTCCAGCATTTGGAAGAACTGGTAGTCTGGCTTTGTGACCGATTCAACTCATGTTTCCGCTTGGATCATGTTGATCGTTTTCTTGGGATCCATGTGATTTTAGAGTAGTTTTCTCCTGAATGCACTTTGTAAGCCTGTTTATGGAAGGGCTTGCCTCCCTTCCCTTTGCTCACCCTTGTTTTCCTGCCTAGTCACTACCAGACTCTTAATTCCCCTCAAACTTTATCTCAAACTTTAACATCGAACGTTCTACACAATTTCTGAAAGTACCTACGTATGTGCAATTGCATTCTACTGTAATCCTGAAACTACCAGCACTGGGTACACACCACCAAGGGAGTACTTTTTAGGGTTGCCCAATACAACATCACCATTGATTTCCTTTTTATGGGCCATATTTTAAGCGGCTTAATACAGGAATCAGGTTAAGGGGACGCATTGTGGTGTGGTTGTCTTGCTTTATTGAAGGAATGTTACAGCTCTTGTAAGTTTGACTGTTGTGTGTTGATAACCTTTTAACCTCCTGTTGTATGTAGTATTGTATGTATTAGTGTTTGAAAAGCAGGGCCAGCTGGTCTTAAACTGTAGCTTTACAAACTTCGCAGGGAATGCAGCTGATATACTTCTGTTGAGGGAGAAAGTTTATAGCCCATTGGTGCTCACGACCCCAAGATGTCTATAGAAAGAACATGATTCTGCACAATGTAAAATTATTGGGAGGTTTGGTTTATGGACCAGGTTGAATTTGCCCAGTGAACTGAGTAAGACCAGTTCCAGGGGTGGGTGTCTTATCACTTCCTGCCAAGCATATTTAAAACATTTTAGTACTTTTTTTTTTTTTGAGAGATCTTAGTGGGGGACCCTTAATTCTAAAAAAGTAGCTCAGTTGATGCATGGGCTGGGCTGCCTTTTTGTTTGAATATGTGCCAGGAAATGATCCCCTGACAACCAACCTGAGTTTGCAGTATGCAAAATGCCCCCCAGAATAGAAGTAAGAGGCTCTCTGCTTGTTGGTAATATTTTTATATAGAGCAGAGTTTCTCAACCAGGGTTTCCTCAAAAGGTTGCTTGAGCAATGACCAATTTTTGACTCCCAGATAAGCTCAAACTTGCACCAATTATCTATTTGGATATCTGAAAGAGGAAAATTCTTCCCAATGACCACAAGTGAAAGGAACATTCTTCCCACTGACCAGCACATGAACGTATAAAGAGTTGTAGATCTAGTCATTTTTAGCAGGGGTTCCCTGAGACCTGAAAGTTATTTTAGGGTTCCTCTGAGTTTAAAAAGGTTGAGAGGCTGATATAAAGGCAGCAGGACCCCCCCCCTTTTTTTTTTTTTTTTTTTTTTTTTTTTTTTTTTTTCTTTGCATACGTACGTTTTTGTTTCTTAGAGAATTTCTTTGGGGGTAAAGGGTACATTTTATCAGCAAGTAAAATTTCACAACAGACAGAAGAATGACAGCTATGTAGAGGATGTCCTGGACATGTTCTTGGCCGATGGTGCTCCGTCTGGCATCTGACCTATCCCTACATGTTCAACTCAGGAAGCTGGCCTTTAAGCTTTATAAACTGATTACGGAATTGGTTTCAACAGTACTCTCATGTCTCATCTTTAACAAGTCATTGGCTGCTCTTATAATGTGTACACATCAGTTATTACAAAGTTGAAGGAAATTTGAACATCTTTTTGTGTTTTGCAGGTTATTGGCCGTAATGAATAGATTCCTTTGATGTCGGGTGCCTCCGCAAGACCTCGTTTGAGAAGGTTGCAAAAGTAAGTTCCTGTGTGGGCAGATGGTGATGGCCATATTGCAAGCATAGTTTTACTGGGATTATTAAAATTGCTATTCTTTACTATTTCAATGGTTTACTATTTTATTTTGTCTAACCCATGTTTCCCCTCCATTCACCTTTTGGGAGACCAACTTCTAAAGTTTATAGCCCTGAACTGAACTTGTAGTTTAAATCAGCTAGGGACCCAGCTTCTGAAGGGTGTTTTTTATTTATTTTTTTTATTTTTTATGGTAGCATACGGAAAGCACGTCGCCTGAAGACTTTTTTTTTTTTTTTATAAAGCTAATCTCTAAGCCAGTGGTTCTCAACTCCTGTCCTCAGGACCCACTAACAGGCCAGGTTTGCAAGATAGCTGAAATACATCACAGGTGATATTTGCTGCTCAGTGATTGCAGTATTCTAGTCTTCATCTCACCAAGGTAATACTTGAAATCTGGCCTGTTAGTGGGTCCTGAGGACAGGAGTCGAGAACCACTGCCCTAGGTAAACGGCTAAATACATAAAATTTCATATGGTTTATATGACTCCTATCTATGGCCTGCTTGTGATGGGTTACATCTGTATTACACAGACTATGATTTTTGTACTTGTGCACTATTCAATAAACGTTTACCTGCTAAATTCATAAGGGAGCAATTTTACCTGCCAGAGGATTTGGATTTCAATCCAGTCACGAAATCTACACATCCCCCCCCCCAACGCAGCACAGTCATAACTGGCAAGACAGGGGGAACCGATCTATCTGCTGCAGTTTCACTTTCACGTACAGGTCTTTTTCCCACTCCACCCTCTGTATGGACAGTGAAAAGAGAAGCCGCACCCTGGTGAGCTTGTCTCTATGCTCATTCTTTCCAGTTGTGGTCAGCTTTAGGTTTAAATTTTGTCTTTTTGGCCTAAATTTACGTGTGTGTGTGTGTGTGTGTGTGTGTGTGTGTATCCCCTTATGACTATATTTCATGTATGTTAGATTGTTCGTTCCTCGGAGGCTGGAAGTGGTGCCATTGGTTTTGTGAATATTGCTATAAAATGTTATCGACCATTTCAATTTTGTTTAAAGTGTTACTAAACCCAGGACCCTGCATTCACTATATCTGGTCTCCCACAGTACACACAACATGGAAATGTAATTATTTTAGTAAATATAAACTGCTAAATACCTTTTCTCATCAGCAGTATATAGCAGTCTTGTGACTTCTATCAGTTCAGATGAGTACTGGTTAAAGCTTGTAGGAGGTGTTTTCATTCTCCCTTGACTGTGCTATGGGACTGCATGACTCCTGACCCTCTGCCTGGACAGTGCTGATTGGCCCTGTGCTGATCACATGCACCCACCCAAGAAAAAAACTCTAGCAATACACTCCAAACTGAGTGTGTGCAGAGTGACTCCAAGGCTCTGTACTATTAGGAGATGGATTGGGGACAGTGGAAGAAGGGGGAGATCAGAGAAGACAGGATCAAACGGCCTTTTTACACAATGTGGAGGATTTGACCCCCTTAGGTTCCACAGTGAGAATAACCAGCGTGCTTTACTGCATAAACACACTGATTTTACTGTTGTGGTTTTAGTAACTCTTTAACCATTTGACATATGCTGTGTGGAAAGCATTTGATCAGCATTCATTCTGTGCAGAGATTAGTTTGCAAGGCTGTATGTGGTTATTGTGATCCGTGTTTATAGTGTATATGTTTATACTCTGAAAAATGTGTGCATTATGGGAATCATTATTATTTTTCTTCGCTCCGGTTCACATGAACTTTTCCTCCTGCGCACTTGAAATAGGATAAAGCAAATTGTGTTTTTGCAGAGGATATGATAATACAAGCAACAGGATCAGATCCCTGAAAAGTTGATTGAATTATTCAGGGGAATATTTTGCACAGCTGTTTTAAATGACTGTTACTTTGCACAGCTTGTTATATGAAGGATTCAAGAGCTCTCTCCTCCTTGGCTGCTGCGGCAGTGATTTAGTAGCGTGCAATGAAAGGATTACCACAGGCAATGAAAGCGCAAACCCTTGATTATGAGATGTTACAGTGACTAACAGGGGTGTTCTCTCCATTTTCCAATGAGGTTTGAAAACGGAATGAAAGAATCTGGCTGCCTTGAGTGACATTTCCATTTCCATAGACTGGGAACCACAATAACTCAGTCATATAGGAATATGAAATTATACTGGGCTAAAAAAACACAAAAAACAAAACAAAACTTTTATGAGAGAGAAATAATGGAGCTGGCATTCGACTTCTAATTCTATTAATAATGTCATGCTGACCCTCAGGCTTTCATACTTTGGGTCACTGACCCAGGACAAGTACAGTGCCATTACTCAGACTTTCCTGATGGCCACATTTTAGTTTTGGCTCCGTGATTTAGAAAGTTCTGAACATAACCCCCAGCTTAACAGCCTCTTATGGCACTCGGCATTAGTCCCTTCCTTGCTCATTTTATATCAAGCTAAAGATGGATATACTGTAAAATCAGTCTGTATATGTAGTAAAGCATGCTTGTTTTCACTGTGGAACCTAATGGGTTAATCTTCTGCATAATGTAAAAAGGCTGCTTGATCCTGTATGTACAGGTCCTCCTCTGGATAGTACAGAGCCTATTGGAGTCGGGCTGCACATGCTCAGTTTGGTGTGCATTGCTAGAGTTTTTTTTTTTTTTGTTTTTTTTTTTTGGGAGAGTGCATGTGATCAGCACAAGGCCAATCAGCACTATCCAGACAGAGGGTCAGGGGTCCTGGATCCTTATAGGACAGCCAGTGCAGTATGAAAACTTCTCCTACAAGCGCTACCAGACACTGATAGAAGTCACAAGACTGCTATATACTGCTGATGAGAAAAAGTATTTAGCAGTTTATATTTACTAAAATAATTGCATTTCCATGTTCTGTGTACTGTGGGAGAGCAGATATAATGAATGCAGGGTCCTGGGTTTAATAACACTTTAAGCCAAGGAGGTTGCAGAAAAGGCTGTAGTACTTGTCCAACTCCCTGCTTTAGCAGGTTCGGATACTGTTCTCTCCTGGAAGCTCCTGTCTGTGGGCAGAGCTTCAGGATCGGCGTGTACATTGCATTATGCATGGTGGAATCTAACGTGCTACTGCGGCTTTTTTACTCTGTGAAGGGGGTTGTCGCTTTCCTCCAACTCTCGGGGCTCTCCACACTGATCTCTGCTGTGTATAACGTCAGCTCTCCACCCTTTTTTTTTTTTTTTTTTTTTTTTTCTGACGGCTCATACAAGCTTTATAAATTATGGACCTTGAACAGATGTAGAAGAGAGACAGCTGCAGATAAACAGGTATAACGTATGTAGGAAGATTTGTTTCATCTCTTGAGGCCAGTCGCTTCACTGGGTGTATGGAAGGGTTTACACTTTAATGAGCATTTAACCCCTGCAGTGTGGGATGCCCCACTTAAAAGGATATTTAGTTATTTTATGTACTTATTTTTTTGTGTTGGGCTCAGAAACCTGTAGAGGTAAATCTCTATTTATTGAAGGGCCCGGTGCACTCCTTAATTGTACATTTGCTGCAGTCGGATGTTGGCGGAGTTACCTGCTCAATCTTTATTTCTTATGGACTGCATTGGCAAACGAAGCAAAACTAAACTTTCTCATTGGTGGGGGTGAGCTCAATCTATAATGTGCAAGTGTATACAGCATACATGTAAGTGTAGAATGCCTTTTTAGGGGAAGAAAAATTGCTAAAACAAATTTAACAATGCTTGTGACCTGTAGATACATTTTGGAAGAAAATAACAATATATATTGTCTGGTGTCTGAGAATCACAATCAACACATACCTTGTAGCAAGATCAAAACATGTATGCAGGAGGAAAACTGGATTTTAACAGTGCTGACACAAATTGGAGTTAAAATATTCATATTTTGTTGCACACATTTTAAAATGAAAAATGCATATGAAAACATTACAGAATATCCATGTGGCTAAACAGTGTGATGCAGTAACTTCAGCTCAACATGTTTCACCAAACTATGGCTTCTTCAGGAGACTTTAGCACATACAACATACAAAATCAGTAAAATTAAAAACATTAGTCAAGGAAGCATCTAAGCTCCATCCAAGGTGAGGCTACATATGTATACAAGTAATTATCAACAATATATTACATAGTGTTAATAATTACTTCCATACAAATGTGTGTCTGGTGAAACATGTTGAGCTGAAGTTACTGCATCCCACGGTTTAGCCACATGGATATTCTGTGTTGGTTTTAAAAGAGTTTTTCATTATTTTAAAATGTGTAATTAAAATTTGGATATTTTTATACTAATTTGTGTCAGCACCTTTTTTAAAATCCCGTTTTTTCATCTTGCATACATGTTTTGAACATTGTGGTAGAAGTTTAAATCTGAATTAAAGTGGATGTAAACCCAATGTCATCCTTTCTAAACTACTGCCATAGGGGTTATCTATAAGGATATACAAGCCTCCTGCATCTATCTTTACCTGTCAAATGTCTCCCCTGTCTGTTATGAGACCCGAAAAACTGCAGATTCTGTGGGTGGGTCTGTTGTCTGGAGCTCAGTGGGTGGAGTCGTGATGTCAGTAGACTCCCCGCCCACCTCTATACTCCCCTTGTCGACATGAATTTTCTCCTGTGTATTTCTTACACTGAACTTCTGCTATGATCTCTAACATCCAGTGAAAAGACAGGAAAGTAACCACATGACTTCAGCAGGCCAAATCATGGTGAGGTGTGGAACAGCCAATCCTTGCAGAGCTGCTGAAGAAAGGAGTGGGGGAGGGAATTAAAAAATACTGCATGTCTCTTAGGCTAGTGCACATCACCTGTCACTCACAGCAAGGGGGAGGATTTGACAGTTTTTCTCAGTTTGTCAAGAATTATCTCACTGAACAATAAGAGGATTGCTCAGAGATGGAATAACTCTGTGTGGCAAGACTGGGCTCAAATGATAGGAAATCTTATACTCTACAGCAGGGATATGCAATTAGCGGACCTCCAGCTGTTGCAAAACTAAAAGTCCCATCATGCTTCTGCCTCTGGGTGTCATGCTTGTGGCTGTCGGAGTCTTGCCTCATGGGAGTTGTAGTTCTGCAACAGCTGGAGGTCCACTAATTGCATATCCCCGCTCTACAGTATGATATATAAAAAAAAAAAAATTCGAGTTTACATCCACTTAAAGTTGCACTCCGGGAAAACTGCCAAATACATGAATTACAATCTGTTCTACCAGCTAAATGATGGGTATATTTGTCCATCTAGTTCAGTGATTTAAGCAGCCCCATCACATAGCACAGCTAAGTGTCCACTTGTAGTTAAAGGCTATGACTGCTAGAGCATGTTATAGGTTATACCATAAATATGGATGTAATATGCTCCAAGTGTGATGTCCTCTCTCCTCCCACAGCCTGCTGACTGGACAGCGATAGAGCAGCAGAAGACTCATGAAGTCAGCCCTTTGCTCACTTGTTTTCCTCCTGTATAGCATGTTTGCATGCAGCTCACCTGATTGACTGACAGGCCCAGCTCTCCCTTTCTTAGTCTTGAGTACTGTTTAGGAGGCCATTGCAAAAGATTGATATCAAGTCCTATCTAGTTTTACTCTAGCTGAATTAAAAAAAAAAGTATGGTTTATTGGTGAACACAGAGCTGCATTATATTGTGTCTATTACAGATCTGCCTGGAGCTCAGCTTTCAATAAGGCAGATAGTCTGCAGGTGAGCTCCATGACATAGCTTTGTGCTTCTCTATTTGGGTTATAAAAGGTTGTGTTAAATGTTACTCCTCATACTACACCAGCACAGGCAATAAAAAGAGAGGTCACTGTTTATCTTTTGTATATGCTCTTGGCTACAGCTTCTTCCACAACATGCCCAGGTTATTTAAAGCTACTTAACCTCTTCACAGGGGTTATCCCACCCTTCTAGGCTGGGTATGCAGTCTCTGCTGCTCTGGGCTTATTAAAATCCCATCAATGTAATAAGAGTATATGACATCATGTAAATGCACTGGATGTTCCTGGGAAAAATTAATAAATGAACTGGAAGGAAGCAAATGATCTATATTGTGTGTGTGTGTGTGTGTGGGGGGGAGGGGTGTAATGACCGTTTTGCTGGCATACCTCTGCTTTTACTACAAAGAACAATGAGGTAGCAGCTAGTCTTCTTATTCTGACGCATCTATACAGAATTATTCCACAATGGTAACCTGGCTGTTTACTCACCGCAAAACTTGAGGCAGCAGGGAAAGGACGGACCAGTACAATGGTCTTTGGGTACATGTTGTAAAGCGATGCGCAAACTGTTGGCACTCTAAATCCTGTATAGTAATAATCATTTACTTGGACAGCCAGAGGTGGATAGTTTGCTGCATTTAGAGGAGGCTAATGCTGACTGTGGACACAGTTGAACTCCGTTGTGCTATGGCCACCTACAAACCGGGAGATTAGCTGTGGCCAGAAACTCGGCAGACATACTGTCCCTGGACACTAGCACTACACATATCCAAATTTGGGGTTCCTAGCACCAAGTGGCCCCGAGATATGGGGCCCCAAAGTCAGGTCGCAAAAATGTCAAGCACTTCTGCAGCAGAGAATGACATTTTGTGACTCGAATTTGGGGCACCATATCTCGGGGCCACTTGGTGCTAAGAACTCCAACTTTGGATATGTTATAGTATTCAACTCTGTCCCTGGACACTAGCACTACAACATATCCAAATTTGGGGTTCCTAGCACCAAGTGGCCCAGAAATATGGGGCCCCAAAGTTGGGTCGCAAAATGTCAAACACTTTTCTGCAGCAGAGAATGACCTTTTCCGACCTGACTTCGGGGCCACTTGGTGATAGAAATCCCCACTGTGTTTGCACACCAAATTTGGGGTTCCTAGCACCAAGTGGCCCCGAGATATGGGGCCACAAAGTCGGGTTGTAAAAAACACGGCTAAACGCGGTACCGACGTTTAGCCGCGTTTGGCGTCTGAAACGTGGAAAACTTTTGCGTCTGAGCCCATTTTTTTTGCTTCTGGAAAAACGAGGTTAAACGCAACTGCCTAAAAACGCCAAAAAAGACACTGTGTACATGGACACATAGGATAACATTGAATGGGTTCAGGGGCAGTTGAAAAAAGTGTCCAACTGCCTCTGAACGCGCGTTTAACAGCGTCTCGTGTGCATGAGGCCTAAAAATCTGACAGCTGTTTGCACACAATGGGGGAGATTTACTAAAACTGGAGAGTGCAAAATCTGGTGCAGCTGTGCATGTTAACCAATCCGCTTCTAACTTCAGCTTGTTCAATTAACCCCTTAGAGCCGGCACATGTTGGCCCTTTATGGGGTTTTGAATGCCGGGAGGCGGAGTTCTTATTGTGTTGTAACTGCCATGACAGCCAGTCACATGATCGGAAAAGCTCCCGAGCACAACATGCAGACGGGAGCTTTCAGTTAGCCGCAGGTGACCGTGCCAGAAGCGTGCAGGGCACATGCTCTTGGCACAGCAATATTGGCGCTATTGCACGCAAACATGCGGTCGCTCAGTGCCAAGGAGTTGAGCCTCGACAATAAAAAACAAAACAAAACTGGAAGCGGATTGGTTTCTATGCAGAGATACTCCTCAGCCATCGCTTGTTTGAACTCAATGAACTTCTCATATTTGCTACCTTTTAGTCCGTTAAATATATCACTGAAAGGGTTTTGTTAAATCTGAGCAGTGCAGAAAAATACCTGTTGATCACATCAGACATGCAGAGTGGTCCTGTGTCTTGTGCATTCTGTAGTGCTATTTCAAGAGGCCTGTTGAGCCCTCCTAGTTCTTATCTTGGGACTACAGAATAATTGGCCTTTAGGTTGTGGAGATGAGTAGGAGAGTTTGACTATTTTAACAAAAGACAATTTGGCAGGGCTGACACCGCTTGGTCTGCAAAACCGTGTGATCAGCCCTCAAGAGGACATGGGAGTGAAGTACAATTCTTGCAGATTAACAAATATTTTTGGTACTTGCAGCGTTTTTAAGGAGGTTAAGTATTGGGAAATATGTATGTATTACAGTGATATAAATGTACATTTTAAAGCTCCATTCACATGAATGCAGTTTCAGATGCAACTTGAGTTGCACAGGCTCATATGACAGGCTCACATGCCCTCCCAAGAGGGAGGGCATGGGGGGGTGGTGTGCCGCCCCCCAAAAGAGGAAACCACCAGCAGCCACCCCATCTACAGACTGCATCTATGGTTTGGTAAGCCTCAATATACACTGTATTTACATATTTGTTCTTGCTCAGTTTGAAAGCCATACTAGATCCTCTCTACTAAAATTGCTTGCTCTGATTTCACTGCACACTGTGAGCTTCTAGCAGTGTGTATTAGAAGCTACAGCAAATCATAGCCTGATTAATTCCCTGGCTGGATGATGTCCAATATCACTTTCCAGCCTACCGTCCCTGGCCCACCCCTTTCATTTATTGGATTTCTGTTCTGTCGTGGATATTTAGCATCAAATGTCTGTGTTACCGAAGGCAGTCTGCGTGCAAATGCAGCTGTCTTAGGAGCACCCATTCCTTCATCCAGACTGCCATTCATTCATCAAGACATTTTGATATTTGAATAACTCGCCCATTTGATGCCACTGGGTCCAAAATTGGGTTTGTTTAGAAAAAAAAAAAAAAATTTAGAATTTTTTTTTTTTCTGCTTCAGATCCGGGCCATTGCCAAATGACGGCAACAGCGCGGATCTAAATTGCCGGGACTACGTCCATTGACGTTGTCCCGTGCACGAGCGGCCTGCGCGCCCCCTGCAGGGCGCGCGCGGCGCGCTCGGTGATCAGCGAGTCTATGAGACTCGTCTGATCACAGATCAGAGTAAGGGGTTGGTCCCAACCCCTTACCACATGATCAGCTGTCAATCAATGACAGCTGATCATGTGATGTAAACAGAGCCGGTAATCGGCTATTTTTCCTCCTCGCGCTGACAGCGTGAGGAGGAAAAAAAAACCCGATCACCGGCGGCCGTGATCGGGACATCAGTGCCCATCAGTGCCGCCCATCAGTGCCGCCCATCAGTGCCCCCTTAATTGTGCCTATCAGTGCCGCCTTAATTGTGCCCATCAGTGCATATCAATGAAGGAGAAAAATTACCTGTTTGCAAAATTTTATAACAAACTATTAAACATGATTTTTTTTTTTTTCAAAATTTTCCATCTTCTTTTTTTGTTTGTTTAGCAAAAAATAAAAACCCCAGCTGTGATTAAATACCACCAAAAGAAAGCTCTATTTGTGGGAAAAAAATGATAAAAATTTCATTTGGGCACAGTGTTGTATGACCGCGCAATTGTCATTCAAAGTGCTACAGCGCTGGAAGCTCAAAATTGGTCTGGGCAGGAGGGGGGTTTAAGTGCCCAGTAAGCAAGTGGTTAAAATTTATGCAGACTATAGAGAAGAAGAAAATAGGACTTTGAGGTTTTCTCACGCGCTGTGTTGATGCCGCATTGTCTGGATTCATGAGCCGTTGACTTGCATTTTTTTCCAGGAGCTGCGATGCACTCCGCGGGGTCTCCCCCTTCCCCCTTTGGGGTGGGGGGTTGCCTCTGCTATGTGTATCGACGTTGCGTTCCACACACTTGATGTGCCGCGTCGCTCAATGAGCATTGCAGCGCTGACAGTGTTTTCTATCTATAGTACGCGTGAAGGGGTTTGGCGCCAAATGCCGGACGGCTTGGACGTTGGCGCCTCCTCCCTTCCTGTGCACGTACAGCATGGCGTTTTGGGGGTGTGGTTCCATCTGGGGTGGCAGATTTGTCCTGCTGGCGTTTCCAGACCATTCTCACGCTATTTCGTCACGATTCCCCAGGTTCCAGTGTATGTATATTTGTGTGTGTGTGTGTGTGTGTATTTGTATATGTAATTTTGGCAGTCCCTCAAGACAATCCTAGGAAACATTCACGCTCACGCCCAGGAGATTGTCCTGCTGGGATTTCTGCATCCCTGGATGTCGCCTTGCATGGGCCATGCCTGCAGTTCACGCAACCACGGCTCCCGGAAAAGTTTCCCCTCTCAAGGGGTTTCCAGCCATTGGTGTTGCACTTTCTATACATAGAGATTTTGTGAATACTCTACATCTAAATGGGGGTTATTCTCTCATTTTGGCTTTTTCTTTCAAAAGACCATTATATAAAGATTTTGATATATTTCTTTACAGATTTCAATTTCTTTACAGATGTAAACATGTTTGCTCCTGGAGAGTGGCTAAAATTCCATGAAACGCGTCAAGCTTATGTTTTTTTTGTAAATTATGATATTTTTCCTAATAGTGATGGGAAGTCAAGAGGTGTTATACCCACAATCTTTCCACATGGATATGTCATTCATAGTTTTATATTTATGTATATAGATTAGAGCTGCATGATTAATCGTCAAGAATTGTTATCGCGTTCACACACATGCGATCCAATTCATGTCCGAACTTTCAGTTCGCAGTGTGATACGCAAGCTGAACTGGGGGTATCGTTAATGTATTGACACTCCCCAGCAGTTCGCATATGGCAGTGTGAACGGCCATGTGAGTCGGTGCGATGCGGGAATCCGCAGTGGATTTGAAGGGTTCTCGCATCGCGCCAGTTTCATCCGGGCCTTAAACACTAAACCTTTTTCTGACATTTGTTGTTTTCAAGTTTAAAATTTTTTTTGCTAGAAAAATACTTGGATGGAACCCCCAAACTATGTATATGTATATTAATATATATATATATATATATATATATATATATATATTTTTGTGTGTGTGTAATAATATAATATGTATGTATGTGCAACGGATCGTCGTTGATCCGAACCATGAGTTTTTTGATCCGTTGCACCCCTAATATATATATATATATATATATATATATATATATATATATATATATATATATATATATATATATATATATATATATATATATATATATATATATATATATATATATATATATATATATATATATATATATATATATATATATATATATTTTGTATAATTTAGTAGAGACCCTAGAGAATAAAATGGTAGTTGCAATATTTTGTCATGCTGTATTTGCGCAGCGGTCTTTCAAATGCAATTTTTTTTTGGAAAAAAATATTTTAATGAATTAAAAAAAATTAACTAACCAGTAAAGTTAGCCCAACTTTTTTTGTATAATGTGAAAGATTTTACGTCGCGAGAATCGTGATCTTTTAATTCTAAGCAAAAAAATTGTAATTCTCGTTTTGGCCAGAATCGTGCAGCTCTAATATAGATAATATATTGTGATGATCTGTACCATGTAGTATTGCTTAAATCTGACACACATAAATACCAATTTTTGACCTTTTCATATTGACTGAGTGCCTTATTCAAAGTCCCATTTTCTTCTTTTTCCCCACATAGGGATTGAGACATGACTAGGTCCCTGCCTCATTTAAAGTCCCAACAAATCTCCTTTTTTAGATGTAGACTAAACTTCAGGCTTAAGCAAATACAGTGATATTGAAGTCTGAACTCCAGATTTACATAATTGTTTCATGACTCAAAGTAACATAAGTGGAACTGAATGACAGTCAGGGAAATAGTATTTTCTGAAGGAGAGATTCTCACTTCACACAATGAATAGCGATTCTTTTGACTTATTCTGTAGAATGTGCAATGTAATTAATAAGATATGGTTCTCCACTCATTAAACTATATCTTAGGGGAAGCGGTTTGTGTGAACAATGATATGTTAAGGATGGGGCCCCCTTGAAATTTGTGGGGTGTTTTTGCTTTCCTGGTCATTGCTGGACTTCATTGGCCATGCTGTAATACTGTAAAAGGGTTATCGTACAAGAATAGGACTGATAGGAGGGGAATGTGACAGACAAATAGTGACCATCTGCTGAAAGGGGAACTCCACAGGCTGAATGACAGAGAGCCTGCGGATTTCTTTTAATATGTACAGAAACTGTTGTAGTGGACGACTCCTGAAAAAGCCTGTGCTAATGGCTGTAATTTGAAAGCAACCTGCATTGCCAGAGCAGGAGGAGGGGGGGGGGGGGGGGGGCTTAGAACACCTGTCAGATTTTTATTATCTCTGTGCCCATTGAGAGGTTTACTCTCTTGTCCCGGTGACCATTATTACGGAGCGTGAAAGTGAGAGAAAATCACACATTTTGAGTTGTCGCCAAAAAAGGAATAGAGGGGAAATCTTCCAGTGGGGTTCCCTCACTGTACAGGGATTTCTTCTAACATTCTGATGTGGCTATGGGACAGGAAGTGAGGGTAAATCTCCCCAGTGGGGACACAGATGGCATAAAAAAACGACAGGGATTATAAATGTCCCCGCCCCCCACACTCCATCCAAAAAGCCTTAAAGTATAACTATTGTCAACACTTAGAGTAAGAGAGGATTGTAACTTCTCCAGGGTTTATTTTTGGCATGTGTCCCCATTAAGCAGATTTTCTTCGCTTCATGTCCCATAGCCAAAGCAGGAAGTGAGAGGGAATCCCTGGTTGTCACCAGAACTAGCCTAAGTTGGGAGAGATCCTCACTATTCCTGTTCTGGGGGCAATTTGGGGATTTTTTTTTTTTTTTAACTTCAAAATGTTCCTTTTTATTGAGACAAAAAAAGTCAAGGCCTGATGCAACAAATGTCCAACATGGACCAGATCAAGAAGGCACAGTACAGGTGAATTTTCATACAAGGAGAGATGGAGGAGATGTACATCACTTTGTGGTATTTCACATCTATACAGCAGGATATCATCTAAATCACGTAAACAAGGGCATATTAGGTATTGCTTCCCCATATGTCATATTTCTTCCCTCAGGATTATCCTTGTCTACGCCGTCCATGGCTGCTATATTTTATTACATTTTTTAGGGCAATTCCTGTTATGGTATGTTAATTTGTAGAGTGAGAATACAGCATTTGTTGACTTTTCCCATGATCCAACCATGGGGGGAGAGGGGGCATTCCAACACAGTACAATTTCCCTCTTCGCATAGAAGAAAAGGTAAGTCAGTAGTAATTTGGTGTATCTAGGTCTCTGGTCATCGTCCTGGATGCCCAGAAGCACCAGATCTGGGTATACCGGGAGACTCAGCTGAAGGTGTCCATTGACAGAGTCCACCACCTCAGCCCAGTATTTAGCAATTTTGGGGCAGCTCCAAAACATATGATGATATGTGCCTACATTATGTTTACACCGAGGGCAGTCCTGTGAATGTTGTGGATAGACCTTGTGGCGCCTCTGAGGAGTATAGTAAACCCTGTGTAAGAATATGACCTGTATCAGTCTTTCTTTTGAGGACATCCGTAAAGCAGTACTATCTGCCAGACAGTCATCCCAGTCCTCTCTATCTAGGTCAGGCATGTCTGCCTTCCACTGATCCCAAAGTCTGTCTGTCTTAGTGGAAGTCGGTCTTTAACAAATCCAAGTATAGGGCAGATAGGGGTTTTTCCAGTCTCTCTTGAGCCAACACCTCCTCAACGGGATCCATTGTCAGTCTAATTGGCGTTGGGAATTGGGCCCTGGTGGCGTGACGCAGCTGGAGGTACCTAAAGTACATCTATCCCGGGAGATGGTGTTTAGTTTGAGGCTGGGTTCACACTGGTCCGACAAACGCTCCAACATTGGAAGCTCATGTCGCATGACGTGTGAAATCCAATGTTTCCCTATGGGAGCCGTCCTAACTGGTCCGACACAAGTCGTTCCGACTTTAGAAATGCTCCCTGTACTACTTTGATCCGACTTTGATCCTACTTCAGCCTATTGACTATCATTGAAGTCGGATCAAAGTCAGATCGCCGTCTTGCATGATCCGACTTCGGCACGCGACTTGTGCTCAGATGATCTTGAGGGGGAACTCCGCGCCAAACCGGCATGGGTTCCCCCCCAAGAGCATACCAGGCCCTTAGGTCTGGTATGAACCTTGAGGGGAACCCCCTACGCCGAAAAAACGGCGTGGGGGTCCCCCCCAATCCATACCAGACCCTTATCCGAGCACGCAGCCCAGCCGGACAGGAATGGGGGTGGGGACGAGCGAGTGCCCCCCCTCCTGAACCGTACCAGGCCGCATGCCCTCAACATGGGGGGGTTGGTGCCTTAGGGGAGAGGGGGGCGCGCTGCGGCCCCCCCAACCCAAAGCACCTTGTCCCCATGTTGATGAGGACAAGGGCCTCTTCCCGACAACCCTGGCCGTTGGTTGTCGGGGTCTGCGGGAGGGGGGCTTATTGGAATCCGGGAGCCTCCTTTAATAAGGGGGCCCCCAGATCCCGGCCCCCCACCCTATGTGAATGAGTATGGGGTACATGGTACCCCTACCCATTCACCTAGGGGAAAAGTGTCAATTAAAAAAGAAAACACTACACAGATTTTTAAAGTAATTTATTAGACAGCTCCGGGGGTCTTCTTCCGACTTCGGGGGTCTCTCCGGTTCTTCTCCACGCTCTCCGGGTCTTCTGCCGGGCTCCTCTGCCATCTTATGCTCTTTTGCCGCTCTTTTGCTATAGCAGAGGAGCCCGGTCTGCTGCCTTCTTCTCTTCGGGGGTCTCTCCGGTTCTTCTCCGCGCTCTCCGGATCTTCTGCCGGGCTCCTCCGCTATTTTCTGCTCTTTTGCTGCTCTTTTGCTAAAGCGGAGGAGCCCGGTCTTCAATCTTCTGCCTTCTGCCCTCTTCTGATGTTGACGCGACGCTCTCTGGGGCTGGAATGCACTCTGGGCGCTCCGCTCTGACTTATATAGGCGGTGACCCCGCCCCCTTATGCCGTCACAGTCCCTGGGCATGCTGGGACTGTGACGTTTTAGGGGGCGTGGTCATCACCCGATGACCACGCCCCCTTATGCCGTCACAGTCCCAGCATGCCCAGGGACTGTGACGGCATAAGAGGGCGGGGTCACCGCCTATATAAGTCAGAGCAGAGCGCACAGAGAGCATTCTAGCCGGAGAGAGCGTCGTGTCAACATCGGAAGAAGAGATGAAGAGAAGAAGCGGCAAGACAGCGGCAGCAGACCGGGCCCCTCGCTGGCAATAGAGCTGGAAGAAGATAGCGGCGGGGCCCGGGAGAAGAGGCGGAACACCGGGAGAAGTCGGAAGAAGACACCCCCTCCCCCCCCCCGAAGTCGGAAGAAGATACTGGAGCTGCCCAATAAATTAATCTTGAAACCTGTGTACTGTGTTTTTTTTTTTTTTTTTTTGACACTTTTCCCTAGGTGAATGGGTAGGGGTACCATGTACCCCATACTCATTCACATAGGGTGGGGGGCCGGGATCTGGGGGCCCCCTTTATTAAAGGGGGATCCCGGATTCCGATAAACCCTCCGCCCGCAGACCTCGACAACCAACGGCCAGGGTTGTCGGGAAAAGGCCCTCGTCCTCATCAACATGGAGACAAGGTGCTTTGGGGTGGGGGGGCCCGCAGCGCGCCCCTCTCCCCCAGGGCACCAAACCCCCCATGTTGAGGGCATGCGGCCTGGTACGGTTCAGGAGGGGGGGGGGCGCTCGCTCGTCCCCACCCCCATTCCTGTCCAGCCGGGCTGCGTGCTCGGATAAGGGTCTGGTATGGATTGGGGGGGACTCCCACGCCGTTTTTTCGGCGCAGGGGGTTCCCCTTAAGGTCCATACCAGACACAAGGGCCTGGTATGCTCTTGGAGGGGGAACCCATGCCGGTTTTTTTATTTAAAATTTGGCACAGAGTTCCCCCTAAAGATTCATACCAAACACAGTGCCGGGCATTGGCGGGGATCCAAGTCGGATCCCCGTTCATTGAAAGTCGGACACATGCCGGCTTCATGTCGCAGGGCAAAGTCGGATCCAAAGTAGGACGGCTGTCGTGTCGCACCAGTGTGAACCCAGCCTGAAGGGTCGTGAATGGTAGTATGGCACCCCCTGAGATAATGTCCCCGCGAGTTTTGATGCCATGTCTGGCCCAAATCAGCGGGTCCTGATATGCGGAAGGTTAGGGTTTCCCCAGAGAGGATAGAAGGGGGACCAGCTTGCAGGACCCACAAGCCCCCGTCTGGCCACCATCCAGACCTTAAGGGTTGTTTTTGGTAGGCAGTGGGAGGTGATCATATGCCCGATGTTCCCTATAGACAAGGTTACCCAGCTCCCGGAGTGAACCAAGAACAGCCTCCAGGCATACAGCTGCGTTTCCTTTAGAGAGGGCATACCACCTCTTCTTTCACTTTTAATGACGACAGTAAACCTGAGCTGCTTTACCTTCCAAAAGATATTTGTATTTCTGTCCATCCATTTCTGAGAACTGCACATATCTGTAAAACAGCCCAGTCTTGTATGCCAGGGCAAGTTATAGTGAACACCTACAGATCCCCTCCCCCTCCCCTATGCCTGTGACTGGACAGTGAAGGAAAAGCAGTGGGTCTGCTGAACCCACCCCTCTGTTCTCTCCTCCTGTCTGCATATTCATTTTTCTTTGTATATTAGCATGCTGCATAAACAATTAGTTACTAGTCCCACCCTTCATTCCTTCTAGATTTTTGCTGTAATGAAGAGTACAGAAAGTTGATATAAAAGACACATTAAACTTGCACACTTTTATTTGAATATACCCATTTTAATGAATGCCCAATTCTACTAATAGGTATGTTATGTGTTTTTTTTTGTTTTTTTGTTTTTTTTAAAATCTGCCTGGAGATCAGCTTTACATTTTAGCTGTAAGCTTTCTAGGACTGTTGACCTGTTTTTGTTTTTTTTTTTTTGTTTTTTTTTATGTTACGAAAAGGCAAGCTGGAAGCTGCTAACGTTGAAATTAATTGAATGTACAATGAGAAAGGTGGCCACTGGCTGTGAGGATGAGAACAGCTGATTTGATCCTAGCCGTTTGCAGAGCTATTTATGGTAGATTAGCCTGAAGCATGTGCTCCTCTCTTCAAGCCATAAATGGTTGCTCATCTGTAATGTTACCACACTGCATTTGGCTTCGAGTGTTCTGAGCTTGTAGCAATCCTCTAATTTCATGCAGGCAAAACACAGGCATGGATAAAGACAACACCGGCATATACAGCCTGCCCAACTTCTTGCAGCTGAGAACTTTTATTTTGGCCCCCCATGAGTTTTTTTCTTCTCCGACCAATCCAGAATTTTCCACAGCAGTGTCGGGATTGTCCTTTGGTCACATGTTTGATGTGCGTGCGATTTAGCTGCCGTCTGAAATTACTCCTCTTAGAACTTTCTTGGCAACAGACAGCAAAATATCTGCATGTTAATATTCACTCGTTATCCAGCCACTTTTTTTTTTTTTTTTAATGCCTGAAAGTGTCTTATAATTATATAATACTTTTTTTAAAGATTATTTTTTTTCTCACTTTTCTGGCTTTTTTTGTTGGGTTATTATGGTTTTTGAGCTTCACCTATCTATATTTTAAAGAGGAAGACTGGTCCTGGCAATTCAGTAAGTTTATCTCTTTTTCAAATGCATATGAAAACATGTCCTCAGCTTTTATCTGTTGGATTTATTGATACGCTAAACACATATTGCCTTGATTGTAATGACCGGAAAAGCTTTTATATTGGATATACTGAGGTTTCTTAGATAATTTTATAGGTTGTTGTCTTAATTTAGAATGTTGCTTTCTCACATAAGTTCTCTTTCAGGCGTCTTATTGTCAGCCATCTTGGAAAAAACTTGATTCAGCAATTTAAGTATTAAAGTTGTTGTGAAAAGTAATGAGCCTTCTGCAGTGATGGGGGCTCCCTTTTAGTATTGTCTGGTTCAATATGTTAATTAAAAATTAACAAACATACCGGGTAACAAAAATAAGGGTAACATACATGAAGTAGTTGAACCAATGCTTGCCGAGGTTTGTGGATGGTTGCCCCTTTGGTGTATTTAAGAGTATTAATACCTGTACATTTTTCTCTTTTTACAAAAAAAATACTGGGCATACCTTGAATAACATGGTATTTAATAAGAGCAGTGTTTTGCAAGAACTCATAAGCACCAATCAGAAACTTCTTTCTGCAGTTTAGACTGGACTAGGATATGGTACTGAGGGCTACTGTGCCTTTTTTTAGTATTTATTTTTTGGTAGCCTTTAATACATTTTACATTTTGTGTGATTAGTGGCAATGTGAATCACATGCTGAATTGTTATCTTTTGAGGACACCAGTAGTAAGGTATCTCCATCAAAAGTCTAAGTTCTGCCCAGTACCATGGAATGTTGTCCCTCACTATGAATTTTGCTGTACTTTCTGCCTGTAATGCTTTTATTTATTTATTTATTTTTTTTCTGCATTGTTCTTCTTTTTTTTTTTTTTTTTTTTTTGCTATTTTGTTTTCATGTATATTAGAAGTTGCGCTTTTTTTGAAAGTTTACAAAGTCTCGCAGCTGATGGTTTAGGTATTTTACTCCCTTTGTCTTCAGGATTGGGGAGTTTTAGACAGGCAGCTATGGTAAGGCCTCAGAGGCCAAAATGCACTAACGCCTTAGCCATGGGGTTGATATCCCTTCCAAAAATCAGTTTTTCATAAGGATCTGCAGCCGGGTGCCAGTTTTTTGCTAATTGAATTTTGGTTTATGGGCTAACCTAAGCCCTGCCTTGGCACCAGCATTCTACAGGCGGTATAGGGTGAAGAGGTAGAACACACTTTTTTACTAGTATTTTTCATGTTGTGTCGAATGGCTGCACTACAAGCTCATGTGAGATTTATGCTTCCATGAAGGATTTCACATAATGTAGATTTAAACCTGTACTTGAGTAGAGCAGCCTTTCTCAACCTGTTTTCTCCAGGGGAACCCTTAAAAATATTTTCAGGTCTCGGGGAAACCAGGGAACCCCAGGTAAAACCAATTCATTTAGGCATTGGTGGGAAGAATGCGCCCCCCCCCCCCCCCGCCATAAAGTTCACTGGTGTCATGTTTTTGTATTTGCCAAATGACCTTGGCCCCAGAATTATTTCTGGCGCCATCAAATATGAGGTAAATAGACAGTCTGTATATGCAGTAAAGCATGCTTGTTATACTCTGTGGAACCTAAAGGGGTTAATCCTCCACATTGTGTAAAAAGGCTGTTTAATCTCTGATCCTCCCCTTTTTTCCACAGTCCCCAATCTATCACCTGATAGTACAGAGCCTTTGGAGTCACCCTGCACATGCTCAGTTTGGTGTGTATTGCCAGAGGTGTTTTTTTTTTCTTTTTTTTTTCTTGGGAGGGTGTATGTGATCAGCGCTGTCCAGAGTAGACTGAAAACTCCTACAAGCTTTAACCAGACACTGATGGAAGTCACAAGGCTGCTATATACTGCTGATGAAAAAAGGTATTTAGCAGTTTATATTTACTAAAATAATTGCATTTCTGTGTAGTGTGGGAGACCAGATATAGTGAATGCAGGGTCCTGGGTTTAGTAACACTTTAAGCAGGGTAAAGTCGTCTGGTTCCTGTTTTTGGCCCATGTGTACAGTTTTCTGTGCAACAGAAGCCGGTGTAACAACCAGCTTCTGTTGACCAGTCAAACTGGAACACCTTTGGTGCCAATGGTTGGGAAGTACTGACCTATTTTGATGGGGCACAGCAGGAGAGATTCATTCATCAACAATTGTTTTCCCGTTCAAGCCTCTGGTTGAACGAAATAAAACTGTTTACCCTGCATGTCGTGAGAGCGAAATTGGTCGTTACTGGAACAGGAGCCCCCATTTGGTAGAAATATCTTCACCTTTTTGTTCTGGTGATAACTGTAACCTTCATTTCCCATTCCTTTTAGACAATGGTGACCAGGACAAATAGACACAGCAGCAAAAAAACAGCCATGGTTCTAATCTCCACCAGCTCTGAACGGGTATCCACTACCCCCCCTCCCCCCGAAAGGTGGCACCCGGAGGATGGGGGGGAGGAGACAAGTGAAGCTTCCACTTTTGGGTGGAAGACCGCTTTAACCTGCTGGTTCCTATGTAAAAATGGAAAAAGGTCTATTTTTGGTTTTTGGCTTTTTAGCCTTTCTGCTAGTTTTGTTTTCATATTAATTTGCTTTTTGTTTTTCCAAACCAGGGTCTTGAAATACTATGTGTATTACTATGAGTGAATATTGGCTCAAATGGATCTGCTTTGCAGATGATGCATAGCCAATGAAGGCCTTTGGTTTTATTTGTAGGAGAACTGTATGACCAGGCATTTGGACAACACGATTTCTGATTTCATACTCCCTGCCTATGCTTTTAGTTTCCAGTATTTGTATTAAATTTTCTATAAATATTTTATGAGAGGTCTTCCCAAAGAGATGTCTTATCTTAAATGGATACATAAGCTAAGCATGGATCAATGCATAAGATAAAGGTTGCAAAGATCTTTAATCTTGAATCCTGCTTTAATTTATGGATAAAACCAAGTACACTTTTTAGTGCTCTTAGATAATGTCTATCAGTGCAAGGACACGAACATTCCATCTTCTTAAAGGAAATGTTTCTGACTGCCACCATTACGAGGCATCTAGAAGTTTCAGGACTGTCAAAGCAAGATTGTCTCTACAGTCTATGAAAAGTGAGTCTGTTTTGACATTGAATTTTAAATCTTGGTAAAGTGTGGCAGAAATAGTAATTTTTTTCTATATTTTAGGTGGTAGCCTCCCAGTTAGTGGGAAGTTCTTATGTTAAATGTTGCACTACGTGGTGACGTCATTCTGTTTGGGCATTGCTCTCATGCTTCACAGCAGTAGCAAGTGTATATGTAGATAGCCAATAAAATAACTTGCAACACCTAGACAATGCTACAATTGTTCTGTCAAACAGTTTATATAGTAATGCGTCTGACCGGGGCGTTTCTGAATACAGTGGGCCTGTTTGCAAGATCATAAGTTGGGTCCCCTTCCTCAAGAAAAGGGAAAACTGAAGCTACATTCACACAGGCCCGTTGTGGTGTTACATCCGGACTAATAATCTTATTTGTCAGATCTTGGTACAAATGTGAGCTATGGGCACACACTGGATACTTTGCAGCGTCCAGTGTGTATGTGCTCTGATCTGGTCACCCTGGGCTCCTAAGTGTATTTGACTCATGGGTCGGATCAGAGGTGCTGATTGGATGTTGTTCATTCGGATGAGCTTTCCTGGCAACTTTCCATCCAGACAATCACCATCCATAGCCGTACTAACGTGTACTGACCGCATTCTTGGTTGGCACGAATCTTACAGGGCTCAGCTAAAAGGAAGCAAAACTTTCTGTGAACATGTATCTTTTTCATTTTTGTGGCAGCAGGGATCTGCTCAGATGTATCTCCTCCAGTTTTCTGGCAACAAGGATCTACTCATGCAGATTCTTGACAGAAATTACATTGTGTGTGAATGAGGAAAGATTTTGACGGTAGTAATGCAAGCAACAGGGGGTTTAAAATTGCAAACCTAAAATGAGACACTTGGTGGCAGTAGAGGGCACCAGTGTACAAATTTTGTATGTATTCAATCCTCTACTTGGCAAATTAGTAAACATGATGATTATTGTTTAGCTAACTTGTCTTGCAGCACTGAGGTTCTTAGTTAAAATTCCCAAGGGTCATACTGTTTGTATTATCTCATTGTGTTGGTGAGGGTTTTCTCTAGGTGCTATCTATTCTCGCAATCCAAAAACATTGCATCAAATTAAATTTTTTACCCAAATGTGCTCTAAAGTTTCTCTCCAGGTCACTCAGGACTTCTGGAGCTCCCTGGATATATGCCAGTGATATCGAGCAACATGTCCTGCTAGTAAAATGATATCCCGCAACTTGAATCACAAGAGGCAGGAGAAGTAGGAACTCGGAATGGCATTCAACAATGGTTTTGCAACATGTATAACGGCTGTAAAACAGCCAACACTTTTTGGCCGTCAGGCCTTAGTCCCCTTTCACACTGGGGCGGTAGGGGGCGTCGGCAGTAAAACGGCGCTAGTTTTACCGCGGTATTCGGCCGTTAGCGGTGCGCTTTTAACCCCCCACTGGCGGCCGAAAAGGGGTTAAAACCACTCGTACAGCGCGGCTATAGCCGCAGTATAGCCGCGCTGTCCCATTGATTTCAATGGGCAGGAGCGGTGAATACACCGCTCCTTCACCGCTCCAAAGATGCGGCTTGCAGGAGATTTTTTCTTCTCCTGCCAGCGCACCGCTTCAGTGTGAAAGCCCTTGGGCTTTCACACTGAACAAACTGCGGAGGCTGTTTAGGGGCGGTTTGCAGGCGGTATTTTTAGCGCAATAACGCCTGAAAAACGCCCCAGTGTGAAAGGGGCCTAAGTTGTGGTTTATGACTAAGGACTGATGGCCGAAATGCGTTGGCTGTTTTACAGCTGTTGTACATGGTTTATGCAATAAAGGATAACCATTGGTTGGATGCCATTCCGAGTGCTGATGACTTCTGTGATTTGTGTTAACTGAGGCTTTGGCAGCCTATAAGTCTGAGCACTGGTCAGAGCTGGGATGTGAGAAGTTGAAAGCGTCTACACATAGGTATTTGATATACTGCAACCTGCCCTAGAGGATTGGAATACTTTCATCTTTTATGGTGAAGATTCTTCACTACAGTGCAGCAGCATAGCAGAGACCAGAAGCTGGGAGGCAGAGGTCCATGTGGAGGTGGGCTCCTGATGCGTTCCTTTCCTGACTGACATTCATCCTCTTCTGAATGCTGGAGCAATAGCTGCACTAAGCTGTGCCACCCATGTGTGGTGTCTGTGCGCCATCATTTGTTCTGCTGAAGACTGACGGGGAAGGGCAGAGACCAAAGACAGCCCCTGCTGACCCGCATTCCCAATGTGTGCAGTCGATGAGTGCACAGTGTGCTCCACCCACCTTGGAGTCTGTGTGCATGGCACCCACTGTGTGCATTGATATGTCTGTACTCTGTGGACAATTCACAAATTAAAAATTAGGGAAATGAGTTGGCAGCCTTTTGAATGATCACCTTCAGAGCAGGGTTGTTGATAGATGGTGTCAGGTTATATTTTTTTTTTATCAGCCCTGTTGGGGGCTTTAAGATATTAGGGGTCTAAAAAGACCCTGGACATCTCCCCTTTGAGACATGGAAAGGGAGGGAGGACAGATTCCCCAGTCCTTTCTCTGCAGCCTCAGCTGCACTGAAAATGAATGGAGAGGAGACAGAGGCTCCCCTCCATTCATAAACTGAAGCATCATAAACCCAGGTTACAATGTTTGAGTTATGAATGGACAGTCAGTGACCACTGACTCTGTCCATTCAGAAAAGGAATGAGCTGGTAAAGGGCAGAATTACTGACTCCTTCCTCCACTCTCCATCCTGAAAGATCTGGGACATTGGGGGAGCCGGAGGGGGGCCCGGGAAGCCAGAGGAGCACACAGGGACAGTTGGGGGTGATCGGTGGGGTAGTTACAAGCACCAATCTCACTCTATAGCTTTCAATAAAGCATCTGACAGCTGCGGGAGGGAGAGGAGGAGAAGGGGCTGTCAGAAAAGCTATACTGGGAGATTGGTGTGTATATCTGCCCCCACCGCCGAACCGATCACCTGTGAATCTGCCCACCCTCCCTGCTACCCTGAGGATGCTTGGCCCGAAACAGGTATTAAGCATTGGAGCATTTGCACGGGTACCAATACTCATGCAAATGTTTGGTATGGGCACCGATACTAGTATTGCTATCGGGGGAAACCCTAGATACTAGTATAAGGCTAGCTTAATAGGGGATCTCCGCTCACTTCCTGTTGTCCCCAGTACAGCAAGTTCCCTCAGTGGGACCCAGACATATAAGTAAAAGCTTGTCATGATCTGTTCAGATTAACACAAGTCATCTCGCACAGTGGGAAGGAACCCTTAGGGCTCATGCACACTGCAGCTCAAAGAAGCGGCTCCTACAGGCTGTTGAGCGCTCGTTTTTTGGTTTTTTTTTGTTTTTTTCTGCCTGGAAATTCCCCTCCATGTTAGCCAATGTGTCCATGCACACTTTTTTTTTTTTTTTTTTTTCTTTTCAAGAGTTTTCAGGCATATGCTCTTACAGGCTGAAAAAAAACAAACCAAAAGTGTTTGAGAGAAGCTTTTGAGCAGAAAAGACGCCCAAGTGCCCAAAAACGCACAAATGAGCATGAAAAAGCTTGAAGCTCAAACACAAAAATAAAATAGGAAAAATTAAATGAGAGGAGAGTTTGGGGGAGGGGGGGGGCTTATGCTCTAAGAAGCTCAATAAGAACGTGCAAAAGAGCCCAAAAAAGTAGAAACAAGTTTCCTCAAGCTTTATAGGCAGAGAAATAAAAGCTCAAATGCCTGTAAAAGCAAATATTTTTTTTTCTTTCTTTTGAGCTGCAGTGTGCCTGAGCCCTTAGGGGAGAGCATTTATACAAAGTTTTTTACACAGGTATCCTGTCATGGGGTCTATACTACAAGAACCCCCCCCCCCCAGTAACACCAATGATGGGGCACTATTCCCCCCCCCCAGAAATGCCTATGATGGGGCACTATTCACCCCCCCAGAAATGCCTATGATGGGGCACTATTCCCCCCCTCAGAAATAGCTATGGTGGGGCACTATTCCCCCCCCCCCCCCCCCCAGAAATAGCTATGGCGGGGCACTATCTCCCCCCCCCCCCGAAATACCTATGATGGGGCACTATTCCCCCCCCCCCCCGAAATACCTATGATGGGGCACTATTCCCCCCCCCCCAAATACCTATGATGGGGCACTATTTCCCCCCCCCCCCCCGAAATACCTATGATGGGGCACCATTCCCCCCCCCCCACCAGGAACACCATTGGTGGGGCACTAGTCCACCCCCGGAACACCATTGATGGGGCACTATTCCCCCCCCCCCCCCCAGGAACACCATTGATGGGGCAACACCAATGATGGGGCACTATTTATTTTTATTTTTTCCTGGGAAAAAAAATAGGGTTTACAATTACTTGTTTATTTCTAGGTGTTAGAGGAAAAGGCAGGATTACTTAACTTGTTCCTAGTTTCAATAGCCCACTGCAAGGGTATTTTGTCATTCCAGTCTGGCGTTCAGCTTTAGGGCAAACGTGTATTTTAGCATTTTGGATAGAATAGAGGGATTATAACTGGTCAGTTTATGTTTTTTGATTTGTGCCCCGTTGGGTAGATTTCCCTTTACTTCCTGTCTGATAGCCACAACAGGAAGTGAGGGCAATCCCTGGCTGTCACCAGAACTAGTGTCTCAATCGAAAGATTTGTCCTTTTTTGTTTCTGTCCTGGCAACAACCCAGATTGGGGATTTTACTTCCCTTTTACTCTGGATGATAATGATTAACATGAGAAGGGGGTGAATCTCCAGAATGGGGGGCACACAGGCAGCAATAACTTGACAGGTGTTCTAATCCTTCTCCACTCTATCCAAAACGAAAAAAAGCTGTGATTGCTTAGGAGGTGTTAGCTGGAGTGTTATTTGGCTTTAGTTTGCTAAATCTGCTAGTATGTCTAACACTCTCCTCCCCCAAGAATGACAAAGATGCCCAAAACTGTCCAAAGGTACCCCTGTGGTCCTTCCTCCAGAGTGGGCACACAAATACAGGAGGTGTTACTGGCCAGATCACCAGGTGAGAACAATGCAAAAAAGCCTAAAAGAAAACAAATGCAGCCACCTCATCTGATTGGTAGGATACAATTGATTACATTTTTAGTTTTGGGTAAAATGCTTCTTTAAGTTGGGAGGGATGATGGCCCTGGAAGACCCTGAGATGTTATCACCTGCACATTCCTGCATAGTTTCTATATAAAACTATATACAAGTTCAGCTAATACTGGGAAAATGTTTCTTCAGCTAGCTTTCTGTAATCTAAAGTGTGTGTGACGGGATAAAAATTAAACAATTTTGCTCTAAACGACCTTTAGACCTTCTGGTTCTAATAAAGATTCCTGGCCTGATTTGTGAATAGAAGAATTAATCTGAGTACTGGAGAACAGCACTGCGACTTGTATTCATATGGGGACGCTCTATCTGATGGGATGTGCGGGTGAGAGCTCAGGTTTCTGTATTTCATTACATAAAACTAAAGCAGATACAAAATCCGATGTTAACCAGATTGCCAATTAATGGAAATAATTTGTAAAATTTGGGATGGGTCTAATGCTTATAGCAGCCGGTCTGACCTAATCTTTCATTATTGGTGCAACATGAAGGCAGATACAGGTCTACGATGGTTATCCCCAGCTGTAAAACTTCCACCCCATTGTAGTCACTGCATGTTCATTTTTTATTTCCATTATGGGCTTTATACCTCTCTGGGTATGAGAAGATGGGATGTGTGTGTGGTAGCGCCCTCCAGCTTCTATACACCAAAGGGCCACTTTACCATAAAAAAATCAGCCAGTAAAAGGTACCTCTGCTTTATTGGGGGCAATGTCTATTCTCAGCTTGGCAAGCAACACAGTGTGCACAGATATTACACGTTACTATGCAATCAGCTATAGAGGTTTTTCTCTGACTTTTATGGGCCTTTTACCTGGAGTTTTATGGGCCATTCACACTAAGGCCGGCCGTACATGGAGCCAATGTCTTTCCTGCAACCAAGGGTTACAAAGAAAGAAATTTGCTTGCTTTTCCCCCATCAACACAGTGTAGATGCAGGAATCCCTCCTGTTGGGCCATCGTCTTGGGGCTGGGAGAAGACAGTCAATATTGCTAGCAGCTATAGCAAGAGCTAGTGATAATCGCAAGATAATCCAGCAGGCTGGCTGTAGCCAAGTTGATCGCTCAAATTCGTACATTTCGCCTGCCTATCAATGGTTTGAAGCTGGGCCGGTTCAGCAAGAACTGTGATTTGAACCATGTGTGGCCAGCCTAAAATGCTCTGTTTTAGCGTGTAGGTTGTCCCATTGTGATGGGTGGTGGTATGGGGATGTGTTTTGGCCCATCACATTTTTTAAGTTAAATACGGGGCAATTTAGGTAACAGCGATCACAAGTCAATTCGTTTCAGTATAAATCACACAAATAGGAAACATAAAGGGAATACAAAGACACTGAATTTCAAAAGAGCCAACTTCCCTAAACTACAAACCTTGCTAAAAGGCATAAATTGGGATAAAATATTAGGAACAAAGAATACGGAGGAGAGATGGGTTTGCTTTAAGAGCATATTAAATAAGGGCATTAGCCAATGTATTGCATTGGGTAATAAATTTAAAAGAGCGAACAAAAGTCCTGGATGGCTTAACTCCAATGTAAAAAATGCATATAAAAGCAAAGGAGAAGGCCTTCAAAAAATACAAGGTTGAGGGATCATCCTCCGCATTCAGACTTTATAAAGAATGCAACAAGAAATGTAAGGGTGCAATTAGGACAGCTAAGATAGAACATGAAAGACACATAGCGGAGGAGAGCAAAAAAAATCCCAAGAAATTCTTTAAGTATGTAAACAGTAAAAAAGGACAGACTATATTGGCCCCATAAAGAATGAGGAAGAACATCTGGTTACAAAGGATGGGGAGATGGCAAAGGTATTGAATTTATTCTTCTCAGTCTTCATGAGTGAATCGGGGGGGCTTCAGTAACCAAAACTGCAGTGTTTATCCTCATGACACAACACAGGAAGCACCTCCATGGTTAACAGAGGACAGAATTAAAATTAGACTTGAGAAACTTAACATTATTAAATCACCGGGACCAGATGGCTTGCATCTGAGGGTACTTGGGGAACTCAGTCAAGTGATTGCCAGACAGTTGTTCCTAATTTTTACAGATAGTCTACTGACTGGAATGGTACCAGCTGATTGGAGAAAAGCCAATGTAGCACCAAAATTTAAAAAGGGCCCAAAATACATCCTTGGGAATTACAGACCAGTTAGCCTAACATCAATAGTATGTAAACTCTTGGAGGGGATGATAAGGGACTATATACAAGATTTTAGTAATAAGAACAGTATCATTAGCAGTAATCAGCATGGATTCATGAAGAATCGTTCTTGCCAAACCAATCTATTAACCTTCTGAGGAGGTGAGTTGCCATCTAGATAAAGGAAGGCCCGTAGACGTGGTGTATCTGGATTTTGCAAAAGCATTTGACACAGTTCCCCATAAACGTTTATTGTACAAAATAAGGTCCGTTGGCATGGACCATAGGGTGAGTACATGGATTGAAAACTGGCTACAAGGGCGAGTTCAGAGGGTGGTGATAAATGGGGAGTACTCAGAATGGTCAGGGGTGGGTAGTGGGGTTCCCCAGGGTTCTGTGCTGGGACCAATCCTATTTAATTTGTTCATAAACGACCTGGAGGATGGGATAAACAGTTCAATATCTGTATTTTCAGACGATACTAAGCTAAGCAGGGCAATAACTTCTCCGCAGGATGTGGAAACCTTGCAAAAAGACCTGCACAAATTAATGGGGTGGGCAACTACATGGCAAATGAGGTTCAATGTAGAAAAATGTAAAATAATGCATTTGAGTGGCAAAAATATGAATGCAATCTATACACTGGGGGGAGAACCTCTGGGGGAATCTAGGATGGAAAAGGACCTAGGGGTCCTAGTAGATGATAGGCTCAGCAATGGCATGCAATGCCAAACTGCTGCTCACAAAGCAAACAGAATATTGGGGGATATGATTTCAATATACAAATGCCATACTGGTGACCCCACAATAGGGATAAAACTTTTTCGCAGAAGAGAGTTTAACAAGACTCGTGGCCACTCATTAAAATTAGAAGAAAAGAGGTTTAACCTTAAACTACGTAGAGGTTTCTTTACTGTAAGAACGGCAAGGATGTGGAATTCTCTTCCACAGGCGGTGGTCTCAGCGGGGAGCATTGATAGCTTCAAGAAACTATTAGATAAGCACCCGAATGACCGCAACATACAGGGATATATAATGTAATACTGACACATAATCACACACATAGGTTGGACTTGTGTGTTTTTTTTTTTTTTCAACCTCACCTACTATGTAACTATGTAACTATATATGTAACTATGTAAAAAAAAAAAAAAAAAATATGATAGTTGCCAAAGTCATGCCTGCAGTACCATCAAATGTGTTGCGTATAAAAAACTGCAGGTCTGCACTTTTCTGCATATCCATGGATATGCAGATATCTTCGTATCCATTAGTATCTGTGTTTGTGCCAGTGAAGTACCTGACCCCCATGGCTGCTGTGTAACATTGTGGTGTGTATTAGTAATGGGAATGGTCATCTGGTGACAACAGGGCCTTGTGCCCTTAGTCTTTCCCATTCTCTGAAGCTTCACTGGGGAAATTTAATATTTTATTTTTTGTTTAACTATGAACCAATATGACATCCGTTTTATTTGGTTTAATATAAGTTTTTTCGATTTTTACAAAATAACACAGTAGCATGGCCATAAGAGCCAGAAAATGACTTTGCATGAAATGCATGTTGTACATATCCATTGGTATAGGGCAAAAAAAGAATTGTCAGGGTATAAAACCACTGAACAAAATGGGTAACAACCAATAGGTCAATATATATACACAATCGACAATGCCGGTTGCACATTAGTTGGATAGTAATATGGAATAACTCCTTAGTATACCTAGTACCAGTACTCTAGTACCAGTAAGAAAACCCTACTGGTACATTAAACATTAGAGATCTATCAAAAGTAATCCAAAGAAGCAGAATATGGGAGTGACCTAATTTAGGTAGAAGATGAGAAAAATCCTATGCAGTGCCACCAAAGTGACAGAAGAAAGACTGGGAAAAAGGGAGCCCCTTTCCACTGCAAGCTATGCAGCTCAGATTCTGGACACAAACGAAGCAAACTCCGTGGAGTATTGAAC
Organism: Lithobates septentrionalis; assembly: GCA_037952835.1. Lineage (NCBI taxonomy): Eukaryota > Metazoa > Chordata > Amphibia > Anura > Ranidae > Lithobates > Lithobates septentrionalis. Next base: position 4,694,079 of record JBBDGP010000257.1, read on the forward strand.
ATATGACCACACAGTCCACATGATCTTATATGCCTTATCCCATGTGATCATTTGTTCCATATTACTGATATTTTCTAGCTCGCATGTCCACTCAGCAAAGGAGGGAGAATCAGTCCTGTGTCAATGCCTTGGTATCGCCAACCTAGCTGCAAAAGGAAAATGTCTAAGCTTTCTTTTGATCTGTTTATAAGAGCTGGGTAGCCGGGATAGTATAGGGATTTGGGGTGTGTTAGGGTAGCAGTCCCCTACTAATTTTCTATAAAGCTGCAGGATCTTGTCCCAGAAAAGGATTATTCACGGACATGTGTTCCAGATATGGGATAGACGGGGCCTGCATACACTGCCAACAAGTATCTGGCACAGCCAGGTTTATCCTATGTAAGATAATCGGGCGACGATGCCATCTAGACAGTATCTTGTAGTTACGGTCCTGGCATCCATTGTATTTGAAATAACTAAACAAAAAGGGATCTTTTATGGATATTGTGAGAGAACTTATAAGAACATTTACTACAGGTAAGTAGAATAGGCAAAACTTCTTTTATATATATAATTTTTTTTTTTTTTATTGTTTTGGATAGAGTATGGGAAGGTTATAACACCTGTCAGCTTTTTGCCACCTGTGTCATATTGGGAAAATTTACCTTCACATCCATAGCCAAAACGGGAAGTGAGGAGATCCCTGTAAATTAAGGGAATCCTTTGATGCCCTCCAGGTCACCAAAACTAATATCCCCATGTAAAGATTTCCACTCCATCCCCTCGATTTACTTTTCTGGGGATGCCTCAATTCGTTCAGAACTAAAGTTTTTTGCCTTTGTAAATACTTTGAGTATTTACACTTTTTTTTAAAATGGAGATGGTTGAAATGTTTTACATCCTGCCCTATGTGAGCCGCCATATTGGGCAACATAAATGATTTTTTGTTTGATGTGTTACTGTGTAAGAAGCCTTGTGTTGAAAAGTATCCCCATGGATCACCTTCGTAATGTTTTTGTTTTGTGGTAACCTAGTCATGTACGAAGGAGTGTTTTTTTAAGGAAAACACTCGTGCATATAGATTATTAGAGTGATGTAGGTATGATGTCCCTTTTTAAGATGAGAAGAGCTCCGCTGTGTTTTCCATTCTATTTCTTTGATGTTATGAGCAGAGATGTCGTGTGTCACACGGCCATTATTCATATATGGGGAGGGATTCTTAGCAATGGGATGATCTCACTCCCATGCCAAGCATTTCCAAAGTGTGTTTTAGGATGACATAAATAACATCTAATGAGGAAAGTGAGAATGCCAGTGGAACATTCTGTAAATGGAGAGGGAGACGGAAGGCTCTGAGGTTTCTGGGCGGCTTCTGTCTTTTGCAAAAGTTGTAATGCGTTTACTTTCTATTGTATGACCTACATTTTGAATTATGAACCATTAAGGGAATAAATGTAACGGCTATTTTTATTAAAACGCAAAACAATTTGAAGTGTATCCCCAGCCAAAACATTTTTGTTCAACTTTGGCTAAAGTAGGTAACAGTTGGAACACCTGTCTGTATTTTTTTTTTTTTGTCCTTCAACTGCACCCTGTTGGGTAGATTCCATTTTTTGGGTCTGGGACATTGTCCTGTTCACAAACATCAATAAAAAGTAAAAATGGACCTTTACTTTTACAACTCTACTTATTAAAGTAAATAAAGACAACACTTATTATAGAGTGGTGATGGATTAGAACCCCTGTCAGTTTTTGCTACTGTCTGTGTCCCTGTTAGGAAGATTCACCATCTCTATTTATCCTGTTTACCATTCTCTTTGAAAGTGAAAAAAAACATCCCACATTTTGGGTTGTCCCCAGAAAAGTAATAGGAGAAATATTCCAATGGGGACACTTGTTCTGACGACCTGAGAGAGTGTGAGTACCTAGTTTTGATAGGTATCCATTTCCACTTAGGAGATCTGAATGGAAGTTGCGCGATATACTCCAGGTCCCAGAAGGCTGCGAGACCTTTCACAGGCGTCACAGCTGGTTTCCTACACTAGACATGGTGGCACTGGGAACCCGAAGACTGAAGAACCAGCCTGGGTGGGAGCAGCACTGTCCTATTAAAGGGCAGCAGCTATAGTAATTGTTGCTGCTGAGTTAATTATCTTTTTTTATTTTTTTGATGGGGGGGGGGGGGGGGGAGGGGGAACTGAAGATCCTCTTTCCTGTGTAGGTATGGAAAGTTACATCTACACAGATGTGGATGATGTCAATCACCAGTAGGTAGATTTAATTTTTTTCTGAAGAAGACACTCAAAGACTTTTTTGCCAAAAGAAAACCTTTCTCTGGCTCCTAGATTTTATTTTTCTCTTGTGCACATGCATTTATCATTTGTTGAAGAGGATCATTGTAAAAATTTTAATGGCAGGGTCCTGGACCCATCATCGCCAGAATTTTTTTAAAATTCATTGAAATGTATTTTTTCCCAAAAAAATTGCGTTTGAAAGACCTCTGGGCCAATACAGTATGACATAAAATATTGCAGCAATTGACATTTTATTCCCTAGGGTCTCTGTTAAAATATATATATGTTTGGGGGTTCCAAGTAATTTTCTAGCAAAAAATATTGATTTTTAACTTAAACAAGTGTCAGAAAAAGATTTAGACTAAGTGGTTAAACTTCCTGCATTTACACCTTGTTAAAAACTTGGCAGACTGCCTGGATTTTTTCTTTACACACATGAGTTTATGCCTTTTGATCTAAGGCCCCTTTCACACTGGGGCGGTAGGGGGCGTCGGTGGTAAAACAGCGCTATTTTTAGCGCTGTTTTACCACGGTATTCGGCCGCTAGCGGTGCGGTTTTAACCCCCCGCTGGCGGCCGAAAAAGAGTTAAAACCACTCGTACAGCACGGCTATAGCCGCGGTATTACCGCGGTATAGCCACGCTGTCCCATTGATTTCAATGGGCAGGAGCGGTTTAGGAGCGGTGAATACACTGCTGCTTCCCCGCTCCAAAGATGCGGCTTGCAGGAGATTTTTTCTTCTCCTGCCAGCGCACCGCTTTAGTGTGAAAGCCCTCGGGCTTTCACACTGAAACAGCGGAGGCTGTTTAGGGGCAGTTTGCAGGCGCTATTTTTAGCGCAATAACACCTGCAAACCGCCCCAGTGTGAAAGGGGCCTAAGAAAGAAGAGTTAGTTACAATGTTTCATGTTAAAAACTTGGCAGACTGCCCGGATGTTTCCTTTTGACAGTTGAGTGAGCAGATGTCTCTCCACTTGTTATATGAATAGGCAAACTCTGCAATAGAGTGTGTGTGTGTGTGTGGTGGGTTGATTTGAGATCACTATATTTTTTTTAACGATTAATTGTGCAGCTCTAGTGTACAGACACTTTTTTTTTTTTTTCCTTTTAACCATGTTCTCCAGCAAGGGGAATATATATAGATATCGATATAGAGCTCGATATATAGTTATATAGATATAATTTCATCTGCATCGGAGACACGTGGCCGTCTAGGCTATTTCATTTGGCCCTCCCACCTCTCTTGTAGCTGCGGTACCCCTCTTAGACCCCTTTCACACTGTTCCGCCATGGGCGTCAGTGGTAAAGTGGCGCTATTTTTAGTGCCGCTTTATTGTCTTAGCTGCGCTATTGGGCCAGCTAGCGGGACGGTTTTAACCCCCCTGCTAGCGGCCAAAAATGGGTTAAATCAGCCCGCAAAACGCCGCTGCAGCGGTGCTTTGCCGGCGGTACAGCAGCACTGCCCCATTGTTTTCAATGGGCAGGAGCGGTGGAGGAGTGGTGTATTCACCGCTGCAAAGAAGCTGCTGGCAGGACTTTTTGTGACGCCCTGCCAGTGCAGCGCCCCACTGTGAAAGCACTCGGGCTTTCACACTGGGTTTGCAGCTGAGGCTTTTTTCAGGCGCTATGCAGGCACGGCTGGTCTCTGCCCTCTTATCTCAGCAGTCAAGGGCAGAGAGGACAGAACTCCTACAGATCCTGCTCCTCTGTGCAACCGCAGAACACCCCTGTTTCTGCCTCCCCTGGCCTCAGCATTCAGCAGACTCTGGCAGCTGACTCCAGCCCTCCTCCAGACCCTGCATTTTCTGCTTTCCAGCTCTGCCCCCAGCTCCTTCCCAAAAGCAGACAAAGGTAAGAGGGGGGGGGGGGGGGGGGGTTTGCACTGTGATGTAAGGGTCAGGACTTTTGACTTCTGAAGGTGATGTAAAGGGAGGCGCGGTGCTCTGGACATCTAGCCTTACAGATACAACCATCCCTTTTGAGGGCAACCATAATGCTGATGCGGCCTGTGATGAAATTGAGTTTGACACCCCTGGCATTGGATGACACTAAATGTTGGCACAGTTGCATTGCTTACTGGATAGCATTAGTAGCTTAGTCAATGCTTTATCTTGTTGCCTGCGTAGTTTTGCTGGTAATCAGTTCGTGGGCTCAGCTAATCCAATATACCATCCAAAAATGGGCTGACAAAATGACCGCTTTGTTGCTATGAGTACAGAACTGTAATGCATAGCAGTCAGTCGTCGTCATGCTTCTAATAGTCATAAAATACTGTTGTAGGTTGTGTAGTGTTGCCACATCTGAATGTGCCTATTAACATCAAAGCCCCATTTGGGGGTAATGCAGATAAGTATAAGTCCCCAGAGTAGTTGGGTGCCCAGGTTTACTCGCCTCATTAAAATCCAGCCATCGCGTGACTTGGCACACAGATCTGCTTAAAGATTCTAGTTATGGTCCTATAAAATGGGGAAGCAATTAGGCATAATTACTCATTAAAAGAATTTTAACAAGCGCTGACCGTTTTGCAACTTATGATTTCCCCCCCCGTCTGTCATTTTGTGCAGCCATTCTGTCGCTGTAACTGATTTTTAAAGTTTATACTCATTTCATAGCTGTCCAGTTTAAATATTTGTTTCTCAGGCAGTAATAACTTTCAGATGGGCTCTGTCTCCTTAGGCAATAGATGGAAGAATGTTCCCCGTTGTCCAATAAAAATTAGGGAAAGCCAATAGACACATGTTTGTCATACTCTTTAGGAGGTGTATCTATGGTCAAAATTTAGGATTGTATATCAATTTCCACTTTGTATTTTAATTATTTGTAGTCTATATCTGAATGATCTTGAAACTTGTAAACTTTGTGAACTTTTACATTTATTTCCTTGAATTCTGTGACCCATAGTCACTATGCCTTGTGAGTGGGCACTGCTGTGGCACACATTTCAGAGACCCTGCCTTCTGACCTATAGAGATGCTGATAGGAGGAGTTTCAGGAGGCAGAGTTAGTACAGGAATCACAACTTGTAGGCAGCAAGGTACCATGGGATATGTAGTCTTTGAAATTGAATGTAAACCGTAGAGGAGAAACTACAAAGCATGCAGGGAATCCAGGAACTCTTAGAAAGAGATTGCCACCAGATAGGCAGCACTCACAGCATGAAAGGAGATTTTTAGATATTGGAATGTGTGGCTCCCCAGTGTATGTCTTTTGGAACCAAACCCCTCTATTTCTTCCCCAGCTGTTCCTCATTTTGATCTGTTGGGCAGACCAAAAATCATTCTGAGATGAGAAAGAGGGACACCTTTCCAAGCAAAGGCATTCTCCACTATGCCTTCAATTACATGTACCAGGAAGAATTCATGTGCAACAATGAACCCACTCGTACTTTTCAGTGTGTGTGTGTGTAAAATATAAAAATATCTCTCTCAATATCAAAATTACACTTTAAAAAAGAGTAAGTGGTAGAAAAAAACATCTGGGTTTTTTGTGTAATGAATTTCTTCATGGTCCACATAAATGGTTTTTGTCCCTTTTGCTTATATACTTTGTGATAACCGGGGTTTTTTTTTTACCAATTGGGAAGTAAGCAGATACAACCAGTGTGAAGGCCAGAACCATCCAGCCATGTTGGGATAGTATAGTATGGTATAAGGAGTACAACCATAGTGTCATGGCAGTAATATGTGGTACAATGATTGTGATGCTGGTATGTAACTATGCGTGTAACTTTGCGTGCATCAGGTTTTTTTTTTTAATTACTCTCCTCAGTATATGCCTGCAGATTTGTTCAATCTGGAGAAAATCCTGCAACAAGTCGTTCCCCATGTTTTCCAATGATAACCATTTATATATGCGTGCGACTTAAAGTTGCGACTTCAAAGTAGTTCCTGCACTACTTTGGTCCGACTTTCATGCAACTTGAGGGCCTTTCATGCAACTTGAGACTTCAATGTTAACCCTCAAAAGTTGCAGCAAAGTCGTAACTGAATGTTATACAATGCAACAGTTGTCCATGATCACTGATCAAAGTCATACCCAAGTTTCACCCATCCAAATGTGGGTCAAAGTTGCACTCTAAAATCTGCGCAACTTTGGAGTCCTACAAGTTTGAATGGAGCCCTACGGATTTCTAAATAGCATGATTCTCATGGAATCTGAGCTCTACACTTCTGCTCTCACACTCAGGATAAGGACAGAGTGTCATGAATTGGTGGTTCTCCACATTCTTTGCCTCCTTTTTATATGATCTACCAAAGTATGGAAAATACTGCTTGAGGAAACCTCTGCCATTGTCGCCCTTTCCTTTTGAAAATGCTCTTTGTATGATTGTCATACTGATGCAGTGGCTTGACAATGTACCTTACGTTTAATCTGGAACCAGTCTGTAGATTGGGAACTCTGATTCAGTCTGCTTTTGCTTGCTTCATGCTTGTTCTGGGTTTAGTGAATGAGTAACAAAACCAAATACTGTCAGGCAACTAGCATATTCTGACAGGTCTATGGCCTTTGGAAATTTGTCAAATATTTCATTTGGCTTCCCAGTGTGTGCGTTTCTAGACTTCTCCAGGCAACCACTGGCCAACTGATCTTGGGGTAAGAGCCGATTAGTCAAGTTAAACTAGCCTCCCCCCCCCCCCCCCACCTTCTCTATATACCAGCACCTAAAATATCTAGCTGCCCCCCCAATAATTATCCAGTGAATATATTTTGGCTGGTTGGATTATGTGTGTGTGTGTGTGTGTGTGTGTGTGTGTATATGTATATATAATCAAATGTAAAATGTGATTTAACGAAAACAAGTGGGTAGCTTTACAGGCTCTGAATTTATAATGCATGAATTTTTATAACCATAGGTGAAATGGGTGAACACAAGGCCAATCATAAATGGATTCATGTCTCTCTAGTTCAGACTGCTGCAAAGTATTATGCTGCATTCACACGATCGACTAGGGCGCGGCTGCCAGCGAGAATCATACATACTTTCTGGTGGTTGTAAAGCTGCTTGTACACACTCCTGGAATATTCATAAAGACTGATGCAGACCGATTTTGAGCGTTTCGCACGGGTTCTAAAACTTGCACAGCTTGTACCAAATTCATGTACATGTCTGAAACTTGTACTTGAATTTGGAGTACCCTGCACCACTTTTAGAATGCACCTGATAAAATTTAGCAAAAATGTGTTTGCACCAGAGTCTCTAGGCTAAAAGAGTTGATCTTGGCTCCAGATATGAACGGTCAGTATTTTATTGCACCACAATGATAAAAGGTGCAAATAACCAGCTGAATTAGGTGCATGAGTCGTAGACTGGAAAAATTTTGTTCCTAAATTTGGCGCAATATATTAGCAATGGCCATTGGCACCAGAAAAGTACAGCTTTATTGAACATTAAGTCGCCAGTTTGCATGCCGCCATTTGTATTGCAGCAAATCATCCGCACCCATGCGCACGTGTGAATGTAGCCCAACAGCACAATCTTGCACACTTTTAGAGGTGTTTTTAAGTGGCCCAAAAGGAAGAAATGTATTGTATGATGACTTATGGTAGTAAAAATTATAGGTTTATGCTACAATTTTTTTTTTTATTTTTTTTTTTTTTCACTCGACTACTATTGACATGAGAAATGTGCATCAAATGTATGAAGTCCCATGAGAAATGTATGTAAAAACATATAATAAATGCCACGTCTTATTTCTGAACACTAAGCGCACATGGTGTAAAATGGCGCTTCATTGTCAGACATGAGGTTCAGGTTCTCTAGACTGTTTAAAGAGTAAATTTGATTAAAAAAAAATAAAAAATCCCTGGGTGATCTATGTACATTACAAGGATTTTAACAAACTTTGTTGCAGATTCCTACCTTTTGTTGTTCTGAGGAAATAACTGTTTTGTCTGCGTCCATGTGGTAAGTGAATCTGATGGGAGTTGTTTCATAATTATCAATCAGCTGCTGCACTTGCAGGGCTCTAATGAGGAAAATTGCAAGGTCTGTATACCTTTAGACGTGATTTCCTATTGGGAGCATCTCACCAAAAATGACTTTTGTTGCAGGGAATGCCCAAAATCTGACTTGTATCTTGGTGGAGACTTTTGGGAAAATCAGTAAGCCAATCACACAGGCAGAAAATTATGTTGCTGGGGGGCGTTCTGTACAGTCTGTGTACAGAACATGTCCAGGTAGCCATATTGCATTTTACAGAAAATGACAGCACTGCAAATTAAAAAGGAAAGGTCATTTTTAATCTTTTGTTATAATTTCTTTATCAAGAAGGCACGGTTTACAATCCAATTAGATGACTTGGAACATATGATAAAATCAAATGACCGAAAGAAACAAATGTGCATATCGACCAACCCAGCAATACACTGTACAGATGAGCACATGGAAGATAAAAGTTTCAAACTTTGCTAGCCACAGGTAGAGCGGGGGGTATTAACAGGTAACTATGAAGGGGACCCTAGCATGGATAACACAAGTCAAGCTGTGCTGTAGAATGAGGTTAGTACAGTGTCAGTTTCGGGATGCAGAGAGTCCCGATGGCCAGTTGGAGTAGGGTGCTACCTGAAATTAAAATAGACATGGACACAGATATACACTACTTCCATAGAGTATTACCCAAAACTAGACTAAAAATAAAAAAAAGGAAAAAGGATGTGGTGATCCGGGGGGGGGGGGGGAGCAGGGTGTCCCTAGTATGGGAAGAGAACGAATGTGAAAAAAGGAGGGGGAAAAGGGGATAGGCAGATAGTAAACAGTTAGTATCTCTCGCCCAGGTGAGTAGAACGAAGTCTAAGTGAGCTAAGTTGCGATTCTTCCCGGAGATATGCATCAGTATATACAAAGTGGTGCCAGGGTCTCCAGGTCTCACGAAAGGTCTCCTCTCGGTTGTGTAGGGTGGCGATGAGATCTTCCATATCTCTTAGTTCATTTATTTTATTAAAGATCTATAGGGCTTTGAATGGCAGGGTCTCTGATCTCCAACAGAGGGGGGTACATGCCCAATTCAGTAACTGAGTAAGGGAGGCCTTGAGTTTCTTGATCGGTTGCGGTGAGAGGTGGAGCAAACGAGAATCAGGATTTCCCTCTAGATCGACATTTGTCACTTATCAATATAAGTGTTAGTGTGGGGACCCTGCAATGCTCGTGCTAGCAATGTGCCCGTTTTGTTAAATTCGTACATTGTACAACGTGCCAAGGCCAGTTTCTGCTTCATTTTGTGGAATATGAGCGATCGAAGTTCCTCACAAACTCTAAGAAGATCTTGGTAAGTGGAGTGGGCAAGAGTGGCCTTATGGGAGCATTCCAAATTACGCATCCGGGCAAAAAGTTTTTCCATGCGGCGAGACCGCTCCCTTTTAAGGCGAGCTCCCACCCTGAGCAGTGCGGCCAGGACCACTGTCTTATGGGCCTCCCACACCACCAATGGGTTGGTGACTGAGGCTTCATTGATGTACTCCTGCAAGGTGGTAAGCTCAGAATGGATTTCTTCTGATTGGAGCAGAGACTCATTTGGTCTCCAGGATAGAGGGGTCTGGAACACTGGGCCCAGTTTAAGTGTCGGGTGAATTGGGACATGATCAGAAAGATGACATCAATAAAAGTAGACGCTACTCTGAATAGATCTTTGTGTGGTATCAAGAGATAGTCAAGCCATAAGTAGGTGTGATGGACCTGGGAGAAAAAGGAATCCTCACAGTGCTGCGGGTGTAACAACCGCCAGGGATCAACCGGATGCAGAGTTTGCAGGTCCAAGAACTAGGGGTGTACAGAATGGGTTTTTTGGTGCCGAAACCGAAAATGAAAAATACCGAATATTACCAATACTGAAAACGACTGTATATATTTTAAATAAAATGTATGCATTTTTATATAACACATTGCTAATAGTATTAGCAAAATTTCAATGCGGTGCACCTCTAGCAGATATGATGCAGGAGATCGTCAGAGACTGCAGACATAGTACAGGAGATGGTCAGACTGCAGACGTGGTACAGGCGATGGTCAGAGACTGCAGACATGGTACAGGAGATCAATGCAGCCTCACCAGTGTCCATCAAATGCAGCTTCACCAGTGCCTATCAGATGCAGCCTACCAGTCAGATGTAGCAAGCCTGCCTGTGCCCTTCATGCAGCCTCACCAGTGTCTGTGCCCATCAGATGCAGCAGCCTGCTGGTGGCTTTCGTACAGCCTTGCCAGTGCCCATGAGGTACAGCCTTGCCAGTGCCCATGAGGCGCAGCCTTGCCAGTGCCCATGAGGCGCAGCCTTGCCAGTGCCCATGAGGCGCAGCCTTGCCAGTGCCCATGAGGCGCAGCCTTGGCAGTGCCCATGAGGCGCAGCCTGCCAGTGCCTGGTAATGCGATGTCACGCTGTGTCAGAGTTGGATCTGAATTGCCATGCAGCCGATGTAACGATGTCCCAGCCTCCTATGACACACGGCACAATGATTCCTCGCATTGGATCAGAGTGCCGTCTATCACAAGAGGTGGTCTAGGAGGCGGGACATCGTTACATCGGCTGCACGGCGATTCAGATCTAGCTCTGACACACAGCGTGACATCACATTACCAGGCACTGGTAGGCTGTGTATGACAGGAGTGAGAAGAGGAGAAGGGAGGGGAGACACTGAGGGGCGTGCCGGGATAATACATGTGCGGCACCCGGCGGGATGGCCCCGTCCCTTTTTCGGCGCCATTATCTGCAACATTTCTCTTTCGGCAAAGTGCCGAAAACACCATTTTTGGCCGATATGTTTCGGCGGCCAAAATTTCTGTGCATCCCTAGCAAGAACCACATTATAACCTATTAATAGAGCCAGCAAAATGAATGAACTAATAGGTGCGGAAATCCAACACGGGGAGCAGGATAAGAAAGAACCATTAACTGAGAGCATACCGTGGTGGTGAACCCGGGGGAGACATTCAAATCAAAGAGACTGCAGGCAGCATAGAGAATAGAAGGAATGCATCGCCTTTTCACCACTCCCCAGGGCATCAGCACGGAGGGTCAAAGTGCACACTTCACCTGTGAGGATAAAGAGCAGTATAGGCAGCCAACAGTGGTACTATTATGGAGTACAAACCCCTACCAGACAGGTCCCATCACCTCAGCCACAGATTACCAAAAACATCTGGGGGGGTGGGGCTAGAAATATAGGGGATCTGTAATGGTCGAATCCCTATTGGGTGGCGTCATGGGGGGGGGGGGGTCACCAGACTAACAGTCAAATCTGACACAGGAGGGGGCAGAGGTATCGGGGTGTGGAACCTGTCAGCAAACCCCATAGTCCCGTGCACAGGTCACCCCCCTCAACACCTAAGACTGTGATGGATGGGGGGGAGCGGCACAGACATCAAAACGCACCCACCCCAACCCAAAAATATAACAAATTGAGTTGGCTTAAGTGGGCCCGAGGGCCAGAATCAGGGAAGTTACCACACTAAAGGCTCAAGACCAATGGTCAGGAGTGGAACAGGGGGGTTCATAATTCAGCAGAGAAATGTCAGTGTACTTGTCTGCAAAGCCCAAGGGCTGGGAACATGGCAAGGAGAATAATATCCAGTTCGTAAAGCCTAAAGTTGCTGGGTCCTCCCTGAGAGGATCCACCACAGCAGGTGTTGGAATGTATGTCTGATTTTTGCAGTGTCTTACCAGCTACTGAGACCGAAGGAGAGGTCAGGCCTCAGAGGTTGGATGGGGTCTGGGGGCCTAACGACTTGAAGCACGAGAACGGGGTCACCTGATCCGCTGTGCTCTGGGTACCGGAGGACCAGGACCCTCACGGGTGAGCAAATAGTCATGCCAATTGGGGATGCTGATAGGCTTGTCTAGGAAGTTGAACAGTTCTGGTAGTTGGTCTGGGGAGCGAAGGTAGAAGTCAGTTCCCTGCTTTCGCACAATTAAATTAAAAGGGTGGCCCCAGCGATAAGTAGTTCAGCTTCACAAATTACTTTGAGGAGAGGTCGCACAAGCCCCCGCAGGGCCTGGGTTTGCCTGGAGACATCCGGGTAGATCCATATGAGAGCTCCTTCTAAATAAATGGAGCCCCTTGGCCTGGCGCAGGATCTCCTTAACAGTAAATAAATGGACCCTGCACAGGACGTCACAAGGGGGGTCCAGGTGAGCAGGGCCCTATGTGGCAGAGGGAGGGGGCCTGGGACTCATTGCACCCTGTCCAACTCTAGTTTGGTTGGGGGGGTTTTCCCAGTACCTGGTTAAGAATAGCCACTACCGTGGCGCGTAGTTCCTGGCCCATGGTGGTCCCTGGAATGCTGTGGAGGTGCAGATTTTCTCCTGCTCCTATTCTCCCCATCATCTAGCCGCATCTGGACTTTAATAAGATGGCGGTGGGAGGCCTGGTGTTCTAACTCCAGAGTGGTGCGGGCCTCTCTGGCATTGGAAGATGATTCCAGGTCCGTCACCTGTTCTACTGTGTCCACCTGCTGGCAGAGATCATGAAGCTCCCTTGTGAAGGCATTGACAATGGAAGTCTCCATAGTCTGCGGGTCCTGTTTAGTGGGCAGCGATGCGACTATATCCCGCAGAGCACCCTCTGAGTGGCCGCTCGCCCCTCCATATGACACAGTCTGGCTGTGTGTCTGACCACGGGAGATCCGGGGACAATATAGGGGAGAGTGGACGTGCAGTGGTGGAGGGCAGGTCTCCTGCAATCCCTGCTGGTGTGGTTTGCTTACTAGCATTGGCGGCACTCACCATGGTAACTCGCGGCGGCACCAGCTTGGGCAGTGCCACGGGAGGGGAGATCGCATGTTGCCGAAGGAAGTAGTGGGTAATCTCGGTACCCCTCGATTCCCCAGTGGGCGGTGGGTGTTTGCTGTCCTTCGGCATGAAAAAAACGGCTCAGCTGTGCAGTCAATCTGTTGGGTCTCGGTCTTGGCCCGTGCAGAGCTCCGGAGAAGATGTCGTCACGCTACCATGAGTAAGCCACGCCCCCATTTTTAATAACATTCAATTACAATATGACTTGAGTCGCAGTTGTATATGCTGTGTGTTTTTGCTATTTTTTTTTCCTATGAGAGTGGAGTTACCCTTTAAATACTATGTACAGATTGGAGTAAACGGAACATAACACAAGCTGTGCTGCCAGGCCACAAAGCCTCATATGTCCGCTAGAGGCAACAGTATAAATTATTAGAGAGGCAATCAGCCAGCTATAAGAGGAAGTGTTCTGAGTCAGCAGGGCTTTATCCACCTGGCAAGCATTAATGAATTCAAATGGGAAATATGAAGTAAAATAAAGACTAAGATTATTTTATTTAATTAGTTATTTCCGGACCAGGTGTTTGTACATTTGGTGATATCATCTGCTTGGATACCTTTTTAGCTGATTGCTATTGTACCACTGGGACAAGGATGTACAGACCCTGGCATATGACCCACTTTATAATATACAAAATGTTCTTCTCCTGGACTTCTCTCAAAGTTTCTGAATAAATTGCAGTGGTCCAAAACTTTGTTTTAGGTTTGGGTGGCTGCTGACCCCTATGTCACTTGAGAATATGACCTGGGCTCACTGTAGAAGCACACGGGTGGTTTGCATTACATCGTCCTGCTACTAAAATCTCTAGTGGTTAAAGTGAATGTAAACTCAAATGATTAACTTCCTTTTAGTCTGTTAAATAAACAATAGAAAGGAGTTTGTAATATCTATTCAAAAGGTGCGAAAAATTACCTGCTGTTCCTGGCAAGGGTTTCTGGCATACTGTTTGGTAAAAGTTTTTTTTTTTTTTTTTTTTTTTTTCAGATGATCTCTGGGGAACGTTAAATTGCTCCATTGCACTTGAGCTGCCCCATGCATTGCAAGGGTTAAATCAGCCTTTTTCAACCAGGGTAGCTGCAGGTTTTTTTATGGGTGCCTTGGCAAAATTTAAAAAAATCGCTCAAACTGAATACAAGCCAGCTGGTGGATCAAGCCTGCCTTTTTAAGTTACGCAAAGCCACAGGTTTCCATTGTGCACCATTACAACCTTCTGGGCTGCTGGCGTCCTAACAACCAATGATGACATTGGTTGATGAGGGGGATGTCAGGCGCTTGCACGGCATCCTTGTTTGCTCCTCCCATGCCGGTCCATGTCAGAACTGGGGTCACATTAGCTGAGTGAGGGAGAGAAATTGAGGAAAAAGGGCAACATTGAAATACTAGTCAGTACCAGTGTGCTTAAGTGTACATGATTTGGAAGAATAAATTGCCTCTAACGTTGGGTCTCCTATGTATGTGGATGTTGCTGCATTACGTAAAACTATTAGTTTTCGTTTTTTACATCTTAGAATGGGGTACCTCGAATGTGCAGAATTTTAAAGTGTGCCTTGGCTGAAGAAAGGTTTAGAAACACTGGGTTAAATGCTAGTTTAGATTTACAGGAACAAGAGAAGGCGTTTGACTCACCTGATCGTCTGCTCCCACAGGCTCCTCCATTCTGCAAGACAGGTCCCTGCAGCCTCTTCTCCCCTGTGCTCTGGCGGTTGCTGGCCCTCTGACATCAAGACCAGTTCAGTACTCATAGCCTGACACTGGACGTGAGGACACCAAGGAACAAACCCACTGTTGGAGTGTAGGGGCGCAACAGCTGCTGCGGGAGTGAAGGCTTAGGTGAGCAAAACTGCTTTTCCCACTCCCTAGTCCAAAACAAGCATTTAACCCACGGCAAGGGAGGCTTTTTACTTTCTCTGGAGTTGGGCTTTAAAGGGTTAGTTCACCTTTACCAAAAAACTGCCTATGCAGATAAAGGAAGTCTGTAGATGAAAACCAAGCTGTGCAGCTTTGACTAAAAATGAATTAATGCCCTTGCTATAGGAGTGGGCCATTTCCTTCCCTGATGAAGCCTGACCTGAAAACTCCCCGGATGTTGCTATGTGATGGCCCAGCTATTTAACGTTTCATTTTCACCATCACAGAAGTGAGCTCTTTCTGAGTCAAACCTCCTAGCATGCGTTTTTTCTCTCTTGATGCAGTAGCTGAGATCCCACACCTGTGATAGTGAAGGTATCCATATCAGCTAGGCCTCTCTTAAAGTGTAAGTAAACCCCCCTATTGGTTTTCAGCCAAGGAAGCTGCCATCTTTGCCTCTGTTCAATCTACAACTGCCATGATGCTGTGCATGTGATCAGTTATGACACCAGCGATTGGATGGTTTGACAGTTTGGTTGAGAGCACAACCAATGGGAGTGTACGTGCCAGATATGAAACTTTTTTTTTTTTTTTAAAGCTTTAAGCTGGCCATACATTATACAATTTTCTTATTCAATTTCCTTTTTAGGTTTACCTTCAACTATGCAGTACAAGAGCCTGCCTGACTGCACACAAATTGAAAGTGTTTTAGATTTGACCTCATATTAGGTTTTGGTAAATCTAAAGGAAAACTATAGAAGAAAATTGTATAATGTATAGCCAGCCTTAGTAACGTCCTGGGAGTTTTCAGGTCGGCTTCATGAGGTAAGTAAATGGCCCACGCCTATAGAAAGGGCATTATTCAACTTTAGTCAAAGCTGTACAGTTTATTTTTATCTACAGACGCACCTTATCTGCATAGGCAGTTTACTTGGTAAGGGTGAATTAACCCTTTAAATCCCAACGGAACTGTTTAAATCTGCTTAAATACATTCCAGTTGCATGAAAACAGCTTGCAGAGTCTAAAGGCTTTACATGGGCGATCCAGTCAGGTCCGCCTGTCAGTTTTTCATGCAGACCTGTTTGGCAGGTCCATGCATTCTTATGGACTTGTGTCCATTTACACCCGCATACCTCCGGGTCCGATTCAGTCTGCAAAAAATAAAAAATAAATGTAAGGGCATCCGTCCTCTTCCATTTAGGCGGATCGAAGGGTAGTCTGGTGTAAACGGACAGCAGAGTCCGTTTTACTCCCGGCTGCCCATGGAGCAGAGCGGGGTCTGTCCAGGTCTGCTCTGCAGAAGCTGTGTGGGCACAAATGTGTCATCCGCCCGCTCCAATCAGCTGGGGATCTGGGAGCCGATCGGAACGGAATCCACCTCATGTGAAAGGGGCCTTGGTGTGTTTTCTTTGGACAGCAATGGCCCGAGTAGAACACCTTTTACCAGCATGTGGTAGAGAAGGACTGCATTCCAAAATACCCCCTGCTCAGAGCTAGAGATCTCCAGACAGTGTGTGGGGATGTGGGGTGATGGACCTGTGCAGAGAGACCACTATTACCACAAAGCGAACGAGGGTGGTCCTTTTCAGCATGCTGGAAAGGGATTAGCTTTTCAACTCACTGTGGCTGCCTTTTAAAGAAAATTAACTTACTCTTTGCACACATTTTTTGTTTTGATTCACGTGGAATGCATTTGACTGATATTTAAACTGAAAGTTGACTTGGACTTTAATATCTGTGGCTGGCTGTAGCACTAGTGTGATAATCTGATAGCTAGGAGGAGCCCAGTACACTCCTTTTTTATTTTCTAGTCTCCTGTACTTCCTGCTGGTTTTTTTTCTTTTCTTTTTTTTTTTTTTTTGTTTAATCTGTCATTTCTGAAGCATGTGTTTTAATTTGGCTGGAGTTGGAGTTTTCAGCATCTCTATCCGTCCCTATGACCCAATCGGCATTTGAGTGCCTAATTTCTGTTTGTAATCTGATTACTGGCTTGGGTTCCTCCAGCTTTCCAGCCCATTGCTATGCGT
Organism: Lithobates septentrionalis; assembly: GCA_037952835.1. Taxonomy (NCBI): domain Eukaryota; kingdom Metazoa; phylum Chordata; class Amphibia; order Anura; family Ranidae; genus Lithobates; species Lithobates septentrionalis. The sequence continues at coordinate 4,711,007 of JBBDGP010000257.1, forward strand.
TCGCTGTGCTCAGCCTCTCCAGCCTGACAGGCTCAGTGCAGTGCTGGGAAATTGCTCTCTCCTGAAGCTCTCTGGAAGCATCCTGAGGCTTTGGTTCTGTCTGACATAAGGACACCGTGCTACTGGCAGAGGAACAATGTTTAGGAACCGATGGATTTCCAGTTATATGGGGAGTGTCCTCTGTCCTGAGGACCCAGGTTAGTGCCTTCTTATGTCATGAGAACAATGAATATGCATTGATTTATTGGCCTAATACATGTAGCACACCCAAAAGGCTTGTTTGCTATGATGAAGGGCAATGTGCAAAGTGTAGAAACCTGTAGCAACCTGTCAGGATTAGTCTTACTGATCCCAGAGCCTTAAACTAGAATCTGGTTGCTGTAGGTCACTGTGATTTGCATATCATCACTTTCTGAACAGCTTATATATTGAAGCCTTTTATAGAACAAGGTTTGTATCTTTTGAACATTTTTCCTTCCTTTCCCCGTATACCACAGACAGTAGTTTAGAAAAGCTCTCTAATGAGCTTAAGGGGACTTTGCCTCATTAGGGTTAAATATGTTAGAATGCTTTAATCCAGGTTTAGTTGTATTTTGTGCTTTTCCGGACTACTTTTGCACTACTTGCAAGCTTTGATTTATTTGTTCAAGCATCAGACTTGGATTTATCTGGAGTGTGTGCTTCCAGGTGAAACCCATTCAGTACACAGTGACTGTTTGCAGATTCTAGAAGAGAGAGAAGCTAAATCACAAGGGAGTTGTGTACTAATTGCTCTGTGCACCCTGCAGCTGCCATGCAGTGTTCCAGGTCTCGTTTCTCTATGCAAAAAATGCAGACATAAGAATGGCAGAACCTTTTTGGGTCGCAGGATGGTGTAAATGTAGCTATTTTTCTATGTTGAACAATTAAGGCTAAATGCACCAATACAATAATGGTGGTTAGAATATGATCTCATAACATTAAAGGCTAAGTTTAACTTTAAAAAAAAATAAAAAATACATTTTTTTTGCAGGTAAAAAAGTGCATTTACTATTTTTTTTTTTTTTTTTTATTTTTTTTTAGGAGCCTGAAAAGCATTGCACCAGCATTCAGCAGATAGCTGATGCCATGCAGGTCGCCTGCAGACTCAGTGTGAGCCGTCTGCCCATACATCGTAAGGCCAGGCAGTTTCACACTGACAGGAAAACTCAAACTACCACAGCGCTCAACAACGCCTTGGTAGTTCATTGAGAACTACAAGCCAACAGCTACAAAGGATGTCGGGACTTGTAGTTAATTCATTCACGGAACTCTGTGAATAAATGAGGCAAATCACGTGGGCGGAGTCCCGCAGAGCCGTGCTCTTTAAAAAAAAAAAAAAGAAAAAAAATGACAAACTAGTACAGGGAGCTTCTCCCCGTACTGCTGTCACAGGGAGCGACTGCAGCAGTGGGAACATGTTACCCGTTCCACATGTTTTTAGGGTGAAACGGGAAACCTGTTCCCAAAGGAATACTTCATTTTGGTACTGCAGTTATTATAAACAAAACAGTAATTTGCTAATGGCTAGCATTACCAAATTACATTATTGTTTGGCATAAAGTACCAAAATACTAATTCGCTTAGAAAAAAACCTCCTTCAGTTGAGCTGCTTAATGTGACCTAAGGCCTAGGCAATGATCCCATGATCAGCGGCTGCCGAGAGTTTTGAGTCTTTTATGCCTTTAAAAGTACATGGAGAGTTTTCTTTCAATTGGACAGAGCCTGTCTGATCTAGCAGACCTGTAAGGAAGAACAAGGTACAACAATGTGCTGCATTACTAAGTGGTAAGTAGAACTTGCATATGGAACACACAAATATGGCTGCCCCTGTGTGTCGTGTCTCTGTGGGTGTGTGTATATTTTAAACACCTACACAACGCCATGGGTTGACACTGTTGTGGGAGAGGGATCTGACTCTCCCTCCTTCCATATCTTCCTCTAGCGTGTTGTGATTAGTGTAGGTAATTGGTGAGGTTGAAACACCAGTGCATAATCATTGGTGCTTGGTGACTTGAACTTTCATCATTGACACCCCTTCAATATACTACAGTACTATTGGACTGAAGTAAATCGTGTCTTAATGGGTATGAAGAGAGGTGAGCAGATGATTGGACATTGCGAGGTTGTTGTACATCCGTGGCTTCATGGGCGTCTTTCTCTATGTGCCCCTGCACTTGCCCCAGGAATATTTTTAGCGATTTATGCTTCCTAGAACTTGCAGTCATTGAATCCCCTTAATTACTCTCCTGAAGAAGCAGAGTTCATCTTAGAAACGCGTTGAGATAATCAAATTCACAATAAAAAACTCCAAGCCTTTGAAACACATCAGTAGCTGCTGAATGGGAATAAATATGTAATCGAGGCACTATAGTGATTGTATTTGGGAGCATAGTTTTTAAACCATGATAATTACCGTTAAAGTGTACAGAACAAGAATGTAGATGTAGGACTTCCGACTTTTCCTCGTTGGATACTTGTCCTAGGTCAATATCAAAGTACTGAAGCAGTTGGATCAGCATAAAAACCCGTCAACTAGCATTTGCAGAAGGAATTGAGCAGTGGCAGTTTGTATATTCTGACACAAGTGCCCTGTAGACTGACCCCTTGTCCTCCGTGTGTATGTTTGTTCACCAAATACCCAACCCAGATGCTTAAAGAAGTTGTAAAGGCAGAAGGTTTTTTATCTTAATGCCTCCCCAGCACCCCCCAATTACCTACCTAAGCTCCTTCCCTCTCAAGCAATGTCCACAATCCCCTCAGCCATCCAGTACACTCCTCCTGATTGGCTGAGACAGAGCAGCGGCGCCATTGGCTCCCGCAGCTGTTCAAGTCAGCCAATCAGGGGAGAAGGGGTTGGGCCCGGCCGGGGCTCTGTGTCTGAATGGATATACAGAGCTCTGACTTGGCTTGGGTGACCACCTGTAGCAAGCTGCTTACTGGGGGGCACTCAAAGGTGGGAGGGGCCAGGAGCAGCAAAGAGGGACCCGAGAAGAAGAGGATCTGGGCTGCTCTGTGCAAAACCAACTGCACAGAGGAGGTAAGTATAACATGTTTAAAAAAATAAATAAAAGTGAGCCTTTACAATCACTTTAATTTACTTATATTGAAACTCGTATCCCCCCTGTATCAATTCCATATACAGTGCCTTGAAAAAAGTATTTATACCCTTTGAAATTTTCCACATTTTGTCATGCTACAACCAAAAATGTAAATGTGTTTTTATTGTGATTTTATATGATAATTGTGAAGTGGAAGGAAAATTTATAAATAATATTCAACATGTTTTACAAATATGTGAAAAGTGTGGGGTGCATTTGTATTCAGCCCCCCTGAGTCAATACTTTGTAGAACCACCTTTTGCTGCAATTACAGCTGCAAGTCTTTCTGGGGATGTCTCTACCAGCTTTGCACATCTAGAGGGCGACATTTTTGCCCATTCTTTGCAAAATAGCTCAAACTGTCAGATTGGGTTGACAATTCACAAGGTTTGGACTTTGGGCCATTCTAACACATGTGGTATACAAAGTAAATGCAACGCTGATGAACTTGGTGATCAGTTAAACAAGTGATATAGAAACTAAATCAAAATTCCATTTAAAGGAAATTAATGTTTTAGTTTCTTTATCACTTGTTTAACTGATCACCAAGTTCATCAGCGCTGCATTTACTTTGTGTTCCATATCTGCTTGAAGTTTTTTGTATTAGACTTTAAAGTGCTAGCAGCTGTATATTTGTTCCACATTTTATATAAATTTTCACATATTTTCTAGCGCTATGTTGGCCTTAGGGCCTATTTTTTCCTACATTCTAACACCTGAATATGCTTTGCTCTAAACCATTCCATTGTAGCTCTGGATGTAGGTTTACGTTTGTTGTCCTGCTGGAAGGTGAACCTCCGCCCCAGTCAAGTCTTTTGCAGACTCTAACAGGTTTTCTTTTAAGAGTGCCCTGTATTTGGCTAAATCCATCTTTCGATCAACTCTGACCAGCTTCCCTGTCCCTGCTGAAGAAAAGCATCAACACAGCATGATGCTGCCACCACCATGTTTCACAGTGGGGATAGGGTGATGTGCAGTCGTTTTCCGCCACACATAGTGTTTTCCTTTTTAGGCCAAAAAGTTCAATTTTGGTCTTGTCTGACCAGAGCACCTTCTTCCACATGTTTGCTGTGTCCCCCACATGGATTCTCGCAAACTGCGGATGGGACTTCTTATGGCTTTCTTTCAACAAAAGCTTTCTTCTTTCCACTCTTCCATAAAGGCCAGATTTGTGGAGTGCATGAATAATTTCCAGTGGAAAGATTTTCTCACCTGAGCTGTGAATCTCTGCATCTCCTCCAGTGTTACCATAGACCTCTTGGCTGCTTCTCTGATTAATGCGCTCCTTGACCGGCCTGTCAGTTTAGGTGGACGGCCATGTCTTGGTAGGTTTGCAGTTGTGCCATACTCTTTCCATTTTCGGATGATGGAATGAACAGTGTTTTGTGAGATGTTCAAAGTTTGGGATTTTTTTTTTTTTATAACCTAACCCTGCTTTAAACCTCTCCACAACGTTATCCCTGACCTGTCTGATGTGTCCCTTGGTCTGCATGATGCTGTTTCTTCACTAAGGTTCTCTAACAAACCTCTGAGGGCTTCAAATAACAGCTGTATTTATACTGTGATTAAATTACACACAGGTGAACTCTATTTACTAATTAGGTGACTTCTGAAGGCAATTGGTTCCACTAGATTTTAGTTAGGGGTATCAGAGCAAAGGGGGCTGAATACAAATGCACGCCACACTTTTCACATATTTATTTCTAAAAAAAAAAAAAAAAAATCAAACCACTTATTTTCCTTCCACTTCACAATTATGTACCACCTTGTGTTGATCTATCACATAAAATCCCAATAAAATATCTTTTACGGTTTTGTTTGTAAGATGACAAAATGTAGAAAAATTTCAAGGGGTATGAATACTTTTTCAAGGCACTGTAGTCTGTCTATTAATTTTGAATACACTAGACAAAAAGCACACATTCTTTATCTGCCTTCAGGAGCTTCATATATCAATAGCAGTGGTGGTGGTCTGTCTATCCTGCAGTCATCCTGGTGATTTTGCCAGCATACAGTTAATTGCCAGATCTCCAGTTGGGTTGGACTTCCCATACAGTATCACCTGCCAGCCCACTTATACCTGTGTTCTGGCAGTGTAGTCTCAGTGTAGTCTCAGTGGAAGGTTGGGCTTGGGGGATGGTGATGGTTGAGTAGCCTATGGGAGTGCAGCACCAGTTCCAATAACATGGATTATTGGACAGAATACCCAGTGATTCATCAACAATGGATTATCTCTCCAGCAAGTAAGGCCAAGTCCATTTCTTGTTTTAAGCATTTGTCCACGGTTTTGTGGTGGGCTCATTTTGGACAGTCAGAAGATCGCTTGGAAAGGCATATCAGTGCAGTCAGTATTTAACCACTCCCCCCCCCCCCCCCCCCCCCGGCAGATAGCAGATTGACAGCCGGGAAGTGGTTCTGTTATCCTGACTGGGCGTCATATGATGTCCGGCAAGATAACATGCGGCCCACGGGGGCGCACATCGCGGTGTGTCAGTCTGACACGCCGCATTTCCGATCGTGGTAAGGAGCTTCTGACAGGCTTCTTACCACGTGATCAGCTGTGACCAATCACAGCTGATCATTGCGTGACCCAGCAAGTGCTGGTAAACTGCATTCCTCGGTTTGTGCTGACAGGGAGAGCCGATCGGCTGCTCTCCCTGTCAAAGGGGGGTCTGTGCTGATAATCGGTACATTGATCATCAGCACAGCCCCCATCAGATGTGCCAGTTGGCTGCCAGTCAGTGCCGCTCAGTCTCCCAGTGCCCACCACAGTGCCAATCAGTGCCCAGCAGTAACACCTGTGAGTACCTCATCAGTACTGCCCATCAGTGCCATCTATTAGTGTCCATCAGTGCCGCCTATCGGTGCCCATCAGTGCCGCCTCATCAGCGACTGTCCGTGAAGGAGAAACCAAAATTTTATGACAAACTAAGAAAAACCTTTTTTTTTTTTTTTTTTCTTCAAAAATTTCGTTTTTTAGTTTGTTTAGCAAAAAATAAAAACCCCCAGAGGTGATCAGATACCACCAAAAGAAAGTTCTATTTGTGGGAAGAAAATTATAAAAATTTAGTTTGGGTGCAATTGTCATTCAAAGTGCGAAAATGCTGAAAATTGTCCTGGGCAGGAAGGGGCGAAAGTGCCAGGTATTGAAGTGGTTAAAGTAAATCTGTAAAAAGCTTGGGCAATGAAATCTTTATTTCAAAAATTAAAGTTAATCCAGCAGCTAAAGTTATATGCAAATTTTGCATGAGCATAGAATCAGGCTAGATTTCCATATAAAAATGCTAGATTTATATATGAAGTCTGCTGCTTAGACCAGCCTTTCTCAACCTTTTCACCACAGAGGAACCCTTGAAATAACTTTCTGGTCTCGAATTCCTGCAAAAAAAAATTTACTAGCTACAACTCATGATACATTAGTGTGACAGTCAATGGGAAGAATGCTCCTTACACCTGTCATTGGGAAGAATTATTACTCCCATTACAGATCGCTAAAAAGATCAATGCTCTGAGGGAACTTATCTGAAAGGCAAAAAAATGCTCATTGTTGAAGGAACCCCTAGCAACCCCTGGAGGGACCCTGGTTGAGAAACACTGACCTAGACCTTCATTATAGTCCTTCGGTGTTAGACAGCCTTGTTGACAAATGGGGTGATTTGGGAAGGACTGGGGCTTCTCTTATATGGAAGATTTGGATGTGCATATGACTTCAGCTGCTAAAATCCCTGGATCTGCTGTTCGCTCTGAAGGTGACTTTTTTGTTCATGTTTGTGCTCCGTTTTAATTGCTTGGGTTTGACAGGCTTTCTGATTAAATAATATACAGATTTTAAAGCTTGAAAACTCAGTCCTATTTAATTAGGTTGACATACATAAAAAAAAAAAAAAAAAACCCCAAGGGTTTGCTTCTTTTTTTGTGTGTGGCAGGCCTGCAAATTTAGCATTTTTAACGCTTCATTGAAACTGACAAGAATGACTTTGGCGTGGCCCAGTTATTTTATCTATAGACTCGGGTGTGTGATTTGTGTACTGAGCTGTGAGCCGCATTCACAGTGCGGCTACAACTGTCCTAGAGTGTCAGGGATGATATGTGAGTGCAGACCAATCCTGCTTACTTCATAGCCAATCTGTGCCTTGCGACGTGTGTGTGTGTGTGTGTTCGTTCATGGAATTCCAGCTGTAAAGCTGCACTAAAGTCTTTCACAAAGTGACTGCAGCTAATCATTTGCTAGGCTTAGAAAAGACAGGCTTAAAGCCCAACTCCAACCTTTTTTTTTTTTTTTTTCTTATTTTGAATAGAGCAGGTTAAACTGCTTAAAGAGAAGTCCTAGGGATTAAAATTTAGGGGAACAGTCATCAATGGTAACCTGAACAGCGACAGATTAATTGCTATCTGGTCTTCGCTGTCCCGATGACACCTTTTCCACCTATTTATTTTTTTGAGCTGGTGTCACAGAAACCGAACGCAAGCCTTAATCTCCACCCAGTTGTGACAATACAGTAAAAACCTGTTCTAATCTTTCCACACTGTATCAAAAATTTAAAAAAGGTTGACCTTAGGGCTTTAACGTTTTGAGGCTACGTTGAGACGCCCAAATATCTGTGGCTAGACGTTGCCTCTGGACTACGGCTATACTCTGTGCTATGGCTACAAACAAACTGGCTGATTACCTGCAGCAAGTTTTTTTTGCACCCATTACTCAAATTGCACAAATGCCTGCCGTGGATTTGGGGGGGGGGGGGGATCCAAATCCATTCCATTCCCGAATTTTATTCAAGCATGCAGGTCAGGCGGGGACAAGCGAGCGTGCATCCCTCCTGGACCATACCAGGCCACATGCCCTCAACATATGGGATTCTTTGGTGCGGGGGGGGGAGAGAACGACTCTGTGCCCCCCACCCCAAAGCACCTTTTCCCCCATACTGAGTTTTTTTTTTTTTTTTGCTTAATTTTGGTGGGGGGTTCCCATTCTGGATCCTCACAGCCCAAGTCGCATGCCAAAGTTGGATCGGTTAGGATGATAATCCGACTTCAATGATATTCAATGGGCTGCAGTAGGACCAAAGTCAGACCAAAGTAGCGCAGAAACCTTTTTCAAAGTCTGACCGACTTGTGTTGGACCAGTAAGACACGTCGTGTGACAGGTGCTCCCAAAGTCAGAGTGTATGTCGTACCAGTGTGTACCGGGTCTTAGTGTCCTGCAGGTGCACAGCTGATATATAATTATAAAACTATTCCCATTAGACTCACTTTCCTACATGGACACAGAGAAATACAGGGATTTCTTCATAATAAAAGGTAGGAATCTGCAACGACGTTTGTTAAAACCATGTGCATAGATCACCCAAAGGGGAATTTTTATTTTTTTTTCCCCTCAACAAAAGTGGAGTTATGCTTAAAGGCTTTATTCTCTGTGTGCATTGTATCCTACTGTGTAGCAGTGTAGGGAGACTTCCCATCTGCACTGGAAAAAAAAGATGCCTGTTTTTGGAGGGGTTTCTTCTTCCTTTTTTTTTGTAATATATAGCAAACATGATATGCTTACCTGCTCTGTGCAATGGAATTTCAGAATCTGCCCCAAATATCTGCTTCTCAGGCCTCCGCTGGCACTCCTGGCTCTTCTTCTCCTAGGCCCCTTTCACACTGGGGCAGTTTGCAGGTGCTATTGCTCTTAAAATAGAGCCTGCAAACCGACCTGAAAGTGCCGCTGCTTTGTCTCCAATGTGAAAGCCCCGAGGGCTTTCAGATTGGAGCGGTGCACTAGCAGGACGGGAAAAAAAGTCCTGCTAGCAGCATCTTTGGAGCGGTGTGTATACCGCTCCTCCACCGCTCCTGCCCATTGAAATCAATGGGGCAGCGTGGCTATACTGCCGGCAAAGCGCCTCTGCAGACGTGCTTTGCTGTGGTTTTTAACCCTTTCTCTGCTGCTTGCGCGGGGGTAAAACCTCCTCGCTAGCGGCCGAATACCGACGGTAAAGCTCCGCTAACAATATCGGCGATTTACAGCCGACCCCGCCCCAGTGTGAAAGGGGCCTGAGTGTGCCCCCATAGCAAGCCGCTTTGTGGGCACTTGTGCGGACTTGATCCTGAGCTACTTCTGTCTATAGACACAGAATGTGACTTGCCCCCGATCCCTTGTCACAGGATTTGTCTAATGCCTTGTACGCATGGTCGGATTTTCCGACGGAAAATGTGCGGTCGGAGCTTGTTGTCAATTCCGATCGTGTGGGCTCCATCAGACTTTTTCAGTCGGAATTTCTGACACACAGTTTGAGAGCAGGCTATAGAATTTTCCGACAACAAAATCCGATCAGTTAAATTCCCATCGTGTGTACACAAATCTGACGCACAAAGTGCCACGCCTGCTCAGAATAAATTGAGACGAAAGCTATTGGCTACTGTCCCGTTTATAGTCCCGACGTACGTGTTTTACGTCACCGCGTTAGAGCGATCGGATTTTCCAACAACTTTGTGCGGCCGTGTGTATGCAAGACAAGTTTGAGCCAACATCCGTCGGAAAAAAATCTATGGATTTTGTTGTTGGAATGTCCAATCAATGGTTGATCGTGTGTGTACAGGGCATAACAGTGGCGGGGTTGAGGACTTGGGTAAGTATGAGGGGGGTGATACTGCTACCAAAACTATTTTTACAAAATTGCAGGGAATGCATCGAGGTGAAAAGTGTTTAAGCTTTAGAATCCCTTTAAAGTGAGCTTGATAATTTGGAAATATGGGAGCTAGTATTGCTGGCCAGTTGGTAAAGGTGCAGGCTCCAGACATCCTGGTTCTGGCTTCACTATGTAATAGAAGTAGATGTTGTGAGCACTAAGCTTTGATTGTACATGAGAAAGTCTCTGACACATTCCTACAAATAAACATTCTGCACCAGCACTAGTCTAAAGCTAGCCATACATTGAGTGTATAATTTCAGCCGGGTCCTAATGTTGGCACCCTCCCATACAACAGTCTTCATTAAAAAATCAAAGCAACCGGGTGAAAAAATGTTGACTGTACAGCAGCTGCATCCAGTCAGATATTCTGACAGTCTCCTGAACTGGCTGTTAAAATAATAGCAACCAGGGGACACTGTCCTTCACTGTATGAGGTAGATGGACTCCTCTGTATGTGTATGGCAAGCCTATAGTTGGCCATACACATGTTGGTCGCTATACCATGGAGACTTTTTAAGCTGAGTGGTGACCACCTCATTATGGCAATAGCAAGACGCAAAGTTCCCCTGGGCACTCATATAGGAAGGGTTTAGATTGATTGGATAGGTTCTAAACCAATAAGCCAAGCATATTTTTTCATTAGATAAGCAATCACCAGGAGGAGTCAATCTGCTTTCAAACCTCCCCATTCCAGTCATTTAAAGGTATACCTGAGAGCGTTGCGCATACATGATTGTTACAGCCAACCAATACACGACTCTGGGGTGTTTATATTGTATGTGCATTTCAACTGCCTTTATGTCTGACTAAAGAAAAGTAGTTATGGCGCTAAGCAGGAGGAGATATTTAAATAAATTGAAATACTGTATATGACTGTATATGACTAAACGTTGAAATGCTGGTTGTTCAGATTCAGGTTTGTCTCTCGAGGTACTTTCCAGTCAAAGTGGATGTTGTTGATTGCTTTTAATGATAGACTGATTTTATAGGATTAGATAATGAATTCATGCATTAAAGCAAATAGCAGTGTGCAAAGTACACAGCAAATCTGGCAGCCAATGAGAACTTGACTGGAAATAAAGTGGTCGGTTCTGTGCTACAGTTTTTTTCACCTGATCTTTTGCCTATTGCACTTCCTAGTGATTTACACATGTAAATGTTACCATGATTGTTCCAAACCCTATAATATGTTACCCTGGCTCATATTTTAATAGCACTGAATAACTCCCTTGCTCTGGAGCTGCCACGTAAAGAAGGGGGACAGACTGCTGATTTCGAAGACTTCAGTAATGGATATTGTTTACATGCTGTCATTCTGGATGTGTTTTAACAGCTGTCCCTGATTGATTAGTTGTCCTGTGCAGCCTGAGGCCAGCGTCACATGGTCCTGGGTACAGCAGTTTCCGAGGCTTGCTTGTAAAAACTAGGGCAGTAGGAAAGGTGACTTTAGCCGAAGTGACCAATCAAATTCTGTTATTTTGGAGAAACTATTCAAGATTGAGAAATATTTCCTCCCTCAGGTTGCCCCTTCCGACTTCTCTGCCAAAATCGATGGCACCACTATCAACCCGTCCTTGCATGCCAAGGTGTTATCCTGGACTCTAGACTCTCCTTTCAGCCCCACATCCGAACACTGTCCAAAGCTTGCCACCTCAACCTCCACAACATCTTCAAAATACGCCCCTTCCTAATCAATGACCCCACAAAGCTTCTAATTCACTCCCTGGTCATCTCCTGCCTTGACTACTGCGACTCCCCCATTATTGGCTTACCTTTACATAGGCTAATCCCCCCCCCCCTTCAGTCCATCAGGAATGCTGCTGCCAGACTCGTGCACCTTACCAAGCGTTGTGTCTGTAGGTCTTGAGAGGGAGCCCAGGGTGGCCCATAATATCTTTGTACCTTGACAGGGTGCTTTTTGTACTGCCATTTGGTGATTCTGCTTTCCCACCTACCCATTCTAGTCATTTAAAGGTATACTCAGCATAGCTACCCATACATGATTGTTATAGCCAGTCTGGTGAAATTTTAAGAATAAAGCAATTTTTATCTGATACATTCCCTCCAGTGTGGGCGACATTTTCTCAAATGGATGCATTCAGGGTTAGTTGCACCTTAGTGCTCAAGATGGATTTTGTCAGTGTGAAATCGGCCAAATATGCCTGTGCAATGGGCATAAGAACAGCCACTTGTAGCCTTCACCAGATGTGACAGGGTGACAACGCAGGACTACAACTTGCAGACAGGGACATAGCATTGTCACTCCATAACAAGAATAAACATTTACTTTAATGGGAGGATCACATGGCATGAGCTATTGAAAATACTCATGAATTTCCCTTGTTTGGTCACTTTTGTTACTGTATTGCTTAAAGGAAATGTGTGATTAATTAGTACCTACAGTAGAAAGTGGCAACAGTTTCCTAGTGCAATTTTAGAAGCCATTTCAGGGGTGTCATATGCAGTTTCATCACGGGCCGCATCAGCATTATGGTTGCCCTCAAAGGGCTAGTTGTATCTGTAAGACTAAATAAATGTATCCAGGGCTTTTTTTTATTTTTTCCTCGGAATAGGTGCAAGAACTCAACCATGCCCCCACCCAACCACATTGAACAGTTGGTGTGGCCAAATTGCACCAACAGTGGGAGGATATTAACCCCTTTACACCGACTGCCTCCTGGTCCCTTAAGAGTTTGAGCTGTGAGGCAGAGGTGGGCATTCTGGTCATGAGACTGCGGTGATTGGCTGTCACAGCGGTCACATGACAGGAAAGCTTCCAAGTATCCATCAGCAGCTTACCCTGCCGGCTACCATGCTGGGAGTGCGCTCTCGGCACGGGGCCTGGACGGAGCTGTCAGCAGAGAGAGAGACTGAGGCACACACCGCACCGCACGCTATACCTCACGATCGGCCTGTTTTATGTTTATGCCTGTATAGGATGGTGCACTCACGCACCTACAACATGTGAGTACCCCTATGAGGGGAGAGTTTTGTTCACAATAAAGATTCTTCATTATGTTACATTGTTGCGCTATGGAGTTTCTTTTCTCTTGCATATGATATCATGACTGGGAACATTGGAGGCCTGCACAGTTGATTCCATTTGAGCACAGGAGTGGCTCCAAAGCGTGTTTGACAGTTTAATTACTGTGTCACACACTGTAAGGTGAGCGCATACGCTTTTGGTCACTGGAAGACACTAAGCGTCGGTTCACACAGGGGCGGCACGACTTGCAGGTCGCCTCACCGACATGCACGGCGACTAGCAAAACGACTTCTGTATAGAAGTCTATGCAAGTCGCCTCAAGTCGCCCCAAAAGTAGTACAGGAACCTTTTTCTAAGTCGGAGCGACTTGCGTCGCTCCTATTAGAACGGTTCCATTGTACAGAACGGGAGGCGACTTGTCAGGCGACTAGGTCGCCTGACAAGTCGCCCCAGTGTGAACCGAGCCTAAGGCATGCTTTATGGTGTTGCACCTTTTGGAGAAACAGGATGGATGAGCTTCACTGATTATGGACACACCTTTTGAGCACTTTATATTTATATTTTTGATATGCACTTTTTTGATCTATAAAGACTTTTATGAGGAATGGTTGCTATTTCATTCCCGTTTTGGCACTTAGATTGTGTGTTTTTTATTTTTAATATTGCACTTTGCACTTTGAAAATTACATGTATTAAGCACTAAGAGCTATCTCTGATTAATTATTGGTCAGCATAAGCATATTTATTTTTGGTTATATTATTTTGGCACGTAGCACCTACTGCAATCACCTATATGGTATTTTTTCAATCTAGCGCAGACACATCTGTATTTAACACCATTCACACGATTATGAAACGTGATTAGTGTTTGCAGCTGGCTCTCACTCAGGATTTATTCATTGTTTTATAAGACATTAACCCTTATGTGGCTCGCAAGGCTTGTCTATATGCGCTCTCGGCACGGTTCGTGGTTTACACAGGGCCACATATCTGTGGCCGCTCAGCGTTCATGCCCACCCACCAAGAGACCGTATATGTGTACCCCATCATGCCCCGGTCGGTGACTTCATAAGGGGCAGGGTTGCCGGATGACATCACCTAGTGACCACGCCCCATGCCTATATAAGTTGTTGCGCACACAACATTACGTGGATACTCGGGAGAACGTCGCGTCCACATCGGAAGAAGACCGGAGGGAAGAAGGCGACAGAAGTCCGGGCCAACGCTAGCAAAAGAGCAGAAGATAGCGGAGGAGCCTGGCAGAAGACACCGGAGACCGGGAAGTCGGAAGAGACCCCCCCCCCAAGCCGGAGCTGCCTAATTACTATAAAAACCAGTCTAGTGTGTGTGTGTGTGTGTGTGTGTGTGTGTGTGTGTGTGTGTGTGTGTGTGTTTTTTTGTTTTTTTTTTTTTTGTTTTTTACACTCTTTTCATGAATTCCAATAAGCCCCGCAGACCCCGACAACCAACGGTTGTCGGGAAGAGGCCCTTGTCCTCAACATGGGCACAAGGTGCTTTGGGGCGGGGGGGGGCGCAACGCGCCCCCCCCTGCCCCAAAGCAACTACCCCCCATGTTGAGGGCATGCGGCCTGGTATGGTTCAGGAGGGGGGGCACCAGCTCCCCCCCCCCCTCTTTTCCTGACCGGCCGGGCTGCGTGCTCGGATAAGGTTCTGGTATAGGTTTTGGGGGAACCCCCACGCCGTTTTTTTCGGCGTAGTGGGTTCCCCTTAAAATCCATACCAGACCGAAGGACCTGTTATGCTCTTGGAGTGGGAACCCATGCCGGTTTATTTAAAATTTGGCATGGAGTTCCCCCTCAAGATTCATACCAAACACTGTGCCTGCTATTGGCGGGGATCCAAGCAGGATCCCCGTTCATGGAAATCGGACGCGTCTCTGATTTCAAGTCGCAGGACAAAATCGGATCCAAAGTAGGATGAGTGTCGTGTCGCACCAGTGTAAACCCAGCCCTAGAATATATAGAGGAATCTGCTGCATTTCTTTAATTAAACAAGAAGGGTGAATGAAAAATCTATGGACGTATGACCAGCTTAAAGCAGTATTTATCCCAAAAAGTAAACATATTGCAGCTTTCCAGTCCTTAGATGTGATAGCTGCATTAAGCTTGCTTTCTTCTATTTTCTATTTATTAATGCTAGCAGCATAAGGATTAAACGTCAAATAGCAGAAGGTATTCTCCTGTCCCATTTTCCCTAAAATAAGAGGATTATTCTTACTTTCAGGAGCATGGGTTGTGCCATGCCCAAAGTTTTTCTGAAACTCCTGCACACTGGATGTTTTTACAGCTGCTCCCAAGGATCCCAGTTTTCTTTCTTGAATAGTGAGGAAAAGTTTAACGCTGCGTACACACGAGCGGAATGTCGGTCAGAAAAAGTCTGACGGGAAAACAGTTTGTGTGTACAGGGCATTAGGGTCCATGCACACTGGGCTTCAAAAAACCTGTAGAGGCAGCTCAATGTTATCCTATGTGTCTATGGACATTAGGATGTTTGGAGGCAGGAAAAAAAAACATTCTGGTGTGCGTTTTTGAAAGGAGTTTTCTGGCAGAACACAAGCTAAAGGCTCCTAAATGCCTTTACAAAAATGCTCTATATTTAAGCCCAGTGTGCATAAACCCTAAAGCTATAGGACTTTCCGACAACAGAACCGTGGATTTTTTCCCGAAGGATGTTGGCTCAAACTTGTCTTGCATACACACGGTCACACAAATGTCGGAAATTCCGAACGTCAAGAATGCGATGACATACAAAACGTACGACGAGCCGAGAAAAATGAAGTTCAATAGCCAGTGCGGCTCTTCTGCTTGATTCCAAGCATGCGGGGACTTTTGTGCTTCGGAATTTCCGACAACAAGAACCTGCTCTCAAACATTTTGTTGCCGGAAATTCTGGAAATGTATGGAGCATACACACGGTCGGACTTTGACAACAAGCTTACATCCAACATTTGTTGTCGGAAAATCCTATCCTGTGTACGGCCCATAACACTTATTTTACATTTATTTCTGTGTGGAGCCCCATGTTTTCCCCCTCGCTTCCTTTCCCTTTGACTGTACAATTATTGGGTTGTATTGTTGGTAGTTATCAGGGCTAAGGATGAGCTCCGGCGTTTTCGCACAGCCCACGTGCAGAGCCCGCCAGGAAGTCGGCACTGCGCTGTGCCAATCACAGGTAGTGAGACATTTCTCAATCTCTGTCTCTGCAGCTGCGCATCGGGAAATGTCTCACTGCCTGTGATTAGCACAGTGCCGACTTCCTGGCGGGCTCTGCACGTGGGCTGTGCGAACACGCCGGAGCTCATCCTTAATCAGGGCAGAGCACAGACCACAAAAAACATTGGGGGATATTTACGAAAACTGAAGAGTGTAAAATCTGGTGCAATGCTGCCTAGAAACCAATCGGCTTCCAGGATTTATTGCCAAAGCTTAATTTTAAAAAGCTGAAGTTAGAAGCTGATTGGCTACAATGCACAGCTGCACCACATTTCACACTCTCCAGTTCAAGTAAATAAACCCCATTGTCTGAGTTTTAGCACGGCCTCCACTCTTCTAAACATGTTTGTTTTTCTCTGTGTCTTGTTGGACAGATTTTCCATCACTTCATGTCCTTACAGGAAATCGGGGGAAATCTTTCAATATGGAAACAGATGGCAGTAAATACTAGAAAAAGGCTCCTAACCCTTCCCTATCAAAAGAAGGATGTTGTTGATGTGCCATTTATATGAATTCAGCGTAGGAAGCAAAGTAAGAGTGTGACCAAGCTTGTGAATGAAGCCGTAGAGGCGTGCAGGAAAGTGGGACATTAGGCTGATGCATAGTTTGTGTGCTGGCACTTGTCCATAGGTGAAGGTCAGTGATACGTCACACAGGAAGATTGATGGGTCTGGTGTGAACTAATAATATCCCTTTAGTTCTAAATTGAATGTCCCATCTAGCTAAATTCCAGACAGGCCAAAATGGAGGAGTGTGATGTGCCAGTCGTTAGTCATCGGTGTTGCGTGATTGATTTTTAAATGACATCTGCACTTGCACATTCACATTGTGTCCTAAACCTGATGTATGTTTACCCTGATAATAAGTACGCTGTATTCAGAATTGGAAATGAAATGTTGAGATGCTTCCAGGGAGCAAAGCTTACCTGCACAGTCATTCAGTTCTTCATGCAGATATAACTACACAGGGTTTACCCATTCCCTTTTTTCTTATGGTGATCCTAGAACACGCCTGTTGTAATGCTGGAGCACCCTACTTGCAGACTCTTAGGTCTGATATTTAAAATCCTAAAATAAATGCCAGTAGTGAAAGCAAACAATCTCAAGTGTTAAAGTGGTTGTTAACCCACTATAATATGATCATGCCATCCCCTCTGTTACGCTATGTGCCCCCTATGCCTGTTCTGTATTAAAAAAAAAATGCCCATCATATTGTATAGAAGAGTGTCTCCCGACGCTCACGTGACTCCTCAGCTCTCTCCTCTGCCCGACTCACAGCTATAGTGGGCGGGGCTGAGCACTGCCGCTGGCGTCAACCGGACACAGGAGAGCAGCGCTGCAGATGGAGGGATGTAAACTGACCAGTGTCAGGGCTCAGCAGCCATGATATACCGTCGTCAGGTTAGAGGGGAAGGCTTGGTTAGGCAGAATCAACCAGGTTTTTAGATTATACGGGGGACCAAGTTGCACAGTACAAGTACTGTATAACATGCTTTAAGGGAACAGGATCCTTTAACTAAAAAAACAGACACTTTGAACTTTGAAATGGCATGGCAACTTTATAACCCAACTGCCGGTATCTGCTGCTACTTGAGGATTTGCAGTATAGGGTGAGAATTTTTAGATGGTTTTTTTCTGGAGACAAAGTGATTTGAAGGTTTCTCTCATGTGTCCCAAGGAACGGAGTAGTGCCAGAGAGATCTCTGCAAGTAGTAGTTGTAAGAAGGAGAGAGATGTCTTGTAGGACCCCTGGCACAATACTCCTGTTCAAAGAAGGTCAAGGAGCGTGTGAATAGGGTTGGTTACCTGTGGCAGGGATCACAGGAAGTGAGACACTTGAAAAATTTGTAATGGACGCTAGTTTACAAAATCATGATCTTGTGTCATCTGGGTTTGGGGAGTGTGTAGCAGAGTATTTGTCATTGGTAAGAAGGTAGAAATGCTATGCCTTACCACCCAGGTGGGGAAGTGTACCTCTTCTGATTTTAAACCTGTGTATTTCACTTGACTGGTAATTTATTTAGAATTATTGTAGTGGTTTGGTTAGCATTTTCATTTTTATTTGTTGGTAAGCTCTATACACACAGGTTTCAAAGACAATAGTTTTTGCAGGAACTTTATTCCTGATATTACAGGCAGGCTGTAATTTCTTTGAAATCCTGCTGTAGCACTTGATTGCCTTAATGCCTGCCCTACAGAAACCAATCCACTAAGCAATACTGAAAGGAAAAACACATACTAGTAGCATTTATTACAGAGTTGCATTCAAGCAATGTGTGTATTTAATTGTAATAATTGAGCCACTACTCTTAATGTAAGAGTCCCACCCATGAGCAGCTACCACAGATATTCTTTTTATTATCCAGAAAACTGATTCCACTTAAAACTAGGGGCTTGACATCATGACTATCCTGGCTAGAAAGGCTACCATCCCTTGTCCAATGAGAGTGCCTTTGCTAAATACTGAACAACTTTCATTGGACTGGAGGATAATTGTGGGTGGTGCTTATTTCTGGACTCAGAAGTCAAGCTCTCAGTAACAGGAACCAAGAAGTACATGGAGGAGGGTTTTATGGCTAGCAAAGGGTCATAGAAGTGCTGTTGGCACTTAGTCTGGACTTTTACTTTCTGTCCTTCTCTGCCTGCCCTGTTAGGCCCCATTCACACCTCAGCATTTTGTAGCTTAAAGCCTGAAGCTCAAATGCTGGAGGAGGAAAAAAATCAAATATTCTCTATGTATATGTTTCACATCTCCACTCCATATTCAAAAGTTCTGGAGCTTTTTTTTGTAGCTAAATTCCGGCAGATTTGGGCGTTTTTTCCGCTTTTTACATTGGTGACCTTTTCAACCTGTACAAAATCGCACGCCTTTCTGCCTGAAAACAAAACGCTCAGGTGTGAATGCAGTGCATTCCAAGGCTTTACCCATATGTGTAGAAGATGGACTGAAGTACTGCGCATACACCATCGTCAGCTATGAGTGTCTGTGTATCCTGGTAAGGGCAGAAGATGTCTCCCTGGCCTTTGTTCTTAGGGAAGTTAATTCTGTGTCTATGGCTAGGCTAAATCTGCCCAGGTACTCTACAGAGTGATTGAACCTAAAGGCATAATTTGACCATCCCTCAGGTCAAGCTTCCAGCAAAGCTCAGCAGTGTGGCTTATTAACTTATAAGCTCAGCTGAGCTCATTTGATTATTGTGGCCAGCACCGTCGGGGGTCACCAGCAGGCATATGATGTAATGAGCACTGAGCAGGTAGACTGTACTCATTGTATACATAAGACTTCATTTCCCAGTGTGACTGGAGTGTACGTTTTTAAATACACAAGAATGTGGTTTTAAATTGCCTGTTTGAATGACTCGATAAATTCCAGATTGCCTCATTTTGAAAATAATAATTTTATCCGAAGTCTTGGCTTGGAGGTTAAACGTCTATGATGAGAACAGTTTTAATATGGTTACTAAGAATTTGCCTTCCATCATAGCACAGAAATGATCTGTGCCATGAGCCTGTCCTAATGGAGTGTAGACTCCAGCCTTGGTTTGCTGTCATTGCTCTGTCATCTCTTGGCTTCCAAAGCCAGCATTCTCTCACAGTGACACCATTCTTAGTGCCCTGGTACCTGTTCTACAAATATAAAGAAGCATCCCAGCTCATTATTTATATCATCTCCAAATGTAGGTCATGATTTCAGCAGGACATCATCTTTTTATTAGTGTTTTTACAGTGCAATGTTTGGCTTGCAAATGCTTTTATTGGTGGCAGAAATATGCCGTAAAATTAGTGGTAATATTTTCTACATACACTAACATAGTAAAAAAAAAAAAAAAAAAGGCAGAGGGTCTAAGGCAGGGGTGTCCAAACGTTTTTTTTCAAAGGGGGCCAGATTTGATGAAGTGAACGTGCGTGAGGGCCGACCATTTTCCCTGAACCATTAAAATTCGGTCTGTGTGTTAGTTTGAGCACTAATACATTGCCCAACAAGAATTCTCTTGCCTTCGTGCCTGTGTGTGAGTAAAGACATGATCTCGGGCGTGTTATTTTGATTATACCTTATTTATTGGCGTATAACACGCACCTTTACTTTAAGAGGGATGTTTCAGGAAAAAAACGTAAATTTTATATAAAGAACTATGAAGCAAAATTAAGGGTCAGTGCATTGCCAGGAATGCGCCCGCCCCCCCATCGCTGCCGGGAATGCGCCCGCCCCCCCATCGCTGCCGGGAATGCGCCCCCCCCCCCCCATCGTTGCCGGGAATGCGCCCGCCCCCCCATCGTTGCCGGGAATGCGCCCGCCCCCCCATCGTTGCCGGGAATGCGCCCGCCCCCCCATCGTTGCCGGGAATGCGCCCGCCCCCCCATCGTTGCCGGGAATGCGCCCGCCCCCCCATCGTTGCCGGGAATGCGCCCGCCCCCCCATCGTTGCCGGGAATGCGCCCCTCCCCATCGTTGCCGGGAATGCGCCCCTCCCCATCGTTGCCGGGAATGCGCCCCTCCCCATCGTTGCCGGGAATGCGCCCCTCCCCATCGTTGCCGGGAATGCGCCCCTCCCCATCGTTGCCGGGAATGCGCCCCTCCCCATCGTTGCCGGGAATGCGCCCCTCCCCATCGTTGCCGGGAATGCGCCCCTCCCCATCGTTGCCGGGAATGCGCCCCTCCCCATCGTTGCCGGGAATGCGCCCCTCCCCATCGTTGCCGGGAATGCGCCCCTCCCCATCGTTGCCGGGAATGCGCCCCTCCCCATCGTTGCCGGGAATGCGCCCCTCCCCATCGTTGCCGGGAATGCGCCCCTCCCCATCGTTGCCGGGAATGCGCCCCTCCCCATCGTTGCCGGGAATGCGCCCCTCCCCATCGTTGCCGGGAATGCGCCCCTCCCCATCGTTGCCGGGAATGCGCCCCTCCCCATCGTTGCCGGGAATGCTCCCCTCCCCATCGTTGCCGGGAATGCGCCCCTCCCCATCGTTGCCGGGAATGCGCCCCTCCCCATCGTTGCCGGGAATGCGCCCCTCCCCATCGTTGCCGGGAATGCGCCCCTCCCCATCGTTGCCGGGAATGCGCCCCTCCCCATCGCAATCACTGCAGCCTGACTGATTCCCATTTATCTTCTGCCTCGGAGGGGGCGGGACGGACGCCAAAAGATTAGCTACAGGAGATACTCCTGTTTTCTCGGCGGCCTCTTTAATAGAAAGTCCCGCCTCCTTTTGATGGACAGATCAGTCGTCCAATGGCAGCGCCGGAGACGGGACTTCCTATTACAGAGGCTGCCGTGTAAGCAGGAAATACTCCTGTGTGCGTGGCACTCGTCCCGCCTCCTCCCTGACCCCTCCAAGGCATCTGGATATGTTAAAAAGGACAGTGTAAAAATAAGTCACGCCCACATATGTAAACGGTGTTCAAACCACACATGTGAGGTATCATTGCAAACATCAGCGAGGGCAATAATTCTAGCACTAGATCTGTAACTCTAACTCTAATTTGTTAACGCGTAGATCTTTTCAAATTGTCGCCTATGGAGATTAAGTACCACAGTTTGGCACCATTTTACGAGTGTGTGCAATTTTAAAGCGTGCCATGTTGAATATCTGTTTTATTCGTCATAACAGCTTGCAATTCTAACCAAAAAATTAGTGTTAAGACTTTTTTTTTTTTTTTTACTTTTTCTCTTCTCTCCCATTAGTGTATTCCAAAAAAATTGCGTTTGGAAAATCCCTGCACAAAAAACGTGTGACATAAGTTGCAACGAATGCTATTTTATTCTCTAAGGTCTCTGCTAAATAAAAAAAAAACTGTTTTGGGGGTTCTAAGTAATTTAAAGTAACAATCAGCACTCCTATTAGGATCTGTGTATAACATTTCCAGACAGGAGCTGAAGGGTGCTTTAGAGGCTTTGAGAAAGCATGCTTGTAGCTTTCCTAAGTACCGGTTCACATTAGTGCGCTCTGCGAGATTGGATGTGATTTGCACCGCACTGCAAATCAAATGCGATATGCGATTTCAGCCATACAGATAGTATGGCTGAATTCTCATTACGTTCGGACCAAACTCGCACAGGACCCTTTTTTGGTCCACACCAGAATTGGATCGCGTGAATATCCACACCCATGCGATCTGAATCATGTGCAAACTGAAATGGGGGTGTCATTAACATTGTGTTGACACTCCCAGCAGTTTGCATATGGCAGTGTGAACTGCCGTACGAGTCAGGTGCGATGCTGGAATCCGCAGTGGATTCGCAGGGTCCCCGAATCGCACAAATGTGAACCGGGACTCAAGCTTTGCAAAAGGTTGCTGATTGTTTCATAAAAGCTTGCTGTTCACTCTGCTCTTATGCAAGCTGGAGCCCATTTAAAGCTGGCCTCTGAAAAAGGTATGTGTAGCCATGGAACAAGGCCTGCTGGTTAACAGGATTGTGGTGGGGAGTGCAGAAGATCCCTGTTGTAAGGCCAAAGTGCCTAATCTCTGAGATGTCAGGAAAAGTTGTTTGTCTAGAATTGCATTGAGTTACATGGTCAGTAAAGATGGGAACATGGCTTGGTGGAGTTCCTTCATATACTTACAGATTTCATTGTAAAAGAAACATTTGTTTCATTTTTTTTTCCTGATTTTAGTACACTCTCTGGTAAATATCGATTTTGTCGCTCTTCTATTTCAGGTTTTAACCGGGAAGGACCTTTTCATCACAGAACTCCGAGACTTCACCAAAGGAGAACACCCAGGTACTTCTAAAGGGGCACTTCCATGTCTCTACATACACCGCATAGAAATATGGTTTACTTCAGTGCAAAGCTAGGAATGCCATCTGTAGTTATTCTTGCCATTGTGTTAACTAGCATGGGTTCCAGGAGCTGGATGATTAGGCTGAGGATTGTATCACCATAGCTCCAATTCTAACACGATGCACAAATATGGAGACTGCAATTGCTTGCTGCCTTCAGGAAATTGCTAGTTGCCTGGCTGTCTCTGGCAACAATACTTTGTCACTGACTTCTAGACCAGTTCTGGACCTTGGACGTAGAAGAGCCCCCCCCAAAAAAAAAACCACAACAAAAAGCCTAGGGTGTATCCCTACATCCAACTTTATCAAATGGCTGGTGTCCTAACTGTACAGCACCATGGCAGTTGCAGATCAAACAGAAGCAGCTTTCTTGGCTATAAACGATAGGAGGTTTAAGGTTTAATTCCATTGTAAGGCTGTCAGATCGGCCTCTACAAATTTGGCAGTTGCTAAAAAGAGAGCAGCTTGTCATGTTCAGAGCAGGGTGAGACAGTGTATTACTGGATTTTAAACAGTATAGGCACCTTTTTTATGTTTTACCTGGATATATACCTGTAAAAGGGGCCAGCCTGAAGTGATCTAGCCGGAGATCATTTTCTGACTAAAGTTCTTTTTTCAGTACTTTTGGCATCCAGCAAATCAAGTCAGAGGAAAATCATAATTCTTGATCTGCATATTTGTTCTGTATCAGTGATTCAGAAATGTTGATGGCCAGGGAACTAGTTTTTTTAGGAGTTCAGCGTCTTCCTATATTTCTTATATTAAAATTTTGTAGAGGAATGTGTGAAAAATTAGATGTGTGAAGCCTAGAATTTTATTCAGAAGATGCAAACAGAAAGACCTCCTGTGCGTTTCAGGGCTTCTGGGGACTGCTGTTACCAGTACCTGTAGCAGTTTTTTTTTTTTTCTAATTTTTAGTTTTCAATTGAATGTATCCCCAAGGATCATTCCCTCTCTGTCATAAATGTACCTCTGACACCATTTAAACAGGAATGTCAGGCTGGGGGTCCGATAAATCACTCTGACATACAAATGGATCCTTTTGGCAAGGTCTAATCTTCACTATACTTTTTGGACCATTGGGACCAAGATTTGGGGATCACCCTGTCACCAGAAGCTTGTACAAAGAGTCTTGCTATGTCCTTTGGATCCTCCATATGCAACAGATACCAGGAATGGTGGTATAAAAGTTACCTGTTATCACATCCTGCTACATTCCATATTTCCCACAGTACCGGAGACCTGGAGATGTGGACATGGGCGTAGAGACATTTTACATGTGTTGTGGTGCTGCCCCCTCTCGACAATTTCTGTACAGGTGTCCATGAGAAGTCTTAAAAATTCAGACCGGGCAATTCCAAAAATGCCTAAAGCTTTTGCATACTGGAACTATAGAAATCAACTGTTAACAGCCTAAACTGGTCAATATCAAAGTAATGTGGTGGATGGAATGTATGGGACTGCAGGCCCCCTCTTCAACAATACAATCGTGACTGCTGGGCATTCCTTGCCCATGTGGTCCCCACCAGGAGCACCTTCCTTTTTTCCTCACTAACCCCCCCCCCCCCCAAAAAAAAAAAAAAAATATGTAAACAATCACCTTTGTAAAAAAAAAAAAAAAAAAAAAAAACTCAGTTTGAAATGAAAGGCAAAACGTGTGTGTGTGTGTGTGTGTGTGTGTGTGTATGTGTAATTTTTTTTGTATAAAGAATACAAAAAAAAATGCACTTCTGAGTACCTACTAAGGGTTGATGAAGAAGAACCCTGGCTATCAACATTTTTCACATGCAGATCAAGAGTTCTGATATTGCTCTGGCTCACTCTTCCATAAACTTTTAAGCTATGTTTGATAAACAAGTCTCTGTATGATAATCCCCTGGTGAGATGACCAAAGAAAATGACTGAAAAACAGAGGAAACCTTTCCTTTCAACCTGGGGAAAAGTGGTCTAGTGCTCCACTCTTCCATTACTTTACCTATATTTTCCATGACAGGCTTGCTTTAACTCATTGCCAGGCTGCATCTACTACTTTTTTCTCAACTGGTGTCAACAAATCAGTCACCGCATTCAGGTAGATGCCAGATTTTTCTTTGTCAGGTTAAATAACGTACATGGGTTACTGCCGGCAAGAGTAAATGGTTTTTGTTTTGCTGCCCAAATTAAAACAAATGGGATGTGCCAAGCACAGTAATCAACAGCAACTAAAAAATGCTCCACCATATGATTTTTTTCTAATCTTTTTGCAGACATGAACTATAGATTGCAGCAGTGTTGCTGGGGATATTCCCATTAGTTTTCCCCTAAATAGTTTCATCTTGTAGTGAGTTACATGACATTATGACATATGGTGTTTTTACTGTGTTTGTGGTTTTTTATGTTTATTCACTGAGCACTTTTTGAGCATCCGCCCTTCATTTGATGAGTAAGCAAATCGAAGCCCATGCAAAATGTGTGTGTGGTCACATTATCCTGAGAGCACTGAGAGGGCAAGCCAAAGCCATTTCCTTTTCTGAGCAAAAGGGCATTTGATCGGGTTTCATCCTCTTCCAACGCACATTCCTCCACCTCTCATTGGCCTTAAATCACTTATCTGTGCAAGATTCTGAGCGCGCTGCATGCCAGGACACTGAGATTTCCCTTCAGCTGCAGTGAGGGGACCTGGAGACTTTCCCTTTTATTTCCTGAAAGCTTGATTTCTGGGCGGTAGGATGGCGAGTTCCATTAACTTTCCTTGGAAGCACTTAATGCGAAGGAAAGACTTCGGGGAAACATGAAGAGGATGACATAAAGAATTGCAGGGAAACTCTAAAAGTAACCCAGCAGTAAAAAAACAAAAAACAAAAAAAAAAAAAGCAGGGGGGATTGAAGCAGATGCTGAGGTGTACACTGACTTTCCGAGACCTCATGGGCCGAAATGCACCTAAAGGGGCGTTCCCGTCAAATTATATATAGACAGAAAAATATATAAACAAGGGACCAATTAAGGGGTAAACTAAGATGCCAGTAGATAAGGGGTGAAAGAGGGAGTGAAAGGGGGCCCTGTTTAGAAGATATTTACTATACCTATGGTTAAGCCTTACCTATAGGTAAAAGTCAGAGATGGAAGTTTACTCCCACTTTAAGGCTGGTACACATGGGCTGATTATCAGCCAGTTCAACAGAAACCAGCTGACATTCAGCCCATGTGTACAGCTACCTGCCCGACAGAAACTGATCTCACAACCCCCCCAGAACACAATAGCTCAGCGGGGGAGATTGCTGTGCTAGCCTTGCTTAGTACAACAACCTCTCAGCCTTTTTTTCGTTCAGCCCCCTGGGTTAAACAAAAAAATACTTCCTGTGTGTACCTAACTTTACTCCCTGTGTCAAAGCGTTTTTATACCCTAAAACAATAAATGAATATATTGCAGCTTACCAGGTTTTTTTATTTTTTCATTTTTTCCCCTTTTATATAAATGAATAAAAGCTGAACATTGGAAGCACATGTGTCAGTGTTAAATGGTTTGTGGCAACCTTGTAACTACCACTTTTGCTGAACAGCTTGGTCTGTAAAAGGGAGTTGACAAATAAGTGATAATAAAGGGGGAAAAAATACTAATGCAGCCACTCATTTTATAGATTGCTTACCTGCATTATATTACATTTTTATTTTTGAGCCTTGATGTTCTTTGAGGTTTGCACCTGACAGGCTGCAAGTAATGGTAACAATAGCTGTTGAATAGTTTTCTCTTGTATCCAGTCTCATTTTGCTTAATGTTTAGTAATTTTTGGGAACTTTGGTATTGTTTCAAGGCAGGCTACTACAGTGGGGACAGAAAGTATTCAGACCCCCTTAAATTTTTCACTCTTATATTGCAGCCATTTGCTAAAATCATTTAAGTTCATTTTTTTCCTCATTAATGTACACACAGCACCCCATATTGACAGAAAAACACATAATTGTGGACATTTTTGCAAATTTATTAAATAAAAACTGAAATATCACACGGTCCTATATTTCAGACCCTTTGCTGTGACACTCATATATTTAACTCAGGTGCTGTCCATTTCTTCTGATCATCCTTGAGATGGTTCTACACCTTCATTTGAGTCCAGCTGTGTTTGATTATACTGATTGGACTTTGTTAGGAAAGCCACACACCTGTCTATATTAGACCTTACAGATCACAGTGCATGTCAGAGTAAATGAGAATCATGAGGTCAAAGGAACTGCCTGAAGAGCTCAGACAGAATTGTGGAAAGGCACAGATCTGGCCAAGGTTACAAAAAATTCTGCTGCACTTAAGGTTACTAAGAGCACAGTGGCCTCCATAATCCTTAAATGGAAGATGTTTGGGATGACCAGAACCCTTCCTAGAGCTGGCCGTCCGGCCAAACTGAGCTATCGGGGGAGAAGAGCCTTGGTGAGAGAGGCAAAGAAGAACCCAAAGATCACTGTGGCTGAGCTCCAGAGATGCAGTCGGGAGATGGGAGAAAGTCAACCATCACTGCAGCCCTCCACCAGTCGGGGCTTTATGGCAGAGTGGCCCGACGGAAACCTCTCCTCAGTGCAAGACACATGAAAGCCCGCATGGAGTTTGCTAAACACCTGAAGGACTCCAAGATGGTGAGAAATAAGATTCTTTGGTCTGATGAGACCAAGATAGAACATTATGGGCTTAATTCTAAGCGGTATGTGTGGAGAAAACCAGACACTGCTCATCACCTGTCCAATACAGTCCCAACAGTGAAGCATGGTGGTGGCAGCATCATGCTATGGGGGTGTTTTTCAGCTGCAGGGACAGGATGACTGGTTGCAATCGAGGGAAAGATGAATGCAGCCAAGTACAGGGATATACTGGACGAAAACCTTCTCCAGAGTGCTCAGGACCTCAGACTGGGCCGAAGGTTTACCTTTACCCTAAGCACACAGCTAAAATAACGAAGGAGTGGCTTCACAACAACTCCGTGACTTTTCTTGAATGGCCCAGCCAGAGCCCTGACTTAAACCCAATTGAGCATCTTCGGAGAGACCTAAAAATGGCTGTCCACCAACGTTTACCATCCAACCTGACAGAACTGGAGAGGATCTGCAAGGAGGAGTGGCAGAGGATTCCCAAATCCAGGTGTGAAAAACTTGTTGCATCTTTCCCAAAAAGACTCATGGCTGTATTAGATCAAAATGGTGCTTCTACTAAATACTGAGCAAAGGGTCTGAATATTTAGGAGAATGTGATATTTCAGTTTTTCTTTTTTAATAAATCTGCAAATCTGTCAACAATTCTGTGTTTTTCTGTCAATATGGGGTGCTGTGTGTACATTAATGAGGAAAAATGAACTTAAACGATTTTAGAAAATTGCTGCAATAAAACAGTGAAAAATTTAAGGGGGTCTGAATACTTTCCCTCCCCACTGTATATGTAGGAATTCCTCTACAAATGGAAAATACCTTTTGTAATTTGGCCATTCTGCTGCAAATTTGTGTTGTGGCATTGGGGCTGTACATAGACGTCCTTTACGAAAATGGGTATTCAGCATGGGATAGGGCCATTATGTATTTTCTTAGATTACCTTCTTATTTAAGTGTGTGTATGTGTATATATTATATTTATAATATAAAAAAAATATATATATTTTCTTTTTAAATTAGCCTTCAGAAAAGCTTTTCCACTGGAGCCTCGGGTGATTTTGGGAACCGTTCCAAGGATTTTGATGCTCAAATACTTTCCGTCCTTCCTAAAGGTAAGAAGTGATATATTATGTATGATTCTTGGGGTCCGGCAGCTTGAGGGAGGGGCAAGCCTCGGGTTGGACTCCACAGCAAACATGTCACATGTATGATTTACCAGCTCAGTTACATTTCATAAAACTACAGCCCTTTCTAAAGTCTTATGGCTGGCTGGGGAGCACTTGCATTATTGTGAACGTGTTGCAGTTGGCGCCCAGTGCTGCGGCAGTAGGTTAATATTTCAGTAGTGACACATGTCATGGAAACTCTGAGATATGGAAACTGGGAAACGACTCCGATCCCAGCAGTTACGGATAGTTTACTTCCTGGAGGCTGTATAAAAGTCTGATCAGCTGTGCCAAATTAATGATGTGACGTATATTTATCATCAGGTTTCACCTCTCCTGGCAGACCTGACAACCTAAAATATACTTTTTGGTGTGCTGAATACTATCTTACAATGTTCTAAAATATCTAACTAAATCTTGAAGAAATATATACAATATTTGTTTTGTATACTTTTACCAGTATCCATTGCAGACAGTAAATCACTCAACATTCTCAAATTTTTTCCATTGTATTTACGAATTAGGGCTTTGTTTATGTAATAATCTGCTGTGTATTTTGCTGAGATGGCTATATCTATATGAGATGTTGAACACTACCATCACTTACCCCTGATCTATTGCAGCCATATTGCTGCCTCTGACGTAATTGTCATTCATCCATTCACATAAGAGTGGAGCTACAATATGTAGAATTCAGCCTATCCATTTACTACCGACCAACTTTTTTAATGAGAACACAGCCTGTCCATTTACTATTGATGGACTATGCCACTGAGAACATGGCCTATTCATTTGCTACACATCAGCCACGTCACTAAGAATGCAGCCTATGTCATTGAAGGTTCTCATTTATTCAGGACAAGATATATCTAATTGTAGTTGGTCGCTTTCAACTGAACTTGTTCTGGAATGTTGAAGGCATTTTGCAGCTTGTCCAAGCCTCCTCTCAACAAACTAATGCCCCGGCAAAGGACGGTAAATTTTACAGGTCTTGATGCCGTTTTCCCTATACCTTAAGTCAAGCAGCATTCTTTTGAAGACCGAGGTTCACTTTATAGACAGAGGACAACTGGTTTACAAGAGGTGTGAAAGATTCCAACTAGATCAAGCTGAAACCACTATCGCTAAACAGAGGCCAGTCTTCCACATGAACCATTTTAACATCTCTACCCCAGTGTTTTGACAACCGTTCACACCTGCCGTGTAAATTGAAGGACTAACCTGAAGTTTTCCGTACACCAAAGATGAGGATTGTGTAACTAGAATAGGGTGGTTCCACAGTTTTCCTCCCATCCTGTACATGGACAATAACATCTGCCTTTACATGGTAATTGGATTAAGGAGTCGGTACTACCTGTTTTGGATATAAATGCTGCAGTATTTTCCTGACGCTCATTAGAACTGAACAGGTGGTTTTGATAAGCTACAAAATGTCTTAAGTTTACAGAACAAGTCATTGATGCAATGAACTTCAACTAGATAATGCAGCCAATGCGATCGCTACTGAAAACACCCTATGCATTTTCCACAGATCACTGAATTGAGAACACCGCCTATCCCTTCCCTACAGATCAGCTGCGACATTGGGAACATGGGCTATTCATTTACTGGAGACCAGACAGCGCTGAGAACACAACCTATCCATTTAGTGGAGACCAGACACAGCACTGAGACCACAGCCTATCCATTTACTGGAGACTAGACACAGCACTGAAAACACAGCCTATTTATTCGCTAGAGATCAGACACATCACTGAGAACCCCGGCTGTTTTTTTTTTTTTTGTTTTTTTTATGTGATCAGTCAAGTCACTAAGAACACACATCTATTCACTGGGGATAAGACATCTGAGACCACAGCCTATCAATTCACTAGAGCTTAGCCATGCCCTGAGAACATGACCTGTCCATTCAGCAGAGATCATCAACATGCCCAAGTATACAGGCTGTTCATTTACAAGAGACCAGTGCCATCGCTAAGGATGCTGGTTGCTTATTTCCTAGCGACCAGTGACCTCTCTTGCTCTACTAGCGACCAGTGGGGGCGAATCAACTAATCGATTATGAAAATAGTTGTCAGCTATTTTCATAATTGATTAATTGGTCAGCCAATTGGTTGTCCTGCATACAGAATGCATTATTTGTTTACATATCAGGTAATACAATGCAGCACACATACATCTCAGTACTACATACATACATACATGGCAGTAAGTGCCTGAGAACTTGTGAATGTGTGAGGAGCAATGCCTCATGGGACATGTGGTCCTGGGCAGAAAGTGAGTGGTTCTAAAGGCAGAAGTTTTTTTACCTTGCTATAGGGGGCTCTCTATACTATACTTTGCAGCTTGCTATTGGGGCACTCTGAAGGCAGGAGGAGCCTAAAGTCTCGATGGGGGACCCCAGAAAAGGAGAATCAGGGCTGCTCTGTGCAAAACTATTACACAGAGCAGGTAAGTATAAGTTTGATTAATAAAAATAAAATATCACTTTAAAGACTGTGCAGGGAAGATCAGAATCTGAACCCAGAGAAGCTGGACGCTGCTAGACTGGAGTTAATAGAAGGCATTACAATTTCATTTAAAGTAAACTTTTTTACCAGTATTGAGCATTATACCGTATATAAAATGATCATAGCCATGACAACTTTAGTTTAAAAGATTTATATCCCCCCCCCCCCCCTCCATACTATATATAGTTTCATGTCTGACTCAGTTATAATGCCCAAATATTCTACTTCTGGGCGTATTTATTATATATATATATGATAAAAGTAATATATATTACTTTCACTGTTTCACAGTATAAATGAACCCCTTATAGTAGCGATTTATCTGTTCTTTTTGTACTATAAAGGGCTAAATTTAACATTTTTAAACCCCATGATGACAGGTGATACAAAAAAAGCATGCTGCTACTAAACGTCTTAGGCCTGGTTCCCACCTCTGTGGTTTTTGATGCTTTTTGCAGAAATGCTCTACAGTTCAATCAACCTTGTTTCCTATGGGACACGTGTACATATATGCTTTTTTTCAGCTGCTGCGTATCCTTTGGAAAGGTTCGAGGACTTTTTTCAATGCAAAACGGTGCTTTTTTTTTTTTGTTCAATAGACTTCATTGGAGAAGCTGCAGAAATGCATATAGTGTGTTTTTGCCATTATTTGCGTTTTTTTTAATCTGCCCTACAACAAATTGGCCAAAAAAAAAAGCATAAAAAATGCAAATCGCAGAAAAATCACGCGTGCAAATACGCACCGCAAAAAGCACAGCAGAAACGTATCAAAAGCAAACTGCATAGGTGTGAACTGAGCCTTATGCTGGCCATACACATCAATGTCAGACAAGCATATTCATGCAAAAAATCTTTGTACATTTGCTAAATGAAAGAATGTCGCTTGAAAATTTCACACTTAACTTTCAGTTTTAAAATGAATGTAATTTCTGTATGGTAATCACCAAGACAGTCTTTAAATTTTTTTTTTTTCTTAAAACCATATAGTTATTTATATTTACCACTGCATATAGATATTTAAGAATAAATTGCCTTTTTTTTTTTTTTTTTTTTTTTTAAAAAGTTGACATATTAACTAAATTATACACCACACTTTTTTTAAAGTTATCTGATTAATCGAAACAATAATCGTCCAACTAATCTATTATGAAAATAATCGTTAGTTGCAGCCCTAAAGACCAGTGACCTCTCTCTGGCTCTACTAGAGACCAGTACAGCAATATGACAAAAAACTAATTCAGTGCTGTCTATTTAGTATACTTTATAGCCTTGCAGTTAAATTGTATTTTGATCTAAAAATGTGTTGTTGTTTTTTTTGTTTTTTTTTTAATAGAGTTGAGAAGGATTTGAGCCTCTATCTGGTTACAGCTATCTGGGGCTTCGCTGGGGAGATCTTTACTCACTTTCTGTATATTGACAATGGTTTTACTATACAGAAAGAACAAAGAAAAAATGTATTCTCTTGACAAACTTTAAAACCAACCCCATTAGAACACGCACTTGCACGCATGGACACACACACACACAGTTCGGTGTACGTCATCACGTACGAATCCGTTGGACGTTGGTTAATCGTGTGTAGGCAAGTCCGTTCATTCGGAAAGTCCGTCGTAAAGTCTGTCAAAGTCCGCCGGACAAAGTCTGCCGTAAATTCCGCTCGTGTTCACACGGCATAACACACACACACTCTTACACACACACACACACACACACACACACTCTTACACACTCTTACACACACACACACACTCTTACACACACACACACACACACACACTCTTACACACACACACACGCACACTCACTCTTACACACACACTCACTCTTACACACACACTCACTCTTACACACACACTCACTCTTACACACACACTCACTCTTACACACACACTCACTCTTACACACACACGCACACACACACACTTACTCTTGCACACACACGCACACTTACTCTTGCACACACACACACTCACTCACTCTTGCACACACACACACTCACTCTTGCACACACACACACTCACTCTTGCACACACACACACTCACTCTTGCACACACACACACTCACTCTTGCACACACACACACTCACTCTTGCACACACACACACTCACTCTTGCACACACACACACTCACTCTTGCACACACACACACTCACTCTTGCACACACACACACTCACTCTTGCACACACACACACTCACTCTTGCACACACACACACTCACTCTTGCACACACACACTCACTCTTGCACACACTCACTCTTGCGCACACACACTCACTCACTCTTGCACACACACACACTCACTCTTGCACACACACACACACTCACTCACTCTTGCACACACACACACACACACTCACTCTTGCACACACACACACACACACTTACTCTTGC
Source organism: Lithobates septentrionalis (assembly GCA_037952835.1). Classification (NCBI taxonomy): domain Eukaryota; kingdom Metazoa; phylum Chordata; class Amphibia; order Anura; family Ranidae; genus Lithobates; species Lithobates septentrionalis. Next base: position 4,744,466 of record JBBDGP010000257.1, read on the forward strand.
ACACACACACTCACTCTTGCACACACACACACACACTCACTCTTGCACTCTTTTTTTCATGTGACTACATAAGCAAGAGAGATTCTATATCATTTAAATACTTTGTGTGCACAGATGTGTATGTTTTTGTAGTTTACTGCTCCTCACAAAGCTCCTCTGTTACTTTAGTTTCAGAGTTAAGAAAACTGTTTGAACCCAGCAGAAAAGTCTTCACAGAAATGAAGAGGTAAGCTCTGCCCCTGGCCTTGACTCGTCCTATGTGTGTCATTGGAGAGTTTTCAGGAATCCAGAACATTGTTTTCTTTTACAGAAAGGAAAGAATTGCGAGGCGCTTGGAAGGCATTGAAAATGAAGCACCGCCAATAATGTTGCAAAATAGACTGTTAGAGGAAGACACGCCAAGATATATGAGAGCAACAGATGCCTATAGTCCACTCATAGGTATGAAACTGCAAAGCAGGTCTAACTTTAGGAGATGCTCCACTTTACCTAGGAAGGGGCAAGCCTCTCCATCAGGCTCTGCTGCTTTTAAGCTGGTGGAGACCAGCGCTGCTTCACATTTTTCATGCTGTCCTTGCTGAACCTTGAAAAACAGTAGCCATTCCCCTGACACAATTAATTTACTAGCCATGGTGCCAGGTGTGGTAATCCCTGATGTTTGGTATTAAACCACCAGTGGAGATCTTTCCCATTTCCTTGCAGTTAGAAACAACCTTTTTATTGAATACCAATTTGCTAGCTTTAGCAGCTTTTAAAATTGGTGCTCCTATGTTTGTAGTTCAGTCACTGTTTATTTATTTATTTTTTTGTATTGAACTGTATTAAAAGCCAGACCCCTCCCCCCCCCCTTTTTTTTTTTTTCTCTTTTTTTCACATTTTCTACCTATTGTAGCTTTGTACTGCACCTTTCATGTTACCAGTTATATGCCCATTCTTTCTCCCTATGATTGCTCCGAACTTCTCAATGCTGCTTTGCCCCAGCCACTGGTTTTCATGTCTGTACACTCACGCAGTTTATAGCAACATATACTTGACTGCCTAAAACTGCAGGTCATGCACCATGCATCTCACAGGAACCTCATAGATGTCGGTTTATATGTCAAGGCCAACCACAACTTCAGAATCAGAGAAAATTGTATATGGAGAATTACAAATGTAAAATAAGTGTACAGTTGTACAATATTGGGGTAATTGTATACCTCATGAAAAAATGTTTTAGAACTGGTCAGTGTCCTAAATTGGATTCCTTGACAACACCCTTCTTCCCCCTGGCTACCTCTTCAACTACATGGAAGGCAGGGTCTGTTAGATGCCAGCTTGAAGAAAGTAATATATAGCACAGTACTGCACCCCACATGCATCTAGGGGTTAGTGGTGGTGAGGAGACCAGAGTCATTGCTTTCTGGTTAAGACTAGAGATTCTGTGGTCCAACTGGTTCTAAACTGGCAGATGTATTTGAGTCTTCTGCTGTCATCCTGTATTTTTTTTGGATAATCTAAGGGTGAGATAACCTAGGTCAGTGATGGCAAACCTTGGCACCCCAGATGTTTTGGAACTACATTTCCCATGATGCTCATGCACTCTGCAGTGTTGTTGAGCATCATGAGAAATGTATTTCCAAAACATCTGGGGTGCCAAGGTTCGCCATCACTGACCTAGGTCCTGGTCATTCCTACCTTGCAGTTTTGTATATTCTTCCTAATGTAAACTACCTTGTGAAGGCAACTTCTAGTGATTATAAAGCCCTTAAGGTTTCTTACCTTAATGTAGTCTAGTATTTGAGGATGGAACTTGTAAAGTATCAAAGCCACAGATCCCAAACCATCTAAAATTCTGTTTATCTTGGAGGATGCTAACCATCTTTTCATTCAACATCATTCAAGTGAGCTTACGCCTTACAATTGCAATATTTACAGCTTGTGACTATGTAAAAGATCAGCTGCTGGGTGTGTTTGGGGATCTTGTCCATGGACTCATTTAGAAGAGCTTAATTGTGCCTTTTTTGGGATGTTGACCATAGTTAGTGAGTAACTATTTGTGTTTAATACCACTTTAAGGTGATTCTAAAGGTTCTGTGCATGGGTATGGTTTCTGGGGTCCCCTGCCGGTGCTGATCCTGAGATTTGCTGTGTGTGCTCATTGACACAGCACTACTCAGACCCGCCGCCACGCTCTCCCCTCAGGATTTGATTGACGGCAACATGGGCCAATGGTTCCCGCTGTTGCCTTCATGTCCAGTGAGGAGAGCAAGAGAAGGGCGCTGCTGCTCTCGGGCGAAGGGCTGGATCAAGATTGGGCTTGGGTAAGTTTTTGGGGGGAGGGGCGGGGACTGATAGCAGAAGGTTTTATACCTTAATGCAGAGAATCCATTAAGGTAAAAAGCCTCTTGTGTTTACAACCAGTTTAAGCATAGACATTTTACCACTGGAGTCTGCAAGATATGAAAGAAACCAGTGGGTAATTGCATTCTGCAGCAGCCACCAAGAGCTAAACTAACAGTTTTTTGGTTGATCTGACCCATTACTTAAAGTAGACTATCTTTAAATAGTAATTTCTAAACTATGCTTTTCAGCAAGATCTCTATTTTTTTTGTTTTTTTAAGGTCACAATAATGATGATGCAGCTTCAGAGTCTTCTATAGAGGCACATTCTAGACTAAGATATCCCCAACAGCCAGCAGACAATCTGTCTGAGACCTCCAGTATTCCAAGTATGGATGTACATGAACAGGAATCCAAAGCAGAGCGCATAGCTAGGTACAAAGCAGAACGCAGACGCCAATTGGCAGAGAAATACGGACTTCCCTTTGACTCTGAAGCAGATTCAGAATATCAGTCCAGGTACGCACGTACAAGAAAGGACAGTGAGACCTCGGAGAAGAGTTCTGGAGTGTTTAAAGACGATGAATCTAAAGATAACAGTTCTGATTATTTTTACCGTCCGGAAAGGAGAGTGCGTCCCACGGACAGTAAACACCATGACATTAATGAGAATTTGATGACCAGAGATGCACTGCAGAATCTAGAAAACAACAACCAGTTCCATGGAATCGCACAGACAGATGGCCCCAGTCCAATAGCTCCGTCCAGGCAAGGAAACCACCTAGGGGAGGCACCGAGATCACCAAAGTTTCCTAGAAGGGGTTCACAGACCTCTCCAAAGCGTCCTTCGTCCCCAACCATTTCCTCTCTAGAAACACAGCAGCAGTCTGATTCAAGGCAAGGGTAAGCGTGATTTCTGTATTTACAGTTTAGAACTTGAGATTTGCTACTTAAGTGTTTTGTGATGTGTTGAGAAAGCTCTGAATATGCTCTAATTGTAACCAATGTAAGAATGCATGACATTGTTTATCTTTTATCTACAGTATATCTGCTTTTTGCCTTTATTCTTGAGAGATGACACCACCTATGAAAAGGAAAAAAAAAACCACCCGGGCCAATCAAAATCATGGGCAGCACCTGTGAAAAGCTCCAGCATTTTTGTAAATTGTCCTTTTGCCAGTAATGAGTAGACTGTGCAGCCTGGGGGGCTGTGTGTGAGATACATTTTGCTCATCTCAGCAATGGTTTACCTTAGAGGGGTTTCTGGAGTGCAGTGACATAACTTTGGGGTTATCAGAATACGTCTGAATTATGTCACTGATTCATTATGGTGGTGGCGTACCGCCAAGCAGAGTGTAATGGCTTCTGACCCTGCCCATTGGTATGCCAGTTTGACAGCCTTGGAGTTTGGTTTCCTCTGTGTATATGCCATGAAAGCTGGTTTAATCTAAATTAGGTAATATTCTCTACAGAATAAAACCCTGATCACTGCTAGATCGAGTTCTTATGACACAATAAAAAGTAATAATTTTTTTGGCCTTTTTCTGGTTCAGTATTAGATGTGTATGAGATAGAAGCACATCTTAAAATTATTGATATTTTCCCTGTGGGTTCTGTGGACATGTGCTGCTTATTGTATGTATATATCAAAAAGCTGTATTAATGGCATTTTTGCACAAATTCTCCATTGATCCCTATATATGGCCAACAGCAAATATCTCATTGTGGAGTATGAGCCTACATTACAGAAGAGGCCTATCGTATCATTCATGGAAAAATTCACCATGCGAGTGCCATGTCTGTGTGTACTGCTACAGCTGAGACTTCATTGATGCTATTCGGTTTAATCACATGGTATAGGACCTATAAAGTATATTCACCTCCTCCTGAAGTTTTTTCATGTTTTTATTGTCCCACAATACTAGTAAATTGAATTTTGTAGTTTGCAATCTGAATAATAGAATAGAAATAAACTATGTTGTGATGTCAAAGTGAAAACAGATCTCTGCAAAGGGATTTGAATTATATTGAAAAACAAAACTGAGTGCACAATAATATACACCCCCTTCAAGTCAGCATATTGTAGATGTTGCGTTGACTGCAATTACAGAATTGAGTGAAATAGGTTCCATAAGATTGGCACATGTGTACAATGCAGTTTTTCCCTATTTTTTGCTGAACTTCTCCAGTTCTGTTTATTTGCATAGAGATCATGAATAAATAACTTCGGTTTAAGTCCAGATAATATTCTGTATTGGTTTGGGATTTGGACCGTGATTTGGCCCGTGATTTGGCCATTCCTCGACATTACCTGGGACCAGGGCCGGTGCTAGACTTTTTTGCTTCCTAGGAAAGACCAGCTACTTGCCCTCCCCCATGATGATACCATTTATATCAAACTGCAAAAGCAACACAAGATGGTGCCTCTTGCACTGGTGGTAAGATTGACTACGAGGGTGTTGTCTGAAAGCAGTGGGCCTGTGTGCAAAATTAGAAGTCTCCTGGATGTGAAAAAAGTGTAGGTGTGGTTCTCATTGTGCTTAATATTGGCCGTGGCAGGAATACCACTTTAATAACAAATGAAAGAAGATGCCAACCACATAGGGAGTGCATTTTTTCCATAGGTCAGCAGACTAATGCACTTCCAGCGTGACAAGCATGGCGGAATGGGGTGCTTTTGTTTAGGTGGGTAGGAGAGGTAGAATGAGAGGGAAGTGGGTGTTGTGGAATCTGGGGGGGTAGGTGGCTGACAGGGAGGCGCAGTGATTAGCAAGGGATGGAGGTTCTATACCTGGAAGAGAAGGTGAGGTGATGAGACGTTTTTACAGGTACCAGCAGCAGGATATTCGGTCCACCCGAGTCCCTCAGTGCCGCTGGTCAGCCTGGAACATCTGTGCAGAGCCCGCCCTGTGTCCCAGTTTACCTGCCTGCAGTGATGTCACTTCCTGGCCGGGTAGGTCTGATGGAGGAAGTTCCGTCCTTGCCCCTCCACGTGATTGGTTGTTTCAACTGCCGATGTCCTAGCAGCCAATCAACTTGCTTGCTCCGCCCCCAGGCCCTGACTTTCAGAGAAGGAGGGGGGGAAAGTCTGGGGACCACACCACTGCCGCTCAGCCTATATTCTCTGACTGATCTGATTGCTGAAGCTCAGCGACAACAGCAGGAACTAACCCCCCCTCCCTCAGCTTATCTAAGTCCTTGCGACGGAGCAAACCAGCGGCTGCGCCCTAGGCCACTTCTTTGTTCACCTAGCGGTAGTGCCAGCCCTGCCTGAGATACAGATCTTCTCCCTAGGCTGAGGTTTCTTGCAAAGTGCATCAGGCTTTCCTCCAGGATTGCAATGAATGGGCAGCGCTTCTGAAGCGCCTTAAAAGCGTTTCGGAAGCGACTCAACGCAGGAGTTTTTAACTCCCTCTTTGGGGTTTAAAGCGCTCCGCTAGCGGCCGAAAAGCGCTGATTAAACAGCGCTAAAGTGCCGCTAAAACGAGCAACGCTTTAGTGCTGCTGTGGCCCCAGTGTGAAAGGGGTTTTACTCAATATCTTTTGAATGACATTCCTCTCTAGGTTCCTTCATCTTTAGATCATGCAGGAGTACCAGTTAAGAGTTGTATAGGAAATAATTGGGAAAGTCCATTTTTTCTAAACCTTTAAACCAGTATGAAGATCTACCTCTTTCAGTGTTGAACATGAGGAAGGTGGTGCTTTATTATAGGGCCCGTCCAAGATTTTAATTGGCCAATCTGCCATTTCTATGGTTCATCCATCGTATAGGCATGACAATTTCTCAGGTGTACTGGCATCCACAAATTGAGAAGAAATTTAATTATGAGGCATGTACAAAAGGCATCCCTTTTGTAGTTATTCTGTGTTTGTAGATCCAAGCCTAATATTGCCACTTGGCGCTTTTCGACAAGTATAATCTATTCAAAACCTCATGTAAAACAAGTTCACGGCTTTGGATGTATCATGACCACCACTGGGATCCTTTCAGCTATATGAATGCATCATGCGTTTGTCAGGACAATAAAACTGTTCCTTTCAGTAAAAAAATTACTATCATAACATTAGTTATTGGTAGTCACATTCAACTGGACTTGTTCTGTATTGTTAAAGATGTTTCATTTCTCATCCAAGTAATTTGCTCATCCTAAATGAGTGTCGGGAACATCCCCCAGTATTTTAGCTACATGGGTAAGTCTGTCACCAATGTTTAATCCCCATGGACATATAATATGTCAAGTCAGTTGCTGATTGTCCAAGAACATGATATTTTTTACCACCTGTGCAAAAGAAAAAACAAACATCTGCAATTGGTTTGAGGTTTGGTGGTGGCTGTTGGGTGCTTAGACCTAGTTCTAGTAATTGCTGATCAATAAAATAGTGTTCTCCATTCTAATCCCTCAGCACCCAAAACAGGTCATTTCTGTTTGCTATTCTTCATGTAGTCCAGTGAAGAGTCTACTAAAGGGAAAGATGTTTTTTTTAATGCAAGTTAATAGTATTTTCATCTGGATGTTTGACTTGTAGGTCTCAGGCTGGACTAATCCCAATGGGCAACTAGACAATATGCCTAAAGAAAATAGTTTTCACCAAACAGGTTTTCTTTGCTATTCTTAAAACAGTTCTTTAAAGAGGTTGTAAACTTCTGTGGAAGTTGTACCTATAGGTAGGCCTAGAATAAGGCTTACCTATAGGTACTGAAAATATCTCCCAAACGTGCACTGTTTAGGAGATTTTTACTGTTTTTTTTTTTGTTTTTTTCCCACCCTGTACTGTTTCTTCATGAGCAAGTGCTGTGACTGGCGGCTCCAGCGACATCACGGGGCTGCGGCCAGTTACAGAGCCGGAGTCTGTGGCCCCGGAAGGAAGAGGGGCTAACATGGATGCGGCCTGCAGCGGGGATGGCGTGGGCTTTGTTTGCAGGGAAGTGTCACATAATGTGCTAGTATGGGATGCATACTAGCACATTATGCTTTTACTTTGCAGGGGCAAAGGAAGGAAGTAAAACCCATAAGGGTTTACTTCCTCTTTAACCAAAAGTCTTCTGAGACCATGCTGGCTCATTATTTAGTAGACTGGAGAACAGCTTTAAAGTGGTATTAAACCCAAGAGCAAACATTTTATTATGTTGCAGCTTACTAGCTGTTTCACTTTGTGATCCAGACAGTTGAGTCTGTTTTTGAAAAAAAAAAAAAAGCTCTCCTGCAGATGTAGCAGTTACAGAGACAAGACCATCCATTTACTATTGACAGGAGTGCTTACAATGGTCAGCTTTGTGTGTGTGTGTGTGTGTGTGTGTGTGTGTGTGTGTGTGTGTGTGTGTGTATGTAAATATATGTATTTACATCTGCCATGACATCTAACCCCCCCCCCGCCCCGACTGACAATGCTGCTGTCCAAAGGTGTTTCTGTTGCTCCTTTGTCCAGAGTGGGGGGTGCCCAAATACAGGAGGTGTGTTACTGACCAGATCACCAAGGGAAAATGGGGGGGGGGGGGCTGAAAACGAATGCACACAATCCACATCTGATTGGTAAGCTGCAATATATTAAATGTGTTTTTGTTTTTAATAGTCTTACAATGGAAATTGTGTCCATTTTACTGAAAATAGAATGATCTGGGGAAAAATGAACCAATGTAGTGGCTCCAATGGTTTTCTGTTGTGGGACATTGATACACAGGAGCGCAGCACTTCCAGGAAAATCTGCTGGCATGTGACTTTGCACTGTGAATATAAATTAAATGCATTGATAACAAATCACTGGCACTGTTCTTGGCTGCAGTATATTGATTACAACAAGAGTTACTGCTGTAATTAAATGCATGATTTAGAATTTTAACATGATTAACTGTAACTTCCCCTGCAACCTATTTCTTGAGAAATAGGTTGGTAGAAACAGCACACCAGAATGGCCAGCAGATTGAGAGATGCATACAACTGAACGTATGAAGCTCAACTCCAGTTTAAACCACTTGACCTCCGAAAGATTTACCCCCCTTCAGGACAAGACATTTTTTTGCGATACGGCACTGCGTTATTTTAAGTGACAATTGCGCGGTAATGTAATGTTGTACTTTTTGGGAACCAGTGACACTGACATCGTGATCGGTGCTAAAAATATGCACTGTCACTGTACTAATGACATTGGCTGGGAAGGGGTTCAACATCTAGGGCAATCAAAGGGTTAAATGTCAGGAGACATCGGTCGGTTCAATAAAAACCGCCCGACATTTGGCCCGTGTGACGGTCTGTGCATGCTGGAAAACCAGCAGACTGACACTTGATCAGCGCTCTCCAATTAGCACTGCCATTGGCTGAGTGTTCTGGCGGGGGGCCGCCCCCCTGTCAAAACACAGCAGCTCAGCAGGGGAGATCGCTGTACTAGCCTTGGATGGTTAGTACAGCGGCTCCAACCATAACTTGTAGTGTGTACCGGGCATTAGGCAGGAAATTTTATTTTATTCCCAGCTTTATAGGGAAAGAAAATCCGTTACTTCCCTGCAGACAGGACAGAGCTCTGCATTGTTTACATGGGCACAACTCTGTTCTGTGTGTCTTCCCATCGATGGACGGGAGCCGGCGGTCATCTATTGGCCAGCACTCACTGATTGGTATCTGCTGTGTATAATCACAGCACAGCCAGGTCGCTGGTGATATGCATTAGAGGTCGACCGATATATCGGCCGATATTTGGCTTTTTTTACTTAACCAGCCGATTCAGCGGGACTTGCAAATGACTTCTGTAATTGAAGTCAATTGCAAGTTGTCTGAAGTTTTCTTCTCTCCTCCTCTGGGCAGCCTGCCAAATCTGATAAAAAGATACATTTGTATCTCTTCGGGTTCTTTTATCAATAGACTGAACTCCGTGGAGAAGTTTTCAGTTTAACCATTTAAAGACTAAATCTTTTCTGACACTTGTTGCTTACAAGTAAAAATCCTGTATTTTCTGCTACAAAATCACTTAGAACCCCCAAACATTATATATATTTTTTTTTAGCGGAGACCCTAGGGAATAAAATAGCGGTTGTTGTAATATTTTATGTCACACGGTATTTGCGCAGCGGTCTTTCAAACGCAATTTTTTTTTTAAAAATACACTAATGAAATTTAAAAAAAAAAAAAAAAAAGCACTAAAGTTAGCCCATTTTTTTTCGTCCAAACGTTTTGATTACCTGTTTTTGTGTATTTAAGATATAGTTATTTTTTTTTCTAAATTCTACATACAAGTGAACTGATTGAAGGTTTGTTTTGTTTAATAAATGTTTAAATATAAAAAATTTTCTGTATCACTTATTACTTAAGGCTGCTCTCACACTGGAGCGGGCATGCGTTGACGGTAAAATGCTGTTAATTTTAGCGGCGCTTTACCGTCATTTTAGCGGCACTATTCGGCTGCTAGCGGGGCGCTTATAACCCAGCTAGCGGCTGAAGAGGGGGTTAAATGCGCCCCTGAAGCGCTGCTGCCGAAACGCTTTGCAGGCGCTTCGGCAGCGGTGCGCATTCATTTCAATGGGCAGGAGTGGTGGAGGAGCGGTATACACCGTTCCAAAGATGCTGCTTGCAGGACTTTTTTTTAACATCCTGCCAGCGCATCGCCTCAGTGTGAAAGCACTCGAGCTTTCACAGACTGCAGGGGAGCCGTTTTAAAGGCGCTATTTTTAGCCCAAAAGCGCCTGAAAAACGCCCCAGTGTGAAAGGGGTCTAACTGTTAGATTTTATAAGATGAAGGGAAAAAAAAAAATCGGCCTAATATATCGGCCCAAAAAAATCGGCATCATATATCGGCCATCGGCCACCGCGATTTCTAAATATCGGCTTTGGCATCGGCCAGAGAAAAACCCATATCGGTCGACCTCTAATATGCATGTGCGCGCCCCCTACCGGGACGTGCCGGATCACGTACCTAGTATGTGATCTGGCACAGCAGAGCTGCTTTGCCACCATATATCTAAGTGATAAAGCTGGGCAAGCGGTTAAATATACTTGGGAAGTGTAAATATTTGTAAATGTTTTTTATTGCCATCTGTAACAATCTCACATCACTTCCTGTCCTTGTGGCAGTGAGGAGATTAATTGTAATGCAGACAGTCATATTAAAGGTCCTAACCTTGACCTGTTTTACTAAGAGAGCCTTTTTTCACACCATTACATCCTCTGATGTTCCCCCCGTCTTGCCCACGCTGTAAATAATAACAAAAAAGGTTAAAATGACTTGGATGCCTTTCAGTTGTAATGGCTGTTTGTGTACATTATAAGGCTGGACAGGGGCCAAAAGAAAGCAAAGTGTTATAAAGTTGCTAAGAACTGAACTACAATCCAACCAGAGTGCCCTTGTTATGAATTTGAGAATGAATTGCTCTAAAGTACCTGCAGCTTCATAGGTCAGTTAGGGGTTTTCTTAAAGCTTGCTCGCTGTCTGTTAAAATGTTTAAATATCTGCATATTCCTATACCCACAGTTGATCCAGGGGACAAAAAGAAAAACTCCAGTAAAGTATAATCCAATTTTCTCCAGTGGAGGGGGGGACTCCTTCCTTTGTGATACCTCAGGAGGCAAGCGGATATTCCCCAGATCAACTGTCCTTGGTGTTATTACCTATAAATGTTAGTATCTAGTCATATTTTAAAGAGGGAGTCCAGCGAAAATTTTTTTTAAAGTCAGCAGCTACAAATACTGCAGCTGCTGACTTTTAAAATAAGGACACTCACCTGTCCCAGGGTCCAGCAATATCGGCACCCGAGACCGAACCGTCCCTCGGTCCTCGGGTGCTGCCGCTGCCATTCTCTGTAAGGGAATCCGGAAGTTAAGCGCTGCGGCTTCACTTCCCGGTTCCCTACTGCGCATGCGCGAGTCACGCTGCGCTTCCTAACTGGTCCCCTCTGTCTTTGGGACCCGTGTGTGTCCCAGCAGACAGCGCGGTGGGGACGGAAAGAGGCATAGACTCCCGTGGGAGTCTATGCCGTAAGTGGGTGTAAATACCTGTCTTAGACAGGTATCTGCACCCCCCTCCCCCGTGAAAGGTGCCAAATGTGCCACCGGAGGGGGGGAGGGTTCCGTAAAGCAGAGGTTCAATTTTTGTGTGAACCTCTGCTTTAAGAATGCATCCAGCTCTGAGCTACTAAACTGCCAAGAGCTTGTTCTTGAGGGAGTCTATTCCACATTTTCACAGCTCTAACTGTGAAGAAGTCCTTCTGTATGTGGAGGTTAAATCTCTTTTCCTCCAGAAGTAAAGAGTACCCCCTTTATCCACGGTATTGACCTGAAAATGAATAACTCAACACCACGTTCACGATATAGACTTGCTAACCGCCTAACGCACTAGTACAGTGGCAAAGCGGCCTCCCTGCACTGCATCACTTGCCTTGTATATGATCCGCTTACCCACTGGCCTGACTGTGCTGTGATTCGTCACGGCACAAGCCGATCTGCAGGGCTCAGTGATTCATGGAACAGAGCTCTGATTGTAAACAGTACAGAGCTCTGTTTACTGACAGGAGATCTTGCTGTTTTTTTCCCCTGCTAAGTAGGGGGAACCCCCACAAAGATCCTTAGTAAAAGCAAAACCTATCACACACAGGCACACATTTAACCCTTTGATTGCCCTAGATGTTAACCCCCTTTCTAGCCAGTTTCAGCACTAATCACTGTAGTGATGTCAGTGGCAGTTAGTCAATTTCCCCCCAGTTGTCAGATTGCCTGCCAAGGTATCAAAGTCCCATTATAAGTCACTGATCACCACCATTAATAGTGTATACAAAAATAAAAATCCAGTATATATACCATAGGCGCTATAACTGTCAGACAAACCAATCAATATACACTTAATGGGATATTTTGTAGCAGAATGCATTTTGACCAAAATTTATAAAGAAGTTCATTTTTTTTTTTTTTTTTATTGAATATTTTTTATAGCAGAAAGTTAAAAAAAAAAAGGGGGTCTCTCCAAAAATTTTCAGGCTTTTCATTTTTAATATATCGTAAAAACTCGGTGATCAAATACCCCCAAAAGAAAGCTCTATTTGTGTGGAAAAAAAAAATGATATTATTCGTGTTTGGGTACAGTGTTCATGACCACGCAATTGTCAAAGTAGCGCAGTGCCGAAAAGCAAAAAAATGGCCTGGTCATGAAGGTTGTCCTGCCTCTCTGGAGTCTATACTTCTCAATACAAGGAAGGACTTTGCTTGCTTTAGAAATTGCAGCTTAATGGCATTAAGTCTGATCTACCACCGCACTCGGGTCCTTCTCAATTGCCATAAAACTTCCTGAACTCCTTTTTAAATCGGGTTACAATCAATTCAAGTGATTGCTTTAGCTCCTTATGAGCAATTATTGTAAATGTATATGTGCATTAAGAGAAAAAAAGTTGGCGCTTTATGCCTGCAATTGCAAACAGAGGTCACCATGTGTGCTAAATGACCATCAAAACAAATTGAGTTATTGCGTGTTGTGTCTGTATATGACATATACACACCATAGAGGTCAATGGTACTCCTGCAAGGTATAATACCCCAAAGATAACTGGGCACTAAGCTACATCACTTTCTCTGCATCTTCATCCTCATGCACACTGGACGTTAAAATAACATTATAAAAACGTCAGTAGCTTTGCAGTGTGTTTTTTTTCAACGTTTTTGCAATAGCGTTTTTAGCTTCTATTAGCGCTTTTCCACGTTGGCTTTTTTTTTTTTTTTAAATGGATCAAAAACGTTAAACGCTGGTGAGTGATGTTTTTGAGCATATATCGACATTTATCAGCGTTTATAAGTTTTAGAGCATTTTTTCAGCTGAAAAAACGTCTCTCAGAACCCACTAGTTTTGGGTTTTTGTTACTCAAAAATGCCACTGCCCAAAACTGCTGATAACAGCCTATGTGTGCATGGACACCTAGGATAACATGATGGAGAGTTTAATGACTGTAGAAAAAAACGTCTACAGCCAAAAACGGCTGCTGTAAAAACGTCAAACGTCCAGTTTTTTTAGGCCTTAGAGTTTGGACAGGATTGCATGCACCCAAGCATGGTCTATATGTTAGGGGTAGGCAACCTTAAGGAGGTGATCTACCTGAACAACATGGGAGAAGTCAAAGATCACCAGGCACAGTGTGTCCTCACACCTGATTTAAACCTGTGATCAACCATGACGGGGTATATAACTCTTGCTGCAGCTGCGACATATGTACACCCCTGGCTACACTAGCTAAAGGGGGTGCGTTTGGGGCAGGGGTGGAAAAAAAAAACACATCTTAACTATGGGGTTTTACAAACCCCCAAACTACAAATGTAAATGAATCCTTACTGTTCTGAGCCCCCTATAAGGCTGCTTTCACACTGATGTGCTGAGGTTTACCTGCATTGCAGGTGCAGCTCAGAGAATCTGCAACTTTCCTGGGTTAGCTGCGCTTTGCCCTAGACTTCTGTTATATTCTGTAAGCGTGATGCACGTTCTGAAAGCGCACCAAAACTCCTGCATTCAGAAAGTGCACCAAACCCGAAGGATATAATTGAAGTCTATGTGCAGGAAAGCTGCTGGTACGCTGTACTGTACCCATGGTGTGGGCAAACCGCTGCACATCAGTGTGAAATTAGTCCTATAATATTATGCCTGGTCTATTGCTTCATACTGACCTGAAGATCTTTTCTTTCCTGCCGTTGGCACCACTCTGGAGGCCACTAGCCAGGATAAGAGATGGGGAGTGCAGTTGGTATCACTCCACGTGGGACAGGAGCCAGCACTACAGAGGAGGCATCGGCTTATGCGGCTCTTGCTCCCTACTACAGCTCCAACTTTACAAGTAGTCCCCTCTGCATTGCACCCTATTTGATGGTCTGGGATGGCGTGTCAGCAAGCCCAGACCACGATCTACCAGTCACCTGTCTGCGATCTGCTGGTTGCTGACCCCCGGTCTATGTTTCCAGATTGAGTCTTGTATAGTTCTACTTGGTCCCAAAACTGCTGTCCTCTCTTTGGTTCCTTCTCCCATTAATTCTTTGTAAACAAGGCCCTTTCCCGCTTTAAGCGAGAGAAGTTTGTGCATTGTGGATAAAGTCACTGCTTTCTTCTGCATATTTTTCCAATCTTACAGAAATCTGAAACCTTCCCTGTTTATTGGAAGCTGAACCACCTCTCTAAACCTTGGAAGAGTCTCTCAGGGAGGTGAAGGATTATACTTTCTCACAGTGCGCTGCCTCTCCCAAGCCAGGTCTCCGTGTTCATAGCACTCATGTTACATTTCATAGTTTTGCCTGAAATGAAGGAGCCCAGAGACCATAATACAAATTACCTAATGTGCAGCTGCTCTTGGCAGCTCTCTGTAGCCTCAGCTACAGTACAGGCAGAGGAGAGTGTGCACTGAAATGTGTTGTCATCAGTCCCCATACCTTAATTTTGGGGGGAAAAAATTAAAATTGTACCGGAAAGAGTATTGCACAATTGATTGCTTAGTGGGGTTTTCCAAGTTTAATGACTTTAGCATTTTAAAATCGAAGTCTATAAATAACAGTGTGGATTTGATTTAAATCAAGTCAATTTAAGTCCTGATTTAACCGTTTCCGGACCAGCCGCCGCAGTTACTGCGGCAGGTTGGCTCCCTGGGCGAGCCGTCGTAGCTGTACGTCGTCTCATTAAGACGCCTCCGGCAGCACGCGCACCCGAAGCATGTCCATGGAACCAATGCTAGTGCCCAGCGGACGCACCGCGATCGCTTGTGACCAGAACAAGAACAGTGAGTAAACACACAAATCCCGGTTCTCTCAGGGGAGAGGAGAGAGATTGTGTGTTTTAAAACCATGTAGTGCAAGGGCCTGCTTGATTGTATACAAATTGAAACTCTTAAGGTTTGACCTCATATTTTATGGTTTTGGAAAATCTGCAGAAAATCTAATAGTGTTTTTTGGGGCTTTACCCACCTCCCCCTCTGCACCCTAACAGGGATGCTATATTTTTTTCAAAGTCAAAAAGTAGTTTCTGTGCTTGGCCTGAAAGAAGAAAACTTCAGCAGCCACCAAATCTCAGGATTGGCAAACTGCAGTATTATAATACGTTTAGGTTATTATATTCTTTACATCCTACCTGCGCTTTTGATGATCAAAAGGCTTGTTTAAGATCTGAGTTTTAGCACTGAGGGCTTGCTTTGGTTTCTAGTGCTAGTTTAGGCTTTAGGTTTGCTTTAATGGGCTGATAAAGCTTTGGAAATGCCACTGTACTGCTGCAGGTTGGGTTTCTGCACCGTCGTATGTTTATCAATAGTGAGACCTGTGCTTTCTGTGGCAGCCAACCAATTTGTTGTAGCGCGATTGTACGTACATTTCCACGTCGTTTTAGATGCGTCCTATTGCCTTTTATTAGACTGTTTTCTGAAAACATATCAAAGATGCAGTATGCATGCAGTAGCCTAGCTCTGAGGAAGGGGGTGTGTCCCGAAACGCGTCAGCTTTACCCAATGTTGTTTCTGCACATGTTTACACACTGCGTGTTTTTTTTTTTTTTTTTTTTTTTTTTTTTTATGGCTCAATTGAGACTTGTGCTTTGTGAGTACCCACTTTTTTAAATTCTATTACCGGTAATTAAATTGTCATTGGTAATGTACTAGGTGTGCGCGCCTTCTTTTTATCTTGTTTTTTATGCAGCACTTCATGAAAGCTTACAGTTACATAGAAGTAAATGGGAGTGCACCAAGTAAAACGCGATACAGTAGCGATGCACCCCAAACCGCAGCACACCGGTGTGAACCCGGACCTATTAATATATTTTTATATAAATATATATATTCAAAAATAAACCGATGGAGTAGGTTGACTGTTTTAGAAGGATTTTTTTTTTAGTAAGAATTAAAGTAGAAATGTCTTGTCCTCCCTTTTAAAGGAAACCTGTCATTTAAATGAACACTTGGGCTTCCACTGTGGACATTTCCTAAAAATGCTAGTTGCTTGGCTGTCATGCTAATGCTTTGGCTTCAGTGGGTTACAAGTTGATAACCTGGAACAAGAAAAGACATAAGGAATGCTCCCCCCCCCCCCCCCCCTCTTCTGACTTTCAGTTGCTGCACGCTTAGTCTATATTCGCAACAGACAGTGGTACTTGGGGGTACTTTTACTGCTTCTGGATGCTGATTGCATGTACACTGACCAGCCATAACACTATGGCCATCCACTCAGTATTAAGAAGGTCCCACTTTTGCCACCAAAACAGCCTTGACCTGTGCCTGGATCGACTCTAACATCCATATGAATGGCAGGGACCATGGTTTCTCAGCAGAACATTGCCCAAAGCATCACACTGCCTCTGCCAGCTTGCCTGCTTTCTATACTGCATGCTGGTGCCATCTCTTTCCCAGGATGCACATACACGCGGCCATCCACGTAAAAAAGATGTAAAAAAACCTGATTCATCAGATCAGGCCACCTTCTTCCATTGTTCTCTGGTCCAGTTCTGATGCTCATGTTCTACAGGTCAATATGAGTACCCTGACCATTCTGTGGCTACTCGACCCCATGCACCGTAATCAGCAATGCCCCTTTTTATTGGAACCGGCATTAACTTTTTCAGCAATTGGAGCTACAGTAACTCTTCTATTGGGACGGAATACGCAGGCCATCCTTCACTCACCATGTGCATCAATGAGACTTGGCTGCCCATGACCCATTCGCCGGTTTCCTTTCCTTTGGGCCACTTTTTAAGAAGTCCTGACCACTGCAGACCAGGAACATCCCACCAGAGCTGCAGTTTTGAAGATGCTCTGACCCAGGCCTCTAACCATTATAATTTGGCTCCTGTCAAAGTTTTCAACACATCAACTTCAGGGATAGCATGTTAACTTGCTGCCTAATTTTATAGCAATTATTTTCAGATGCCAATGTAGAGATAATCAATGTTGTTCACTTTACATGTCAGTGATCATAATGTTTTATGACTGTTCAGTGATCATCTGGTATTCCATGTGCTTTGCCTTTATTTTTGTATTGCTTGTGTTTTCTGTCTTGATTCATACATTGCTGGGCTGTCTCCTCCCCAAAACTCTAGAACAGGAAACCAGTTAAGCTATCGGTGAGAAGCAGCTCTCCCATTGGGGGCTGTCATGTCGTCTTGCCAAGAAATACTTTAGTTCAACTTTTACATCGAATGTCAATGATGCCTTATTTTGCAGTTTGTTTTTTTTTCCACCAAGGATAATTTTTTTTATATGTTGACGCCCTTAAATCCCAACCCCAGCCAAAGCATTCATTGTTTATAAAGTGGGCAATTTGACATGTTTTGTTGCTGTCTGTGACTCCATTCAAGATCCATTCTCAGATTTTAGCCCTGCAAGACTAGAACAAAAAAAGGAACATAAGTGTATATATGAAGGGCATATATCTGTGTGGGTGTGTATATTTATGTGTGTGTACTAAAAAAAAAAATAAAAAAAAAAAATTGTTGCAATACTCTCCATTAATCCAGGACTGTCCTCCACAGTGCATCTTTTTTGCCATAGGATGACCTTCATTACTTAACTGACTGCCTCTGAGCCCAGGGGATCGTGCCCTAAG
The DNA here is from genome assembly GCA_037952835.1 of Lithobates septentrionalis. NCBI lineage: Eukaryota > Metazoa > Chordata > Amphibia > Anura > Ranidae > Lithobates > Lithobates septentrionalis. Next base: position 4,762,312 of record JBBDGP010000257.1, read on the forward strand.
CAGTGAAGAAGCACAGCAATGAGCTCATCTTTCTGTCACTGTTTTCTCCTATCTGTTTTTTGCTTGTCGGCACATTCACTGATTGGCTCCCTGTGCTGTTTCTTCCTCCTACTCCCCCCTCAGCTCTGCTGTACAGTGGACTGCCACAGAGTGATACCAAATCATATTCCGATACTAAACTTCTTACAAAAAGTATGATGTATTGGTAAATGCAAAACTGAATTAATTTGTTTTTTTATATCTCCTTAGAGCTCCGCTTTAAGACTAATTTGGGAAAACATTTAGGTAAAGTAGGAAACTCTTTGGCCTTCTTCGCACAGACAAATGTGTGCCCCATGCAAGGCTGTGTTTTGCCAGCATTGGCATGCATAGGTGTGTGCATGTCCATGCTGGCAATCCTATAGATGTCTATTGGGACACACGGTTGCAAAGGCACAGCTACTGTCCCAATGTGATATCCTTGTAGGTGCAGATCCCTGAATTGGTCCAGGGTGCATTTGGGACTATGCACACGCACAGGTTTCACATGGAGAGACAGCGGCTGTGTCCGTGCAGCCACGTGTCCCAATAGACATTTATGGGACTGCTGGCACGGGGATGTACGCAGCGCTTGTGCACCCCCGTGCTGCAAAAAAGGTGGCCTTGCACAGGGCATGTAAGTATTTGCCTGTGTGAGCAAGGCCCTTTAACAGAAAAAAATAATGCCTCGCTGTTTAGAAGTAGCCCCAGTACTTGCTAACTCGATCCAGGAAATACTGAAGGTGTGCTGAATTTGAGAGAGCGACTTTTTTGTGGCATCTTCTTTCTTATGCTGCTGGGTGGGACTCCATCTTCTTATCGCAGGATACTGTGCAGCTTCCCTGTCTGTGACTCTGCAGTCTACGTTTGGATGACAACTGGATATATTTCCTAACCTGTTAAAGACTTTTTGATTGCTGTTCTCGGAACACCAGATTGACAGCAATATGGTGGTTTTAAAAGGAACCTGTCAGGACAGAAACAAGTTAGCTGCCATTATTGACGGACTAAATCTCAGTCAGTAAGCTGCCATGTTCGGACTTAAAAGGGATGACCATCTGTTGTCTGTGCCTCCAAGCCAGCAATGATGGCTCTCAAAATTCTGAATGATTCTTTAAGCATTGGGGCTTCCTGGACAGAACATAAGCACCAGACAACCAGACTGTGTTTTTGTATATTTGTGTCAAAGCTTGCTCTTCAATTTTGTTGTCTTGTTATGTATCTGAAAGTTGTGTTGCTGGCACATTTTATAAGGTTGTGTGTTTTTTTTATGTGGCAGTCCAGAGAAGCAGAAACCAGAGTGGTTCCTTCAGAAAGATTCCGATGGGGACACATCGTCTCTCATCAGTTGGCCCTCCAGGTACCAGAGCTTGTGGTTTTGTGGCTGTTTCTGACATATCATAATTCGGTTGCTGGATCCCAAATTTAACCACTTCTAAATGTAACACACTAAACCACAGAACTGGGAAAGCCCCACAGCATCACATAGTTTGTTGCATTTTGCACATCTCCTACCACAAACTTACTGCACAACTAATCGGCCAAACTGGGTTAAAAAAAAATACTTACAGATCTAATTCATTGATTTTTGTCATCATTTGTTAATCTTGATCATAGCATGTTTGTTTACTGGCGTTATCTCACTGGTTTTTAAGGTTTGTTTTTAAATGTTTTATAATATAGCATAATTGGGTTTGTAGAGTAAGACGGCATACTGACTTTTCAGAATTTAAAGTACAACTAAATGCAAATCCTTTTTATTTAATTTTTTTGTTTTTTTGTTTTTTTTTGTTTGGGATAGTGAAGATGAATTAGAACACCTGTCAGGTTTTTATGGCTGTCTGTGCTCCCTTTATGGAGATTCACCCTTCTCTATTTGTCCTGTTTACCATTATCATTGAAAGTAAAAGATCCCTAATTTTGGGTTGTCCCCAGAAAAGTAATAGGGGGGAAATCTTCCAATGGGAACACTAGTTCTAGTGACCTGGGGGTCCCCTAGGAATTCCCTTAATTTGCAGGGATTTCCTCACTTCCTGTTTTGGCAATGGGACAGGAAGTAAAGGAAATTTTCCCCAGTGGGGCAAACAATAAACTGATGGGGTTTATGACCCTCGCTTACTCTATCCAAAATGGGGGGGGGGAAAAAGTTTTGCCTGTAGTTCTGATTTGAATCTATTTAGGTTCTGCACTTGATAACCTTATTAGCCTTCCATTTAAGCCGGCCATAGATGCTGAACTGGCCGAGATTAGAACCCTCTATGGTCTGCTTTAGGCACTTGTTGCCTCTACCTTAATAGCACCCATCCCTCTCATGGAACTCTAGGGCCATCTTGGGCTGATTATGATCATTAGCCTGCCTTTGCAGTACAGCAGTCAGGAAAACTTGCATAACAATTCCCAAGACCACCTTCTGTTGGGGTGGTAGCTTATATCTTGATAAAAGCTAGATGAACAATGATTAACACAAGCAGATATCATTGCTAAAAACAACTGTCTTGGATAGAATATGGGTACTGCCAATGCTGATATAGTATGGTGCATGCATGCTCCAGTGTTCTCATCCTTGTCCTTTAAAGGATAAGCTCACCTTTTCATAACAAGTTACACCCATTTTCAGGGTGTAACATGTTATGAATGCACTGGCCCCACCGCCAAACAGGTTAGGAAGGGCTGACTGTAAAACCTATGAAGTTTTGAGAGGGGACCAAGATGACGGCCTCGAAGCCTTATCTCACAGGTTTAGGTAGAGTATTTGGAGCACTGCATGAGAGTACTAACTAGCGGATTTTATACAGCACATTGAACATTGCCTTATTCAGCCAGCCTCCCATGTGTTATTGATTTGGTTGTGGCTGAAGTGTTATTTAAATTGCTCCATTTTCTGATTTGGGCAAATATAAGGGAGCAAGGTAACATACGTGTTTGAAAATGAGGAGGTACTAAAGCCCCCTCTTGTCAATGCAAATACATGTTTATCTGGTACCTAAAGTACAGGAGCTATCTTAGATATTTGAGTGACCTTCCCCCAAATTTTTACATTAATTTATCTAGCCCCGCTTCTACTTTTGACTGCCTAACATACCTTCCAACCATCCCAGGATTTCAAGTAAATCCCGGTGTCCCATGATTCTGGGCTGAATCCTGCAGCGGAGCCCACTGCCGGAACGAGTTTCGGCACTTGACTCCACCAGACTACCTGGCAGGTACGCGTCGGCTGTCAAGGCTGAGACTCGCTCACCGCACGATCTCCCCCGCCCATTCACCCACTTGTCAGCCCACTGTACAGCCTGCCTCCCCATGTCCACTTGTGCCTGCCCACAACCCCCGGCGTGCAGCCAATGCTGTGCCTGTGAAGTGGTTGTGTGGGGGGGGAATTTAGAAGCGGTGCTTCTGATGTTGCCTGAGCCTCTGGGTGAGTGAACAACTGAACTCTCCTATCTCTTTTCCTTCCTTCTAATCCTGCCTTCCACATAATATAGTGATCAATCCTGCCTTTCATGTGCCCTAGTGATTGATCCTGCCTTTCGTGTGCCCTAGTGATTGATCCTGCCTTCCGTGTGCCCTAGTGATTGATCCTGCCTTCCGTGTGCCCTAGTGATTGATCCTGCCTTCCGTGTGCCCTAGTGATTGATCCTGCCTTCCGTGTGCCCTAGTGATTGATCCTGCCTTCCGTGTGCCCTAGTGATTGATCCTGCCTTCCGTGTGCCCTAGTGATTGATCCTGCCTTCCGTGTGCCCTAGTGATTGATCCTGCCTTCCGTGTGCCCTAGTGATTGATCCTGCCTTCCGTGTGCCCTAGTGATTGATCCTGCCTTCCGTGTGGCCTAGAGGATGAGTCTTGTCCAATGACAGATGGCTCCCCCTGCGTCCCGACTGACATGAATGGGACTGCCTACATGTGGATGCATAGAACACCTCACACAGGCCCATGTGGATGAGACCTTAAGATAAAAATTCAGCATTTTTACTGTAAACATTGTTCTCCTAGAACTATAAGCTTTTGATACGCCAGTCGGCTATTTAGTCACAATGAAAAGATTGTACTGAGCTATTGTGTCCCACAGGATGTATATGTATCGTTAAAGCGGAGCTCCAGGCTCTCTCTCACCCCCCCCCCCCCCAAAAAAAAAAATTAAGTGAGCAGCTACAAATACTAGGGATTCAATGATTTCCTCACCTTAGCCGACTCTTCAATCAGCTGGACTTTTTGTGAGTGGTCCCGCAGTTTTCTGGGATTTGTGATGTGTCCCAGAAGGCTACAGGGAAGGAGGGGGGGGGGAGGCTGAACACTGCCCCCATCCCCAAAAAAAACGTACCAAATGTGGAGGGGGTTGGAAGAGTGGGAATGGATGCAAACAAGCCCCTTCCCGGTGAATTTCCGCTTTGTCCTTTTCAAACTGTAAACTGTTGTAACTCTGTAACACAAAGGACGTTGCCAAAATTTCTTCTTGAAATTTTTTTTTTTTTTTCACAGCACCATTTAAGAAATACTATATATGTTTCATAATGCTAATTAACTGTTCTGCCTATTAACCTCTAATTATTGCTTCTATATAAGTAAATTTTTACCTGACCGTTTCACAAGCAATATCCAATATTTATCCCAAAAGATGCAGTTTAAAGTGTATGTGTATGTAAACCCTTGTAATGATCTTCTTAGATTCTTTTTTGATTTGGTAAATATAGCTTTGAAAGTTTTTTGTTATCTATTTGACAAATATACAAAAGTACCTGTTGCTTCTGTCCATAAACCTGTCATAAAAGTGAGTTCCGGCTTGCGCTGACAAAGCGGTACCTGTGCTGCACTGTAATCCCAAGGAGTATTATCTGCCCTGCCCAGATCACTTGTGTGGCCTACAGAACGACTCCCATCTATGTTATAAAGAAGGGGTAATGTTCTTTAGCCCCATTTAGGAGAGCAGCCTAGGGAGACGACACTGTAGTTTATAAATATTGTTGCACTAGGACAGGAAGTGTTAGGGTCGGTTCACACTGCGGCGACTTGGGATCCGACTTGTACGCCCTCAAGTCGCCCCAGAAATAGATTCAATGGGAGTGAACGCTAACCTCTTAATAGACACTACTGAAGTCGCTCCGACTTCAGAGCGTACTCCCTGTACTACTTTGATCCGACTTGGTAGGCGACCTGTACCATAGAAATCAATGGAAGTCGCCTCCAAGTCGGATCTCTCTGTAAAGTCAATCGACTTTGCAGGGAAAACCCCTCCCTCCCAGAGAGCTGATTGCCCTGTGATTGGCCACAGCCGAAGTCGCCTGTCATGGAGGCGACTTCAAGTCGCCTTGTAATGCGCTGAAGTCGCGCTGAAGTCGCGCTGAAGTCGCGCTGAAGTCGCGTCGAAGCCGCGTTGAAGTCGCCGTACAAAGTCGCGCTGAAGTCGTGTTGCCCCAGTGTGAACCGACAAGAATCACCAGGTGAAAATAAAGGAAAAAAGCCAGAAAGAAAACTGCTCTAGTTACCACATCTAATTACTGAGAAACTGCAGTATATTACATTTTTGTTCTTTGGTTTGGATGCACTTTCATTTTATGTGATCCAAGTTTAGGCATTGGTCATATAACTTTTAAATAGTCTGTTTCTAAATCCTCTCCATCTGTAAACGATACTTGTTGATTTTTTTACATTGCCTTTTAATCACTTTGAGGGGAATTTACTAAGACCGGAGTAACCAGAATCTAGAATAGCTGTGCATGGTTTTGTTTTAAAAGCCTAAAGCGGAGCACCACTCAAAAGGGGAAGATTCACTTGTTTGCACTCTCCACTGCCACATTTGGCACTTTTTTGAGAAGGGGGGAGTGGGTATCTGGTTATGACAGTGGCTGCGGTGATCTGAGCTGGAGGTTCAGCCCCACTTCTTCCCCAGCATGTCTTCTGGGACACATCACAGGTCCCACAAGACTATGGAACCATTCACAAGGCGCACAGCGGCTCACTCATGCGCAGTTGTACACCAGCTGTGAAGCCCCTAGGCTTCACTTCCTGTTTCCCTTACTTGCTCCTGTACCCGAAGCCGATTGCAGAATTGGTTCAGGTGAGGACATCGCTGTTTCCCTGGACAGGTAAGTGTCCTTAAATTAAGTCAGCAGCTACAGTGTTTATAGCTGCTGACTTAATTTTTTGGGGGTGAGCCTGGAGCTTCTCTTTAACTGAACAATCTGAAGATGGGATCCGGTTGGGTACTTTACACAGCTGCACAAGATTCTGTCTGCTCCAGTATTAATAAATTCTCCTCTTTCTGTGTTTTATGCTTTACAATTCTAATTCCTTTTCTTTTTTAAAGAGTTAAAATTAGAGAGAGGCTGGTGAGAGATGAAAACATGCTCGGGAGTCCACAACCCGATACAGAGACTTCTAATCAAAAGCAACATCACGCTGCCCCGATCTACCATGTGCCTTTTCAGTCTGAAAACTCTGCCTTTGATAGGGTCTATAAACAGCCATCTCCTTACCGCCAACCAATGCACGGCTATATCCAGCCAGCCAATGTTGCTTCTACGCCAAAACTTGTATCTCGGACTCAGTCTGACAACGTCATGGTTTCAGCATTCACTACTTCCTTGAAAAATCCTCGCGCTGTCAACGATGCGAACGTTGAGAAGTACCGTCAAATTAATCCAGGTCTGACCAGCACTATTCAGCCCTTCAAACTGGGAAATAGCACTGGCAAACTATATCACTCCTTTGATGAAACCCCAACGTATATATCACATGACCACAGGCAACGGCACGAAAAAAGGCTGGAGTCAAAAGATCAACTGATGCATGTTTCACCAATTGTTCCACCTCGAAAGAGATCCCCTGAAATCGTGGGAAAAGGTGAAGCCCCGGTGTATCTGCAAAGCGAAACGGCTGCACTTCCGTCCAAACCCCAAGGCCAAGCTAAAGAGGTCTCTTCCATGAAACATAGGATGCTTGTACGCTCGATGTCAGACTCTACCGGCACTCAGAAGATGGAAGTCTTTAAGGTTAAGGAGTCTGAAGTGCAGAATGAGATGGTATTTTTAGGCACTGAAGATGATGCTCATGTTGCCAATGAGGAAGCTGGTACGGTCAACACCAAGGTGTCTGTGGCCCAGCTCAGGAGTGCATATTTGGAGACGACAAACTCAAGCAAAAGAGTTGACCAGTGGGTGACACTTGCAAGTTTTTGATTCATTCCTTGTGTGACTCCCTGCACGCCCTTTACCTTGTTGCACATTGTTTGCTAAAAAAAAATGCACTTGTTGGTGACCAGAAATGTTTCACACTGTAGTGTTAACACAAACATTAGTTTTAAATATTTTTCCTTCACTCTTGCATGCCATTTGAAATTTTTAAATTGGTTTGGTTTTAAAAAGTTTTTTTTTTCCTTTTATCTTGTCTTTCTTTCTTTTTTTTCCGAATAACCTACATCTTGATTACAAAGTGTGCCTAAGGCTGAAATGCCAATGTCAGGTGTTGAGTTGGGTGCTGCCAATGAGCGGGAAAAGGGCCCTCGAAAGCCAAGACTGTATTTCTCACCTGGTGACAGTAGAAAGACTTCTGAAAGATTTAGAACTCAACCAGTTACTTCAGCTGAGAGAAAAGAAACGGATAGGTAGGCACTGGAATGCACAGCCAAAGCCGTATACTTAAACTGAATGGAGATATTCACTAGGCTTGGAGCATGGCACTGTGGATAGGCAGCAGTCTGGTGTTTTCAAGCCTTTTTTTTTTTTTGCTTGGCATTTGGAGCCTTTGAGCCTAAACCTAGAAAGCTTCACTTGTTAACTCATGCATAATTATTATGGTTTTTGTGCTATGGAGTGTTTTACCTTGTGTGGTTTTATGTCCACGTGCATATCAATTCTTACAACTGATACACAAACTGTACAGCTGTGCTCTGTGTGGTTTACGGCCTCAAGTCTTGTGTGTGTTTTTGGTATACATATGTTTCAGTCTATTTTAATAGAAATGGATTGCTAATTGTGTCATATCTTCCACAGGACAACGTTCCATCCACCAGTGCAAACAGCTGAAGGCAAGTGCTTTTTTATTTTATTATAACCTGTCCCACTTGAACTTATTTCATTTGGATCATTTATTTGTGCTGCTTTTGTTTGGTTTTGTGTCACAGCCAACAGGTGGTGCTGTCAAGTCAATTTACAGTCTTTTTGAAGACTCACTTTACCACTTTGTGAATAGGCTGTACTGTCATCTGCTATTATTCAGATTGCACATAGCATGAATAAATCAGAGGGACTCTGCCCCTCCTCCCAATACAGGTAATATTCCATATTTCCATCGCACATACTCTAAAGAATTTGGGTGCTGCAGCAACGACCAGCTCGAAACTGGTTCAGAAAGTCAGTGAAGATATTTTCCAGCACACCCTAGATTGACAAGGTAGTGTCCAAACGGATTTTTTTTATTGCATGATCGCATTAGAATAGTGCACACAAGGCCCCTTCATCAGGCATGTGATGGCGAAGGGACCCTGCCTGCACTACTCTGTGATGTGATCAGGCAATAAAAAGTTTGAACGCTACCGTGTCGATCCATGGTGTGCTGGCAAATATCTTCATTATTCCTCCCAATGCAGGACACCGTATGAAGCGTGAGCTACGTGGTTACAAAAGCCTAGCAGCTGCTGTATTTGCAAAATATATTTGATGGAATTAAACATTTTAAATCAATTATAAACAATATCAAAATGTAAAAAAGGCAACAACAAAAAAAACACCAAGCCGGCCATAGACTGTTTGAATCTCAGCCGGTTCAGCAGGGGACTGGCCAAGATTGGAACCGTGTATGGGCAGGCTAAGTATACCCAAGTTGATCGATCTATCAATTTGGGTACAACCAGCCTGTCGTATTTTGCATGCGATAAATGCTAGTGGCTATTATAGATGCTAGGCACTGTGTTCTCCCGGCAGGCAGAGCCCCCCCCCCCCCCCCACACTGGTAGAACACAACAGCTCAGTTTGAGGGATTGCTTCATCAACACGGTATTGATGGGGGGAATCCAGCAATTTTTTTCCTGCAACCCGTGGTTGCAGGAAAGAAAATCCTCCGTCTATGGCTGACTTTAGTTTCCTTTTCAAGAGTACTTCTTGGTCATGTTAATCTAATAAAAGCCCTGTTTATAAGTAGGAACGTGGATACAAAAGGTTCCTTTGTGTGCCTTTGACCATGACGTTATGTTACTAAATGTTCCCTGATGTTGAGGCTCAACTCTACCTATCTATCGTATCTGTCAGTTCAGAGGTCCTCATTGATTGCAGAAGCACTCTGAGGAGAGTGAGTGGGTTGTAGTTTTAGAGGGACCTGAGTTTATCCCCAAAGTCAGGGAAGGTGATCCCAAAGTGACAGTGAACCCAGGATCTGAGGAGTGCGCAAAGGGAAATTTCATAGAAAAGGGATCACTCCCCTTTTCTACAAATGGTGATCACACATTGGTTGCAAAGTGGTCATGTAGCGTGCAAATAAATATTGGGCCGTGTGTGGACGATCTGTGAAGTGATCTATTGAAGGGAAGCAGTACTAAACCATTTTATTACTAGTAGATTGAGTTTTTGGTTAACTTGTGTACATTGACAATCCATTGTGATGAGTTGTGGCTGCATTGACATCTTCGTTTTTTTATTTCTTGGAAAAGGTATACATAAAATTAATGTACACTAGGTTTCTAAAACTGACCCAAAACCATTATAGTTGCACTTCTTCTTTTTTTTGTTTTTGATTTTTAAAGTGGAACTTGGAAAGCAATAGGAGAACTTGGAATAACATGCAGGTTTGCATAGCATACTTGCACATTATGGTAAACTAACCTCTGGGTTTGTCCTTCTTCAGAAATAACAGCTCTGTGCTCTCCCTTGTGACTTCCATGTTCACAAAAAACATCTTTTGCTGCCAGCCTCCCGCCTTCTTTCATCATTGGGAGGCCAGTGATGATTCATTTCCTACACATAGTCAATGAAGTTATATTATCCCAGCATTTAGGCTACAAACTTTGGCATCGAGTGTGCACTTTGCATGCACAAAAGGCAATGTTAATGCACAAAAAAACTGATTTTCTTGCGTAAATAACGAAGTACAAAGTCTGTTCAACCAAAAAGCTTGCTTAATAGCAATTTTTGTATTGGACTTCTGCTCCACTTTAGCTTATACATTTTAGCTTGATTTTTTTATGTCTACTTTATTAAAATCGGTGGTATTGGTGACCATTGGGTGCAGTTTTTTCTCTCTCTGGGTCATGTTATGTGGCAGTGCTTGGCCTGAGCACTGTCACTGGGGGGGGGGGGGGGGGGTCACATGCTTCCATTTTGCTAGAAGCGCTGGGTAGAGTGGCTGCGATGGAGGAAGAAGCTGTGTGGGAGTACAGGCAAGTGGAGGGGTATTGTGGGGGGCATTTTGCTGGGACAAGGTGACAGAAAAAGTGCAAAGCCTGTATTTTTATTAAATATTTATATTGAAACCATATTTATCAAGCAATTCAGAGTAGACATCCATTGTTAAAACAAACCTCACTTGTAAGTATGGGACACCAGTTTACAGATACAGTCTCCAGTACTCAGGGCTGATGGTAGACCTGAGGTTGATGGTCTTTTTTTTTTTTTTTTTTTTTTTTTGCCACCACACTAAATCGGATCACTCTATATTTATATGTTACTGTCTATGTGTATCCAATTATTCTTATATTTACCTTGTATGATTACAGAGGAGGCAAAAGTGGATGAGCGGGCAAAGCTGAGTGTAGCTGCAAAAAGGCTTCTGTTCCGGGTAGGTACATATACCCCCTCCTGGCATTTGTGGGATTGGTACCTATTGCAGTTTGTACAAACCGTCTTTATCATTGCTGTGACTCTGTGTACTTTTTTGCATTCATTACTGAAGATGCTTTGATTACATGGTGATAAAGGGCTTTGGAATGGTGCCAGCAAAAAAAAAAAAAAGCAATGCTTAATGAAAACTTTTTTTTTTTTTTTTTTTTTCTGAGTGGTTCAATTCATTCCCCCAGAAAGAAGATTGCATTGCTCGTAGGTCGGAGTTGACATTGAATGCTGATGGCTCCTTGTGTTTTTTTGATCTTTAATTTGAAATGGTGCCGTTCTTTGATCTTCTGTAGAGGGGAAAAAAAAGCAACATGTCTGCAAAAACCATTAAGCGGTCTACCTTGCCTGGCATTTAGGGGTCATTTACAACACTAAAGTATAGAAAGAAAAGATGGATTTGAAAATGTGTATCTTAAAGAAATAAAGTAATGTTTTTTTTATGGTTGTGTTGTGGTGCCTCGGTTATCAGGAGGGTGAATTGTTTTTATTTTTAACCTCTAAACTCTTGTATTAAATCTGTTGAACCACATTTTTTGCTATTCAGCCCTGTGCTACTTTTAACTGACAATTGCGCAGTCATGTAAAATTAAATTTAAATAATTTCTCCATACAAATAGAGCTTTCTTTTGGTGGCATTTGGTCACCACTTTTTTTTTTTTTATTATAAAAACATAAAATTATAACGAAAGACCCAAAAATTTTGAGAAACTCCTGATATTCTACTTTTTTCATAAATTTATGCCATAATGTAAGTCTTTGGTAAAAAAAGAAAAATGCCAATAAATTTATAATTGGTTTGTATGAAAGTTATAGTGTCTACAGACTATGCTGTGTGTGTATATACAGAAATGTACGCATCTATAGGTGCTATACTGGTAATGGTCGTGATCAGTGACTTCTAGTGTGACTGTGATAGGGTGGCGGGCGCTAGCGCACACTGGTAGGGTGGCGGGCGCTAGCGCACACTGGTAGGGTGGCGGGCGCTAGCTCACACTGGTAGGGTGGCGGGCGCTAGCGCACACTGGTAGGGTGGCGGGCGCTAGCGCACACTGGTAGGGTGGCGGGCGCTAGCGCACACTGGTAGGGTGGCGGGCGCTAGCGCACACTGGTAGGGTGGCGGGCGCTAGCGCACACTGATGTTGCTAGTGACACTAATACAGTGATCAGTGATAATACTGTACATGGTACTAATGACACTGGCTGGGAAGGGGTTAACATCAAGGGGTTTAACTGTGTGCCTAACAAGTGTATTGTGTGCTGCTTTTTCCTACTGACCTGCCAGTTTTTTTCCCCCTGGCTTTTCAGGGATAAGTAGCAGCCAGATTGTTCTCTGTAAACAGAGTTCTGTGTGTTTGTAAACAAAGAACTATGTTCTGTGATTGGACACAGCCAATCAACAGGTTTCAGCTGAAATTTGCTGCCATACTTGTGCTGTTTACAATCACACACCTGTCAGAAAAGCCGGAAAAAAGCTGGCAATGTTTGTTGCTATGCCTGCATCTGCCACATGCTCGCGGTATATTTACTGTGAGCGGTCGGCAGATGCCTAAAAATATCATTTTTTTTTTTTTCATTTTTTTTTTTTAGAAACCTATGTTTAATATGTAACAAAGGTTTTCTTAGATTACTAAGGTCAATATTTTTCATCTTCTTTCAGTCAAGGCACCCTTTAAAATTATGCACAAGGCACCCTATTCTAAAATGCAAAAGACTAATCTAACAGTTACACATAATGCAGCAACAACCGCACACGTAGGACACCCAACATTAGAGGTGATTTATTCTTACAAAACAAATACTGTACACCTTTGCACACTGGTACGGACTAGTATTCCAAAGTTCCCCTTTTCCCTCAGTTTTTCTCCCTCACATGCCAGTGTGACCCCAGTGCTGACGGAGAGGGGCAGGGAAAGAGCAAACAAGGATGCTGTGCAGGTGCCCAATGTCCTTTATCAACCAATTACTTAAGCTAAAAATGGTTTCAAGGCATCACCACAGAGTGTTACTGTGGATACCCAGGTAAATATGTGCCACGTCCCCAGGTGTCCATGGATAGGGGACAGGGCTTTTAGCTGTAATGCCTGGGATCAGTGAGAGGCGGCTCTAGAAACCGCTCAGTGTGGCGGGGGCCGGTTCCACGATCGCTGGAACTGGCCCCCGCCACACTGAGCGGTTTCTAGAGCCGCCTCTCACTGATCCTAGGCATTACAGCTAAAAGCCCTGTCCCCTATCCATGGACACCTGATGCTATTTACACCTGAGAGGTTCTTTGACTTTTGGCCGCTGCTGTTTCCGACCTAAACCAGACATGTCTACTTTTGATCGATCTGCGATCATGTGTATATAAGGCTTCATTGGTAGTATTTACTTTTACCATACCTAATTGAATCTCTAGCTCCTGAGGAAGCGTTCTGTGTAACGTGAAACATGTAGAGCAACTAGAGATCGCCTCACCTTGGATCACCAGACCTGCAGCATCTTGTTTATTTGAGCTCTATGATTGTTTACTATTCAATGTTTGGGGAAGTATGGTCTCCTTCATTTGGCAACAAGTGCTCTGATTATATGATTATATATTTATAATTGTTCTAAACTTCACCCAAGCTTGCAGGATAGGATCCTCATGGTGTACCAATACCAGGTTCTATGTCTAGCCTGACTTGTTTTTAAATGTCCATGTTTGTTCATTTGTCCTTTTATAGGTTAATAAAAATCCCAAACACATCTACTTTTTCGTAGCTTAATACTGTTGTGCCTTCAAAGTCCCATTCTTAGATTTCAGGCACCTCAAATATGGTGAGATTTTTTTAAGGTGCACAAGTTTCTCTTGTACGACATGCAGAAACACTTGTAAATCGCACAAAAAAAATTCACGTGCAGGATGTGAAACGGGGCCTAACCCTTTGCTCTCCCAGGCCCTGCTCTCCACATTTAGGCTGAGTTCACACTATATGCGGAACAGCTCGCAGCAGGGGGTCCATGTGTGTCCCTGTTCTCCATTTCAGGGGTGAACCGGGAATTTGTTCCTGAATTCAGACCTGAAACCGAGTCAAAGACGCACAGGACCCTTCTGCTGTGATGTGTGAAGCGGCTCCATTGAGAGCCGGTCACATTCTTCTGTCATGCGAATTGGATGTGGGGAACCCAGCCTCAATCAGCAGAGCCAGGGGGGTCTGTCTGTTTGCATACACCATGAAGCGTCCATGATCTCACAAACCATAAAGGGAAATCCAAGAACGTAAGGCTTACTGATCCGGCCAGCTGGAAGCAGTTTTGTTCCGATATGTATGCATTATGCCCTTGGCAACAAAATGGTTAATAAAGAAACCCTGTTTAAAGTGTATATGTATGTATGTATATGTATGTATGTGTGTGTGTGTGTATAGAGATAGAGATAGAGATAGAGATATATATATATTCTACGTAGTGTTATTTGACCAGGGTTCTTTTGTGGTTACCCCAACAGTGCATTTGTTTTTCGTGTACATCCCTACTAATCACTAAAAAAAAATAACCCCCTATTAGAGCGAACTTTGTGATTCTGTTCAGCCGCTCTTGTAAATCACCTTTTTAGGAATATTATACGTCACATGAAGGGGGAAAAAGTGAATTCCCCAAGAATTCTTTTGTGCATGTTAAGCACATTGTTCTATTATTTTGTGTCGTCTTAACTTAATAAGGGTCTTTTACTTGTGCCAACAAATTTTGTATAATCTGAATGTAAAAAGTAATGGAATTTCTGGGTAACCACTAATGAAGTCATGTGCTTAAACTGCAGTTTGTTCCATTAACATCTCTTTCCATTGTTCCCTTTCAATTGCAGGAGATGGAAAAATCTGTGGACCCCAAAGCCCCTAAACCACGTGCTAGAAACGCAGCCATTGAGAGGAGGCTTCGTCGGGCGCAGGACAGGTCTCGCACACAGCCGGTCACTACAGAAGAAGTAGTGATAGCAACAACGTAAGTGCTGGCACGGTGCGAGCGTGCTCTGAGATTCTAGGCTGCTCTCCCAATGTATTAGCTAGGGAAGTATGAAGTACTTGTAGTTTAAGAACCTGGGCACTTCACATCCTGTCTGCCAGAATGATGGATAACTGAACACCATGTTTGCAAAGGGAATTGAGACATGAATCGCTTCAGTTGTGCTGTAGTATAGGCTTTTCCAGGAAAATAAATCCTCATTTCTTTCTCTGTAATCCAAATAAAGTATAATCTGGGTGATCTGGAGTTGGGTTATTGTAGCTACACAGTAATTAAAAGCAAACATTTATTATCGCTCTGCTCACACTACTGTGATGTTGCTTTTGTATGTGGTTTGCATATTCTGTGGGGCCAAATCACACCCAAGTAGCACAGGAACCTTTTCCCAAAATCGCACTGCACGGAATCACATTGATGTGCTCAGGCCCCAATGAAAATGTGATTTCTTTTCATGCGATTCTGTGCAACTTAAGTCACATCTGAAAATGCACTAGTGTCAAACAAGCCTGAAAGTGGTCAAGTCTTTTCACTATTAACTCTTTGTATATGTTGCGACTTAAAGTGGTTGTAAACCCCATTCATTAAATTTATATATATATATATATTATTTAATATTACACACACACACCTGTAGTGTTTACTTGTCCCTCTCTAAAGCTCTAAGTGCCATTTCTCTCAGGTGCTCCATTCCTCTGTTATCAGCATGAGTCAATTCTGACAAGTTCTCCGACACATGAGATAACAGTAGCTGAAAATTTTTGCCGGGGGGGGGGGGATTAGCAGGGATCTAGTCTATACAGCAGCTTTGTTCATCTGCCAATTCTAATTTTCTTATCATTGAGGTAAAAAATGACCCCACTAACAATTTAAAAAATCTAACTTCTGCTTCTGAAAGCAAAACCTTTTTGAACACATTTCTACTAGGGTATGACCAGATTTAGTTACCTGTTGACAAATTTAACAGTGCTGATTTCTTACAAAGTATTATTGGTTTTGGGGTAGGAAAGCGGAATGAAAAACAAGCCAAGTGAAGGAGTTTGCCCCTACCAGCCAGTACAATGGATGCTTTTGTTGTCTAACCTGTACTAGATACACCTGATAGTACAGTATTTCTTCTGTTCCAGCTATGTAACATGTAGGATTGTAACATGTCCATTCAACCTATTTCAGTTCTATGATTAGTCACAATCAGGGTTTTTTGTTTTTGTTTTATGGGAATATTTTTTTACCAGATAGGACATGGATATTATGACAAGTTGTTTTAAATGGAATTCCAGACAACCAAGTACACCAATAGGTATAGAGGGCATTCGAAAAGTATTCACAGCGCTTCACTTTTTCCACATTTTTGTTATGTTACAGCCTTTTTCCAAAATGGATTAAATTCATTATTTTCCTCAAAATTCTACAAACCATACCCCATAATGACAACGTGAAAGAAGTTTGTTTGAAATCTTTGCAAATTTATTAAACATAAAAAAATTGATTTTTTTTTCATGTACAGAAGTATTCCCAGCTTTTGCTCAATACTTTGTTGAAGCACCTTTGGCACCAATTACAGCCTCAAGTCTTTTTTAGTATGATGCTACAAGCTTGGCACACCTATTTTTGGGCAGTTTCTCCCATTCTTTGTAGGACCTCTCAAGCTCCATCAGGTTGGATGTGGAGCATCGGTGCACTTTTCAAATCTCTCCAGAGATGTTTGATCGGGTTCAAGTCTGTGCTCTGGCTGGGCCACCCAAGGACATTCACGGAGTTGTCCCGTAGCCACTCCTTTGTTATCTTTGATGTGTGCTTAGGGTCGTTGTGTAGTTGGAAGATGAACCTTCCCCCCCAGTCTGAGGTCCAGAGCGCTCTGGAGCAGCTTTTCATTAAGGATGTCTCTCTACATTGCTGCGTTCGTCTTTCCCTCGATCCTGACTAATCTCCCAGTTCCTGCCGCTAAAAAACATCCCCACAACATGATTCTGCCACCACCATGCTTCACTATAGGGAATGGTATTGGTATTGGAGGTGCCTGGTTTCCTTCAGACATGACGCTTGCAATTCAGGCCAAAGAGTTCAATCTTTGTTTCATCAGACTTCAGAATTTTGTTTTTCATGGTCTGACAGTCCTGGTGCCTTTTGGCAAACTCCAGGCGAGCTGTCATGTGTTTTTTATTGAGGAGTGGCTTCCGTTTGGCCACTCTACCATACTGGCCTGACTGGTGGAGTGCTGCAGAGATGGTGGTTCTCCTCTCTCCACAGAGAAGCGTTGGCGCTCTGTCAGAGTGGCCATCGGATTCTTGGTCACCTCCTTGACTAAGGCCCTTCTCCCCCGATCACTCAGTTTGGCCAGGCGGCCCACTCTAGTAAGAGTTCTGGTGGTTCCAAACATCTTCATTTACAGATGGAGGCCACTGCTCATTGGGACCTTCAATGCTGCAGACATTTTACGGTAACCTTCCCAAAATCTGTGCCTCAATACAATCCTGCCTCTGAGGTCTAAAGACAATTGCTTGGTTTGTGCTCTGACATGCGCTGTTAACTGGTGGGACCTTATATAGACAGGTGTGTGCCTTTCCAAATCATGTCAAATTAACTGAATTTACCACAGATGGACTCCAATCAAGTTGTGGAAACATCTGAAGGATGATCAGTGGAAACAGGATGCACCTGATCTCAATTTTGAGTGTCATAACAAAGGCTGTGAATACTTGTATACATGTGTGTTTTATTAATTTTTTTATAAATGTGCAAAGATGTCAAACAAACTTCTTTCATGTTGTCATTATGGGGTGGTGGTTGTAGAATTTTGAGGGATATGATGAATTTAATCCTTTTGGAATAAGGCTGTAACATAACATTAAAATGTGGATAAAGTAAAGCACTGTGAATACTTTCCGGGTGCACTGTATGTAAATACCTAACCTGCAAAAATATTTGTAGGTTTGTTCAGCTGCTCTTGTAATTCACACACCTGATACCATTCAGTGACCACAACTTTGGAGTTCCTGCTTCACAAGACTAGAGGCAGATACTACTCCACCGATGAGGTTCTCCATGTCCTCACTCATCCTGTATCTCTAAACTCCAGAAAACATCAGTGTTGCATGCTTACATTAGTCCAGCTTGTCACAATATACGTATACATATCTCATTCCCGAGGGACAACTGGAGAAGCTGAAGCTCCCTGTGCTAGTTGCTACTACTACAGTGATAGCTGCGATCTTCAGGGTCCTGCGGGGGTTCTGTGTAAGCAGTTTACCTTTTTACCCGGACCTTAAGGTGTCACCCTCTTGACACTGCTGCCATTCATATAATGTTTTGGATTTTTTTTTTTAATCTACAAGGAGTTTTCTGATTGGACAAGGTGGAGGGGAGGTAGACCAATGTAAGTATGTAGTACAGATCATTCCAAATGTTCTGAAACATGTTGACATGGAAGCAATATAGGCAGATTGACCTACAATCCTGACACTTCTCTTTTAGCCTGTTTCCTGGTTAATAGGTGGTTGTGGGAATTTTTTGCTTGGTTTGGATAAAGTGATGATGGTTTTGAACATCAGTGGGGTTTTAAATGCTGTGTAGTTTTGTTTTTTCTTTTTTAGTTCAGTTTTGCCAGACCCCAAGAAAATTTGTTTTGCGTGCTCCCTGTGTCCTAGATTTGGGATGGGGTTCATTTCCGTTTCTGTTCTGTATGACATCCATCCAATAGGCAAAAAATGTGGACAGAAAAGGATAATAAAAGGTTCCCCACGCTATCCAAAAATTTAGGAAAATAATGATTTGAGCAGAGCTGGACTTTAAAATGTTCTAGGTAATTATGCTAATAGCCTACATATATTTGTTTTAGTTTTTTTTTTTTTTTTTTTTTTTTTTTTCAGTGTTCTGCTCCTCCCCACCCCCCCCCCCCCCTCCCCAGTGTACAAATGTACACGTAGTACATTGTCCCGTGTTCATACATGCTTTGTTAGCCTAGTTATAAGGTCAGACAGGGCAACCCTACACCCCACCCTCACACTCATCTGCCAATGTAGCCCTCAATGATATGACTCCTTGATAAGTGGCGCATGTTTCTGCAGCAAGAGGAACAGGAGGCTGATGTGCTTTCCCCCCTCCGCAATCCTTTTGCTGTTCTCGGGCAAGTGCTTGGAGACAAGACAAGCGTCCATTATCATGAAGCCATCTCCTTGATAGCTACGTTGTTGGAGGTGGGGGGGGGGGGGTGCCCTGTCTGACCTTGTAGCTAGGCTTACAAAGCACGTAGGAACATGGGATAGAGTATTACATGTACATTGTCCCCTGGGGGACAGAACACTGAAAGTGTAGTGGTGAGAGTTTATAAATTACTATGCTATATATTTGCCAGAAGTTCTGCTGTAAATGTAATTGTCACATAGGACCCAGTTTTATGAAACCAGTTAAATTTCATCTTTTGTTTTCTGTTCATAAACTAGAGAATCTGGTTGCTATCAGTAACAGTTTTTCCTTCAAAGAAAAGTTTCATTAATGGGTTCTATACGTCCTTTTTTTTTCTTGTCCCTTTTCTTTATGCTCATTTTCTGTTCTTCTGTCTCCCTTTTCACAATCTTAAAGCAAGCCTAGCCCTGCTGCACACACAGTGACCACACACTCTGTCACCTCCAGCATCTCTAGCCCTACTGTAACTAAGAGTACTGTGCAACGTATCAGGTACTACAGGGGAGCATCTTGCATGTGGAAACAGAGTAGCCATGCAGTGCAGCAGATGCCTCATTAATAAGTAACACCTTTTCTAATACCACCTGTTGCGGTAATTTTTATACTAACCCTTTGTCTATGGCAGATGCATGGTATTAAATTTAATGTGGCACTATTAACTCCTGGGTTGCTTGTTCATTTCAGCACATTGACATTTCTGCCTTCTGTGTCACCTTACTGTGAAAATGAGAAGGGTGACTTCTACAATTTATAGTGCCATTCTTATTCCACAAAGCTTACTGATGCATATTATGGCTCAGCCACAGGTGAAGTGTGGTACATTTTTATTGGCCAGTGAATTAATAAGAAATTACAGTGTGATGTTGTGTGGCCCCTTAGGACTCATTTACACTATAAAGGGAATTTACCAAAACTGGAGCAGCCAGAATCTGGAGCAATGAATTTGATTCTATCTTTAGCTTATTCGGTTAAAGGAGAAGTACAGCCAAAGCTCACTGGAAGGAAGAGAGGAAAGATCCCTGGTGCCGCACATCCACGGAGTCCTATGGTAGTATGAGAGCGACAACCTCAGCCTGGGCTCCCGCCAGGCCATGCCCCAATGGGTTTCACTCTGCCCCCCGGAGCTTAGTCAAAGTAATCCCACTTGCAAATTTTTTGTTTCCTCTGCTGCTTAGGGTCATCGATAGATTTTACTTATAAGGTGAAAGCCCAATTATAGTTTTAAAATAAATGTGAAAAGATACATCTAGGGTAATGAAAAACACCTGTGCTAACTTCTTACAGTGAAATTTGCAGTGCTCATGCTTAATTGGAAGCACTAGCGCTGACTTAGGGGTAAATGGGACTGCTGCAGAGAGATTGATCCTCTCGCACAGATGGGAGCTGTCCTTTGCTGCTTGTGCCTTGGATTTGTGCTGGAGGTGATTGTAAGCAACACTCAACAGTAGGGATGAACCAAACACCCCCCAGTTGGATTCAAACCAGAACATGCTAACAGGCAAAAAATTTGGAAGAACACCGTTAAAGTCTATGGGACACGAACATGAAAAATCAAGTGCTCGTTTTAAAGGCTTGTATGCATGTTATTGTCATAAAAGTGTTCAGGGACCTGGGTCCTGCCCCAGGGGACATGTATCAATGCAATTTTTTTTAAGTTTTTATTTTATTTTATTTTTTTGGGGAGCAGTGTTTTTTTTTTTTTTTTTAAATGCTTTAAGTGAAACAATAAAAATTAAATATTCCTTTAAATATTGTGCCTGGGGGGTGTCTATAGTATGCCTGTAAAGTGGCGCATTTATCCCGTGTTTAGAACATTACCACAGCAAAATTACATTTTTTTTTTATTTTTTTTTTTTTTTTTAATTTATTTTTATTCAAATTTTCCTTATAAGACACAAAGACATAGAAAAAATTACATTTCTAAAGGAAAAATTGTCATTCAAAACTGATCGCGGCTGTAATGAATTGTCGGGTCTCGGCAATATAGATAAACCTCATTGAAAAAAAGAGCATAAGTCCACCCCCCCGTCCATTATGAATATTAAGGGGAACCCCGAACCTAAAAAAAAAAAGTGTGGGGCTCCCCCTAAAATACATACCAGGACCTTCAGGTCTGATATGGAAATTAAGGGGAACCCTGCGCTAAATGAAAAAAAAAATGCTGTAGGGCCCCCGCCCCAAAATCCATACCAGACCCTTATCCGAGCACGCAACCTAGCAGGCCGCAGGAAAAGGGGGGTGGGGGCGAGACAGCCTACCAGGCCACATGCCCTCCACATGGGGAGGGTGCATTGGGGTCTGACCCCAAAGCACCCTTGATGAGGCCCTTGTGTTTGAGGGGAGACAAGGGCCTCATCCCCACAACCCTTGCCCGGTGGTTGTGGGGGTATGCGGGGGGCTTATCACAAAAAAGTGTCAAAAATTGTAAAAAAAAATGGTAAATTCACGCCGCCCAACGGACAGAAAAAAAAAAAACCGCAACCGTTCCGCCTCCATGGGAGGCTCCCGTCGACTAACGCTTCTTCTCTGACAGTTCTTATATAGCTGTGGGCAGGGCCTCCCGGTGATGTAAACGGGTGACCCCGCCCCCTTCTGACGCCACGGCGGCTGTATTAAATATTTGACACTCCACCATTCTATTAATTTTGTTACCATGAGCTTCGTATAAAGTCCCACCCTTTTTGTTGCATCTTTGCTGCTTTTCCTGCTGCATTTTTGCTCCTTTTCCTCATAGTGATGGGGATGGAGGCCCATGACCATACCCGGCCATCGCATCATTCAAAGTCCCAAATTCCCCAATTCCCCCCTTTTAATGATACACTGCAGAGTGCATGGACATCATGGGAAATGTAGTTCCAAAACATCTGGGGTGCCAAAGTTCGCCATCACTGTCCTAGGGTAACCCCCCCTGCCCCACAGAAGACTATTCATAATGCCACCAAATACGACAGTGGTAAGCATCCAGCAACCAACTGAACATAGACCTTAATGAAGAGAGAAAAGAAGTCATAGCCGTTTGGCTACTAGGGATGGGCGAACGGTTTGGCCCGAGCATAAGTTCGGACGAACTTTGGTTGTTCGGATGTTCTGCGAACAGTAACAATATGTGGTGTTCGGGGCAAATTCGAAAGCTACCGCAACACCGTTAAACTCTATGGGACATTAACATAAAAAATCAAGTGTTCATTTTAAAGGCTTATATGCAAGTTATTGTCATAAAAAGTGTTTGGGGACCCGGGTCCTGCCCCAGGGGACATGTATCAATGCAAAAAAAAGTTTTAAAAATGGATGTTTTTTCTGGAGCAGTGATTTTACTAATGCTTAAAGTGAAACAATAAAAGTGAATTATTCCTTTAAATTTCGTACCGGGGGGGGGGGTCTCTAGTATGCCTGTAAAGTGGCACTTTTTTTTTTTTTTGCATTGATATATGTCCCCTGGGGCAGGACCTGGGTCATCAAACACTTTTTATAACAATAACTTGCATATTAACCCTTAAAATTAGCACTTTTGATTTTTCAAGTTCGTGTGTTCGAACAGATTTTTTGCCTGTTCGCATGCTCTGCTGCGAACCGAACCGGGGGGTGTTCGGCTCATCCCTCTTGGCTACATTTACCATCTATTTGAGGAATGGAAAACTTTATGAAACTACATTTACTGACTCATATGTGCTCCTTCAGCTTCTGCCAGTCAAATTGCTTGCATTTCCTCTTCCATCTTGTTTTCTTCTGAACATTTTAGTATTGTTTTCAAGGTCATTTTATTCTCGTTTCCCTTGGGAATGATGGTCATGGGTTTTGTCCCGGATTTCTTGACTATGGAAATGACAGAAGATGAATAGTCATTGGCAGCAAAGCTTCCTTTTATGTCATGCATGTTTCATTGATTAGCCCAATACATGTTTTGGGGTGTGAAATATATAAAGTGTGAGGTCCTGAATTGCAGGATGGTTAAAGACCTGTCCTGTGACTTAATATGTAGGTTGCCATTGTTGGCTAATGGTAGCCTACATATCCGCTCTCAGTACTGGTTTCTGTTAAAGCATGATTTTCTTAACCTTTCAACACCTATTCCCAGGTTAACATATGCCTGTGTAATTTTAAAATTACCCCAAAATAACAAAATGTAATCCTATTCACAATATTCTGCTAAAAACTGTTGGTTAGAATGGAATTTTCTGGTGACAGGCGCTTGACCACTGCATGGGGCACCATAGTGAAGGGATCTTCCTCTAAGCCTTTCATGTGTGCTATGATTTCCATATTGTGCATGCAGCAGCTCCTAAAGGTGAAACCTGGTATTGCACCAAAGGCATTTAGATTAATAACTCTGTACAAGTAATATGATACAACAGAAGTCTCATAAATACGGTATTATTATTATACAGGATTTATATAGCGCCAACAGTTTGCGCAGCGCTTTGCATAAACATCTTAGCATTGGTTATGATAGAAGGGTGAAAGAGCCCTGCAAGAGTTGCAGCAATGCAGGGGCAGAAGTTCAGGGAACAATGGGGCTCAATGTTACCATAAAAACAGGGAATAAAATTTCAAATAAAACAGTTTGATCATAACTTTGATCTTACTTTCTTTGTATTATGTTTGCTACTACTATACCCGTGTTGCCATTCTTATGTGTAATATACCAAGATAAATAGACTTGGCATGATGGCAGTATGTTACTTGGTCCAATTGGGGTGTAGCATAATGCTCCTTGTTTTTGCTAGTGGTTGTGGGACATAGGAGCTGAAATCCTTGTTTTTAAAGAGAGGGATATTTTTTTTTTTTTTCAAACTTATAGTTTTTGTTAACATTCAGCCAGACTCATTGCAGTGTTGACTCTACTAGAGGGAGACTTCAGAAAAATGTTTAAAATATTGCAGTAAAAATACAAAATATGCAATGAATAATACATCATACTCAGGAAAAATACTCAAGTCTCCCTTGAAATAATTTTGTATTTAGTCTCCTTCTAGCCACTTATGATGACACCTATGATTTATGCTATGGTATGTTTTTCTGTAGCAAAGTATCAATAAATTTACACAAAGTAGGTTTTTTTAAATATATTTGGTAGTTGCATATAGTAATGTACTTTTAAGGGTAATAAACCAGAAATAACTTTGAGGTAAATTAAGTCCAGTAAATGATTTTTGCGTGTAGAGGGCTATATGCATGTTGACATTTTGTTGGGTTTTGATGATTGGTCCTGCATGTTTGTGTGTGTAAATGCATGAGGTTTATGATATTGAAATACAGCTGTGTGCTCATGTCGTTCTATGTTCTCCTCCTCTACACTGTCCTGTGTGCTGTAGTTTGCAGGCTTCAGCACACCAGAAAGCCATTTCCAAGATGGAGACAGAAGTGATTAAAGAAACCAAGGTGGAGCAGAAGGAACCAGAAGAGCCAGACTCTTCCTCACTGTCCCTAGCAGAGAAGATGGCTTTGTTTAACAAACTTTCACAACCAGTCACAAAGGAAGTGACCACCAGAAGCAGACTGGATATCAGGCAGCGGAGGATGAACGCACGATACCAGACTCAGCCCGTAACTCTGGTTGAGGTTGAACAGGTATCTTGTTTTGATTTTATCCTTTTTTTTTTTTTTTCTGTTAGGTTTTATATATTTGCTACCCTTTGTGATTAGGGAGAGGTTAAATTTAAATTGCAGCCAGAATATTATTTTGTTTTGGATAGCTAGGCTGTGGTTTTGAACCTCTATCATTCTTCACTTCCTGTCCCAGTGATCCCAAAGGAAGTGAGGAGAAAGTCCCTTGATAGACATAGCAAAAAAGCTGACATTTGTTCTAGCAATTCTTTACGCTATCCAAAACAAGGTTTTGGCTGGTTTCCCACGTGGTAATGTAGAATATATCTGCTTGTAATTGTGATGTTTATCAGCTTTTACATCCAAGGGCAGGAATTAACCTGCTGAGATATTGAGCAGAGGGTGGAAGGGCCTCATTGGCAAGTAAGTGGCCAGTGCATGGACAGTTTTACAGGGGATTTTTGAAGTGCAGACTTAAAGAAGAATTCCAGGCATCACATGTTTTTACTTGGTTGCTTTGGTCCAGCTTGGAGCAATGTAACCATGTAAATACTGCAACTGGCAGATGCCCCTGAAAGTTGGAAATCATTGAAGTAGACACCACTGCTCCAGTCATCTCCACTTGCTTCTGCATTCCATGCTGATCTGCTGGCCTGCTGCTTTCTTATCACAAGAGGTTGTTGCTTGGTAGAACACTTTGCATTTTCTGAATGATTCCAAATGATTCCAAAGAGTTAACTGATTGGATGAGGTTGAGCATTATGCTACAGCCCCGTCTCTCCACCTTGTCAAATCCAGTGAAATTTAGAATTCATCGGCAATTTTTTTTTATCTGCATTTATTCTGGGGAGAGTTAGCAGTTTTTTATTTGTCCCCCCGATGGTCGTTGTCACCAAAATAGAAGATAATGGGAAATTTTACAGTTGTCACCAGAACAGGAGGGGAGGGGAAATCTGATGGGGACACCTGTTCTGGTGAAAACAGTCCAAGTCTATTATTCTCCTCCACTTTGTAGAGATTTCCTTTCCCTTTATGCAAGACCGGAACTGAAAGTAGATCTCCCCAACATGACATGGGTAGCAAAGTATGAACCGACAGACCGAACTACTCTATCCAAAACTGAAAAAAAGTTTTGGCTGTATATACACTTTAATCGAACTGTGTAGACTCAACTCAACTGGAAAAGTTAGATTATAATGAAACCATTATAACAGTCATAATGGATTGTAACTGTAGATGTTGGCACTTATGTGGTGTTGAATAATTAAAAGAAAATGGGAAAAAAATCTTTCAAAAGAAGGTAGTGGAAATGTTTGACAATTTACCCTGTAAATCACATCTCTTTTCTGTACTGAAGCCAGAATGACTGCGCGTAACCTGGCGTTATCGGTAGGTCAAGGCTTTCGTGACAGGTTTCCTTTTAAATTGAAGCATAAGCTTCTGTTACCCCAACCAAAATCTCTCTACAGACATCCGACTGGCCCCTAAGGCTTACGAATGTACCTTGACTCGGGTGCTGAATCTGAGTAGATCCTGTGTTTTTTCACATATCTGGGTGTTTGCCATCCTGTTTGCTTCAGGACCTTTTGATTCCCATTGTTAGGACTTCTGCTCTCCATTGTTCATAGTTGACAGTGATGCCACCAGGGCTGACTTACTAAAGTGGGGGCTGAGTGAGCAAAGTGTTGGTGAAGAAGGTTAAAATGTGTTCGCTCTGAATACTTGCTACCCTGTTTCCCCGAAAATAAGCCCTACCCTAAAAAAGACATAACGTGATTATCAGGGAGGGATGCAATATAAGCCATACCCTGAAAATAAGCCCTAGTAAAGTTAATTTAAAAAAATTTGAATCCACTTTGTAAAACGACCACACTGGAATAAGGTGCAGTGTATCCCCCCTGCAACTATCATGCAAAATACCCCATCCACAGCCGCCTCTCCTCCTGGGTGATGTCTGTGGCCCCCTCCCTCTGCAGTGTTTAGAGCAGGCTGCTGTCAGTGGGTATCTCGGATTGGAGAAGAAGAGCTCAGGCAGGTCACATGAGTGGTATACAAAGCAAATGCAGCGCTGATACACTCAGTGATCAATAAAGTGAGTGATATAAAAATTTGGTGAAAAAAGAAAACTAAAGCAAAATCCCAAAATTGCATTGGAGAAAAACAAAGTGAAAAAAGAAAACTAAAGCAAAGTCCCAATGGGATTGAAGGGGTTGTAAAGGTAAAAGTTTTTTTCACCTTAATGCATTCTATGCATTAAGGTGAAAAAACATCTGACAATACCGGCCCCCCCAGCCCCCCCCCCCATTTACTTACCTGACCCCTCGAAAGTCCTGCGCTCGCCCCCGACATCCTCTTCGCCGCTCAGCCTGGCTATTGATTGGTTACAGTGGATGGATTGAAAGCAGCGCAGCCATTGGCTCGCGCTGCTGTCAATCACACCCAATGACGCTGCACGCTGGGGGGCGGGGCCGAGTGATACAGTGGGTGGCTATGGCCGCCGGCTGTATCACAGGAGCGTGCCCGCAAGTACTCAACACCATACGAGGGAGCTTGCATGAAAGTGTTGAGTCCTTGTGGGGGGGGGGGGAGCCGAGACAGCCGCCGAGGGACCCCGGAAGACCAGGTTCGGGCCACTCTGTGCAAAACGAGCTGCACAGTGGAAGTAAGTATAACATGTTTGTTATTTAAAGAAAAAAATTATCTTTAGTGATCCTTTAAAGTCCATATATTGAACAATATACGCCCATCCAGATAAAGGTGATAGTTTGCAATGAGAAAATCCTTCATATAAGTGCTTCCAGCTCCACACCCGGGTGAGACAATAATCTGCTTACCAGAAAGCCATGATCACTAATCGGTGATCTCACCAAACATAGGGAATGATCAGGTCTCCCCAAGACCATTAAAAGGCTGCTGGAACTGTAGCTGGTGCCGATGATACTCAAAAAACATAAGAAAGAAAAGCTCCCATAGCATAATACTGTATAGAAGGGTTTAATAAAGCAAAAAGATTTGCACTTACAAAGTAGAAGCTGTTTGAAAGCGGTACAATGCTTGTAGGTTAAAAACGGACCACAGCGTCTCCAAAAACTTCTGCTCACTTCCTGTGTAGTTCGCCCATCCACCTCATCACTAGCAGACATCAGCTGGGAAATGGCACCCCTGGGCACTCATGTGAGTGCCCAGGGGTGCTGTAAAAAGCTACTTGTCATAAAACAGCCACAAAGGGAGACATACTGCACCCTATGCCAGCATAATCCTCCCATAAAACGGACTAAAAAAATCCTATAAGCACTTTAACCAAGATGTTTTTTGGGATTAAAATGTCAAAATACTAATACTAATAAGACGTCCCCTGAAAATATGCCCTAGTGTCTTTTTTTGTAGCCAAAATTAATATAAGACCCCGGTCGTCTTTTTGGGGAAACACGGTAGCAAAGGTAAAAAAAATGTATATTTTTTTCACATGTGATTGGGTATTAAAATTGAACACTTTAGCTTATTTACTATGATTCACTTAGCAAAATGAACATACACTTTGCTAGGAGAAACAGACTAATCTGTTGGTAAATAAATTCCCCTGTGTCAAGTGTGCAAATTCAAAAACCTCTAGGAAACTGCAGAAAGCGGACCATTCAACATCTAAAAGGAGTCTCTTCTAATACTCTGGTACAGACTCCTAATTCCCATCAGCTTGTTTTCAGGACAGATATTCATAGGTATATAAGAATACATTGTACAGATTTCGGAATGTTTCATATGTTTGTGCTCTGCTTCCTTCCTTGGTTAAGGAATGATTACCTTCTACAATATAAAAAGTGGAACTTACATAGCTGGAGTGACATTTCAGATTTGGATGCCTCACGGGCATCTAGTGATCTAGTGAAATTGTCAAACTTAATTCTCTAATATTCTGCCTATTCTTTGCCTTTTTCTGTTAATCTTGATCTGTATCCTTGCATTTGTCTGGTGCTCATTTGTGGCCAGTGCCGAGGCATTGGGGCTTCTGCCAAAGGATATTGGGTAACTTGTCACTCTGAGGTAAAATTCATGTCAGCAGCTCCACCAGGAAGTTTGATTGGCATCAGTTCCCCAAGAGCCTCTTCACCAGAGACCTTATGACTTCACATTGGTCATTTGACCTAATACCATACTGATTACCTTTTTGTCTCTCAAAAGGTGAGATTTTTCATTAATGTTTGAAAGACCTGAATCGATACATATTTGTTTGCATCGTGACGGTTTTGTATTCAAATCCATAGAAAGACTCTCTAGATTTGGATTGGACAATCTTTAACACTGGTTCTATAAAACTTTCCACTCCATGAAAAGAATGTCTTTGGAGAGTTGACCACATAGCTGGGATGGAAGAATTGATCTATATCTCACAGGACGGTCTTTAAGTTTATAAAAACATTGGCATGCTGGACTCCTTTTCAAACAACGCCCACATACCAGACTCTCAATATTGACATGGGGTGATGAGGACTCCCTACATCCCAGGATCTGTTTGAGAACCTGAGAGGCATAGCTTACCCACACTAGACAACCTTCTCTAATTCTCATTGATAAAAAGAAAAACTGCGCTACAGAGCAAGAAGTCAAGGTAGAAGCTGCACATAAAATACACCCATATCTATGTATACCATGGAAAATAAAAATAAATAAAGTGCGCTAACTGTATGAGAATATACACATAAATGTGAATGCATATGGGTGGTAGTGAAAACCACAATCTACTGAGAGCAAATAAATGACTCAATGGGTGATAGAAAAATATACGTGCCAATCATAAAAACTCAAATAAAAAGAAAAAAGTGTACATGTGAAGTACAACAATAATAATAACGTGAAAACATGATAATCAAACAGACTCAGTCCATGAGTTCAAACATAAAACGTTCATCAGTGAAAAAATACTTCCATCCACTATACAGCTTAGCAGCAACCAATCTCCCTATGAGTGGATCAACAAAGGTGAGGGATGTGCAGGATGGTACAATTCCACTGGCGGTGACTCCAATAAGTGAGAAAAGTGGTAAAGGTGGACTCTTACCCTCCGTGTTGGACCCCCTCCTTGGCAGGGTCTATCAGGCATGCAGATTTTGCCCTCTGCAGGGACCGTGTGATGAGAAGATCTCCCCAGCAGCTGTCAGGAATGCTGTCTCCGGTCCGGGCTAATCCAAGTGAAACGCCTGAAGAGGGGGGGGAAGGACAGCTCTCTTGCTCCCAGTGTGGCAAAGGAAAAAACAAAAGAGCGGAGCTCCAATAGTGTAAAATGTTTCAGGATTTATTGAATAAAAGTACAGACCGCAACGGAGAGTGCACGCTCCGGGAGGTAGAAATACAATTAAAAACAAGCCGGCATATAAAAATCGCAATAACCCGTGCATAACATGGGGCAATCGTGACGGCTTACAACGTAGCCACGCCCTACATGTTTCGTCATTAGTAGACGTCTTCAAAGGGGCGCGGGCTACGTGTTAAGCCATCCCTTATATAGTATAACAGTGCACACCAAGCCTCGCTTTCACCTCCGCTCTCAGGGAAGGGAAAAACCAAGCCTCTACCTAGTGCTCCTCAGTAAGAAAGAATTTTCCTATCCATAGAGAAAATTATATATTAGAAAAACCATTTATAAAAAATACATATATATTTTATTATTATTGTTGTACTTCACATGTACACTTTTTTCTTTTTATTTGAGTTTTTATGATTGGCACGTATATTTTTCTATCACCCATTGAGTCATTTATTTGCTCTCAGTAGATTGTGGTTTTCACTACCACCCATATGCATTCACATTTATGTGTATATTCTCATACAGTTAGCGCACTTTATTTATTTTTATTTTCTAATTCTCATTGGTTAGGGCAATGTCATGTAGGAGACCCTGCTAGTTACGGGGAAATAAGGATTAGAAGCAGGCAATCTGTGGTCCCTGGGCACTGTGCCCACAATGTTTCTGAGACCTACCTCCCTAGTGGGGTATTTCTCTGACAAGGCTATGCTTCTCACTGCTGACCTTTTTTGTATAGTTGGTTATATATTCTGTTTTCTATCTCATGTTTTTTATGAGACAACTGTATACTTGCTGAATTCTGTTTGATTTTTTTATTGTAAACACTTTTTTGGCTTGATTGTACCTTTTCAATTGTGAAGTCTCAATAATGCTATTGTCGCATGAAATACAAAACTTGAAGCAGGTCAGATAGAGGTTAAATGTATCAGTCAATGAATTCTGAATGATTTTAGACACATCCCCAAATTGTTGCCATCAACATGAGCCCTAATGTAGTGTAGGCTAGATTTGGTACATGTAGTGCTTGTCCCACATTTCTAAGTGTTTTTATAACAAGACCTATGAAATGGCGGATTGATCGCTGCAGCTTGGTTGGGAGCACTTTCCTGAGACAAACCGCAAGAGAAATGCAGAAGGGGAGGGGGAGATCAGTCTCTTCATTCCTCTTGCCGTCTCCGTCATAGTTGTCAGATCAGTCGCCGCAAGAGAAGAGGTGGTCAGGTTTGGACCTAATAGCTAGGACCCTTTCACACTGAGTTTTTCAAGCGCTTTTGCAGCAAAAAAGTGACTGAAAAGCTCAAGAAAAATGCTTCCCTTAAAAAAAAAAAAAAGAATGTCTTCACACTGGGGCAGTGTGTTTCTGTTGTGGTGAAAAGAATCCTGCCTGCAGTATCTTTGGAGCATGTTTGAGGAGCTAAAAACAAAACAAAACGCACCTTCCCATTGAAAGCAATTGAAAATGTGTATTTTGGTGCTATTTTTGAGTCCCATGTCCTGTCCCATGTCAAACTGCACCGCAAAATCACGTTTTTGCAGCGGATCAGTGTGAAAGTGCCCCTAGCGTTAGCATGTGTCCCATAGGGGAGAGAGCTGTTTTGTTTTTTTTTGTTTGTTTTTTTAAATGGATCATCTTTAAAGGGTAACTCCACTTTAATGGAAAAAAAACTATCAAAAAATAATATAGCATATACAATTGCTACACAAGTCATATTGTAATTGAATGTTATTAAAAATGACGTTTCATTTTTTAATTTGTAGGGCTGTCATTTTCTGTGCAATGCAGTGTAGCAAACTGTAGGTGTTCTGTACACAGATGGTGTCAAAGTCAGACTTTGGGCATCCCCTGCAACAAAAATTATTATTTATTTTTTAATGAAGATCCTCCTAAAGGGATGAATTTCCCACCACTTTCCTCATTTGAACCCTGCAACTGCAGCAGCTGATTGAATATAAATGCATTCATATTAGATACACTCAGCACATGGACACAAACAGGTGTTCCTTCAAAATAACAAAAAGTAGGAATCTGCAAAGTTTGTTAAAATCTTTGCAATGTACCCAGAGCGGAGTTTTTTTCCTCAACAAAAGTGGAGTTACTCTTTAAAGTAACTTTTTGTTGGTTTTTTTCACCATAATGGCCTGTGTTCATAGGTAAATGCAAATTGCTTTTAGTTGCATTCAGTTTGCATTTGACCAAAATCCCAAAGACACCTCTGGGATCATTTATAGTTCATTGACAGGTGCATTTGCCCTACAGTTGACCTCCTGACCTGCATTTGAACACCTCCCAAGTTGCATCAAACTGCTTTTACATTCCCATTGAATTGTTTAACCACTTGCTTACCGCCGCTCGCAGGTATATGTCGGCACAATGGCAGCTGTGGGCAAATGGGCATACCTGTACGTCCCTTTTAATTTGTAGGCTAGTGGGCGCGCGCGTACTGCGTGCACGCTGGTTCCGTGGACTCTTAAGTTTGCTGGTGTCCCACGATCGTGTCACATGCAATAGAAATGACAATGGTCCCAAAATAGTGTCAAGTGTCCGATGTGTCTGCCGCAATATCGCAGTCACGATAAAAATCGCAGATTGCCGCCATTACTAATGAAAGAAAAATGAATAATAAAAATGCCATAAATCTATCCCCTATTTTGTAGACGTTATAACTTTTGCGCATACCGATCGATATACACTTATTGTGTGTGTTTTTTTTTTATTTTAATTTTTTTTTTTACCAGCAATATGTAGAACAATACATATCAGCCTAAACTGAGGAAATTTTTTTTATATATTTTTTGGGGATATTATAGCAAAAAGTAAAAAATATTGCTTTTTTTTTTTCAAAATGAATGCAAAAAATAAATAAAAATAAAAACCACAGAGGTTATCAAATACTAGCAAAAGAAAGCTCTATTTGTGGGAAAAAAAGACGTCAATTTTGTTTTTGGTGTAAGGTTGTACGGCTGCGCAATTGTCAGTTAAAGCGACAAAGTGCTCTGGTCAGGAAGGGGGGTAAATACTTCCGGGGCTGAAGTGGTTAAGTGGAGATACAGTTTTGAGCCAAGAAAAGCTGGTCTGAACATGTCCTTTGTCTGCTTTAATTCTCTCCGATAGTGATATTCCTTGGCTTGATATCCACTCTCCGCCTACCACCCTTGCTACATTCATTAAGGTGTGATCTTATTTTCACTGTTACACTAATTTTATGTTACAGCGAATGCAAAAGGAGAGCTGAGACTTTGTCAGGGTAGGATGAGCAATGTTAGGAGCTTGATGGAGATCGAACTACTGGACTCCCTAAAAGATGGTAGAAGCCAATCTATGACTATTCAATTGAATGGTGTACTAACAGTTTAAAAGCTGCATTAGAAACAAGTGGTATCTACAGAATGTACAGCTATATATTTTTATTGCCTAATTTATGCGGCAGCTTGTATTTTATGTCATTTCTCTTTAAATGTAGTAAATGAAAATCTTCTGGCCTAACATAAATGGGGAAACTGGATTCTCCAACTAACATGTGTTTTCTGGTTTGTTGGTTGTTTGTGCAGTTTAAGAACGGAGGTGAAAAGATCGCTCCATTGTCTCAGACCGTTGTAACATCTGTGGCTACTCTGACGTCTCGGTCTTCTCCTGTCTATCCCGGGGATATGAATGTCACAAAGTCATCCAATTACGATGAGAGAATATCAAGTATCTCCAGCGCTTCCACTCTGTTTCACACTTCAATGGAGACAGCAAATACTACAGAGAGGAGCTCACTGCTTTCAGAGTCCTGGAGCTCTCCACTCATTGATAAACTCAGAGAGCCTGAACCAAGGAAGCAGCCACTGTTGGAGAGCAGAGCACTGGCCACAGAGGAGAGCAGTCTGAGAAAGGAACTCGTCCATCCCGTACTGGATGTGTCAAAGGAGAAGGAATCCGCCAGCGAGCAGAAGAGGCTCGGGCATGTTATCTCAAGTAAGAGCACAGTGGAATTGCTCAACCCACAGACACTGTTACAACCTGCTGTGCTGCAAGAGCTGCCAATAGCTGAAAGCTCCCCGCAGGTAGAGGTGGATGACATGAAGCCGGAGAGGAGCAATCTGCACTCAGAAACCAATGCATGGAGCATGAAAGGTACCACTGGTAAGACACTTTTACATTTCTGGTTTATAAACTGGTGTAGATTTGTATCGGAGGGTACATTCATTCATTCAGTAGCCAGTTGAGCTTATTAACAGATAAGAATTCTATATTGTACAGCAATTCACATTTCACTCGTCCCCAGCTGGAGGTTCACTCCTTTTCTTTGTCTCTCTGCCAGCAGTGGGCAAACAGCTTGAGAATATCAGATTATGGTCATTTTGGGACCTGTGTCCCCTCTTTTTTGCTGAAATGTTCTACAGCTGCAAAGCAGCATATAGACCCTCATACACACCAGTAATTTATTAGTAGCACGGTCATGCCGCCTGAGGAATTAGGTGATATAGGATAAAAGTGGTCAAAGAGAACCTCCTTCTCCTATATCACCTGACTTCTGATCGACAAGTGAGGGGAAATTGATATTTATTAAAACTGTAACCAGAAGTAAGGGAGAATCTTCCAATGAGCAAACCTGTTCTGGTGAAGACTGAGAGCATATCGCCTTATTTTCCTGTCTTTAGAATGTTTCTGGAAATCTTGATGGGACACAAAGTTTAAGCTTTACCTTGTTTTGTTTTTTTCTTATTTGCTGTTAACGCTTAGGGCCCATTTACACTTTTGTGTTGCAATATAAAGCTAAAATGCGTGGCAGAGTTCTATGCACATTGTGATGTCATTAATTGTGAATGGCACCCCAACATATTGTACATTAAAGGGCCCCACAATGCAAATACCAATACATTGTGGTGCACTGCATTTATCACATAGGTTCATGCATCATGGATATTTTGTTTATCAGTTTTGGGGCGTTGGTAGCCCATTCATAATAAATGATCTGCCTTAATTCGATGCTTAACACATGTCATAATGCAAAATAACATGTTAAAAAAAAAATATATATATATATAACACCGGTAAAAATTAGGCTTGCTCTGATGCCTAATCCGATACCTGGGCAGTCATGGGATGATCGGTGCGGTGATGGGGGCCGCTGCAAGCATCGATCTCCCTGTAAAACTTTCAATAAAGCAGCTGACAGCCGCTTCTCCTCCTCCCCCCTCCCGCGGCTTTCAGCTGCTTTATTGAAAAATATACAGGGAGATAAGTGCTTGTAACTGCCCCCAATGCTGCACCGTTCACCCGCGTCCGATGTGTCTCCCTCTGTGTCCCCCTCTGCTTTCCCTCCCAGAATGGAGAGCGGAGGAAGGAGCTGGTAAAGCTGTCATTTACTGGCTCCTTCCTTTTCCGAATGCACAGAGTCTGTAATCTAGGACTCTGTCCATTCATAACTGAGCAGAGTAAACTGTGTTTACGATGCTTCAGTTTATGAATGAACAGGAGCCTCTCTTTCCTGTCCATTCATCTTCAGTGTAGCTGAAGCTGCTGAGAAAGGCACTGGGGAATCTGAGTCCTCAGTCCCTTTCTCAGTCTCAAAGGGGAGATATCGGGGGTTTGGGATACCCCACCAAATCCCCCCCCCCCCCCCAATAGGGGGTGATTAAAAAAATAAAAAAAATATTTAAAAGTAAAATTATAAGAATAATAAAAGATAAAAAAAACTAACACTACCCCCCCCCCCCCCCAAAACAAAGAAAGCATTGTAAAAAAAATAAAAAATAAAATTGTAAAACTAAAATAAAAATAAACCACTGACAGTCCACGCCTCATCAGTGCTACTGTCACATGACATTTTAAAAAAGTATTGGCGAGTACTTGAAAAAAGTATCGGTACTTTGTACAGTACTCTGTCTTATGAAAAAAAAAAAGTGGTATCGGTGCAGCCCTAGTAAAAATGAGAGCAACATTCCAAGCAATGTGCGGACTTGGCTCCTGTTTTAAAGACCTAACACAAGGCATAGTAGGGAGGGCTTCCACTGCAATATGCATCCATGCGGCATCCACATGGAATTTTTTTTGTAACTGACCAGAGTTAGTGATTGTAAATGATCACCTTGTAAAATAACCCATTCAGTTTAAAATAGAAATGAAATTATATATATATATATATATATATATATATATATATATATATATATATATATATATATATATATATAAATAAAAAAAGAGTCCAAGAGGTTGCTGCACTTAAAAATTTCTTTGCTTTATTTCTCAAATTGTTCAGTAGGGATTTACAAAGCAAGTATAATCCAAAAACACAGGCACGAAATGCCTACACAGTTTCAGACACAGGTAGATTCAGATATGGATGGATGGATGGATTACGTCTCGGGCTAGTCAGCTTACGCCCTTCCTAAGATCCATTGAAGCACATCTGAGGGTTTCAATCCAATCATTCATTTAAATACAGGTTAAGTGAAGTACTTCACATATGGAATCAATATGGCTAATTAGTTCAAATCGCATACCATTTAACATCTATATATGCATATATTTATCTATAACATGCCATTAAAACAAGGATAAGCAACAGGTGTCGAATCTCTCATTCTCTTCACTCTCATTATAGAATATTTGAAATACCTATAAAAACGCAGGGAAATGTTGCATTCATGAGTAAATACAAAAACAAAAAGAAAAAACAAAAAAGATATCCCCATCATGAAGTTATTTTATCTGGCTACTTTCATATACTTATTCCAACAGTTAAACAAATAAATAAAGATCCAAATCAACATTTAAGCCATATGGAGCAATTGTATTCAAAAAATGTATCCAGTATACTTCTCTTTTTCTTAGAATCAATTCACGGTTGCCCCCTCTCCTATTTTTCTCAATACCTTCTAGGACCATATACTTTAGTTGTGATACATTGTGGCCAAATTCCAAAAAGTGTCTCGCCAGCGGTAATTGGGTTAATTTATCTCGTATTGAGTATTTGTGTCTCGCTATCCTATCTTTGATTTTTTGTGTAGTCTCCCCTACATAGACTAAACCGCATGGGCACTTTATGGCGTAAATTACATATGAAGATTGGCATGTGTAGTAACCCCGTATGGGGATGTTGAAACCCCTATGTGGATGTGTAAAGTATTTACCTTTAATCATAGTTACATTGTATGCATGACAAGCAGGGATACGATCCCAGATTTTTAGGTCCCAGGAAGGTTAGTTTGGCTGCTGCAGCCACAGGTTGATCAGATTTAATCAATCGATCTCGTATCGTTCTACCTTTTCTATAGGAGGACATGGGTGGATTCCAGAATTCCTGTACCATGGGGTAACTGGATCTTAAAAGATTCCAATGTCTTTTGATAATTTGATTAATTTTGTTGGAGAAGGGATGGTACTGCATAATAAAGGGGATTCTCTTCTTTTCTTTTCGGGGTGATCGATTACTATCCGTATTAGGATGATCGATATTAACTAAAGCTTGCGGATATCTTCTACTAATAAGTTTGTTTTTTATTTCATCAAGTCTCTGATCACGGCACAGCGGGTCACTCACGATCCGCTGCACCCTCATCATCTGACTTTTTGGGATGGATGAAAAAACGTTTGGGGGGTGAAAGCTATTGAAATGTAGCAATTGGTTGCGATCTGTGGGTTTCACATATAAGTCAGTAATGATCTGCCCATTGTTCAATTTAAGAAGAGTATCAAGAAAGGAGATCTCATTTTTACCAATTTCAATGTTGAACTTTAATCCAGGTACTAAATAGTTAATGTATTTATCAAATAAGTATAGGCTTTCCATGTTGCCATCCCATATAGCGAAAATATCGTCCACAAATCTGTACCAACATTGGCAATGTTTTAAAAATAAATCATTGACATAAAGGACGTCTCTATCATATTCATAAATGCGTTCGCATATGGGGGTGCAACATTTGAACCCATCGCTGCTCCATTCAGTTGCAAGAAATGAGTATCCCTGAAAAGAAAATAGTTCTCTTCAAGAGTAATTTTCAAAAGGTCAAGCAGAAATGAAATCTGTTCGGTTTTATAGATGCCTGATTGAATTAACAATCGCTGACATGCCTCTATTCCTAAATCATGTGGAATGATAGTAAATAAGCTAGAGACGTCCCATGATATCAGGATGGAATCTGATGACAAGTTTATATCTTGAATTTTTGACAAGAAGTCAGTAGTATCTCTTATAAATGATTTAGTGTTTAATAGCAATGGTGTCAAACACTTATCCAGGTATTGTGCTAGATGTGTTGTCACAGATTCCATCCCTGATACAATGGGACGTCCGGGGGGATTTTTAGGGTCTTTATGAATTTTTGGTAACATATACAGTACCGGTGTAACTGGATATTCACATATCAAAAACTCCATAGTTTCATCATCAATGATTTTTTGTTTTTATCCTTTTTTGCACTTTAAAAACAGGACAGCAATCAAGTCTTTTATAAGTAAGGGTATCACTCAGATGTTTCATTATTTCATTTTCATACATGGATGTATCCATGACCACAATAGCTCCCCCCTTGTCAGCCGGCTGGATAGTGATATCATGCCGGGCTGACAAGGAGTTTAACGCTGCAATCTCATCTCTATTTAGATTGTGGGGTATATGGTCTCTCTTATCTCTGTCACACAAAAAACGTTTTATATAATTTTCCACTTTGTCTATATATACCTCTACAGCAGCACATGAAGTGGGTGGTACTTTAGTGCTTTTTGGTTTTAAACCCATGTTTTTGATCGATAATATTGATAATTCTTTAGTTGTGGCAGTGGGTACACCAGAATAGTATGCTTTAAATCTTAATTGTCTAAAAAATCTATATAAATCCTGTTTAAGTACAAAATCATTCATTTTCTCTTTAGGGCAAAAGCCCAAACCCTTATTCAAAACACTTAGTTCAGTTTTAGACAAAACAATAGAAGAAATGTTATGTACCAGGTTTTCATCTAATGTCTCTGGCGGTTCTGGCGTCTGGTGGTTACACCCCCTGCTGTGTCTTTTCTTTGTTCGCCGGCCGCCCCTCCTGGTCCGGATTCGGTCAGGTTCCCTGGTAAAAAAGGAGTAGTTGATACACTGGTGGATGATCCAGTAGATGTCCTAGAGGAGTTTGAGCTAGCCAGATTTTTTCGTTGTATTTTTCTGTAGCCCTTTGAATGGTAATATGTAGGATCAGTCCAATTGTAGACACGATCGTTTTTATAGTCTTCCCGATCTCGTTCAAGTTTTGTACGTTTACGGAATTGAATATTGGTGCGAAATCTTTCTAATTTATCATTATTCATTTTCTTGAATTGCTGTAGTTCCTCTTGATTAGAACATTGTTGTAGCTGTCTTTCAAGTTCAGCAATCTCCTGCTGTATGAGAGTCCTCTCTTGTTGCAAGAATTGCACAGTTAATGTCATGATATCAAAGGAACATTTATTGAGAATCTGGGCAAATTTGGTTTTAAAGTCCTTGTTCTGTGAAAAGAGGGTTGGAGTCAGGCGAACCCTCAGCCCTCTAGGTATCATTTGTAACTTATAGTATTCGGCTAATGTTACCTCATGAAGTTCCATAGTGGTGGCTCTTTGCATTAGTTTCTCCATTTTTCTGGTAAGTTGTATAGAGGAGGACTGGATCAGAAAATCTCTGGATCCCATGGTGTCAGTGAAAATCCTTGAAGCCTCTGTTTCAGAGAATGAGTATGAGCCACCTGTTGCCATCCTTGCAATGATTCCTTGATAGTAGCTGGTGCTTGTTCCCAGGGGAAAATATATTCACTTGTGGAGGAGAACCGCACTCTGCTTACGATTTAGTGCCAGCAATCAGGTCTTCCCACCGACCTTGTATATAGAAAAAGAGTCCAAGAGGTTGCTGCACTTAAAAATTTCTTTGCTTTATTTCTCAAATTGTTCAGTAGGGATTTACAAAGCAAGTATAATCCAAAAACACAGGCACGAAATGCCTACACAGTTTCAGACACAGGTAGATTCAGATATGGATGGATGGATGGATTACGTCTCGGGCTAGTCAGCTTACGCCCTTCCTAAGATCCATTGAAGCACATCTGAGGGTTTCAATCCAATCATTCATTTAAATACAGGTTAAGTGAAGTACTGCTGAACTTGAAAGACAGCTACAACAATGTTCTAATCAAGAGGAACTACAGCAATTCAAGAAAATGAATAATGATAAATTAGAAAGATTTCGCACCAATATTCAATTCCGTAAACGTACAAAACTTGAACGAGATCGGGAAGACTATAAAAACGATCGTGTCTACAATTGGACTGATCCTACATATTACCATTCAAAGGGCTACAGAAAAATACAACGAAAAAATCTGGCTAGCTCAAACTCCTCTAGGACATCTACTGGATCATCCACCAGTGTATCAACTACTCCTTTTTTACCAGGGAACCTGACCGAGTCCGGACCAGGAGGGGCGGCCGGCGAACAAAGAAAAGACACAGCAGGGGGTGTAACCACCAGACGCCAGAACCGCCAGAGACATTAGATGAAAACCTGGTACATAACATTTCTTCTATTGTTTTGTCTAAAACTGAACTAAGTGTTTTGAATAAGGGTTTGGGCTTTTGCCCTAAAGAGAAAATGAATGATTTTGTACTTAAACAGGATTTATATAGATTTTTTAGACAATTAAGATTTAAAGCATACTATTCTGGTGTACCCACTGCCACAACTAAAGAATTATCAATATTATCGATCAAAAACATGGGTTTAAAACCAAAAAGCACTAAAGTACCACCCACTTCATGTGCTGCTGTAGAGGTATATATAGACAAAGTGGAAAATGATATAAAACGTTTTTTGTGTGACAGAGATAAGAGAGACCATATACCCCACAATCTAAATAGAGATGAGATTGCAGCGTTAAACTCCTTGTCAGCCCGGCATGATATCACTATCAAGCCGGCTGACAAGGGGGGAGCTATTGTGGTCATGGATACATCCATGTATGAAAATGAAATAATGAAACATCTGAGTGATACCCTTACTTATAAAAGACTTGATTGCTGTCCTGTTTTTAAAGTGCAAAAAAGGATAAAAACAAAAAATCATTGATGATGAAACTATGGAGTTTTTGATATGTGAATATCCAGTTACACCGGTACTGTATATGTTACCAAAAATTCATAAAGACCCTAAAAATCCCCCCGGACGTCCCATTGTATCAGGGATGGAATCTGTGACAACACATCTAGCACAATACCTGGATAAGTGTTTGACACCATTGCTATTAAACACTAAATCATTTATAAGAGATACTACTGACTTTTTGTCAAAAATTCAAGATATAAACTTGTCATCAGATTCCATCCTGATATCATGGGACGTCTCTAGCTTATTTACTATCATTCCACATGATTTAGGAATAGAGGCATGTCAGCGATTGTTAATTCAATCAGGCATCTATAAAACCGAACAGATTTCATTTCTGCTTGACCTTTTGAAAATTACTCTTGAAGAGAACTATTTTCTTTTCAGGGATACTCATTTCTTGCAACTGAATGGAGCAGCGATGGGTTCAAATGTTGCACCCCCATATGCGAACGCATTTATGAATATGATAGAGACGTCCTTTATGTCAATGATTTATTTTTAAAACATTGCCAATGTTGGTACAGATTTGTGGACGATATTTTCGCTATATGGGATGGCAACATGGAAAGCCTATACTTATTTGATAAATACATTAACTATTTAGTACCTGGATTAAAGTTCAACATTGAAATTGGTAAAAATGAGATCTCCTTTCTTGATACTCTTCTTAAATTGAACAATGGGCAGATCATTACTGACTTATATGTGAAACCCACAGATCGCAACCAATTGCTACATTTCAATAGCTTTCACCCCCCAAACGTTTTTTCATCCATCCCAAAAAGTCAGATGATGAGGGTGCAGCGGATCGTGAGTGACCCGCTGTGCCGTGATCAGAGACTTGATGAAATAAAAAACAAACTTATTAGTAGAAGATATCCGCAAGCTTTAGTTAATATCGATCATCCTAATACGGATAGTAATCGATCACCCCGAAAAGAAAAGAAGAGAATCCCCTTTATTATGCAGTACCATCCCTTCTCCAACAAAATTAATCAAATTATCAAAAGACATTGGAATCTTTTAAGATCCAGTTACCCCATGGTACAGGAATTCTGGAATCCACCCATGTCCTCCTATAGAAAAGGTAGAACGATACGAGATCGATTGATTAAATCTGATCAACCTGTGGCTGCAGCAGCCAAACTAACCTTCCTGGGACCTAAAAATCTGGGATCGTATCCCTGCTTGTCATGCATACAATGTAACTATGATTAAAGGTAAATACTTTACACATCCACATAGGGGTTTCAACATCCCCATACGGGGTTACTACACATGCCAATCTTCATATGTAATTTACGCCATAAAGTGCCCATGCGGTTTAGTCTATGTAGGGGAGACTACACAAAAAATCAAAGATAGGATAGCGAGACACAAATACTCAATACGAGATAAATTAACCCAATTACCGCTGGCGAGACACTTTTTGGAATTTGGCCACAATGTATCACAACTAAAGTATATGGTCCTAGAAGGTATTGAGAAAAATAGGAGAGGGGGCAACCGTGAATTGATTCTAAGAAAAAGAGAAGTATACTGGATACATTTTTTGAATACAATTGCTCCATATGGCTTAAATGTTGATTTGGATCTTTATTTATTTGTTTAACTGTTGGAATAAGTATATGAAAGTAGCCAGATAAAATAACTTCATGATGGGGATATCTTTTTTGTTTTTTCTTTTTGTTTTTGTATTTACTCATGAATGCAACATTTCCCTGCGTTTTTATAGGTATTTCAAATATTCTATAATGAGAGTGAAGAGAATGAGAGATTCGACACCTGTTGCTTATCCTTGTTTTAATGGCATGTTATAGATAAATATATGCATATATAGATGTTAAATGGTATGCGATTTGAACTAATTAGCCATATTGATTCCATATGTGAAGTACTTCACTTAACCTGTATTTAAATGAATGATTGGATTGAAACCCTCAGATGTGCTTCAATGGATCTTAGGAAGGGCGTAAGTTGACTAGCCTGAGACGTAATCCATCCATCCATCCATATCTGAATCTACCTGTGTCTGAAACTGTGTAGGCATTTCGTGCCTGTGTTTTTGGATTCTACTTGCTTTGTAAATCCCTACTGAACAATTTGAGAAATAAAGCAAAGAAATTTTTAAGTGCAGCAACCTCTTGGACTCTTTTTCTATATACAAGGTCGGTGGGAAGACCTGATTGCTGGCACTAAATCGTAAGCAGAGTGCGGTTCTCCTCCACAAGTGTGTATATATATATATATATATATATATATATATATATATATATATATATATATATATATATATATATATATATATATATTTTAAACAAAAATACTCCCCCCCCCCCCCCCCCCTTTTTTTTTTTTTTTTTTTTTTTTTTTATATAAGTGATCACATTCCCTCTGTTCTCAGCTGCCTAAGAGTTTGGGGGAGGAGAAGCAGCAGTACACTGAACTTCCCAGTGATTGGCTGTGCAGTGGGGGCGTGTCAGGAGAAGTCTGATCATTGGAGAAGAGCTTACTCAGTTCCCAGCATAGCTAGAGAACTGACCATGGTGTGTTCTCCCGCCTAGTGTGGTCAGTTTTTTAATAGGAAAACAAGGGGACTAGCAGGAACACCAGGGATTTCACACAAAGGAAACAATACAAAGAGAACTGGATAGTTTCTCATACAAGTACATGGTACAGCAGGCACATATCAGGAATATGAATTGTTGGGGTAACAAACGCTTTAAATATCGCTGTGCAATTTTTCTTTCAGACTGAATAGGAGGTACATGTCTGTTGGCTGTATACTTTTTCTTAATATAAACATATTTTGAAAAAAAAAATGGGATTCTATTGTTAAATTCTTTATAAATAAATAAATATATATATATATATATATATATATATATATATATATATATATATATATATATATATATATATATATATATATATATATATATATATATATATATATATAAATAAATAATATTTTATTTATTTTACCTGGCTATATGCTAGAACAAGTATGTAAACTCGGAAGGCCTGATCTGCAAATAAGGTTAGTTTCTCAGAAGTATTGACCTAATAGGGTTAGCTTAACAGCTGTTCATCAGTGGTTGCCTCCTTATTCTCATGACAAGCTTTAATGAAACACAGAGTTGAGAGAAACTTTGCAAGCTGCCATTGCTGATCTTTCTGTAAAAATGCTAGGTTCTTGGTTGTAATGATCATCTAAAGGTAACACAGATCAGCATGACCGCTATCATTTTCAGAAGAACACAAAAATGGCAGCCTGTGGGTTTTCTCTTGGCACAGGTCTCCTTTAAGACTTGGGACCCTAAGAATGAGCTCTCTGATTAAAAATGATGCTGACAATAAAAGGAGGAGTAAGTGTACCTTTTTATGATGATGAGTCGGAACCATCCATCCCCATGCTTTCCTCAGGAAAGGTTTCAGTTGAAGGCATTCCTGCAGGCAGACATCTGCTCAGACCATACAATCTCTCCACCACACACAGAGGTGTCAGATGAGGTAAAGCAAGGGTTGGATAATACAGAATTTCTCCTGCTATTATGACAACACTGAGTTTAAAATGCAGCAACAAAGCTGTTCAGCATTAGAGCAATCTGTTGGAGTAGATGTAGCTTTTGGTTAAAACATCCATCAATATTGCAGCTGCTAGCTCAGGATGTGAGACCAAATTGCATTTGCTGTGTACTGTTTAATCCTGTCTTTTGTGTATCTTAGATATGCAATTAAACTGTATATCCAGCCAAAAGGTTTGCTTAG
The DNA here is from genome assembly GCA_037952835.1 of Lithobates septentrionalis. Lineage (NCBI taxonomy): Eukaryota > Metazoa > Chordata > Amphibia > Anura > Ranidae > Lithobates > Lithobates septentrionalis. Next base: position 4,807,029 of record JBBDGP010000257.1, read on the forward strand.
TTTAGGCTAGAGCATGGAAAGGTTTGAACTTGTCAGGTATTTCCACTTTAAAGTGATATAGGTAGATTTTTTTTTTTGTTGTTGTTTTACTTGCCAAGCAGATTACATACCTACTCTGTGCAGTGGTTTTGCACAGAGCAGCCCTGATCCTCCCCTCCTTTGGTCTCCCGCCGATGCTCCTGGCCCCCATTCTGCCTGGTGCCCCCATAGCACTCATTCCCGAGCCCCTGCTCTGTGTGTCCATTCACACACGGAAAGTGGGTCAGTTCTTCTCTGCCCCCGCACTCTCCTCATCCACTGGCTGTGATTGACAGTAGTGGGAGCCAATTGCTTCCCACTGCTGTCTCAGCCAATGAGGCGGAAGAGACCTGGGAGAGCCGTGGCTCTCGTGCGCATCGCTGGATCAAGATGGGGCTAAGATAAATATTTGGGGGGGGTGCTGCACACAGGGTTTTTACCTTTGTGCATAGAATACACGAAGGTAAAATAACCTTGGGCCTTTACAACCAATTGAACAATTTAAAACACCGTTTTTAGCTTTTTTATTTCTGTGTGCGTCTCTGCAGGTCCATTCTTAAAGTGGATGTAAACCCGATTCATGAAATTTAAGCTGGGCACATATATATGTAGTGTTTTCTTATGTCTCTTCAAAGCACCATGTTCCATAGCTGTCTTCTGCTGCATTCTTCTGTTATCAGCCTAATAACTTCTGACTTCACCAACTGTGATAAAAGCAGTCTGAGTTTTGTACTAGGGAGGATGCTATAAATAGATTAGCAGAGCCCTGAACTAATCAACGAACAGATCTGAAAGTCTCTACCTATGAGGAGAGGGGGTGTGTGCTTTTCCTCCAATCAGCTATCTTAGCTGTATGCCCAGGCTTCACTGCAGTGTTGAACAGGAAAAGAAAATCTAACACTTTCTAAAGAGTATATAAAGCTGAAGACAGGTAAAGCTTCTATAGGGAGATTTCTTTCATCTTCGTGTATCTGTGGCTGTTCACTTCACTGGGTATATGTGAGGGTTTACATCCACTATAAGCCCCGTAAAACACAGGCTGAATGCTGGGTGACATCGGCCGGTTCAATAAAAAAACTGGCCAACATTTGGCCATGTATCTATTAGCCGGTCAGACAGAAGCTGGCTAAACATGCTGGGAAAACCAGCAGCCGACTGGCTCCCGACCAGCGATGTTAGCCAATGGTTGAGAGCGCTCATTGGCGTGTTCTGACAGGGAGCCCATACCCCGTTAGAACACAACAGCTAAGCGGGGGATATCGCTGTACTAACATCGGATCAGTAGTACAGCGGTTGCTACCGGAGCCGACAGTTTTTTGGGGGTTTTTTTTTTTTCGTTCAACCCTCTGGGTTGAACAGAAAAAACTTGGGGGTTGATTTACTAAAAGCAAATCCACTTTGCACTACAAGTGCACTTGGAAGTGCAGTCGATGTAGATCTGAGCGGAAGATCTGAAATGAGGGAAAGCCCCGCTGATTTTATCATCCATTCATGTGCAAGCTAAAATGCTGTTTTTTATTCTCCTTGCATGTCCCCCTCGGATCTACAGCAACTGCACTTCCAAGTGCACTGGCAGCGCACTTGTAGTGCAAAGTGGATTTGGCTTTAGTAAATAACCCCCTTAGATGTGTACCAGGCTTTACTGTCTGATAAAACCATTGCCTTCAGACAGTGAGGGGGAAGTCTATGGCACCAGAGCCTTGGGTAGCAGTGAAAATTCCACAAGGGTTCTAGTTCTTCCCCACGTTTTCCAAAATGAAAAAAATATATGTTTTGGATGGACATAATTGCACTACTTGAGTACTGGCATATTACACCCCCTTCCTGTCCAAGCCTTTTTTCAGTGCTGTGATAGTTTGTCCAACAATGAACTTCTTTTTTTTTTTTTTTTTTTTTTTTTTTGAGACCAAACTTTTTCTTGGTGTTTAATAAACCAACTATTTGAAAAAGTACTCTGTTATAAACATGGCAAATAAAAATGCCAGAACAGTGCGGACACCCCAGAAATGCCCCATTTTTTTTGGAATATAGACACCCCAAGGTGATCAAATTTTTTTCCCCCCACATTTGTTTAGAAATTAAGAAAATTAAGGAGACGTTTCTCCATCGACTCCCAGTTTGAGGACTTATCTGGCAAGGGGGCATTAAAGATATAATTTTTACAGTCTGTTTTTCTTTTCGGGCCATTATATAAATTTATTTTAATGCTGAAAGCGGTATTAAAACCAAAAATGTAATATATTGCATCTTACTAATCATTAGATGTGGTGGATGCATTTGTGGTTTTTTTAGGCTTTTCCCCTCTTTTTTTACCTGGTGATCTAACCAGTAACACATCTCCTTTATTAGTGCCCCAACACTGGATGAAGGAGCAACAGACACCTTTTGAACAGCAGCATTGTCAGTCTGGGGAGCGGAGAGTGTTAGATGCACTAACAGATTTAAATTACTAGTAAACACCAGCTAACATTTTAAAAGCAGTTACAATTAATTTAAAGGAAAAATACCTGTTGCTGTATCGGTGTTTAAATGTTCTTCAACCCTCTAACTGCTATATCTGCAGGACAGCTTGTTCAGTTGAAATACTGACTTCCATACAATGGGAGGATGGAGATGGAGGAGTTATTGTGCAGATGGACAGGATAAGGAAGGTGAGGGGCTAATGTACAAGTCAGATCATAGATCGGATGGAGCTGACATATGCTGTAGAGGGCTGGGTGACAGTCTCTAGTGTTAATCAATAAAACCAAACAATAATTGCGCTATTACAAAAAATGTGGGAGTGATAGCTGCCGGCATGTAACAATGTGGTAGGCAGTGTACAGATGAATAAAATAAAGAACACATGCAGCGCTAAAGATGTGCATTTACATTTGCAACATATATCTGTGTGGGAAAGTGCTGAAGAGAGAATCTATACCTGTTGGGTAATAAGTGTAATAAGTGAACATCTAATATGTAAACACATTAAGAAAAAAGTCCATAAATGTATGGTGGATCATCTGTTAATCCAAAAGCACATGGGGATTCATGGGCATGGATGGTGTCGCAACTCCACGTAGAGTGGGGGCTGGAAAAAACTCTGTATGAGGAGACACTCTGCACATCTTCTAAGTTCCAAATAGAGACTGCAAATGGTAGAAATGAATATCCTTACCAGAAGAGGTGGACACAGTCACCGTACGGTGGAGTGTCATACAGGCTTGAGGGATTCAACGATCCCAAGAGTATCCGGCTGGAGAAGTCCTGACGGGGAGTCACATCCAGGGGCGACAGTCACCGTTCGGTGGTATGGAAGTTACCGGTCAATCGAAGTCTCTCTCTCAGATGGAAGGAGTATGCAAAGAGAAATGGCTGGGGCTCAGCTGAGCTCAGCTGATGTGACTCCCCGTCAGGACTTCTCCAGCCGGATACCCTTGGGATCGTTGAATCCCTCAAGCCTGTATGACACTCCACCGTACGGTGACTGTGTCCACCTCTTCTAAGGATATTCATTTCTACCATTTGCAGTCTCTATTTGGAACTTAGAAGATTCATGTGCAGAGTGTCTCCTCATACAGAGTCTTTTCCAGCCCCCACTCTACGTGGAGTTGCGACACCATCCATGCCCATGAATCCCCATGTGCTTTTGGATTAACAGATGATCCACCATACATTTATGGACTTTTTTCTTAATGTGTTTACATATTAGATGTTCACTTATTACACTTATTACCCAACAGGTATAGATTATCTCTTCAGCACTTTCCCACACAGATATATGTTGCAAATGTAAATGCACATCTTTAGCGCTGCATGTGTTTTTTATTTTAGTCTCTAGTGTTGGATGACACTGGTACTAGTTTACATTGGGTGCTGGCAGAGATCAGGAAGCTTTCTTTCCTCTCACAAACGATCAGTGGGGAAGGAAAGTGAGAGCTGGCTGCTAATCGCAGCCCTTGCTTACATTGTGTGATGCAGTGATTGGTCACAATAATCATATGGTAGAGAGCCGCTCTCATTGGTTCTGTACTGTTCACTTTCCAGTGGACTCTATGATCACAGAACTTGCTCCTGTGCACGCTGTGGGTCATGCAAGCTTAAAAAAAAAAAAAATTAAATATTAAAACAACCCCTTGCCCTGTAACCACCTTCTGTCTATGTACAGTGGGTTAAAATATTGTAGATCATCATTGTTTAGATGCACTTTGATTTTCACAAATGGGAAACGCCTAAAAAGAAAAATGTATTATGCCGTTTATGGTACAGTTACAAGGTCTTTTATATACCTCTCTTGCTTATTAGGTTATGCTTGGAATAGTGTTTTGCAAGCTTGCAGGAATCAAAAAAAAATTGTTTTGTAGTCATAATTGGCCAGATACGCAGGAGATGTTTGATCGGATCTTTCCAGATCTTTCCATGACAGCTGCGTAGGTACCGGGAGAAGAATAGAAAACCTGATTGGAAATGTTCTCCTGGTTTGCCCATTTGTGTGTTCAGTGCCATAAAATACCACATCATACATGGTTCAGTATTCTCTTATAACACAATTCAGGCTGAGGAATGAGTAAGCTTCACAAGCAATTTTCTGCTCTGAGATTATCCACTGTTTTGGAAAGTTTTTTTTTTTTTTTTCCCACCACTGAGCAATTGTTCCCTTTTCATATAGAAAAGGGGATCAGCTCCTTCACCATGTGTGCGCCAAATGTTCACAAACTGAGGGGAGAAGTCATAGCGGGGCTACAAGGAAAAGTAGATATTTCTTTGTCTGCTGTTCTCAGAAAAAGGATCTGCCAAGGTATATGAGCACTTTTCAGCACCCCAGTGTATCCTAGGGTCAAAAGGAACCTCTTTTTTCATATTGCTGAAAGACGCCAAACGCTCTCTATGCTCAAAGGGGCCATAACAATAAATGGCTTATTGCACATGGCTGCTCAGTGGATTGCAAGCTACATGCACTGCCATTAAGGGCTCATTTACGCTAGAATGCTGTGGGGCAAACCCGCGTTCTGTGCATGTTTCACACAACACATTCAAATCGCATTGCACTTGCGATCTGCAGCAGGTGTCAGTGCAAAGTTAATGCCCCCCCCCTCCCAACGCAGTGTATTTGGCTGCACCAGATTGCATGGTACAAAAGTATCATGCAATCCTGTTGCAGTGTGCTTCCAAAAGTAGTGCACATATCGGCACATTCGAAATGCATAGGGCTGAAATTGTACTGCACAGAACTGCTTGTGAAACGCACAGGAACAAGCAGCGCATTCCTGTGCAATTCACAAGCGGTCCCTAGTGTGATTGGGCCCTAAAGCACAATTCGGGCAAGAATTGTTTATGTAGACATTTTGGGGCCCAAATATCAAAAATATATTTGGTACGTGTGCCCCTGTTGTGATGTCTTTAGGGTAGGAGGTGGGGTGGTAAAGTGCAGATATCGTATCCTTTGTCAGGTTGATGCTGGGTGATTTCCCCTCATTTCCTGTCCTGTGATCACACAAAGTAGGGAAAAAGCCCCCACAGGTGTCAGAAAGCTGGCTATACACTGATAGATTTTTGATCACTCAACAAAAAAAAATTCTCAGATTCCTACTTCCACACTATTCAGCGAGGATGGAGGAATTTGCATTGCTGGCTAATGTGTTCTGACACCTGGATTTGATGCAGCTGCTGTTTGGCTCCTTTTCAATCAATGGCTGTCGGGAGGGAAGGTGCCAACAGGGCCCCCCACAGCAAATTTCCGCTGGTTCATCCGTAACAAGCCAAACTTTGTTGGGTGTATAGCCAGCTTAACTCTGCTCTATCTAGAGTTAGTTGAGCTGAGAAATGACACTACAGCCCCTCTTTATTTTTCTGGCTTCCCCCAGAGAGGAGCACATGCCCCATCCAATGCTGTGAGCACAGATTGGCAGTGACAGTCATATGGATAGACTTGGCCTTGTGACACAGAAGTTAGTTGTCTCACACCCTAGTCTGATGTACTCTGTGTTTACAACATCCTGTGTGTAGAACAGTGTGGCTGTCCTGATCGGAGTGCCCTGGGGGAAACAATATAAATGTTGCCATCTCTCAATGACTCATTAAATGTTCTCTGAGCTCCAGCTAAACCTTTTCCTTCCCGTGAACTGCTTTTATCTTGGGGAATTCAGCAGGATGCTTTGTTCTTAGATTTTTCTCATACAGTAAGGCAGCATACATACTGACATCAAATGGGAGCAGAGCGCATTCTAAGGCTGTGGCCATACCTGGTTGAATTTTCGTTAAGAATTCTGAAAAATCGTTTGTCAGAGCATTTGATGATGCCATCATTCAGTCATCTAATTTTGCTTGAAGGCCTTTAAAAAAATTTTCATCCAGACCTGATAATTTAATGGATTCCCAGATGGATTTAACAGGTTTGTTTTATTGCTTATGAAATCCGCAAAAGAATAATGCAAAATGTATTTGTGTGTGTATGCATGTATGTGTATGTATATATATGTATGTGTATGTATGTGTATGTATATATATGTATATATATGTATGTGTATGTATGTGTGTGTGTATATATATATATATATATATATATATATATATATATATATATATATATATATATATATATATATATATATATATATATATATATATATATATATATATGTATGTGTGTGTATATATAATATTATGCTGCAACCCAATAAGGCTGTAGTGGATACACTATATACATATAGTATACAAATCATATTTTGTATACACTATAGAGAAAACTTTCAATTATTCTTCCATGCATTCCTATACCATACATAATTGTTTAAAAGAATGAATGATTGTGACCACGACAGTTCTGATTTTGCATAAAACTTTGTGGGCCACATCAACCATTTAAAATTGTGTTCATTCAGATAAAAAAATGTTTCCATCCTTTAATCTTCAATTTTTCTCATCACTACGGTCAAAAACAATAGTCAATTTGCCCCGGTTAACCATTACAAAATCAAACATAGATTTTTTTTTTTTTTTTTTAAGCAAAATTCTAACTATGTATGGCCAGCTTTTCACCCCGGTTTAAAAGGGGAGTTAAATAGCTCAGTACACTTATGCTAGCTTGGCTTCTATGAACTTCAGTGACTGCCCACATGTGACCCTGTTATTCACTTAAGCCTGGTACACACTATTTGTTTTTTTGTTTTTTTTCTTTTTTCGTTTTAAGCGTGCGGGCTAAAGGGAAAGAAAACTGTCCGATCGCTGTACTAACACAAGCAATATTAGTACAGCGATCTTCTTGCTGTCCCCCCCAAGGACAAACTGATCATCACTCACAGCCATTGGCTGCAGGCGCTGATCGGATGCCAATCAGCTGCTGTTTTTCCAGCATGCCCATTTGGCAGAAGCCACACGTTAGGCTGGCTTCTGTCGCACAGACTGCTGTACACACTGGCCGAATGTCGGACAGTTTCTGAACCAACCAATGCTCAGCCCATGTGTACCAGGCTTTAGTTCGTATTGCTTCCACATACTGTTCAGAGGAACAGCCAGGCTGCTAGTGCTGACTTCTGTAAATGCCAATTGCCTGGCTGTTATGCGAATACCCTTTCTTCAATGCTGATGACCTGAAATAAGTGTGAATGTAAGACGTTCTGACCTAATGCTGACTTTCTGGATCTGGCTGATTAAGCTAATGCCGCGTACACACGAGCGGGATTTTCTGACGGAATTCCGCTCAAGCTTGCCTTGCATACACACGGTCACACAAAAGTTCTCTGAACTTTCGACCGTCAAGAACGCGGTGACATACAACACTACGACGGGCCGAGAAAATGAAGTTCAATGCTTCTGAGCATGCGTTGAATTGTTTCCGAGCATGCGTGATTTTTTGCGCGTCCAAATTGCATACAAACTTGACGCATTTTCGGACAGGAAAAATAGAGAACCTGCTCTCAATCTTTTGCTGGCTGGAATTCTGCCAGCAAAAGTCTGATGGAGCATACACATGGTCGGAATTTCTGACCAGAAGCTCACATCCGACTTTTGCTGGCGGAATTTCTGATCGTGTGTACGGGGCGTAAGAGGTTTGCAGAATGGCATTTCTTTTATGACAAATTTAAACATCACAGCACCATGGCGTTAAAGTAGAACATGGGTACTACTTCTGCAGAGTCAATGGTAACATGGAGCTTCTGACACTGATCATCAACATCTAGGGCTCCTTAACTCAGCCGAACGATCAGCCTTTCTCAGCCTTTTTACAGTGGTGGAACCCCTAAAATTTTCATGTCTTAGGGAACCCTTATTAAAACTAATTTATTTGGGGCCAATGGGGAAAAATGCTACTTGTGTTAGTGGCTGGTAGAAAGAATAAAACCTTCACAGTGGTGGTCAGATTGTCACTGTTACAGAGAGCTAAAAAGATCATTAGTGTCCTGCGGCTGGCTTTGCCAAGTGGCATTGGGCCCCAGAACTATACAGGTGGCATTAAATGGGAGGCCAGTAAGCCACAGATCACCCCAAACAAGCACTGGTGGAACCCTAGGATTCCACAGGACCCTGGTTTAGATTGACTGGTATAGATGGTCTACAAGCATGTTAACTTCTGTTTGTGGAAGAAGTGAACTCATTTTCACTTATGCCGCGTACACACGGTTGGACTTTTTGACAACAAAGGTCCGACGGTCTTTCCGACGGACTTTCGACGGAGTTACGACGGACTTTCGACAGACTTTCTAACGACCGGACTTGCCATCACACCAAAGTCCGATGGATTCGTACGTGATGACATGACCGGACTAAAATAAGGAAGTTGATAGCCAGTAGCCAATAGCTGCCCTAGAGTTGTTTTTTGTCCGTCGGACTAGCATACAGACTAGCGTATTTTTCGACCGTATTCGAGTCCATCATAAAGATTTGAAGCATATTCCAAATCTAAAGTCCGTCAGATTTTCGACTGAAAAAGTCAGCTGCAAGTCCGATGAAGCCCACACACAGTCGAATTGTCCGTCGGACCAGTCCGGTCAAAAAGTCAGCTTGTATGTAGGCGGCTCTAGGCATACACAGGTGTCAAAATAGGAGTACTAAGAGGGCTCTCTTCAGTCCTACTGAGCACTCCTGACCCCAAGGTGAAAAAAGAGAAGGCAGCCAAATGGCAAAATACACCTGGAAGCCCTGACACTGTGCCATGCTGCTCAACATCACATAAATCTGGACCCCCACTGTATGGAGAGCCTTTGACAGCCAATCAAGGCTTTGAGCAAAATTTGTTTTAGATATTCCTCTATTACCCTGGGAGATTTAAAAAATGAGGTCTCCAGGTTTTGTGTGTCTTTCTGCAGGAAGCCTTTGTAGAGAGACGTTTCTCAGTGCAACAATTGGGTGACAAATTCTGTCTCTGCTTTTTTATATGATATTAATGCAGTATCAGAAGTGATAGATAATCAGCATTTTGGGCAGTGTGATTGATATATTTAAGATGGAATCCCAACCACATGCATTCAGCAGTTATATAGAAAATGGAATAGTATGTGATCTTTTGTTAGCATGAACAAAAGATCCGGATACGCGTTTGATAGCACACCTCCTTTTTATGAGAGTCTATGCAAACAAGAGTGGAAACATGACGGACACGTTACCATGTTGTGATTTGAAGCAGAGGTCACCCTCATATAAAAACACTAGTTTTTTAAGGAAACACATGTGTAACCAAAGGGATGAGCTCAGCAAGCAGATTACAGTGAAGGAGGAGGTGAGGCTGGGGAAGGGAAAACGGGGAGGGGGGGGGGTTACTAGACTGCAAGCCATGTGATTGCTCACTAATGCTGAGCCTCTCTTCACAATACGCAGAGATTGTCAAGCCGGCCTCTGAAGCTCTTGGCACCAGCACAGCGCAGACACTTTCTCACACTTCAACGGCGGCATCCTACAGACCGCAGGCAGACGAGCAAGACGAAAGGGAGTTCTGCGAGAGGACGGGCGACATCTCTCCTCCTGCCACCGAAGCCCAATCACCAGAGGATATTGACGACATCAACGGCAAAAAAATGTCTATTCGTGACAGGTACTGAGATTCCTCTAGATTGTTAACCCTTTAAATGCTTGCAGCAGCATAAAATTGCACAGCAGATGTGCTTTCACCCTAATATATGCACTCTGCAGGCTACAAGTCAAGAGATTGTATTTCTATTAGGGTCTTCATTATTCTAGATGCTTGTGTGTGTCAGATCAGTTTTTAGCGCTGTGGCTGTTGACAGCAGATATCTAGCCACTGCACATCCCTCTGTGCTCCATGGCATTTATTAAGAGCTGTTATCTGTGAAAGGCTACACTCACACCTTTGTATTTTTCACAAGGAGCAGTTGTAATGCGATGCATTTAAGCAGTTCATGCACGTTTTTCATGCATTACCATTTATCCCCATGGAAGGAGTATTTTGCTGGAAGCCACACCTAGGATGCAACAAGCATGAAAAACGCATAGGTGTGAACATAGTCCTATTGTAGCTTCATTAGTGATTAGTTATTATAAGGGATGTAACATTTCAAGAGGTAGTAAGCCCATTCTAGCAGCACACCTTAATAAATGTAGGAGCAAGCTCAATTTTTTTTCAGCTGCCTTGGCTACCTAGCTACTGGTTGTGCTCCAAGCCTTATCCCACTGCTATGCCAGCCTCCCCGATCTAGTCTTTCTCTAAACTATTGTGTTATGTACACCATTATAACAGCAGACAAATTCCTTGCATGGATTTGCATTATCTTTACTGTATGTACCTACTAAAGCAGCCAATCTCCACTAGTGTTCCTCTGGGAGTTTCCTTGAGTTGTGGCTGATTGACCTCCCATATATAATGGTGCCTGCATGGTAACAAAGCCAACGCCACTTGGCAGCGGCATGACATCAGAGACATTTTAAGCTGTCTAACAAGGAAGCAATCGGCACATTCTTTCTACTGACCACCAATCTAAGGGGCATTTTTTTTCCCCACTGAATCCATTTTAGCGGGGATTCCCCATGACCTGGAAATAATTTTAGGGTTCCTCTGGGGTATAAAGGTTGAGAGAGGCTGCACTACAGTGTATACATTTCTTGTCAGTCCCCCCATAAATACTCAGGGGTTGTATGCCAAACCACAATGCTAATCTCTAGATCTAAAAAGATTAAAAAAATATTGACTGAAAATTTAAATTTAGTTTTTGTGAGTTTACTATAAAGAGGCAGGTCCCTCTTGTCATTGCCCGGTCTTTCAACTCTATATGAATTCTGATAACACATTCAACACAGAAGAATAAAGCAAATGAGATGGGTTTATTGTTGTTGCATGCTGCTCTGTTTGTTGTCTGTGTTGATAACTTTCAGAATGTGGCAAAAGGGACAAGATTTAATCTGAGGAAATCTGATGTCACCCAGTGCATTGTTTTGTTTTGCTGGCCGAGCACTTTTACTGTACTTTGAGTCAGAGGAGCAGAGTGCAGGGATGGGTAAGGTTGAGTCATATATTCTTCTGTGAGTCAGAGGTTTCTCATTTGTCCAGTGGATGGTTGCAGCACTGTGTACATCTGGTAATGATTTGCTGCACTCGGTAAAACAAGGGATTCCCAATGTGTACTGTTGTGACGTGAGAGCACTGTGGTATCGAAAACAATGAGTATGCAAAGTGCAGAAACTTTTCAAAGCCAGATGCATTCATTGACTTAATAGAGGTACTATAGCTCCGTCAATGTACTTGGTGCTTTACATATATATTGTACATTCACTCAGTCCCTGCCCTCAAGGAACTTTACTATAAAGTCCCTCACTCACTTTTCTTATATATACACATACTAGGTCCAATTTAGACGAGCTAATCATCCTACCACCATGTCTCGGAGTGTGGGAGGAAACCCGGAGTACCCGGAGGAAACCCACGCAGGCACAGCGAGAACTTGCAAACTCCAGACAGGTAGTGCCATGGTTGGGATTTGGACCAGCGACCCTAGTCCTTTTTATCTGAATATAATAATTAAAAACATCATATTGTTAAACTCCACCCCTTTTGCCTACAATCATGTGGTGATTGTCATTCATGAAAAGAACTAGTACTTGATTTGAGGCCACCATTGGACCACAAGTCCATCAATCAAAAGTTATCATTCACCAGTCCATGCACCAAGAGCCTATAGCCGCTTTTCTCAAACTTTTTACTTTGGAGGGAACCCTTAAAATCCTTTTGAGATCCCAGAGAACACATATTAAAATTATTCTACTTCATTTCACAGTAAAATGGTATGATCAGTAAGCTTTTAGAAAGTTTTAAATAAAAGAAAAAAAGCATTTGGTGTACCTAGAATATCTGGCACCCGAAGCTTATTATTTGACAACACTCTGTTACCCTATACATTGGTTAGTGGAGGAATGCCTGTTTACATTGGTAGTCAGTGGCGAAAAGTCCCTTATGTTGGTGGAGAAATCCCCCTCTGACATGGTGATCAATGGGGAAAAAAAGCCCCCTAGCACTGGTGGTCAAGTAGATGTGACCCCTTACACTGGTAGTCGTTATAGTTGGGAGATCAGTTTGTCAATGCTCACTTCTCAAGGAACCCCTAGCACCCTCTGGAGGAAACCTGGGATTGAACAGAATGCTGGTGGAGAGTCTGTGTCCTATAGAGAAAGAGATGGATATGTACAATTTGAAATGCAGAGAGACTTGCAACAGTCCACATACTTCTGTCATTTCTTCTGCTGAGCTTACCCTGAACAGTCTAGATGTGTGACAAGGTAAAATCATCATGAAAAGATGCATTATAAACCTGTTTCTTTGGTGCTGCCCCTTCATGCCCTGCTACCCTGATTTCTGGCATATACAGGTGCATCTCAAAAATTTTGAATATCAAAAAGTTCATTTATTTCAGTAATTCAAGTCAAAAAGTGAAACGCCATATATTTTATATAGATGTGTTACACACAGAGTGATCTATTTCAAGCATTTATTTTCATTTTTATTATGGAGTACAGCTACTGAAATCCCAACATTCACATTCATCTAAAAATTAGATTTTTACATAAGACCAATAAAAAAAGGATTTTAATACAGAAATGTTGGCTTACTGAAAAGTATGTCCATGTACAGTATGGTATGCACTAGGGTTGTCCCGATACCACTTTAAGACAGAGTTCAAGTACCGATGCCTTTTTCAAGTACTTGCCATTACCGATACTGTCATGTGACCGTTTTCAAAGCACAATACAGAATAATATCTTCTGGCACTGATTAAGCAGCACTGATTAGCACTGATAGGATTAGGTGGCACTGTTATGCAGCACTAATATGCGGCACTGATGGGTAGCACTGCAAAATCCTTCCTTTCCGCTCATCATTAATGTCATTTATCATATAGTATATGCTGCGATGCCCATCTTGGTACACCTTGCACTCGGCCAGAGTAAGCAGCAGCGGACATCTTGTTACACCCAGACCAAACTATATGAGCTGGGTGTAACAAGATGTCCACTGCTGGCTTACTGCAGCCGAATGCAGAGTGTACCAAGATGGGCGTCGCTATGTTCAACCTCTGACGGGGACACGGAACGTCACTTCCGTTACTGAATGTGACGGCCCCGGACACCAATTCTGATGGGACATGCACCCCTGCCCCGGGCCAGCTTACCTAGTTCCACGGCTGCCAGCCTGTTACGGACTCTCTCTCTGCCCTCTCCCTTCTCTCTGTGAGCAACACCGCCTCATTACCAGGTATTGGATTAGGCATCGGGAGCATTTGTGCGAGTACAAGTACTCACGCAAATGCTCAGTATCGGTACCAATACTAGTATCGGTATTGGGACAACCCTAGTATGCAGTCAGTACTTGGTCAGGGCTCCCTTTGCATGCATTACTGCATCAATATGGCATGGAGGCAATCAGCCTGTGGCACTGCTAAGTTTTTATGGAAACCTGGGTTGGTTTGATAGCAGCCTTTAGCTCGGTCTACATTGTTGGGTCTGGTGTCTCTGATCTTCCTCTTGACAATACTCCACAGATTCTCTATGGGGTTTAGGTCAGGCGAGCTTGCTGGCCAACCAAGCACAGTGATACCATGATCATTACACCAGGTATTGGTACTTTTTGCAGTGTGGGCAGGTGCCAAGTCCTGCTGGAAAATGAAATCAACATCTCCATAAAGTTGGTCAGCAGAGGAAAGCATGAAGTGTTCTAGAATTTCCTAGTAGAGGGCTGTGCTGACTTTGGACTTGATAAAACACAGTGGACCAACACCAGTAGATGTCCCCAAATCATCGCTGACTGGAAACTTCACACTGGACCTCATGCAACTTGGATTCTGTGCCTCTCCACTCTTCCTTCAGACTCCGGCGCTTTGATTACCAAATGAAATGCTAAATTTTCCAGTCCGTGATGATTTGGGGAGTCATGTCATCTGCTTGTGGTGGTCCACTGTGTTTTACCAAGACCAAAGACAGCACAGCCCTCTACCAGGAAATTCTAGAGCACTTCATGCTTCCCTCTGCTGACCAGCTTTATGGAGATGGTGATTTCATTTTTCAGCAGGATTTGGCACCTGCCCACACTGCTAAAAGTACCAATACCGATTTTAATGATCATGGTATCACTGTGCTTGATTGGTCAGCAAACTTGCCTGACCTAAACCCCATAGAGAATCTGTAGGGCAGTGATGGCGAACCTTGGCACCCCAGATGTTTTGGAACTACATTTCCCATGTTGCTTATGCACTCTGCAGTGTAGTTGAGCATCATGGGAAATGTAGTTCTAAAACATCTGGAGTGCCAAGGTTCGCCATCACTGCTGTAGGGTATTGTCAAGAGGAAGATCAGAGACACCAGACCCAACAATGCAGATGAGCTAAAGGACGCTATCAAAGAAACCTGGGCTTCCATAACACCTCAGCAGTGCCACAGGCTGATCGCCTCCATGTTATGCCGCATTGATAAAGTATTCATGCAAAAGGAGCTCTGACCAAGTATTGAGTGCATACTATGCTGGACATGGGCATACTTTTCAGTAAGCCAACATTTCTGTAATAAGTCCCTTTTTTTTTTTCTATTGTGTAATAATAATAATTTTCTGAGATACTGAATTTTGGGTTTTCACTACCTGTAAGCCATAATCAAAATTAAAAGAAAGAAATGCTTGAAATAGATCACTCTGTGTGTAAAACATCTATATAAAATGAGTTTCACTTTTTGATTTGAATTACTGAAATAAATGAACTTTTTGATCTAATTTTATGAGATGCACCAATATGTATAATATAGTTCTGATTGAAAGCTCAATTCTGATTTGGTTGGGTTTTACTGCACATTGTTCTGTGCCTTCAGGCTCCATTCAGGCTTGTAGGACTCCAAAGTTGCACGATTTTGGGCAGCAGCTTAGGCTTTGATCAATGATAATGGACAACTGTTACACTGTATAACATTCAGGTGTGACTTTCATGCAACTTTTGAGGGTTGATGTTGAAGTCTATGGCCCTCAAGTCACTGCAACTTTAAGTCGTACATATATGAATGGTAATCAATTGAATAATGTTGAACGACTTGTCATGCGACTTTGATGTCCAACGTTGCATGACAAGTCGCACGAGTGTGAATGGAGCCTAAAAACAATATGAAAACACGTCATCCCTGTAAACCTTATCAGGTTGTGCTGAATTTGTTTATAGGACTACAGGACTGGGATGTTAACCAATGACATGGACATCTCTAGACTGGAAAATTAAGATTAAGACCACTATTACGATTTTGAAGTAATGTAATTTTCAGTGTTTTCTTGTGTTCTTGGTTACCAATATGTCTTGTATGTTGTGTATAGCATTTGCTTTTATAGTTTTTATGGTATTCAGTCAAATGTGGTAGCATGCATGATTGCCTATCTCTCGCATAGTAAAGAATAAAGGCCACTAGCCAGTTAGTGAATGTGCCTTGCAATATTTTTTTAGCTTTTTCTGCTGCTGTTAGTGGAAGCACATGTTCCCTGGTTCCAAATAAAATTGTCTACTGGCTCCTGGATGAATTCCTCTATAGCGCATCAAGAGCTAAGACGGAATAATGTCCTCCAACCTGTGGTCAGTTGACCCCCTGCCCTTCGTATGTTGGCTTGCAGCACTACAAGCTTATGCTCAAGGTGAAGATTTCAGTGCCAACAACTAGTAATAATCCAAAAGTTTCCTTACATACCCCTTAACTCTCTCCATTTGCTGTGCAATTTGAATGTGCAACATCTAATTAGATCTACGAATAACCATTTAGTAGTAGCCCTATCTAAACAATCCACTCAATCCGGCCAGCTAGACTCTCGTGCTACATAATTGTTGGCACATCTAAAATAGATTGTTCAATCAGACAGGAAGGTGCACAGGCAGCTTAAAGTAGATCTATAGCCAAAAATGTTTTTTGTTTTGATTTTCTTTTTGTTTTTTTTTTTGGTTTTGTTTTTTGTTTTTTTCCCCATCTGTATACCATTGGGGAGATTTCCCTTCATTTCCTGTCCCATAGCCAAACAGAAAGTGAGAGGAAATTCCTGTTTCTGGGACACGTCGCAGGTTTCAGGAGACTGTGGGACCATTCACAATGCACAGTGGGCATCTGGCTGTGAAGCTGCAAGTTGTCACAGGCTGGTGCCCACAGTTAAGATGGATCAAAGGAAGGAAGGATCAAAGAAGGTTCCCAGCAACCCCTACGGCAGGGATATGGAATTAACGGACCTCCAGCTGTTGCAGAACTACAAGTCCCATGAGGCATAGCAAGATTCTGACAACCACAAGCATGACACCCAGAGGGGATGGGACATGATGGGACTTGTAGTTTTGCAGCAGCTGGAGGTCTGCTAATTGCATATCTCTGCCCTAAGGTGAGCACAGCGCTGGATTTTGGTACAGATAAGTGTCCCTTTTAATAAAAGTCAGTAGCTACAGTTCTTGTAGCTGCAGACTTCATTTTTAGAAAACCGACTGGAGCTCGAATGGCACCCCTGTGCATCTGCCAAAGAGCAGCGTGTTTCTGTGCGTGTCATGAAAGCATGCAATTTTGCACGCATTCATGACACACACAGATGTGAACCAAGCCTAAGATTTGATGGACTTTCCGCTTACATTCTATCCAGCAGTATGCTGCCCCTTATCAATGAATGCAGACTTGCACAGGTTGTGGAATGTTATTTATAGTTTTTAGTAGACTAAACTTCTGCAGCTTACAATAAAAACCACAAGTGATCTGACATTCTATAAGTTTACTGTTGATATTTATTCTAACCGGAGTTCTCCTTTATCATCTACTCAGACGTTACTGGCAGTGCTTGAATCAGCACTTTGTGTATATTCTTTCTGTTCAGATATCAGCAAGCAAATGGCATCCCTTGTTAGCTTTTTATGACGCCAGTGTCCTAGAAAGTGCATTGAAAGGTTCTGCCGGGTCTCTGTGGACAGCATGACTTGTGTGGAATGTCTCACAAACAATGTGGCATATTATTCCTTCTTAGGCTGGCGCTACTGAAGAAAAGCGGGGAGGAAGACTGGAAGAACAGGCTTAACAAAAAGCAGGAGTACACCAAAGTTACTGTCGTAGAGCGCAGCTCACGTGCCCAGCTGCAGGAAATTGAGCAGTCGCTGACAAAGAAGGTAATAAGAGCCATGTTAGGAATAAACTGTCCGACTTGTCCCAGCACTTTGATATCTTGCAGTCTTGCTTTATCCTCGCTTATTGCCACTGAGAGCTATAGAACAAGATCTATCCTTCTCACAGGCTCAGTAATGATCGGCACGCAGCTGCCGAGGGATCATTCTACTGAATGTTAACCTACTTCAGTGCGTGAACTGACAATTCAGTGCAAGAAACAGTGATCGTGTTCATAAGGCAATGACCAATAACAAGCAGCGCCAAACCAAATCATCTGATATGACCGCAGTTTGCACAGGTCCCGCAGTTTGCGCACAATCATTGCTTTTTATATGGCCAAATTAGAGTCTCTAAAGCCGAAACTGTTTTCTCTTTCCATTTAGTTTTAGTGGGAAGGAGTTAGAACACCTCTCAGGTTTTTATTGCTGTCTGTGTCCCCTCTTGAGGACTGTCACCATGATTTTTAAAAATGTTGCATTGTCACGTGAACCGACATGGAGGGGAAGTCTTCTGATTGGGACCTATTCCTCTTGTGTCTCCGGGACAGCAAGTGAAAATAAATCTCCTCAATGGGACTTGGATAGCAATGGTTTTAACTAGCTTTGCACCGATTATCGGTACTGAGTATTTTCACGAGTACTCGTGAACATGATCCAATACCCGAAACTGATGCTTTTTGCGGTGCTATATGCAATAAATGAATGGGCTCAAATCTTACTGCAAATCGCATGCGATTTGAACAGGACCCGCACCGCTCCTGAGTGAACCGAGGCTTGTCATAGTGATTTCAGCCTGGGTTCACATAGGAGCGGGAAACTGCATGCGATTGGGACAGGACTGCATTCCTGTTCAAATCACATGCAATTCTTTGCAGTGCAATTTGAGCCCATTCATTTTGTATGGGCTCAAATTGCGCTGCAAAGGTAAAAAAAAGTTATCCGTGCATCCCTAGTTTTAAACCTTTCGCAACTTTTTACTAAATTGGGGGGGCGGGGGCGGCTTTGGATACACTTTAAGCAAGCCTTTGTATTTGCTGAATAATGTTTTGCTTTAAAGTAGCAAAACCCAGCTACTCTTAAAATTTTTCTCCCCCCCCCCACCCCCCCCCTTCTTTTTAACACCTATTCAGTCTAACCTGTGTAGGGAAGATCTGTAAATGTAACCTATTTCTAGGATGCTCCAGTCGTGTGATCCCGCTCTGTGGCCAGTGGTGCTGTAGGGGAGAGGAGGGAACATAAACCATGGATGGGGCCATAGGAGCCTATGGGTGATGTCACCACTCCCAAGCATTATTAGCTGTTTTCCAGCGCTCCCTTCTGCCCCCTACATCTGGCACTGGCTGACACACGGGCGATCACATGTGAATGGTCTGAAAATAGGTAAATATATGCATCTTTCTTGCACAGGTAAGTCAGAATGGGTGTTAGGAGCAGGGAGAGGGGGTACTTTAAAGTGCAGTTAGGTTCTGGCAGCAATTCTACTTTAAGACCATTTTTTGCAAAAAAGGCTAATATTGGCTATATGTAAATAAGTGTATACAGGCAAAGTCTTTTGTTTTTTGCATGACAGATCTGTTAGGTCTGTGCTTCACACAAGGCATTTTTAAAGCATTACATTGCTTTTGCAGAGCCATAACACCAATCCATGGACAGCACTGTTGTGGGCCCCTGCAGCACAGGACTGGTTGTTCTAGTTTTCTGAGTCCCCTCTGTCATGTAATGGTTTAGGACTTTCAAGTTACGTGATATCAATTCTTTTTGTCTGCAAACCTGTCATTTGACAAATATAGAGGCTGCACCTGTTAATAACCTCTTCTGAAAAGTGCTAGTTTTCTGGCTGTCATGCCAATCTTGCGTCTTCTGTGTTTTCAAAGTCATTGGCCCATAATATGTATACAATTTAGAAGGTGAAACTTTCTTTGCTGCATAGCGGTTCTGGGTCAGTGCCTCATTAATATTGAAACCAGGGGATCAGCCATGAAACCAGCTTTTTTAGGTCAGAACTGGCAGCCAAGCTATTTTTTTCTTATGACCATTGTTCTCATATTTGCTTATTATTGGCACATAGTTGCTCTGTTACTTCAGGTTCACTTTAAAGTATCTGCATTTAACATTAGGTTGTCCAGAATGTCATCTCTCTTTGCAGGCCAATCAATGGGGTAGATCTAACAAAGTCAAATAGACTGTGCACTTTGCAAGTGCAGTTTCACTCATTATCACCAGAGTTTAGTAAATGTGGTAAAAATTCACTTTGTAATGAATACACGATCAGGTGCAAGAAAGATTTTAAAAAATGCATTTTTTGCTTGCACATGATGGATATCAGCAGAGCTTCACCTCTGGGGAAAATTAGCCCATCCGCACTTGCAAAGTGCACAGTCTATTTGCCTTTAGTAAACCCAGCCCATTATGTCTCATGTTAGCTATTCTCAGCTGTTCACTGTTTGGGCTGCACTGAATTGCCCTGCTTGCTGTAATCTGACTATGAACCAGACTTCCTGATCAAGAATCTGGCCGCTTCCGCACTTTTGGCCCATTGCTATGAACAGTGGTCTCACTGGGCAGAATTGTGGTGCAGAAGGAGCGGAGCCTGGTTTTCAAGCAGAAATCTTGCTTAATATTTTAATATCATACTACCCTATAAATTGAAACTTTCCATGCATTGATGGGGTAAATTGACATGAAGGCTGCAAACCTAAAAGCAAAAACTTTAATATATTTAGCAGTCTTTTGTTGTAGTAGCTGCATTAATTTTGCGTTTTTTATAATAAATTTCCTTGTTATGCTGCAGGTAGCCTACTTCAAGTCCCTTCATATCTACACTCACTTCTCCACTTGAATTATGGAGACAGCCATGGTTTGCCCTAATGACTGGTACACAGTCTTTTTTTTCATTCAGCCCAGGATGAACAAAAAAAAAAGAGGGGCTCGCTGTACTAACTGAGATGTTAGTTCAGTGATCTCCCCACTGTGCTATTGTGTTCTGATAGGGGGACTGCCCCCCAGAACACGCTGGTCTGCGTTTGCTGGCTGCAAGCACTGATAGGATACCAATCGGCTGTTGGTTTTCCAGCATGCCCGCTCGACAGAAGCCAGATGTTAGGCCGACTTTTGTCGGACAGGCTGCTGTACACACTGGCTGAATGTTGGCCAGCTTCTGCATACCAGCCGCAAGACATGACTTCAAACATATCTGCCTTTGATCAGCTCTATTACGTGGTGGATTGATTGGAAAGAGAATATTTTTTTTTCTGTGATAGACCAAACTGGGACAGAGGTTTTTGGAGGGGACTAGGGGCAAGCCTCCTACCCACTGATTATGGCCCATGGAGGAGACTGGGGATTTTGTCTCTCCATGGAATCAGAGGCTGAAATTAGCACTTTACCATGCTCTGACCGAAAGAAGTAGTCAAAATCCCCAGTCTCCTCCATGGGCCATAATCAGTGGGTAGGAGGCTTGCCCCGAATACCCTCCAAAAGGCTCTGTTCCAGTTTGGTCTGTCACAGTTTCCAGGTCAACTCACCAGGTCAAGCTAACCAGGACACAGCATTTCTGGCAAGGTCTACGTTTTAGTTTCTGTCCTTGCCAAGAATGTTTTTTAGGCTGAGGAAAAAAAAAAAAAAAGAATGTAGCCACTACGTCTAATGGCCAATAAGCTGCAGTATATACATTTTTGTTTTTGGGTTTAGTTACTTTAATCCTAAAGGATAAGTTTACCTTTTCAAAAAAAAAATTATTTGCATCTTTTGGCAGGTAACAAAGTGCATTTATTTTTTTTTATTGGGAGCCTGCAAAGCATTTCACCTGTGTGATCAGCAGATCATGGGTGCTATGCAGGGCTCTTGCATACTGTGTAATCTGCTTGCTCGTACCTCGTGCAAGCATTCAGTTACACACTGACAGGAACTTGCAATGAACTACCACAGCACTTAACAGCGCCGTGGTAGTTCATTGAGAACTACAACCTGACAGCCCCAAAGGCCATCGGTAGTTGTAGTTTCTCATTCACAGAACACTGTGAATGAGTGACACGTCTGGGTGGGCGGTGCCCCACACTGCCATGTCTTTTTTTGAATTGTGGCAGCAGACACGGGGAGAAAATCCCCACTATGCTGTTACAGTGGGATCGAAGGGGAGCAGCTCTAACATGTCAAGTTACACCCTGTATACGGGTGTAATGTTGGAAAAGGTGAACTTCTCTTTTTTAAGGGCTCATTCACACCAGCCGCTGCATTGCAGCACAGCGGTTGGTGTGCGGTGCGATCCAGCTGAGATGAGCGCAGTGGTGATGTGCTGTGCTCAGGGGATCACACTGTTTCCTTTTTTTTTTTTAACTTTATTGAGATTTCACACAGACGTCTCATAAAGTTCAGTTGCCAGGAGGCGCAAGGCAGTGGAATTGGCTTGCACTGCGCTGTTTAAAAAAAAAAAAAAGTTTTCTCAGAGCACCGTGCCCGCACACCACCACAACGCAGTTCCGTAACCTGGGCACATAGGAGTCAAGACATTTTGCCTTGTCCTTGTAGTGGGACTGCCCTGGAATAGCTGCCCAACGCAGTCCCACTGCATCTGATGTAAATATACCTTAAAGTGGAGTTCCACCCAAAAGTGGAACTTCCACTCATTAGATTCCTCCCCCCCTCCGGTGACAAAGTTGGCACCTTTCAGGGGGGAGGGGGGTACAGATACCTGTATATTACAGGTATCTGTACCCACTTCCGGCATAGATACCCGCAGAATCTGCGGGTATTTACGCCACTTCCTGCTCCCTCCCCGCTGCCTGCTGGGAAACACACGGGTCCCAGAGGCAGCAGGGACCATCCGGATTGCGCTGCGCGACTCGCGCATGCGCAGTAGGGAACCGGGAAGTGAAGCCGCACTTGGACCTTGGACCCCGCCCTGGACAGGTAAGTGTCCATATTTTAAAAGTCAGCAGCTGCAGTATTTGTAGCTGCTGACTTTTAAAAAAAAAATTTTCGGTGGCGCTCCGCTTTAAGGAAAAGTTTGGCTCTTTTGCGCTGTACTTCTAGTTTGCTTTTATGTGGATTGGCTCTGTTTTCTGACCTGTGTCATATTTTCTTGGTTGTGGAGTACTTGCCACTCACTACATTAAACCTGTCATAGGAGAAATACTTGTGTTCCTGGCTTTCTTAAGCAGTTACCATTTCAATGGCTGTCATGCTAACCCACTGGCTTCCTGAGTAAGTCCGCAACCCTGAACAAGTATGCCAGCTGGGAGTTTGGCTTCACAAGCTGCATATTTCTTCCATAGTAGGGACTTGGTAGAAAAGCCAAAGAATCTACATGACAGCCACATGATAATTTGCCCAAGGGGGTTATGAATTACACCAGAGTCATCTGTCATGACCGGTTGCTTTAAAGTAGAAATAGCTATAACTACCTGTTATTGTCTACTGTTTAAAGATGATCTCTATACAAAACAGATATCTTTGTTGTGTCGATGCTGCCAGTGTGAGCCCAATGTGCCACCTTAGATCTGAGAGACTCCCATGATGAAAAATCACAAACAGAATTTGCAGTTCAGCCCACATTCACAAATGGAAAGATTGTGGTGTCACACTTCTGCAATGGGTTAGGGATGGCATTGACCTTTTTAATAATTTGGTGAGGAAAATTTAGTGACCGGTATTGGCCATGTCTCTGTGACCTAGGTACCTTAAATGGCTGGTAGTTTTTTTTGGGTTTTTTTTGTTTGTTTTTTTAGGAGTAGGTGCACTTCGCTACTCAAAGCAGAGTATTGTTTATTAAGCCCTTTTGTTGGCTTAATTTAGTTTATTATAGAGCAAAGTAACTGAAAAAGAAAACCATAGATTCTGTTGACTGCTACAAGTACTTGACGCTTATTCTTTTGTAGTCTACAGCAATTTTGTCTTTGTCAAACATTTGGCTTTGGAGATAAATGGGCACATGGTATTGTGCACTGGAGTCTAACTTCTTTGTTGGGAGTCTTTAATCAGTGAATAATAATACAGCGGTTTAACACTTACCCCCTTTGCATGCTGATGCATAATTTAAAATTGGCATGTATAGAAGTAATTTCACATTTAGGTTCCATTAAACTGCCCATATTGCTTTCATTAGGCAGAATTTATTGCAGAATCCATAGGCTATGGCGTATCTAAAACTAAGCTACATTTACGGATGGGGACACTTTGGTACACTTACGGTTGATTGAAACATTGCTTAAAGTGGGAGTCCGGCGACCAATCTTTTTTTTTTTTTTTTTTTTTTTTAGGTCATTGAGACACTTTGCTAATCCCAAAATAATACACACAGTTTGGGTGTAATATTTCCGCCTCTGTCTGTTTTCGTACTGAAGAATAACTTTAAAAATCTGATGCTGGCTGTTTCCATCTTGCTTGTGGGCATGTGAAGCCCACAAGCATTGATTTCCTGGATACGGTGAATGCTGTTCATTCACAGCTTGTTCACACGCATGATCATTGTTCCTGCACTGAATCTTGGGAAGCCGGACACTAAGCTCCCAGGAGACAGTGCGGCGCCGGGGAAAGGCAATAAACACGCCTACTCCCATGGGAGGAGAGAAAGGAAGTGCCACAATAAAGTACAATATAAAGGTAATTACAGCGATAAAAAAATTTTTCGTGCGGCATTTGAACATCTATGCAATTAACTGAAGGGGGTAAGATTAAGTTAAAAATTTGAGTGGAACCCCGCGTTAAGCCAGGATTCATACCAGTGCGACTTGTCAGGAGACTTGACAGTTCCGTTTCTGAAAATGGAACCATTCATATTGCCACGACCCATGTCGCAGAAATTTAAAAAAAAAAAAAAAAAAAAAAAAAAAAAAAGGTTCCCGCACTATTTCTGTACAACTTCATGTGCGACTTGCATTGACATTTGCGTAAATGAAGTCGCACAGATGTCAGCAAGCGGCACATGAAATCGCACTGATGCCGCACTGCTGTGAATCGGGGCTCATTCGCCTTAAAAAGACATGATATTAAAAGCAATCGTCTCATGCTTGCCTGCATGCTCTCTTGGTATTTCATACAATGAAGAATAAAATGTGTGAAAAGAGAAAAATTGTATACAAAACTTTCTGTAGTGGCCTGGACAGATTTGTTAGTATGCCTAGAAAACATAAATAATTTGATCATAATGATATTTCAAGCAAATGGATTTCTGTAATCAAGATCACATGTTTTCAATCATGTGTCAGCCTATTTCAGTGAGAAAAAAGTATGGTATAGTGTGCACCACACTGAACATGGACCAAAGAACGCAAATGTGAGAATTGTCGAAAGGACCAGAAAGAAAAATTGACCAGCATGTCAAATGTAAAGGCTTTAAGATAATCTCCAAGAAGCTTAATATTCCTTTGACAAACATTTTATATAGAATGTAATACATAACACAGGCAGACTTTTAGTGTACCCGACTAGACATGTATAGTAAAATCAATTCACTTTTTTTTTCTCTTTTTTTTGATTACTTAAATTTATTGCTCAGTGTAGAGTCTTAATACATCCTAAATTGCCTCAATAGTCAATGTTGTGCACAACCCACACATATCTGCTTTTAAAATACTCAAATGCATTATAAGCGGCAACCAAATAATTTATGATGCCGTCACTAAGCATAATTGTTCAGGTGAAAGGATTGGAGACTTGACCGGAACTGAATTCTGCTTCCTCAAGCGTATAAACCATGGCAATTATTATGCATGCAGTTTGTACTGGACCATTATTATATTATTATTATACAGGACTTGTATAGCGCCAACAGTTTATGCAGCGCGTTACAATATAAAAGGGAGACAATACCGTTATAATACAATAAAATACAATAGGATTAAGAGGGTCCTGCTCAGAAGAGCTTACAATCTAATAGGGTGGGGGGGCCATAATGACTAAAAACATATTAAAGCGGTTGTATACCCTTTTTTTTTTTTTTTTTTTTTTTTTTTTTTTAACTTTTACCGGTGTTGCAAGGGGCCAAATTGCACAGCACAAGCACTGTGCTATATAACATGCTTTAAAGGAACAGGATACTTTTATTTATTTTTTTTTTTTTTTTTTTTTTGTTACAAACAGGACAAGCCTACAATATATTCATAGTAAGGTTGATTTACCAAAAGTAGAGACGGTTGTCTTGGCAAAGTGATTGTCAACCAATTGTCTGTGATCAAAACTACTGTTTTACTATATTTCCCAGCACATGATTGAGCAATACTGAACACCCTATTTTCTAAAGGCTGGTACACACTGAGTTTTTTTTTCATTCAATCCAGCAGATTGAGCGAAAAAAAAAAAAAAAAAACCTGCTCCAGTCGGAGCCGCTGTACTAACTATGCAAAGTTAGTGCAGTGATCTCCCCCGCTGAGCTGTTGTGTTCTGACAGGGGGACGGAACCCTCGCCAGAACATTCCAATCAGCGCTTTTTGCCATTGGCTGAGAGCACTGATCAGAAGTCCGTCGGCTGCTGGTTTTCCAGCATGCTCTTCCGACAGAATGTGTCAGACAGACTGGCATACACACGGGTCGAATGTCGTCCGTTTTTGTTTTTTTTTGGGGGGTTTTCCAAATGGGTTTTTTGGATGTCTCCTACTTTGCAAATTGAACAACCGCTTCTTTCAGTAAACCAATCTCAATGACTTGTATATGGATACACACTGATCCCAGGCAGCCCTAATCTTAAAAGCCCATGTACACAATTCTTTGAAGTAGGACTATAGCCCTTTTCAAACTGGCTCTAAGGATCTGGAAACATTTTAAAGCAGTATTAAACCCAAAAGCAAACATTTTATTATATTGCAGCTTACCAGTTCTAAGATGTGGTGGCTGCATTATTTTTCTTAGTCTTTGTTTCCTTTATTTTCGCCTGGTGATCCAGCCAGTAAGTCTGTCGTTCAAAAGAATAACCTCTCTTGCAGATGTACAAGTTGGAGGAATGAGACAAAAGCTGATGATTGTAAGCACCCCTGTCAGTGGTAAATGGTTAATTTACTTATGTAAAACCTTTATTCTAAAAGGGAAAAAACTGTTGCTGTAACTGATTATAAAGTGTGAGATGGAGTTTGGCTTCAATTTGTGTATATAAATGTGCCAGTATATCTAACAGTGTTAATTTTGACATCAATTTTGATCTAGCTTGTCAGTCTTTTTACCAAATTGCCGTTTTAGTCGTCTGAATTCTTTTAGTCGACTAAAATCTCCAGTACATTATCGTCTGCTAAAATTGAATGGGTTTAGTTAAATTGTAATGCATTATTTAAGCATTTCTTTAGAATTGCCAAACTCCTTATATACTCCTGGAGTAAAAATCTACATAACATGTTATTATTTATGGTATTAGGTTTGAACATGCACTACAGACACAGATTTGGCCATTGTGATATATTGCGTTTTTATGAAATTTGGTTTTATGTATTAACAAATATATTACATAGGTTACATAGTAGGTGAGGTTGAAAAAAGACACAAGTCCATCAAGTCCAACCTATGTGTGTGATTATGTGTCAGTATTACATTACATATCCCTGTATATTGCGGTCATTCAGGTGATTATCTAATAGTTTCTTGAAGCTATCAATGCTCCCCGCTGAGACCACCGCCTGTGGAAGGGAATTCCACATCCTTGCCGCTCTTACAGTAAAGAACCCTCTACGTAGTTTAAGGTTAAACCTCTTTTCTTCTAATTGCAATGAGTGGCCACGAGTCTTATTAAACTCTCTTCTGCGAAAAAGTTTTATCCCTATTGTGGGGTCACCAGTACAGTATTTGTAAATTGAAATCATATCCCCTCTCAAGCGTCTCTTCTCCAGAGAGAATAAGTTCAGTGCTCGCAACCTTTCCTCATAACTAAGATCCTCCAGACCCTTTATTAGCTTTGTTGCCCTTCTTTGTACTCGCTCCATTTCCAGTACGTCCCTCCTGAGGACTGGTGCCCAGAACTGGACAGCATACTCCAGGTGCGGGCGGACCAGAGTCTTGTAGAGCGGGAGAATTATCGTTTTATCTCTGCAGTTGATCCCCCTTTTAATGCATGCCAATATTCTGTTTGCTTTATTAGCAGCAGCTTGGCATTGCATGCCGTTGCTGAGCCTATCATCTACTAGGACCCCCAAGTCCTTTTCCATCCTAGATTCCCCCAGAGGTTCTCCCCCCAGTGTATAGATTGCATTCATATTTTTGACACCCAAATGCATTATTTTACATTTTTCTACATTGAACCTCATTTGCCATGTAGTCGCCCACCCCATTAATTTGTTCAGGTCTTTTTGCAAGATTTCCACATCCTGCGGAGAAGTTATTGCCCTGCTTAGCTTAGTATCGTCTGCAAATACAGAGCTGGAACTGTTTATCCCATCCTCCAGGTCATTTATGAACAAATTAAATAGGATTGGTCCCAGCACAGAACCCTGGGGGACCCCACTACCCACCCCTGACCATTCTGAGTACTCCCCATTTATCACCACCCTCTGAACACGCCCTTGTAGCCAGTTTTCAATCCATGTACTCACCCTATGGTCCATGCCAACGCACCTTATTTTGTACAGTAAACGTTTATGGGGAACTGTGTCAAATGCTTTTGCAAAATCCAGATACACCACGTCTACGGGCCTTCCTTTATCTAGATGGCAACTCACCTCCTCATAGAAGGTTAATAGATTGGTTTGGCAAGAACGATTCTTCATGAATCCATGCTGATTACTGCTAATGATATCATTCTTATTACTAAAATCTTGTATATAGTCCCTTATCATCCCCTCCAAGAGTTTACATACTATTGATGTTAGGCTAACTGGTCTGTAATTCCCAGGGATGTTTTTTGGGCCCTTTTTAAATATTGGTGCTACATTGGCTTTTCTCCAATCAGCTGGCACCATTCCAGTCAATAGACTGTCTGTAAAAATTAGGAACAACGGTCTGGCAATCACCTGACTGAGTTCCCTAAGTACCCTCGGATGCAAGCCATCTGGTCCCGGTGATTTATTAATGTTAAGTTTCTCAAGTCTAATTTTAATTCCGTCCTCTGTTAACCATGTAGGTGCTTCCTGTGTTGTGTCATGAGGATAAACACTGCAGTTTTGGTTACTGAAGCCCCCCGATTCACTCGTGAATACTGAGGAGAAGAATAAATTCAATACCTCTGCCATCTCCCCATCCTTTGTAACCAGATGTCCTTCCTCATTCTTTATGGGGCCAATATGGTCTGTCCTCCCTTTTTTACTGTTTACATACTTAAAGAATTTCTTGGGATTTTTTTTTGCTCTCCTCCGCTATGTGTCTTTCATGTTCTATCTTAGCCATCCTAATTGCACCCTTACATTTCTTATTGCATTCTTTATAAATTCTGAATGCTGTGGATGATCCCTCAACCTTGTATTTTTTGAAGGCCTTCTCCTTTGCTTTTATATGCATTTTTACATTGGAGTTAAGCCATCCAGGATGTTTGTTCGCTCTTTTAAATTTATTACCCAATGGGATACATTGGCTAATGCCCTTATTTAATATGCTCTTAAAGCAAACCCATCTCTCCTCTGTATTCTTTGTTCCTAATATTTTATCCCAATTTATGCCTTTTAGCAAGGTTTGTAGTTTAGGGAAGTTGGCTCTTTTGAAATTCAGTGTCTTTGTGTTCCCTTCATGTCTCCTATTTGTGTGATTTATACTGAAACTAATTGACCTGTGATCGCTGTTACCTAAATTGCCCCGTATTTCCACATCTGTTATCAGGTCTGTATTGTTGGTAATCAGTAGATCTAGTAATGTTTTATTTCTAGTTGGTGCGTCTACCATCTGACCCATAAAATTGTCCTGCAAGACATTAAGGAACTGGCGAGCCTTAAATGAATGCGCAACAAAAACTTTGATCGATCAATTATCTACTGGTTGTGCCACATCCTAAATATCAAACTTGAAACAAAAGAAATTCCCCTGGCGGACTTTAAAGGCACATTTAAGAAAAATGTTTAAAGAGGTATATAAAGTAGATAACAATTTATTAATGACAAAAAATAATCAAATACATCACATAGTCACATGATTAAAAATAAGGAATGCAGTTCCATAAATATACAGACAAATGATACCAATGCATTGCACCCGACGCGTTTCGGAGTTACTTATGCCTCCTTCTTCAGGGGTGATTGTAGGGTTCGCAACAAGAATTTTCTATATGGGAAATAGTATGTATAACATAAACATAGTAAATAAACAGTGCAGAGATCATAGGGAACAACCTCTATAGTTATAAAAATCTATATATACATACATTTTTCTATTTACACTTACATTGGTATCTATGGGTATAGATTATGCATTCCAAGACGAATTTAAAAGCAACAAAAAGGTATTGACATGCTGCCCATCGGACGCGTTCCCTGGTCGTAATGTGTGGAGCCTTAGTAAGGTGTGACAGCAGTATTCGCAAAGCCACTATCGAGGTGGAGGTGTAGCAGTGGTTTTATTCTTCCTACCAATGGGAAGGAGGGCCCAATGTAAACGGGCGTATAGTAGTTTTGATCTGAGGTCACACTGGGGCCAAATGTGTATCCTGTAAGTCATGAAAATATATACATATATATAAAGATGTATATGGATAACCAAAGTAATGCATGGAAAATCCAAAAAGTTTGTCCTACCTGGTCCGCCTACAATTGTAAAGCACAATAGCTGATGGTGAATATAAATCGAGTGTGGTCCAAATAACTGGAAGGTCGACATGAGAATGAGAAATAGGTTAGAACCCTGATTTGTAAGAGAACAGAGGGAGACAAAAGAGGGGGAGAAAGGGGAAGGGGGAAAAGGGAAATGGGATGGGGGGGGAAAGAGGGGAAGGGAAAAAGGGGGGGTGAGCGGGGAATGGGGAGGGGGGGGAGAAAAGGGGGGGGAAAGGAAAAAGGGGGGGGGGAGGGAAAAAGGGGGGGGGGGAAGAAGAAGCTAGGAAAAGGAGGGGGGGGGGGGGAAGAAAGGGGGGGTGGGAAAGGGGGGGGGGGGAGGTAAAAAGGTGGGGAGAAAGGAAGATAGAAAACAGGGGGGAAGAAAAAGGAGGAAAGAGGGGAACACGAGGGGGGAGGGAAAGGAAAAGGAAGGGAGTAGAGAGGGAAGGTAGTGAATAAAGGAACAGGGGAAAAAACAAAAGAGAAGTGTAAAGCCTCCAAATGGCATGAGTGGCTAATAGTTATAATAAGGAACACTGGATAATTGGATATGTTGTAGAAGGGAGGGGTGAACCCCAGAGTATAGCGGACATCAAGTAACACATGAAAGATAGTAGGCAGGATTTATAGTTAAAGAAGTCCATGTCAGTAATATGTAGTAAGTTACTAACCAAGTGTTTGCAGCACCTCACACCGAAAGCGTCCTGTCAGCAGCAGATGACGCCTGGTGTGGGCTGAAGCCGGGTATATAAAGCCCTCCCCACCTATCAGCTGCTGATGAGAAACATCAACAGCTGATTATGGTGAGGGAGGGGCGGATACACTATGGCTGGCCCCCCGGGTGGAGCGCGCGCCGCCAGGCAACCACAGCGCATGCGGACGCATACGACGTGGGGGCGTGGCCACGCCTACTGCACCCGCCGGCACGTCTAGCTTCCCCAGCGGACTGCGCATGTCCGCTGGGGTCGCAAGATGGAGGACAGATGCTTCTGTACCTCACACAGCGCCACCATGAGTCCAGGCTTGGCTCAGGCGGCTCTTTTCGTGCCGGGCGGATCACAGGTCACGTAATAGAATAGATAAGAGAGGAGCATATATAGTATGCAGCTAAAATGGAGAATACAGTGCCAGATTTTATTGCTATAACATGGAAACAGGGCCGATGGGCAGTGCAGTACAGGTTGGGAGGGAAATCTGGTGGAGAACATGACATAACAAAACAGTACAGAAGTCTCATATATACATTGGGAGTATAGTTCAAGGGCATGTTGTACAAATAGAGTGACATTAGATGTATATACATATCATTTGGACATCGATAACCTCAAATATCATACAATGTACAGGATATAAAGATTTCAATACATGACCTAGAATGACACCATAGATAGTATATTAACTGTATATCCCATAATATATGAGCCCACGGTAAAAAAAGGAGGGGGGGGGGGGAAGAAAAACGGGGAGTAGACCAGTAGTATAGCCCCCCATGTTTGATGATGATACTAGATGGAGTAAGAGTGAAGAGTGGTTGACTGGTCCATATTGTCACCCCACACCTGTCGTTGTCTAAGGGGTGGTCCTCCCTATTGCTCTCTACCACCAGATGAAAAGCCTTCGAGGAAGGGTTTAAACCAAATGGTTTCATTTAAGCCTGGGGGTTCGGTGGCTCTTAGGTTATATATCCACCGGGACTCTAATTGCAGCAGTGTCTTGTTCCAGTCCCCTCCCCTTGATTCTGGATGTACCCGATCCAAGATAAGGAATTTGATTTTTGGGCATATACCGTTATGTACCATTAGGGTGTGCCTCCCCAATGGGAGGTCCGGGTCACCAGTTTCCATACTAGCTAGATGTCTGTATGCCCTCTTCCAAAATTCATTCTTAGTTTTTCCTACATAGAAGCAGGTACATTCACAGAGGAGTAAGTAAATCACCCCAGAAGTCCTGCAATTGGCAAAATGTCTGGGGCGGAATGGCTGTCCATTTGGAAGGGTCGGGTTTCTGGTTGTAAGCATGTATTTACAGTATCTACATTTGCCACACATGAATGTCCCCTTGTATTTGCAGTGTGTCTTGTTGTTCGTTGCCTTAAATTCGCTAGCTGTGATTTTATCTCCCAGGGAGGTGGTTCTTTTGAAAGTGAAAAGGGGTCTCTGTGGGACCAAGGGTCCTAGAGTTGGATCGCATTGTAGCATGTGCCAATATTTAGTCACAATGTTCCTCACCTGTCTGTGTTGGTTGTTGAATTTAGTAATGATTCTGAGGGTACCCGTATCATTCTTGTCAGATTTGTTGGTTTTTTGGGAGTATAGCAGTTCTTCTCTAGGCTGCAGGAGGGCTTTTTTAAAAGAGCGTTTCAAAGATGTATGGGAGTACCCCCTTAGTAATAGCCTATCGCGCAGCTTGTTCGCCTCTAGTTTAAAGGTGTTGCTGTCTGAGCAGTTCCGTTTTGCTCTCAAGTACTGGCTATATGGGATAGAGTTGAGGAGGGGTTTGGGATGAAAACTGCTTGCATGCAGTATGGCATTGCTTGCGGTTGATTTCCTGTACAGTTTGCTAATAACACTGCCCTTCTCACCTCTACAGACCTCTACATCAAGAAACGTGATGCATTGTTTGTCAAATGACATAGTGAAATTGAGGTTGAAGTCGTTGCGGTTCATCCTCAATAGGCACTCCCTAAGGAGGTCGGTTGGTCCGTCCCAAACGATGAAGAGGTCGTCGATGTACCGGTACCAACACAATATGTGGTCCGTGTACATCGACAAGCCTTCATCGCCTAGGAACATGGCCTCCCACTCCCCCAGGTACAGGTTGGCATACGATGGGGCACAACATGTCCCCATCGCAACCCCCTGCACCTGGAGGTAGTGGGAGCCATTGAAGGTAAAAACATTATGGCTGAGAATATGTTCCAGAAGTGAAGTAATGAATTCACTATATGTAGGGTCCAGGTCTTGTGCTGTGCGTAAAACATGTTTTATGGCTGCTACGCCCTTCTCATGGGGGATAGAGCTGTAAAGGGACTCGACGTCAATTGTAACAAACATGGCATGTTCAGGAATTTTTTGCTGGTCAATAATTTGTAGAAAATGTACTGTATCCTTTACAAAGGAGGGGAGGGCATAAACAAATGGTTTGAGTACTTCATCTATCAGCCTGCTCGCATTTTCACTGATAGCCCCTATACCGGAGATTATCGGTCTGCCGGGGGGATTTTTGATGTCTTTATGGACTTTGGGCAAGGCATAGAATACTGGTGTACGTGGGAAGTCGTTTCTGATAAACTGCCATAGGGATTTAGTGATAGTAGAGTTGGAATATGCCGTATCTATCAATGTGTAAAAGTCCTTGTTGTATTTTTTGACCAGACTCGCCGGTATAGGGCGGTACCACTCTCGGTTGTCCAGTATTCTATTACACATCTTGATGTAATCCTTATTGTCAAATATTACAATGTTTCCACCCTTATCTGCATTTTTGATCGTAATATTGTCATTTTTTGACAATGATTTAAGCGCTGCCTTCTCATTTCTAGTGAGATTTTCAGGGAATTTGTTATGGATTCTTAATTTATCTAGTTCTTTGCCAACTAGCCTTAAGAAGGCTGCTGCGTTTGGATGGGTGCTTGGCGCAGGGCAGAAATCAGACTTCTTTTTGAGTGTGGAGATGTTTCCTTTCAGGGGTTCATTCGATCTTTCAATGGAGTCTAGTATTTGGGATAAATTAATTTCATCTATAAGGTCAGTTGGATCATTCTCATCAAGAAGGGATACCAAATGCTCTAGTGCTTGGTGTTCCTGTGGCGTCATATTGGTAGGTCCTTCCTGCTTGTGATAGAGTTTTTTTAAAATAAGCTTACGTATGAAAAGTTGGAGGTCCTTGTGGATCTCAAACTTGTCCAGATTTTGGTTAGGACAGAAGTTTAGGCCTTTTTGCAGGACATTAGTTTCATCCAAAGAGAGTTTATATGATGAGAGATTAATGATATTGAGGCTATTGGATTTCGGTTCTTGATCAGTATCAGGGATAGTTATAGTGCTATTTGGGTGTAAGTGTTGGGGTTGGATTGCGTGGGTTGTACGCCCATCAGAATTTTCTCTAAAAAAGATGGGTCGTTAGAAATTGTGTCCAGTGTTGTGACTGTCGAGGGGTTAGATTGGGAATTCATATCCCTTGTCAGGGTGTGTGTATTGCTCTGTGCATGTAGTGTTTTGGTAGTTGGTTCCTGTGTCACTGTGGGAGGATAAGTTTTTTTAGGGATATCAAGGGTTAATTTCTTTGCTTGTTGCCCTTCATTGGGGTCACCCCGAAATGTGCGTTTGGTACTGTGTCCTGTGATAGGTTTCTGAAATGTTTGGTTGTGAGTTTGGGGTGGATTGGGGGTGGTTTGTGCAGGGTTAGTTTGATGTCCCTGATATTGATAGTTCCTATTCTGATTGATCCTATTTTGAGTCCATCTATAGGCCCTTCCATCTTTAAACGCATTTCTATCGCGGATGAGTTTTTGTCTTTTTTTGATAAGTACATCTTTATTGAATGTTTCTAAATGTGTCTTCAGTTTATCTTCTTTGTTAGTGAGTGGTCTCTGCATTTTTAATTGCTGTAACTTGTTGCAGAGTGTTACAATATCTGAGTCTAAAATGTTAGATCTCTTTTTATATTCCTCAATCAGAATTTCCATTAAACTTTGCGAACATGCCCGTAGTGCGTGTTCCCATTTGCTCTTGAACTCCGAGTCCAGGCCTTCCAATGTCGGGAAGATCTGGATTCGCAGTCCCGCAGGGTTGATGTCCTCCTTGATGTAATCCTGAAATGATCTGACATGCCAGTAAAATAGAGATTTTTTTCTCCAGAGTTTTAGATAGTCTGGAGAAAAGGGAAGATATCTCAGAGTCAACGGACTCCTTATCTCCAAAGTCTTTTAGGTATCCCTCCATCAATGTTTCCCACCCGTCACCCGTAAAGCTGGTCATTTTTGTCTCTTTATAGGTAAGCCAATGTTTAAGAAAAGGTTGTTTTAGTGTTAGTTCCACTAGAACAAAAAGATAAAAGCAAAAACAAACAGTAAGTTATTGGCGGTCCAGGATACTCAACCAGAGTTCTGGACAGCCATGTGAAGATAATTGTCGATCTGATGCGGGGAGCGGTATCTACTACCAATAAACTAAGAACAAAAACTTTGATCGATCAATTATCTACTGGTTGTGCCACATCCTAAATATCAAACTTGAAACAAAAGAAATTCCCCTGGCGGACTTTAAAGGCACATTTAAGAAAAATGTTTAAAGAGGTATATAAAGTAGATAACAATTTATTAATGACAAAAAATAATCAAATACATCACATAGTCACATGATTAAAAATAAGGAATGCAGTTCCATAAATATACAGACAAATGATACCAATGCATTGCACCCGACGCGTTTCGGAGTTACTTATGCCTCCTTCTTCAGGGGTGATTGTAGGGTTCGCAACAAGAATTTTCTATATGGGAAATAGTATGTATAACATAAACATAGTAAATAAACAGTGCAGAGATCATAGGGAACAACCTCTATAGTTAGAAAAATCTATATATACATACATTTTTCTATTTACACTTACATTGGTATCTATGGGTATAGATTATGCATTCCAAGACGAATTTAAAAGCAACAAAAAGGTATTGACATGCTGCCCATCGGACGCGTTCCCTGGTCGTAATGTGTGGAGCCTTAGTAAGGTGTGACAGCAGTATTCGCAATCGCAAAGCCACTATCGAGGTGGAGGTGTAGCAGTGGTTTTATTCTTCCTACCAATGGGAAGGAGGGCCCAATGTAAACGGGCGTATAGTAGTTTTGACCTGAGGTCACACTGGGGCCAAATGTGTATCCTGTAAGTCATGAAAATATATACATATATATAAAGATGTATATGCATATGGATAACCAAAGTAATGCATGGAAAATCCAAAAAGTTTGTCCTACCTGGTCCGCCTACAATTGTAAAGCACAATAGCTGATGGTGAATATAAATCGAGTGTGGTCCAAATAACTGGAAGGTCGACATGAGAATGAGAAATAGGTTAGAACCCTGATTTGTAAGAGAACAGAGGGAGACAAAAGAGGGGGAGAAAGGGGAAGGGGGAAAAGGGAAATGGGATGGGGGGGGAAAGAGGGGAAGGGAAAAAGGGGGGGTGAGCGGGGAATGGGGAGGGGGGGGGGGGAGGGGGGAGAAAAGGGGGGGGAAAGGAAAAAGGGGGGGGGGGGGAAAGAAGAAGAAGCTAGGAAAAGGAGGGGGGGGGGGAAGAAAGGGGGGGTGGGAAAGGGAGGGAGGGGGGGGGAGGGGGGGAGGTAAAAAGGTGGGGAGAAAGGAAGATAGAAAACAGGGGGAAGAAAAAGGAGGAAAGAGGGGAACACGAGGGGGGAGGGAAAGGAAAAGGAAGGGAGTAGAGAGGGAAGGTAGTGAATAAAGGAACAGGGGAAAAAACAAAAGAGAAGTGTAAAGCCTCCAAATGGCATGAGTGGCTAATAGTTATAATAAGGAACACTGGATAATTGGATATGTTGTAGAAGGGAGGGGTGAACCCAGAGTATAGCGGACATCAAGTAACACATGAAAGATAGTAGGCAGGATTTATAGTTAAAGAAGTCCATGTCAGTAATATGTAGTAAGTTACTAACCAAGTGTTTGCAGCACCTCACACCGAAAGCGTCCTGTCAGCAGCAGATGACGCCTGGTGTGGGCTGAAGCCGGGTATATAAAGCCCTCCCCACCTATCAGCTGCTGATGAGAAACATCAACAGCTGATTATGGTTTATAACTATAGAGGTTGTTCCCTATGATCTCTGCACTGTTTATTTACTATGTTTATGTTATACATACTATTTCCCATATAGAAAATTCTTGTTGCGAACCCTACAATCACCCCTGAAGAAGGAGGCATAAGTAACTCCGAAACGCGTCGGGTGCAATGCATTGGTATCATTTGTCTGTATATTTATGGAACTGCATTCCTTATTTTTAATCATGTGACTATGTGATGTATTTGATTATTTTTTGTCATTAATAAATTGTTATCTACTTTATATACCTCTTTAAACATTTTTCTTAAATGTGCCTTTAAAGTCCGCCAGGGGAATTTCTTTTGTTTCAACTTAAATGAATGCGCGGTTCCCTCCGCCCAGTCTATGTCTGGATAATTAAAATCCCCCATTATGATAACACTTCCCATCCTTGCTGCTAATCCAATTTGTGATAGGAGATCCGTCTCCACTTCCTCCCTCAGGTTAGGGGGCCTATAGCATACTCCCAGTATTATTTTCCCCTTAGCTTCATCCCTTTGGAGCTCTACCCATAAAGATTCCACCTCCTCCCTAGCCCCCTCAGTGATGTCATCTCTCACATTCACTTGTACATTATTCTTGATATATAGGCATACCCCTCCCCCTTTTTTACCCTCTCTATCCTTGCGGTATAGGGTATACCCTTGAATGTTTGCCAGCCAATCATGAGAGCTGTTGAACCGCCAATCATGAGAGCTGTTGAACCAGGTCTCTGAAATTCCCACAAAATCCAAATCCTCCTTGTACAACAGTATCTCTAGTTCACCCATCTTGTCCGCCAGGCTCCTGGCATTGGTGAACATGCCACATAGTTTAGACCGGTCGCATATTGTCCTCGTATTGGGTGTTTCAAGATTGCAACTTGGACTTGCTACTATACTCACCTTGTGTTTTTGTGCTTTGGTTAACCTACCACTAATGCCCCCAATACTACCCTCTGGAATATCTTCCGCGCTGGCTATCACTGTCTCTGGACCCTCCCCCCCATCGCCTAGTTTAAAAACCCCTCTAACTTTTTGGCCATCTTCATTCCCAGCAGATCTGCACCCTCCTCATTTAGGTGCAGTCCGTCCCTTCTATAGTACCGGTTACCGACTGAGAAGTCGGCCCAGTCCTCCAGGAACCCAAACCCCTCCTTACTACACCAGCTCTTCAGCCACTTGTTTACTTCCCTAATCTCCCTCTGCCTCTCTGGTGTGGCTCGATGTACCGGTAGTATTCCTGAGAACACTACCTTGGAGGTCCTTTTCCTCAATTTAGCTCCTAAGTCCCTAAAATCGTTCTTTAGGACACTCCATCTGCCTCTGACTTTGTCATTGGTGCCAACATGCACCATGACAGCCGGGTCTTCCCCAGCCCCTCCCAGTAATCTGTCCACAAGATCCGTGATGTGCCGAACCCGAGCGCCCGGTAGACAACATACTGTTCGGCGCTTCAGGTCTTGGTTACAGATTGCCCTCTCTGTCCTTCTAAGAATTGAGTCCCCTACCACCAGAATCTGTCTTTCCTTTCCCTTTGCTGCCTCCCCACTCTCACTGGAGGAGTTCTTCCCCTGGCAGCTAGGAGAGTCCCTCAACTCCAGCAGTGCTGGTCCCTGACTGGTTACACCAATGTCACTCAATGGAGCGTACTTATTGCTTTTTGACAAGCAGAGGTACAACTTGAAAATATAAAAAAAAACAAAAAACGAATTTCTATTGGCTGTAATGCCATTGCACACATTGGCTAATATATTACCAACATTGAATATTAGGGAAAAAAAATTAGAAAAGCCTTTTTCTTGTTTTAGTTCTTTTAGCAGGTTAGTAGATGCCCCTACTTATGTGATGCAGTGTTAACCCCTTCCCGACCGTCACACGCCGATGTACGTCGGCAGAATGGCACGGCTGGCAAATGGACTTACAGGTACATCCATTTGAATTTGCCGCCGTGCCATTGCATGCGCGGCGCGCGCGCCTGCCGGGAGCTCCGTGAGTCGGGTGTCCCGCGGACTCGATCGCCGCGGGGATACCCGCGATCGCCTCACGGAGAGGATAAACGGGGAAATGCTGATGTAAACAGCATCTCCCCGTTCTGCCTAGTGACAAGTGTCACTGATCACTGCTCCCTGTCATCGGGAGCAGTGATCAGAGTAATGACACTGCTAGCCCCATCCCCCTACAGTTAGTAATCCCTCCCCTAGGACATATTTAACCCTCCCCGCCCCCTAGTGTTAACCCCTTCACTGCCAGTGTCATTTACACAGTAATCAGTGTATTTTTAATCGTACTGATCGCTGTATAAATGACAATGGTCCCAAAAATGTCGGACATGTCCGCCATAACGTCGCAGTCGCAATAAAAATCGCTGATTGCCGCCATTACTAGTAAAAAAAAATTAATAAAAATGCCATAAAACTATCCCTATTTTGTAAACACTATAACTTTGCGCAAACCAATCAAACGCTTATTGTGATTTTTTTTTTTTACCAAAAATATGTAGAAGAATAGGATCGGCCTAAACTGAGGAACAAAAATGTTTTTTTTTTTATATATTTTTGGAGGATATTTATTATAGCAAAATGTAAAAAATAATGCGTTTTCAAAATTGTCGCTCTTATTTTGTTTATAGCGCAAAAAAATAAAATCGCAGAGGCAATCAAATACCACCAAAAGAAAGCTCTATTTGTGGGGAAAAAAGGATGTCAATTTTGTTTGGGAGACACGTCGCACGACCGCGCAATTGTCAGTTAAAAGCGACGCAGTGCCGAATCGCAAAAAAACGCTCTGGTCAGGAAGGGGTAAAATCTTCCGGGGCTGAAGCGGTTAATTTTGACATCAAGTTTCAATTTAGTTTGTCAGTCTTTTGACTAAAATTCCATTTTAGTTTTAGTCATCTCAATTGTTTTTAGTCAACTAAAATAGTATTAATTTAGTCGACAAATATTTTCAATATTAACAATGCTGCTGTCCAAAGGTGCCCCTGTGCTCCTTCATCCAGAATGGAGGCACTCTAATACAGGAGATGTGTTACTGGCCAGATCACCAGGTAAAAAAAACCTAAACGAATGCAGCCACCACATCTAATGACCAATGTTGGGTTTTTTTTTTTTAACTACCGCATTAACATTCTAATGCAGATCATGCTGAAAAAAACTGACTTTTGTGTTTTGATTTTGGGTTGTAAATGTATGCACTAGAGACACTATTGTGTCATTATGACTCTTCTATCTGCCCTCGCTGCAGTCAGAACTCCGCCTCCAGTATCTGCAGAGGAAGAATTATTCCTTTAATCCCACCCAAATGTTTATGTTCAACACAAGCAGACAGAGATGAGATGTGCAGATTCCTCTGACCAAACCCTGAATTCACATTTTCGTTCTGCATGTGGCTGTGTTTTAACATGTAAATGAAATGTAACATTTTCTTACCAAGGATACATTTTTTTAACGCTGGTTTTGAAAGCAGAAAATTAGCACATGTGTCTGTGATGGCTCTGTACCCAATACCGATTTATGAACAAAGAATATTTCTGTGCTTCCTGTCGCCAACTAATTTGTAGAAGCAGGGACATTGCGTGTATGTTAAATATCAGCTCTGTGTATGGCTAATGAGGGCTGATCCTCTAATTCTACAGTATGTTAAAAAGATACCTCCCCCCGTGACAGATCACTGCTCATATAACATCAAAGGGCCTTTGGAGGTCTCATAATGGATTCCAGGCAGATCTATTCATGGTTATATACCTACATAAACAGGGAAGCTGCATACTGTTCTTACAGCTGATATCCATATGTAGAGTATTAGTTTATACAAGATTAGAGTAAATGAAATGCATATGGCCTACAACACATAATACACTTTTTAGTGGGGTCATTAACGTCCTCAACTTTAAAGATTTTACAAGGATCTGAATGCAACTGGAAAAATTGGACTATGCATGAACATCCCCGATATAATCCCTACACACCCCCCCCCCACCTCCCCACAAGCCACTCCTCTGTCTG
This sequence comes from Lithobates septentrionalis, assembly GCA_037952835.1. Lineage (NCBI taxonomy): Eukaryota > Metazoa > Chordata > Amphibia > Anura > Ranidae > Lithobates > Lithobates septentrionalis. The sequence continues at coordinate 4,848,076 of JBBDGP010000257.1, forward strand.
CAGTCCTATAAGTGTCATTCATCTTCTAGCAGTCGCCCCCACTCCTTTCTCTCTGTCTTCCCCTCCCGCTCTCCTTCTGTGCCTTATCACTCCCTCCTGTTATCCCTCTCATTTTCTTTATTCCTGCATCACTCCGACGTTATGCCCTTCACTCTGACTATTCCTTGTCTCTCCCCTCCTTCCTCTCCGCCTTATCACTCCATTCCTTATTTCTCTCTCTCTCTCTCTCTCTCTCTCTGCCTCTATTATTCCCCCCCTCCTTATTCCTTCTCTCCACCCCCCCTTATTCATTCCTTCTCTCCACCCCCCCCTTATTCATTCCTTCTCTCCACCCCCCTTATTCATTCCTTCTCTCCACCCCCTCCCCTTATTCATTCCTTCTCTCCACCCCCTCCCCTTATTCATTCCTTCTCTCCACCCCCTCCCCTTTATTCATTCCTTCTCTCCACCCCCTCCCCTTATTTATTCCTTCTCTCCACCCTCCTTATTCATTTCTTCTCTCCACCCCTCCTTTTTATTCCTTCTCTCCACCCCTCCTTATTCATTCCTTCTCTCCACCCCTCCTTATTCATTCCTTCTCTCCACCCCTCCTTATTCATTTCTTCTCTCCACCCCTCCTTATTCATTCCTTCTCTCCACCCCTCCTTATTCATTCCTTCTCTCCACCCCCTTATTCATTCCTTCTCTCCACCCCCCCTTATTCATTCCTTCTCTCCACCCCCCCTTATTCATTCCTTCTCTCCACCCCCCCTATTCATTCCTTCTCTTTCCCCCCCCCTTATTCCTTCTCCTTCCCCCCTTATTCCTTCTCTTCTCCCCCTATTCCTTCTCTCTCTCCCCCCCTTATTCCTTCTCTCTCTCCCCCCCCCCTTATTCCTTCTCTCTCCCCCCCTTATTCCTTCTCTCTCTCCCCCCCTTATTCCTTCTCTCTCTCCCCCCCCCTTATTCCTTCTCTCTCTCCCCCCCTTATTCCTTCTCTCTCCCCCCCTTATTCCTTCTCTCTCTCCCCCCCTTATTCCTTCTCTCTCTCCCCCCTTATTCTTCTCTCTCTCCCCCCCTTATTCCTTCTCTCTCCCCCCCCTTATTCCTTCTCTCTCCCCCCCCCCTTATTCCTTCTCTCCTTCCCCTTCTCCCCCCATCCTTCTCTTCCCCTTCGCCCCCATCCTTCTCTTCCCCTTCCCCCCCCCCCATCCTTCTCTTCCCCTTTCCTCCCCCCCCCATCCTTCTCTTCCCCTTTCCTCCCCCCATCCCATCCTTCTCTCAACCCACACATGCACACACATATCTATATAGATATATACACACAAACACACTCCTTTCCATTACCTCTCCCATTATCACCCTTCAAATATGAATCTATTACTTTTCCTCTGTGAAGTAGGGTACCCCATTTGAAGCTGGCAGAAGCACACCTGGAAATAATTCTACTGCTGGCTGAGAGACCTGTAAAAAATGTTTTTTCATGTAAGCGGAAAGTTTGGAGCTTACAATCAGGAGGCATGCATTGCTTAAAACACCTCATTTAGATGTAAAAACAATCGTGGCTTGGGTGTATTGTCCGCTTGGGGCTATAAGTTATGATAAGCTAGGAATCCTGGGACATTCCACTGACATTGTACAAGAATGTCTTCAAAGTTTCTCAGGTAACTCTATAGACTTTTCTTCTACCAATTCAGTATAATTATCAATCCATATAGATAGCTGTTTATGGTCTTTTCTTTATAAAAAAAAAAGTAACTTTTTCCCTCGCTCTACTGTATCTATGGGGCAGTGTTGTCATAGTTTGGTTAAAAAAAGACCACAAGTCAATCTAGTTCAACCAATAAAAAGGGGGGGGGGAAAGAGTCTTACAATCATATATACCCAATCCAGTTTAACCTCCTCCTTTTGACCTGAAGCAATGGATACATGCTCCTACTCGCTCTGAAGGCAATACTTTTGACCTTGTTTTCTCCCACCTATGCACTCCACGCAACCTCTCCAACTATCAATTCCATCTCTCTGATCACTACCTCATTAGTTTTACTCTCTCTTCTCCACCTCCTCTCCCTCCAACCACTTAAGTTACCCGCAGAAACCTACATCATCTCAACTCTTCTCTTCTCCGCTACTGACGACCTCTTAGAAAAAAAATCTCACCCCTATCCTGCACCGACCTAGCCACTTCTGTCTACAATGCTTCACTACTAGCCTCACTGGACTCACTGGCCCCCCTCACTACACACAGAATCGGGCCCCGACCCCTTTCAACCTTGGCAAACTGATACTAGAATAGAAAAAACACCTGAATCGCGCTAATGAATGAAAATTAAGTGATCAGTGATGAATGAAACCAATAAGTATAGCCTTATTGATATACTCTATGCTCGTTATTAATAAACCTTGAGTGCACATAAAACAATAAATAATAAAAAGAAAAAGAAAGAAAAGTCTCTCAATAGGTAATAAATAATCCACCCATGCATGCATTTTTTAGTGCAGAAAAAAAAGCGCACGAACTGCATCTGGTGTGAACTGGCCCTAATTGAGGAGAAACACATGACAGAACATAATTGCTAGAGACTTAAAGCAAACTTATATTGAAGTAACAAATATACCCCTGCTCATGTTGCTGTATCCTCCTATCCTTCGCGGAGAGAGCCACCTTGGCCCCAACTTAGATCTGCAATTGTGACCAGATATCACAATAATCCATTTGAGGACTTAAAGGTTTGGTAGGTTGAGAGTGAACTTAAGTGCACTGGTGGCTGTGACCGTTATCACCGGAGATGGGCACTCACTGCATTTGGGTTAGCAGGCACAAAGGAAATCTCAAACCTATTAAAGTAGCTGTAAACAATCACCTTGTAATACTCCTTCTTTTTAAAATAGAAATCAAAGTAAAACTATTTTTGTATAGACATAAAAAAAACTGTAGAAATACGGTTTTTTTTTGTTTTTTTTTTGTTTTTTTTTGTGATCTCATTTCCTCTGTTCTCAGCTGCATACGAGCGTGTCGGGACAAGTCTGCTCAGCACAGCTAGAGAACTGAATCACGGTGTGCTCTCCTGCTTAGTGCGGTCAGTTTTTAGTAGGAAAGCAGAGAGACTGGCAGGAACACCAGAAATTTCACACAAAGGAAGCAATACAAAGAACAGAATACTTTTTCATACAAGTACATGGTACAGCAGGCACATATCAAGAATATGAAATGTTGGGTTTACATATTCTTTAACATTGTATTCAGTAGTGTTTCTTTTATGTAATATTGATAATTTCTTACTTTTTTGTAAACTGTAACTCCCATTTGGTAAAAAATAATATAGCGTATACAATTGCGAAACAAGCCATATTGTAACTGGTATTAAAAACTATTGTTTCTTTTTAATCCATAGTTGCTGTAATTTTCTGTAAAAAGCAATGCAATATGGCTACCCGGAGGTGTTCTGTACATGCCCTAAGATATAAGTCAGATTTCAGGCATCGCCTGCAATAATTTATTTTTGGTGAGATACTCCTTATAGGAAATCATGTCTAAAGGGATGCAGACCCTGCATTTTTCTTCTTTAGAGCCCTGCAGGTACAGCAGCTAATTTTTATAATTATGAAACCACTCCCATTAGGCTCACTAAGCACCATGGATACAAACGCGTAGGGATTTCTTCAGACTAACAAAAGGTAGGAATCTGGAACAGTTTGTTAAATTCCTTGCAATGTATATAGATCACCCAGAGGGGAATGTGTTTTTCTTAACAAAAGTGGAGTTACTCTTTAAATCAGTGGGTTTAGTTCCACATTAAATCCTTTCAGTAAAAGTCGACAAAACGGGGACACTCACAGGAGTACAGACAACTAGGCTGCGCACCCCACAAGATGCATAAGAAAACACGAAACCCCCTAACGGGGCTTTAATGCAGCCAATAATATCAAAGTGAGTGGGTAATCAAAAATAGCTTTATTGGTACAAAAATTGTATAAAACAGATAAGTTCTGACCTTCAAAGTCAAAACATGAACTGGAGTACAGCATAGGATAAAAAACAACGGACAATGCCCATATGTGAACAAAAAAAGGAAGAATATGAACCAGATAACTTGGCTTATTCCATGTTGGTAATAACAGGTGAAAACAACCAATTTAGCAACACCTGTATTAAAATAGAGCTAATTGCAGACACCCATTAGCTCAAGAACATGCAGACGGGTGTGTCCCTCTGAATTACATGGGCATATAAAAAAAAGGGAAGGGAACGAGATTGGATACCAATTCCACCCAGAGAAGAATTCTTCAATAAGGGACGAGCAATATAGCAAAAATATAATTAAATTTAATAGAAAAAGATTCACATATACACCAATCAAACAATGTGATGAATAATGAACCAAAAGCCTTCACCATAAGATAAAATAGACAACGTTTTCTAAAAACAGAACACAGATGGCCACCACTAACACACACATACACACTGCTACTAATTGGAGATAAAGAAACAGATCTTCTCAGTGTATACAAATGATTGCTGTATATTGACACTGGGGTAGGTGTGTGCAGCCATAAGTATTGGGGGTCTGCCTGTAGAATGCTAGCATCAGAGTGAACCAATCTCCCACAACCGAGGTCACAGTAATGATTGAAAGCAAGAGATGCAATTTGGATGTCGAGAATTAGGTGGCCAATGGTGTGGGGTTCGTGTCCTATATGGAGAGCTGTTGGTGGTTAGAGACAGAAGTGTGCTTGAGTAGATGCTTATGGTCAGTCACAGCATTAATGCTAGTTCTGGGAGGGAGACACACACTTGTTAGGTATGGATACAGCAGTCCCGTAAGGGCAATAAGCAGATTCAGTCTCACCACTACGTAGACTCCGGTATGCAGCAGGCATACAAAACACTTCGGTCCTTCTCAAACCGTCTCATACCATGCAGGACAGCTGAATCCTCCTCGGACTGTCTCCATGCAGCTAGACATTCGACTGTTGGCGGGGTATCTACAGTGACAATGGGGAGTGGTGGTATTGGATAGTAGAGTACCGCATGTAGGCGGTATGGATCGTCATCCACTTCCAGAGTCCGTGAGTGGGGCTTCGCCGGCAGGCGAGCGGAATCCCCGAGGCTGGTGGGTGGGTCTGTGTGCATGCTAGATACGGCGTGATGGTGTCATGCTGACGCGTTTCATCCGTCACAGGGATTTCTTCAGAGCATGCGCAACAGCCTGGACAGACAACTTATATAGCCCTCAATGCTGAGATACGTAAATACAGCGGCTTTTAGTCGTCCAGGCAACAGCGCAATCAAAAGACTGCCAAACATACCAGAAGACAACACAGATTGTTAATACAGCTAGCCCGTCCGTGGGTGCATCAACCCTCCAAAGTAATTAAAGAGAAAAAAAGAATAAAAAATATTAAGAAATGAAAACCAAGCAAATTAAATAAAAATATAATGAGATTAAATAGTCCGCTGGATTGAATATAGATTCACATACCAACAGCACAGCTAGGGAAGGACAAAGCGAGAGATCTCAATGAGATAATTTAAGGTGTAAGGAACACTGATAAATTACGCTCATTGTATAAACCATGGGGGGTCTATTTTATCTTATGGTGAAGGCTTTTGGTTCATTATTCATCACATTGTTTGATTTATGAATGGTGTATATGTGAATCTTTTTCTATTAAATTTAATTATATTTTTGCTATATTGCTCGTCCCTTATTGAAGAATTCTTCTCTGGGTGGAATTGTTATCCAATCCCGGTCCCTTCCCTTGTTGTTTTTTTGGACAATGCCCATAATCGGGAACAGTGTACAATGCAATATATCCAAGACAACAAGATCAAAAAATACTAAAATTCTGACGCGTTTCGACCCTAACTGGGTCTTCTTCAGAGGATGGTTATCAGCTTTAGTGATGTAAACATATATCAAAACATGGCACAAAACAGCAACAATGGATCTGTGTATGTATAAAGAACAGCTTCATAGATTACATATTTACCAGTCAAAAAGTTCCAGATGGTTCTGAATGGTCGTGGTGTCCTTGGCCTCCCCAGTGACAGGCCAGCTCCCCAGAGAGCGGGTGTCAGGCCGACATGCCTTGCAAGGGATCACGCATAAACTACCCACCGAGGGGGGACCGGAGGGTGAAGGGCACGCACCCAACATGTATATAGCATGCAGGTGGGGAACCCTTATCTCCCCATTGGGAGACATGTGGTTTCAACACAGAACTATAGAGTTCCAAAAGTTACCTTTACGGCCCTTTGGAGGATGCATATCCCTAACAGAGGTGGCAATTGGAATAAGGCTCTGCTACAAAAAGAGCAGAGATGGATATTCCAATTACAGGCCACCTCCCCCCCAGGTCTCAATGAATCTATTTCATTCGCTCCTTTCCTGCAGGGGTTTTCCTCTGGCAGGACACAGTAAGTGAATCAGATTAGAAAAAAATCTGTAATTCTAATTTCCGCCAATCTGTCCCTGGGGTGCTTTAGAAATTACCACACTACTCTGTATCCCCACCTAGCTTCGGTGACAGCTTCCAAAATCAAATGGAACCATGTTTTCCACCTCATAGCCCACTCCTGCCTGGCCTACCCAGCGACCAGCCATTCCATCTGATTATATTATATATAACACCTATAATTGTGTGACTTATTGCTCCACAGATAGCCTAATGTATAGAAGCTTGCACCTGTTTCTCAGTAGAAACTCTTTCAATCTTCATAGGGATATAGCTTTGGAAAAAGCCAGTTCACAGTTTTTTCTACCATATATTCATTATTCATTTATTTTTCATATACACAGATCCATTGTTTTGTGCCAAGTTTTGATATGTTTACATCCCTACAGCTGATAACCATCCTCTGAAGAAGACCCAGTTAGGGTCGAAACGCATCAAGTTTTTGGATTTTTTTATCTTGTTGTCTTGGATATATTGTATTGTACACTGTTCCCGATTATGGGCACTGTCCGTTGTTTTTTATCCTATGCTGTACTCCAGTTCATGTCCTGACTTTGAAGTTTAGAACTAATCTGTTTTATATAATTTTTGTGCCAATAAAGCTATTTTTGATTACCCACTCACTTTGATATTATTGGCTGCATTAAAGCCCCGTTAGGGGGTTTCGTGTTTTCTTTCAGTACAAGTGTTTGAGGAAAAACTGTGCCTAGCTCCTGCCAAAGGGGAGGATCACAGTTCCAGCAGAGCCACAAATTGATGATCAGACACAAGTTATCTTATTTTGCTGACCAGTCAAGTCCTCTAAATTCCATAATTCAATGGCATTCGGTCATGTAGCAGGCTTCCATATAATCTAGAATGGCTTTTCTGTACTATGGTAAAAGTATTTTAGGGCATTTATAAAATCTGGAAGTGACGCGATTGTGGAACGAACTCGTAGAGCTGTTACTCTGCTTTTTTTTATGTGAGTGCACTGTATGATGTTACGATTTTAATAAATGAATGCTAAGTTACTACACTAAGAGAGCGCTCTTCATATACATACATATATATAATGTGTGTGTGTATATATATATATATATATATATAGCTGCCCTAGCGTCGGTACACCATCCAAGGAACCATAGGCTATACTGATTTAATACTTGCCTGAGGTGAGAGGCTCAGAGAGCATGGAGGTGATGTGGGAGCAAGATTGTCACCTATATTATGAATAATCGCCACTAATGGGGCGTATACACGGTCAGACTTTTCGACCGGACTGGTCTGCCGGACGCCGACGAACCAAATCCGGCAAACAATCCGATCGTGTGTGGGCTTCAGCTGACTTTTCCAGTCGCAAATCTGACGAACTTTGGATTTGGAACAGGCTTCAAATCTTTATGTTGTAACTCCGCCGGACCCAGAAATCCGCTAGTCTGTGTGCTAGTCCGACGGATAAAAACCGACACTAGGGCAGCTACTGGCTATCAACTTCCTTATTTTAGTCCGGTGTACGTCATCACGTACGAATCCGTCGGACTTTGATGCGATCGTGTGTAGGCAAGTCCGTTCGTTAGAAAGTCTGTCGGAAGTCCGCTGGAAAATTTGTCGGACCAGTCAGGTCGAAAAGTCCGCCCGTGTGTACGCGGCATTAGGGTGTAGGGATATTGTGCACTACCTCAAAAAGACTTTTTATATAAGGACTTATGTCAATGGACATGCACCATTATATTATTGATTAAATTTGTGTGTTCGGTGTCCAGCCTTGAGACACAAGTTATTATTTATGCACTAGGATCACTTTTATTACATGTTTTGGATCATTATTTATATTGCATGTTTTATACACCTATTTTTTTTATTGCTGCTGATTTAACAGTGTAAAGAGTGTGTGTCGATCGCTGGATGATTAGGGGCATCACAGAGTGATTGCTTTTAGCCTTGAGGTTAAACCCATTAAGGTCCAATTGGTTTATGCAATGAAGTCACTTTAACTTTATATTTATGTTTATTTTGATGGTTATTTGTTAGGAGTGATTAACTAGGTTTACCTATCACAAGAGTTCACGTCACATATTGGTTAGATTGAGTTAACTGTCAGTGCCTCACTATTCTCTAACAATTTATTTATGAATAGTCAAGGATAAGCTATTTAAGTGAAGGCAGGCTTGCTATACATTTTTTTTTTTTTTTTTTACCCCACACAGAGTGGTAGCGCGAGAGTAACACATAACAAATTTATAAAATCGCCTTTTGGATTTTTCATGGGTTCCTTCAAAAATTCAAGATTTTTTATTTTTATTTTTTTTTATTTTTTGCGCTAATGCAACTGCCTGAAATCTAAATTAAACTAAGCTGCCACATTCCAACTGGAATCTAGAATTATAGTAGCACTTCTGAAGGTCAGAAGTGGGAGTTATACATAGATGGGACTATTGGATAAAGATAGATCAGGTGAATGTTGAAATCCTACTTTACACCTAATAATTTGAAGCAATTATGGGTGATCTTGTTGTGGTTTCAGACCATGCTTTTAAAGTGGCTGATCTTAGTTGGTGAGTGTGGATTACAAAATGAACATAATGCACACAATTGCTAACTAGGAATTGACTATCCACAGATTTCTGCATAATTTTTATAGCAACAGGCATGTCCAATCCAAAGTTTAAATCCACATGCTGTTATGCATTGGCAGAGGTTGCTGCATTATCTATATTTTTATATGAACAATGCTTACTCTGGTGATCATTGCCTGTCTGTAGAGCATGCCCAGTCGTATAAACCACTCATCAAAATGCCCTGTTCTTTAGGCTCCATTCATTCCTTCATTTGGAGACCAAGCCCTATCATCTTAGAATTCACAAGGGGGTTCTATACCATCAGTGCATCATAAATAATGGGTGATTGTGCTGAACTAGTTGCATTTACTAAAACTTTCCCAATCTCTGAATTCAAAAGGGAATCCTTTAGGTTAAGGGTTTGATTTCAAAGTATATTAGCCCAGCAGGGGAATTTGTCTATCCACGCTTATTGCATGGATGGAAAAGTCTGTCAAATGTAGGCTGCAGATGGCCTGCAGGCTGAACGAAAAATCTGAGTGTATAGCTAGATTAAGTGTGTCCTACTGTGAAATTATTAGGATATTATTTAACTTTGGGTCATTGGCCCTCTTTAGTTAGACTACATTTACTATCTCTTTTCATTTAGAAGAAGTGCAGGCCTTAGTACAGTGTATACATTGCTTATATAAATATGTAAAAGCTTTTGGTATAGTTTAAACAAAACTCCATCTTAAGGGTCTGCTGTTGTAGCATATATTTAAAGCAGCTGGATTAACTGATGTCTGAGTTATAGACTTGAAGGGACACATAAAAAGCTTGTATGAAAATAATGTGCAAAAAAGGACACATAACAGGGGAATACCGTATATGTTAAGCAGTGACAGCCTCCGCTTTTTCATAGTCTCTTTTATATGGATTTGCCTATAGTTAGTATGTTTGTGCAATTTTTTGGAACATTATACCCTATGTGTTGGTGTGTGAACCTTTAAACCTCTAATATGTAGATATTTTAAAAGTAACAATAACAATCTAATCATCAGTTTGTAAATTTTAATAAAACATTGCATAGAAATATTTCAATTTAAAGATGGAAATTTGATTTATATGCATGTTGGGTGAGAGATTTTTAAAAAAAAAATTTTGGGTAGAGAAAGGTGGGTACGTTCCTAAATGATGCTATTTATTAGGACATTTTTTTTACGTCAACGTCACATGACATCTCAGCACATGAAAGCAAATCTATGCTGGAATTCTTTTTTTTTTGTCAGATGTAAACAGGGAGCTGGTATCTGTGTAATGACCAGTATGTTTCAGTGACTGCAGGTTCCTGTTTGGGTTAGTTATCCCCACTGGAGAGACTAGCCTGTCAGATTTTATTAGTCTTGACCCCAGGGGCAGATGCCCCCCAACCCAGTCCCTCTTCTGGATAAGTTGAGTCTGTTCAGCTCTTTATATATTCTGGTGACTGCAGTGGTGTTCTCTTTTTGCCGTATCCTTGTTCTGCTTCCACCCTTTTTGTAGTTGGGGGGGGGGGGGTGTAGCTCATCACTCTTTAGAATTCTTCAACATATAAAATAAGTTCAGCAGGGTAGAGTGAGTGGACCCCTCTCTTGAGGGTTGTGATGGAGTCCACATTTTACTCATGATAGCCCTGGGATATGTAGGGTAATGGTTTGGCTGATCAGACCACATAATATCCCCAATCCGTGTTGCTTTCTCTTGTATATAAATTATGCAAACGTTCAAACTTTCTAATACAAAAGAACTGTTGTATTTTGTTGTAAGGAAATGGTTGTATTTGTGTGTTATGTAATGAATATAAAATGGAAAGAAATTTAGCAAAATTTGGTTATAGATGACAGCCCAGCATTTTATACAGGAGGTTAGCTACCTAACTTGGCAGCATCTGACATATATCTAAATGTAGAACCTTAGTTGCCGTTCATATTGTAAGCAAAATAAGGAATGAACCTGGGATGATTAATCACTATTGAAATGGCATTTTGCCACACAAGCTTACTCGCGCTCACTATTCTGAGAATTTTTATTGGTGAATGCCATGTTTATAAATGGCCAGCAATGGGTACCACATGTCTGGAAGCTTAGCTGCTGTTGGGCAATGGCTCCCTTGTAAAATCTTTAATGTTGCTTAACTTGTGACAGATGAAGAGCTATCACTCAATTTAGATCTAAAGAAGTTATTTGTGTTATGTTTATTTGTACCAACCTGTGATCGCTTTATTGGCATAAACGTCAACTTCATTCCTTATCACCCTGTTTGTTTTGACCTGTAGGGAGAAGGAGCTAATAAAGATGATTATGTCCACTGTAATCAGCTGTGGGTAAGCCGGACTATGCCATAACGGCTTGACAATAGTGTTTCTTATATTGGCTTTGTGCTGTCAGTTGCTTTATTCAGCTTGGAAAAGCTGGCACCAGTGTTTGCAAGGGCTATATAGTGACATCTCCCAAAATCAAATCAGTCATTTGCTAGTGCCAGTAAACATTTTTACTATCTGTATTTGAATACCCTTTTAGATTCCTGAGGTTAAACGGTTTTCCAATTCCAGTCTTTGATTACCCCTCTTAGGAGTTTTTGGTATGTTCCAATATAAAATAGATAGATTTGTGCTATTAGGGCAAGGCATGATTATGTAGGGGTGGACTGGACTTGAGATTAAGGAATGTTTCTTATACAGGCAGTCCCCGAGTTACGAACGACTCCTACTTACGAACGGCCTGAAATGCCGGCCACTTGTGCTCCATGCTGGTCCTGGATACCTCCGGACACATCCCATACTGCAGTACTACATGTACTTTATGGCCAGAAGAGCCCCAGATAACATAACAAGAGCCCGGAACATCCCACATCCATGCACAGGCGGACGTTACACATACGAATGCAGTGTTCCGACCGGAAGTTACTTACAAATGCAGTGTTGCCACTTACGAACAACTTCGACTTACGAAAAAAACCTACAGTCCCTATTGTGTTTGTAACACGGGGACTTCCTGTACATACATATATTAGTAATGTTATTGTTAAAGGGTCAGTCCACCCAAAAATATATTTTGGGTAAAGCCGTATGGGCTGGGTCAGCCCCTGGCTTTTTTTTTCTTGCATCTTGGATACTCCTACAACAAGATCTCTCTGCCATAATTGCTGACCCTGTCGCTGTCCCTATCCACCTGGGGGTTTCGTAGTTTTTGACGACCTTTGTGTGTTTTAATTCCTCATTTTGTATTCTCAATATAAAGAGAATTTCAAATACTATCCACAGTGGGTGTTGGGAAGTCAAACGCTGAGTTCTCACCAATAGAATTGCTGAGACGTAATAAAACTATTGAGTGGTTTACCTCTAGCACCTATCAACCACGGACATTTCAGTTTTGGGTTGGCTGACCATTTCTATACATACTTGATTGGCAAAATAGTGCATGGGCATGGATTTTAAGATTATTTTTCTATGTCCATCCTTTTGAACCATGCCCATGAAGAATGCCTAGACCCCCCCGGCCAGTTAGTAAAACTGCTTGTTAACAAATCTTTAAAATCCTTCTTGGTTGCCTCTTAATTTTCATGCTTTGCTTCTGCCTCTGTCCGTAGGAACCTGTGTATGCTTCTATTTACTCTCCTGCCATACCTGCTGCCCATAAATGCCAGTATTTCCTTCCTATAAACCAGGTGAGAAACCGTGTGCACATTTAAACACCGGCATAGCTTTTTTTTTTTTTTTTTTTGGCAGTCAGACCCTGCATGTGGCCATCACATGGGGTATGAGAAGAAAGAGGATAGCCAACAGATTTTGTTGTTTATAGTAAATTTTGGATGCAGTCACTCTCTTGTATTGTAGATTAGCTGTAAAAACCATGGGGTAGATTTACTAAAACAGGTGCACTCAGAATCCAATGCAGCTGTACATGGTAGCCAATCAGCTTCTACGTTTTAGCTTGTTCAATTAAGCTTTTACTACAAAACATGGAAGCGAATTGGTTTCTATGCAGAGCTTCATCAGATATTGCATTCTCCAGTTTTAGTAAATAACCCCCAATGTTTTATTCAATTGCTTATGTAGTATATTGTTGCTGTAGATGGCCTTCAAAAGGAAAAAAAAAACCTCATAGAAAATTCTATAAGTCATCTTTTAGTGGTTGTTTCTTGGTGTAAGCCACTCTGTTATTCTTGCCTATGACCCATGAAATTTTTTTGGTGATAAAATGTCACATTCACATAAAGGCATTTAACATTTTTGATTTAAAAAAAAATGGAAATCCTGACGCCTCAAACCCTCCATACATATTTTTCATGTCCGTGGATTTAAAGATGTATGGCTAAATATGTACCGGTATGCGTGTTTGTGCACAAAGTTGAGCCTAGCACTTCAGTACAGCAGTTACACTTGAATACAGATGTCCATGGGGGTTTTACCTAGACTAAGTGCACACCAAGGGGGCTATGTACCTACTGACTTGTCTTGAAACTAAAACTTTTTGCTTCTATGTGTTATTTTTGAAGGCTTTCCTATTCATACTTGTCATCGTTACCACGAATCCTTAAATTGCTAAATGTTCGACCTTTGGCTGTGTTCTGTGTGGTCCAAAAAACCCTCTTGTTAGTGGTTTGTTTTGTTATAATCCAGTTCTGGCTATTGCCCCGATGAGGTTTGTTTGGTGTGCTTTGGCTTTTCTATACCTCTGTCCTCTTTCTCGTTCTTTCCTTATTTTTCTGTATTTTCTTTCTTTACTTTCAAGGTCAGTAATGATAGCATGAGGGAGTCCAGTCCACTGATGTTTACTGAGCGGCATCCTTGGCGATGGAAGGTGAATTCAGATATGCATAGAGTTGTTAGCACAATAATATATTCCTAAAACTGTCTGTTCAAGCCTCTGCAAGATATGTCATCTGCACACCAAAGTCAAGCTTTGAGAAGGTTGCCTCGTTGGATCACACACTGTGCAGTAGGGGTGCAACGGATCAAAAATATCACGGATCGGATCGATCCTCGGATCAGAGTCACGGATCGGATCATTTTCGGATCAGCATAAAAAAACAAAAAAAAAAAAAAAAAAAACAAAAAAAAAAAACCACACACAAATCTTGTTACACCCACCGGTCCGAGCTTATATGCATAAATACAGTATTTGTGCATATAAGCTCAGTTTTGTGTTGAAAATGGCTTTTAAATTTAAAACTCCGGTGGGTGTAACAAGATGTCGGCTTGCCCCCTTCTCACTCCATCATTATTGTACTGTGCAGGAGTGTGGGGTGTAGCAAGATGGCGGCGACGAAACGTCACTTCCTGTCAAGACAGCGGCCACTTCCGGGTGTATCAAGATGGCCGCCGCTCCGGAGCTAGGCCGAAGCCGGGGCCTTTCCTATGGCTGAGGCCGAAAAGTGCTCCGCGTATCGCGGGTGTGCCGATCCGCGGAGGGTGATCCGTACGGATCACGGATCGGCAACGATCCGTTGCACCCCTACTGTGCAGTGTTTGGGGACCAAAGAGAACCTCTGCATCCAGGCCTATGTGGTAACTGATTTGAACAAACACTGCATGCTATAGTGTGTGTGTTTGTGATGCAATAAAGCAACTGTCCTAAAATTTGGTGTGTAGACAACATATTTTTTTTTATAGAGTTTGATGATGCCAAACATCTGATATCACAGCACACACTAGTGCTGCAGCATGTTCTTGACACTCATTAGAACTGAAGAAGCGGAAAATGCTTCACCATTACAGAACTTGAATGTAACTACTACTAGCTTGAGCAATAAAGAGCTTTCAACAGCCTTTAAGCACAGGTACTGTTAGATGAGCTAGCAAGGATCACTTAAGTAATACATAATCTCCAAGTCTGATAGCTGAGCAATGAAAGGACACTGATAATCGTTCTGTCCTCCCATTCCGTCAGCAGACACCCAGTGTTCGATCAATGGATTCTGATCAGCTCTCATTACTGCCCTTTCATTCCCAGCTGCTGTGTGGAATTTTACCAGACTTTACTATAAAGACCGATTACAGATACATGCACTAGCTATATTTCAGCTCTGAACTCTAGGGGAGGAACGAAACAAATCCCCACACTGCAAGGACTAAATGCTGGCTTATGTCTAGGGTACCCAAAGTAAGAACTTTTTCTTATATTATATCCCTTGCACCAATGGCATCCAGCCTACTCCCTGATGCTTGACATTGTGGGAAGTTCCTTGGCATCCTCAAAGTCAGTACAGTGATTTGGCCCTGCACTGTACTTGGTGACCTCACAATGCCTGCGGTCACTGGGCAAAGAAGTTGAGGGACCCAGTCTTAGTGTGGGGGGAGACTGTGTGTGGGTTTAGGTAAGTAAAAGTCCTTGTTATGCCTCGTTCACATGTTTTGCTGGCATGGGGATGCACATGTGTTGCGTGCATCCCCATGTCGGAATTCCATTGTTTATTGGGACTTGCGGCTGCATGGACACAGCTGCTATGTCCCAATAGGACATCCATGCGGGTCCTCAAATTCATCCTATGTTCGTTCGGGAATCTGCACCCACATATTGGAACACAGCGGCTGTGTCTGTGCAGCTGAGTACCCCAATAGACAATGACGGGACGCCGGCACGGGGATGTATGCAATACCTGTACATCCCTGTGCCAGCAAAACACAACCCTGCATGGGGCATGCATGAAATAGCCCTGTGTGAATGAGG
Source organism: Lithobates septentrionalis (assembly GCA_037952835.1). Classification (NCBI taxonomy): domain Eukaryota; kingdom Metazoa; phylum Chordata; class Amphibia; order Anura; family Ranidae; genus Lithobates; species Lithobates septentrionalis. Next base: position 4,863,747 of record JBBDGP010000257.1, read on the forward strand.
CCTTATGGGTGCCCTAGGCATGAATGAGCATTTCATCTTTGCAGTGCGTGGGGAGCCATCCTGCAAAAGAAATTGTTTCTTTTCTCTGGAGCTCTGCTTTAAAACTTTTACAACTTTGTATTTCCTTTCACTTGCTCTCCTGATGACATTGTTTTCACCAGGATAAATTAATGACGGAAAATCTCTGTAATGGGGATACAGCAGACATTAATAACCCGACAGACCTTATACTCCTCTCCACTATTCAAAAGTACCTTTTTTATTTTTTATTTTTTTTTCCCCCCCAATACATATTTGAATTGTAAATAGTGACTTCATTATCTGCCTGGAATTCCGCTCTAACATTTGCTATATTAACTGTGGGAACTTTAAGAACAGCATTGGAAGGTTGCACAGTTCTAGTATGTTCATAGAAGTGTGTGTGTGTGTGTGTGTGTGTAAATTTAATTTGACAAGCTGTATGACAGTGGTAAGTTGGGGTGTCAGAATTTTTAGACAAAGTAGACTGTCGTTTGGGTACAAGTATGTATGGATGTAGATAAGGGTTTAAAGATGTATGTATATATAAAAATGGAAAGATGTCTGTGATGCTTTGTGTATCGGTTTAGTAAACCACGTTTACAGCATCCTTCTAAATTAGTTTAATGCTTCCCTGCTTATTGTTTACATACTGCCGGCCCTGTTCCAAGCCAACTGCGGGATGCTTCTGTCCTTAATTCACTTGCATCTAATCCAGTTTGAAGTGTGTTTGGCACAGGTAGTCCAGTCTTGTCAGTTGGAACAGATCCTGGACATCACAGATTAGACCCCTTCCATCTGCCTTGTAGAGCTAGACTAAAGCAACAAAGGTCAAACACCATGTGTCTAGACTGCCCTGGATTGGCTCATCTCCATCTGTGCATGGCTATCTTCCTGGGGACATCAGCTCATTGGTCAAATGTTTGAGGTTACCCCCACTACTTCAGTACATTAGGAAAAAATAAAAATAAAGACCTGTAATATGTACAAAAGACTGCTCTGTGTAATGACAAGGAAGTTCCCACCCATGAATCTTGTTTTGCTCGGACCGCTGACTGCAGAGCAATGACAGCTTGAACAGCATCATGAAAGTTGACCTTGAACTGTGAATTTCTGAAGAGATGCCATATACTGCATAGCAATTTAAAATCTGTTTTTGCCAGTCATAGGGACATGAAATGGTTGCCGTTATTTTTCTTAAAAATGATTGGGCTTATCAGTGAAACAGGGCAAGCTGCGAAGTTCAGTACCTATAGACACCAGCCGTTTTGGACTGGCTTCATTAAGGTTGCTTCTGATAGGTAGCGAGAGGGGACTGTGCATTTTGCCCTTTGTAGTTTACTACTTGCATTATTTATTGCATTGTTTGTATATTTGGACATTTTTTAAACTTTGAAAAAATTTACTTTACTGTGGTTACATCTGCAGTTCAGTATTTACAGTACAATCTAATGAGAATTCCATCAATGTGTAATGGAGCAGTAAATATGTTGTGGCCCCAGGATTTACAAGAAAACAATATGGTAGTTAATACAGTGAGCAATAGTGTACAAAAGGCAATGTCAAAGGGCTACCAATTCCTGTCACAAGTTTTTTTTTTTTGTCCAGGTAGTGTCAATGGCTAAGGTAAACACTCCCCCCCCCCCCCCCTTTATTTTGATTAAACTGAATAAACCAACCCAATTTACTCGTTACAAGCAGGAGCTGTTTATGAAGGAAATCTGTAATTGACTTTTTTGTTAATTTCAGATAAAAATAATTATTAGAGTAGTAAGGCCCTTTTCACACTTTTTGTAACAATGCACATAAAAACACAGGTTTTACATACTCTAATGCAATACACAGTGTATGTATGTTGCCATTCATTTTGAATGGCACATCAGTGCATACTATATATACAAAAAATGTAAGTGCACCACAGATTTCAAATATGAATACTCTGTGCTTTTATAAAAAATATTGCAGGTTTGTGTTTTTTTTTCCATGTATTCAGGACACTATAAAAAAACTGTTACGGACTTTTGAAATGACTAGTTGCTTGCCTTTCATGGGCTTCATTATTTTCAAAGTGGCTGACTTGAAACACGTTGGTTTCCTAAAAGGTTAATAGATTTTCAGTGTTGTGAATGAAGAACATCATTGGGTTGATTTACTAAAACTAGAGTGCAAAATTTGGTGTAACTCTTCATAGAAACCAATCCGCTTACATTTTTTATTTATTTTTGTCAAAATATAAAGTGATTTGTAAAGGTTCCTTTTAATTTTTTTTTTTAAATAACAAACATGCTATACTTGCCTGCTCTGTGCAAGGGTTTTGCACGGAGCAGCCCCAATCCTCCTTTTCTGGGGTCCCCCGGCAGCGCTCTTGGCTCCTCCTCTTTGAGTGCCCCTTCGGAGAGCTGCTTTCCATTGGGGCACTCGTGCGGGCGTGCTCCCGAGTTCTGCTGCGTCCATTGACAGACAGCAGAACTCGGCCCTGCCCTTGGCTCCCGTGTCACTGGATTTGATTGACAGCAGTGGGAGTCAATGGTACCTGCTGCTATCAATCTATCCAATGAGGACCTGAGACAGCGGCTGGAGCTGCTGTGCTTGTCCCCGTCGCTGGAACGTTCAGGTAAGAAAAAGGGGGGCTGTGGAGGGTAGCTGCAGCTCAGGTTTTTCACCTTAATGCATAGAATGCATTAAGGTGACAAACCACAAGGGTTTACAACTCCTTCAATTGAACAAGCTGAAGTTAGAAGCTGATTGGCTACCATACACTACTGCACCAGATTTTGCACACTACGATTTTAGTAAATCGACTCTTATACTTTTTTTTTTTTTCACCTTTGTACCTTTTTAGAGTTCTTAAAACACAATAAACTTTCCTGCCCCTACAAGCCACAACAAATAAGTATGTATTTGAGTTGATTTAATGCAGCGCAGTGTACAAGCCAATCAGAAATTAGCATTCATTATCCTGCCTTCTCTGGGTTTTTAGAGATCAAATTTTCTATTTAATGACTTTTGCATGGTCCTCTTTGTGCTATTAAGCAGTCATGGATGTATGGTTATAGCAAGTTTTATTGAGCAATAATGGGAGTAACCCCTTCATGTTCCACTGACAAGCTGTGGTTCTGTTGATTTCCTTAACTGTTCCATGGAGTATTAATACTCTACTCAGGGTCATTTATTATTCCAAATGTTCTTGGGGAAAAAATAAGTGTGAGACTGGCTGGGGTTGTTTCGGATATTGAAAGTTTTTACTTACTAGACCGACCTCGGTGCTGCACATTTTTTTTCCTCAGTTTAATAGTACTGAAATAGACAACATTTACATGCATCTGTAAATAGAACGTTTGCATCATTCAGCTGTGGCCTGCCTACCCAAGACTGAGGTTCCAGTATTGGGTAGATGCTGGGAAGGTTGAATTCTCTTCTTATCCCTCGACCCCACTGATTCCAAACTCTGCCTACTTGCCAGAGCCAGTGAAAGGGAATTTCATTGTCCACAAATACAAATTCCTAAAGCCAAATTATAGAGAGATATATAAATGGCACAACTTAAGACAGTTCTGTATATTTCATATATGTGTTTAAATTCAACCACTGTAAGTATCTGAACTTGACCTGGTTTTTGCCTACAGCAGAGCTCAAAAAAGGAGAGAAAGCTGCAGCACAAGCTGCCGATCAGATTCTATCCTGATAAGGAGCATGCTGATAGGCTTTAACAACTGACTGGAAAGTAAAATATCAATATTACCCATAGAAACTTCTATTCCACCTATAATTTTTTCACTGCAAAGCAGAAGGTGAGCAGAAGCATCTACTTGCTCCGGACATCACTTCTTTGTCTCCTAGGTATTGTATGTCAAATCTGCAATGTATTGTATATGAGCCCTTTAGAATGGCTGTGTGTATTGGAACATAAATGTAAAATAGAGCTTTAGTTTAGTTTATAGAAAAAAAAAAAAAGATTTTCATCAGACAGATGAAACCAGACCAATATGGGTTCTGACTCTACGTCTCTTCCTATAATCACCCCACTGTGCGTAGATTACAGGCACTGCAAATATACATTACTGAGGCTGCAGAACGTCTTGTACACTAGATCTTGGATGCTTTCAGACAGTTTCCTATAAAATTACACAGATGTTTTCTTTTTCTGAAGTAGAATACCAGGGATGCTTTCTTCCTGTTGTGGTTATCATCTCCCCATGTCAGTTGGAGCCTTTCAGTGTCTTTGACAGCATGGGAGCGTCTGCATTTGTCTGTTTAAAATATGGTCGGCAGCTTGATCAGTCTACTGTGCTAAAATATTAGACATGTCTAAAGTTAGACCTTTCAAAAAAGAAACCTGCAGGCTGCCTTTGGTGGCCACCTCTGAAAAATGCTAGTTTCTGGCGGAATTTGACGTCAGTAGTTTTGGGTATTGGTGAAGAAACGCAGGGCTCGTGTACACAGGCGTGACTCTGAAGCAAGTGAAATGCTGAATGCTTTTGGGTGCTCTCGAGTTGCTTTGAATTTGCCTTGGAGTTGCACAAGAATTGATTTCGAGCTGCTTCTGAGTTTCTTTTGTATTCCCATGTATGGGATAAAAAAGCAGCTCAAATGTACTACACCCATTGTGTCCGATGCTTAAGTTTCTTCAGCAAGCCCTTGCTCTTTAAAAGGTCAAGAATTGGTGGTTGGACAGGCAAGTATTAGGTCTCTTTTTTACAGGCTGGCCGCATTTACAAGTTTTTATTCCAGAGACCGAGTTTATTTCATTGGAACTCTAAAGTAAAATATTTCAACCTTGTAAAAAAACAATGTTGGTGTAAATTTCATGTTGATGGAAGGCCATAATCTATACCAATGCCTGTAAAAATGGGAAATAAAGGAGGATTTATCATTGGATGAGACCCATCTCTCAGAAAAAAAAGTTGTGTTAAAATATACAGTATAAACTTTGAGCAACTTTCAGGATATTGCTTCTGTTCTTTTTCTACAATCCAGGCCTTTTTTTTTTTTTGTGGCAACAATGGCGCAATGGTGCTCAAACCCAAGTAACCAATCTATTTTCAGACAAACCTTGCCAGCTGTCTTAAAAGAAAATCATGGATTAAATGACATAATGCATACAAAGCACCTTTATTTCCATAGATGGAAACGCCACTGACAAGTTTCAAAACGTGGACATGTGTCTTGTCTACACACGTTTTCTCCCTCACCCTCTACAATCCAATCGGCCCATGGACCCTTTTTTTTTTTTTTTAAAGACGTAACTTAGGTCACAGCCTTACTGTATGTTTAAGACCACTTTCACACTGAGGCAGTTTTCAGGCATTTTAGCACTAGAAATGGTGCCTGTAAAACGCCTGAAAACTGCCTCCCATTCATTGCAATGGGTGCTTTCACACCCGGGCGGTGCGCTTGCAGGACGTTCGTAAAATCCTGCAAGCAGCATCTTTGGGGCGGTTTGCAATGAATGGGCAGTGCTTCTAAAGCCCTGCAACACAAGAGTTTTTAACCCCTTCTTTGGGGTTAAAAGCGCCCCGCTAGTGGCCTAAAAACGCTGCTTAAACAGTGCTAAAGCGCAGCGAAAACGAGGGGTGCTTTAGTGCAACCGTGGCCCCAGTGTGAAAGATGTCTAAATGCCTGCATTTCGGGCAGCAAATCTGTGGAGAGATGATCCATGTCTGATCCTTTCCTCCAGAACTTCCCCACCACACTCGCCTGCCATCCTCGCCAACTTCCTACAGTTGGAAAGAAAGACGATTGGTTGCTATATTCTTCTGCATGTTACCATTGCTCTTCTCCGTTATATAGGGCAGTATGTAATCATAAATGCATACTGTATAACAGTATATGAATAAAGGGACCATTGTTTACTTTTGCCAGAAAAACTTTTAAAGTGGAACTAAACCCATCGATTTAAAGATTTCCCAAAATGGTTACTGTACATTCAAGGCATGCTGTAAAAAAACTAACAGTTGCTTGTGCTCTCAACCAAACTCGCCAAGCCATCAATTAGCTGGTATCATAACAGACCATGTGCAGCTCTGTCAACTGCAGATCATACAGAGGCTAAAATGGCAGCTTGCTTGGCTTTAAAGAATAGAAGGGTTTAGTGCCGCTTTAAACATCCTATTTTTGTCTTTAAACAATTTTCTGGATTTATAGTTTTTCTTTGGTTGGAGCCATTTTGCTTTAACAGATTTATTGACTTTTTTTTTTTTTGTTTTTAAAGCAAAGAGTGACTTCTGCTGGTGGGTTGCACATGAGCATTGAAGAAAGAAAGCAGCAGATCACAGTAAGAGAAGAGGCCTGGAAGTCGAAAGGACTAGGTGCTGCCAATGACTCAACTCAGTTCTCTGTTGCTGGGCGCATGGTTAAAAAAGGTTTGTGTCCCGAGCATGTTGCTGTATGATGTCTGTGTCATAGTTTGGGTGTGTATGGTCTGCAGTTGCAGGGTAAGCTCTTTAAACCAACAAATTTAATTTACAGTTGTATAAACACACAGACCAGCCTTAACATTATGACCACTGACAGGTAAAGTGCATAACATTGAATATCTTGTTACAATGGTATCTGAAAGTGGGTGGTATATATTAGCCTACAAGTGCAGATGATGCCACCCAAGTTGATATGTTGAAAGCAACAAAAATGGGCAAGTGTAAAGATATGAGAATCTTTGACAAGGGCTAAGTTACTGTATAATGTTCCTGGTCTGCAGTGGTCAAGACCCACCAAAAGTGGTCCAAGGAAAGCAAACTAGCGACAGGTTAATGGGTGGACAAGACTCATTGATGCACATGGGGAACAAAGGCTGGCCCGTGTAGTCTGATCCATTAGAAAAGCTACTGTAGCTCAAATTGCTGAAAAAGTTAATGCTGGTTCCGCTAGAAAGGTGTCAAATCTCAGTGTGTCACAGTTTGCTGTGTATGGGGCTGCGTAGCCAGTCAGGGTGCTCATGCTGACCCGTGTCCACAGCCAAAAGCGGCTGCAATGGGCACATGAGCATCACAACTGAGAAATGGAAGGTGGTGGCCTGATCCGATGAATCGCATTTTCGGTTACATCATGTGGATGGCCGGGTGCATGTGCATCATTTTACCCGGTGAAGAGATGGCACCAGGATGTACTATGGGACAAAAGCAAGCCTGTGGAAATAGTGTGACTTAGAGGACTTAATCCTGTTACTGAAGGCTTGGTGCCAGATACCACAGCATACTGTCAGAGGTCTAGTGGAGCCCATGCCTCGACAGGTCAGGACTGTTTTGATGGCAAGTGGTTTACCTACTCAATATTAGCTGGGTGGTCATAATGATTTGGCTGTATATGTATGCATTCAATGTAATAGATATAAAAGAATGTGTTTTGGCTAGCCTATAATAAGATGCAGTTTTGTTGTAATAGTGTGTATCTATTTTCATTTAGGCTTGGCTTCACCTACAGCTCTAACGCCTGTCGCATCACCTGTGGCTCTTAAACCAAAATCTACAAATGCTGTTTCCAAACCTGCCGAAGGTACGTAAAATACTTGGTGCCATTGTGTCACGATCAGGCTCACAATTAGTCATGCGACTCGCATGGATTGGGTGCCGCTGCAAATCATTGTAATCGTCTACCTTATTACATTTCTCGGCATTTACCTTGGATGTTCCTTGAAGAGGTTATTGAACATCCATGGCTTGCGGGTATGAATGGCAATACCGGGGATTTTGTTTTACTTGACTGTTGCGTCATCTGATCTGCTGAAAACAGACAGATGGTTATCCGTTCCCTGTCCGTCTGGCGAATCGGATGACAGTTGGGTTTAAACAGACAGGCGGTCCGTTTACATCTGACTACCCATAGATGAGTGGGCTGTGTCTGCTCTGCATAAGTGGAGCAGACACGGACCAGTCATCTGCCTGATCAGCAAACAGATTCCCCGCTAACCCTAGTTATGCGGTTTGACCTGTCCCCCTCCCTTCCTGCCACAGCCAGTCTGACAACAGCTATGAAGGGACAGCTGATTCATAGCTGCAGCTTTATCCTAGCTGTGATCACTTTTCCAAGGCAAGCAAGAGAAATATATAGAAAGGGGAAGGGACAGATCAGACCTCATAACTTGGATTAGAAAGCACTTGCAAACATGGGACAAAGTACTACATGCACTTTTTACCCATAGGGAAAATAACTGTAAATTAAAAATTATGATAGATCTTTTACAAGGTAAGTTGCATTGTGTTAAGCAATCATCCAGTAATGGGCTGCCAAAGTACAGTGTTAATTTTGTCCACTGAAATATTTTTGGAGACTAAATTAAAACTAAAATGGCATTTTAGTCGACTATGACTAAAACTAGATTGAAATTTGACATCAAAATTAATACTGCACTACCACATAAGAATTAGGGGGCAACTACTAAGGTGCTAAAAGAAGAAAAAAAATTAAGAAAAGGGATTTTCTTTTTTTTTTCTCAATATTTAACCACTTGCCTACAGGGCACTTTCACCCCCTTCCTGCCCAGGCTATTTTTTAGCTTTCAGCGCTATCACACTTTGAATGACAATTGCGCGGTCATGCAACACTGTACCCAAACAAAATTATCATTTTCTTCACACAAATAGCTTTCTTTTGGTGGTATTTAATCACTGCTGGGTTTTTTTTTTTTTACTAAAAAAGACTGAAGATTTTGTAAAAAATTTTTTCTTCGTTTCTGTCAGTAAATTTTGTAAAGAAGTAATTTTTCTCCTTCACTGTTGGGTGCTGATAAGGTGACGCTGATGAGGAGGCACAAATATGCGGCAATGATGACCAGCGCTGATGGGTGTGCACTAAAAGGCATCACTGATGGGTGGGCATTAAAAGGCAGCAGTGACTGGCATCACTGATTGGCATCAATGATGGGCACTGGTGTTACTGGGAGCTTTGCTGTAATCGGGGCACTGATGATCAGTGCCCTGATTACATGTCCGGGTGTTTCCTCTGTCAGTGTTAAGCGAAGAGAACTGATTTATGGCCCTTCCGCATTTACATGTTACCGGCTGTGATTGGACACAGTCGATCATATGGTTGAACAATCACGTGATCGGCTCTTTACAGAATTCTGGGTCGCACCGTGTCATAGCAACACGACGAGGCCGCGATCGCCACGCTGCATGGCCGTTCTAGGTGATGTCCACCCAATATAAGAGCCGCACCGCCCCCCCGTCATTTGATGGTGGGCAGGCGGCAATCGGTTAATGTTGGTAATACAGTACAATGGCATTACAGCCAAGAGTTTACTGTTTTTTGGGTTTTTTTATATTTTCAAGTTGTACTTCTGCTTGTCAAAAAGCAATATGAAACTTGGTTTTATTTATAAAGACGTGATATATCACAACGGCTAAATCTGTGTCTGTAGTGCATGTTCAAACCAGAAATAATTTCTTAGATTTTTAATCCAGGGAAGTATATAGTGAGTTTGGCAATTCTAGAGATTTGCTTAAATAGTTTTGAATTTAACTAAACCCATTAGATTTCAGTTCACTGAAATACAACTAAAACAGTTCAGATTACTAAAATATCTAAAACTAAAAGGGCATTTTAGTCAAGACTATAAAACAAAATCGAAATTTGGTGTCAAATTAAAACTGACTGCAACCCAATAAAAATGGACAGGCAACATTTTTTTTTTTTTTTTTTCAGCACGTCTCTGCATTGTTGTGTGCTACAAAGTGTATCTAGATGTGATGTGGAGCTTTTCAAAATGAATGGCATCAAAATGCATCACATAGTATTCACACTGCTGTGAATGGGCTTTTAAGGTTTTTGTAAAATTTCTTGCCTGCAGCATTTTCCTGGTGCGGCTACAGTGTGCATAATAATCCACAGCACAAAAGAGCACCCGTTTTTAACAGGTTTTTATTTTTAAATTCGGTCTTGGCTGCAAGGTGTGATTAATCCGCTGTGGGTGCATTCCATCTCCTAACAGCACCAACCATGGGACATTTATAGTCAGAATTTTTTATAGGATATTCATGCATGTTCACCTGCTATTGTAGTGAATATAAAAAGTCTTACAACTTGAAAATCATTGTGACTGCGTCTATAAGCTCTAACAAAGTTCAGTGCCCAGAAACCAGAAAAAGAAATTTGCCTCTGAATGCCCATATACCTGCACTATAAGGGCTTCTTATGTGAATGGGCCCTAAAGAGTACATACAGTCACAGTTTAGTTTTTAAAGAGTGAAAATGTTGCACATTAAAGACGTAGTTAATAATCTTGTACGAGTTGTGAGCTTTCTAAGCAGTGGACTTTTCAGTTTTGCGGTTTCTGCATCCATGTCATACACTTTGGCTTTGTCTATGATCCCGTTTCCAAGCGCCGTGGGATATTTGGCTAGATTTGTGCTGTTTTGCTTGGTGTAACACTTTCATAATGACCTAGCTCCATCTGGAGTCCAGAGGTAGAAATGGTTTCCTGACCTCTGAAATGGAAACGCTGAACTGCAGAACAGAGGTATTTAGAATGAAGATCATAGGTTTTCCTATATTGTCTTTTCACAAAAGCTTTTTAGGTATATAGCATATCTCAACATGAACCACGATTGTGTACTAATGTTAAAATTGTAATTATTGATGTAACCATATTAATGTGTTTTAAACATGTAGTCTCTACTAGTGATTTTCTTTATTGTTCTTTGCTCTCATTTCTAGTCTGTCTGCTCAAATTGTCTAAAAATAGACTTTATGGTGGTTTGATGAACTAAAACTGTAGAGTGCAAAATCTGTTGCAGCTCTGCATAGAAACCAATCAGCTTCTAATTTCAGCTTGTTCAATTAAGCTTTGACAAAAAAAAAAAAAAAAACTGGAAGCTGATTGGTATCTATGCAGAACTGCCCCAGATTTTGCATTCTCTAGTTTTAGTAAATCAACCCCAATGTGACTTATTCTGTATTCTCAGTTAAGTAGGACCCTAAATATACATATAAGCCAGGACATATTACAGTGAATCCTTGGTTTATGATTAACGTGGTTTACGAGCGTTTTGAAAAGACGAGCAACTTACAAAAAAAAAAAGCCTTGATCTGTGAGTGCTGTCTTGATATACGAGCGTTTTTTTTATTTCTTACATAAAAAAAAAAAAAAAAATTACACTCACAATGTGAAGGAGTCTGCTGCTCACCCATGTAAAGCCGCTGTGTATATGTACAGTGAAGCCGCTGGTGTACAGCATACAGTACAGCTTTGCATGTGGCCAGAGATTTGCAGGCAATGGTAGCTCCCAGAACTTCCTGGGGACACTCGGACACTCCCAGCAGGAGCGGGTGTACCCTGAAGTGATGTCAACAGTTCCCGAGTTCTCTAGGAAGCGATGTGAGCTGAACCTGTGGCCAAATACAGCGTTGTACTGTACACCAGCAGCTTTATTGAACATACTGTACTGTATAAGGAGCGGCTAAGATGAGCACCAGCCTCTGGCCACATACAGAGCTGTGTACACCAGCAGCTTTAATCTACATACAGTATACACAGTGGCTTTAAATAGGTGAGCACCAGACTCCTTAACATTGTCACTGTGGACATTCTTTTTTTTTTTACCTTAAAACCTTTGCAACACAGAGGTACAGTACTGTATTTTGAAGTGCAGTTTTATTTGTTTTATGTTTACAGTACACTTTATACTGTTTTTTTGTTTTTTTTTGGGCCGTAATCATTTTTATATGAATAAATGATTGTGGAATGAATCATCGGAGTTTCCATTATTTCCTATGGGGAAATTTGCTTTGATATAAGAGTGCTTTGGATTACAAGCATGCTTCTGGAACAAATTATGCTCGCAAACCAAGGTTTCACTGTATATTAATCTGTATGTAAAATAATGTAATGAAATGTAAAAAAAATTTAATGAAACTGAGCCAAGTGCATTTGGCCGCAAGACAAAACACGCAACTGCTACCGGAGTTTGGTGTACCATTAAGGAATGGCATCATAAGCGCGAAACACGTATTTGCTCTAGTTTCTAGAAATGGGCTTTTCTGCCCGTGTTTCCATGCTGCTTAGGTGTATAAATGTGACCAAAGTCTTACAAAATATTTGATCGGTTGCAATGATGAGATACACAGTTGAGTGGGGTCCACTGTAGTTTCCTTTTTCACAAAAGCACAGTAAATCATGCTATAGCATTGATCATTTGACCAGTCATAAGCGGGGTGCCAAGATTTGTTTTTTTTTATTCCAAGGTAAAAATTTAAAGTCCTCGGGTAACATGTTACAGCAGATTTTCAATGTACCGTATTTATCGGCGTATAACACGCACTTTTTTCCCCTTAAAATCAGGGGAAAGTCGCAGGTGCGTGTTATACGCCGATCCCCTGCGATCCCGAGCTGTCAAAACGTAATCGCCGACCGCGATTTGAAAATGGCACCGCCGGCGCCGAAATACACAGAGCCGGTCCTCGGCTCTTTCCGGCAGCTCTCGTTTACTTTCGGCTCCACTCGTAGTCCCGAGCGGAGCTATCCGAACCTACTCGGATAGCTCCGCTCGGGACTACGGGTGGAGCCGAAAGTGAACGAGAGCCGCCGGAAAGAGCCGAGGACCGGCTCTGTGTATTTCGGCGCCGGCGGCGCCATTTTCAAATCGCGGTCGGCGATTTTGAAGCCCAGGAAGCAGGGACAGGGGATCGAAGGCTGCACTGGGGCAAGGCTGCACTGGGGCAAGGCTGCACTGGGGCAAGGCTGCACTGGGGCAAGGCTGCACTGGGGCAAGGCTGCACTGGGGCAAGGCTGCACTGGGGCAAGGCTGCACTGGGGCAAGGCTGCACTGGGGCAAGGCTGCACTGACATGGCTGCACTGACATGGCTGCACTGACATGGCTGCACTGACATGGCTGCACTGACATGGCTGCACTGACATGGCTGCACTGACATGGCTGCACTGACATGGCTGCACTGAGAAGGCTGCAATGATGGGCATTTAAACGTAAGTTGTTTTCCCTTCAACTTCCCTCCTAAAAGTTTTTTTTTTTTTCCTTAAAATTCCCTCCTAAATTGGGGTGCGTGTTATACGCCGATAAATACGCTTTGTTTTTTAAGACCAGCTTTTAAATATCAAAAACAGAAAAGTAGTTGCCATTAATGATTGAACCAACTGGTAAGCCAGCACCTGGGGCTTGGAATGTGCAGGCGGGATCTTTGTAGTAGGGTTGGATTTTCTACGCTATGAACTTTTTAAATATGTCGAGCATTGCGGACAAATGCATTTTAAACATCACTATCACGATGGTGTTGGTATAGGGTTGGGTTTATGAAGAATGTTTTACTGTGCAATATTGTAGAACACCTCCAGCATGGATGAGCCATTTAGTTGGATAGGTGCTCTGCTCCATTTTGACTTTGTGCTGGGAAGGGAGCAAAGCAATGACCTAATATTCTGCTTCACTCTTTCTAGAAATTGAGGCCAAGCCTGACCTGCAATTGGAGTCTGATAGGAAGTTGGATAAACTTGAATCCTTTTTGGGCAGACTGCACAACAAAGGTGAGTGTTGGTGTAAAGTGATTGTAATTTACTGTGCGTTAGTAATACACTGTCTTGTTGAATCTGCAAAACTGATAATAAAGCGTGGTTTGTTTGTTTTGTTTTTGTGTTTTTCTTTTTCTTTTGCCTAAAATGTCTCACTATCCCTTGTGTGTGTGGGGTGAAGCTTATTTTGTACATGTCCCCCTCACTTTGTCCCAATAGTAATAGAAAAAAACCTAGAATACTATATTTGGAGCAGCATTGAGCTTTAAAATCTGCTATTCGGGAGTCTGCAGAGATGGTGAATGCTGATAAACCCTTTGTAGAGGGAGACTTGCACTGCTGTCTCTGTACAATACCAGAGAGTAGTATACACCTAACAGCTTTTACCTGGTAATCTGTGACCGTGTCATTGTTGGCACCCTGACACTGTTAAATGTTTGTCACTCTGTTGTATATCAAATTAAATGAACGCAGATTGTGCTTTGAAATGAAAGCAGCATGTAAAATTGACTTGTAGATGTAGGGTGAAGCATGGACAACTGACGTTATGGAATCATGTAGCTTTTTCTTTGAAAGTCTAGTTTGGATTTGCCCCCTGACTGAGCATCCCTATTTTCTCTTCTGTTTGCCTGTGGTTATCTTTTTGCACTAATTTTGTGTATATCTGATCAGTTGGAGGTCTTCAGGACACAACGCTGTCGGTCACCAGTAAATCTGTGAAAGAAGTGATGAAGCTGGATGATGAGACATTCTCCAGGTTTTACCGTCCAGTTGAGATCCCGTCCAGTCCTGTGGACATTAATTTTGATGATGACTTTGATATCCTGTTTAGTTCTGAGGAACCAAAGTGAGTAGTTATCCTTATTACTGTCAAACTCGTGTCCTCCATACAGAGTCATGCACTGAACTAAGGCAATCAGTAGTAGATCATAGCAACAAATCAGCAGTCTTCTTTTCTGATAAAAGTGAAACATAATGGATGATTACCATGGATAGTTATACTTTAAAGTTCAACATGGCTTCTGGAAGTGATTGGTACATGTGTGAACTGACAGTTATGTAAAGACTTGTGTATGTATATCATTATGCTGTCTTAACAAATGTGCATGTATGTTTATATAAATACACACACACCAGCCATAACTCTTTGACCACCCACCTAATATTGAGTAGGTCCACCTTTTATTGCCAAAATGGCCTTTACCCATCGAGGCTATAAGTTGTGATGGGGGGCTCCATGGTTCGGACCGTTTTTCAGCACATCCCATCGATGCTCGATTGCATTGAGATCTGGAGAATTTGGAGGCCAAGTCAGTACTTTGAATTCGTTGTGTTCCTCAAACTATTCTTGAACTGTTTTTGCAATGTGGTATGGCACATTATCCTGCTGAAAGAGGCCAATGCCATCAGGGATTACCGTTTCCATGAAGGGGTGTACGTGGTCAGCAACCTTGTTTAAGTATGTGGTACGTGTCAAAGTAACATCCTCATGGCAGGACCAAGGTTTCCCAGCAGACCATTGTCCACAGCATCACACTCCCTCCACCAGCTTGCCTTCTTCCCAGAGTGCATCCTGGTACCATGTCTTCCCCAGGTAAGAAACGCACACACATCTGGTCATCCATGTGATGTAAAAGAAAAACATGATTCATCAGATCAGGTTACCTTCTTCCATTGCTCTGTGGTCCAGTTCTGATGCTCCCGTGCCAATTGTAGGTGCTTTTGGCTGTGGACAAAGGTCAGCATGTGCACCCTGACTGATTTGCAGCTATGCAACAAACTTTTGCACTTTTCTGCTCCCACTGAGTGATTTTGGATTTTTACATAGAAGATCAACTGTTGGTTACCTGGTAAGGATAAACAAGTGAAAAATAAATCCATAAATCATTTTGTAAGTTCGTTTTGAAGTAATGAACCTCCGTGGATCAAACATTCGGCACCAGTGCAAATTAAAGCGGAGGGCCACCCTAAAAAAAAAAAATGGCATTAATATTCTTACATTAAAAAAAAATTGAAAAAAAAAAATATTAACTTGCCAGAAACCCCTGTTGCTAGGCAGTCTTCCTAATGTGCCTCTTCCTATTCCACGGCGCTTCCTCCTCTTCGGTGAGCGGCCCCGTTGCGTTCTGGGAAACACACATGTCCCAGAAGGCAACGGGCCATTCACAAAGTGCCGCACGACTCGTGCATGCGCTGTAGGAAACGGGCAGTGAAGACGCAACTCGCCTGTTTCCCTTCGTTAAGATGGCGGAGCCGGCAGCCGATCCGGTGGACGGATCGGCCTGGGGGGTGGGGGGGGGCGATATTGCGGGCTCGCTGGACAGGTAAGTGTCCTTATTAAAAGTCAGCAGCTACTGTGTTTGTAGCTGCTGACTTAAAAAAAAAAAAAAAAAAAACCATCGTGGCCGGCACCCCCTTTAAAGAACATTGGGCTCCTGATTTGTGGTATTTCTCAAGCTGTATATTTAGGCAGTTGATAGATGTAATCCTACATAAAGAAACTAGTGCAAAGAGAGACTCTACCTCAGTTGCTTACCTTATTCTGAAAATGCTAGTTACCTGACTGTTATGCTGATCCACTGGCTTTATGCTTTTAGAACTCTGACCTGGAAAAAGTTTGCAGTTCAGATGTTCTGACCTTACTCTGCACTTGTTCCATGCTTGTTCCTGGTCAGTGGCTCAAATGTACAGCTGGATAACCTGCATTTCCTGAGGTGCTGACAGCCACATATTTATCTTTTGTACAGATTTCCTAAATAATGATAAATGTATGCAGTGAAGCAAGTTAGTTGTGTGCATGTTCTTTCTTTCTATATTAATAAATCTGTGATGCAATTTTTATTCTTGGAAGAATGTCTATGTAGTTTGTAGGCGGATTCTATGTGCAAATAAATAAATTACAGCAGGCAGTGACTTGTGCTGGTGTAATCCAGGTTTGAATCATATTTTTTATTTTTTTTTTTATCCCTGCTTCGGGCTCTGAAAAGTAGCCCGGTGTAGCTTGTTTACATTAGGAGCTGCCATGCTGGTGTAATAATACCCACACTGGCTGTGTAGTCGTGTTTTCTCAGTCATCATCTTGACTTTCCCATGCTTCCCTGACCTATGGGTCTTCTATGGCTGTACCTTTTTGTTTCTTTATTCCCTTATATCATCATCCCTCATCTTCCCCCATGTGGCTTGGAGCACATATGCTCACAGCCAGACGCATGCCTTTTATACGTTAATTTCCTATAATTACAAAACCACATATTTCTGAAAGTTACCAGTCAGCATAGTGGTGGTCCATTTTGTTTTCCTTCATGTTTTTAGTTTTGCAATCTGACTGATACTTGTGACCATCTCAAAAGCAACAGATGCAAGCTTTTAAAGTGCATGTCAAGCCAAACCCTGTCAGGTTTTTACTGCTATCTAAGGCTTTGTTGGAGAGGTTTATCCTCACTTTCCTGTCTTGGTGCCAATGTTTTTTCAGACAGAAAGTGAGGGTAATTCTCCCAACAGAAGTTTTTCTTTAGCAAAGTGGGGTAAGGATGGTGAAGGTAAATTCCTCTAACGGCCCTGGATAGCCGTAAACATTTACAGTCCTTCCTCACACTATCCGGAATTAGAAGAAAAGCATTTCTGGTTTGGAATATGCTAAGGCTAGATTCAAACTAGCCCATTCCCTGAAAAGAGATCTGCGGTGGATCGCTTGTGATGTCAAATTTTAATGTCCATGTCTGACAGGCACTGTCGCCTGTCAGCTTGAAAACATTTTGGGCCTTGGCTTGTGAACAGCCCCATCCTGGCTGTATTGAGGACTTTATGGGGGGGGGGGGGGGGGAGGTAAAACCATGACTCAACTGCCTACAGTTACCCCTCCCCTGCCACCCGTGTGAAGGAAGGAGGCCTAAGGATTGACCAGCCTTTGGGTCTCTTTCCTTTTAATTGCATTAACAAAAAGCCCAGTTCAACCAAAATACCAGCCAGGCGGTGACCATTAAAATGCACGAATGTGCAGTTCTGCATAGCAAATATCTCGTGTGACATTTTTAGTGTTTGCAGATTTAAAGTGATACTAAACACAGACTATTTAGTTTACATTGTCCCTTTTATTTCTGTATATGGTTGATGGCACTGTAATTACTCTTTTTTCCTAATCGCTATACAGCTGTCACATAACCCAGATGTCTCCCAGCCTGTCTGCAGGGAAACTATAAGCAGGAGAAGCGTTTAGTCCTCTGCTGCTGGTCACATGTTCAAAATGAGAAAAACAGCCTTTGGAATACAGAGTAAAAATAAATATCAATAAACTGTTTTAAATTGACATACAAATATATGTTTGAAATCAAATATTTTGTGGAAATAACATGGTGTGGGTGGATTTCTGCCAATCACAGGCTGTCGCACCTCTCCAGCCTGTGTCTTAAAATAACGGAGGTGAAGCCACCATTAAATCTACATGTAATACCCACCCCCATTGTGTTTAGCTGGTTAATGGGCATGGAGGAGAAGGGAGGAAATGCTCAGCATAGAAACTTGCTCAAACTGAGCATGTGCAGAGCTGCCAATACTGCTCTGCAAAATCCCTAGCTGAATTGGGGGCATGGACAGAAGGGGGAGATAGGGAGCAGCAGGGTCAACCAGGTTTTCTGCAGAGTATAGAAAATGAATCTCCTAGTGACTGAGTATGTATGAACAGCATGTGAATACACCATTTATTGATAAGTGTTTTTATGTGGGTTTAGTGACACTTTAAAACCATTTGAATGCTGATTTCTTTAATTTCTGCAGTAATATGTTCTCGCTTTTGGAGAAAACAGGCTAATGTGGAAATGGTTGGCTATACATCTCACAATCTCAAATTCATCTGTCAAAAGTCTCAACCGGACCCTCATTCATTGTAGAACAATCTCCACTGTGCATGCATAGAGTGGTGTGTGTGTGTGTGTGTGTGTGTGTGTGTGTGTGTGTGTGTGTGTGTGTGTGTGTTAAGTGACCGCCTCACAGCGAGTTTAAAAAGCCTTTGGAAAAACTGCAGAATCCAGCAGAGAGGCTATAAAGGGTCAGACAATGAACACCTGTACCTTCTCATGAGAAACGTGGCCTCTGTGGCTCTTGCAGACCAGTTTTTCTCCTTGCTAAAGCCAGGGGGAATTGGCATAATGGATATTAAACATCATCTATGTTTTATTGCTTGTTTTCACTCTAGAAGCTTTCTGCTTGCTAATGGGGCTTTGTCGAGCAGTCTGCAGCATGCTTTAAATCTGTTTACAAGCACTCTGTGTAATCAAGTCTTTCTTGATGGACTGTCATTAAGACTGTATAGTTCATGCCTTACCATAAATGGAAAATATTCCCCAATATTAGACCACAAGCTAGAAACTAGAGCCGAGGAAGAATGGCAACGGTGTACAGTACTTTGTAGGCTGTATCCTTGGAGGCCTATGGGGTAGTAGTGGCAGATGTGTTGGATGGCAAAAGTTCACAAAAAAGAAAGCACTTTGATTCAGCATTTCCAATCCATATGAAGGGTTTCTTGTTCAATAAAAAATGTAGGACTTTTATTAGATACAAGAACAAGGGGACAACTCACATTTATACAGCTTTGTACAGTGCACATCAGACCAGAAGTTGACAGTCCAGCTGTTGTTGTCCATGCCATAGGCAATAGATATTCTTGTGACTGTCGCATAAGCAGGGGAACCCAATGTAGAAGCCTTGATTTAAGCAAGAGTGTCCAGCTCTCCTGGTTGCCCCTTTTCGTGCAAGGGGTTGCAGGCTGTTCCTAGTTGGTGTCCATCGGAAGGAGGCAAAACGTTTTGAGTTGTGTACCTCTTTCTCAAGCCTCTTTAATACTAGGAGCTGATGAATGAGCGAACCTAAATTTGCCAGGGAAAAAAAAAAAAGTAGGCAAAAGGGAGCTTATATGGGAACGAAGTCTCCCGAAACAGCCTAACTCCAGTTTTCTGTTACTTTAAAAGAGAAGTATGGGTTTTTTTTTTTTGTTTTCTTTCCTAGCTTCATACTTGCCTAGCTGGATGCAGGATCGGTCCGATCCTGCATCTGTCCCCGCCGCCTCTGCACTGAGAACGGAGCAATCGAACACTGCCGATGACTTGGTTCTCACAGCTCCCCAAGCAGAGAGCTGCTGACTGTCAATCAGCAGCTCTCTGCTCTGCCCCCCCCCCCCCCCACGCTCGCTGGAGCGCTGAGCTGGAGAGGGGTGGGGAGCGGCCATCTCAGGCTCTCAGCAGCTCGAGCTGAGATGGGTGTCAGTCCAGGCACCTGGTGGATCCAGACTTTATTGTCTTGACGCGGTGCCTGGACTGATTCCTACGATGTCAGCAGAGAGCAGACTTCAGTCCACTCTCTGCTGAAAACGGGTCACAGAAGTGCCCTCCTGTGACCCATAGGAGAAGCTCAGGCTGGACTTCTCCTTTTTAATATAGTTTGGACCAAGCTGGTCCAAAAGAACGATTACCTTCACTAACAGCTGCAGTTCTTGTTAGCATTATATTAGGGCTGAAACAACTAATCGATTAATCGACAACTAATCGATTATGTAATTAATCGATTACTATTTTCATAATCAATTAATCAGCCAGTAACATAATGGGGTTAAAAAAAGCTAAAATTAGCCCTATATAGTACAAAAAGAGCAAATAATCTCTACTGTAAATATTACTTTCACTGTTGCACAGTGAAAAAACAATTTTTTTTTATTTTTTTTAACTCCATTGTTACTAAAGGTCTTAGGCCTGGTTCCCACCCATGTGTTTTTTGGTGCTTTTTGCAGAAATGCACTACAGTTCATTTAACGTTCACATCTATGCTTTTTTCAGCTGCTGTGTATTTGGAAAGGGTCAAGGACCTTTTTCAATGCAAAACGGTGCTTTTTTGGTTCAATATACTTTAATGGAGAAGCTGCAGAAAAGCATGTAATATTACAGTTCTGTTTGAAAATCTGCAAAACAGTCTAGAATTTTTTTTTCTTTAAGTAAAAAAAATTGATCTGAGTCCAGATTCAACCTCTAATAGTATATAGAGTATATCTCTTCTGTCTGTCATTCTCAGAGAGAATTAAAGATTTTACTCCCTAACCATATAGTTAGTTATTTATATTTACCCCTGCGTATAAAAGATATTTAGGAATAAATTGCCTTTTTTTAAACTTTACATATTAACTAAATTATACACCACACTTTCTTTTAAGGTGATTAATCGAAACAATAATCGGCCAACTAATCGATTATGAAAATAATCGTTAGTTGCAGCCCTACATTATATTAACTGTATGTAGCGTCAGCCGCATACAGTATACAGCGCTGTGTTCCTGCAGCAGTATAGGGACTTCTTGTCTCATTCCTAGAACAAAATTGAGTCGGGCTGAATGCTGCTCAGCCATTTAGGTTTGTATTTTCTGAATGATTAAAAGGCTTCCTCTGATTGGCTGAGGTGAAGAGGCAGGTAGGTGATGTCAACGATGTCCACCAGTCAGAGGAAGGCTTGTACCCTTTCAGAAAATAGGAAGCTTCCAGTGAATGGCTGAGCAGTGCTCAGTTCGATTCAGTTTTGTTTCAGGAACGGAACAGGAAGTCCCTATATTGCTGCAGAAACACAACGCTGTAAACTGTATGTAGCTGTAACAGAAACATGGAGTTGGACTTTACATATAGCCAAAAACGTGTGTGTGTGTGTGTGGTTTTTTTTTTTTTTTGTGCTAGAATAGGGAAGGACATAAAACCCCTGTCAGTTTATTTTTTTGCCTTCTGTCCCATTGGGTACAAACTGAAAATAAAATAAATCTTAAGTGAGAGGGAAATTTTCCGCCTCCAATAACGGCTGTAAAATCCACACTTTTTGGGACAACCTTGATTTTAAGGTATTTTTAAAATGATCGTGAGAGAGTGAAAGAAACTCCTGCGCTGTCAACGGAACTCTATACTAAAGGGACACTGCTGCAACACCTAAAGACTGCCCCAAACAGACAAAACAATAGTGTAGGTAGGATGGTAGTTGCGCTGTGATAGGAAGGGAATAAAGGGGAAAAGGGGCAGGGGGACTATACTATAGTGCATGTGACAAACATAGCAGATGACCTGAAAACATGAGTCAAATATGTGAAAGCGGACTGACAAGTGCAAATGAATAACACTTAGTAGTGCATACAAAAAATACTGACATCAAGCAACAAAGAGAATATTTTAAAATATCAGCAAGCAGTGCACATGGGTATGAAAAGTAGCTACAAAGGTGCAAAATCCCAAAAGTAATCAAATACAATCCCTTAAACCGTATAAAAAATGCTAAAAAAAAATATAGTATGAAAGGCGAATAATTGAGTATCAACAAAATAAATAAAAATATATAATAAAGTATATTAAATAGTCCCAGTGGTGAATGTTGGTAGCACACCAACACTTGGCAACTTGCAAATATGATCCAAAAGTAAAAATAAAAATGCAGGTCAAATAAACATAAAAAATATATAAAAATATTTCAAAAAATTTGACAACAGTCCCGCCACCAGATGTAACACTTCAGAATGGAAATCCAACAAAACAGTGGTGTAAGTAAAAGGAGGGGAGTGATCTTCAGTGCGGGCACCTCCGTGTCCACAAGCCCCTTACCTTACAGCTGTAAGGTATACAGCATATATATTGGAAGCCCAGCAGATAGGGAAATCCAAAAATACAGCGGATGGCATTGATCAAGGATGTGGTATGTCATATGCAGAAAAACAAGACAAACAGCATATGGTATAATTCCGTTTGATGCAGGAGGGGAGGAGGAGGGGGAGGGGGGGAGGGAGAGGGGGGGGTTGCACTCACTTGTGAGCAATGAGCGCAAGCCTCAACCCACGAGCGCCGAGCTCGTATAATCCCAAACGCTGGCTATGGATCCTCCAAAGTGTCCTCGCTTCCTGCTCCTCACCGCCCGTCATGCAGCGTTCAAATGTGTGGTATAAAAGACAGAGAACTGCACATAGCGTGATCCTGTATAAAATATACTTTAATGAGTAGGCCAAAATATACACTTACATTAAAAGACAGCTGGGGGGTAATGTATCCACGAGCGCCGTGCTCGTCGCATCCAGCTACTGTGTGGTAACACGGAGGAGGAGCATGGGACGTTGCCACACAGTAGCTGGATGCGACGAGCACGGCGCTCATGGATACATACATTACCCCCCAGCTGTCTTTTAATGTAAGTGTATGATATTTTGGCCTACTCATTAAAGTATATTTTATACGGGATCACGCTATGTGTGGTTCTCTGTCTTTTATACCACACATTTGAACGCTGCATGACGGGCGGTGAGGAGCAGGAAGCGAGGACACTTTGTAGGATCCATAGCCAGCGTTTGGGATTATACGAGCTCGGCGCTCGTGGGTTGAGGCTTGCGCTCATTGCTCACAAGTGAGTGCAACCCCCCCTCTCCCTCCCTCTCCTCCTCCCCTCCCTCTCCTCCTCCCCTCCCTCTCCTCCTCCCCTCCCTCTCCTCCTCCCCTCCCTCTCCTCCTCCCCTCCCTCTCCCCCTCCCCTCATGCATCAAACGGAATTATACCATATGCTGTTTGTCTTTTTTTTCTGCATATGACATACCGCGTCCTTGATCAACGCCATCCGCTGTAATTTTGGATTTCCCTATCTGCTGGGCTTCCAATATATATGCTGTATACCTTACAGCTGTAAGGTAAGGGGCTTGTGGACACGGAGGTGCCCCCACTGAAGATCACTCCCCTCCTTTTAGTTACACCACTGTTTTTTTGGATTTCCATTCAAAAGTGTTACATCTGGTGGCGGGACTGTTGTCACATTTTTTGAAATATTTTTATATATTTTTTTTATGTTTATTTGACCTGTATTTTTATTTTTACATTTGGATCATATTTGCAAGTTGCCAAGTGTTGGTGTGCTACCAACATTCACCTGGGG
Organism: Lithobates septentrionalis; assembly: GCA_037952835.1. Classification (NCBI taxonomy): domain Eukaryota; kingdom Metazoa; phylum Chordata; class Amphibia; order Anura; family Ranidae; genus Lithobates; species Lithobates septentrionalis. The sequence goes on from JBBDGP010000257.1 coordinate 4,887,143, forward strand.
ACCTGGGACTATTTAATATACTTTGTTATATATTTTTATATATTTTTTCATTCATGTATTTATTTTGCTGATACTCAATTAATTATTCGCCTTTCATACTATATATTTTTTTTTTTTAGCATTTTTTATACAGTTTAAGGGATTGTATTTGATTACTTTTGGGATTTTGCACCTTTTGTAGCTACTTTTCATACCCATGTGCACTGCTTGCTGATATTTATTTTAAAATATTCTCTTTGTTGCTTGTTGTCAGTATTTTTTGTATGCACTACTAAGTGTTATTCATTTGCACTTGTCAGTCCTCTTTCACGTATTTGACTCATGTTTTCAGGTCATCTGCTATGTTTGTCACATGCACTATAGTATAGTCCCCCTCCCCCTTTTCCCCTTTATTCCCTTCCTATCACAGCGCAACTACCATCCTACCTACACATTTTTAAAATGAAGTCAGAGGTATTGTGAAAGTTAGTATGTTCTATATGAAAGGTTTAAGCAGTTTAGTAGGTTGGGGAACTATAGACTACAGAACTGAACATCATGCGACTCTCCTTTCTCCCCTTTTATGTGATCCCAGGTTGACTTCCACTGTCGCAGAACACAAGCGTGCAGTCAGACCCGTACGCAGAGTGCAGGCCTCTGGAAACCCACTGCGATTGCTCGCTGCTCGAGATGATCTCCTGCAGGAGTATACAGAAACCAGGCTGAATGTGGCCTTTATGGAGTCCAAACGAATGAAAGTGGAAAAAAGTATGTGGTGGTGTTTTTCTTTTTTTTCTTTTTCTACAAATGTTAAAAGTTTTTTGTTTAGTTAAGGCAGGCCATGCATGGGTCGAATTTCGAAAGAACTTTCGTTCGTATTTCGCACCTTTAGTGGGCTGCAGCAACAGCTGATTTTCGTGCGGCAATCAAATTTGAGTAATCGGACATGTTGGAAATTTTTTGAAAAACAAACTATTTTCTAATCGATGAGGGGAGAATCGTACGAGCAATGTAATTGAAAAAGAAATGTGCATCTGCAAGGAAAAAAAATTCCCGGAAAGAAAAGAAGATTCCCAGCCACAAATTCTTTTCTGTAGCAATGTGAGGTGAAATTGAAGGCTTGGTTGGCCAAATTTCAAAGTCAATGGTGGCACCATCGGATCACAAAACGCACAAGTTTTCTGATTTTTAAAAGAAAATTCTTTTGAAATTTGACCATGTATGGCCAGCCTAACTCAAGTATTCAAATAATGCATTTTAGTAATCCGAATACTGAAATGGGAAGGTGGACAGTCTTGCACCGTATTGTTTATAGGTGCTGTTTAAGACCTTTTTCTCACCCCTCGTTAAGGACAAGAGTGTAGTTGTCTAATTACTTTAATACTGATAAAGGATTCTCACAGCACTATGGGTAATCAAACAAGCCAGCACATTAGGTGCTGGCTTGTTTGAGGCAGTTTGTAGGTTGTCTGATTAAAATGACTGAGCTCCCTGATAAAGAATGAGGTATTCACTCATGTACAGTATGTAAATTTCAGCTTAAGCGTTTAGGTTCTGTAAACTGCAGTGAGAAAGGTTGCCTGGAAAAAGGGTAAAAGGAGCTAAAGCTTTGCTTGCTGGCTTAAAATGAGAATGCAAAATTTGAAAATGCAACAGTTTTTATATTTACTTGAGTTAAAAAAAATAAAAATAAAAAGTCCAAATATGTACAAAACCATTATGGAAATTTATCCAAGAATTAAATTCCCAAAAGTGGTTTTAACCTTTCTAGATTAAAAATAAATTTGGAGATCTGAGAGAGTTTCTGCAATGGGTAAACAAGTAGCAGTGAGAAATCATCTCAACAAAGGTCCAAAACCTTCGCAACTAATGCCGCGTACACACGGTCGGACTTTTCAGCTACAAAAGTCCGACAGCCTGTCCGACGGACTTTCGACGGACTTTCGACGGACTTTCGACGGACTTTCGACGGACTTTCGACGGACTTTCGGCGGACTTTCGGCGGACTTTCGGCGGACTTTCGGCGGACTTTCGGCGGACTTTCGGCGGACTTTCGGCGGACTTTCGGCGGACTTTCGGCGGACTTTCGGCGGACTTTCGGCGGACTTTCGGCGGACTTTCGGCGGACTTTCGGCGGACTTTCGGCGGACTTTCGGCGGACTTTCGGCGGACTTTCGGCGGACTTTCGGCGGACTTTCGACGGACTTTCGACGGACTTTCGACGGACTTTCGACGGACTTTCTAACGAACAGACTTGCCTACACACGATCACACAAGTCCGTCGAATTCTTACGTGATGACGTACACCGGACTAAAATAAGGAAGTTCATAGCCAGTAGCCAATAGCTGCCCTAGCGTGGGTTTTTGTCCGTCGGACTAGCATACAGACGAGCGGATTTTTCGACCGGACTCGAGTCCGTCGGAAAGATTTGAAGCATGTTTCAAATCTAAAGTACGTCGGATTTGAGGCTAAAAGTCAGTTGAAAGTCCGGAGAAGCCCACACACGATCGGATTACCAGCCAGCTTTAGTCCGTCAGCGTCCGTTGGACTTTTGTAGACGAAAAGTCCGACCGTGTGTACGCGGCATAAGAAAAAAAAAAAGTTTTGGCTGAAGTTGAGCTCTTGTAAAAAGGTTGAGGGGTGGTACATCTGCCTCAAAGGGGGCTTAATTTGAAGTTAGGGCATTTTTAAAATGTTTATCATAAAATTGAATTCACAAGGATGTTGGAACTTGTATTTCTGTGAGATGTTATAAAAAGATGAAACCAGTATTTGGCTGGTGGTGTAGTAGGTCCACCAGCAGGTTTGGGTGGACCCGTTGGACTAATGAAGTTCTGGGTGAGATTTTGGAATATTTAGAATGGACAGCAAATGTATAACCTTTTTTTTTTCTCTTTTAGTGTCTAAGAACTCAAACTTCTCCGAAGTGGCTCTTGCTGGCCTGGCAAGCAAAGAAAACTTCAGCAGTGTCAGTTTACGCAGTGTTAACCTGACAGAACAACACTCGAACAACAGCGCTGTGCCCTATAAGAAGCTTATGTTAATACAGATTAAAGGTACGTAACGGATGACTAGGCCATTCGGCCTGGCCTGAGAACAGTCTGTTATTTCCTTATCTGCCATTCTCAGCGTATTTAGGAATACATGTGACTGGGTGTTACTGCATTTACTATTTTCATTTCCGTTGGCTGCAGATTTGTTTTCCAAGTACTGTAGTTGTGCCCAATCGCTTATTTTTCCACTTATCCAAGGTAGCGTACGTGGTGTATGTGGCAACCCTGTTCAGTTCGGTACAAGGGAGTTGTTTGCTGGATGCATTTTAGACTTTTAATAAGTTCAAATGCCAGTGTTTGGGAAACACACAAAAAGCAGTGTAATAGCCTTAGTTGTAGCAGACTTCTGCAATCTGTCGCCCGGTATTAATGGCAACCCATGTTGGGTAAGCAGTAAGTACAGTATGTATATGACATAATATCCATTTGGAGTCAACAATTTGAGCTACACTGCCACAGAGCATTTTCCTGTAATGACGTGTTTGGCATTAACTGGCTGCAAAATCCTACAGCTGCATGTCTTGCTTTAGTATTAAATGTTCAGATTTGCTTTTGCTTGGCTTCACAGAATCTGCATGCTGACTGCAGTCTAAATGTGACGCATATCCTAATTCAGGGGATCTTAACCTTTTTACGATTACAGACCCTCAGTGGGTTGGTCAATATGACCCCATACTGCCTTCACCACAACTTCCCAAACCATCATCACCAGTTCCACCATGACTTTATAAGTTGTCAGTACCTTGGATTTACTTTGCGTATAGATAGGTAGGAATATTACAGCTGAAATAAAATCCTATTATACAGGATAGAGGTATTATACTTCTTTTTTTGTTTAATTTGTGAAGGATGCTGCAACATGTTGTTCAATTTTACTCTTGTTCCTGTTTATTTTTGTTTATAGATGGCTATTTCCATCTGTTCAGCAATCAATCTTATAAAATCTATACAATATGTTCCGTGTTGCAGTTTATTATTAACAAGCGTTCACTTTGAGGTGTTTCATTTTAAGTGCTTACTATAGAAAAACATAGGTTTTCTTTCAAATAATACAAACAAATGGCCACTGCCCCCATCTATAACTGCCTTTACTGGGAAGGAGCACATGGAAGGGCAACACGTAAAACAAAACCCAAAGAAAATTCCTAGCTCAACTTGTCGGCCAGCCTGCAACCAACCGAATCATCCTGTCTAACAGTTTGCATTAAAAACAGGGGTTTAGTTTGCAGACATTTGCAAATACATGTATAAGCTGCGACAAGGCACCCCATTATTATCTGCAATCCTAACGTTATACATTTTTGAGAGCCGTCATAGTAGGAGCACATGCATTATAATGGATAGGCAGAGGGCAGGTGAGCCTGGAAGGAGCCCACCCCTCCTTTAAGGCACAGGACACCAGCATATAGTACTATGGCATAAAAGGCGTCCAGTGCGTCCCCTCACTAGTATTCCCACAGTACAAACAAATGGCCACTGCCCCCACCTATAACTGGCCTTAGTGGTAAGGAGCACATAGAAGAGCACTGCATGTAAAACAAAACCAAAGAAAATTTCCAGCTCAACTTGTCAGCCAGCCCTGCAACCAACCAAATCAACCTAACCGTTTTTTCTTTCAAATAAAACTGCTTTTGCAAACATTTAAAGTTAACAAAAGTAAGCCCTTCTTTAAAGTCCATATCCAGGCATGTGCATCCCCCCTACCATCCCTTCTTCCCAAATTCATGCCACCTAGAACAAGTTTAATAAAAAAAAAAAACAACAACCTTTGAAAACCATGAGTGATAAAATGGACGACTTTAGTGACCTCGTGAAGCTGCGAGCTCCTCTGGAGCATGAAACTACCCGGCCAATAGGAAGTGTCCACATCACCCAACCGGTGATGTGGACGTCAGAAGAAAGACCACCCTCCTCTACATTGAAGAAGACAGAAGGCTTGGGTTGCGACATGTAAAAAGTTTAAAAAGGCGTTTTTTAGGGGGCGCACGTGGGGTTTTATCAGCCTTAAAGCCCATCGCTGGGTAAAGACAAACTGCTCCCTAACCTCCGGCATGCAAAGGTTAAATGCTCATTTAAGTCCGGGGGGGGGGCGCAAAAACACATTTTACTTACCCAAGCCAGTGCTCTCCTCTACTCCCTATGATTTGGCAGTGGACAGTCCCTCAGAATCCTCAATGTCTAGCTGTGGGCTCTGCATTAGTCTTGACAACAAATGAAGACCTGCAAAGACCAAGTGCATAGGGGAGAAGAGGCTGGAGGGAGCCTGTGGCAAAAGATCATCAAGATCCATGTTTTTTGCAGGCCCCCTAGATCTAAACCAGCATTTACCTTTGCAGTGCTGAGCAGCCCCACTGCAAGGGAGGATTTTCCCTTCCCATGGAGTTCAGCTTTAAGCCATTCACATGTTTTGATCTACTTATGCATTTTAAGCATGTTTTAGGCAGCTGACTTAAACAAAAAGAAGAATACGTGAACTGCCATTGCTGACCACCAATGCTCGTTGCCTGGCTATCATACTCTGATTTACTAACCTGGAACAAATTTGCTGCAAGTCCTAATTCCTGATCTGCTTCTTCCAGATTGATTGACCTAAAGTATTGAAACTGAGAGACCGCTTGACAGGCAGGTAGTTGGCATTTTAATGCCATAAAACATAATGGTCTGCACAGGCCCCTTCCTAATCTCAAAACACAGCAAGAAAAAAATTAAAACACCTGTGAGGGACAAAAGTTAATGAAATATGTACCTTTTTCCTGCTTCGCCCATGGCAAATAAGGGCAGAGAGTGCAATCTTGGTGGATATAGAGTACTCTCATGCCCAGGGTAGCTCCAAAAGTATACTGATATTTTGCAGGAGTTTAGGATAAAGGGGCCCTTTTATTAATGGATTTCAGCTTTCCAATAATGTTCTTGACCTGATTATTGAAATGTGAACTTCAGTAATTAAAACTGCTGTATAAAAAGAAAAACGGTTATGGAAAAATGATATCAGTATACTACGGTAGTACTTCAGCATTATCGCAATAACAATTCTTACATATGTTGAAATTTTTAAAAAACGTAGTGTTGTCAGCCTTATCTGCTTATTATATAGATATATTGCTTTGTAGTAATGCAGAGCAAGTGCTTTAATCTGGCCATACACAGTTGTAATCGCGACTGGTTCAGTAGGAACCGACCAAATTTCGAACTGTTAATGGGCAGACTGAATGTACCAAATTGATCGATCAACTTGGGTACCACCAGCCCGACCATTTCTCTTGCGATTACTGCTAGTGGCTCCTATAGCCATGGGACTGCCCTACAAACTGGGTCCAGCTTGGCGTGAAAAGCGGGGAGTCAGTCGTTTTTATGGGGCCCACAAAGTGGGCACTCGGGCGTCCACAGAGTGTCGACTTAGTCGTTGCTTATAGCAGTAATCACTCTTCGCCCCCCCCCCCCCCGCCGGTAGAAGATAATTGCTTATTCCCCTGTCAGCACTGTCTGTGTTGATGGGGGGGGGGGGGGATCGTGCGAATAAAGGAAGAAATTTGCACCATGTATGGCCTGCCTTACTGTTCTTCTGTCAGTCTGCTCTGGTTATTTAAAAATAGTACTTTGGGATTGATATACTAAAACTGGAGAGTGCAAAATCTGGTGCAGCTGTGCATTAAGCTTTGCCAAAAAAAAAAAAAACCTAGAAGCCGATTGGTTTCTATGCAGAACTGCACCAGATTTTGCACACTTTTTAGTTTTAGTAAATCAAGTCCAAAGTCTACTTATTTTAAATAACCAGAGCAGACCGACAGAGGAGAACAGTAAGGCAGACCATACATGGTGCAAATTTCTTCTTTCTTCGCACAATTCCTTGTGCAGGGGATGCTGACAACACTGCTGGTAACCATCAGAGAGCACCTACCCTCTGGGTATGAAATACATTTATTAAATAGCAAATATGTAAAAATTCAAAACGGACATCAAAAACTGGTTTGCTTTTTTCAGGACGTAGACATGTCCAGTCGAGGTTGGTGGAGCCCCGAGCATCTTCCCTGAACAGTGGGGACTGTTTCCTGCTGATCTCCCCGCTCTATTGCTTCCTGTGGGTCGGAGAGTTTGCAAACGTCATTGAGAAAGCCAAGGTTAGTGTCCTCAGATGTTGACATTCTGTTATTCTGCCCACCACTTTGAATGGAAACAAGTATCTGGAAATGCTGTGTCATGCAAAACACCATATATGGCCACCATGGGGACAGATCTATGTGCAGCCTCTTGAATTATCTGACACCGCTCACAGCATGTCAACACTTTGAAGTGCGTCTGTTTCATAGCCAGGAAATCCTCCGGGAAGGATCCTGCCAGTGGTGTCATGACATCAGTAATCATATGCAGAATGGTTCTGTTTCTTTACAGATAGCTGCGTTGTGGGGGAGGGGGTCATTCTGAGGTTGTTGAAGTTTACTATTCCAACACAGCTTTGTAGTTTGGGAACAGTAAACCCCTGCCAAAATCAAACTTAGTCTTGGCTGACCCTGTTGCGAAGAAATACTTTGTGTTTTTTTTTTTTTTTTTTCTTTCATTAAAGCATTTCCAGGCCAAAAAGACACAATTTTATCCATCTCCCTTATTTTTGTGCTTAAGTGATCACTCTTATATGCAGTAGGTTATAATAACTACTCACAATCTACTCTAACCTGGTCTGACTTCAGCAAAGTGAATTCTGATAGGTTGCTATTAGTACTAACTTGAGGACGAAGTATTTATTGCGTAAGATTATGTATGTATTAAAATATTAATGTGCATATTAAGTCCTAATTAAAACCATATTAAAACCAAAAATGTAATTTATTGCAGCTTACCAGTCATTGGATGTGATGGCTGCATTAGTTTTTCTTTTTTAGGCTTTCCTCCCTCTGGGTTCACCTGGTGATCTGCTCAGTAACACACTACCTGCATTAGAGTGCTTCTGAAGGAGCACAGGGGCACCTTTGGACATCAGCATTTTCAGTCGGGGGGGGGGGGGGGGGGGAGTGTTAGGTGTACTAGCAAATTAAAGTGGTTGTAAAAGCATAAGGTTTTTTACCTTCATGCAAGGAATGCAAAAACCTGTGTGCAGCAGCCCCCCTAATACTTACTTGAGCCCCCTCTCAATTCAGCGATGCCCACGAGAGCCTTGTCTCTCTGGGGACTTTCAATCCTGATTGGCTTTTGGCAGCAGCAAGAGCCATTGGCTCCCATTGCTGTCAATCACAGCCAGTGAGCCAATCAGGAGATGGAGGGGGCAGGGCCATGGCCATGTCACGGCTCCATGTGTGAATGGAGCCGCAGCTCGCGGGCGTACCTGCGTGGGTGCCCCAATTGCAAGCTGCCTGCACAGAGCAGGCAAGTATAACATGTTTGTTATTAAAAAAAACAAACAAAAAACTTTACAATCACTATAAAGTAATAAAAATAACATGTTATATTTACCACCTCTGTACAGTGGATTTGTACAGAGCAGCCCTGATCCTCCTCTTCTCGGGTCCCTCTTCTGTGCTCCTGGCCCCTCCCTCCTATCCAGTGCCCCCACAGCAAGCAGCTTGCCGTGGGGGCACCTGAGCTGAGTCACAGCTCTCTGTGTCCATTCAGAGACAGAGCTGCGGCCCGGCCCCCTCTCTCTCCTGATTGGCTGACTGACTTTAACAGCAGCGGGAACCAATGGCGCCGCTGTTGTCTCAGCCAATCAGGCTGGAGAGTCTCGGACGGCAAAGACGCTTATAGACATCGCTGGAGAGAGATGGGGCTCAGGTAAGTATTAGGGGGCTGCTGCACACAGAAGGTTGTCCATCTTAAGAATTAATGCATTAAGATAAAAAAAACCTGACTTTACAACTCCTTTAAGGTACACTAACATATTGAGCGCCAGCTAACATTTTAAAATCAGTTAAGGCAAAACATTTTTTTCTTTTTGGAAATTTGACATAAGGAAGTAAAAGCTGATCATTGTAAGCACACCTATCAGTAATGGGTTTGTCTCAACCCTGTAACTGCTACATCTGCAGGACAGTTTATTCTGTTGAAAAACAGACTTACTGGCTAGCAGTGTTAATTTTGGCAGCAATTTTTGATTTAGTTTTAGTGTTAGTCTTAGGACTAAAATGGCTTTTTAGTCCCATTTTAGTCTTCTGCACGTGCTTTAGTTTTAATTAGTCTTAGACTAAAATGCCATTTTAGTTTTAGTACCATTTTAGTCGTCCTATTTTAGAGAGGCCTGTAATGCTACACAGTGCTCTGGACGGTGGTCTGAGGAGGCCTCTAATTGTGGACGGTGGTCTGAGGAGACCTCTAATTGTGGACGGTGGTCTGAGGAGGCCTCTAATTGTGGACGGTGGTCTGAGGAGGCCTCTAATTGTGGACGGTGGTCTGAGGAGGCCTCTAATTGTGGACGGTGGTCTGAGGAGGCCTCTAATTGTGGACGGTGGTCTGAGGAGGCCTCTAATGGTGGACGGTGGTCTGAGGAGGCCTCTAATGGTGGACGGTGGTCTGAGGAGGCCTCCAATGGTGGACGGTGGTCTGAGGAGGCCTCCAATGGTGGACGGTGGTCTGGATGCCACTGCCAATGGTGGACGGTGGTCTGGATGCCACTGCCAATGGTGGACGGTGGTCTGAGGAGGCCTCCAATGGTGCTCGGTGCCCTGGATGCCAGTGGTCGGAGGAGGTCTGTAATGCACAGTTGCGCTCACACAGTGCTCTGGCTGGGCGCCTGGCGGTCGACTCGGGAAACCTCAGCCTGGCTGACCTGCAATGCACAGTGCTGCTCTCACTCTCAGGTCTCTGGCAGTCGTCTTGTCATAGTGTGCCTGCTTGCTGGAAGCGGGAGGAGCTTGGTGAAAAAACAGAAGTTAGTTCACAAGGGTAAAAGTCCCTGACTCACATTTTCGGCCCGTTCTTTAATTAAAATGGATTTGATTTTCGTCCTAGTTTTCGTCGGACGAAAATGTGCTGTGCTTTTCATTTAGTTTTTCATCACTGTAAAAATGCCGCTGACGAAATCTTTGACAAACGTTTTCGTTGACAAAGTTAACACGGCTGGCTAGATCAATAGGTTACAGTAATGGGGGGAAAAAAGTCTAAAATAAAACTAATTATTTACATGAATACATTTTTTACATGAAAATTTAAAAGCTGCTCATTTTAAGCACCCCTGTCAGTGGTAAATGATTTGTCAACTCTCTGAACTGATACATTTTCAGAAGAGCTTGTTCTGTTGAAAAAAAAAAAAAAAGACCTAAGGCTCGGTTCACACCTATGAGTGTATGTGGGGCAGCGTTTGCTTGGGCACAGCAGCCCATTCCCTTTTAATGGGCTGCAGTTGCCTGCGTTTCCTGCAGAAAAAGGTGCATACACCTTTTCCAAAACACCGTGCCCACATGATTTCCCTGTGGTTCCTGCATCCGCAAACGGGCTGCGTTTTTACATGTGTGGGGGTGCCATTCAGGATGAATGTCTGCCCTGTGTGTTTTCTCACAGCAGCACGTTTTCACTGCGGGTGCTTGCAGGTGTGGGAATCGCTACAATTCCGGCACCTGCATAGATGTAAAGCGAGCCTTACTGGCCATATTATGAGGTGAAAAAAAGCAAAGAAAGCCTATAACTTTAAAGTCAATCTGCTCTGAGAGAAATGCTTGAATAATAATGTGGCTATCAAGCTTATCTTTCACCTTCAGTACCTGATGATGTCAGAGCTGTTGTGCAGCTTAGTGAGGTCAGAGCAAAAAACCAGTGTTCTTTAAGGTCATTGGCTTAACAAGTGGTGAACCCAGAGGATAATCCACATGGGGCAGGGAATTCACAACTTCTAAAGGAAGTAAACATTGATGTTATAGGTGCTTCTGTCCTGACCAGATCCCTTTAGTTACTTAGGTGAAAGTGCTGACATAATTTGGGGTGGAATGGGGGAATAGTATACAATATCCATACAGGGGGCCACTTAGAGAAATGACTTAAGCAGTGTGGTCATGTAGTGCAGGGCAGTCTACTAATGCAAAGCCGTGTCTGCACAGAGAAAAAAAAACACATACAAATAAAGACTGATTGCACTAAAGCAGTGGTCATCAACCCTGTCCTCAGGACCCACTAACAGGCCAGGTTTTATGTATTACCTTGGGGAGATGCAGACTAGAATACTGCAATCACTGAGCAGCAAATGATATCACCTGTGATGTATTTCAGTTATCTTGCAAACCTGACCTGTTAGTGGGCCCTGAGGACAGGGTTGATGACCACTGCACTAAAGCGTGTACTATCACATATTACTTGAACGATCTCCTGTGGAATTCTGTAGATAATAGACATGTGCAATTTCGTAACAAATCAAAATTCAGCTGAATTTTGCATCTTGCGGACATTCGGATGCACCTGAATGTCCGAATAAAAAAAATTAATGAATTTCAACTAATACGAAAAATTATAGCGGATATAACGAATGAATTTGACATGATTTGGTAATTTGTTAAAGATCTAATAAAACAAAAGGTCAACTCAAAGTAAATCTTACAGTCCAATCAGCTGATTAATTTTGTTCTGGAGGTTGGATTACTGGCAAAGTGCATTCCTGAGAACTGAATGAGAAGGGTGTTGTATTGTATTTGAGCAGAGGAGAAGAGATATTGTCATTGTGTGTGTTAATAGATTCAATAAACAAACAACTTTCCAAACTACGAATCATTATCACGAATCAATATACATACATACATAAATATTGAATTTCAATGAAAGAAATTATAGCGGATATAACGAATGAATTCGACATGATTCGAGATTCAGTATAACGAATATCGACACTATACAAAATTAACAAATTATCCAAAAACGAATTAACGTAACATAACGAATATAACAGAACGAAATTATGTATTTTACAAATGACAACGAACCGAAACTAAACAAAATTTTCTGTTGTGCACAAGTCTAGTAGATAAAATTCCCACACATTAACTGGAAGAACTTTTATCCAGGAGAAATTGAAATTCAGCAGTTCACTTGGATATAATAAGTGCTTAACTCACAACCAACCGCCCTTGAGGGATATAATCAGGATCATATGATCTCCTAAAAGAAAATAAGATGCGTGAAAGACTCAGTTTAGAAGTGTCAGAGAGGTCATTGACTTAATTGTTGGATAGAAATTTCATTTTTCCTCTATTTTATGTGACTAAAAGTTGTATTTTTTTTTGTATTAGGCTTCAGAATTGACCACCATAATCCAGACAAAAAGGGAACTGGGGTGTAGAGCATCATATGTACAGACAGTGGAGGAGGGGATAAATACGCACACTCACGCTTCACGGGACTTCTGGAAGCTTCTGAGTGGTCAAACGGAATACCAAGGTAACTGTGACTGTGTGTGTGTATGTGTGTATATATATATGTGTGTGTGTGTGTGTGTATATATATGTATATGTATATATATATATATATATATATATATATATATATATATATATATATATATATATATATATATATATATATATATATATATATATATATATATATATATATATATATAATTTATTAATATAGGTCAACCGATATGGCTTTTTCTCTGGCCGATGCCGATATTTAGAAATCACGGCGGCCGCTATATGATGCCGATTTTTATTTATTTTTATTTTTTTTCATCTCATAAAATCTAACATTTAGACCCCTTTCACAATGGGGTGTTTTTCAGGCGCTTTTGGGCTAAAAATAGTGCCTGCAAAACGGCTCCCCTGCAGTCTCCGTGTGAAAGCCCGAGTGCTTTTACACTGAGGCGATGCGCTGGCAGGATGTTAAAAAAAAAATCCTGCAAGCAGCATCTTTGGAGCGGTGTATACCGCTCCTTCACCATTCCTGCCCATTGAAATGAATGCGCGCCAAAGCGCCTGCAAAGCGATTCGGCAGAGGCACTTCACGGGCGTATTCAACCCCTTCCTCAGGCGCTAGCTGGGTTATAAGCGCCCCGATAGCAGCCGAATAGGGCCGCTGAAATGATGGTAAAGCGCTGCTAAAATTAGCAGCGTTTTACCGTCAACGCCCGCTTGCTCCAGTGTGAAAGCAGCCTTAAGTAATAAGTAATACAGAAAATTTCTTACATTTAAACAGGTAATCAAAACTTTTGGACGAAAAAAAATGGACTAACTTTACTGCTTAGTTTTTTTGTTTTGTTTTTTTATTCATTAGTGTATTTTTTCCCAAAAAAATGGCGTTTGAAAGACCGCTGCGCAAATACCGTGTGACATAAAATATTGCAGCAACTGCTATTTTATTCTCTAGGGTCTCTGCTAAAAAAATATATATAATTTTTGGGGGTTCCAAGTGATTTTCTAGCAGAAAATACAGGATTTTTACTTGTAAGCAACAAATGTCAGAAAAGATTTAGTCTTAAATGGTTAAACTGAGAAATCTTTGGAGTTCAGTTCATTGATAAAAGAAACTAAAAAGATGCAATATTTCCACTTATCAGACTTGGCAGGCTGCCCAGAGAGAAGAGAAGTTGCTCCACAGAAGACTTCAGGCAACTTGCATTGACTTCTAATACAGAAGTAATTTGCAAGTCGCGCTGAAGTTATAATCGCCTTTTTTATCAGCACAAACGGCCGATGCCAAATAAGTAAAAAACGCCAAATATCGGCCGATATATCGGTCGACCTCTATATCTATCTATCTATCTATCTATCTATCTATCTATCTATCTATCTATCTATCTATCTATCTATCTACACAGTATCTCACAAAAGTGAGTACACCCCTCACATTTTTGTAAATATTTTATTATCTTTTCATGTGACAACACTGAAGAAATGACACTTTGCTACAATGTAAAGTAGTGAGTGTAACTTTGCTGTCCCCTCAAAATAACTCAGGAAAAAGTTCCAGTAATCCATGTCCTTAGTCTGCTTGTCTTCAGCAAACTGTTTGTTGGCTTTCTTCAGGGACAACAACCATGCAGACCAATTTGATGCAGTGTGCGGCGTATGGTCTAAGCACTGACAGGCTGACCCCCCACCCCTTCAACCTGGCAGCACTCATACGTCTATTTCCCAAAGACAACCTCTGGATATGACCCTGAGTCTGTGCACTCAACTTCTTTGGTTGACCATGGCGAGGCCTGTTCTGAGTGGAACCTGTCCTGTTAAACTGCTGTATGGTCTTGGCTACCGTGCGGCAGCTCAGTTTCAGGGTCTTGGCAATCTTCCTACAGCCATAGGCCATCTTAATGTAGAGCAACAATTTTTTTTTTCAAATCATCAGAGCTCTTTGCCATGAGGTGCCATGTTGAACTTCCGGTGACCAGTATGAGAGAATGAGAGCGATAACACCACATTTAACACATCTGCTCCCACTTTCACACCTGAGACCTTGTAACACTAACGAGTCACATGACACCGGGGAGGGAAAATGGCTAATTGGGCCCAATTTATATATTATAACTATATTCAGGGTGTAACATGTTATGAACAGACCCGGCCCCTGCTCCCCTCCCCGATTGCCTGCTCTGACAGCTAGAGGGGGTCTTCTATTCCCCAATCCCCACTAGCTATTAAAATTTATGAAAAAAATGCAGGGTTCCACCCACGTAATTTTTTCTCAGCCCTCTGTGAATGGAAAACTGCAAGTCCCAACAGCCTTTGCGGCTGTTGGCTTATAGTTTTTAATGAACTGCCACAGTGCTGTGGAAGTTCATTAAGTCTTCCTGTCTGATTGTATCGGCTTGAGTCCTGCATGGTACCAGCAAGCTGCTGATCACTGGTGCAATGCTTTAGAGGCTCCAAAAACAAAAAATAAATGCTTATTATTTTACCTGCAAAAAAATGTGCATTTGTTATTTTTTGTTAAAAGTTGAACTTCTCCTTAAAAGATCACAGCTGAGAGGATCAGTACGGTGCATCTGTCAATGAGGGTTGCCCTTCGCTGTTAATAACCAATGTCACAATGAGCAAGAAAGGGTGAGGGGGAAAAAAAAGAGGGGATGGGGAAGGCGATAGGAAAGGTGAGAATATGAAAAGTTGCAAGGGAGACTTCCCGAGGAGAGAGGGGGAAAAGGGCTGAAAGAGTCTCTGCCGCAGGAGCCTGTCAGATCATAGCGTCAGCGAGTGCCTAAGCGTGGTCCAGGTTATAAACTTTTTTTATTTTCAAAATTTTCGAACTTTTTTTCATTTAGCAAAAAATAAAAAACCCAGTGGCAATTAAACACCATAAAAAAAAAAGTTCTATCTGTCTCATAAAAATTTTGTTTGGGTGCCATGTTGCATGACCGGACAATTGTCATTCTGACAGCGCTGAAACCTGAAAATTTGCCTGGGCAGGAAGGGGCTGAAAGTGCCCGGTAGGCAAGTGGTTAACTTGAGTGCTTGTTCTGGATGGGTCACAGCTATTGGTTATCTCCCCAAACTTTCAAGCCCTTTCCTGAGAGCATAAAACCCAGGTTAAGCCAAGCTATTTTGTTTGTGATGGAGTGATGAAGGGCTAGAAATAAGTTTGTTTTTTTTTTTTTGTTTTTTTGTTTGTTGTTTTTTCTGCCATAGATACCTCTCATGTTCTGGCTGTCATCAGGACAGGAAGGGAGAAAAATCTTAAAGTTGGGGCACAGACACCAAAAAAAGCACGTTTTTAAATGTTAGGGTGGGGCAAGGTTTTAGCACCACTGAGTTTGGTTATTTCCATTGGTGGAGATTTTCTACTCGCTTGGGAAATTTCCCTTCAATAGACCGAGAATGTGTTAAAAGCAGCAGAGCATCGAAGGCTGGCCATACGTTGTACAATTTTTTTTCCTTTTAGATCTACCAAAATCATATAACATGAATTAAAAACTAAACACTTTCAATTTGCATGCAAATCAGGCAGGCTCTTGCACTACACATAGTTGAAGGTAAATCTAAAGGAAATTGAATAAGAAAATTGTATAATGTATGGCCAGCTTTACTCTCCCCAACTCTATAAAAAAAGAAAAAAATATATATAAAAATTGTTGCCTGGCTAATCTGACCTCAGTTTGATTTCATTTGCAGTTTGTTCATTCTATATCAGTGACTCTGAAGATATTGTAGCCAGGGAGCCAGCACTGTGTTCCATCTAACTTGCTCGCTACAGGTAGTTTTTGTAATGCAGAGTTAACTAGACTTCAGCAGGGTAGAAGCAGAGAAAAAAATAAATGGATCTTTGATAGACAACTAATCTTTTGCCATCTTTCACTACTAGCACTGAGCATAAAAATATTCCAGTTTTGTAGTTCTAGGACTGTTGCATTGTTCAATGACTGTTTGCTCTTATTGCAGATGCTGGAACTCCAGAGGAAGATGAGCGATATGAAAATGCAATTATTGAGACAAACTGCATCTACCGTTTGGTTGATGATAAGCTGGTGCCTGTAGATGAATTCTGGGGTAAAGTCCCTCGATGCTCACTTTTACAGTCTAAAGAGGTTTGTGATCCCTTTTCTTGATAGAAATAAAACCCACTAAGTCATTTATCAATGTTTGTGAAGGAAAAACAGTTTATCCTTCTACAGGAACTCACCAGATGCTTCCTTTTACTCTTTATTGCACTGTGGTTTTTGTGGTCAGCTCAGTTACTTCTTTCTGTAAACATTTTGAGAAATGAGGATTAATATGAACTGGTTGCCGGTAGCAGAAGAGGCGGATGGAGGTGACCATGTCACTGTAGTGCAGCAAAGACTGACCAAGAAGGATCCCTGTGTCGATTTCAGTAAGTGGCAGTGATGAGAGGGTGTTGGGATGCCAAGTGTGCACGAGCAACATTCCACCTAAGGGATTACTTTATAGTGTTGACTCTTTCTGCAGTAGAACAGAAATAAATAGGAGTAATCATGGTGCTCAATGGTCCTTTTTAACAAGGTAGCATAGGGTGATCCGCCTACACTGCATACTCAAAGTCAGTCTTCAAAGACTGGGTCACACCAGAGGATGTGCCACAGCTCTGAACCTGGAAAGGACTCCATGGCTAACTCAGCATGGAGATTTGAAAGCACCACAGAACAGAGTGCCCAAAAATCACATTTCAGGCTAGCCCCGTAATTGTCCAGTAGGGTCTTAGTATGACCTCCAAAGTTCCTTCTGAGGATACATCGATTCACATGTCTGCACATAGAGACCAGCTGAAGCAGCTTGTAGGTGAATCCGGGCTGGTGACTAATTTTTGTTTGCCATTGTCCAAATCCTCCTGTAAGTGGCAATATACACAAATATATCTAAATCCTGTGTCCCTCAATGAACAATAAAGAAATAGACTGCCATTGGTGACCTTCTTTTGAAAAATACTTGGCTCATGGTTTTCTTGCTAGTACTGTAGACCTGGAACAGATAATGATGTGTAGGAGTGCTGAACTCTGACATGTTCTGACTGAACAAACTGTATGCTTGTTCCAGCACTGTGAGTTGGAAAGCATGGTGACTAAAGGCTACATATTTCTTTTGATACAGGTTTATTTTGTGTTATTTCAGCTTTTTATTATTACCCCAATACAGCTATGCACTCATTTTGCCCCCATCAGATTCAGTGTATTTGTAAAAAAATTAGCACTTTTTTTTTTTTTTTTTTTTTTTTTTAAGAGTGGAAAACCGTGCTATAGATCCCAATGCATATCTGTGCTACTCGCACATTTTATGACCACATGAGTGATTCTAGATGTCTTTAGTATATTTTATTTTAGTAAATTGAAAATATTTTGTATTTATTATGTATTATTGCATTTATTGTTTCAGGTGCTGGTGTTTGATTTTGGCAGTGAAGTGTATGTGTGGCACGGTAAGGAAGTGACATTGGCTCAGCGAAAGGTGGCGTTTCAGCTAGCTAAACACCTCTGGAATGGGCTCTTTGATTATGAGAACTGTGATATTAATCCTCTAGATCCTGGAGAATGCAATTCTCTAATACCAAGGTATGAAGTTATCGTTATTATGTAATACAATACCTATGTTGTTGGTGTTTTTGGGCAGTTTTATACAGTAAGCTAATAAAAGATTCTTCTGCCCAGCAAGACACCAGTTTAACACTCTTAACATTACTCCGCAGAAAAGGAACTGGTCGTCCAGACTGGGCTATATTTGGTCGACTAACGGAACACAATGAAACCATTCTGTTCAAAGAAAAGTTCCTGGATTGGACAGAAATGAAGAAGCCCACAGAGAAGACTTTGTGTGAGGAACTCCCAAAGCAAAAGGCAAAATCACTAGATCTATATCATGAGTTCAGCATATTGTAACATTTAGATAAATGATTGAAGTATATAAAAACATTTTTCCTGTAGCGTTCAAGCTAACAATCATTCTTGATTATATTTGAAAATGATTCAAGCATTGGGATTTCTAATATGAAGAGTCATGAATGGACATATTACCTGTGCACTCATTGTTATTGTACTGAGGCCCCAAAGAACAAAAAGGACAATTAGGGCAGTGCTGAGGACACCTCTGATGTCGGGGGGGGGGGGGGGGGGGAGGAATTAAGGCATGTTAAAGTTCAGCCTTGTTTATGGTGCCTGACTGATCTCCTGGAGAAACGTACCCATAGCATGGTATGCAGAGCAACATCAGAGCAAATGTACATGAGAAAATAATAGGCATCAAATGGGCACTTAATGTGTTTTCTGAAGACTGTTGTCCTCTTGTGAGAACCAGTATTCCACTAAAGCAAACCTTTGCATAGGGAAATGTGTAGGTGGCCTTTGCTGTGCTGTCCTGCTGTGGTCTATGCTAATTGCCTATCGTTGACTCTAATACTGTATCACTGGACTAGAATGAGCATGCATCCAGGGAAGTCTGTACGCCTGATTTGCATACTTTCTCTGGGTCCGTTAAGTGTTCAGGCTTTTCAACATAATAGCTTAAAAATTACCATTTTTAAAAGCTTGATAATGGCACCTTCCATACTTTTTAGC
This sequence comes from Lithobates septentrionalis, assembly GCA_037952835.1. Taxonomy (NCBI): domain Eukaryota; kingdom Metazoa; phylum Chordata; class Amphibia; order Anura; family Ranidae; genus Lithobates; species Lithobates septentrionalis. Next base: position 4,906,071 of record JBBDGP010000257.1, read on the forward strand.
TTTATATGCTTTTTAAAAGAATAGTCCAATAACTGTATTCCATAGACATTTTCATATATGCCCAAAGGATTGTGACCTGAACTCAACTAAGCTCTCTACCGAGCATGGTTTTGTTTCCTTTTGCTGTGGGCTGGAGTTGTACAAAACCTGTTTTTAGATGACCCGTTGTCTGTACATGCATAATTATAGCAATCCTGAGCATTCAGTTTTCTCCTTTTATTTCTGGATAGGCATGGATTTCTGTAACGAGACTAGTGCAGACCTGTACCCCATATGGATATTATAAGACCAGTACATGTACCTTACTGGTTTGATCACTGAACAGCAAAGTCATGGCTCCATTTCCCCCTGCCGCTGTGTTATTGTTAATGGTTAAGTTTGTTTTGCCAAATGTCTGCTCTGAATATATTGTGCTGGTTCTGAATTTGGCAATTAATCCACATTTCTGTGTAAGTGAATATCGTGGTCCCTTTTTAGTATCTGGTTTCTTCTAATCCTATTTGCCTAAATCATATTACCTCAGCAATTGGGTTAATCAAACGTACCTTACATCCAGCATACATGGACAGGCAACCAATGGAAACTGTAATTTAATATTCTGTGGGATTGTGATGTATAGTGTAAACCACAGACTAATATTAACATGAACCAGATTGTACCGGGTAGGGCTGAAAGATCCAATTAGCTGTAGTGGTTGCATTTTGTTGTTAAATCTAATCTGAGCCAACTAACCAATCCATTCTCTGTAATAGGCAGAAAAGCAGGAAGATGTAAAGGGCTATGACATCATGCAGATGGTGCCAATCTCCCAGGCGACAGTAGGGACCGTCCTAGATGGATTTAATGTGAGCCGAGGCTCTGGACTTATAGAAGGTGACGATGGGAGACAATATGAGTTAACGACCATCTCAGTTGATGTCTGGCATATTTTGGAATTTGACTACAGTAGGCTTCCGAAACAAAGTATCGGTCAGTTCCATGAAGGGGATGCGTATGTAGTGAAATGGAAGTACCTGGTGAGCACTACAGGTGAGCCAGAATTTCAGTGGTCTGTTTGAATAGTGTGTAAAGTGGAAAATCCGCACTAACCCCTTAAACCATGTACAGATATGGATATATATAAAAATATATATATGTATTGTGAATAAACAATAAAAAGGTGCTGCAACTTAAACCTGAATATTCGGCTTGTGAACGTGTATAAGAAAAAATAGATGCGCAACCAAAAATATATGCAAAACAAAATGTATGTGAAACCAGCGTAGGTTAAAACATATGCAAACACACATGCGTGTGAAATCAACATGAATTAAGCACAAAAAAATGCTCCAATAGAGTTACAATAAAAAGTCCATAATAAGTATTACTCTGTATAAATCTGTGGAGGTTGAGCCCTTCAGCAGAAAGCACAATTGCTCTATTCACCATATATTTTCACAGAAACAGCCAGAGAATAATAAAAGCCAGAAGGCTGCTTACCAGATCTTTTGGATCTCTAATTATGGAGATCGTACGAGCACACACAGGAGGCATCACTCAGGCAGGGATGGTATGTTTACACATCTATCCAATCTCGGGATCTTCTCCTCCACCGACAGTTCTAAATGCTGTGGTATCTTTCGTGGGACCCTTACCAGGGTAGGTATGCTCGTGAAGTGTATTTAAAAAGGGAAGAAAAAAGACTTCATGTTGCAGTACCTCTAAAATCAAAAGTTCCTTTATCCCATTGATAAGCGACTGACATCCAAATAAAAACAATTTGAACGAGACTAACAGCCGCGGCTCAAGCCAACCAGCTGGTGCGTGGTGATGTCAGGTCCTACAGCTCCACCCAACGCGTTTCTCCGTATTAGGCATGGACTGGTAAAGGAGGATAGGGCTGGACATCACACACCGCGCTATAAATACGCATTGACAAAGGAGCGACGCTGGAAGCACAAACAGGCACTCCTTACCAAAGTGTCACCGGTGTATATAGAACAAAAAGTTGCCAATTCCTTAAACAGCTGTATCAAACTTGGTCATAATACTGCAGCATACCCAATGTTCATCAGCATATCAATTATGATTACAATTCATGCAGAAAAGAATTCTTCAAGGGTGCAGTGCTTTTAAAGGTTGCAATTTAAAAAAAATATTAAATGCACATTTTGTTTACCTGCAAAAAAATGTGCATAAAAATTTATTTTTATTTTATTTTTTTTAAAAGGTGAACTTATCCTTTAACTTTTTAGAAAAATCCCTTTTAAAAAAATGCTGCTCCTGCTTTCCTTTACAATACAACTGTGGCGCGTCTTTTCAGAGAAACTGCTGACCTCTTGATCCACCTCCATTCATAAAGGATGGACTGGACACAAGTGTTCACCCCTAGCAGCCGATCCAATCTGTGCTCATACTCAGTGCACTCTCTCTCCTTTAGTTGCAGCAGCTGAGGTCAGTCACTGAGGCTAAAAAAAGAGCGCAACTGCTCATGTGTGCGATTTTGAATGGGCCGGTTTCCATTTGGTAATAGTTAAAATCTTTGCTTAGGTTTTCTTGCTATATATCTCATTGAGGATATTCCCTTCAGTTCCTCTCTTATAAACACAACAAGAAGTGAAAGCAAATCTCTCCGAATTGAAGGAAACGCCCCTTCCAGTTGTCACCAAAGTTTCCTCGTTGCAAGATTTAGTTGTACGATCACTTCAAAAGTGAAATCGTGTGTATGGGCCATTAGGAGGATAAATAGTATAGCTGCAGCCTCTTGAGACAATTGTTCAGGTGAAATGTGAATGTTTTCATGCTTTTGTGTAATTTAGATCGTTGAATTCTTTGCACTCCAGTATGTGAAACTAAGGTATGTACACAACCCTATTCTGTATACCTGACCACACTGTATTATTGTATCTTGCTTGCAGTTGGACAGAGGCAGAAAACTGAGCATGTGCGGGTGACCGGAAAGGAAAAGTGTGCATATTTCTTTTGGCAGGGTCGACATTCTCCAGTGAGTGAGAAAGGCACATCGGCGCTAATGACCATCGAGTTGGATGAGGAGAGAGGAGCACAGGCAAGTTACTCCCATGTTTATATTAGTGATTTTATTTATCCTGCAGCTCATTAACCACTTGACACCAAATCACATATGTTAGGGGTGCGCATCTTCACTGGTCTCACGATTCGATTACGATTATCTGGACAGCGATTCGATTCCGCGATGCATCACGATTATCGACGAGCTTCCGCTAGGCGGCCCTTGCACCCTGCAATCTTCTGGGACACATCACAGTTCCCAAAAGATTGCCCGGCTATGCAGGAAAGCACAGTGAGACATGCGCACCCAGCTGTGAAGCTGCGAGCTGTCAGTCGGATGCCCACAGTAGTATTGCCAGCGCTGTGGACAGGCAGGGGAGAGAAGGGAGGGTTTGGGTGGCCACCTCGCTGGATTGTGGGACAGGTGAGTGTCTTTTTATTAAAAGTCAGATACTTTTTTTGTAGCTGCTGACTTTTAATAAACAAAAAATTGACGAACTCCGCCTTGAATTAAAAATAACCTCACTCTCTTAAAAAGTGCACTAATCTGGTGCACTACAGGGTACAGACATTCACACACACACTGCTGCTTGGAGGTCAGAAGGGATTACAATCCACAGATGACAAACAGCCCTGTGAAGTTCCCTGTATTGTCTTTGTGCTGACCAGTGGCAGCTGGTGCTCAATTTTTTGAGGGGGGCGAACTGAAAAATACTGAACCTCCCCCGACAAATGCAGCCACTGTGCCCGACAAATGCAGCCACTGTGCCCGACAAATGCAGCCACTGTGCCCGACAAATGCAGCCACTGTGCCCGTCAAAGGCAGCCACCACTTCACTAACACCCCCCCCCCCCCCCCGACAATGCATGGGCCACCACTGGTGCTGACAGTTCCTTGGCATTCCTGTTTGCATCTTCCAGCACACTAGGAGTTAACAGTGGAATGTGCACAGGATAGCCAGGGACCTGTCAGCATGGAGCGAGAGGTGTAAGAGTACACATTCTACTCACTGTTGGTAAAATTACTTTCTTTTAATAAGTGCTGTGTTACAATGGATGAAGTGCACCACTGCACTGTATGTGGTTTTTAAAAAAACTGTCACTTCATACCGAATTTCACAGTAGTACGATATATGCCGCTCATGTGACGCCCGTCGCTCCCCTCTCCTCTCACGTCTGAGTCCTGACGTCAGCAAAGAATTCTCAGCCCCGCCCACTGACTATAGCTATCGTATCAGAAGGGAGGCGGGCGGGACTGAGAATTCCCCTCTGACGTCAGGACTGAGAGCGGAGAGGGACGGGACGGGAGTCACATGAGCGGGATATCGTACTACTGTGAAATTTGGTATGAAGAGACATCGTTTTTTAAAAAGCACATACAGCGGGACACATCATCCATTGTAAGACCGAATTTATTAAAAGAAAGTAATTTTAAAAATACGCTCCGAGCGCTTTCCCGGGAGGGGCGGGCCTAGTTGTCATGACGTCACCCGCAATTGATTTTCCAGTCCTTATGCATCGATGCCGCATAGGGGACACCCAAATCGCGATGCAACGATTAATTTCAGCACCCCTAATATATGTACATGTTTGGCTTCAAGTGGTTATACCAGAGTTATGGATGCAGCTGTATACCATAAGCCCCTTTTTTTTCTTTTTTCTTTTTTCTTTTTTTTTTTGCCATCTGGGGCCAATCCTAGTCGCTGGATTGCTTTTACAGGCTATTGCTTTGACACTCTTCCTGCCACCCACCGGGGCTTCTTCGGGCTCTCCCGTGCGATCAGGGAGCCCAGTATCCGATCCACTAGTGCTGCCCGGTTATCATAGAGCTGGCCGGGACTGTAAGATTCCTGGCCAGCTCTATGGTCTGGAAATCTGGAAGCAACATTTTGTGTCACTTCCAGTTAGGGCTGATGTAAACGCTTCCTTTTTTTTGCTTTTTTTTTTTTTTTTTTTTTTTTTATCTCATTCCTGTAGACCCCAGATGTCTCCATAAAGAGGATCTGTCTTACCTTATTTCTATAACCAGGGATGTTTACATTTCTTGTGATGGGAATCAAAGTGATTAAAAAATAAAGGGACAGTGTAAAAATAAAAATGGCGCCCCTGTCACTTCGTGCTTGCGTGCAGAAGCGAACGCATACGTGGGTCAGGCATGCATATGCAAATGGTGTTCACACCACATGTGAGGCATCGCCGTGAACATTATAGCAAGAACACCAATTCTAGCGCTAGGCTTCCTCTAAGGCTACTTTCACACTGGGGCAGTGGGTGCGTCGGCGGTAAAGTGCCACTGTTTTTAGTGCCGCTTTACCGTCAGTTTGCCAGCGCTATTCAGCCACTAGCGGGGGCGCTTTTAGCCCCCTGCTAGCGGGCGGCAAAGGGTTAAAACCACCGCAAAGCGCTGCTGCAGCAGCGCTGTGCCGGCGGTATAGCCACGCTGCCCCATTGATACACCGCTCCAAAGATGCTGCTAGCAGGACTTTTTTTAGCGTCCTGCCAGTGCACCGCTCCAGTGTGAAAGCCCTCGGGGCTTTCACATTGGAGAGACAGCAGCAGCTCTTTCAGGGCGCTTTGCAGGCACTATTTTTAGCGCTGTAGCGCCTGCAAAGCACCCCAGTGTAAAAGGGGTTTAACTCTAAACTGGTAACCTGTAAAAATTTTCAAAGTGTTGCCTATGGAGATTGTTATGTATCATAGTTTGTCGCCAGTCCACGGGCATGCATAATTTTAAAGCGCTGGGTTTACTCGGCGTAACATCATCCTTCATATTTTACCAAAAAGTTGGGTTTTATATTTTTTTTTTTGCATTAAATTCCAGTGTATTTCCAAAAAAATTGTGTTTGAATATGCCTCTTCTGAAAAAAAAAAAATATATATATATATATTTGGGAGTTCTCAGTAATTTTCTAGCAAAGAAATGCTGATTTTTTTTTTTACTTTAAAAAGGGGTTCAAAACCTAAAGCTTGAAAAATCTGGTGCGGCTGTTCATGGTAGCCAGTCGGCTTCTAACAGCATGTTCAATTAAGCTTTGACCAAAAAAAAAAAAAAAAAACCTGGAGCTGTACCAGATTTTGCATTTCCCATTTTAGTAAATCAATCCCAAAGTGTCAGAATAGGCCTGGTCTTCAAGTGGTTAATCTATAGTGAACTGTGCATACTTGGTTAGTGATCGGTAGACTAGAGCTGCTAGGCACTTCTGTAGTGTACGTTTTATTACTAAGTGCTTTTTTCTTCAGGGATGTTTTTCTTAACATTTAGCCTAGATTCCCATGTGTTGCGGGAAATGCAGCGAATCCTGTGCGTTTCCTGCACCACATTGAAATTGCACAGTATTCATGCAATCTGCTGCGGGTATCAATGTTAAATTAACAACAACTCCTAACAGCTTGCAAAACGCAGTGCGATTGCCTGAATTTAATGGGTCCTGCACCATTTTGGTGCAGATGCAGTGCGACTTGAGCCATATAAAATTATTGGCTCAAATGGCACCACACCGACATTGCATTAGATTTGCACAGGAATGCGTGCGATTTCCTGTGCGAATCCCATGCAATGTGCCGCATCGTGGTAAATGTACCCTCTTCTGCCTGTGCTTTCCTGTGTTTTATAGTTGCTGCGCTCATGCCCTGGAATTCATAAAGATTGGAGCAGACAGATTATACGAAAGCCTCGCTTATGCATTCTAAAAGTGGTGCAGCGTGTGCCAAATTCTGTACCTGTCTAGAACTCGTACTGGAATTTGACGCATGCTCTGACATTTTGGCTGGGTTCACCCTTGTGCAATCAGACATTGCATGTGATTCGCACCTCATTGCTGTGCAGATCACATGCGATGTCTGTGCGGTGTGAATTCAGCCATACAAAATGGCTGAAATCGCATTGCATTTGCACCAAAAGAACTGTTTTTTTGGTCCACACTGGAATCGGATTGCATGGGTGTTTACACCTATGCAATGCGATTCCTGCACCATTTGACAGTTTGCACTGCGGTCTGCGAAACGATCTGGGGGTGTCATTAACTTTACATTGACAGCCATAGCGGTTCGCAGATGTCAGTGTGAACCGCCGGCGAGTGACATGCGATGCGGGAACCCGCACTGGAATCGCGCTGGTTCCCGCATCGCATATGTGTGACCCGGGACTAAATCAAAATCTGCACCAGTTTCTCTCAGTACACCAAAAGAGAGTTGTTCTTAATTAGCTCCACTTTTGTAACATACAAACTATCCTTATTTTATTTAGAATTTGGCGCATTCAATGTGCCATAATGTAAAAGCGGCACATTTAAGAACTACCTGAATTAGGTGCATGAGTCACTGTCAGAACCAAAAGTGTCGCAAATGCTTCATGTATTGGGTGCATTACATTAACAAATTAATAAGAGGGGTACAGACAAAATACCGAATTTTGAATTGTCACCAGAGCAGGATTAGAGGAGAAATCTTTCAATGGGGACGCTAGTTCTGGTGACGGCTGTGTCTGAGAGGATTTCTCTCCCTTTGGAGACAACTTCCTGTTTTGGCTATGGGACAGGAAGTGAAAGGAAATCTCCCAAATGGGGCACAGATGGCAAAAAATTCAAGAGGATCTCTCCTATTCTATCCAAAATAAATAAAGTTTGGTATTTTGGTTCTGCTTTAGGAATAAAATTAAAAAAAAAACCTGGAGGTGTGTTCTAATGTCTTCATAAGCATCCTATTTATCCGAATCCTACTTCTACTCTTTAACAACTTCCTACCCAGCCAATGCACAATGTTCCTGAACGTTCCTCAGGAGTGGGATCGCACGGCCATGTAATCCGGATGCGCTCGTGTCCATCGGACACGGCGCATCTCGGATCGGCAGGCGGACTCTGATTGGCACTCCTGATCACATGATGGCTGTGTCCAATCACAGCCATCATGTGATGTAAATAGAGAGCCGGTTTCTAGGCGATTGGCTCTCCCTCTCCTCACATGGAGCTTGTCAGTGAGGAGAAGGCGCGTGGATCTCTGCAGCCGAACCGGTGATCAGTGAGTATGAGCTGTTTTTTTACAGCTTTTTACACACTGATCACCGGCCTAGTGTCCCCAAAACAGAGTAAAAACATCTGTCCCATATATGTCCCAATAAAATCATCTGTCCATGATCATCTGTGCGCATCTGTCCGTGATCACACAAACCTATTTTTTTTTTTTTTACCAAAGACATGTACCAGACCTAAATTATTCAGGCCTAAATTTATGACGAAATCTGAGTTTATTGGATTTCTTTTCAAAGAAAGTTGAAAATATTGGGGGTTTTTTTTTTTTCAAAATTTTCACTCCTTTTTCATTTATACCGCAAAAAATAAAAAACCAAGTGGTGACTAAATGGCACCAAAAGAAAGCTCTATTTGTGTGAACAAAATGATACAAATTTAATTTGGGTGCAATGTAGCATGACCGCGCAATTGTCATTCAAAATGCTGGAGCACAGAAAGCTAAAAATTGGTCTGGGAAGGAAGAGGGTGAAAGTGTCCAGTATTGAAGTGGTTAACACTACTTGTTTAATTCGAGCCTGGCTTTCCCTATCCAGAACTCTATTGGCCAGTGAGGCCTGCCTTCAAAGGGATGGACCAATAGCAAGGGAGGGGGCACGCTGGCCTAAACTACCGTATATACTTGAGTATAAGTCGAATTTTTCAGCACATTTTTTTGTGTTGAAAGTGCCCCCCTCGACTTATACTCGAGTCAAGCACTTTTCTGCAGCAAAAAATTTCATTTTCCGAACCGAATTTGGGGCCCCGTATCTCAGGGCCACTTGGTGCTAGGAACCCCAAATTTGGTGTGCAAACACAGTAGAACTGGTACCACAACATATTCAAAGCAGAAGTTCCTAGCACTAAGTGACCCTGAGATACGGGGCCCCAAAATTGGTTCGGAAAATGTCATTCTCTGCTGCAGAAAAGTGCTTGACATTTTCTGAACCGAATTTGGGGCCCCATATCTCAGGGCCACTTGGTGCTAGGAACCCCTAATTTGGTGTGCAAACCCAGTGGAACTGGTGCCATATCATATCCAAAGCTGGGGTTCCTAGCACTAATAGGCCCTGAGATACGGGGCCCCAAATCCGGTTCAGAAAATGTCATTCTCTGCTGCAGAAAAGTGCTTGACATTTTCTAAACTGATATTTGGGGCCCTGTATCTTGGGGCCACTTAGTGCTAGAAACCCCAGCTTTGGAAATTTTATGGTGCTAGTTCCACTGGGTTTGCACACCAAATTTGGGGTTCCTAGCACTAAGTGGCCCCGAGATACGGGGCCCCAAATTCGGTCAACTGTGTCCATCTGCAGCAATGTCATTTCGGGACCCTTTGGGTTCAGAGACCCCAAATTTTGGCTGCAGCTAGGGGGCATCTAGGAACCCTTAACTACCGAGTTTGAAGTTCAGGGGACCTATTGGTGCAAATGGGCACAGTAAGGCATGCAAATGGGCACAGTGATGCTGCAAGTGGGCATTGTTGACCCTCTTTTCCACTTACAGTAGCTGTGCATTTCTCACCCTCGTCTTATACTCGGGTCAATAAGTTTTTCCCATTTTTTTGTGGTAAATTAGGGCCTCGACTTATACTCGGAACGACTTATACTCGAGTATATACGGTAGTTAATGTCGAGGAGTGTTAGAAATTGCCTATTAGCACTTTGTCATTCTGAACACCTATAAAACTCATAGATGGTCCAAAGGTACGTGGACAGAGGTGACTTCATTCCATTCTTCTAGACAGTTTAATAGATTTCAAAATTACCAACTCTCATTTTAAACCTACATATTGCACACAGTCTGCCTCCAGAATGGCTGTTTTCTCTACCCCAGCAAAGTCCCTGACAATTTCCTTTTCTGATTTCATTGGCTTCGCATCTGACATTCTCCAAATTTCACACAGGTCCAAGTGCTTCAGGGGAAGGAACCCCCATGTTTCTTGCAGTGTTTCGAGGGAGGAATGATTGTACATGCCGGGAGGAGAGAAGAGGAGGAAGAGAATGCACAAAGTACGTCCAAATCTGTCCTCACACTGCGATTTCTAGTATGCCTGAAAGTTCCTTTATCACATTCTAAATCTTATCTGGATGCCTAGGGATTCATTCAGGGGTTGCATGGCAAAGAGATATTTAGAAGAGGCCTTTTATTTTTTCAGTGAATACAGGGCTTCTTCTGATTATCGTGTAGAAGGATCTGGACAGCCGCACACCGGGATAGGCAGATAAAATTCTTCTTTATTTATTAAATAGGATTATAAGGTACATATGACACCGCTGGAGTGATACAGCTTAACAGCTAACGCGTTTCGCGAGCGCGAAACGCGTTAGCTGTTAAGCTGTATCACTCCAGCGGTGTCATATGTACCTTATAATCCTATTTATTAAATAAAGAAGAATTTTATCTGCCTATCCCGGTGTGCGGTTGTCCAGATCCTTCTACACGATTCTATTTGTACCAGCAATTGCCAGCACCTGGGGCTCTCTCTCTTTTTGTCTTGGAGGAAGCATCACAATCTCCATTTCGGCCAATCAATGAAAGCCTTGTATTCATTGAAAAATACAAGGCTTCTCCTAAATGGCAGATATGCGCTGCGGCCGACTTTCTATATCTGGCAGTAGAAGGAAAGGAAGTCTGTGGTACTGCTGCTGGATCACAGCCTTCTTGTACACAGCACAGGCTACTACAGAATTTTACAGACTAAGCAGCAGCCAGTCTGTTCTGGCAAGTAAATAATTCACCCTGTCTGGTCAAAACAAATATAAAGTGCCTGGAAATATGAAATCCTCTTTTTTTTTTTTTTTTTTTTTTTTTTTTTTTTTTAAAGGGTAAGTCCACTTTCGTGGGGGGGAAAAAAAACAATAACGTGTACAATTCATATTGTAATTGAATGTTATTAAAAATGACCTTTCCTTTTCAATCTGCAGCCACTGTATTTTCTAAAAATGCAATGCAGTATGGCTACATGGATTTGCACACAGTGTACTGACCACTCCCCAGAAACATCAATTCCTGCTTGTGTGATTGGCTCACCAATTTTCCCAGAACTCTGCTTAAGATACAAGTCAGATTTCAGGCATCACTTGCAACAAAAATGTAATTTTCGGTGAGATATTTCCAATAGGAACACATCTAAAGGGATGCAGGCCCTGCAGATTTCCTAATTGGTGCTCTGCAGCTGTTACAGCTAAATGGTAAATATGAAACCACTCCCATTAGACCCACTCAGAACAGAGGCACAGACCAACACACATGGATTTCTTCTGAGCAACAAAAGTTAGGATTCTACAACAAAGGTTGTTATAATCCTTGCAATGTACATAGATCACCCAGGCGGGAATGTTTTTTTTCTCAACAAAAGTGGAGTTACACTTTTAGCTTTACCCCTGCTGTCCACAAACTGAGGCTTTACTGACAATTAAAGGTTTATTGATGGATGATCGTTGTGGAACTCTGAAAAGTGAAGGGCACTGTTTAGTGTGCTCCCTGGGTTAGGAGGGCTCACCTAGTACACTAAGGAACCCTTCTGAAGGTTTTGCAGGAATTTAATGCTGAGCTCCAGGCAAATGGCTAAATACGCAGATGAATTATTTATATTGGGGCTGTTTTAGCAAGGGATTTGTATTTCTGTCTGTCCAGTTCTGAGATTTGCTCAGTTCTGCCACACTGTACAGCCCTGTCTGATAGAATAAGAGACCTGATTTTTCTCTACTGCAGGTAAGTAACACTGACAGGTCGTGTACCTCCCTCAGCCTGCTGTTTATCACATGAGTTCTTTTTATCTTGCCTGGAGCTCACTTTAATCTACAGTGTAATCTTAATGTTAAAACTCTAAGGCTGGGTTCACACTTGTGCGATGTTAGACATTGGATGTGATTCGCACTGCACTGCTGTGCAGATCACATGCGATGTCTGTGCGATGCAAATTCAGCCATACAGATTGGCTGAATTTTCATCGCATTCGCACCAAAAATGGTGCAGGACCCCTTTTTCATCCACACTGGAATCGGATCATATGGGTGTTCACACCTATGCGATCCGATTCCTGCACCATTTGGCAATTCGCACTGCGATCTGCGAACCGATCTGGGGGTGTCAACTTTGCATTGACAACTGCAGCAGTTCGCAGATGTCATTGTGAACTGTCGGCAGGTGACATGCGATGCAGGGACCTGCACTTTTTTTTTTTCTCTTGCTCACACCTCTGTGTAGTAAACGCTCTTCCTTTCCCCTAAAGGTGACTGGAGGTTGTATTGTGTGCGGGGTGAGGTTCCTCTGGAGGGCAACCTCATTGAAGTGGCCTGTCACTGCAGCAGCCTGAGGTCAAGGACATCAATGATACTTCTTAATGTCAATAAGGCCATCATCTATCTCTGGCAGGGCTGCAAAGCACAAGCCCATACGAAGGAAGTGGGGAAGACAGCAGCCAACAAAATAAAGGAAGAGTAAGTACAAGAGCCACTGCATGTGCTTTGTGCTATTTTTTTTTTTTTCTTTCTGGATTACTACTAGTTTTATGTGGAGTTGTTGAATAGATTTACAGAGAATAGGTGATTATGACAGCTGAAAAGGCCTTCAAAACCTCATCTAATGGTATTTATATTTGAAGGGAGAGCTGTGCTTGTTTCTCCTAGCAAGTGTATTCTCATTTTAATCCCCCACAATGCATTGAGCTAATAAAAATGGGAATCTGGACAGCAAGGACTGGCCCTTCCTTATACATGTTTTTGTTATATGCAGTGAAGCCAGCTCTTTATTTAAATGTATTATTATACTGGATTTATATAGCGCCAACAGTTTACGCAACGCTTTACAATATTAAAAGGGAGACAGTACAGTTACAATACTATAAAATACAAGAGGGTCAAGTGGGCCCTGCTTATAAGCGCTTACAGTTGTAACTGTGGGGATGAGCTGATGGAAGTAATAAGTTCAGTTAGTTGGAGGCGTGATTGGCTGCCTTTAGGCAAACCCTCAAAACTCTTCTCTTCAGGGAAGCCTGAGTAGGAGATGGCTGGACAGACTTCAGTAGAGAGTTCCAGAGGATGGGAGAGGCTCTGGAGAAGTCCTAGAGACGTGAATGGGAGAAGAAAAGGAAGCTTGAGAGGAGGGGAGAGGACAGTTTGGGTGTTTGGAGACAAGATTGGTGATTTAGCTTGGGGCAGAGTTGTGAATGGCTTTGTATGTTGCTGTTAGTATTTTGAATTTAATTTGCAGGGCAATTGGAAGACCGTGAAGGGATTGACAGAGATGGGTGGCAGACACTGAGCAGTTGGTGTGGTAGATAAGTCTGGCAGCTGCATTCATGATAGAATGAAGAGGGGATAGCCTATGGGGGAGGTAAGACTATGAGAAGGGAGTTGCAATAGTCAGGAGGAGATATAAGAAGTGAGTGAATGAGGAGCTTGCTGGTTTTATTAGTTAAAAAGGGGCGCATTTTAGAGATGTTACGGAGGTGAAGTCTACAAGCTTTTGACAATGATTGGATTTGGGTCTGAAAGGACAGGTCAGAGTCTAGGATTACACCTAGTACCCTTTAGAGCAAGGGTCTCCAAACTTTCTAAATAAAGGGCCAGTTTACTGTCCTTCAGACTTTGTGGGGCTGGACTAGGGCCAGTGGGAGAATAAAATGTCATGGCATGCAGTGGAAGTAAACAATGCCATCTCTTTGGAGACAGTAGGAGGACTAGTGCCCCATTGTTGGTGTCAGTGGGATGAATTAGTGTCCCGTTGGTGTCAATGGAAGGAATTGTGCCTCATTGTTGTCAATGGAAGGAATTGTGCCCTATCGTTGGTGTCAATGGAAGGAATTGTGCACCGTTGTTGGTGTCATTGGATGGAATACTGCCCCCAAGGGCCTGATAAAAGCAAGCAAAAGGCCACATCTGACCCCTGGGCTGCAGTTTCGAGAACATTGCTTTAAACCTTTAAATGTAAAGTCTCATAATATCCTTTTATCCTGTTTGATAATACTATGTGCATGTACTATGTGCTGCCGTGTGCCATTTGACACCATGAGACTCGTGGAACAATAACAGTCCAATATCTGTTGAGGTACCTTTTTTTATTTATTTATTTTTTGAGCTCAGGTGAATACAATGTCATCATATAATCAGTCTTACATTGGTTACATGCGTTTTTGTTGGGTTTGATTATGTAATTATGTAATCCTCCTTTACATTTACTTGAGCACTGTATAATTCCCCTTCCCTCCCAAAAAAAGAAATCAAATGGCTTACATGTTTACTTTAAAACCACTATTCTTTTTCTTGTAGATGTCCGTTAGAAGCTGGACTGCATAGCAGCAGTAAAGTGACGATATATGAATGTGATGAGGGATCTGAGCCCCTAGGATTCTGGGAAGCTCTTGGAAGAAGAGACCGCAAAGCATATGACTGCATGTTGCAAGGTAACATGCTGTTTACTTTTTCACGTCTTTTTAAAAAAAAAATTTTTATTTCTATAATCAATGCTATTAGTTTTGTTTATCCCACTGCCATTTTAGTTTAGTGTTTTAAGATAAAAAGAAATTGTATAATGTAATGTCTTCTTACCGTGGGTAATTATAGAATTAATCAAATGATTGCATAAGAATTTTCTTTTGTCTGGATTATTTTCCTTAATGAAAAGGTCATATTTGGCACATGTTACATGTTCCCACCTGTATTTGAAGTGGAACATGTAACCTCTTCCAGCTTTTGCCCCCTCTCCCCCTCCTCCCTGTGACAGCAGGCAGGGAATCCTTTTCCCCACACCCACTGTCAGAATTTAAAAACAGCCCAGCTGTGCAGGGCTCCACCCACATGGCTGCGTCATTCATTCAGAGTTCTGTAAATGAATGGGCTACATCTGCCGTTGTCCATTGCTGATGGCTTGTAACTCTCAATGAACAGCGAGGGCGTTGGTGAGCGCCCTGGTAGTCCTTGATTCTTCCTGCCATTCAGTAACTGTCTGCTCATATCAGAGATACGGGCAGACAGTGTACTGAGAGTCTTCAGGTTGCTGGCATTTAACAAGCGATCTGCTGATCATGTGTGCAATGCCTTACAGGCTGCGGAGTAAAAAAAATATTAACCACTTAAAGACCAGCCTCCTTTTGAGATTTTGGTGTTTTACATGTTTAAAACAGTTTTGTTTTTTTTTTGATAGAAAATTACTTAGAACCCCCAAACATTATATACTGGTTTTTTTTTTTCTAACACCCTAGAGAATTAAATGGCGGTCATTACAATACTTTTTTTTACACCGTATTTGCGCAGCGGTCTTACAAGCGCACTTTTTTTGAAAAAAATTCACTTTTTTGAATAAAAAAATAAGACAACAGTAAAGTTAGGCCAATTTTTTTTTTATATTGTGAAAGATAATGTTACGCCAAGTAAATTAATACCTAACATGTCACGCTTCAAAATTGCGCCCGCTCGTGGAATGGCGTCAAACTTTTACCCTCAAAAATCTCCATAGGCTACGTTTAAAAAATTCTACAGATTGCATGTTTTGCATTACAGAGGAGGTCTAGGGCTAGAATTATTGCTCGCTCTCTACCGATCGTGGGGATACCTCACGTGTGGTTTGACCACCGTTTTCATATGCAGGCGCTACTAACGTATGCGTTCGCTTCTACGAGCGAGCTTGTCGGGACAGGGTGTTTTTAAAAAAAAAATAATTTTTTTTCTTATTTAATTTACTTGATTTTATTTATTTTTACACTTTTAAAAAAAAAAAAAATGTGGGTCACTTTTATTCCTATTACAAGGAATGTAAACATCCCTTGTAATAGAAAAAAGCATGACAGGTCCTCTTAAATAGGAGATCTGGGGTCAAAAAGTACTCAGATCTCATATTTTGACTTGAATGCAATAAAAAAAAAAGATTGTCGTTTGAAAAAATGTGCCTTTAAGAGGTATGGGTGAAAGTGACGTTATGACGTCACTTCCGCCCTGCAGTGTCATGGAGATGGGTGGGGGCCATCTTCCCCTCAGCCCAGGGGACAGGCGCGATCGCCTCCGCCACTGCCGACTGCTCCGGTAAGCGGCGGCGGCGGGAAAAGTGATCTTGCGGCGAATCCACTGCAGAGACCACTTTTATTTTGTAGCTGACTCCCGGCCAAACATGGGGATACCAGGGTTAGGGCAGCTAGCTGCTGCCATAACAACAATATCCGCCCCAAAAAAGGGACGTATATGTACATGCGGCGGTCGGCAAGTGGTTAAATGCACTTTTTTTTTTTTTACCTGCAAAAATGTGCATTTATTTATTTTATTTTTTTGTAAAAGGTGAACTTCGCCTTTTAAATATTCAATTACATGACCTGCACAGGCTGTAGTGATCTGACATAGATCTTCAAAAGGTCAGTTTGTTCA
Organism: Lithobates septentrionalis; assembly: GCA_037952835.1. NCBI lineage: Eukaryota > Metazoa > Chordata > Amphibia > Anura > Ranidae > Lithobates > Lithobates septentrionalis. The sequence continues at coordinate 4,922,440 of JBBDGP010000257.1, forward strand.
TAAATGTCACTAGTTTCTTGATAGATACCCTGTGTTCCACAATAACTTAACAACAACAATGTCAAAATGCAACTAGCCAGCCCTTATTTGTGGTGGCTGCATTCATTTTCTTTTAAAATTTTCTGCAAGTACAGAAAAATACCCTTGATCATGCCAGAAAATCCTGTGAGCTTATACCTTCCTTAAAAATCTCAAACCTTAAAACGGAGTTCCACACAAAAATGGAACTTCCGCTTTTCGGAACCCCCCCCCCCCCCCCCCCCTCCGGTGTCACATTTGACACCTTTCAGGGGGGAGGGGGGTGCAGATACCTGTCTGTTCTCAAAAAGGTTGCTGACGATTTTATTTCAAAGGTTAAAACAGTACCAATTTGACGACATTACCACAAGGCTGTAAGTTTGGCTTAAGCACTGATGGATCACTAGGACCGGTTTCGGACTTGACAAAGCACGCATGCGTGCGAAACCGGTAGTCACGGCAACAGACGCGGATGGTTCCTTCCCCGACTCATCAGTTCCGCCTTGTCTTCGGTGATGCTTACCGCGGAGCTTTTTTCCCCTGCACACAATCAGCTGCTTGGCTCTATTCACAACGCCAGTGTCAGTGACGCCATCTTCCCTTGCCGGCGGGACTGGCTCTACACACTGCAGCTGGCGTGTCCTTGTGGCTTTCCATGGTCGGTGTCCCTTGGTTGGTTGTCCTGGTCGGTCCTAGTGATCCACCTTGTGGTAATGTTGGTATTCAAATTTGTCTTAATCTTTGGAATAAATCGCCAGCAACCTTTTTGAGTACACACGTGGTTCATTGCAGCCATTACTCATCAATTCCAGCTCAGTTCCTGAGCACTGTCAACCCTTTTTGTCTTCAGCATTGCAACACCTGATCCTTTGCCATTAGACAGCAGCATGGTTCAGCTGAACATATATTGCATTATGTGTTTTTTCCCTGTGTTTAGCGCCTGGGACATTTCTTTTACAGTAGTGCTCAAACACTACTCATCATTCTCTAGTTGTTTGATCTTGAACATTCCCAATAACTAGTCATGGAGCAGCCTTCACAGGTTATATGGTTATATTTTCTGCCTAGTGATTACACTAAAGAGTGCATAAAAGACTTTTCTTTTTTTTTTTTTTGTCGTCAAGCAGCACCCATGAACTATTTTGCATACATAACATCCTTATCTCAATTAGGTTTACACATAATGGTTATTCTAATCCAGACATGCTGAAGAATAGTATTTTATCTCCCTTTTCTTCTTCTTCAAAAAAAAACAGTACATTTATTCCCACCAAGACGTACATGCTACTACCAGAAGTGATAGGTTAACAAATATAATGTATAACAAATTTATCAAAAATCAGAGGGCTTCTATTTTAAGATCTTGTAATACACAAGCAATTTATTTTCTTTTGACAGATCCTGGGAAGTTTAACTTTACGCCACGATTGTTTAGTCTCAGTAGTTCTTCTGGAGAATTCACAGCGTCTGAATATATGTATCCATCCAGACTGACGAGCGTCGTAAACTCAATGCCGTTCCTACAAGAGGACCTATACACAGCGTCACAGCCAGGCAAGATTACAGATCTCCTATAGCCATTATAGGGGATGTTCATCAGTAGAGTTGTCATTGTTATACACGTTTGTCACAGGCATGGTTGGTGACACAGATTTAATAAATACATTTTGAAAATGGATCATTTAGGTTAAAACATAGATTCCACCAACAGTATTCCTTTTGAAACAAGACCCCTATAATAACCCCCTATGTATTTTATTTAACGTATACATTTTCTAATAATCCAGTTATTGAAAAAACGTTGAGCAAAACACAGCAAGTCTTCCCATAGCAGTAACAGTTCATACACAGACAACTTGTCACAGGATTTTACATCAGGGGTTCCTAAACTTTAAGATTATCGCCACTTTTGGGTACCAGAATGACTTAAAGAGATGGTAATAGTTTGGTTGTACTTTACATGCATAGCTAGAAACCGGACAGCTGAATGAAACTCAGATTTTATATAAAATGGGTAAATCACAAATCGGCTGTTTTTCAATAAATATGTTTAATCATAGACTCGATGTACAAATACTGACCGTGTTACTCGCATGTCATCTGATACATTAAAAGAGAAGTATGGCCAAAGCTTTTTTGGCCATACTTCTCCTATGGATCACAGGAGTGCAGTTCGTTCTGCACTCCTGTGACCCAGTTTCAGCCGACAGCGGACTAAAGCTCACTGTCGGCTAACGTCACTCATCCACTCCAGGCTCAGAAAAGATCCCAATCATATGTTTGGAATCAACACAGATGCCTGGACCTGCATCTGGCTCAGCCTCTGTGATCTGCTCCACGAACCAGCACTCCAGTGAGCACTGAAGGTAAGATCAGAGAGCCGCTGACAGTCATGGCTCTCTGCTCAGAGCGGAGGGGGAGAACTGATCGATAAGCAGTGTTTGTTAGCTCAGCTCTCACTGCAGAGACGGTGGTGGGGTGGGGACAGATGCAGGACCAGATTGATGCTGCATCCACTTTTCTTTTCTTTTTTTTTTTCTTTTACAATCCTGAACTTCACTTAAGTTGGCTCTTTCACTTGGATTTCAGGTTCAAACATGGGAAAATCTTTTTCTTTTTTACTTTTTTTTTACTTTTTTACTTTTTAGAGATCTAGTTCCATACCACCATCATTTTGTTTAGCCTGGGGAATGGATTACAACCAACCCCCTGTTAACACCTTTTTTCTTTTTCAAATGGTTGGGTAACTTTCCAGTTTAGCCTCAGTTTGGCTGGATAGAAGATCACATCTACCTTATAAAGCTATGTGTAGGAGTGGCTCAAACAATCCAGCAGTCCTCAAGACACCACAAAAATACACAAAAGATTTCCCAGCACACTTATCAGCTAGCTGACAAAAAGTAAAAAAGTCAGTCTTAACAATTTACGTTAAACAGGTTTTAGTTACACGCATTTGCACATACAGTGGGGAAAATAATTATTTGATCCCCTGCAGATTTTTTTAAGTTTGCCCACTTGCAAAGAAATGAAGGGTTTATAATTGTATAGGTGTATTTTAAATTATAGAGACAGAATAGCAACCAAAAATCCAGAAAAAAAATCACATACAAATGTTATAAAATCAGTTGCAGTTCACTGCGTAAAATAAGTATTTGATCCCCTACCAACCAACAATAATTCTGGCTCCCACAGACTGGCTACAGTATGTGCTCATGTGGTACACAGATTAGTTCTGTCAATTTAAGAAGGTTCTCCTAACAACTCGTTATGTGTACCATGGTGGGCTAGACCAAAAAGCTGTCAAAGGACATCAGGGACAAGATTATTGACCTGCACAAGGCTGGAATGGGCTACAAGACCATCAGCAAGAAGCTTGGAGAGGAGGCAACTGTTGGAGCGATTATTCGCAAATTAAAGAAATAGAATATAACCATCAATCGCCCTCGGTCTGGAGCTCCATGCAAGATTTCGCCTCATGGGATAAGGAGTGAGAGATTGATCAGCCCAGAACTACACAGGAGGAGCTTGTGAAGGATCTCAAGGCATTTGGGACCACAGTCACCAAACAAACCATTGGTAATACAATACACCACCATGGATTAGAGTCCTGCAGTGCCCACAAGGTCCCCCTCCTCAAGAAGGCACATGTAGTTTGCCTATGAACATCTAAATGATTCCGAGAAGGATTGGGAGAAAGTGCTGTGGTCAGATGAGACCAAAATTGAGCTCTTTGGCATTAACTTGGCTCGCCGTGTTTGGAGGAAGAAAAATGCTTAATATGACCCTAAGAACACCATCCCTACAGTCAAGCACGGAGGTGGAAAGATTATGCTTTGGGGCTGTTTCTCTGCTGAAGGTAAAGACCAGATTTGCCACATTGAGGGGCCAATAGATGGGGCTGTGTATTGTAAAATCTTGGATGAGAACCTTCTTTCCTCATCCAGAACACTGAAGGTGGGTCATGGATGGGTCTTCCAGCATGACAATGACCCAAAACATACCGCCAAGGCAACAAAGGAGTGGCTCAAGAAGCACGTTAAGGTCATGGAGTGGCCTAGCCAGTCTCCAGACCCTAATCCTATAGAAAATTTATGGAGGGAGCTGAAACTTAAGGTTTCTTGGTTGTCACTTGGCAACTTAATGTATTTATAGAAGATCTGTAAAGAAGAGTGGACCAAAATCCCTCCAGAGATGTGTGCAAATACTTATTTTACTCACTGAACTGCAACTCAATTTATAACATTTGTATCGTGTTTTTTTGCTGGATTTTTGGTTGATATTCTGTCTCTGTCATTTAAAATACACTTATGTTAAAAATTGACACTTCATTTCTATGTAAGTGGGCAAACTTACAAAATCTGCAGGGGATCAAATAATAAATTTCCCCACTGTATATTTGGAAGCCACAATGCCTTGTCAAGGCTTCTCTATAAAGTGCTGTACTAGCTCTATATTTCAGATTCTCTATATTGGAGCATATATAGCCGTGGAAAAATTTAGGGCCCGTGTGCCTGGAGTGAGCCCATGCCTCCTTAAAGAGACAGGGACACAGTAAAAGCCCAGCCAGAGCACAGTGGCAGCTGAGTGCATCTAGTGTGTTTCCACGCCAAATCCAGTGAGCAAGCTATACAAAATGCTATACAAAAAACATAAGTTCTACTGCTGAAAATGGGATGACTCCTAGACCGTTCAATAGAGGTTTCGAAGGCCTGCTCATAAGTGGAGAAACGGGAACAATTTTATGTCCTGTCCAATCTCTGGTTCTGCCCAGCCCTTCTTTCACCTCCAATCATTGGGTCCAAGGGTCACCCCCAGACACAAGATTGTCTGGCCTGATTGTTTCCAACTGTCATCTCAGGTCTATGGGTACCCACAGTGTGGAAAAAAGTCTATCACTTGTAAGTATTTCCTGAATACAATTTTAGAGATAATTTGCTTTGAATTATTAGACTTATTACAGATCTACACTGCTCTAATACTTACCAGCAGTATTAAATTTGTTTACCAACTTTGCCAAAATCCTGCTAAATCGTAGGTAAACCTTTACATTTGCTATAATTTCTCCCTTATCTTGCAGCTCTGTTCCTCGTTGACAATCATCACGAAGTTTACCTCTGGCAAGGCTGGTGGCCTGTGGAAAATATTATCACCGGGTCTGCCCGAATGCGATGGGACTCTGATAGGAAGAGTGCAATGGAGACTGTGCTGCAGTATTGTAAAGGTTTGAATTTTGTTTTTGCACACGTTAAGTTATCAAACATATATTCCCAACATGTTTCAAACCAGAGCAATCTTAATTTTTCTTGCATCAAAAAAATCCACATGGACACTGTGACATACACAGGGCTGCATATTAAGTACCCTTTCTCAGATAGCACTGTTTATTTAATGAGTCAAATCCAGTCAGTTCTTTGGTGGATGTTTTCTGGTTGAAACCAAAATGTCCCCTAAACTTGTTTTCAAGTACATCTATTGATGATCTGACGCTTAGATTCAACCCCTACATTATATAAGAACCTATACTCGCTAGAGGGTGACTGCCCATTGCAGCTGACCTTCTGAAGGGATGAAAAAGGGCTTGGTGTTATCAGTGTTAATACAGTACTGGGTGTGTATGCACACACTTTTTTTTTTTTTTTTTCTGATAAATTCTGTTCTGGGTTCTCATTTGCCATTGTTTGTTTTTAGGAAAAAATAGTAAAAAGCCTCCAAAGTCCTACCTAATTCATGCCGGGCTGGAACCACTGACGTTTACAAACATGTTTCCATCCTGGGAGCACCGAGAAGACATCGCCCAGATCACAGAGCAGGTGATCATGGACTAGGAAACCGCTGAACTTTGCACAAACGTATCACGCATGCACACTGCATACGGTTATCCTCCACGCTACAGCCTTGTACACCTTGTATTCACTCCTGTAAAGTCATCCTGCCAGATCTTGTTTAACCACTTTCCGTCCAGCCTATTGACAGCTGGGCGGGACCTTCGTCGCCATGGATGGACATCATATGACGTCCTCTTGGAGAGCACTTCACGCTCAGCCGATGACTGATCAGTGTACCGGCCCGCTGCCGGTACCATATGATCGCTGTGAACAATCACAGCAGATCACATGACAATTGTAAACAATGAATGGCTTTTGATTCATGCCATTCATTGTGTACAATTGTGTTGCTAGCTATGGTTGGTCACTGTGATCACATGGTACAGACAGAGCCAATCACAGCCCATCTGTACCATGTGATTAGGTGTGGCCAATCACAACAATACACACTGAATTAATTTCATTCATTAAAAATGGTTGCTTATACCAGTGAAATTCACTGGTATAAGAAATCATACTTTTTTTTTTTTTTTTATAAAACATCATCACTGTTGCTCTGGTCATAGTGAGTTAACAAAAAAAATAGTGAAAAAAAAATGTAATAAAGAAAAAAATTGAAAAAAAAAAATCAGTGTCCCTGATCACTGCCATACCAGTTATATGATGATGCTGTACTGCACTGGTGTCAGTATGTTAAATATATTGTAAAGACATTTATTTAAAATAATTTTGCAAAAATATGTGACAAATTAAAACTTCAAAAAACTCGCCATGTCTTACTAAATACTGTCCTGGCATTTTTGAGCCTCAAGAAATGAGATAGGGTGCCAGTACATCAGGATTGATCATTTTTCATTTATTATATATATGTATGTATGTATGTATGTGTGTGTGTGTGTGTGTGTGTGTGTGTGTGTATGTATGTGTATATATATATATATATATATACAATCTCCTCTCTATCACACATACATATACCATAGTTTGTGGGCTCTCTAACTGTCCTAGAGACTAAATAAACACTGATTTGGGTTATTTTCACCAAAGAAATGTAGCAGAATACAGTTTGGCTTAACTTTATGAAGAGATAATTTGTTTGCAAAACTTAACAGAAATGAAGAGCATTTTTTTTTTCTTTAGCAAAGAATAAAAAACCCAGTGGCAATTAAATACCACCAAAGGAAAGCTCTATTTGTGTGGGAAAAAAAGATACAAATTTGGGTACAGTGTTACATGACCGTGCAATTGTTCAGAGTGTGACAGCGCTGGAAGCTGAAAATTGTCCTGGGCAAGAAGGGGGTGAAAGTGCCCAGTATAGAAGTAGTTAAAGTGGAAGTTAACTTTCATCACTAACTTTTATCTATAGGTAAGCCTATAATAAGGCTTACCTATAGGTAGTGTAAATATCTCCTAAACGTGCACAGTTTAGGAGATAATTACTGTACATGCAGCCAGTGACATCACTGGAGCATGTGCTCTAAAGGAACGGCCACCCATGCAGATCCCTGTGCCGTGAACAGCGGCTCCCGTGCGCTTGCTCAGTCACAAAGCCGGAGTCTGAAGATGGAAGCGGCCTCCAGCTCTGACATCTAGGCGCGTGAGGGCTTCGTTTTTAAGGGAAGTTTAACATAATGTGCTAGTATGCAATGCATACTAGCGCATTATGGCTTTACCTTGCAGGGTAAAAAACGTCCTGTGGTTTACAATCACTTTAAAATGATATCCATACCCAGAACTAATCCAGTAGAACCATTGGCAAAATTGCCTGTTGATCCTGCCAGTAGATCTATTTTTTTTCCACTCCTTGTAATTGTTGGGTGACAGCGCTGCTTGTCCTGTGAGTGAACAGCACTGTCACCAGCCTACGGACAGGGGGTAGTCTTCGATGAGGAAATGGCATACAAACTAAAGCTTAACTCCAACTATTGCTTTTAAAGCCATTACAGCAACAGTTCTTTTTTTTTCCCTCCTCGAAATAAGGTTTAAAGCACACAAACAATTACGGATCATTGTTTTAGCACCTCCTGTCAGTATAATAGTTTGTTCCAATTGTCATTTTTGCAGGACAACTTGGCCTGCATATGAGAATGGAGAAAAATATAAAAAGGCCTATGAAATAAAAAAGAAATTCATATACCGAATACTGTCATTACAGGTATTAACATTATTATCAGAATACAATATTAAAAAATGCATTTTGGTTGATCAGACTGTTTGTCCTTTTGACAGGATGCTGACGTGTCCAATCAGATAATTTTGGTGGAGGATGTGTTGGCCAAACTGTGCAAAGAGATTTATCCTCTGGCAGAACTCCTGGCTCGACCGCTGCCCGAAGGAGTGGACCCCTTAAATCTTGAATTGTATCTGTGTGATAAAGATTTTGAGGTAAGACGCTATGTGAAATAATTATAAATGTCCCCTTAAGGAACAATCAAACTAAATGGGTATTATTGAAAATAAAAGTAAAAAAGGTATTGTACTGCAGAGGAGGGGGTACTTTTCTCTGTATAGTAGAGCATGGCAGCTCTTTATTTAAAAAAAAAAGAAAAAAGAAAGAAGTTTCACAAACCTTTTAACATCTCAGTCATCACCATCAAACGCCTGCAATTCTTCACCAGTGAAAGCATACATTTACTAGAAACTACATCACTAGAATTTTATTCATTGCTCAAAGTAACACAAACAAGAAAATTTGTAAGCTAGGAGCTGAAGGATAAGCTGTTAATATCATATAGGTTGCCATTGCTTTCCTCCTTACAAATAAATGGGATGGATTTACTTCAAAATCATATGAGTCACCAGGTTAGAGCAACTGTGCAGTGAATTAGAACAGAACTCCCATACTTTGGAAAAATGTCTCGCCATACGAGGATATAAAGCACTACATCCCAATGAATTAAATAATTTTTGATAGGGATGTAAAGAAGGGATTTTTAAGGTGCTAGAAACGTCAATGCAACGATAAAATTTCTTGATTTTTTTATATTTATGCATATTTCAAAGATATTTTAAAAACAGGTAAATTTTCATAAAACCAAAGTAACAGTTTCATACAGTCATGTGAGTACAGTGGTTTCCGCTCAACATGTTTCACCAGGGAACAGTGGCTTCTTCAGGAGACTTATGAAACCCTGTACATAATATCACATGTTGCGGCTGCTCGTCGTAGTGGATGCCTGGAGGTGCCCATCTGTGAGAAGCTGGACAGATTGTCTCAGCGTCCCCCCTATGACAGGATTTCCTGCACTTGTTTAAGGTGATTGAGCTCAGTTTTCCTATATAGAGGAGCTTATTCAATTCAAGTTGTGGTTTCAAAGGCTTCCTTTTTGTGCTGTTTGTTCATCCATTGTAGTCTAAAAAATCTGCTGCCTCTTACAGCAATTTGGAGGCTAGTTCTATTATGGATATCACATGCAGCTGTGAAAGCCTTTTTAAGAGCTTTTCAACCCCCCCATACTAGAACCATTGACACAATTGTGGTTACCACTTAGGTTCCATTGTTGGGTATACTCCTTCTATGACACACTAATGCTCCACAGTGCGGCGCAAAAGTTTCTCCACCTGGTCTAAAACTGTGTCTCCATTCAGTTGATAATATGAACAGGGCTTCATAAGTCTCTTTAAAGAAGTTACTTTTTCCAAGTGAAACATGTTGAGCTGAAACCACTGTACTCACATGATGGCCTTATGAAACAGTTACTTGGGTTTTATGAAAAATTACCCGTTTCTTGTGTTTAAAATATTTTTGAAATATGTATAAATAAAATGTATTGATTTTATTATATTGTTGCATTGATGTTTCTAGCACCTTAAAAATCCCTTCTTTACATTCCTATCAAAAATCCTGATCTGCATACTTTAAGTCGGTGGTTTGGAAAGCTAAGTTACACTCACTCTTCCTCTCCCCCCAGCTTCTAAATAGCAACTTCTGTTTTTTGGAAAGCGAGTACTTTTTTTTTTTTTTTTTTAATTTTTTGATGGTACCACCCACGTCCTCAATCCTTGCCTAGGCAAATATGACATTGCCTCGGCCTTACACCCCCCCCCCCCCCCCCCACCCTCCTGCGATAGTGTCACTCATACCAGGGGGCTACAGGACCAGGCTCCCCATGGCCCTCGATCTTTCACATGTTGTGGCTTTGAGTCATCAGGAATTGATAGCTTGCTCTCAAATCCAAGATGGCGATGCGGAAGATCTGAAACCCTGAGAAGAATTGCTGCAGGGAAAACGCTGGACTAGTATCTTTCTCTTAAGGCTGGGTTCACACAAAGCGGACCTGTTGGATGGACTCCGCTAGCTCAGCAAGGGATCCCTCTGTTGATCCCCGCTAAACAGGTGGATGACAGGTCCATCTCTGCTCACTGTGCAGGGATGGACCTGTCAGAGACCCGCTGTTCTCTAAGGGGAGATCGGATAAAAACGGACAGCCTGTCTATTTTGATACGTTTGTCAGCCTTCCAGCAGATTGGATCGCCATCCGTCTGTTTTGAGCGGATGGCAGGCAGGTGTCAGCAAACACATCTCTGCTGACATCCGCCTGTCCATAGAAGTCGATGGGTGGCCTGCTTGGATCCGCCTGAGAAACGGACAGGCAGGCCGATCGTGTGAAAGGGGCCCAAGTCAGCAGCTTCCTGAAAGTCAGCAGATACATTATTCCTCTTTAAAGCTATTAGATCAACTTGATTGCCAGATAACCTGCATTTTCAGCAGGGGAGGCCAGCAACTACAACCTTTCTCTTAGTACAGTTTTCTATTAAACCTGAGAAAAACCTCAAATGCTAGCTTCCTGGCTGCATGCTTTGGCATCAATACTCTTCATCATTGGCTCAGAACAAGGGTTTAACCCTGGCGTTATGGGTCAGTGAATCAAAGTATTGAAGTAAAAGGGTCACAGCCATGCGAGAAGGTCAGTAATGGCAGCCACCAGACTTTAATCACTCCAATACTGGGCATTTTCACCCCCTTCCTGCCCAGGCCTATTTACAACTTTGCGCGGTCATGCAACACTGCACCCATATTAAATTTTTATCATTTTTTTTCAGGTTTTTTTGGAGGGGTGTATTTAATCACCACTGTGTTTTTTTTATTTTTTGCTAAACAAACGAAAAGAAAATACATTTTGAAAAAAAAAAAAAAAAGTTTCTTGGTTTCTGCTCTACAATTTTGCAAATAAGTAATTTTTCTTCACTGATGCTTTGATGGGGCTGCACTGATGGGCACTGTTAGGGCTGCACTGATGGGCACTGTTAGGGCTGCACTGAAAATTGGGACACAGATGATCATTGCTCTGATTATCAGTATAAAAGTCCCCTGTCACAGTTGCTGTGACAGCATGAGGCAAGGAATGCCTTTAACCGGCAGGTGTGTTTACATGCGATCAGCTGAGATTGGACACAACTGATCACGTGGTAAAGGGCTGCTGTGATTGGTCCTTTACCCCAATCTGTGATTATCTGTGTCCTAAGGACTCGCAGAACTAGACAACCACGCTGTAATCGTCTTTTGGCTATAGCATGGTCAGGAGGCGGTTAAAGTGGTTCTAAAGGCTGAATGTGTTTTACCCCCCCCCATACTTACCTGAGCCTGATCACGATCCAGCGGCTATTTTCCAAGGTGTCTGCCGTCTCTTTGGCTGAGACAGCAGTGGGAACCATTGTTTCTTGCGGCTGTTAATCACAGCCAGTGAGGAGGGAGCAGGGGGTGGACCCGAGCCCCATTCTGTGTCTCTTATGGACACACAGACCGAGGCTTGGGAGCGAACACGCATGAGTGCCCACATAGCAGTTTGTTATGGGGGTACTGGGAGGAGGAGTCAGGAGTGCCAGCGGGTAACCCGAGAAGAAGGGGATGATGGCTGCTCTGCGTAAAATCATTACACAGAGCAGGAAAGTATAACATGTTTGTTTTATTAAAAAAAATATATATTAAAAAGGTAGATTTATCACTTTAAGACTGAGCTGCCACTAATCCAACTTCTTTTTTTTTTTTTTTTTTTTTTTTTTTTTTTTTTTTTTTGCAGATTGCATTAGAGATGACCAGAGAGGAGTACAGCATTTTGCCATCATGGAAACAAGTCAACGTAAAAAAAGCCAAAGGACTTTTCTGAATGGAATTTCCCCTCTCTAGACTTTGACTCCTCTGGCTTGCTGGACGGTGTGCAATCCCGCTGACCTTCCAGCTGCCTCACCACTAAAGAAACACTGCTGCATTTTGCACCTGTTGTGTCATGACATCTCTCCGTGTTTCGTGTACTGTGTATCCGCCTATAGCCTGTGTGGCTCGGACTGTAAACAAAGGGCTTTACCCACCTCACGTGTGAAGTCTGCTCGTCACGCTGCCTGTTGACCTGTGTCTGTCGTAAATGTATTAAGAAGCAGCACCTTTCAAAACTCTTAGCAATTTCTCAGAGGAATTTCACGAACCTCTACCGTGCACTTATGCGGAATGCAGATATTCCCTCGCTGCAGACATATCGTTTTCCGATATTTTGTAAATGTCTTTGTCCAGTCCCATAGATTGTATTTATGTAAACACTGTATTTAACTATGCAATATTATCACTATGTAAGATTTGTGGATTATTACACAAACTGTTAAGCATTAATGCCAATCATGTGCGAACAGCTGACACCTGAAAGTTATGCATTTGCGTGTGATGAATTTTTTTTTTTTCTTTTGTATCATGTCCCATGGCCAGCATGGGATCTTCAAACCATGTTTGTATATTCTGCACTCCACTGTGCCCTCTAGTGGTACATGAGTAAAAAGGCAGAGATGGCCATCCCCTTAACAAGGATTATGCCTCGATGTGTGCAAATATTACATAATACTGTGTTCCAGAACATCAGGTGACCTGCAGGGGCTCTCCCGAGTAAAAAGCACTGCTAGTTACTTCACTTTTTTTTTTTTTTTTTTTCTTTTTGTTTTTTTTTTTTGTGCTTACATGTTGAACTGAAAGGGTTCATATAACAGTGTATAGTGCCTTGTTTTTGTGTACAGTTTATATACAGGAAAAATAGTCTGCATTTTGGAAGCAGTTATTAAAGCATCAATATTTGTACTTAATAGAAGACATCTCAAGTTTCTAATACCTGATGTAAACTTTAAACATGTATTTTGTGATATAAGAACATGAATTAAAAAAAAATGCTTCAATCTTCTTGGTGTAGATTTTTGCAGCAGCACCAATATTATAGAAACCCTTTATTACCTTGCCTACTACATATTTAATCCTTCTGCCCATTTCAAGTTTCCTCACTCTGCAATCTTCTGGCCTCAGCAATTTCTTCAATTTGCTGGTTGTCATGAATGTTTTGTGTGCATGTTTCCTGAAACTTCATTAAGGTGTTTTTCAGGCACTAAAGGGCTACAAATAGCACCTGTAAAGCGCCTGAAAAAACGCCTCCCCTGCAGCCCCAGTGTGAAAGCCTGAATGCTTTCACACTGGAGCGGTGCGCTTGCAGGACGTTAGAAAAAGTCCTGCAAGCAGCATCTTGCTCCTCCACCGCCCCTGCCCATTGAAATGAATGGGCACTGCTGCCGAAGCACCTGCTAAGCGATTTGGCAGGCGCGCTTTTCGGGTGCATTTAACATTTCGCCCTGCTAGCGGTAAAACCACGGTAAAGCATTGCTAAAACTAGCGGCGCTTTACCACTAACACAGAGCGGTGACAGTGTGAATGCGGTCTAAATGCACATGCTGTATGAGTGTGAATTTAGGGCTGCTTGCACATGGTTATATACAAAGCAGCAAACTGATCATTTATCACATTTTATGAAGCACTTTAATTTTTTATGTACTGTAACTGTAAAGATCAGGTTTTTGGTTTTACATGTTATATATACAGTACAACCTCCATTCCAAAAAAGTTGGGACGCCATCTAAAATCTACATAACACAATGATTTGCAAATCTCATAAACCCTTATTTTATTCACAATAGAAAATGGTAAACCTATCAAATGTTTTAACTGGGAAAATATACAGTCAATGAAATTGATGGCCAGCAAAGCGTCTCAAAGTTTGGACAGGGCCATATTTACCATGGTGTAGCATCCCCTGTTCTTTTAACACCAGGAACTGAGGAGACCAGTTGCTGGTGTTTTGGGACAGGAATGTTGTCCCATTCATTCCTGATCTAGGATTCTAACTGCTTAACAGTCCTGGGTGGTCTTTGTCATATTTTCTGTTTCTTTATCGTACATCATGGGACACAGCTTTAAGTAATTAATGGGTTATAGGCTACCTTAAGGTGTTGACACTGGTAAACCCAATCAAGGAAGTGTCTAAAGGTGTTGGTCACGAGTGAAGATGTGCTCTGAGGAGCTCCAGGAGGGATCCATGCTGGATTTAACCACTAGCCTACCGCCCACCGTCATATGACGGCCGGACGGTAAGCCTATTGTTCTGAGTGGGCGTCATATGACGTCCTCGCCCTCCCGAGCCACTAGGGGGCGCGCGCGCCCGCTGCGTCACTCGGGACCCGGTGCGCGTGCCCGGCGGCCGCGATGTCCGCCGGGCACCCGCGATTGCCGGGTAACAGAGCAGGAGCGTGGATCTGTGAATGTAAACACAGATCCACGTCCTGTCAGAGAGGAGAGGAGACCGATGGTGTGTCCCTTGTACATAGGGACACCGATCGGTCACCTCCCCCAGTCAGTCCCCTCCCCCCACAGTTAGAATCACCTCCTTAGGTCATACATTAACCCCTCGATCGCCCCCTAGTGTTAACCCCTTCCCTGCCAGTCACATTTACACAGTAATCAATGCAATTTTATAGCATTGATCGCTGTATAAATGTGAATGGTCCCAAAAATGTGTCAAAAGTGTCCGATGTGTCCGCCGCAATATCGTAGTCACAATAAAAATTGCAGATCGCCGCCATTACTAGTAAAAAATAAATAAATAATAAAAATGCTATAAATCTATCCCGTATTTTGTAGACGCTATAACTTTTGCGCAAACCAATCAATATACGCTTATCGCAATTTTTTTTTACCAAAAATATGTAGAAGAATACGTATCGGCCTAAACTGAGGAAAAAATTTGTTAAAAAAAAAAAAAAATGGATATTTATTATAGCAAAAAGTAAAAAATATTGTGTTTTTTCAAAATTGTCCCTCTTCTTTTGTTTATAGCGCAATAAATAAAAACCGCAGAGGTGATCAAATACCACCAAAAGAAAGCTCTATTTGTGGGGAAAAGAATGCAAAAAATTTAATTAAGGTGCAGTGTAACATGACCGCGCAATTGTCATTCAAAGTGCGACAGCGCTGAAAACTGAAAAATGGCTTGGGCAGGAAGGGGGTGTAAGTGCCCTGTATTGAGGTGGTTAAATAGCCTCCATAGACCAGATCCATCCAAAGTGCCATTGAGGCCTAAAGGGATGGTACCTGGGGCCTCGTATCCAAAGCACAAGGTTTTGCCTGTAACGCCACTTTGTAGGGGTGGAACCCAGGGCTTAGGTCTTGTTACATTGCCTAAACTTCCTGATGGTGTGCTCTTTACAGGTCCAAGGCAATTAGAACCCCGTTTTAAGGACCCAGTCCTTGATGGTTTGCTACGCAGCCCGCCGTGATGGGTGAAGGTTGGATTATCTGTTAATTCAGCAAATCCTGCGGCGAGGATAAGGTAAGGGAAGAAACTTGGGTATTAAAAACATCTATGTATTTCTTCCTTTAGGGAAAAAATGTTGTCATGCCTTAATTCTCCACTAGAGGGAGTCTATGCACATACCTTACACTGTTGTCTTCACTGTAAGCTCAGTCCATGTCTGGTTGCAGCAGCAAGTGGAGGGAGACTTTGCAAAGTAAAAGAAGGCTGCAAAAATGTTTTCTTCTCCCCCTTGATGGGACCAGAGAGTTAGGGGGACAGCAGCGCTGTACCCACTTACATTACCCCCCCCACACACACACTCTGCTGCAGGGGGGGTGCGGAGGTCCCGCTAAGGCCGCTTATTGTTTTAACTGTGGCTGATTTCACTGTTTGTGCCTGCTGCTGGATGGGTCCCTGCTCCCCCCCCCCCCCCTCGTGTTGGGTCGGTGGACCCGAAAACGCCGCGCACATGCGCAGGAACATTTTAAGAGTAAAAAGGGGCAGAATTCTTTCTTGGAGGGGGTGGGGCCTATGAGCGATGCCGTGAACGTCCACAAGGACAAACGGCAGGCTAAAAAAAAATACAACACAGCTGTGACAGTCTCTCCTCGGCTGACGAGGAGAAAACAAGCAGCCTGCAGCACAAGGACACGAGCTGTGGGACATGTGAGGGTTGCAAACTGGGATTCCTGATACTGGAACAACACCCTTTTCCCAGCACTAGGCTGAATTTTATAGCGGCTTTAAATGTCATGACTATTTTCAGTGATTACGTTTGTATAGTGCCTCTGTTTTTGTACTTGGGACTATGCCTACCAAAAATGACACCACATAAAGGTTTCACCCCCAAGCGCTAGGATCCCAAGTCGCATTTCCATGCTGCCATCCTCGCCTGAATTACCAGTTATGGCAAGCCAGAGTGAGCCATTTGGAACAAATTGATGGTGCAACTGCTTCTCACATCTCAGCCCCTGTATACGTGACTGAAGATGTCCTTTTCTCCTCCCTGCAGGGTCTGGAAGAAAGATTAGCGGCTTTAATCGCATCCTCCATTCAGATGAATAGGAAGCATGCTAGATCCCCCTTCCCCACTTCAGAACCTTTGCAAGGGGAACAGTGGGCACAGAATGAGGTGTTACCCTCAGTCGATCAGGAGGAAAAACAAACCGATGATGACTCCTCTGCGGAGGAAACAACGGTAGATGAGCCTTTTTCAGCCTCTCAAATGTGAGAAATTGCTGATACAATCTCTTACGGAATGGTTTATTCTTCTTTCATGCTACCCCTAATGGAGTCTGCAGAAAGTTCGGTTTCCTCCTTGGGTTCCTTAAAACCCTTTCAACCTTTGCATGCGTTTCTTGCACATGCATTACTAGAACAGCTTATTTTTGCTGAATGGGATCACCCGGATAAGCATTTTCTCCTTCCTAAGAAAATTGCAATCCCCTGGAGGAGAAATTCTCCAAAGGATGGAAAATACCAGCAGTTGACGCTGCGATTTCCAATGTGAATAAAGGCCTAACTTGTCCAGTAGACCATGCACAGATGCTTAAGGATCCAACAGATAAGGAGTTGGAATCCCTGTTAAGATCTACTTTTTCCATGGCAGGTGCCATTACTCAGTCTGCAGTCGCTGCAATAAGCGTCTGTCGATCCCTAAAGGACCAATTTAAACAGGCCCTTAGAGAGCTTCCTGCGCAACAAGCTTGAGATTTGGCTGAACTACCAAAAGCATTATGCTTTGCCATAGATGCTATTAAAGATTCTATTCACCAGGCATCCCGCCTTACGCTTATGCTTGTGCATATGCGTAGAACCCCGTGGTTAAAAAAATTTGGTCAGCTAAATGTAAAGACCTCCTAACTGGGCTCACTTTTCATGGGGAGCGATTATTTGGAGAAAACTTGGACAAATATATCCAAACAATTTCTAGTGGGTAAAGTACTCTTTTGCCAGTCAAAAGAAAGTATAAACGCCCTTCATTTAAACGGGCTCTTTCCCCTACGCCAGGGGCTTCCGCCTCTAGGCAGGGGCGATGGCCTCCGCCGTCACACTCTAGAGGAAGATCTCCGAGTCAGACCTAGGCTCAAAAGATGTCCTGGGGTTGGAAACCTGCAAGCCAGAATCCTAAAGCCTCATTATGAAGAGGCAACCCCCCTCACCAAGGTGAGGGAAAGTCTTCTGCAGTTTTCAGAAGTCTGAAAAGAAGAAATTCAGGACAGATGGGTCATCCCCACGGTAATGCTGGGATACAAGCTGGAATTTTGGGACATTCCACCGTCTCGCTTCCTAAGGTCAAGTGTTCCCAAAGATCCAGAGAAAAGACCCTCTCTGTTTTAGGCACTAGACCGATTAATATCTCAAGGAGTAATCGTACAGATCCCCACAAAAGAGCAAGGCTTGGAGTTTTATTCAAACTTTTTTAGGGTACCGAAACCAAATGGAGATGTCAGACCCATTCTAGATCTAAGAAATCGAAATCGGTTCCTGAAGATCCGCTCCTTTCACATGGAGACGATCAGGTCAGTTTCTATCCTTCTAGGAGGAGAACTTCTGGCATCAATCGACATCAGGGATGTATATCTGCTTGTCCCTATATTTTCCGCTCATCAAAAGTTTCTGCGGTTCGAGTTAGAACAGCAACATTTTCAATTTTTAGCCCTGCCCTTCGGGCTAGCCACAGCACCCCGGTTGTTCACCAAAGTGCTGGCCCCACCTCTAGCCAGGTTAAGGGCATAGGACATAACAGTTGTAGCGTACCTGAACGATCTATTACAAATGGATCAGTTGGCTCATTGGAGCAAAGCGTACGCACAACAACCAACTATCTGAAGAGTTGGGTTGGATTCTCAACCTAGAGAAATACTAATACTAACTAATAAAGCTGGAGTACCTTGGTCTGATCATAGGCACAGCCCAGGAAAGGGTGTTCTTGCCTCAGGCAAAGATCAACTCCATAATAGAGTTGGTGCAGATGGTCAGGTCAAATGGCGATCCCTCCATTCGCCTTTGCATGAGGTTGCTAGGAAACATGGTGGCTTAATTCAAAGCAGTTCCCTATGCCCAGTTTCAATTAAGACTGTTGCAAAACAGTATACTGTCTGCTTGGAACAAAACAATTCAAGCTTTAGACTTGCCAATGCAGCTGTCCCCAAGAGTGTCCCAAAGCCTCACTTGGTTACTAACCCAGAATCTGCTGAAAGGAAAATCCTTCAGACCAGTCATCTGGAAAGTGGTAACGACGGATCCCAGCCTTTTAAGCTGGGGAGCATTACTAAAGAAGACAACTGTCCAGGGACCGTGGTCAAGAACCTTGTCAAACAATATCCTAGAGATTCGGCAGTACGTCTGGCTCTAAAGACCTGGACTTTCAGGTTATGGGATTGTCCTGTCAGGATTCAATCCAACAATGCCACAGCTGTGGCCTATATCAATCACCAAGGGGGCACCAAAAGTCTCTCGGTGCAGGGAGAGGTGAACCATATTCTAACTTGAGCAGAAAGGAATGTTCCGTGCCTATCGGCAGTCTTCATTCTGGGAGTAGAGAATTGGCAGGCGGACTACTTGAGTCGCCAGCAGTTATTCCCAGCGGAATGGTCTCTTCACCCTGACATATTTCGGGCTGTTTGCTAAAGATGGGGGACTCAGGACGTAGCTCTTCTAGCATCCAGGTTCAACATGAAGTTAGTCATCTTTGTGGCCAGAACAAGTGATCCATTTGCATGTGGAACGGATGCGTTGGTGACCCCATGGGATCAGTTATCGCTGATCTATGCATTCCCCCCTATTCAGTTGCTGCCTCAACGACTTTGCAGGATCAAGCTGGAACGAAAGCCGGTAATTCTGGTGGCACCAGCATGACCCAGAAGGCCACGGTATGCAGAAATCGTAAAGATGGCAGTGGAGGGCCCATGGTCCCTCCCACTACAGCCAGATCTGCTCTCACAGGGACCGATATTCCATTCGATCTTACGGTCTCTAAATTTAACGGCTTTGCTATTGAAACCCACATTCTGAAGAAGCGTGGGCTTTCCGTGTCAGTTATCTCTACCCTGATTTAATGCAAGGAAGCCAGCTTCCAGAACTATATATTATAGAGTCTGGAGGGCTTATGCTTCCTGGTGTGAATCCAAGGGTTGGCACCCTTGGAGATGTATCATAGGCAGACTTCTTGCCTTTCTACAGTTAGGGGTAGAAATGAAATTGGCCTCGAGTATGATTAAAGGCCAAGTCTCAGCTTTATCGGTTTTATTTAAAAAGACCACTTGCTACTCATTCTTAGTACAGGGTTTTATACAAGGAATGACGTGGCTTATTCCGCCCGTCAAACCTCCCTTGAACCCTTGGGACTTGAACTTTAGTTTTGTCTGTTACAAAAAAACAGCTCTTTGAACCAATACAACATATTCCCCTAGTACTTCTGACAAGGAAGTTGGTATTTTTGGTTGCTATATCCTCAGCAAGGAGGGTCTCGGAATTGGCTGTTCTTTCTTGTAAAGAGCCATATTTGATTTTTCATGAGGACAAGAGTGGTGTTACGCCCTCGTCCAGGCTTTTTGCCAAAGGTGATCTCAGGTTTTCACCTGAACCAAGATATTGTCCTGCCATTGTTTTTTCCAAAACTATGTTCCAGGGAAGAAAAGTCACTACATTGTCTTAAATGTGGTGAGAGCAGTAAAAATCTATTTTAAGGCAACTGCTCAGATTCGTAACACAATAAATACATTCGTATTTATTCTGCCAGAGGGTCCTAAAAAAGGACAGGCAGCATCAAAATCTACTGTCGCTAAGTGGATTCGGCAAGTGATAATTCAAACTTATGATTTAAGGGGTAAAATTCCCCCGTTTTCAAGTTAAGGCGCACTCTACCATGTCGGTTAGTGCTTCTTGGGCAGTGCGTCACCAAGCCTCCATGGCTCAGATCTGTATAGCCGCAACTTGGTCTTCGGTGCATACATTCACAAACATTTATCAGGTGGATGTAAGGAGGTATGAGGATATCGCCTTCGAGCGCAGTATGCTGCAGGCAGCAGTATAAACCCTCCACTCTGTGGGTACCCTGCGGGTTGTTTCTCCCTCCCCTCAAGTAGCATTGCTATGGGATGTCCCATTAAGTAATTACTTAAGGCTCTGTGTCCCATGATGTACGATAAAGAAAATAGGATTTTTATTACAGCTTACCTGTAAAATCCTTTTCTTTGAGTACATCATGGGACACAGAGGTCCCGCCCCTCTTTTGGGATTAAGTATTTTGCTTTGCTACAAATTGCTTTGCTTGTGCTCCTGGAAGGAGGAGGGGTTATATATGGAGTAAACTTCCTTGATTGGGTTTACCAGTGTCAAAACATAAAGGTAGCCTATAACACATTAAGTAATTACTTAAGGCTCTGTGTCCCATGATGTACTCCAAGAAAAGGATTTTACAGGTAAGCTGTAATAAAAAATCCTATTTTCAGGATGTGTCAAATATTTCAGTTGGTGAAAGGTCTGGACTGCAAGCAGGCCAGTTAGGCACCTGGACTCTTCTACTACGAAGCCATGGCGTTGTCATGAATGAAGTATGTGGTTTAGCATTTTCCTGTGAAATATGCAAGGTCTTCCCTGAAAAAGATGTCTGGATGTAAGCATATGCTGCCCTAAAACCTGGATATATCTTCCATCATTGATGGTGCCTTTCCAGATGTGCAAGCTACCCATTCCATACGTACTAGTGCACCCCCATACCATCAGAGATGCCAGATTTTGACGTGAGAGCTGATGGCAAGCCGGAAGGGTCCTCTCCTCTTTAGTTAAGTGCATGCAGTGCCCATGGTTGCCAAAAAGAATGTTAATTTTAGATTTGTCTGACCACAGAACAGTTTTCCACTTTGCAACAGGCCATTTTAAATGAGCTTAAGCCCAGAGAAGACGCCACATTTCTAGACTGTGGCTTCTTTGCATGATAGAGCTTTACTTTGCATTTTTGGATGGCACGAAAAGTAATTTTTGGAAGTATTTCTGAGCCCATCCGGCGATGCCCATCACAGAATCATGCCTGTTTTTAATGCAGTGCCGTCTGGGGGTCCAAAGATCATGAGCAGCCAATATTGTGTTTCGGCCTTGTCCTACAATTTTTTTAATTGAGGAACATTTATTCTTAAAATGGTACATTTTCCCAGTTTAAACATTTGATATGTTTTTTTTGTTTTTTTTTCTATTGTGAATAAAATATGGGTTTGAGATTTGCAAATCTTTGCATTCTGTTTTTATGTAGAATTTAGTTTCCCAACTGTATTGGAATTTAAGTTGTACATACTGCAGGGAAGACCGTATATAAAGAAATGTGCCTATGGCTTCAGCCAAAAGGTTCAGTTTCATTGTCAGGACAGGACTTTTAGGTGGCTGAGAGCCAGTAAGTAGATGTGTACTGCTGAAAAAATGTGTTCGTTTTTGTTTCATTCGTTTTGTTTTTTTCGGAAATCCGAAAATAAGAAAGGAAAATCTGAAAGCTTACTTTGCTGCACCGCACCGATTCCCAAAAGTACTTTCTGTACTACTTTTGGCGATTTCGGGGGTGATTCGAATAGACATCTGTGCATGAAACCGCACAGATGTCTGTCAAATCGCCCCTGAAGTCGGGCTGCATTGCTGGTTTGAAATCGTGCAAGTTCAGCTGAACTCTACAACCTTACCCTCAATGTGAACCTGGCAGGAAGGAAAGGCTGCACACTGATCAAAATGTAATTTCAAATTCGTGTATTGCCAACTTAACACTTACCAACAATAACCTAGTAGTACTGTTTTACAAATGTACAGCATTTTCAATTTGCTGCTTATGTGATAGACTAATTATGCCCATGCTTCTTCCTCTTTTATTTTATTTTTTTTACATCTAACCTAATCTAAAGTTATCTTTGGCTATGATCACAGCATATGATGTGGCTTCAAGTTCTCTGTCCATTGCCAGGAAAAAAAAGTGATCGGACGTCATGCAGGGAATGCATTAGGGATCAATGGAATTTAAAATACAGGGTTACATTTTTTTTTTGTTTAGATTTAATTTTTTCCTGAAAAAAAAACAATGTTTTTTTCCAGGAAGCAATTTTTTTTTTCTGGTGTCTTTAGCACTATAAGGCCCCTTTCACGCTTGTGCAACTTGTCCTGTGACTTGGGACTGCAAAGTAGCATGGCAAATCGTACCCCATGATTTCCAATGAGTACCATTCATATCTGTGCAACTTCAAGGTAGTCCCTGCACTACTTTTTGTCCGACTTTGAAGCGACTTGAGGTCCATAGACCTCAAGATTACACAGGCATTGCTTCAAGTTGTGGAAAAATTGCATGACTTTCAGGTCGCACAAGTGTGAAAGGGGCCTAAAGGACCTCAAATTTAGATTTTAGTGCTGAGAGCTATTTATATACAGCAACCAATCTGATTCAAAATTTAATCCTATTGCTATAGGGAAAAATAGGTTCTTAGAATTCACCTTTTAATATGAATCCCATCATTGCTTTACCCTGCAGCATAACACCAGTTTCTGAGCTTAGTTATTTATGTAGTATCAATCGTGTCTGCTGAAACATGGTGACTACCACTGCATTCACTGTCAGTGTATGATACGTTAGAAGGCTGGCCGAAGGCTATCCTGTATTTGTGGGAACAGTCTGAGGGGTACAATATCCCCCCTCCTCTGCCTGATCCTGCATCGGCTCGTATTCAGGTTCACAGCCGACGCATGTCACTTCCAGGTTCCTTGCAGAGCAGCGGTCGGCTGCAGCAGTTGTGGTGGTTCCACTCACGTCGGGCACCACTGGGGAGCGAGCCCACCCACTTATCACAGTGCTCATCCGGCATCATCGAGGGGACCGCCCGCCTGCTTCTCCCGGTGCTCACGCCAGGAGGGCTGTCCGCCACTCACTTCTCCAGTGCATCCGGCATCATGAGGGGGCTGCCTGCCCGCTTCCCCTGGTGCTCACGCCAGGGGGGGGGCGATCGGCCGTCTGCCCACTCCCCCAGTGCAAATCCAGGACCACGAGGGGCCGCCCGCCCACTTTTCCTGGTGCTCATGCCGTGGGGGGAGGTGGATATCGGCCATCCATTCACTTCCCCCTGTGCCAAATCTGGCATCAACGAGGGGGTCCACCAGCCCGCTTCTCCCAGTTCTCATGCCGGCATCATGGGGGGGAGCCCACCAGTCTGCACACCTCTCCCAGTTCACGCCGGCATCATGGGGGGGGGATTGCAGGCATCACATGGTAGGTTTCACAGTTTACCCTGGCAATGCTGCAGACTGTGGAGGGTAACTTACAAAAAAAGAGGAGGACTTCCCTGGTATTGCTACCAGGATCCACAAGCGGCTACTTATGCAACAAAAAGTCAGGGTCTAAATCAGTTCTAAAAAAAATTACAAAGTTTATTAGTCCCAATGCGGGCAAAAACTACAAAAATTTAAAATGTGAATTTGAATAGGTACGGTTTAATACAACGTACTTCTCAAGGTCCTCCTCAAAAGGTAAGATTGCTCAAGAAGAATAATGTTGTGCAAACATTCAAAAATAGGAAAGACACACATATAGGACAATACATAGAGACAATCAACAAACCAAAACACAGGTAAGTCCGGACGCCAGCCAACCATTCACGATGAAACTGACATGCGACAAAATCGCATCAATGCACACGGCATGTGGAGGAAAAACATAGGGAAGGATACCTAATTCCAACAAGGAAAAGTTGTGTGTTGCAGTTCCATAGTGAATGGCCCCCGGGGGGAATGGCGATATTGCTAATATGCTAATACCTCCTAAATCATAAGGGAATTCTATTAGTCAAAGTAGAGAGTGCAAAGAGAATGACACTTACTGACTGACGATTTAATATTGACGCTGAGTTTAGTCAACTAGTGAGTCCTTGATTAATAAATCAAAACAATCTTGGATAGGTAGCCTTCACGTTTTATTCCATAGGCATAATGTGGTTCCAGCTGATATAGGATTAATCATTGATGTGGTACCGTTCCAAAAAGGGGGACAATCGGAGTGGTTTTGATAATAAGAAATATCCCAGCTGTTTAACAAATGTCTTAGAAGGGATTAATGGGGCAATGTTCCATATCCGGAAATGTAGAAAATTATAATAACTCAGCATATATCCAGTTGTGAACTGATTGCGAATTCAGAATGCTAGTTGGTGAGTTTTATCCAGTACTGTTGTGCATAGATCTAATGGCTTTCTAATTAAATAATACAGTCTTTTCCAGCAATCACTGGTCTATGATTCAGGGGAGAAAGGAGGAAGTGCTTCAATACATTACCACGCCGTTCAGAGTCATTTATTGTTGTCCAGTTCGGTCCTTGCACGGGCTGGGGTCCTACCGTGTCGGTGCCTCCGTAATGCCTCTCGTGCGGTGGGACAAACCTGTCCATCAAAACTGGGCCGCTGGGTTCTCACAGATTGCGGTGTCACTCGTGCACACAGAATTCCTCCGGTGGATGTAGAGGTAGCGTCTCCTACCCCACGGTAAAGTTTGAATGGGGCATGTCGTCAGCCGGCGTCACATGACTGCTGTGACGTCAATGCGTTTCGCTAGATGATTAGCGTAGCTTCGTCTGGACTAGGTGGGGCTACGGGCTGTCGGTTTCTTTTATTGATGGAACCGTTCCGACAGCGCCGCCCTAAAAGGGATACACAGTTCGTATTCCGATTTTTTGAATGAGATAATCCATAAAGAGTCTGAACAAAGTAATTGTTGCTAATGCTAGGGGCTGTCATTTGTTACTTATTAGGCACATCTTCACATTGTTTTACCCCAAAAAAACTTGATCAAAAGATCCCATATAGTTCAAAGCAAGTATAGCGCTAAGAGTTACCTGAGTACAATGACTCGCTCATTTCATACAGTGCACCAATCACCACGTTTATTGAGACCTAACCGGTCCAAATATAGTAAGTTGTGCACAGATATGAAATGTGCATAAAAATAAGGGAAGAGATCGGGGAAGACAACAAGACACACCACGAATGACAACACAACATATACTATAGGTGGGGAGGAAGAGAGTTCTATTTTGGAGGCAATGAAATATATTGATAAGCCCTTCAGTTGGCAATAGCATTGAATAATGGATTAGTAAATGACAATACCGACTGGGGAGAAAGAAGAAATTGAGAATGAGATTATCTACACACACCTAGAAAAATTACTGGAAAATAAGACCGAGGGATTCAGGTTTCAAAAAGTCAGGGTCTAAATCGGAAAAACCTGAAGGTTCAGCTCCGTGTTAAGCCCAGAGAGGGCAAGGGACCCCAACCGGTAAATCCACTTCTTCTCCTTCTGAAGGAGGATGCGGTTGAAGTCCCCTCTTCTTTTCGTTAGTTTGAGCACATAAATGCCTTTAACCTTTGGGCCATCAGGTTTTCCTTGATGACATAAGGCAAAGTGTTTCGCCAAAGGTTTTTCTTTGGTTCTTTCCCTTTCTCCCTTAATCTCGCGTAGATGCTCACCTATCCGTGTTTTAAGGGATCTTCAGAGCAGGGGCAGGTGAGCATGTACTCTGCTTGTAGAGCAATTGATGAGGTCACAGATCTCAAAAAATTGCTGGCCTCTGACATCTGTTGCAAGGGTACATCCCTTTGCTCCTAGGATATTCAGATAGCCAGTTGGGGCTAGGTTCTTTTGTGAACTCTGAGTGAATCAGAATATCACCCAAGTTCCTCGTCCTCTTGGCCACTAGATTGGGTGAAGGTCCCACAATGTCCGCCGGGCCAGGGCCATTTAGCAGAATGCCGCAATGTTTTTCCAAAATTCCCTGTACAGATTCCCACTGGACTCCATAAGAGGTAATTACTCTTACTGGGCCGGGGTCTAGTTGTTTTTTGGTCTTCAGCTTGGTTCAAGGGAGAGAAGGCTTAAACAAATGTTACGGTTGTTGTTATTCAATGGATTTATAAATGTGTGCACTTCTTCCCTGGTACCCCTCCAGACAACGAACATGTCGT
Organism: Lithobates septentrionalis; assembly: GCA_037952835.1. Classification (NCBI taxonomy): domain Eukaryota; kingdom Metazoa; phylum Chordata; class Amphibia; order Anura; family Ranidae; genus Lithobates; species Lithobates septentrionalis. The sequence goes on from JBBDGP010000257.1 coordinate 4,948,855, forward strand.
CAATATACCTTAACCACGTGTGTACGTGGTCCCCATACATTGGCGACGTGTATACATCCTCTTCCTCCCATAGGCCAAGATGGAGGCACGCGTATGCTGGTGCCCACACGGCCCCCATCGAGGTAGCTCTGACTTGCTGGTAATAGTGTGAGGAGAATTGAAAGAAATTGTTCATCAGGGTGAACTCCAAAAGGTCTATTAGGAAGAAATTGTTCATCAGGGTGAACTCCAAAAGGTCTATTAGGAATTCGTTCTGTGGACCAAATTCGGGGTAACTTGATTCAAGGAAGCTTTTCACTGCTTGAATCCCACATTGATGCGGGATTGAGGTGTATAAGGATTCAACGTCCACACCTATCAATAGGAGGCCATCGTTGATTTCCAAGTCTGCAATCTTGGACAGTACATGGCGGATGTCTTGCACATAAGATTTAAGAACAGTGACCATCTCCTTGAGAAGGGAATCCAAATATACACCAGCTCTTTCCGTGGGTCACTGAACAGCCAAGACAATTGGCCTTCAAGGCGGGTTTTCGGGGCATTTGTGCACCTTCTGAATAATATAAAAGGTGGGTATATTGAATTCCCTGGTTCAAACTCCCGTCGGCTAAGGACACCTGCCTCCCTTGCTTCAGTGAGCATACCATTCAGATTCTGTATTAATTCAGGGAAGGGGTCTCTGTCAAGTTTTTTATATGTCATGGAGTCCCCCAGTAGGCGTTTAGCTTCTGTTTCATAGAATTTGTCGTCCATCAGGACGACATTCCCTCCCTTGTTGCTTTTTTTGAAAACAACATTTTTGGCTTTCCTTAGTTCTGATAGGGCTACCCGCTCATCTTTTGTTAGATTGTCTTTGCCTTTTTGGGTCCAATTGACTTTGCTCAAATCCGCTTGGACCATTTCAAGAAAAAGGCAAAGCCATCGGTTTTTACTAAGAGAGTGCATCTTATTAGATCGTATTGTCAAGTCTGCCGTTCGCCTAATGGGGCAGCTTAAAGCTGCCGGGTTCTCATTCTTCTCTAATAAGGCATTTAAGATATCAAGGGACTGCTGATCCTCCGTTTCTAATTGCATGTCACCAGAAATCGGTGCATCTCTATTCTGGTATATAGATCTAAAAAATACCTTTCTCAGAAAAAGGGCCACATCTTTGTAAACAGTGAACTCATCCATACTATTGACAGGGGAAAATAACATTCCTTTTTGAAGCAAGTTGAGGTGTCTTGAAGCAAGGGGAAAACCTGAGAGGTTAATAACTTTCATATCTATTTCCGGTGCACCCTGCATAGTCATCATCTCCTCTGACTGCGGGTACGTGAACCTGTCTGTGATCTCGGGACTGTGAGGTTGGCTGGGATTCAAGGGTGGGAAGCAGTGTCTCACATGGCGTGCCGGCCATGCTGCTGACTAGGGATGAGCCGAACACCCCCCAATTCGGTTCGCATCCAGAACATGCGAACAGACCGAAAGTTTGCACGAGCTTTCGAACACCGTTAAAGTCTATGGGACTCGAACGTGAGAAATCAAAAGTGCGAATTTTAAAGGCTAATATGCAAGTTATTGTCCTAAAAAGGGTTTGGGGACCCGGGTCCTGCCCCAGGGGACATGTATCAATGCAAAAAAAAGTTTCAAAAACGGCCGTTTTTTCGGGAGCAGTGATTTTAATGATGCTTGTGAAAAAATAAAAGTGAAATATTCCTTTAAATATCGTACCTGGAGGGTGTGTATAGTATGCCTGTAAAGTGGCACGTGTTTCCTGTGTTTAGAACAGTCCCTGCACAAAATGACATTTCTAAAGGAATAAAAGTAATTTAAAACTGCTTGCAGCTGTAATATAATGTCGGGTCCCGGCAATATGGATGAAAATTATTGAGAAAAACGGCATGGGTAACCCCCCAGCCCATTACCAGGCCCTTTGGGTCTTGTATGGATATTAAGGGGAACCCCACACCCGAATTAAAAAAGTAAAGGCGTGGGGCCCCCAGGCCCTATATACTCTGAACAGTAGTATACAGGCGGTCCCAAGAAAGAGAGGGACTGTAGGTTTGTTCTTAGGATGAATCTGTTTGTAATTTGGAACAGGTACATTTTGTAAGTGTAGCTCCAGCCAAAAAAATCTATTTTTAAGCTTTTTGGAAATATTATATCAAGAATTGTAATTACATGCCCCTGTTAAACAGAGTCAGAAAAATTGGGCCTTGTGTGGTGGTGTTACCACAACACTGTAAGCCCTCACAGTTACTCTTGGTGGGGGCAGGAACGGGCCCTGCTGTGAAATATTGGATCAAAAATTGTAATTACACGTCCCTGTTGAACAGGGGCAAAAACATTGGGCTTTAGGCACTGGTTCTGGCGCCACAGCACTGCAACCCCTCAGATACTCTAGTTGAGCGCAGGAACAAGCCCTGGTGCAAAATATTACAGCAAAAATTGTAATTACATGCCTCTGTTGAACAGGGGCAGAAAAATTGGGCTTTAGGCGCTGGTGCCACAACACTGCAACCCCTCACAGGTACTCTAGTTGAGAGTATCTAACTCAGTGGTTCTCAACTCCAGTCCTCGGGACCCACCAACAGGCCAGATTTTAAGTATTACCTTGGGGGAGTTGCAGACTAGAATACTGCAATCACTGAGCAGCAAGTGATATCACCTGTGATGTATTTCAGCTATCTTGCAAACCTGGCCTGTTGGTGGGTCCTGAGGACTGGAGTTGAGAACCATTGATCTAACTGAATGAACTGCCTGCCTGTAGTATATTAGGAACAGAACAACAGGAACGGGGTCTGCAGCTAGATCTAGCTAAACTGGTTATCCACTCTACCAACTCTTCTGCATGTTGTGGCTCAACATGGCCAGCTGCCGAAAAAAAAGGACAAGCGTGCTCCACGGCCACGTGCTGAGGATGCACCGTGTCCACGACCAGCAATGTTGGCTGCAGACGCAGAGCCTGCTTTCCCTCTTTTAGTGGCCTGTGAGCGTCTGCCTCTCCTTGTTGGCCTTCCAGACATATACTGTATTTGATTCATTTGTAATGTATTTGAATAGGTACACCAGGAATTGCCTGCAGTGAGATGTAGCTGCACAAAGCTGGGATGTATGTGTATATATATATATATATATATATATATATATACACTGATTCTGAATATACTGCAGCTAACTGAATCAACTGCCTGCCTGTAGTATATTAGGAAGAGAACAACAGGAACGGTCTGCAGTGAGATCTAGCTGCACAGGATACAGTACTCAATATATACTGCAGCTAACTGAATGAACTGCTTGCCTGTAGTATATTAGGAACAACAACAGGAATGGTCTGCAGTGAGATCTAGCTGCACAGGATACAGTACTGAATATACTGCAGCTAACTGAACTGCCTGCCTGTAGTATATTAGGAACAGAACAACAGGAACGGTCTGCAGTGAGATCTAGCTGCACAGGATACAGTACTGAATATACTGCAGCTAACTGAATGAACTGCCTGTAGTATATTAGGAACAGAACAACAGGAACGGTCTGCAGCGAGATCTAGCTGCACAGGATACAGTACTGAATATACTGCTGCTAAATGAACTGCCTGCTTGTAGTATATTAGGAACAGAACAACAGGAATGGTCTGCAGTGAAATCTAGCTAAACTGGATCAACTGCCTGCCTGAAGTAGATTACAAATAGTACAGCAGGAATGGTCTATAGTGAGATCTAGCTAAACTGGATCAAATGCCTACCCTGAAGTAGATCAGAAATAGTACAGCAGGAACGGTCTGCAGTGAGATCTACCTAACTGAATAAACTGCCTGCTCAAAGTAAATGAAATCACACACACACACACACACACACACACACACACACACACACACACACACTCACACACTCTCTCTCTCTATCTGTCTCTCTATAACGCCAGCAACACACTACACAGGGCCGACGTGCAGGCCAATTATGGCTCTGTTTGCTTACGGTGCTGTGATTGGCCAAAGCATGCGGGTCATAGTGCATGCTTGGCCAATCATCAGCCAGCAAACCACTGCGATGACGCAGTGCAGTATGGGCCGTGACGCGCCGCTCAAATTTGGCGCGAACGGCCCATAATGTTTGATCCTCGTCGAACGATCGAACAGCCGACTCGAACTCGAAGCTCATCCCTACTGCTGACCAGGAATGTGTAAGTCATTGGTCACCATACACATGCACACAGATTTGTCCAATCTACAGAGCATCATCAATTCCTAGAAGAACATGATTGCTTTAAGGGGTAGTTGTGTAGGAATACTTCAGATACAAACTCGAGCAACTATTTTTCAGTGTGCTTCGGTCATAGAAGGGCTGTCATAGGGTGTTCTGTCACAGCATGTTCCATCAGAGTGTCCAGTCATAGCATGTGCCAGTTACAGCGTGCCAGTCATAGCGTGTTCTACCACAGCGTGTTCCACTCACAGCAGGTTCAGCCATAACATGTTCCAGTCATTGCATGTTCCAATCTGGCAGGGTCAGTCACAGCATGTTTCATCATAACGTGTTGCAATCTTAGCGTATTCCAGTCATGGCCTGTTCCAGCCTGGCGTGTTCCAGATGGGGCACGTTCAGTCAGAATGGTTTGGTCATGGCGTGTCTGCCATAGCATTTCAGTCACAGCATGTTCAGGCTTGGCGTGTTCCAGTCATGGTGTGTTCCTGTCACGTGTGTTCCAGTTGGGGCACGTTCAGTTGGAACGTCTCCAGTCAGAGCAGTCCGGTCATAGCATTCAGTCATAACGGGGAAATCACAGCGGTTCCTGTCATAGCGGTCGCTGTCTTAGCGGGTTCAGTTACAGCGTGTTTCAGCCACAGTGGGTGCTGTCACAGCGTTTTCAGTTACAGCATGTTCGGACATGGTGGTTTCAGTCATTGCGGGTTCTGTCTGAGCGGTTCTGTCATAGCAGTTTCTGCGCGCAATTCTGTCATCACATGTTTGGCATGACGGATCACCCACAGCGGTTTCTGTCTTAGCGTGTTCGGTTCTTAGCTTCTTCTATTCTCAGCGTGTTCTGTCTCGGCGTGTTCTGTCTCAGCAATGTCGTAGCATGTTCTGTCATAGCATATCGTGCCATGCAGTTACGACATACATCAACAGCCGTTTCATCTTGTGTCCATGTCTCATCATACTTTTCATTCAAGTTCTTTGTATTACCTGGGTTAGTCAGCCAGGGCGCACATCTCAGGATCTGTCACGTCTACAGATCCATATGGGCTGAGGTTTCGTTTTTTAATGATTGTTGACCACAATCTTCTCGCCCGTATACCACACGTCATACAATGCACGGTTCATCAGTACACCTGTACGATTACCCACCACGGTCTGTGGGTACACTAGCCCGGAGTGTTTAGTTCATTTACCTGTCTCTGCAGGTTACTCGGGATCACTTACCACATACAATAGGGTGGGGCGCCGTCATCAGGTTTCATTCACGCGCCATGGTCTGGTCATCATTGCTCACATCCTCATACTCAGGTAGGCACAGATGGGTGGTGTTCTCATGTCTGGTTGTCTGTTGTCTTTAGTTTATGTTGCTTGAGGTTTGGGCATGTCGCACGCTTCACAAGCAACAATTCACGTTCATCCCTTCATTCACACGGGAGGCTCAGAGTATGGCAGCACTCCATCATTCAGAAGTCGGTCCATAGTTAAGCACACAGCGGAATTTATCACAGGGGTTTCCTTTCTCGGCCACAGCCGGGATGGCGGTATGCTTCGGTTTGTTTTCAATTTCATCCCAGCTACTCTCATCTACCAGCATGGTGCATGTTCTAGACATTAGTCTTTAAATACAGATTCATGTGGGCTAAATATGCTCTCCACAACCTGTTCGGTTGCAAGTCAGGATGGAGATGATCGAAGCTCGCGCGATCAGAGGCAGGGTGTCAGCGCACCCCCAGCTCCTACTCTTCCTACATTTCCCAAACTCTGCAGCCGCACATCGGAACAATGTCTCACTGCTTGTGATTAGCGCTCCGCACTGCCGACTTCCTGGCGGGCTCTGCACGTGCTGTTTGCGAACACGCCTGAGCTCATCCTTAGTTACCACCCTAGGATCTATAATCTCTCTTATGCCCCGTACACACGGTCGGACTTTGTTCGGACATTCCGACAACAAAATCCTAGGATTTTTTCAGACGGATGTTAGCTCAAACTTGTCTTGCATACACACGGTCACACAAAGTTGTCGGAAAAACCGATCATTCTGAACGCGGTGACGTAAAACACGTACGTTGGGACTATAAACGGGGCAGTGGCCAATAGCTTTCATCTCTTTATTTATTCTGAGCATGCGTGGCACTTTGTCCGTCGGATTTGTGTACACACGATCGGAATTTCCGACAACGGATTTTGTTGTCGGAAAATTTCATATCCTGCTCTCAAACTTTGTGTGTCAGAAAATCCGATGGAAAATGTCCGATGGAGCCCACACACGGTCGGAATTTCCGACAACACGCTCCGATCGGACATTTTCCATCGGAAAATCCGACCGTGTGTACGGGGCATAAGAGTGTGTGCTGAGCCAACATCCCCTTGACGGCCCACAAAGTGGTAGGTTCGGCCCAAACATAATCATTATTCTGGGTTCCACTCTCGGCTCTAATCCCTTGATTACGATGTTGCCTGGAGAACTACTCAGGTACGTCAGACCAATCATCTTGTGTCCGACTACCAGCCTGTGCCAAAAAAGGGGAGCTTACAGTCACTTTGGTGTATACTAAATCATGCCACAGGCTTATTCCCCAGGATGGAGTCTGGCCCTCCTTCCCCGGATCAGGACTCAGACTCCGTTGTCAGGTTACAAGCAGAAGTACGACCCGATTTATATAAAGTGGGACCAGTTTCTGGGTGTCTGGTATGGTTTCTACATGTTTAACGGTGCATATTGCCACAGCATATTGGCCTTACCTGCCAACACTATCAAACACATCCATTAGGTATCCAGCACTTCAGACCCCTGCAAACTACTGTCAGGTCGTCCATTTTTGCGGCTCACCCTCTCAAACTTCCCCATACCAAGTATAGACAGGCCAGGGGTTCATGGGAATTTCACGGATCTACCTAACTGGTGTCCGTTTGAAGCGTTTGATCTTCTCTGCTATTATTTCACAAGGGTTCCTTGGGTCAGCCCTTGCTCCCTTTCCCCCCACGCATCCTCTCGTTTCAAGCAGTTTGTTCTGGGTTTTCTCGGAAATCGGGCTCAATCCCAATCATTCACGGGTTACTTATTTGGGTTCTGGGCAGTTGCAGGTTCCAAACAGGGGTCTCTTCTTATCAATCCGTGGGATGTTGGTGTTCACCCTGTTATAGCTGATACATACCGGATCCGGATACTAAAGCCACCCGGGTGTGCGCTACCCTATTTAGACGGTTTGTTACCCACCTTTCATCTAGGTTTCTTATCATACCTACTTTCGTGTCTTTTTTCCCTCTTTTCAGGCGTACTGACCAGCTAGGCCAAGGCACACCTCAGGTCTTGGTTGTTAGGGTATCACATTTCCAAGTGAAGACTCTGACTACAAGTTAGAAGGCTGGCCAAAGGCTAGACTGTATTTGTGGGAGGAGTCTGAAGGGTACATATCCCCCCTCCTCTGCCTGATCCTGCGTCGGCTTGTATTCAGGGTTCCCACCCACCCGTTTCCCCCAAACCTTCATATTCTTACACATCATACATTTTTCATATTCATACATTCAGGGTATGCCCTCTTTTTCAGGCGTACTGACCAGCTAGGCCAAGGCATACCTCAGGCCTTGGTTGTTAGGGTATCGCATTTCCAAGTGAAGACTCTAGCTACAAATTAGACATTTGGAGCTGCAGGTGTTGGTGAGTGTCTATAGACAGCTATTTTTCATTTTCACATTTTTCTCAGTTCAGCCACCATTGAAAAGTATGTCTGTTGTGATCCTGATCTGAATTTCTAATTGCTGTGTAGGGGATGAAGAAAATGTAATTAAAAAAGGAAAATACACCACTGGGAGAAAATGTATAATTGAAGTCTATCCAGTCTCTGCGCCACATTTTGCACTCTGCCAGTTTTAGTAAATCAACCCTATTGCTGTGCAAGTATTTGGGACAAATTACTGCAACGCCATTGTTAAATGTTGAGTACACCACATTGGCGCATCCACGCCATATTGCCTGTGCACACATATTTCCTTTGCTTCTTCTGCCCCTTAGCCTGAATGGAAGCATCAATGGCTCCCCGTGAGGGCCCCAGGGTCCATCCTCTTTGGTCTGCTACCTATAATGATGCGGTGACAGGTCTTTTAACCTCCTCTGCTCCAGAAGCTGGGTTTTATGAGTACCCTTTTCAGGTTATTTCTCTTTCTGTACAAGCAGTATAGTGAATCATATACCCAATTGCACCAGTTCTACAGCCTTTCGAGCTCTCGATCTACTAACCACCCCAGGGCAGCTTGCAGTGTTCCTCCTTTTTAGGCTGTTCCTGCTTATGTCTTAATGTTCCTCCAAGAGTCTTAATTGGCTATGTCTGGTGTGGTTCTTTCCTCTGCATTATCTAGAGAAGAATATTCCTGTGACTATGTCCTAATTTTTGCAAAACATCACTACCACAATTGCTGACACAGAATGTAGGTGCCATGATTGTACTATCTTAATCGTACAGTACAGAACACAGACAAAGTAATCACAGACCCTGGGTTATAGACTTGTACCTTCAGGTGATTGGACAATGGCCAACTTTTCAGGACACATTCACTGGGTGCCTCCTGTCTAACCCAGCCCTACTCCACCCCCATTCTAAGGTGATGGACCTGTTCATTGAGAAATCACACAAAGGCCCCTTTTACATGGGCCAGATCTATTTTTCTCAGCAGAGGATCTGCCGGCTGATCCCCTGCTAAGCTGAAGGGAGAGGGCGGATGACAGGTCCACGTCCGCTCTGCTTATGCAGACATGGACACAGCTGGACCGGATGTCCATTTACACCCAACTGCCCTCCGATCTGGCCAGATGGAGGGAAACAGATCCCCTTCAGTTTGTTTTTGGATTCAGATTGGATTGGAGGTAGGTGGGTGTAAACTGACACAATTCAGTTTACAGCAGCTGCTCTATAGAGTAGAATGGAGGGTCAGATCGGGTCCACCTGAAAAACAGATGGGCCGACTCGTATGGAACGCTCGTGTGAAAGGGGCAGTAGCCTACTTTTTTTTTTTTTTTCTTTTCAATTTTATTGTCCGATTCTTAAATCAACCCCTCACTGTCTTCTAATGGACAAATAGAAGCAGTGTATCTGGATAAAAGCAACTTCGGGAAACCTCGGAAATGCCCCAAACCCCATCTTTGGGGGGTGGCCTGTGCTCTTTCTTTGGGCACCAAATCCTGCATGGGCACTCATCTTGGCGCAGTGCAATGTATGTGATCAGCCGTAATACAGGTCCAGCACCGTGATCCATTTCTGTGGAACCCATTCCCTGAAGACAGTTTTGCAGCATCCCCATCTAGATGGGCAAAGCCTGGACTTTATTTACAGTTCAGCATCATAGACAAGTAAGATAGGGTCACCCTGTATGCTTCTGACCATTACTGCAAAGGCACAGGCAATATTTGGATTGTATTCACTACAGAACAGGTTGCACATTTTACTGCCACTCCTGCCTGGAGTCCTTATAAGGTGTTCAGGCGCTTCCTTCCACCCTTTTGCCACGAGGATTCACTACATGACGCCTACACATTGGTTGTCGTGTTCTCTGTATAGACATGCTTAGCCTGTATTCCACGCTCTACTTCGTGGGTACCTTATACGGGAATACCCTCACAGGTAGCTATGTCCAAGAAAAGGTGAAAGGGAGCCATTGCAAAACCACAGGCAAACATTTGCTCTGCCACATGCCTGCACAACACTTTCAGAGTGACAATATGCTCCTTGCACTGCAGCCAGGAGCCAGTTCGAACACCGGTCCCTGCATCCGATTCTAGCCTGATTTCAGGCACACAAGCTGGCCTACCTGACAAAAGCATCTGTCACAGTTCTTTGAACAAATCGCAGCTTTATTACAGCCATCTTTTTAAAGGGATAAAAAAAGCCATTCCTCATCTCCTACTTCTGTTTCCCTACCTGAGTGAAAGAGAAGCACTTGACCAGTTCATAAAATGTCACAGAAAGGAAGGCTTTACTTCCACAGTGGAAGATCACAAAGCCTCTACCTCTGCAAAACACAGAGCACATAATTGCTCTACCTAGGTTTCAACTTCCTAACCTTCAAAACCTAACTTCTGCACCACCTCCTTGTGCGAAAAAGTCTTCCACAAAACTTTCTTCCAAATGAAGGGATGCCCTCACCCCTAAGAGAAGGACATTCTGCTAAAACTCCTCACACTAAACTGGCCCAGATGGGTACAGTACTTCAACCTCATCATACCTGGCAGATCTTTATTCTGATCTCTTGTTCCTAGAACCAGTTTTTCACCATGCTTCACTGGTTTTAATGACATGGCTACTAAAGCCCAGGTGCCCTTTAGAAGATTTCTTTTCATCTCTGATTTCAAGTGACCACTGTAACATTTTACATTTCCCATGATTTTCAGTCTATGTGACAATGGTCACAGGATGGATCGAGAGCAATCAAACCTGAAATAGGTTCTAATTTGTGTTATTACTATACAGGATTTATATAGTGTCAACAGATTGTGCAGCACTTTACAACATGGGGCAGGCAGTACAGTTACAATACATGCACAATGTATTTTTTTTTTTTTACCAGTAGATGGAGCCTGAGCCTCGTGGAAATGTCTCCATGATGAGAGTTTGCCCAGAATAAAGATTCCCATGTATGTTTATGTACTATGAAAACTGAAGTAATGATGGAGACATAGCCAAATGGGCAGAAAGCTTTATAAAGTGATGTGATTGTACAATATGAAGTAATGCATTCCTTTCTCTGAGCCAAAATAAACACTTACCTGAGCAAATTTTTTTTTTTTACTTGTGTATATAGGATGCACGTTATCATGACAAATAGCGGCATACAATGCATATATAAAGATCTGAGGTTACTGACTGGATATGTGGGGTTGGCCTATAATAGCCACAAATTGAAAGCTTGTCCTCATTTTGCAAGCTTGAGGAGATGTGAAGTGTTAATAATGGAGGACTGGTTACTTTTAACCCAGAGAATACATTTAATACTTAAAATAATGAAGAATTAAAGGATAGCATGAAAAGATAGTTTACACAGACGGTTAAGCAGTGTAATTCACTTGCCTATGGATTTTCTCTCCTTGAAAATTAAAATGAGTTAAATGAAAAGAGATGAGTGAATCCTTTAGGATTTCCACTGCTGGCAATCTGCCAAATACAGCTTCAAGATTCACTTTCCAAAGCCAGATATTTGGCCTGTTGATGTGAACTGAACTCTTAACTAGTTATATTCTGAAACTGGAGAGGCAACTTTGAGAAAATGATTAAATCAGTGCCTTGTGTTGCATTGGTGGTGAGTGGAGAAGTGCCCCCTTTTATTGGAAGTCATATGGTCAGTCAGCTGTCAGAGAAGACTCATCCCCTTACACTGGGGGTCAGTGCAGAAGTGCCCCCATTAAAATGGTGAGAAGTACAGAAGGGCTCCCTTTGTGGGTGATCAGCTTCAAGCAGAGAGCTTGCACAGAGGTAATCCATATGCCAACGTGTGTTTAAAGTGGAATCCCAGGCTTTTCCAAACTATGCCTAAACCTGTTTGCACCCCCTTCTAAATCCTATTCTACCCTGTGAAAGGAAGATGCTTATACTAATCTATGACGGTGCTCTGGTCTGCATCATAAAGCTCTATCAGCAAAAAAGAAGCCATATCTGAAAAAGATCCAGGAGTTCCGCGTCTTCTCCGGGCCAAAGCTCATTTAAAATGGTCTGTTGCAAAGTGGAAAACTGTTCTGTGACCAGACAAATTGAAATTTGACATTTCTCAGCTTGTTATCAGAGCTCAGTTCAAAAGCCTGTATCTCTGATGGAATGGGGATGCATTATTCATATGGAATGGGGGGCAGCTTGCACATCTGGAAAGGCACCATCAATGATGAAAGATATATCCAGGTTTTAGAGCAGCATGTGCTCCCATCTTTTTTAGGGAAGGCCTCACATGTTTCAGTAGGACAATGCTAAACCGCATACTGCATCTATGACAACAGCATGACTTCGTAGCACAGTGGTTCTCAACTCCTGTCCTCAGGACCCACTAACAGGACAGGTTTTAAGTATTACCTTGAGGAGATGCAGACTAGAATACTGCAATCACTGAGCAGAAAATGATATCACCTGTGATGTATTTTAGTTATCTTGCAAACCTGGCCTGTTAGTGGGTCCCGAGGACAGGAGTTGAGAACCACTGTCGTAGCAGAAGAGTCTGGGTGCTTAGCTTGCCTGCCTGAGGATTGCTTTTCACCAATTGAAAATATTTGGCGCATCTTGAAACAAAAAATACTAAAGGAAGACCCAGGACTGTTGAACATGTTGCTGCCATCAATTTCAAAATTACCTTATTTTTTTTCTTAAATGTTATATTTTCTCAGTGTAAACATTTGATTTGTTTTAGGAATTAGGTTTGAGGGTTAATGATTGGGGATACAGATTAGGTGGTTAGGGTGGGTTAGGGATTAAACACAAAAGCTGGCAATAAACTGCAGGCTGAATGAAAAAAAAACGGATTACTCCTTCCACACTATACAGCACGGATGGATGATTCTCCTGTTAGGCCCACCAACTGTCAAAATACCAAAAAAGCAGCCACATCTGATTGGCCACTATTCGTCTGACCATTTAAAACCTGGCTCCCTTGCTTTTTCAATAGAGGAATGTCAGTCAGGTTGCAGAAGACAGGACTAACCCCCAAGCAAATTTCATCTGGTTCCTTGGGAACCAGCCAATGTACAGTGCATGGCCAGCTGAAGTTTTATGCATATTTTGATGCATTCAGCTTGGCTCTAGCTTGGAACTATCCCTCCTATCTACTATGTTTCCTTATTGGTCAATGTGAATGAAAAGATCATGAGCAAGTACAGGGCCAAAACTGACCTTACTGGAAAAAGTAATCATTTACATAAGTACTGCAGTCTATATCTATGGATCTACTGATCATTTTAACAGGTTATTTTCTCTAAAAAGTACCTTCTGCTTATACATTGTTCATCATATGCTTAAACCAGGTTTGCAACAAGTATACTTCATGATAAAATACACTTGCATACTGGGCATTTTTACCCCCTTCCTGCCCAGGCCAATTTTCAGCTTTCAGCGCTGTGTAAATTTGAATGACAATTTCGCGGTCATGCAATACTGTGCTGTGAAATGTTTATCATCTTTTTTTTTCACACAAATAGAGCTTTCTTTTGCTGGTATTTAATCAGCACTAGGCTTTTTATTTTTTGCTAAACAAACAAAAAAAAGATCAAAAATGTATATATATATATATATATATATATATATATTTCATAGTTTGTTATACAATTTTGCAAAAAGGTCATTTTTCTGCTTCGCTGATGTGCGCTGATGAGGTGGCACTGATAGGCACTCATAGGCTGCACTGATAGGCTGCACTGATGGGCACTGATGAGGTGGCATTGGTGGGCAGGCTGCACTGATAAATGGCACTGATAGGCGGCACTGACGGGCACTGACAGCCAGCAACGATAGATGACATTGATGGGCACGGATTGGGCGCACTGTTGGAACTGCCCTGATTATCAGTGCAGATGTCCCTTTAGCACAAGCCAGTTATCGGCTCTCGTCTTCTCTCCTCACTCTGTCAGCATGAGGAAAGGAAAGCTGGTAACCGACTTGTGTTTACATCCGTGATCAGCTGTCATTGGACACAGCTGATCACATGGTACCAATGTGATGCTCTTTACCCCGATCTGTGATCAGCTGAGTCCGAAGCCCGTGCGCCGTCATTCGGCTATAGCGCAGGCGGGAAGGGGTTAAATGTCATTTTTGTGGGAAAGATACATAATTTTAATTGCACCAGTCAGTGCCAAAAAAAAAACATGGCTATAAATTTTTTTTACTCACTGTCAAGACCAGGGGGAAAAAAACTCCTCCGCTATACAGTTCTATAACATTAAAGCAGTATTAAACCCAAAAGCAAACATTTATTACATTGCAGCTTACCAATTCTTAGATGCAATGGCTGCATTTGTTTTCTTTTTTAGGCTTTCTTTCATTTTTTTTTTTCACCTCATGATCTGGCCAGTAAGGCTTGGTTTACATCTATGTGGGTGCGGGAATTATAGCGATTCCCGCACCTGCAAGCACCCGCCGTGAAAACGTGCTACTGGGAGAAAATGCACAGGGCAGCCATCCTGGATCCTGGATTTATATAAAAACGCAGCGTGTTTGCAGGTGCAGGAACCACGTGGGCATGGCGTTTTGGAAAAGGTGTATGCACCTTTTTCTGTGGGAAACACAGGCACAGCAGCCCATTAAAGGGAATGGGCTGCCGCGCCCAAGCAAACGCCGCCCCACACACACACACTCATAGGTGTGAACCGAGCCTTAAGCCGCGTACACACGAGCGGAATGTCCGACAGAAAAAGTCAGACGGAAGCTTTTCATCGTATATTGCGATCGTGTGTATGCCTCATCTGACTTTTTTTTTTTTTCGAAAATTCTGACGGACCTAGAAATGGAACATGTTCTAAATATTTCTGACTGAACCAATTCCTATCAGGAAAAATGCTCATCTGTATGCTGTTCTGACGGACCAAAAACGACGCATGCTCTGAAGCAAGTACGAGACGGAAGATATTGGCTACTGGCTATTGAACTTCCTTTTTCTAGTCCCGTCCTACGTGTTGTACCTCACCGCGTTCTGGACGGTCAGACTTTGGTGTGACCGTGTGTATGCAAGACAGCTTGAGCGGAATTCCGTCGGAGTTCCGTCGGAGAAACCTTTGGAGTTTATTCCGATGGCAAAACCGGTTGTGTGTACGCGGCATTAGGTTTTTTTAACAGAACAAGCTCTTCTGAAAATGCATCAGTTCAGAGATTTGAGACAAATCCTTTACCACTGACAGGGGTGCTTAAAATGAGCAGATTTTATATTTTCATGTAAAAATTTTATCCCAAAAGCAAAAAACTGTGTAACTGCAATGTGAGCTGGAGTTTAGCTACAATTTGTTAGAGTATCCGAATCTGCTAGAACATCTAACACTCCCCTCCCCCAGATGGACAATGCTGCTGTCCAAAGGTGCCTCTTTGCTCCTTCATCCAGAGTGGAGGCACTCTAATACGGGAGGTGTGTTACTGGCCAGATTACCAGGTGAACAGAGGGGAAAAGCCTACAAAAAGAAACAAATGCAGCTACCAGACAGACATAGAAGGATCGGTAAGCTGCAATATATTACTTTTTTGGTTTGGGGTTTAATAAAATTCACAGTCTTAACACAGCAATATGTGTGCTTTGCTTTTAACTAGGATCCAGTTTGCAAACCGCTCCCTTCTCTTCACACACCACCCACTGTCACGTTAAACTCACCTGTTTAATAGGCAGAGAAGGTTCCTGGTAGGGGAACTATCTGCCCCCCCCAAATAAACCCCAGCTGAGCCCTCCTCCAGGCTTACTCTCCTCATCAGCCACACTGCATTGCAGAAATGGTATGTGCTAAGAACTGAAAATCCATCCAGAGCTACTTAACCAGTTGCCGACCGACCTATAGTCATTTTACTGCTACAGGGCGGCCGCATTGCGCAGGCTCACGTATAAATATATATGTGATCCTGCACTTCTGGGTAGTGGGCCCGAGTGCGCGCCATCGGAGGCCCATTTCTGCTATGATTCTACACAGTGGGAGATGATCAGTGAGTCCTGCAGACTCAATGTCTGCCGGCACCCGCTGATCATTTGGTGCACAGGCAGAACGGCAGTCTGTCTATGTAAATGTAGCTCTGGTAGATTTGCGATCTACCATATGTTAGGTAAATTTAGTAACTTGTTCGTTAGGAAGGTTAGGTTTGCCTCTGTTCCAGCTTGGCTGACGTTGTGTGTGTTTCCGTACTGACCGATGGGTGTCGCTGTTATCACTGGTCAGTGTTGGAAAGGCAACGCGTCGAAGCGAATATAACAAGTAATTTTGCGCTGCCCTAAGGAAGGAAAATAAGCAGCTAACACAGCAGTAGGATATGTGCATATGGAGAAAAACAAAATAAGTGTAGCGCTAATACAGACAACCATAAATGTCTAGCATGAAGACAATAAAGTCCATAGGCTAGTAAACCTCTAGATATAAATTAGACAAAAGTCCTCCATGAATATGTAACTCGTATAAAATGGAAAGTGATAGTCCATAGATAGATGCGTGACTTCATGTGTGGGACATATCAATAAGTACGTGACATCTGAAGTGAAGAGAACACCACCACCGACAATAAGGAGGCTTACCGGATCGATTGGACCCAAAAAAACATACGCTTAGTTGGGTCAAACAGGCTTAGGTGGTGAACAGCTGTGGGAGATCCTGAGGAGTTGAAAAGATCGAGTTCCTGGGATGAACCGTGGACCGGTGTGTCCCTCAAGGTGATGTCAGAAAGCAGATGGTAGTAGCAATAGGTGGAGAGGAGAAAGGAAAGGCCATATAGTGTAAATCCATAAAAATATGTAGCGAATTTATTAAAAAACTAGGAAATACACTCACATGTATATCTTTAAAATCAGCGCTGTAAAAGTACAAATGGCGGCAGTGGGGTCCTATCAGACGCGTTTCGTCTCCTTGAACATCGTCTGGGGGTCCCCCCACTGCAGCCAGCAAGGTATATATAGACAATATGACCACACAAATGAGAATCAACTCCACAATGTGTACAACGGGTGTCTATTGTCACTTCCGGTAATCGGGCAAAATGGCCGCTGGGCGTGCGTTCCACACCTCACTACAGGACCCATTGTAAGCACCGGAAGTGTACCTACTGAGGTCAATAGTGTATTAGTCTTATTGCCCATTAGGTGTCAGTATCCAATCATTTTAAATATAAGGATATGTAGAAATAATACGAGGTGCATAAATGAAATATATTAAAACAATGCAGCGTCTCAAAAACTACTTCCGGAACATTTGCGTTCCAAAGGACCGTGGTGCGCGTACGCACTGGCCAGGAAGAGGTTGAGTGTATCCTTAATCTATGATGGAAGGATAACAACCGGAAATTCTCACTGTGCCGATACAAGATGACATCCGTCTAGTTAGCAGCACGTCACATGTGCAGAGTGCCGCGATGACATGTATTTGATCCGGAAGTCCGTGCGCTGGACACAAACAAGCGAAACAATGAAGACCAACACAGTATATTTGATCCGGAAGTCCGTGCGCTGGACACAAACGAAACAGTGAAGACCAGCACAGTGGTCATGTACAAATGTAAAAATATATAAAAAATTTGTATGAAAAAAAGAGAAAAATGCATACGGTCTCAAAATAATGTGTTATCTCACCCTTGGATAAATCCATTGAATGTGATGTAGTGAAGAAGCTGGACAACCGAGGAGATCCCAGGGAAGGACCCGTCATGGACGGATCACGCAGCGTGCTGGTCTGGAGAGGGGCCTGGTGACTCGGTTGAAGGACGTATCCTAAAGTAACTATACAGCATAGTGTTGCCGGGTTGGCTTAAAGGTTCAAGCACTGTGACTGACATTCACCGCAAAACCAATACATTCTGTGGCAGAGGATTGTACGGGTTTGTCCCAAGCAAGTCTGTGGCAGAGACTTTTGTTCATGCTACGTACTGGCTGCTAGACTAGTGAGAGAGGCCTATGCATCCTGGGTCTATGGTGAGCAAATCATTGGATTCCTGTGTACCGGCTGGTATGGGGAAGGACAGATCTTTGCCCAAACTTGCACGTTTGCAGAGAATCTTAAACAAGCGTGTAGCTGCCGAGTATGGTTTGGAGTTTCCCTATGTGCCCCAGGATATAATGCAAGTGATTAAAACTAATCGGGAACTTTGGTACAGTGAAGCTGTTTGGGACTATTTGTCTGTGGCTAAGCCTTTCCGAAAGACTGGATGTTCTGTTAAGATGGATGAACGTTTTAGTGGATGTTTCATGCACTGGAACTTCGGTCGGCACATTTATGCTGACAAAGTGGTCATTTGCAGGCCCGGAAAAGATAATGTTGTCTATTTCATTACCACCGTGGATAAAACGGGAAAACCACTAACATTGCCAGATCCCCGGTTTTATTGGTGACTTTGGACAAAAGAACTTTGGGTTAGCTAGTTAGTGTCAGTGTAAAGAGATCTGCGTGGTCAAGATCTACATATCCTGTTCGGTGTTTTAAATCCAAGGACTTCTTTTTGCTAGCCGGATTTTTTCTGAAGAGATCATATTATAGGGATGGACTCCTTAAGTTTTTTTCCCTTTGTGATGTTAGATGATGGGAAGAAAGGCTCATTTTCTCTAAAAATGAGGCTTTGCTCCTGATATTGTACAGTATATATGTGTGTGTTTAATAAGTTTTCCTTTTCAGGAATTATTGGATCTCCAATCAAGCTGGGAGGCTTTTCAGCTAGATAGATAGTAAGGTTGTGTACAATTATTATTATTATTATTCAGGATTTATATAGCGCCAACAGTTTACGCAGCGCTTTACAATATAAAAGGGAGACAATACAGTTATAATACAATACAATAGGATTAAGAGGGCCCTGCTCAGAAGAGCTTACAATCTAATAGGGTGGGGCAGGTGGTACAAAAGGTTGTAACTGTGGGGAATGAGCTGGTGGAAGTGGTAGGAGATTAGTTGGAGACGTGATAGGCTTTCCTGAAGAGATGAGTTTTCAGGGATTGCCTGAAGGTAGCAAGAGTAGGGAATAGCCGGATAGATGGAGGTAGCGAGTTCCAGAGGATGGGAGAGGCTCTGGAGAAATCCTGGAGACGAGCATGGGAGGAGGAGATGAGAGAGCTTGAAAGCAGGAGGTCTTGAGAAGAGCGGAGAGGTCGATTTGGGTGATATTTGGAGACAAGATTGGTGATGTAGCTCGGGGCAGAGTTGTGAATGGCTTTGTATGTTGTGGTTAGAATTTTGAATTTAATTCGCTGGGTGATTGGGAGCCAGTGTAGGGATTGAAGTAGAGGGTTGGCAGACACTGAGCGGTTGGTAAGGTGGATAAGTCTGGCAGCAGCATTCATGATAGACTGAAGAGGGGATAGCCTATGGAGCGGTAGGCCAATGAGAAGGGAGTTGCAATAGTCAAGGCGAGAGATAACAAGGGAGTGAATGAGGAGCTTGGTGGTTTCATTTGTTAAAAAGGGGCGAATTTTAGAGATGTTACGGAGGTGAATTCTACAAACTTTTGACAGCGATTGGATTTGAGGCTGAAATGACAAGTCAGAGTCTAGGATTACACCGAGTACCCTGGCGTGAGGGGAGGGACTGATGGTTGCATTGTTGATTTTGATGGAAAAGTCATGGAGGGGGGCACGGGCGGGGGGGGGGGGAATATTAATAGCTCAGTTTTAGAGAGATTTAGTTTAAGGAAGTGGTGCGACATCCATGCTGATATGTCAGTTAGTAAGTTAGTAATCATAGGATGGTTTTGTTTGCGGGTGTGAACATAATGTTTTATAGATGTAAGTCTTATAATATCTTTCCACTGTCTTTTCCTCTCTCTTTGTCTATCCAAGTTATAAAAAAATCAAGTACCTACTCCCAGGCTTGGGAGTTACAGTTATAGGGCGTACACACGGTCGGACTTTGTTCGGACATTCCGACAACAAAATCCTAGGATTTTTTCTGACGGATGTTGGCTCAAACTTGTCTTGCATACACATGGTCACACAAAGTTGTCGGAAAATTCGATCATTCTGAACGCGGTGACGTAAAACACGTACGTCGGGACTATAAACGGGGCAGTAGCCAATAGCTTTCATCTCTTTATTTATTCTGAGCATGCGTGGCACTTTGTGCGTCGAATTTGTCTACACACTATCGGAAATTCCGACAACGGATTTTGTTGTCGGAAAATTTTATAGCCTGCTCTCAAACTTTGTGTGTCGGAAAATCCGATGGAAAATGTGTGATGGAGCCAACACACGGTCGGAATTTCCGACAACAAGGTCCTATCACACATTTTCCATCGGAAAATCCGACCGTGTGTACGGGGCATTACTGTTACAGTTTTTGGACAGACGTTGGGGACAAAGTCTACTGTAGTGGGGGGAGTATGTAGCGTTGGTAGATTTGCGATCTACCATATGTTAGGTAAATTTAGTAACTTGTTCATTAGAAAGGTTAGGTTTGCCTCTGTTCCAGCTTGGCTGACGTTGTGTGTGTTTCCGTACTGACTGGTGGGTGTCGCTGTTATCACTGGTCAGTGTTGGAAAGGCAACGCGTCGAAGCGTATGGATGCTCTTCTGTCCCGGAGACAACTCGGTGGAGGTGGTCCTCCGAGATACATGCCGGACGAGGGTATTTATGGGACAGACGCCATATTGTGGGGTTCGTTTTACAGCCACCTGCTAGCCCTCCTGGCCAACAGGTATGAGTTAGAGAGAAATCTCGTGGGCCTCCGCTGCGGCGCAGGGGTGGGCCCAGAAGCTTATCTGGGGCCTACCACAGCAGCCGAGGAATGGTCCTGAGCTGTCTATCCAGAGTGAAGAAGCTGGACAACCGAGGAGATCCCAGGGGAGGACCTGTCATGGAAGGATCACGCAGCGTGCTGGTCTGGAGAGGGGCCTGGTGACTCGGTTGGAGGACGTATCCTAAAGTAACTATACAGCATAGTGTTGCCGGGTTGGCTTAAAGGTTCAAGCACTGTGACTGAAATTCACCGCAAAACCAATACATTCTGTGGCAGAGGATCTTACGGGTTTGTCCCAAGCAAGTCTGTGGCAGAGACTTTTGTTCGTGCTATGTACTGGCTGCTAGGCTAGTGAGAGAGGCCTATCCAGGCGTGCAAGGAGTGTGACGAGGGGAGCGCATTCTAATATAATATCCAAATTTTACCAGGACATTTGTCAAGAATCTTACAAGAAGATATTTGAGTTTCTTCTGCAGTTTCCTTTCTGCCTCTTTCCTGCTACTTCCTAAGTAAATTGTTTAATAAATCATTGAAAACGTACTCAAGTGTTGGTGCGTGTATCGTCCAGAGGAAAACTCAATGGAACCCTAGACCCGGTGCCAGTGAAACAAAGGGAAGGAGAGTGAAGGTAACAAGCCCGCTTAAACCAGCAGCTCCACCGAGAGTTATTGCTACATAAACAAGGCAGATTGTCGTTCTGTCATTACAGAAGGCATCCATGCCTTCCACTAGTAAAAAACACCTCCCACACTACACTAAAACACTAGCTAAGCACACAGTTAACCCTTTGATCACCCCTGATGGTTCCCCGTTCCCAGCCAGTGTCATAAGTACAGTGACAGTGCATTTTTTTTAGCACTGATCACTGTATTGGTGTCACTGGTTCCCAAAAAAGTGTCAGGTGTCCGATTTGTCCGCCGCAATATCACAGTCCCGCTATAAGTCGCTGATCGCCACCATTACTAGTAAAAAATAAATAAGAATTCCATAAATATATCCCCTAGTTTGTAGACGCTATAACTACAAACTAATCAATGTACCCTTATTGGGATTTTCTACCATAAATATGTAACCGAATACATATTGGCCTAAATTGATGAAGAAATTTGATTTTTTTTACATTTTCTTACTGGATGTGTTTTATAGCAGAAAGTGAAAAAAAAAAGGTTTTTTTCTTTTTCAAAAATTGTTGGTCTTTTTTGTTTATAGCGCAAAAAATAGAAACCACAGAGGTGATCAAATACCACCAAAAGAAAGCTCTATTTATGGGGAAAAATAGACAAAAATCATATTTGTTTACAGTGTCACATGACCATGCAATTATCAGTTAAAGTAACGTAGTGCCGTACCGCAAAAAATGGTCATGAAGGGGGTAAATCTTCCGGAGCTGAAGTGAAGTAATCTAGGTAAGAGCCAAGGGCCTGGTGGATGATCAGGGGGTCCGGATACAACCTTGATGCTCATGCAGTAAACCAGGGGGGATAGTATTATTGGTTAAAGCTGTGCCATTGCCTGCCATAGAGCCGGATGTACTTGGTGTCAGTTGGTGTCTGATAGGACAATGCAAATGTTGGGGGGGGGGGGGGGGCTTCTCTGTACCTATTGCAATCCTTATAAAGGTCAATCAAAGGTATGAGTGGGGTAATTGGAGCAAAAAGGCTACATTACCTGGGCTCCATTCTGCCATAATCAAGCTCTGTTTAAATCCAGTGCAGTATAGTAAAGATCCCCTATCCTAGGTGACCTTCATAAAATCAAGCATGAAATAGGTGAACCCCTCACCTTTGCCTTGTTTGTCTCTTCTAGGAAAGGAAACTATTGCCATAAATCTTTGCGCAATGTGCTGTGTTTTCCCAGGAGTAACTCCCTTAACATACTGCTGACAATATTCAAATGTGATGACCTGGATTGATTATTTCCCTGTGGAAGAGTGATCACTGGGAAAATATGAGCTGCTCAATAAAACCTATCCTGAAGCTGTTAAGAAGTTATGTGACTGAGTAAGCAGGAAGCATGTCATGTGAATTGTTATCATGATATACAAATTCCTGAGCCTGAGCACAAATGATGGCTGATTTCATTTAAGCTGGTTACACATTTTACAATCTGATTGTACAACCTTCGTGTAGCGGTACCCATGAATGACATGCCCAGAACTGACCCAAGACTCATCCACACAACTTGTGACTTACAAAAGGGCAAAAGCCCTATGAGAGGAAATTTGGTTAGGCAACACCCCAACAGTAATAACATCAACAAGGGAAATAACACAATAGAGTAAGTCCTCTTCATACGAACATTCAACCTGCGAACTTTCAAAGATGCAAATGTGTTTGCATGTCCAATCCTGTAAAGCTGGGTACGCACACTTTTTTTCTTTAAACTCAACAGGCTAAACAAAAAAAAAAAAATGGCAGATCGCCGTACCATCACAAGTAGTGTTGATGCAGTGATATCCCAGGCTGTGCCTTTGTGTTCTGACAATGGGGCTCCCCCCCATCTTTTTCTGCGAGCGCTGATCTTTGCTGGACTTGCAAACAACCTGGACTTACAAACGAGCACCCAAAATAAAACTCGTTCGTAAGTAGGGGACTTACAGTAGTGTGTACTATACTGTTATACAGTCTGTCTAAGACAATACAAAGTCCCTGATTACCTCAATGCTAAGTATTACTAAACCCAGTCCTTGGAACACTTAATATTTAGGTGGAGAGCCTTGTAACAGGGTAGTTTTGTAATTCAAAAAAGGGAAAGGCTTCAAGATAACCCAGAAAAAGGGGCAGCACTTACCTATTAAACATGCATAAATGATAGTTTGTGACCAAGAGGCCCCTCACCACTCTACTTTGTCCCTGGGTCCCAGGAAGACCCATGATGGCCAGTAAAAAGTCCTGTGAAACTCATTGAGCTCCCCTCTCAAAACAGCATCCAACAACAACTCTAAGAGTCCTCGCCTTGAAGGTCAGGAACAGCCGCTGACTCCCACTGGATCAGGATCGGTCACAGTCTCTAACGGACCAACCGTAGTCCCTCACCGGATTATAGCTACAGCCTTATACTGGATCCAACCCATGGCACACAGGTTTCCATCATCAGCTCTACCTCTGGACAGCAATCTCTGTGTCTCTCTTTCTCTGCACAGTGGCTCTCTCAGCAGCAATGTCCACATACCGGCGGCCCAGCACAGGTCACTGCAGCAGCCAAATGTCCTACAGGAACAGCAGTCTCTAGCAGCAACCTGTGCAACACTATTTAGCAGCAGACATGCCTCTCCAAGGTTGCACTGCCCAGCACTGTAGCATATGGCTCTCTGCATTACACACACACAGCCACTTCTGTCCTGGGTGCTGTCCCTGCACTCACTCTTCAGAGGCTGTCAGCAACCAGGGATCCCCTTCCTCTTATTTTCTGTTTTGTTGCAGCACAGAACTCACCTCCCTGCTTGCTACTATTCTCCCTTACTCAATAGGACAGCATTGTCTTCCCTCTAATCCCCAACCTTGCTCTTACCACAGCACAGGATTCTTGTGTGTCAACCTCATGGCTTAGTTTCCTAGCTATTTGATTCCACAATCTGCCCTGAACTCTGGCTTGTTTTCTGGTTATCTGTGTCCACAATCTGCTGTGACCTTTAGCTTTGTTCCTGGATATCCAGACCTCTGGCCTGTATTCCATTTACTGTGGCTGCAGGCAGCTCCAACCTGTGGACTGTTACCCGCAGTATACTACCTGCTCCAGACCTACTTCCTGGTACCTTCCTGTTTTGTGGTACGTGGTGTTCAGTAGGATTAACCAGGAGACTATGACATGGGGACAACACACAATACTCCTGTGATGGTGTTCCTATTGAATACCTACAGGCCTTTAGGTTCTGCACCTGGGGGGAATCCTGCGTCACCTGCTCACATGTGGAACTATCTTTACACTTTATCGTCAGTCCTGATCCACTTCTCTCTTATCTGTTCCAAAGTGAGCCAGCTGGTTACTACTCCACAGATCCAGCTCCCAGCTCTAATGTGCCACAAGGAGCTTTGTCCTACTCGCTGTTGGCCTACACATCCCAGGTATGCTTACTGTCATTCCTAGGCTATCTCTTATTGTGTAGTAGGAAGGTCAACATCGACAAAGCCGTCTTTTTGACAGCTTTGTATTCTGTGAATGGGTTCATAAAATACAAAACATTCTGTGTTTGGACAGGCAGGAAGAAGGGGCAGAGAAATTACAGGGAGGCTGCTGTGCAGGAGAGCCACAAGTCTCCTGACTGAATGGCGGAAGTATAGTAAAAGCTATAGTTCCTGCCATCAATAAAGTTGTATAAATTAAAGAACAGGCAGTTTTCCAGGTGGATGTATTTATATTTTTGCCTGAAATTTAGCTTTAACTGTTAAGAGCCTGACTATCCCATGACCCTCTCAAATTTTCTGGCTGTTCTCAATAGATTTCTCTTTGAAGATCACAAATATCACTACAAGCTAAGAATATTTTTGTGGTTAAAAACTCATGCAATATTTTTTGTGAATTTACTTTTTTTTATAAAATATCAATAAGGGCTTGTTCACACCAGCCTGCAAGCTTAAACATGGGAGTTGGTGTCCGTTGTGTAGGAGTGATGTTTCTTGTTCAAAATGTTTATTGGTTTTCAGTTAAGTTACAATAGTGGTTGGCATATGGGTTACGAATATATTGAACATTCGCTCAACTTGAGTCAGTCAAACTCAATCAGTTTGATAACAATAAGGGCAACTTATATAGCTTTATCAGAAAAGGAAGCAAACATTCTTGCTTGAAATCAACAGAATATCAGATGTTGACATAAACAATGGATCAAAGGGGATCTGCCTAGAACTCAACTCAACTCAGAACTCAGCTACTAGTAAGTATCCATTAAACCTTTGAACTGCTAAAGTAGCAATCCATATTGCCTACAGCAGGGGTAGGCAACCCCCAGCATACGAAGCCTCTTTTTCTGCCATTTGACTCCCTCCCCATCAGCAGAGCAGAGCAGAGCAGCGCAGGGAAGTGTCAGTGAGACACTAATGCATTTCAATTTCAGAATTCCCCACATAACACCTGCACTGAGGGGGAGGCACTGTGCCCCCACACATTGTAAATTTGGGAAACATTGTTTTGGTTCTCTAACTTTTCTGTAGCTGCAATTGTCAGCTTTTGTGATGGGGAAGAGATTGGGTGCAGTTCTGCTAGGGGCAGTTCCCGGTTTCAGGAGGAAGAGGACTGTCATTGGCCACTGCTAAAGCCAATCACAGTCCTGCTAGCCCAATCCACCATCTGGAGGAAGATGACTCGCTTGGTTGCCACTACCAATCTCAGGAAAAAGGGATTTCACCGTGATTGAGAAAACCACAATCAGGTGAAAGTTTGTGGAATTACTGTTGTGCTTTTGGGAACTTTGTTGAAATTATTCCTGAACCTTTGCGTTACTTACTACTGAACCCTGCACTCTGTGTCCCTTTAAGCCAGAGCCAGTATTAAGCACAATGAAAATCACACCCAACTTTTCCTGTGGCGCAGAGCGCCACACTTTACCTCAGCTGCGGAGGCCCAACTTATGATCCTGCACACAGGCCCACTGCTTTCAAAAAATGCCCCTGACCTGAGCTCCTAATTGCGCATCCATTTCAGATGCTTATATGTGACATCACATACATCATCTACATCACCTACATCACATACATCACATACATCATCTGCATTACCTACATCACATACAAGCACGTGGTCTGGATGAAAGAGGTGGATCAGCAGGATGAGTGTGCCAGGACAGGTAGATGTGTCTCGCCTCTGCTTCCTTTCACCACTCTGCATATCATGCATATCACAGATGAGAAGGGGGTAGAGCAGATGAGCAGGAGGGTACAGCGGTGGGGAAAATGAGCAGGAGGGGTTCAGAGATGGGACAGATGAGCAAGAGGGTACAGTGGTGGAAGAGAGGGGGGTTCAGCAATGGGACAGAAGAGCAGGGGGGTACAGTGTTGGGGCAGATGAGCAGGGGGGTTCAGGGTTGGGCCAGATGAGAAGGGGGTTCAGTGGTGGGACAGAAAAGCAGGGGGGTAGAGCAGTGGGGCAGATGTGAAAGGAGGTGTATTGGTGGGACAGATGAGGAGGGGGTTAAAGTGGTGGGGCAGGAGAGCAGGGGGAACAGAGGTGAGATAGATCTGCAGGAGGTACATTTGTGGGGCAGATGAGAAAGCGGGTTACAGTGGGGGGGCAGATAAGCGCAGATAAGGACAGATGAGAAGGTGATTCAGTAGTGGGACAGAAGAGCATAGAGATACGGTGGTGGAGCAGATGTGCAGGGAGGTACAGTGGTGGGGCAGATGAGAAAGCGGGAACATTGGTGGGGCAGATGAGCAGGGGGTTACCGTGGTGGGACAGAAGAGCAGGGGGTTATAGTGGTGGGGCAGATGAGAAAGGGGGTACGGCAGTGGAGCAGATGTGCAGGGAGGTACAGTGGTGGGGCAGATTAAAAAGCGGGAACATTGGTGGGGCAGATGAGCAGGGGGTTACCGTGGTGGGACAGAAGAGCAGGGGGTTATAGTGGTGGGGCAGATGAGAAAGGGGGTACATTGGTGGGGCAAATGAACAGGGTGGTACAGTGGTGGGGCAGATCTACAGGGGGTTACAGTGGTGGGGCAGATGAACAGGGGTGTTACAGTGGTGGGGCAGATGGCCAGGGGGTTACAGTGGTGGGGCAGATGAGCAGGGGGTTACAGTGGTGGGACAGATGTGCAGGGTAGTACAGTGGTGGGGCAGATGAGCAGGTGGTTACAGTGGTGGGGCAGATGTGCAGGGTAGTACAGTGGTGGGGCAGATGAGCAGGTGGTTACAGTGGTGGGGCAGATGTGCAGGGTAGTACAGTGGTGGGGCAGATGAGCAGGTGGTTACAGTGGTAAAACAGATTTACAGGAGGGACAGTGATCTGAGGTGTGAAGGTGGATGAATTGGGGCTGATCTGAGGCGTGAGAGTGCAGGATGTTAATTTCTCACTACTAAGGTAGTGTACAGCATTTACTTTATAAAAAATCCTTTTTGCGATTGAGAGTGTGAAGTTCAACATTTTTTGATTATAAAACCGGCACACTCAATTTCTTTGAAGACATTTTTCGGCACACTGTGCTCAAAAGGTTGCCTACACCTGGCCTACAGTTTAACAGAAAGGAAGCAAAAGAGGGGAAGGAGGGAGGAAGTGGGGTCATGAGGGATAGGAGTAAATGGAAGCGGTCAGGGATCCCATGGGTCTGCCGGGAATAGTACAAAAAATATAGTATACTGCCGATAAGCAAAAAGGAGTCAGTTTGGTAACAGCAAGGTAGTATCAAAATGTGGGGGGGTGATAATACATAGTTACATAGTTACATAGTTAGTAAGGTTGAATAAAGACACCAGTCCATCCAGTTCAACCTGAGTGAGTGTGTGTCTACAACCCTGACCCTTGTCCCTAACCCTGTACATCGCACACTCACATCAGTCCCTACCCTCAATCCAAGATCCCCATTCATATACTAGGGCCAATTTTGGACAGAAGACAATTAACCTACCAGCATGTCTTTGGAGTGTGGGAGGAAACCGGAGCACCCGGAGGAAACCCACGCAGGCACAGGGAGAACATGCAAACTCCAGGCAGGTAGTGTCGTGGTTGGGATTCGAACCAGCGACCCTTTTTACTGCTAGGCGAGAGTGCTAACCACCACACCACACCACTGTGCCGCCCTCTGATAATGGTCTACCCATGGCTGCCAGATCTTAGAATATTTGGTGATCTTATTTTGTAGTATTGCCTCAACCGTAGCAAAATAATTACTTTTCATTACTTTTGTATGTGGCAAACTCATGTGATGCATGCAGTAATTAGTGAATTGAAAATACGGAGAGTTAAAATAAGCAGATAATGCAATTATCATTTTGTTTTTGTGAATTGAGGCTACTCCAAACCAGTCCCCCTTTGTTCATTTTACTTTATGCATTTATGTAGTTTGTGCATTAATTTTATCAGCTTGACATTGACAGCACTGGACCTTGACAGATTACATTTATGTTCCTCTTCAGTTCATTAAGCTTTACCATTGCTAGTCAGTAAAAGAAAGGCAGAGCAGAAATGTTTAAAATGTATGCTTACATCTTAGGCTGATAAAGAATCATTTGGGCTGATCTCAGACAAGCATTTTGAACTTTAGGTGTTACTCCAATGTATTTTATTTAAATTACAAGAGACCAGCATCATAAAAAATAAAAAAAACGCTTTTTCTCTAATACTCACCCTTAACCTGAAGCTGTCCACTTCAAACCTATCCTAGACTCCTCTTAGCTGCCAGCACTGCAAAGGTCGGATGCCATCCTTAGACAATGGCTATGTGGCCTGCAGTCCTGACTATACTCAGGTGCTATAGGCCAGAAGCAGCCAGGAGCTTCTATTAGGTAAGTATAACAAAATTTGTGGGAAGAAGGGTAGGTTGTTTTTACTTTAGTATGTCTTTAAAGAGTGCTTTAAAGGCTGCCCAACTCCACTGGGTAATACTTACCAGTACATCAATCCAAAAAATTAATCCAAGGACAATTTTCATGCAACCCTTTCTGTGTTCTAAAATATTTCTATCAGGAAAAGAACTGAGAAAATAAGGCTCTGTAGATGATCTCTACCCCCTTAACCCATTTAAGGGCAATTCAAGGAAGCATCCCAATAAAAGACCTGCTAAAGCTATCTAGGAAACCTTACCACTTAACTATGGTAAGCTCCACTGACATAATCTGAGTTCAATTAAATCTATTGAAGCCGAAATCCACCACACAAATTAGGGGGTAGGTCTGCTTCCTGAAGCCTGCAGTGTACAACTCCCTCTGTTTCTACCTTAAGTATCAATCAGAT
Source organism: Lithobates septentrionalis (assembly GCA_037952835.1). Lineage (NCBI taxonomy): Eukaryota > Metazoa > Chordata > Amphibia > Anura > Ranidae > Lithobates > Lithobates septentrionalis. The sequence continues at coordinate 4,978,272 of JBBDGP010000257.1, forward strand.
TTAACCTTCCAAGGCAAGTGTGAATCTGATGACTGTGAGAAACTTTGAATTACTGACAATTTGATACAACACACATTTGGGATAACAAGCATCCTTAATTGGGTGTGTTTAGGAATATTTCTCATGTACTAAAAACAGGTAAGTTTTAGATTGGTTTATTTATTGGTTTACAATCTATCTAATTGTTTTTTTTTGTTTTTTTGCCAGCTACTCTTCTATAGATCTGCCAATGTGATATCTATGTGTTTACCATTGTAATATATTCTTCTCTTCTGCTGACCAGCTCCTTGAGGCCCAACTGTTATGTCGGAGCACTCAGGATAATGTCCTTTTAAGCACTGATGATCACAATGTCTCTGGTCCCTTTAAAGGGGTTGTAAACCCTCGTGTTTTTTTCACCTTAATACATCCTATGCATTAAGGTAAAAAAACACCTGGAAGTGACCGGCCCCCTAGCCCCCCCGTTTTACTTACCTGAGCCCTGGAAATTCATCTGGCGGGGACACACTCTTCCTCTGCCCAGGGTTCTCGGCTCTTGATTGGATAGATTGATAGCAGCGCAGCCATTCGCTCCTGCTGCTGTCAATCAAATCCAATGACGCGGGCACCGGGGGGCAGGGCCGAGTCATACTTTCGGCGGCTATGGACACTGAATAATGGACTCGGGAGCAAGGTAACCCCCCGGGAGAGCGCTTCTCCTAAGGGGTTATCTGACATGGGGAGGAGCTGCCGAGGGACCACAGAAGATGGTGTTCAGGGCCACTCTGTGCAAAACGAGCTGCACAGTGGAGGTAAGTATGACATGTTTGTTATTTTTTTTTTTTAAATAAACAAAGCTTTACAATTACTTTAAGCACTCATAATGTCACCAGCTCTGTGATGATTGCAGGCAACACTGTCCCTCTTTTGTTAAAGTGTAATGTGGATTTGGCCAGCGGTCTCTCACCAACTTCTTGTGTTAGCAAGCGGTCCTCCTCTCTACACTGGGTGTGACACAGCCAGTCTGTGTCTGCATTGTCCTTCCCACTTCATCAGGCAGCATCCTTGGCGCTCTCCAATGTCCCAGAATGCATACCAATATGTGTGTGTCACCGGCGCAAAACCAATATTTCAATCAATTTAATTTTTTTGGCTGCTGCATTCAAAAAACCTTTCATAGGAATGGACTAAAAGTGTTGTTTTTTATGTGTGAATGCGCTGCTCCCATCTAAGCACCCTTTCCAATATTCACATACCCTACCTTTTAATTATAAAAAGAATATATATATACAGCTAACCTAAATAAAAAACATATACATGTGAAAATTCACCACATTAGACCAAAACCTTATAACAAAACAAAAATCCGATGACATATATCACATATGTAACAGAGTCCCCAAATAAATGCTTTCAAATCTTCTATCAATTGCCGTGATTGGCGTGCTCCTGTGTTCCTTCAATAAGCATAAAGTGACTGTGTGATCCACCACCACCTGTAAGATTGGCCACTCACCAGATACTTCTCTAATAATACACCTTTGGTTCATTCATGGGATAACCACTCCACTTATGAAAACCTCTTCAACGGCTATAGTTGGACTTTAGTGTTCCTCATATAAAATATGGATAAAACGATCATCGCGCAATACGTTTTAAAACTGTTTATTATGTAAAAACAAAGAAGAAGTGTACACTCACATTTAAAAGTGCCCTCGAGCTGGCACAGAGCTTATCCAGCAGTTAGGGACGGGTGTAGGAACTGTAGCTTGGTTCGCCTATGTGCAATGTGGTGGATCACACAGTCACTTTATGCTTATTGAAGGAACACAGGAGCACGCCAATCACGGCAATTGATAGAAGATTTGAAAGCATTTATTTGGGGACTCTGTTACATATGTGATATATGTCATCGGATTTTTGTTTTGTTATAAGGTTTTGGTCTAATGTGGTGAATTTTCATATGTATATGTTTTTTATTTAGGTTAGCTATATATATATATTCTTTTTATAATTAAAAGGTAGGGTATGTGAATATTGGAAAGGGTGCATAGATGGGACCAGAATGCATACCGCCTAACTTTTTGAGATGGGAATGAGGGACACTCATTAGCAAACATATGTAACAGTAGCAGCTGGTGCTCACTATTTTTGGGGGGTGGCACAACCAACACTACCCCCCCCATGGAAGACACAGGTGGTGGCGATCCCCCCCCCTCCCGTGGGAAATACAGGCGGTGGCAATCGCCCACCCCCCCTTATGGAGCAGCCGCCTCTGGTATTTAGGCACAGGACACACCCCCTTAAAGGAAAATTATACAAAAAATGTATTAGTTAAACCCACAAGTGCTTTTTTACCACTACTATTCCTTTATATTGGCTTTTGAAATTTACAAATGCAGCAATTTAGAATTTGGATGATGAAAGATTTAGCACTGGGAAACATTTTTTTTTTTAAGATAAATAGTGCATTTTATATACAACTATATACAGTAGATCAGACCAAAATGAGGGTCAAATGAGGATAAAAGTGGGACAGAGGGCCTCTCTTCAAAGTCAGGGACAATCTCTTAAAAATCAGGGACAGTTGGGAATTATGCAGAATGTCTGTCATTGTGCCTCTGTCCCTTTCAGGTGCAGGGGTGAGTGGTCTGCTAGCAGCCTGATGTGCACTCAGTCCTCTCAGAACAGCTCCACACTTCTCCCTAGGCCTGGAAAACAGCAGGAAACCACCTGTTATCTTTGCTTTAGGGCCCTGTTGGATATGCAGTTTACTCCTTCCAGCTCACCAAGACAGCTCAATCTGTCAGAACTACACCTCCCACAATTCTTGCAGTCCACATCCTGTGTACTTTTTTATTAATTAGAGGGCAGACAGGCCCGGATTTACTCCCTTTGCCACCCCAAGGCCGGGTCCTTCAATGCCACCACCCCCACCCCCCACACCCCACACACACACACACGCACACACCACCATTCTCGTCCTTTATCAATGACTGCTACAATAGATCAATTAAAAACTCACCATAATGCAGAATCATTGGAAGCCCTGAGCGTGTTACTTGCCACCATCGCTTGTCACTTGACACGTTGCCTGCCACCAGATGGGGATGTCACTTGCCACGCTGCCTGCCACCAGATGGAGATGTCACTTGCCACTATGCCTGCCACCAGATGGGGGTGTAACTTGCCACGCTGCCTGCCACCAGATGGAGATGTCACTTGCCACTATGCCTGCCACCAGATGGGGGTGTAACTTGCCACGCTGCCTGCCACCAGATGGAGATGTCACTTGCCACTATGCCTGCCACCAGATGGGGATGTCACTTGCCACGCTGCCTGCCACCAGATGGAGATGTCACTTGCCACGCTGCCTGCCACCAGATGGAGATGTCACTTGCCACTATGCCTGCCACCAAATGGGGATGTCACTTGCCACGCTGCCTGCCACCAGATGGGGTTGTCACTTGCCACCCTGCCTGCCACCAGATGGGGATGTCACTTGCCACGTTGCCTGCCACCAGATGGGGATGTCACTTGCCACGCTGCCTGCCACCAGATGGAGATGTCACTTGCCACTATGCCTGCCACCAGAAGGGGATGTCACTTGCCACGCTGCCTGCCACCAGATGGAGATGTCACTTGCCAAGCTGCCTGCCACCAGATGGAGATGTCTCTTGCCACTATGCCTGCCACCAGATGGGGATGTCACTTGCCACGCTGCCTGTCACCAGATGGGGATGTCACTTGCCACGCTGCCTGCCACCAGATGGAGATGTCACTTGCCACTATGCCTACCACCAGATGGGGATGTCACTTGCCACGCTGCCTGCCACCAGATGGGGATGTCACTTGCCATGCTGCCTGCCACCAGATGGGGATGTCACTTGCCACCCTGCCTGCCACCAGATGGGGATGTCACTTGCCACATTGCCTGCCACCAGATGGGGATGTCACTTGCCACGCGGCCTGCCACCAGATGGAGATGTCACTTGCCACTATGCCTGCCACCAGAAGGGGATGTCACTTACCACGCTGCCTGCCACCAGATGGAGATGTTACTTGCTAAGCTGCCTGCCACCAGATGGAGATGTCTCTTGCCACTATGCCTGCCACCAGATGGAGATGTCACTTGCCACTATGCCTGCCACCAGATGGGGATGTCACTTGCCACGCTGCCTGCCACCAGATGGGGATGTCACTTGCCACTATGCCTGCCACCAGATGGGGATGTCACTTGCCACGCTGCCTGCCACCAGATGGGGATGTCACTTGCCACGCTGCCTGCCACCAGATGGGGATGTCACTTGCCATGCTGCCTGCCACCAGATGGAGGAGGGCGGAACAGAGATGTCATCTCTCTCCCCTGCCGCCGCACCGCTGACATTACTTGTCTCTCCTGCGGCCCGGCAGCAGAGGCGCCGCGACCCACAGGTTGGAGACCTACTCTCGATCTTTTCAAAAATGGCACCGGGTGGCGCAATCACACTTTTGTGCATGTGCCGCCCGGCCGAGCGCGTACAAGCTTTCCCGAGCCCGGATGGCTTCGGAAAGGCACATGCGCAGTTGCGTGGTCGGCTCGCGGCCATCTTTTGTACGGGCACTGGTGCTCCTAATGGACTTTAACGGGCAGCCCGAAAGGGGGGGGCGGCCACAAAGTCGCCGCAGGAGCGGCGCCGCCCCTGCACCACTGTCGCCCCGAGGCCTGGCCTTGGTGGCCTTGTGGCAAATCCGGCCCTGAGGACAGACTCAACACTGGCTGTACACAGCTCTTCAATAAGAATCTCCCCCTTTAGCTGTGCCTGTGTAAAAGTCCCCTCTGCTCCCAGACACAGTGTTGCAGCCTGGACTACACAAGAGTTAAAGAGAATCAGTCACTTTGCCAATTCTGGGCAAAATGAAAGGCTCCCTTGCCAGGCAACCTCCACCCACTGATACTTACCTTTCCCACATTTCCCTTCCACTCAGAACACCTTTCAAAGCCCTGAGTTAAATTTTTGGGTGAGCTCCATGTTGGACCTTCTCACTTTCTTCTCTTTTCCCCACATAAAATTTGGGGAAAATTGGGCATGGCGATAGGCCTAAGAGGACAGCGCACTGAATCCTAAGAGGAAGGATAAAAGATCACGAGCTCCATATACCCAGAAACACTGACGATTTCTAACAGAATGGAGAGAAGGTGATTATGAGAGGTGGGCTGTCAAGTGAACCTGTCATGTTGCTCTTGATGGGCAAAGTAACGGATTTTGATTAATCTGTTAACTGGTTATATTAAGTGAATGCATCATCCTCTCTTTGTAATCAATAGTCTGCATTTCACTGGGCATTTTTCTTGAGGAAATCCCTGTAAGCCACAATTATACTATACATTCATCCACAGTATGAGTAAGTAATATTCTGCTAGTTAGTGACATTTCCTTTAAATGCATATTTCAATCTTTGAATGACAAGCTATAACAATTACAATCCATCAAATAAAATGCCTGAAGAAACTTTTTTCAAGCTGGACCCACATTTTACAGACAAATTAAACCTATAGTAATTATAATGTTCTAAACATATAAAATATAATTTCAGCAGCAAGCTATTTATCATTCATAAAGAAAGCAGAGCTTCAGGTCCCTTGAGCCTGAAGGTCATATGGTTTTTCCTGGGAGAGCTTAAGGAACCGATTCTAAGGTAAATCTGATGATTGGCTTTTTCCAGCATGACATTGATAACATGACCTGCTGCCATAGTGGTCCTGGATTTTCAGCTACAATTGTACTTTTTGTATATATATATATATATATATATATATATATATATATATATATATATATATATATATATATATATATATATATACATATATATATATATATATATATATATATATATATATATATATATATATATATATATATATATATATATGTAAAATATTTTGAACAAAATAAGGCGATCTTGAAATCGATGGCAACTACACTTGGGACAGGGCAATAAAAAGCTGGCAAAGTAAGTGACACTAACAAGGAATAGCCGGAAGAATATTTTGCAACTAATTGGTTAATTGGCAACAGGTCAGTAACATGATTGGGTATAAAAAGGGCATCTTAGAGAGTCAGGGTGTATCAGAAGTAAAGATGGGCAAAGATTTGCCAATATGTAAAAAGCTGTGTCTACAAATTGTCAAAAATTTCAGTATAATGTTCCTTAATGTAAAATTGGAAAAGACTTTAAATATATCATCATCTACAATACCTAATATATCAAAAGATTCAGAGAATCTGGATAAATTTATGTGCACAAGGGACAAGGCCAAAGCGCAATATTGGATGCCCGTGATCTTTAGGCCCTCAGGCGGCACTGCAATAATAACAGGTGTGATTCTGTGATGGACATCACTGCATCTGCTCAGGAATACTTCCAAAGATCACTGTTCGCCATGCCATCCAAAAATTCAAGTTAAAACTCTTTCATGCAAAGAAGCCATATCTGAACATGATCCAAAAACACAGCCGTCTTCTGTGGGTCAAAGCTCATTTAAAATGGTCTGTTGCAAAATGGAAAACTGTTCTGTGGTCAGGGCAAATCGAAATTTGACATTCCTTTAGGGAACCATGGGCGTCGCATCCCCTGGACTAAGGAGGAGAGGGACCTTCCAGCTTGTTATCAGCATTCAGTTCAAAAGCCTCCATCTCTGATGGTATGGGGGTGCATTAGTGCATATGGAATGGGCAGCTTGCATATCTGGAAAGGCACCATCATTGCAGAAAGACATATCCAGGTTTTAGAGCAGAATATGCTTACATCCAGATGATGTCTGTTTCAGGGAAGGCCTTGCATATTTCAGCAGGACAATGATATATACCGCATACTGCACCTATGACAGCAGCATGGCTTCATAGTAGAAGAATCTGGGGGCTTAACTGGCCTGTCTGTAGTCCAGAACTTTCACCAATTGAAAATTCTTGGCGCATCCTAAAATGAAAAAAAAATGAAAAAGAAGACCCAGGACTATTGAGCAGTTTGAATTCTGTATCAGGCAAGAATTGGACAACATTCCTCTCCCAAAACTCCAGCAACTGGTATACTCACTTCCCAGATATTTACAGAGTATTGGTAAAAGTAGAGGGGATGCTGCACCATGGTAAATATGGCCCTGTCCCAACTTTTTAAGATGTGTTGCTTTTAATAATTAAAAAAAAAAACATTTTTTCTTCTCTCGTGTCCATTTAAACATTTGTAATGTTTTCTATTGTGAATAAAATATGGCTTTATGAGATTTGCAAATCATTGCATTCAGTTTTTATGTAGAGTTTACACAACGTCCCATCTTTTTTTGGAATCGGGGTTGTATTTGCTTTAGTCAGATTAATTAAAAGGTAAATTATGATTGGCTGAGCTTTGCGAATTACCTTTTGCACTTCCTTACTGGATAATCCCGCCGAAGTAGAAGAGAACATGTGCTAGTTGTCAAGTTACAGACTTGTACTATAACCTCTAAACACCTTCAGATACAACCAGCTCGGCTTCTTAATAAATCAGCTTTCAGTAAAGGGAAGCAGCTCATTAAGCTGGCAAAATGACATGTATTATGTATATATATGCAATATTTCATCCAGATTTACAAGACTCCAGCCAGAACCTATCTATATCCTGGGGACTTAGTTCAATACATTGGCTAGTAGAGAGTGTTGTAATAACTCAGGAAACTGATAAATGTCAGGTGGCAATATGGCACTTATAAATCCTATGAAACGTTCTCGAAGATTTGAATTTTCATTTCCCCATTAGTTTCCCATTTAACTGTCCCCTGTTATTTTAGAGCCTTTTGAATTTTCATTTCATGAAACGCAGCACCATCCTTTGTTCTAAGCCACCAGTTATGAACACATTTAATAAGTATTATGACTAAACTATGAGGCTGGGGTGTCAAAATGGCAGATTTAAAAGGGTAGTATATTTAGTAAATTTTCAGGGAATGCATATTCTGAGTTATTGTAACATTTACCTGGAAATATAAATGTGATCTTTACAATTTCAGAAGCTTTTCTATATTTTTCAATAGTCTTTTTATAAATCTGATCTAAGACTTTTACGTTTTTCAAAAATTTGTTTAAAAAAAGCACATTTTACAAAACCGGGGACGGGGGGGGGATGTGCTGGTATAAATACATTGATGTCCCAAGGTACATGAGATACGGTGAGCCACACGTGATTAACATTTATTATAATGTGGAGGCACATTCTTTAACAGAGGTGGGTCAGTCATTAGCTAAGGGCTTTCTATCCATTTTTATTCATGAAGCAATAAGCTTAATAAGTCTCTTCCCACATGTAGGTATGTTCAACATAACCAACATAACCAAACCTAAACTTAAAGTAGAAGACCAGGCTAGAGCTAACTATGCTTAAAATGGCTCCCACCCACCATCTTACTCCGATATTAACTGCCCTGTAAAAGAAAGATGCATATATACATACACTTACCTATTCTTAGAGTACTCCAGTCCCCAGCAGCCGACTTCAGAGGAGAGAGTGGATGGAATGCCTGGGTGGTGATGTCTCCCATAGGCTTACTATGGGGGCATCTGTTGTTAGCTCCTCTCCCCTGAAGCAGGCCGCTTGGTCCCGATTACATGACTGAACTGGACCACCCTGACAATAGGTAAGTATAAGCATCTTCCTTCTACAGGGTAGTTAGTATAGGAGTTAGAAGGTGGGTGGGAGTAGGTTTAAGCTTAGTTGGTTCTAGCCCGGGCTTCTACCTTAAGCTGGCCATAGATTAGTCAGTTTTTATTTTTTGATCTGCCAGCCAGCTGTTGGGTAACACAGACCTGCCTACACTTGCGCACACTGCCACCACTTACTACAGGACCTCCCTGTTTTAAAGGCCAGCCAGGAGAAAATCTGACATGGGATGAAGGTCAGGGAGTCCTTCACTTTCCTTGTCTAGACTCCCAAGCCCAAAATAAAAAGGATCCAAAATTCTCCTAGTCTTTTCTAATGAACAAACCACCAGAAGCCTGGCAGCAGATATTCCTCATCCTGGGACAACTCTTGGACCACCTTGAGCTGTTTGGAGCAAAATATATATGTAAAACAATTAAAAGGCTACAATTTCTCTTTACATATTAATTTTTCATTTGTCATCCAGGAAAGTGCTGAATCTGGTTGGTAGGTGTGGAACAATACTAGTGGCTTCAAACAGCCAAGACAAATACATTAGCCCTATGTAGATGTGTCTCTTTTTTTTTGCTTTACTTTATCTGTGTTAGGAGCATTTTGTGCATTGAGTTTTGCTGTACTATAGAGCATGAAAAAATCCCATATTTTTGTAAACGGCAGAAGGACTCTGTTGTGTGCAAGGCTTTGCAGAATGAAATCGTAAAAATAAAATACTTCCCTTGAGCCAATCAGGCTTGTTTAATCACTTCAGCCCCTGAAAGTTTCACCCCCTTCATGACCAGGCCATTTTTAGTGATACGGTACTGCATTGCTTTAAATGACAATTGCGACGCTGTACCCAAACAAAATTTATGGGTTTTTTTCCCCTACAAATAGAGCTTTTTTTTGGTGCTATTTGATCACCTCTGCGTTTTTTATTTTTTGCGCTATAAACAAAAAAAGACTGACTGTTTTGAAAAAAAAATATTTTTTACTTTCTGCTATAAAAAATAGTAACTAAAAAAATGTAAAAAATCAAATTTCTTCATCATTTAGGCCAATATATATTCTGGTACATGTTGTTGGTAAAAAAAATCCCAATAAGCATAAATTGATTGGTTTGCGCAAAAGTTATCACGTCTACAAACTATGGGATATTTTTATGGCATTTAGATTTGTATTTTTTACTAGTTATGGCAGAGATCAGCGGTTAACATCAGGGGCAATCAAATATTTAAGTGTGCTCCTAGGGAGTGCTTTCTAACTGTGCGGGGAATGGCTGAACTGGAGGCAAACAGAGATCTGTGTTTCTGCTTAGCAGAAACACAAGATCTCTATTTTCCTCTGACAGAACGGTGGTCTGCCTATGTAAACAAGGCAGACCGCCGTTTTGTCAGAGAGGAAAATAGAGATCTTGTGTTTCTGCTAAGCAGAAACACAGATCTCTGTTTTCCTCCAGTTAAGCCATTCCTCACACAGTTAGAAAGCCGTTCTGCCTCTCCTGTCAATGATTGGCCTTAAGGCCCCTTTCACACTGGGCGGTTTGCAGGCGCTATTGCGCTAAAAATAGCTCCTGGAAACCGACCTGAAAGTGCCGCTGCTTTGTCTCCAATGTGAAAGCCCCGAGAGCTTTCACATTGGAGCGGTGCGCTGGCAGGACGGTAAAAAAAGTCCTGCTAGCAGCATCTTTGGAGCGGTGAAGGAGCGGTGTGTATACCACTACTCCACCGCTCCTGCCCATTGAAATCCATGGGACACCGTGGCTATACCGCCGGCAAAGCACCTCTGCAGAGGCGCTTTGCGGTGGTTTTTAACCCTTTCTCGGCCTCTGGCAGTGGGGCTAAAACCGCCCCCCGCTAGCGGCCGAATAACGACAGTAATGCACCGCTAACAATAGCGGCGTTTTACCGCCGACGCCGCCCCCGCACCAGTGTGAAAGAGGCCTTAGAAAGATTTCCTCTTTATTCCTGTTCTGGTGAAAATATAAAGTTTGGGATTTTCTTTAATATTCACTCTTGGTAATAGCAGTAAACAGGACAACTAGAGATGGGAGACTTTCCCCTAATAGTGACACAAACAGCAATAAAAACCTGACAGCTGTTCTAATTTCCAAAACTAAAAAAAAAGTTTGCCTTTATTATACTTTAATTTATTCACAATGCTTTTAGATACAGAGATTAATTGGTTTTGAAGTGCTTTTACTGATTCATTTGTTCATAATATGTAAATATTTTAGTGTGCAAATGGAAACGATATTTGCTAAAGGACATTTACAGTCACAGAATGCACTTTCATTTTATAACATCAGCATTATAATAACAATACAAACAATAGTTATTTTTGGACAATCCAAAATATCCTTACTTGAAAATGTTCCATTCAACCATGTTGTTAGAGCTGCCTGTCTGCTGGTCATCTCTTTCCACAACCTCCTGAACTCCCTGCATGCTTTGCCGTTTCTCCTCTGCTGTTTACTTTCAGTTTCTGAGGACTACATACCCCATGGTACCTTGCTGCCTGCAAGCAATAATTCCTGTACTTGCTCTGCCTCCCAAAACTCTCTCAACACCTCTGTAGTTCAGAAAGCAGGCTCTGTGAAATGTGTGACACAACAGTGCCTAATCACAGGGCAAAGTGACTACAGAATTCAAGATAGTAAATGTGTGGGGATCTTACAGAGAAAATTTACAAACTTCAACATTGTTCAGATTAATAAGAGTAAGCTAGAAATAATTGAAATACAATGTGGAAATGAATATATGATTTTACATTTTGACCATACATTCAATTTAATTAAAAAGAGTGAAGTGGTGTTACACATTACAGTGGATGACATATGGTACTGAAGTAAGGGCTCCCAAAATGTGTAAAGCTGCTTTTACACTGGGGCGTCGGCAGTAAAGCGCTGCTAGCGTACTAAAGCGCTTTTAACCCCCGCTAGCGGCCGAAAAAGGGTTAAAACGGCAGTTAGGCAGCGCTGCCCATTCATTTCCGTGGGTAGGGGTGCTTTAGGAGCGGTATATAAACCGGTCCTTCACCGCTCCAAAGATGCTGCTTGCAGGAGTTTTTTTAATGTCCTGCCGGCGCATCGCCTCAGTGTGAAAGCACTCGGGCTTTCACACTGAGACTGCAGGGGAGCCATTTTTCGGGCACTTTACAGTCGCTATTTTTGGCCCAAAAGCTCCTGAAAAATGCCCCAGTGTGAAAGGGGTCTACAGCAAATGCCTTCCAAGTGATCCACTCTGGGCACTATGGGGGTCATGTATTAGTCAATGTGGGATAGTCACTCTCCAGACAGTTGTTATCCAGTGTATTAAACATAAAAATCTGGCGGATTTGTCATTTCCTAAATAAGAGTGCTTCACTCAGGGGCGGCCCGTCCATTAGGGCTCTATCACGCCACTATCACGCCACCCCCATAGGTAGAATGGATAAATTCATGCATTGCATAAATCTATCCATGGCCGCCGTGACCACCTCCTATTCAGGCTTCCGGCCCCTTTTTGCACGCCAGGTGCCTGAATTACAGTGGCGGGGGGTGTTTTGTGAAGCACCTGATTGGAGCCGTAGGCTCTTATAGGCTTCAAGAAAGGTGGACTCGTGGCACAGAGAATTGAGCCAGGAGCCCAACCAGGTTTGTTAGAAAAGCAAATTAATATTTGCTTTTCTAACACTGAACCGCCTCTCTGCCAATCAGGAGGTACGGGTCTAATACCCGTCACCTGATTGGCTGAAGGCACAGGCGATCATATTGGACGCCTAGCAGAAGGGAAGAAGAGATGCACAGGAATAATGGGGGACACAGGAGCCGTCGCCTGACCCGCTGCCTGTACCAAAGCTTACCATCATCACTGCTGCCTGACCCGCCACCAAGATGGGGTAAGTTCCGGTCAGACAGCAAGCGGGCACGGGGGGGGGGTCCACAGTGAGGCTGCATTTGATGGGGCACAGTGGCTGCATATGATGGGCACAGTGCCTGCATATGATGGGCACAGTGGCTGCATATGATGGGCACAGTGGCTGCATATGATGGGCACAGTGGCTGCATTTGATGGGGCACAGTGACTGCATATGATGGGCGCAGTGGCTGCATTTGATGGGGAACAGTGGCTGCATTTGATGGGCACAGTGGCTGCAATTGATGGCACAGTGGCTGCATATGATGGGCACAGTGCCTGCATATGACGGGCACAGTGGCTGCTTTTGATGGGCACATTGGCTGCATTTGATGGGCACAGTGGCTGCGATTGATGGCACAATGGTTGCATTTGATGGCACAGTGGTTGCATTTGATGGGCATAGTGGCTGCATTTGATGGGCACAGTGGCTGCCATTGATGGCACAGTGGCTGTGATTGATGGCACAGTGGTTGCATTTGATGGGCACAGTGGCTGCAATTGATGGCACAGTGGCTGCAATTCATGGTGGCACAGTGGCTGAATTTGATGGGCACAGTGGCTGCGATTGATGGAACAGTGGCTGCATTTGATGGGCACAGTGAGGCTGCAATTGATGTTTTTTTCAGAATTTTTCAGAATTTTTAAGTTTGCACCCCCCAAAAATTTTGAGCACCAGCCGCCACTTGCTTCACTTATTCGCATCTCTAGAAAGCTGTAGCATTTGTACCCCTTGTACGTTACACAGATTGTTGTGCTTCTGATACAAGACATTCTGCCTCAGTCAGTTTCCACATTGATAAAGTTTGTGCCTGTGAGCCATTTCCTTACCAAATGTGCACCAGTTATGGTCCTCGAGGTAGGTAGCAAGCATGTGCAAAGTTTTCTTGGCTGCCTATCGATAGACATGTGTTATGCAAACTTGAAATATAAAGTTCTCCTTAACATCCCCTTCAAAGTCTACGTTTAAAAAAAAATATTAATAAAAAAAAAAAACAACAACATTAATAGAAGCCATACTACAGCTTCTATGAATGAAGCATGATCTATGAATGGAGGGGGGCTTTCAGTCATCCACCTTTCATACCTAGAAGTAGTAGTACGGCTTCTATGAATGGAGGCGGTGGGCAGGAAATACGGACATAGTCGGGCACTCTTGATGAGTGCCTGTCACAGCTCCTTTAGTTCTATTAACCCCTGCCGCGCTGGCCGAAAATATAGCAGGAGGGCAATGGAGAAAGAAGATTTCACCTAAACGAGACAGCAGCACATGAGACATGTCAAGCTTATGGTAAGTAATGTCACTAGTCCTTTTTTTTTAGTTTTATTTTTTTTAACTTAATGTAAGTTTAAATCAGTGGTTCTCAACCTTACTAGTGCCGTGACCCCTGGATAAAATTTCACAATTTGTGGGGACCCCTAACAGTAAAATTATTTTCGTAGCGTGGGTTTTCAGCACCCAAGGCAAGACAAGTAATTTGCGCCCCTAACCCACGTATATTTAACGCTCCCCAATTCCCTTCCACTCATACAGTATTAAAACCCCTTATGGTACATTTTAGGATCTACCACTCTTTCTCTTTGTTCTCCTTTCTTTACTCTTTATCTCTCACTATCCTAATTTCTTTTTTTTTTCCCCCGTCTCTCTCTCTCTAGCCGTCTTTCTTGTTCTTTCTCTTATTCTTTTCCGCTCCCTTCCATGTATTCTCTATTTTTATTCCTTCTCTTACTCCTTGGTGGGGGGAGTTGAGATGAGTGGCAGTGCTAGTGGGGAGTTGGGATGAGTGGCGGTGCTGGTGGGGAGTTGGGATGAGTGGCGGTGCTGGTGGGGAGTTGGGATGAGTGGCTGTGCTGGTGGGGAGTTGGGATGAGTGGCAATGCTGGTGGGGAGTTGGGATGAGTGGCGGTGCTGGTGGGGAGTTGGGATGAGTGGCAGTGCTGGTGGGAAGTTGGGATGAGTGGCAGTGCTCGGGGGAGTTCTGATCATCCAACTTAGGTGCTCTTGATCAAGGTCATCTGCTGATCTGAGAACTGTAGTGGGGACTTTTAATGGCAACTATAATCACAGGTAGTGTTACTCACTGTGTCTCCGACTTTGTGGTGTCTCGCAGCAGTGACACCTATGCCGAAATCAGGAGATAGGGTCATCTCCAGCCCCTCCCACTTCACATTCTTCACCAGTCAGCTGACTTCTAGTCTCTGACCCCAAGCCATGCCGTGAACTGAATGGGTGGCTGGGTGGGCAACCACGGGCTCCAGGAACAGCCCAGCTGGGCGGCCGCGGAAAGTCTGGGAGAGCAGTGATGGCTTCAGGAACAGCCCAGGATTCGGTGACCCCTAGCAAATCATCATTCGACCCCCGAGGGGGTTCCGACCCCCATGTTGAGAACCACAGGTATAAATTAACAGGTTAAGTAAAACTTATATATTTCAGTTGTGAGTGAGTGATGAAGAGGCATCTTGAGGACTTAGGTAATCAGGTCTCTGAAAATCAGTTATAGGGCCAGTAATCCACCATGGTCCTTATACAGTACAGAGGTCTCACTGTGGTTGTGTTTGAAAATCAAGCTCGCTCACATTTATTAATTATTAACAGAAATGAGACTCATTTTTTTTCACAGGAACAAAAACAGACAGTAAAAAAAGTAAAATAAACTACTATCAAATGTACAAAAAAGGAGAATACAAAGAACACCGAATTAAATAAACTAAACTATATCTAGAAAAACCCTGCAAGCATTTTGCCCCAAGCAGTTCAGTGAGGAAATAAGTTGTTTTGTGATGAAATTAGTCGAAATTATGCTTATACTTACATAGACAAGTGGAGCACAGTGTACAGAATATGTATAAATTTCATGCCCTAGCAAAGTTCCGCTGGTTGCAGGTACCTCTCAGTTCATCAATTACGTTGGCATCATCAAGGACCCACCTGCCTGACGAGTTGCATTTAAGTTGAACTGTAACACACCTCCATCTATCTAAGTCTCGGGGTAGGAGGGGGTTGCCATAATGAAGAACTTTAGTCATCCTGAGCAATAGGAGTATACACAGTTCCCTTTGATGTGTGATGTCATCCAGGGGGCAGACCACTTCCAGTCACCTCCAGACAGCAGAATCCTAAAACTCTATAAGATATACAGTCGTTCCCGATCTAGCTTTCCCAACTCAGTTAAAAAAATAATTATGGGGGGGCGTGGCCTGGACATGGCGAGGTGAGGACGCTTCTCCTTTGAGCTCCCGACTCCGTCCCGGCTGACCGTGCCAACTATGCTCTAAAACACACCCGATGAACGAGGCATGTACTCTAAGAGGAGGAGAACAGGAGGGAGAGCCAAACCAGCGAAAACAAAAGACTCAGGGGGCACTTTAGACCACTTCTTGACTGAGCCCCGGACTCCCCCTTTGGAATCTAAGATGGCGGAGACACGTGGAGGGGTGAGTGAGACTCGGGGGAGCCACCCGGCGTCCCCGGCTGCATCTATGGACTCAGACTCCTATTCAGATGTCCCGGCCGCCCTGCAATCTGGCTCAGGGACCCCCCCCTTGTTGGGTTCAATGGGTGCCGAGGGAAATGCGGAGATATGGACACTTCTTAGAGCTCTCCCCATTAAAGCGGACATCGAATCCCTTATTGGCCGCTTAGAAGCACAACACCGCAAGGATATGCAGAAAGTGAACGGAGAACTGAGCTCACTTTCCACTAGACTGACAGTGGGCGAGACCTCAGTGACAGACCTAGAACGCAGAGTCTCAGAATTGGAACACCTCCAGGAAGCCCATGTAGATGCCGCTACAATGCTCCAACTGCACCAGGAGGAAATGGAGGACCGAAGCAGATGCAACAATCTCCGTCTACGCGGCCTCCCAGAGGCGACAGGACAAGAAGATCTAGCCGCCACCGCAGTGGCCATTTTCAGCAAGCTTCCAGGAGACCAGCTCCCGCAAAACATGGAGTTCGATCGAATACACCGAGCGCTGGGTCCAAAATTGCAGGATCCTAGCAGGCCGAGGGATGTTATCTGCCGCCTCCATCATTACTCCCACAAAGAAACGATCATCCGCCGAGCATGGGAGGCGGGGGACATAGACTTTGACGGAGCAATAATCAAAATCTTACCAGATGTTTCCCGAGCCACCCTGCAGAGAAGAGCCGTGCTTCGACCGGTACTTGAGACAGCCCGCCGGCAGGGGGCCACATACCGATGGGGATATCCTCTGTCAGTGCTCTTTAAAAAAGGGCAACAATCATTCCAACTTCGCTCCCCGAGAGACTTACCGGCCCTCTCTGCGTTCCTGGAGACATCCCCCTTCCAGATCCCGAACTGGCTGACATTCCTTCCACAAACAAGAGGACGATCCGGCCCACAGTCTTCACAGAGGAATCTCCAACCAAGACCGCAAAGACAACGACGGAGATCTCGGCCGCCTACTCCAGATGGGACACGTGAGTCATGAGGGATTATTCCCTTCCCCTGATATCAGAGATTTCCTATCACTACATGGCTCTGCCTTGCTGAGGTCCCCCCCCCCCCTAGACCCCCTGTGAACCACACTGCCAGAACTTTGGAAGGATCAGTCCAGCGCCAAGACACCTCACGAGCTGAGGGGGGTGATTTCTCACTATCCTACCATCGCCTCTAGAGGAGATATACTTCAGATGTGTCTCACCCAAGATATGGCTACTGGCTACACAGTGGGAACAATTATGGTTGCTGATAAGACTTCCCCCCCCCCATGGATATCTATGACTGTAGATCTTAAATAGATGGGGAACCTTTTCGATGTGGGACCTGGGGGATGGGGGACCCCCCCCTCTTTTTTCTCTGCCTTCAGGGACACTCTACGCACGGTATAAGGACGCTAATGTTCCAATTTTGATTTGTTTTCTTTTCTTTACTGGTTTATAGGGATAATATATATCTGCCATACAGTGGATTATACAGTTTATGTTTTGTTATCTTAGGAGGTATGTTAAACAAGGTTACAGGTGCGTAAGGGATATGCAGGTTATTGACTAACCCTTAGCTTATGACTTCCTACGCTGGGTCATGACGCACCGGCTCTCTCTCACGCCGCCATACCCAGCGCAGATAACTTCAACCTTTAGAGACGCTCCAAATGGAGACCATGGGTGTGAGACTACAGTCCCTCCTTCCCCTTTCCGCCCTCCCTGCGGGCCCCTCCTCCAGGGGGCGGCTGAGGGGGTTCAGGTGGGGGGGGGTGAGGGGGGACGTTTTAATGCTGCTCCTAGGGCTCGGGCCAGGCGGGATGGGTCGGGAGCACCCCCCCTCCGCCGTCTCCAGTTACTCCCCCACATAGGCCAGCACGTCACGTGTCTGTTATAGGCAGTGACGTGCAACGCAAGCATTTCGCTTGCTGTAGTAGTTTACCCCCCCCCCCGATTTTATTGTTTGTCTTTCCCCCTGCTCTCTTCAAACCAATACACTGCAATAACTGCAGTTTCCCAGATATAAGTCAGAGGTCACTTTTCCTTTTCAATCTACAGCAGGTCCCCCCTTCCCCCCCTCTCTTTACCCTTCCCTCCCTTGCTCTGGTTGAGGATGGACACTCTACAAATATTTTCGGTTAATGCGAAAGGCCTTAACACGCCGGAAAAACGACGTATCTTGATGACTGAATTGAGACGGGCCCAGGCCGACATAGCCTTTATTCAGGAAACCCATTTTAAGGAGGACAAATTGCCAGTCCTTAAGAATAGATTCTTTCCGCTCACCTACCATTCTACCAACAAAACTAAATCCAGAGGAACATCCATCCTCCTATCAAGTAAAATACAATGGACCCTCCGTGATATCTTAGTAGATAAAGAGGGCAGATATACATTCATTAAAGGTCTCATTGGAGAAGTACTCCTGACGTTAGCGACCATATACGCCCCAAATGACGGCCAAGACACGTTTATGCAACAAACTTTATCCAAACTAGCTAACTTCCAAGAAGGCCAACTGATATTAGGGGGGGATTTTAACACACCCTTAGCCCCATCAATAGACACCTCCTCGGGATCATCCTCTATTTCGATTAAAGCCCGCAAACGCATCACCAAAGCCTTACATGAAAATCAACTGATCGACGTATGGCGTCTCCAACACCCGGGCGAACGGGACTATACGTTCTACTCCCCCCCCCCACAAACTTCATACAAGGATAGATTATTTCCTTATCCCACATGGCCCATTGCATGCGGTTAGGGAATCGGCTATAGGCCAAAGGACATGGTCGGATCATGCTCCTATAACTCTAACCTATGTGCTATGCAATACTCTCACAAATAAAACCCCTTTCTGGCGACTAAACGAAAGCCTTTTACAAAGACCGGAAGTCCTTGAGGAAGTGAATAGGGAACTAAAATACTATATCTCCACGAACAAGACAGCAGACTGCGCCCCGGGATCGGTGTGGGAAGCCCACAAGGCGGTGATCAGGGGGATATTCATAAAACACGGGGCACGAATAAAGAGAGAGAATAGGAAACAGTTGGAATTACTCCTCAACAAACTCCACATCACTGCGTCACAACATAAAATCTCACCTGACCCCCTAGTGGAGGCTGAACTTAATACCATCCGTAGTCAAATAAATGACATCCTCGGATATAAAGCAAAAGCAGCGCTGCAAAGATGTCGCCTCATTTCTTATGAATCAGGAGACAAATACGGGCGGATCCTCGCTAGGGCAGTTAAGGACTTGAGGATGCAGACATACATTCCCCATATTAAAACGACCACAGGCACGAAAGTCAGTCTTCCACGTCAGATAGCCAACTCTTTCAAAGACTATTACGAAACTCTGTACAACTTACCAACCCTCCCAAACGCACAATCCCGGATTGAGGCATATTTGTCATCCAGCCAGATACCTACCTTAACACCTGAAAAAGTAGCGGAATTAGAGACTCCAATAACGCCAGAAGAACTGACAGTAGCCCTTAAGTCGACCAAACCTGGTAAAGCCCCTGGACCAGATGGCCTTACCCTTACATACTACAAAACACTTTTCCCGTCCCTCAGTCAACACATGATATCCTTTTTTAATGAGATAGGACAGAAGGCAGCCTTTGCAAACGACACCACGCGGGCACATATCACGGTCATACCCAAAGATGGCAAGGATCCCTTACTCTGTAATAGCTATAGACCCATTTCCCTATTAAACACAGATCTCAAGCTGTTTACTAAGATTCTAGCGACCCGTTTAGCCCAACATGTGCAGTCCCTAGTACACTTAGATCAAGTGGGCTTCATCCCCACTAGGGAAGCTAGGGACAGTACCACTAAAGTCCTAAACCTGATACATGTAGCCAATCAGACTCATACACCCTCAGTGTTTATCAACACGGACGCAGAAAAGGCATTTGATAGGGTCAACTGGGGGTATATGTTTGCAGTCCTTAGGCATCTAGGGCTGGGAGAGAAGATGTTGGGATGGATCACCCAAATATACCAGACCCCCTCCGCTCAGGTTAAAGTGAACGGAATCCTATCAGACCCTTTCCAAATTACAAATGGGACGAGGCAGGGGTGCCCATTATCCCCCCTCCTTTTTGCCCTCTCACTAGAACCTTTTTTGTGCAAAATTAGAAATAACCCAGACATACAAGGCTTAACGGTTGGGGATACCCAGTACAAGGTCTCAGCATATGCTGATGACATGATGTTTTCCCTCTCAAACCCAGCTATATCTCTCCCAAACCTCCTCAGGGAATTCGAGGAATACGGTAATATCTCCAATCTTAGAATCAACTATAGCAAATCGGAGGCCATGAGTATAGAAGTTCCGCAACAGACACTGCAAACACTCCACTCCAGTTTTAATTTTAAATGGACATCTACAGCCCTAACATACCTAGGAACCTTAGTCCCAACGGACCTTAACCTTGCCTTTAAGTTGAACTTCCCCCCTTATTATCCAAAACACGGAACCTAATGACATCATGGGGCAAGGGTCTTCATTCCTGGTTTGGTAGATGCAACCTTGTCAAGATGTGCATCCTACCTAAATTCCTCTATCTGCTACAGGCACTTCCAATAACGATTCCCACATCATTTTTTAGAAAAGTACACAGTCAATTTATCAAATTCATTTGGGCAAATAAGAAACCGAGAATATCTCGAACTCTCCTCTCCCTACCGAAAGTCTCTGGAGGTCTGGCTATTCCAGATGTGAAAAAATATTACCAAGCTGTTCACCTTGGTAGAATTATAGATTGGTGCCGTCACCGAGACCTTAAATTATGGACACATCTTGAACAAGCCCAAATGCAAATACCTCTACAAGGAGCTTTATGGTGTTATGAACACCTTCGGGCACAAGACAAAAGGCATCCATTGATAGGGACGTCGCTTAGGGTGGGGTCACAGACTTACCTCTCACAATCATTATCCACGTATAATTCTCCGCTATATCCCATTATAGGGAATCCACAATTTCCTCCAGGTCTGGACCCTCAGGTTAAGAATACCCTCATTAGCCTAAAACGCACACAAGCGCGACACTTTCTAATAAATGATTCCTGGCCTTCAGTAGAGACACTAAGCAATCAAACGGGTCCCTTTCGGTTATCATTCTGGACATCCGTACAATTGAGACATTTTCTCGCGACTATACCTAACCCACAGGGGTTCGCCAGACCTCTGACTATATTGGAGGACTACTGTTCTGGAGAGGATGTACTCGCGAGAACGTTGTCCGTAATGTATAACCTTTTGATCACCCCGACGGATGATACACATCTAACCTTTTTAAGTAAATGGGAGAGGGACCTGAACTGCACGTTCACTTCGAGCCAGGCTCAACGTATGGTAACTTTAGCATTAAAATCCTCCATCTGTACAAAACTACAGGAAACCAATTATAAACTCTTAACGAGGTGGTATCTGACCCCTCAGGCGCTGCATACCTTCTACCCAAACACCTCAGCACTTTGCTGGAGATGCCGAGTAGAGAGAGGTACGCTGTTACATGTATTTTGGTCCTGCTCGAAGTTATCGCATTTCTGGTCCACGATCAGGGTAACCATCCAAAGGTTCACGGAATACAACATCCCAAATGACCCGGCTTTCTTCCTTTTACATTTAAATACGATATCAATTAAAAGATATAAAAAATCCATCGTACGCCATTTGGTTAATGCCGCTAAATCATGCATCCCGCTTCATTGGAAGAGCCAAATTCCACCAACGGTGGCGGAGTGGGTTCGGAGGGTGGAGGAGATTGGTAGAATGGAAGACCTGGTGCTCACTGCGAGACACCAACAGGAACAATATCAAAAAACCTGGGCAATATGGAATCAATTTATTTTATCCTCAGAGGGTATCGCCCTTAGAACTACGTGATGAGTTTAATCTACCAGTCACCATGATACGTGGAGTTGTCCTGAATCAACCAGAGCCCCCCTACCTCACTCTTGTCTCATTTCCCTCCCCTTTCCCCCTCTTTCTCTCTCTCCCCCCCCTCCTTCTCTTATGTATTGTCTAGATCTGTCTGATGCCCCCCCCCCCCCCGGGCATTGAGGTTTGGCCTGGATGGGACGGGAGGTGATCGGGGGTTGGTGGAGGGGAGAGGGGTGTGAGGATATTCTATGTTCACTCCTTACTGATAGAAATTATCTGATACATGCTAATAATTTTGAAATGGAGATGTGCTCCCCTTCCCTCTCCTCCCCATGATGGTTGAGTGTGCCCCCCCCCCTTCCCTCCCTAATCTCTTCTATTGTGTGCATGTATTGTATTGTAATGTCTTGTTCAAGCCCAGGTTGGGCATGCTGAAAAAATAAATAAAAACTATATTTGAAAAAAAAAAATAATAATTATGAATTACCTTTTCGCTTTAGAATATTAACAGCACTTATCCCAGTGTTTCTCACCCGGGGTGCCATGGCACCCTGGTGTGCTGTCTGAAGATGTTAGGAATGCCGGATTGCATCTGCTAATTTTGCACACTATCATGCATTTCCATAGTGCAGACGAGCCATCCACCAAGTCCATGGAAACGCATGATGCTAATTCAGGGTGGGTGGCATTCAGGGCAGCCCCAGCATTCAGAAGGGGGTTAAAGTCTGTCTCCTTTTAGACCCACTCTGCCTTTTGCCAACTGCCATGCTACCACAGAAAAGCTGTGGTGAAGATCGGAAAGGTAGGATTCTTTGTGAAAAGGTGGGTGGACTGAAGACTCAGATGTCCAAGGAAGGGGGGTGGTGAGAACTTTAATGTGAAAGGGAGTTGGGAGAACTGATGACAGTGATGTGAAAGGATGGGGGGCTTGTGGACTCTGCTGAGAATCGGGGGAACTGAGGACTCTAATGTGAAAAGGAGGGTTACTGAGAACTCTGATGTGAAAGGGAGGGATTGGGATGGATGGAGGATTCTAATAACAAGGAGGGGGGAGGGGGTAATTGAGGAATCTGATGTGAAAGGGGAGAACTGAGGACACTGATCTGAAGGAGGGGATTGAGGACTCAGGGGGTGAAACGGGGGGATCCTGATGTGACAGGGGACCCAATTTTCGACTGCGGTGCCTCGAGATTTTGCATACTTTCAAGGAGTGCCTTAACTGACAAAAGGTTGAGAAACACTGGCCTAGCCAAACTCTTTACTATGTCGGAAAAGATTTGCTAAACAAAATAAAAGCTTTTTTTTTTTCTTAATAAATTGGTGTACGGTGAAACTTTTGACAGTTTTGGCATTAGAAAAAGGACATGTTTGCAGTTATACTTGTGTATTTTCCATCTCTCCTAACACCAGCAACATGATGGTGTCTATAACAAATAACATGTAACGTGTTCTTCTATACATGTATCAGGGGAAAGATGAAAAATATTAATGTGTGAGTGCTTCTAATCACTTGTTGGGTTCTCAAAATTTCTGTTTTCTTCTTCAAAGTTTAAAACATTTGATGAAGGGCTCTATGCAGCTTGTATCAATGAGGTCAAATTCTTTCAGGAGACGTTTCTTATTAAATTAATTTTACAAATTCTTGTTTTCTCTTTAAGAGAATAATCTACAAAGTACAAAGAAATTAGATCTCATGAAAGCCCGTCTTGTCACCTGTTAGTGGCCATCTTTTCATTTTCTGTTGACGATGACGGTATGGATAAATAGGGGGAAGAGCAGGGACTTCTTTTTGGTGCAGTAACAGTAAGCAGCGATCCGACCTCTATGCATTACGCTTTAATAGCATCATCAGGATGAAATGCATAGATGTCGGATCACTGCTGATATTTGAAACAGAAGAAATTCCCCTAGCGGACTTTAAAGGCACATTTAAGAAAAATGTTTAAAGAGGTATATAAAGTAGATAACAATTTATTAATGACAAAAAATAATCAAATACATCACATAGTCACATGATTAAAAATGAGGAATGTAGTTCCATAAATATACAGACAAATGATACCAATGCATTGCACCCGTGGACCGCAGGTGACTTCACATCTGTTTGCCAGTGGAACGCACACACCGCGGCTTGGTAAGAGAGAAGGCGGGGCTGCTTGAACTACATGGTGGTTCCTATGGATTAACTACACAGATATGCTGATGGAGCTGGTGCCGGTCTGGGCACTATGATGTGGAAGCGCATAAATTGTGGGAAGAGTTTTTAACGGGGGTTTTTCAAAAAAACTGTGTTGCACGATTACCTTGTCATTTCCTTTTTGGGTGATTGGTGTACATCCATCGAGGGGAGAACATACCTGTTGGATAAAGAAATGCTGATTGGAGTTCCATGTTGGTTATCCTGATTGTATAACAAACGTGTGTTGGTTCAGAGGGCCTTAGGGCTCTGGTTAGTGCAATAGTAGTGTCTCTGGCTGTGGAGCATTGTTTTGCATTGGCGTTTTATAATCACTTCACATAAACAGCACAGTGGATGGGATGAAGTTTAACAAGTGCAAATACACAGAATTTTGTGTTTGAACAGTTTGATAAAGACTTTTTTTCTCTTTTTTTGTTTTTTTCATCATATGTTTTTTCACAATTGGGATATTGATTTATGATTTATTTGATGATATTGCAGGTTTATGATATAAGTAGTGTTTTTTATTTGAGGTTATAATCATATATTGATGTCAACACAAATATTTAGAGATTAATGCAGAGGAATTGCGCCTGCTTTATTTATAACGGTTTTAGAGGTGTGCGTGTGGGGGGGGGGGGGGGGGGGTGGAGGTGTGCTGGAGGTTGCAAAAGCTTGCTAGGTGTACGATGGCATACTGCGGGATAAAAAGGATTCTAGGAGGTGCAGAGGTGTGTGCACTTTTTTCGGGGGGGGGGCATCATTTTAAGGTCAGCCATGCAATATAAAAAAATGTACATTCTCTAGGCTATATTTATATGGGCACGGTATGCCTGGCCTGAGTAATTTCCAATACAAAGTGACACTAAATGATCTCTTATATAACACATATATCTTTCCAGTGGAAAGATATAATATATATATAAATATATGTGTTATATAAGAGATAATTCAGCTTCACTTGTATTGGAAGTTACTCAGGCCAGGCCCATGCCCATATACATATAGCCTAGAGAATGTACATCTTTTTATATTGCAATGTATTGCAATACATCTGTTGTGACCATATTTTGATCTTGATGAAAACCTATACAAAGTAAAGAAGATAGATTATCTCTTAACATACACAGACATATCTTTCCAGTAAGAGCCCTTGCACACTGGGGCGGGGGCGGCGTCGGCGGTAAAACGCTGCTATTATTAGCGGCGTTTTACCGTCGGTATTCGGCCGCTAGCGGGGCGGTTTTACCCCCGCTAGCGGCCGAGAAAGGGTTAAATACCACCGCAAAGCGCCTCTGCAGAGGCGCTTTGCCGGCGGTATAGCCGCGCCGTCCCATTGATTTCAATGGGCAGGAGCGGTAAAGGAGCGGTATACACTCCGCTCCTTCACCGCTCCGAAGATGCTGCTGGCAGGACTTTTTTTACCGTCCTGCCAGCGCACCGCTCCAGTGTGAAAGCCCTCGGGGCTTTCACACTGGATACACAGCAGCGGCACTTTCACGTCGTTTTGCAGGCGCTATTATTAGCGCAATAGCGCCTGCAAACCGCCCCAGTGTGCAAGGGCTCTTATAGCTGTCCAACTTTCCAGCAATATATAAATCAAAATGCTCCTCCTAACTGCTGTTACCTGTGGTTCTTCTTCTGTTGCTTGCAACTGTATATGCCACTCACTTCAGGGTAATATTTCCTGGGATGTGATGATGAGTAAGCACTGGCAGTGTATCACTCACTGGCTCGGCCACTGACTGCACTGAGTGGGCGCCGCCGGTGCTGGCCGGATCTACACAACACATACACAGACAGGCAGCCAATCACTGAAGAGGAGCGGCAGAACAGCCGAGCTGCCGAGCCATCTCATCCGATGATCGGGCCGGGGGTGAGGGAGGGACATCAGATGTGTCAGGACTGAGAGCAGCCGGCTGACTCAGAAAAAGTCAGCAGCGGCCATGGCGGACACTGCAGCTGGCAACTGCAACACCTTCTTGACTATTTTGGGGGGGTGGGCAATAGCCCCCCCTTGCCCCTACCTGCGGATGCCCATGGGTGTGTGGGAGGTAAAGAGGTGTGTGTAGGAGGTGCAGCGGTGTGTGCAAGGGGGTACAGAAGTGTGCTAATGGTACAGGGGTTATTTGGGAGGTACAGAGATGTGCAGGTATGGAGGCATTCCGAGGGGTGTAGAGATGTGCAAAGATGTATGGCATTCAGTGGTTCCTGTAGAACCATGCTCATTTTAAATGCCCTGCCCCTAATCTGCCTAGAATGGTTGGCTGAATATTTTTGGGTGTCCCTGAAAATGTTTTGGAAAGGTTGGCAACTATGCAGGAAAGGGTCCCGCTGCAAAACATGTGAAAGGGTCCCGCTGTGGAACTGTAATAAAGGGCCCCGTGATGAAAGTAAACGGCCCTGGATCAGTGGTAAGAGCCCCAAGATCAGTGGCAAGGACCACAAAAAGGGGGTCCTTAATGGTATCTTGCACTGGGGCCCTGAAGGTTCTAGTTACGCCTATTTATATTATAATGCTGGGCAAGACCACTGGGCAAGGCCACCACACAAGAGGTATGTGTGGTAGTCAAACTGTCTTTCTTGACTCTGAATGTTAATGATGCATGTATGTGCTCAAGCAATGAAATCAGGATAGGCAGTGCAGTTACTACTTATAGCTAAAGTACTGCCTGTCTTTGCTACTATAGGATGTAGAGAAAGTAAAAGGAGAACCAACTTTGTCACCTTTGATGTTTTGGCAGATAGTGATAATGTGGACTTGTATGCTATGGAATATAACTAAAGCTCATGTCTAGGTATGGCCTTTATTGCATAGTTACATCAGTCCAGCTTGGACCAGTGTATGTATACATATCACATACCTGAGGGATCGCTGTGGAAGGTGATAATCCCTGTAGTAATCATCACTACTACAGTGATCGCAGTGATATTCTGTGTTGTGTGCTGAATGGCTTCTCCCTGCATAATGACCACAGGGGTTAAAAGCGCAGCACTGCTACCATGCACAAAATACCTTTTACTTTGTTAAGGGATACAAGACATTCTCTGATTGGATGGGTGGAAAGACAATATAATGTCACAATATCCACCTTGTCCAAATAAAGCATACCTTGTATTCAATTAAAAAAATACAAGGCATTCTGTGAATAGCGGCAGTGCCCAGCAAGTGACCTTCTGTGATCACTATGCAGAAGATAAGCTGTTTGGCACAAGACCCAGAAGATCACAGCGATCGCTGTATTAGTGCCAACTACTAAGTAATTGTCACCTTCCTCAGGTATGGAATAGGCATACTTACAGTGGTTCAAATGTGACAAAGATCAGACCTGGAGTTCAGCTTTAACACTATTTTGGTTTGAAATTCCTTGGTCTGCAGTAATTAGTCTTTGCAGCTTTTCCTAGCTGATCACCTCCTGGAATTAATTACAAATAACCCAACGGCTGTTTTTTTTTCGGTAAGTTTGTGAGATGGCTTTCAGCCCTGCCAGTTGCCCATGAGTGGCCAGTGACAATGCTAATGGGACGCCTGCACCTGATTGAGGCTCCCCAGTTCCCCACATCTGCCGGTGAAGCTTTAAAGTGTTTCTTAGAACCTCTTACCAAGTGACTCTACCTGGAACACAAGCTGGAAAATGTTTGACATTACCGCGCCCAGCGTGTTCTCAGGAAAAAGTGAGCTGTGCTAAATTAAAGCCCTCGCTCAGAGCCAATGTTCTGCACACAAGAGCAAAGCTGCACTTCATTATAACCTAAGGCACTCCTTAGATGTAGAATGAATGCAAAGAATGTTAAATCTGTATTTATTTTTTCTCCATACAGGTCACATTTACATTTTCCTGCTGTCAGTACCATAATTAGAGCCGCAGTGAAAGCTTAATGGGCAAATTTATTTCTGCAGCGAATAATGAGGAAGACAAACGCACAGACAGACAACTGTATAAAGAAATGTAAAGTCATGCATTTTTTTTTGCCAGATATATGCTTGAAATTCAAAAAGAGCAGCAATGTTTTACTTAGCAGATTGTACAAAAATGTTTATGTTGTTCCTCATTTTAGTTGCTAAAGCAGATCTCCAGAGTGCTTAGAGATATAGTTAAGCATCTCATGGATTCCAGGAGTTATAGTTTAACGAAACAAAACACCTCCGAGTAATCATGGCCAATTTGGCGTTATAAGAGGAACAAAATTCTCTGGATCAAAACATTGCCATACTATTCTTTAGCAGTTGTACTTGGATACCATTAGTTGTAACAACACCGTCCAAATCTTTTTTAACCCCCATATGTCTGCAATCTACAGATTGACAATCCTAATTTCTGACAGCTCAATGAAGTCTTCATCTTCACAGCTATGAAATAGTAATCACATGGGGCTTGTTAATAAACGGACCTCTCCTACGTTCAGCGGTCAGAGTATCTGTTTCTCTGTTCAGTTCCTGTTAACAGTGAAAATAAATATTTAATACAAATAATTCATAAAGTTTGTATAATAATTTAGGAAATGAATAAATTATATATACTGTATTGATTTTGTGATAAAAAATGTTCACATTTTTGCCCATTTCTTTAGTAAAAACCTGAGCAGGGTATTGATTAAAACAGGATGTAAAAGCCTTACATCCTTAGAAACAATGTAAAATGAAATCGTTAGTTACTGTATATTAGTCATGGGGCCCAGATAAAAGCAAATGGCATGATCTCTGAAAAGTTACTCATAACGTACTTATGGGCAGGTTGAAACATTTAATTAGGTGCTGTCCCGACTTGGGAGCAGTGTTAATTTTGGCAGCAAATTTCAATTTAGTTTTAGTCTTAGGACTAAAATAGCATTTTAGTTTTAGTCCCTATTTAGTCTTCTGCGATTGTTTTAATTTTAGCTGTATTTAGTCGACTGCATCTCCAGTACATTTTAGTCGACTAAAATGTCCTACGTTTTAGTCGACTAAAATCTCCAGTATATTTTAGTCAACCAAAACCCATTTTAGTCGTCCAAAATCGAATGGATGTAATTCAATTGTAATGCATTAGTTAACAATTCTCTACAATTTGCAAACTCATTATATACTGCTGGAGTGAAAAATCTAATATGTTATTTATTATTACAGTGAGGTATGAACATGCACTACAGACCAGTGTTAATTTTGAAGTCAAATTTCAATTTAGTTTTAGTCTAATGCCCTGTACACACGGTCGGATTTTCCGACGGAAAAAGTGCGATCGGAATGTGTTGTCGGAAATTCCGATCGTGTGTGGGCTCCATCTGACTTTTTCTGTCGGAATTTCCAACACACAAAGTTTGAGAGTAGGCTATAAAATTTTCTGACAACAAAATCCGATCGATTAAATTCCGATCGTGTGTACACAAATCTGACGCACAAAGTGCCACGCATGCTCAGAATAAATTAAGAGACGAAAGCTATTGGCTACTGCCCCGTTTATAGTCCCGACGTATGTGTTTTACGTCAACGCGTTCAGATTTTCCAACAACTTTGTGCGACCCTGTGTGCAAGACAAGTTTGAGCCAACATTCGTCCGAAAAAATCCATGGAATTTGTTGTCGGAATGTTTGATCAATGTCCGATCGTGTCTACAGGGCATTAGTCTTTTGACTAAAATGGCATTTTAGTTTTAGTCCCATTTTAGTCTTTTGACTAAAATGGCATTTTAGTTTTAGTCGTATTTTAGTCATTTCAGTTGTTTTAGTTTTAGTTGTATTTTAGTCAACTAAAATAATATTCATTTAGTCGACTAAAATGTTTTAGTAATTTTAATCGACAAAATTAACACTGCTTGGGAGGTGTGAATAAATTCCATTCCCGGTTTCTTGTTTTTTTTGGCGGGTTCCTGTCTGAGTTCAGCCCATTTGTCCTGTGTGATATAAATTGGGACAGTGGTCCAGCTTGGGGAGGGAGGGGGAATAGAGGTCCCTGGGGAAAAGGCGAGTAGACTAGAGAGTTCCAGAACAGCTGTGGGTTGCGAGATTTGTAGGGGATGTAGACCGAATGACACCTATAGGAGCAGGAGAATGTCGCTCACTACAGCCCACTACAGCCCACATGTAGAAACTTTTGATTTGGGGTTTGCCCTAAAGATACCTGCACTGAAGTATGCCTCTGAAGGACTATGATTACTGGACTATACTTTTGTAGGTATGCTGGAGCAGCACACAGCCTGTAGTTAGGAGTAGGGACGTAGGAATAATCTACAAATACCTAAGAATAATATATGTACTGTATGTTGGACTGTGAAATGTTCATATTTGCACTTTTTCTTAGTTAAGAGTTGAAATGTCCCTGTCTGTTCTGAAGTTACTAAAGAGGTGTATCGCAAGTAACTGGCACACATAGAGTTAATAAGTGGCTCTTAACACATTGGGGTATAAAGACCTCAGTGTGGAGTGAAGAAATGTGAAGACACATGTGTTTACCTGGAGTAACAGAAGTTTAACAAGCAGGCTGTCGATAGTGTGTACCTGTTATAGGTGGCATGGCCTCTAGCAGCAAGGGATATGTTGTCGGCACTCCTTCCGCCAGCGGTCTGTCTCCCATAGTATCGGGAGTGGATTGCACCACAGAGGTTCTCCATCCTGTACAGAGATATGGAAGGTCAAGAGATAAGTTGGACTTGATGGACTTGTGTCTTTTTTCAACCTCACCTACTATGTAAATATGTAAGTTGAGTACACTTGTGGAGCCCTCGCAGAGTGCCCGGCGGGGCCCACTCTGCTACTTGAGAGTGGTAGTGGAAAAGTAATAATATTGATGGGAGGTCTTGTGTACATAAAAAAGAAAAAGAAGAGAGGCACAATCCCCAAAGATACAATTAGTGAAAAAAAAAGTTCTCTTTGGGACTCCCGAATGGGAGAAAACAGGGAAATAGGGGATTTTAGTGTGCCGAAAAAAAAACAATTAAATACAAAGATAATGAAAAATAAAATTGACAATGTTTATTAAACACCATTAAAATCTAAAGACAAATGTCTAAAAGCATGTAGCACACGCTACCAGACTGGTTATACATCCAACACAGTAATTGAAGAGAATAGAAGGTGATGGGATCGACGCGTTTCACCCAATGTGGGCTTCTTCAGGTTCCTCTTTGTGTGTATAGCTTTTATGCTGGTAAATAAGACAAACAATACATTATACTGACAAGAAAATATATCTATAAATTCA
This sequence comes from Lithobates septentrionalis, assembly GCA_037952835.1. Taxonomy (NCBI): domain Eukaryota; kingdom Metazoa; phylum Chordata; class Amphibia; order Anura; family Ranidae; genus Lithobates; species Lithobates septentrionalis. Next base: position 5,009,508 of record JBBDGP010000257.1, read on the forward strand.
TACAAAAAGAAAAAACAAAAAAAAGGGAAAGAAATGAATTGGTATAACAATATATAACAGGTGAGGACAACTGCACGAAAAAAAAAACACCCTCATAGGCTCTAAAAGGAGTCACGCTGGACCAAGAATACTGGGCGGGGGGGGGGGGGGGCAAGGGCAAAAAATGTCAAAGCACAAGACCAAAAGGGATACTCATCCGAAGTTTTCAAACGAAGAAACATACTGAAAGAAAAAATATCCAGCAATGAAAGGGGTGGTCACACCACACAGACAACCTTAATAAATTACAGATACAAAAGTACCAGTCACAAAGACTCACCCATATATAAGGCCAGTATCAGGAGCACGGAAGGTGCTAACCGCCTGGTCGGGAATATAAAAATGGCAGCGTCAAACAGCAGGAAGTACTAGTGGAAAACACTGGACAGGTGGATGTGGACATTAGCTCAGTGCGTCCTTCCTAAATGCAGATTACAGAGGTGTACATTGTCACGGGGAGCCAAGAGTTAACTGGAGCACATTTGCAGTGTCAGTGTACATGATTTACATTCAACGTATATGCCCTGTACACACGATCAGACTTTCCGACGGAAAATGTGCGATCGGAGCTTGTTGTCGGAAATTCCGACCGTGTGTAGGCTCCATTGGACTTTTTCCATCGGAATTTCCGACACACAAAGTTTGAGAGCTGGATCTAAAATTTTCAGACAACAAAATCTATTTGCGTAAATTCCGATCGTGTGTAGACAATTCCGACGCACAAAGTGCCATGCATGCTTAGAATCAAGCAGAAGAGCCGCACTGGCTTTTGAACTTCATTTTTCTTGGCTCGTCGTACCTGTTGTATGTCACCGCGCTCTTGACATTCGGAATTTTCGACCAACTTTGTGTGACCGTGTGTATGCAAGACAAGTTTGAGCCAACATCCGTCGGAAAAAATCAGATGGATTTTGTTGTCGGAATGTCCGATCATGTGTACAGGGCATAAGAGTAGAAGACCACTTTAAAGTTGAGTATGCCCCTACAGTAGCTTCAGCCTTGCTTCAAGGCATTGCTGAAGATGGCGTAGAGCAAAGGTACCCCGCGTGTGTAAAGTGACCCTCTAAAAAAGTTCCTAATGTAGCCCAGAAGAACCTATGCAGGGTAGGCCTTCTATGTGATCCAGTACTTGGATCCCAATGGGTTAATGGGAAAGCAGAGGATGTGACAAATAACCACCACCCTACTACCCCTTACATACTAATGCTGCTAAATTTGGTCTGAGCATGTACGCATTAAAAGAGAAGTATGGCTGAATCTTTTTTGGTAATAGTTTTCTTCTGGGTCACAGGAGTGCACTTACTTTTGCACTCTTGTGACCCAGGATCACAGCAGGCTGTCAGCTGATATCACAGAGCCACCCAAGGATCTGGACGGATCTTGACAATAATGTCAGGATCCACCCAGAGGCCTAAACCAGCAGCTGTCTCAGACTCTCAGTGCTCCACTGAGAGCCTGAGCCAGCCTCTCCGTTGAAAATTGGAGGGCCAGAGCAGAAAATGGTAACTGACAGCCACTGCTCTGTGCTTCGCGAGGACCAAGAACTGAGCGATCAACTGATTGCTCAGGTCTCGGGCTAGAACGAGCGTGGGACAGCCATAGAGGTGTGTATGTATGTTTGTTTCTTCTTTTTTTATTCCCACACTTCTCCTTTAATGACCGCTGATAATAAAAGCATTCAATTTTGCAAGCTTGCTGTGCTGTATCTTTAGCTAACCCACAGTGCTCTATAAATTCTTTATCATGCATTAAATGTGTAAATGCAAAATACAGATTGTATATTTAAAGGAGATATGGGACAACAGGCAAAATCTTTTAAACAGAACAGCTACAATAAAATAGACTAAAAAACATTTGGGTTTCTGTTTAAAACTATTAAACTGGCAGAATATATAGCAGACATGTGGAGCATGTCAGCAGGTAGTTTCCCATACCTTGTGAAGCTCTGAGACCCCTGGTGTTCTACTATGCACATTCCAACTTCAGTTCCTTCATTCGGATTTCTAACCCCCCATTTTCCTCCCCATCTCACCCTTGGTACATGGGGACCCTATAATCATTTTAGGCAAGCATTCATGTGAAGTACATGTAGCAGCCTCTACTTAGGTAGATCCTAGAGGTCGGATTTTTGGTGAGTGCAGGTAAATTTAAGCAATCTAAGCTGACCTAAGCTGGAAGCTAGGCCTGTTTGTTTTGATCTGTGTGGGCTGGGAGTGGCTTAGAGTAGGCTGGTGACTCACAGATAGTTGATTGCCGTGTGATCGGCCGTGTCGCGTTTATCGCCAGCACTATGTCCCCCGGCACAGGTAGGCTCCACATCCTTCGTTAGTGGAGCCATACCTAGGACTCTCGGCCGCCCATTGGTTCGCCGCTCGCGCATGTGCGTAGCGGTTGCCATCCAGGGCGGCCTTACCGAGTCCTTTCTTCCTGTGTCGGCGGCGCTGCGACGTCTGACATCACCGCGCCCGTTGACGCGGTGTACGCCGGATGCCGCCGCGCCGGGGGAACAACTTCCCAGCGCACATTACCTCCTCTGCTGACACTGTTCAGCGGAGGGGCAGTGACGTCGGGTCCCACCCGCACCTAGCTTTACTATCTACTATCTATAATTGTCAATAACATACATTCCCCGCCCAACACAGGTGTAATCATTCCTCCCCCATCTGATTCCTTTTAAAAAAAACTCCAAATGCAAACACATTTGTGCTGCATACCCAGGTTGGACTCCTGGGTGGAGGTTGTGATTCCATATACTCTACAATTTGTAAGTAAGCATTGCTTCCAACATCATTTGAATACACCGAATTAACCATGTATTGTCATCTTTTTGCCATGATTGTATAGAGTTACGTGTATTGGGTATACCCCCATTTAACTCACTTTATCTATATTAAAAGTTTTCGCTGTATGCTGCATATTATAGGACATGGCTGTCCGGGGTAAATGTGCTGATATTGGCCCCAGACACCCACTATCCCTATATGTCTACTTAGGCACTACATATTACATTAATATATATATGCATTAACCTTTGCCACTTTTTCCCTCTTTCCACCTTCCCCCCCCCCTCCCCTTCCCCCTTCCAACTTGTTCCCCATTTCCTTCCCCTACCCACCACCCAATAACCCCCCCCCCCTCCCCTTTCTTGGTATAACCCAATATGACCAAAGGGCCCAGATGATTATAATCATATTAATTACATACATTGCACATTTAACACTTATCTTCGTATGGATTTCTGTTTAATTCATGGACCCTTGACATCTATACTTAAATATTATTATTTCTTATATGTAGGGACGTACATTCCCCTTTTGCATTGGTTGTTCCTCGTGGACGCTGGTGGTTTGACGTGCCTCACCGTATCTAATTGGCATCAATGACCTCTCCTTGACACACATCAGAAAATCTCTATACCACCTTTGAGTCCAGGCCTCCATTATATATAAATTCACATATGGCCTCCCTTACCTGAATTTGTGATGAACCATGGTGATGATGACCTGAAGTACCTTTCAGCAGACTGTCAGACCATAGCCTGTTGCTCTGTATGCAGCTAATTGTTTGAACGAGTAAGTCCCCATAATGCTCTATACTATTTTGAATTTCTGGTGTATTTTGAGCTTCTATTATTATTGTTATTCATCTTCTCACATCCTCATCATTTTTTATTTCCCATTCTCATTTTAATTTATTTTTCATTCCATATATATGTTCTTTCTTTGCCTCCAACAACTCTGCTCTTTATACCCTTTACACCTATGATATACACTCATGATATGTATGTACATATGTGTGTATATATATACATATACTAATGACTGGTATGTTTTATTAATATACTTCCCCCAGATCATACAAAAAATCCTTACAGGAAACCCCTGAAGAAGGAACTGAATTTTTATTCCTATCCGAAACATGTTGGGCTCCTATGTACCACACATGTGTATGCTTCCTCTCACCAGTATGCACACTTGTGTGGTTTAGGTATCTTGTATGCATTGTTCACTATTTTATAACCATTTTTGTATATTCTAATAAAGTATTTTTTTCTTTTACTATTTCTGGGCATTTCTCATACCAATCACAACATTTAGTACGTTTCTTTCCCTTATACTCTGATTTACCCATTTATTACTCCCTACCCCTTCATCCGTACCATCCAAGGGTTCCCTTCTTTTTATTATTATTTGTTGCAATGTATTATTGGGATGTGGTGAACCGGGTATAAATCTACTTTTACACTCATATGTGGTAGTGCACCATCTTCTATTTAAACGTGACTCACAGATAGCATCACTTCTCGGTTACCTTCCTCTGGCTTCTAGAGAATTCTAGAAGAGAGGAGGGGAAGAGAGGAGGGGAAGAGAGGCGGAGCTGCCTTGGGTGTTCCAAGGAGCCCTGACCAATCCCCAACCCGGATTGGCAGGGGGCAGGCCTCCTTAAATATCTAGGGTCAGCCCAGCTGAGGAGTTGTTGTCGGGTGGAAGAACTGAGGATGGAGTGCTAGGCTGTCGGGACCTTTGTGGACACTCCCAATTCTGAGGGGGGGGTGACCTTGAGCCTGGGACTCGGATGCAGGACGGATACCTTCAAGAACGCATGGAGGATCTGAACGGGAGGCACAGAGAGGAGTCAGAGAGAGGACAGCGGAAGCTAGTACTGCCGGGCAAGACTTCAGGAGGGAACCACAGGTGTGTGCAGCCAGGAGGGCTGGTGAGTGACATGTGCTATCAGGAGGACTGTAGAGGCATGCCAGAGAGGACTGAGAGGAAACAGTCAGAGCTGGGTGTGGAGCCAGTGGGGATTGCAATGTCACGGAAAGTAAAGTTGGGCAGCTGCAGCCAGGAGGGCTGGCAGGGCCTGAAGAGGGATTGCTGGGAGCAGTAGTCCACGATAGGTCAGCTAGCACTAAAGACTTTCTATTCCTTTGCCACATTAAAGGGATCCGCGGTCCCTGCCTGCAAAATGGAAATTTCTAGGGCCTGACTGAGTCAGTGTTAGGCCTAACCATGTGCTAGCTGTACCTGGAAGTGAAGTGTTGTACAGGAGAGAAGGAGAGGGAGAAACAGTCTGCAAGCAAGTGTTGTGCTGGAGGATACTGGAGTTGTAAAGTGTATATAGTGTCCCAACCGATTGAAAATACAATCAACCAATTGTTCGCAAATGCTGGGGCATCCCATATAGTCCTATATAAAATAACAAAACAAACATCTGGACTATTCATTGTCTCCAAGGTGATTGGGAAGTAAATGCCGGGCTGGGCAGGGTGACAGGTGGGCCACAACGTTCAGCAGCTCCTACGGGGGTACCGCTACATATAATAGTTGGGAGGGGCTGTATTTGCCTCTTGAGTTAGTGCCTAGGGCAGCAGCAAGCATCAACAATTAGGGGCCATTTACAGTGCATCACAGTGTGCTTCAACACATGCTTTTTAGTGCATTAAGGCCCTATTGACTTTGGTGGCCTTTCCATTCTGAAGGGGCTGTAAATGCACCTCAACACATAAAATAATATGTTCTGTGCTTTTTTTCACAATGCAGCATACTGCAATGCACAGAGCAAATGTGTGTGTGTGTGCAATTTTTTGTGCTGAAGCACAGGTGTGCCGTTATTAAGATGGAAGCTTCCCACTGACTGTCCAGTGACCTGGTCTTCCCAGGCTCCAGAAGACTGGCTTGATGACATCATAATGAGATGCTGCAACAAGACCAGTTGGTAGCAGGCCCAGACTGCAGAGCTAGATCACCAGTCTTCATACCAAGAAGCGGTTTCAGGTAAGTAGAAAAAAGGTTTAGGAAGGGCTTTTTTCCTTTTGGGTGGTAGGATGGTGGGTATGTTATAAGGGTTCTGGAAGGGGGCTGTAAATTTTGCCTGATGTAGCGATGTGGGCTGTCTGCAGAAAGGGCTGTACCTTTCAGTGTTTCTAGACATCGCTTGTCCCCTTGGTAATCAGTGCAATCAGTGACCACATATCTGTGCGTCAAACAAAGTGAATTATGGGACGTATAGTTCTCCTTCAGACTATTACTATGCAACCATGTACCCTAAGACTACACATCCCAGGGATCTCCGTGGTGACATAAAGATTGCTGGGAGTGACCATAAAAGGAGCGAGAAGCCCGCGCAGAGTCTCTTCCTCTTGAGCCTGACGCGAGATGGACCTCTCTGTGTAACAGGGAGAGAGAGGTTGCGGCCTACCATGCAGAGCCTTGCTTCCAACCCGAGGCCTAAGGGGCCTAGCTCTGTTATCTGCTGTTGGACAGCTTATCGCTAACATCACTTGGATCGCCTGCCTGTTGGTGTGGGTGCGTGGGGCAAGTTTCACTTCAGAAGACCGAGACAGTGGATCCGCTGCCAGAGTGCTGCCACACGTGTCCCTGTTCAGAAGACCTCGGATCGATTCGGTCGTTGGTGAGAGGGCACATTGCTTGACCCTTTATCTATTCATTGCCACTATTACAAAACACTGTGCACAGACATCTTTACCCCAAGAATACTTTACTGCATTGCTTGAACATTGTGCCCAGACGCCTTAGATCTTCACCACTAGAAACCTATTGCTTTATCTACAACCAAATGGATTACAGTTAACAAGCTCCAACTAGCTAGAGAAGAACATCAATTCTGCAACGTGGAACTCTTTTGTCATCACTTATAGGAAAGCCTATATATTACCTTCAGTAGACCTGCTCATTCATTAGGATAGCATAGGCTTGCTAGATTACATCTTTCTCAAAGTAGCCACATAAGTAGTTAACTGAAACATCCGCTAGGAGGTGACTTTGGATCTAAATATAGTGTACATATATTTATATAACATTGTTTGTTGCTGACCCATTGTTTGAGTCCTTGGGAGGAATTTGTTTGCTGAGTTGGCGCTGTTATCCCGGCTCAGCAGATTCATTACCTCTGTTTGTGAAATAGCTTCCTCTATTTGGTTCAAGTAAAATATTTCAGAACCTAATATTACTGAGTTGTTTGATTCTTGCTGCACAGTGTTACAAGGGTGTCTGAACCCAGAGTGTCAGGTGGGTTGGAAGGTTCACTTGGTCATGGCCGTGCACATGAGCAGGTAATTCTAAGCAGTCCCCAAGGGGGCAGTGCTACACTAGCAATGGCCTTTAAGTCCAAAAAGTACAAAAGTAATAGTTGTAATACTGTTTTACTTGAAACTGAATTTTTTCTCTGTCATAACTAGTATTCAGGCTTGTTTCCAGCAGAGGTACCTTTTTGTTTTCTGTGGAAATAAGTGAGCCAGCAGCCATGGCAATATTGTGCAAGTTTCTGACACGTTATTTAGCCATCTGTTAAGAGCAAATCTTTATTCGGTTCATTCAGAGTATGCCGTCAACTAAATAGAAGTGCTATATAACATACCAGCAGTATGGAGAGTGCCCAGAGCTGGACCTCCGTTCTGTGAATACAGTAATAATACAGTCATAAAAACTCCAGCCCGGACTGTTATAGAATCCATCTGTTTAAAATTGATTGTTACATTTTTGGTATATAAAGAGAGATTGATAGACAATCTATTTTATATCTGAGAGAATGCAGCTGTGATCTCAGGACCATTTTGAGGGTACAGCTCTCAGCGCAAAAATAAAAAAAAAAGTCTCCCACAAATCGAACACACTTTAAAAAGGAGTGAGTGACAGCAGTATCGACAAAAATAAAATTCCAGCAAGCTATACAAAAATGGCAACTGCCCCAAACTTTAACAAGCCTTTAGAGCAGTGGTTCTCAACTCCAATCATCAAGGCGCCCCAACAGGTCATGTTTTCAGGCTTCCCATTATTTTGCACAGGTGATATGATCAGTTTCACTGCCTTAGTAATTACCACAGCCGATTCATCTGAGGGAAATCCTAAAAACATGATCTGTTGGGGCGCCTTGAGGACTGGCGTTGAGAAACGTTGCTTTAGAGTAAGGAGCACATGGAGGGGATTTGCACAGAGCAAACAATGCAAAATGTATTTACATGAATCAAAAAGGGCTGGCAACTCGGATGCTCTTGAATAAAAGTCCTTTATTGGTTACATGGGTACACGGGTACAGGCTATACGCTGACGTGTTTCAGCTAAGAAGCCTTTATCATGCTTTGATGAAGGCTTCTTAGCCGAAATGCATCAGTGTATAGCCTGTAACAAAATAAAGCAAGAAGGATCTGCTGCGCCAACCAAATAAACAACAAGCAGCCAACACCACCAATTAGACTAATTGTAAAGATCAATGGAAGAAAGAAAAAGTGTAGCGCTGTGGTGTGCCAATCAACAACCATATATCATATATCATGTAGCACACCTGTATGTATTTCAGATGTTAGGTCCTGCTAGACCTCACAAGACAAAAAGCAGTGGACCAGTTGGGAGATCCAATGTTTTAAGAAAGACATTGCTGGCAACAAATCATGTGTAATAAACAATGTGTAATAAACAATGTGAGTTATGTGTATATCATAAAAATAATCCAAAACCCTCAAACCAAATACAAGCATGTATAGCGTGAAATGGGGTAGGGATAAATGACAAGTCCCTGGGGGATTGGACAGTTCATTAAATCAGGCAGAGAAATCCTGGAACATAGATGTAAGTATCACAGTAACATCTATTCCTATCTCCGATGGACTCTTCCAATACTCGACCAGGCAGAAAGGTAATGTAAAATGCCCTTACCGGACGTGGTGGACTCACAGGCCGTTGGCGGTGAGTCATACGAGCTTGCACCGTTAGGTACGGTAAGGTTACAGCTGCTCTTGGTCCACGACAAACGAGTCCTGGAAGGGTCTCCAATCCTGAGCGGTACCCCGGATTCGTCCTCCAGCGATCACTTGGGTCTCATGTAATTGAGATACAGGAAACAGGAGAAAAAGAGGCTCCACATAGCGTAAATTCCGGATTACCAAGAAATTTTATTGTATAAAAGGTTCCAATAAAAATTCGAGTAAAAGCAAAGTTCATACAAACGAAAAAAAGATAAAGTTTAGCGCAGTAGACAGATGGTTAGGGTAGCGTCATACACCCGACGCGTTTCGTCTGCAAAGACATCGACTGCAGACGAAACGCGTCGGTTGTATGTACCCATGTAACCAATAAAGGACTTTTATTCAAGAGCATCCGAGTTGCCAGCCCTTTTTGATTCAAGTATTGTATTTGGGGCCTGAACGTCCTGGCTAGAGCACCGGATCACAGCTCGTGGACTTTCATATTGGCAGTGGAGCTGGGGTAACATTTTGTTTCTCAATATGTATTTACAATCGCACTTACCAGCTAGCCAACCAAAAAAAAAAAAGGACTAAAAAATTACAATTTGCATTAAAACCAGGGGTTTTAGTTACACAACATTTGGAAGCCGCACTGCCTCGTCAAGGCCCCTCTGTATAGTGCAGCCCTAACTCTAATCTATGCAAGTCTGCATGTTGGAGCATATATGGCAATGGATAAATTAAGAGTAGGTATACCTGGAGGGAGCCAATAAAAAATAAAATGAAAAATATTTTTCTTTTTCAGCCAGATAAATATAAAACCATTGCATTTGAATAAAGTTGGAATTCTCATATCCAGGCAGAAGGTGGTGCTGGAGGCTTCTTGTTTCCAGTTGCTCTTTAAATCCCTGTGTAAAAAGGCTGTTATTTACAGAACTCAGCAACTCAAACTGATCTTTACACCCTATGAATAAATCAGGAGCTTAATGATGATTCCAATATAATCTTAGCTAAACACAGATAAATGTTTTAACTATAGTCCAAGAATTCATCCTCATCATAAACCTTTCAAAGGCCTAATAAAAATCTTTGCTCCCCAAATTTCAAAAATCCAAGAAGTACTTGCAACATTACTTACTCATAAAATACTATTCTCTTATGATACAAATGTTCCAAAGAATTTTATCTTTTTCCCTCAATACGTAAAGCAGTGATCTCCAAACTGTGGCCCAGGTCAATGATGCCATTTGCTTGCCTTTATCTGGCCCTTGGAGCACTATTCCTCCAACTGAAAAAAGGGCAAATCACCGCGCTATACTTTAACTGAATAGTGCAAAACCACCTATTGAAAAACAGAAATTGAAAACAATCTAATGTGACAAATCAGTGATCAAATCAATATGAAGCAGCCGCTAAACGTGAGATACACACATAACAATATAGATACAAGAGGAGCAGCGCTGTGATAAAAATGTTCTATATGATAAAACCAAACCAAAATAATGAAAATATAAAGCCCAAAATTGGGATAGGCTCCAAGTTCATAGGTTACATAAACAGCTGGACCGTCCTATTCAAAAACCAATCTTGATGGTAGATAGAAGAAGCGTGAATATGGAAATCAATGAGTCCTTCACCACACCACTGTGATAGTAAAAATGTGCGCTTACCAAATGGCAAGCTTGGAAGAGCTTGCGACCTTAACCCGGTCGGGGCCTTTCAAGTCTCCCACAAATCGAACACACTTTAAAAAGGAGTGAGTGACAGCAGTATCGACAAAAATAAAATTCCAGCAAGCTATACAAAAATGGCAACTGCCCCAAACTTTAACAAGCCTTTAGAGCAGTGGTTCTCAACTCCAATCATCAAGGCGCCCCAACAGGTCATGTTTTCAGGCTTCCCATTATTTTGCACAGGTGATATGATCAGTTTCACTGCCTTAGTAATTACCACAGCCGATTCATCTGAGGGAAATCCTAAAAACATGATCTGTTGGGGCGCCTTGAGGACTGGCGTTGAGAAACGTTGCTTTAGAGTAAGGAGCACATGGAGGGGTTTTGCACAGAGCAAACAATGCAAAATGTATTTACATGAATCAAAAAGGGCTGGCAACTCGGATGCTCTTGAATAAAAGTCCTTTATTGGTTACATGGGTACACGGGTACAGGCTATACGCTGACGTGTTTCAGCTAAGAAGCCTTTATCATGCTTTGATGAAGGCTTCTTAGCCGAAATGCATCAGTGTATAGCCTGTAACAAAATAAAGCAAGAAGGATCTGCTGCGCCAACCAAATAAACAACAAGCAGCCAACACCACCAATTAGACTAATTGTAAAGATCAATGGAAGAAAGAAAAAGTGTAGCGCTGTGGTGTGCCAATCAACAACCATATATCATATATCATGTAGCACACCTGTATGTATTTCAGATGTTAGGTCCTGCTAGACCTCACAAGACAAAAAGCAGTGGACCAGTTGGGAGATCCAATGTTTTAAGAAAGACATTGCTGGCAACAAATCATGTGTAATAAACAATGTGTAATAAACAATGTGAGTTATGTGTATATCATAAAAATAATCCAAAACCCTCAAACCAAATACAAGCATGTATAGCGTGAAATGGGGTAGGGATAAATGACAAGTCCCTGGGGGATTGGACAGTTCATTAAATCAGGCAGAGAAATCCTGGAACATAGATGTAAGTATCACAGTAACATCTATTCCTATCTCCGATGGACTCTTCCAATACTCGACCAGGCAGAAAGGTAATGTAAAATGCCCTTACCGGATGTGGTGGACTCACAGGCCGTTGGCGGTGAGTCATACGAGCTTGCACCGTTAGGTACGGTAAGGTTACAGCTGCTCTTGGTCCACGACAAACGAGTCCTGGAAGGGTCTCCAATCCTGAGCGGTACCCCGGATTCGTCCTCCAGCGATCACTTGGGTCTCATGTAATTGAGATACAGGAAACAGGAGAAAAAGAGGCTCCACATAGCGTAAATTCCGGATTACCAAGAAATTTTATTGTATAAAAGGTTCCAATAAAAATTCGAGTAAAAGCAAAGTTCATACAAACGAAAAAAAGATAAAGTTTAGCGCAGTAGACAGATGGTTAGGGTAGCGTCATACACCCGACGCGTTTCGTCTGCAAAGACATCGACTGCAGACGAAACGCGTCGGTTGTATGTACCCATGTAACCAATAAAGGACTTTTATTCAAGAGCATCCGAGTTGCCAGCCCTTTTTGATTCAAGTATTGTATTTGGGGCCTGAACGTCCTGGCTAGAGCACCGGATCACAGCTCGTGGACTTTCATATTGGCAGTGGAGCTGGGGTAACATTTTGTTTCTCAATATGTATTTACAATCGCACTTACCAGCTAGCCAACCAAAAAAAAAAAAGGACTAAAAAATTACAATTTGCATTAAAACCAGGGGTTTTAGTTACACAACATTTGGAAGCCGCACTGCCTCGTCAAGGCCCCTCTGTATAGTGCAGCCCTAACTCTAATCTATGCAAGTCTGCATGTTGGAGCATATATGGCAATGGATAAATTAAGAGTAGGTATACCTGGAGGGAGCCAATAAAAAATAAAATGAAAAATATTTTTCTTTTTCAGCCAGATAAATATAAAACCATTGCATTTGAATAAAGTTGGAATTCTCATATCCAGGCAGAAGGTGGTGCTGGAGGCTTCTTGTTTCCAGTTGCTCTTTAAATCCCTGTGTAAAAAGGCTGTTATTTACAGAACTCAGCAACTCAAACTGATCTTTACACCCTATGAATAAATCAGGAGCTTAATGATGATTCCAATATAATCTTAGCTAAACACAGATAAATGTTTTAACTATAGTCCAAGAATTCATCCTCATCATAAACCTTTCAAAGGCCTAATAAAAATCTTTGCTCCCCAAATTTCAAAAATCCAAGAAGTACTTGCAACATTACTTACTCATAAAATACTATTCTCTTATGATACAAATGTTCCAAAGAATTTTATCTTTTTCCCTCAATACGTAAAGCAGTGATCTCCAAACTGTGGCCCAGGTCAATGATGCCATTTGCTTGCCTTTATCTGGCCCTTGGAGCACTATTCCTCCAACTGAAAAAAGGGCAAATCACCGCGCTATACTTTAACTGAATAGTGCAAAACCACCTATTGAAAAACAGAAATTGAAAACAATCTAATGTGACAAATCAGTGATCAAATCAATATGAAGCAGCCGCTAAACGTGAGATACACACATAACAATATAGATACAAGAGGAGCAGCGCTGTGATAAAAATGTTCTATATGATAAAACCAAACCAAAATAATGAAAATATAAAGCCCAAAATTGGGATAGGCTCCAAGTTCATAGGTTACATAAACAGCTGGACCGTCCTATTCAAAAACCAATCTTGATGGTAGATAGAAGAAGCGTGAATATGGAAATCAATGAGTCCTTCACCACACCACTGTGATAGTAAAAATGTGCGCTTACCAAATGGCAAGCTTGGAAGAGCTTGCGACCTTAACCCGGTCGGGGCCTTTCAAGTCTCCCACAAATCGAACACACTTTAAAAAGGAGTGAGTGACAGCAGTATCGACAAAAATAAAATTCCAGCAAGCTATACAAAAATGGCAACTGCCCCAAACTTTAACAAGCCTTTAGAGCAGTGGTTCTCAACTCCAATCATCAAGGCGCCCCAACAGGTCATGTTTTCAGGCTTCCCATTATTTTGCACAGGTGATATGATCAGTTTCACTGCCTTAGTAATTACCACAGCCGATTCATCTGAGGGAAATCCTAAAAACATGATCTGTTGGGGCGCCTTGAGGACTGGCGTTGAGAAACGTTGCTTTAGAGTAAGGAGCACATGGAGGGGTTTTGCACAGAGCAAACAATGCAAAATGTATTTACATGAATCAAAAAGGGCTGGCAACTCGGATGCTCTTGAATAAAAGTCCTTTATTGGTTACATGGGTACACGGGTACAGGCTATACGCTGACGTGTTTCAGCTAAGAAGCCTTTATCATGCTTTGATGAAGGCTTCTTAGCCGAAATGCATCAGTGTATAGCCTGTAACAAAATAAAGCAAGAAGGATCTGCTGCGCCAACCAAATAAACAACAAGCAGCCAACACCACCAATTAGACTAATTGTAAAGATCAATGGAAGAAAGAAAAAGTGTAGCGCTGTGGTGTGCCAATCAACAACCATATATCATATATCATGTAGCACACCTGTATGTATTTCAGATGTTAGGTCCTGCTAGACCTCACAAGACAAAAAGCAGTGGACCAGTTGGGAGATCCAATGTTTTAAGAAAGACATTGCTGGCAACAAATCATGTGTAATAAACAATGTGTAATAAACAATGTGAGTTATGTGTATATCATAAAAATAATCCAAAACCCTCAAACCAAATACAAGCATGTATAGCGTGAAATGGGGTAGGGATAAATGACAAGTCCCTGGGGGATTGGACAGTTCATTAAATCAGGCAGAGAAATCCTGGAACATAGATGTAAGTATCACAGTAACATCTATTCCTATCTCCGATGGACTCTTCCAATACTCGACCAGGCAGAAAGGTAATGTAAAATGCCCTTACCGGATGTGGTGGACTCACAGGCCGTTGGCGGTGAGTCATACGAGCTTGCACCGTTAGGTACGGTAAGGTTACAGCTGCTCTTGGTCCACGACAAACGAGTCCTGGAAGGGTCTCCAATCCTGAGCGGTACCCCGGATTCGTCCTCCAGCGATCACTTGGGTCTCATGTAATTGAGATACAGGAAACAGGAGAAAAAGAGGCTCCACATAGCGTAAATTCCGGATTACCAAGAAATTTTATTGTATAAAAGGTTCCAATAAAAATTCGAGTAAAAGCAAAGTTCATACAAACGAAAAAAAGATAAAGTTTAGCGCAGTAGACAGATGGTTAGGGTAGCGTCATACACCCGACGCGTTTCGTCTGCAAAGACATCGACTGCAGACGAAACGCGTCGGTTGTATGTACCCATGTAACCAATAAAGGACTTTTATTCAAGAGCATCCGAGTTGCCAGCCCTTTTTGATTCAAGTATTGTATTTGGGGCCTGAACGTCCTGGCTAGAGCACCGGATCACAGCTCGTGGACTTTCATATTGGCAGTGGAGCTGGGGTAACATTTTGTTTCTCAATATGTATTTACAATCGCACTTACCAGCTAGCCAACCAAAAAAAAAAAAGGACTAAAAAATTACAATTTGCATTAAAACCAGGGGTTTTAGTTACACAACATTTGGAAGCCGCACTGCCTCGTCAAGGCCCCTCTGTATAGTGCAGCCCTAACTCTAATCTATGCAAGTCTGCATGTTGGAGCATATATGGCAATGGATAAATTAAGAGTAGGTATACCTGGAGGGAGCCAATAAAAAATAAAAATGAAAAATATTTTTCTTTTTCAGCCAGATAAATATAAAACCATTGCATTTGAATAAAGTTGGAATTCTCATATCCAGGCAGAAGGTGGTGCTGGAGGCTTCTTGTTTCCAGTTGCTCTTTAAATCCCTGTGTAAAAAGGCTGTTATTTACAGAACTCAACAACTCAAACTGATCTTTACACCCTATGAATAAATCAGGAGCTTAATGATGATTCCAATATAATCTTAGCTAAACACAGATAAATGTTTTAACTATAGTCCAAGAATTCATCCTCATCATAAACCTTTCAAAGGCCTAATAAAAATCTTTGCTCCCCAAATTTCAAAAATCCAAGAAGTACTTGCAACATTACTTACTCATAAAATACTATTCTCTTATGATACAAATGTTCCAAAGAATTTTATTTTTTTCCCTCAATACGTAAAGCAGTGATCTCCAAACTGTGGCCCAGGTCAATGATGCCATTTGCTTGCCTTTATCTGGCCCTTGGAGCACTATTCCTCCAACTGACCCCAATAATGGGGCAGTATTCCAACCACTTATACCATCAATGGGTCACCTTTCCTTTCACTGTCACTAATTATGGGGCACTATTCCTCCTACTGACACCATCAATAGGGCACTATTCCTCCCTCTAAAACCAATGATGGGACATTGTTTACTGCCACTGACACTGGGGCATTTTCTACTCTCACTGGCCACAGTCTGGTGCCCTAAAGCGTGAAGGACAGTAAACTGGCCCTTTGTTTAGAGTTTGGAGACCCCTGCTCTAAGGTATATGAGTAACAGGTACAATTTACAATGCTGGGGCTGAGGAAGAGTAAGGTGTCACAATCCTGGCAGCCAAAGACTGTTGGGTTAGTTTGGAGCCATGCAATATCCATTTTATAGATAAGAACTTAAAGCAGCAGATGGAAAATACGACACAAAATGTTCGCTGGTATTTAACACCCCCCTAATAATATCAGATACATGTAACTTTTTTCTCTGTTATAGAAGGTGTGTATCCAGGCAGCTGCAAAGTAATTCACATTTTGAAATGGTCCTCAAGTTCCCACCCATGCTTTTCCTAATAACAATCACTAAGTACTTATTAAAATAAAGGGCTTTACATGTGTTTTTCAGTTTTTATTTCCATTGAGAAAATGAGTCACTTGGAATCATGGTTTAAACCTTTTAAGTCATAACATTCTGGTCCAAGACTGTGCGTGGACTGAACTTTTCACATGACTGTTTGGCAGCTGTATGGCGTGCTGTAGGCTTGAAGCACTTCATGTTAGAGATAGGAAAAGTCCATGGAAGAATTGGTTTGGTACAATTAGACCTGCAAGGAGAAACTTAAAGCGTTTGCTAACCCCCCCCAAAAAAAAAAAAACAAGATCCTGTTCCCTTAAAGCATGTTATACAGCACAGCACTTGTGCTGTGTCATTTGAACCACTGAAACACCTAAAAAATCTGGCTGATCCTGCCTGGCTATACCCTCACCTCTGCAAACTAACTACGATAATCAGGGCTGCTGAGCCCTCTTATCTGTCTCCTGTGTCTTCCCTGTCCTCCCCTCCCTGCCTGTCTCTGCTTGTACCAGCAACCGCCCACCCCCACCCATACCCCCCCACCCCCCGCTCCTTTTGCTCTCATAACTGCAGCTAAGTCATCTTATCTCCTCTGTACTGTACCATAATAACAAGTGTCCCTATGCCTGTGTAATGTAAAAAATCTTCCAATCTGTACCTATATGAGCGCGGCTCCCGGCGCTCAGCTGACTGTCGGCTCCCTCTCTCTTCCTCAACTCCCTCAGCCCCGCCCACTGCAGCTGTGAGCTGGAGAGTGAAGAAAGCCGAGGATTCAAATGAGCGCCAGGAACGGAGCTCATATAGGTACAGATCAACAGATTTTTTTTACATAACAGGCACAGGAACACTTGTTATTAGGGTACAGAGGAGATAAGATTACATAGTTACATAGTTACATAGTAGGTGAGGTTGAAAAAGGACACAAGTCCATCAAGTCCAACCGATGTGTGATTAAGATGATTTTATTGCAGTGGGTTAACAACCACTTTAAGGATTTGGTGCTTGACCTCTACTCCCCTTAGTCCCATGGACCAATGCTGAAGCCCAGGAGCTTGCCCATGCTCCATTTAGCATTCAAACCAAACAGACAGACAACAAAGATGTTTCAAGCATCCACATTTTATTGGTTTTATTGGGCAAGCAGATAGATGACAACACCAGGCCACACCAGCAATGCATTTCACACTCAACAGAATTTAATCATAGAGGCTTTGGTTTGAATGTGGAGCACAGCATGTTTTACATAGAAACCTGATGTTGTCTATGGACATTAGAATAAAAGCATATGGGAGCATATCTTCCATCGAAAAACAACATCATACATATCCGATAATGTGTGTCTGCCCACATTTATATATGCTTTTTAAAAAAAATAATAATAAATGAACACACATTTGTAAAATATTTCTTACATCAAGCTGATCCCTTCCACATGTACTCTATATCTAAAAAAATAATTGAAAAGACTATATTCAATCCCTTTAAATGTGGCGACAGCGGCAAAGACAATAAAAATTCTATGAAGAGACGATTCCATAAAGGAGGATTACAGCAAACTACCTTAAGTCACTTGCACTGGCTGTGGATTTGAATTAGCCGCATTGATGGCTCCTCTGCTCCCCTGAGTAATGAACTCATCCTGATCTGATGGTAACAGGTAATTAAATATTAAGATGATAAGGCACTAAATATTAAAGATGAACTCCAGGCAAACAGCTAAATACACAGATAAAATACATACTGTACATGAGAGTTGTTTTACCTGCCAAAAAGATTTATATTTCTATCCATGTAGTTCTGAGATTTACACAGCTTTGCCACACAGCAAAGTCCTGCTTGCCAGGGAAGAAGATCCTTGGAGAGAAGTCCTGGCCCGCAATCTGCAATCTTATTCATCCCAAAAGTGTTCTATTGGGTTGAGGTCAGGACTCTGTGCAGGCCAGTCAAGGTCCTCCACCCCAAAACTCACTCATCCATGTCTTTATGAACCTTGCTTTGTGCCCTGGAGCACAGTCATGTTGGAACAGGAAGGGTCAACCCCAAACTGTTCCCACAAAGTTGGAAGAATGAAATTGTCTAAAATGTCTTGGTATGCTGAAGACTTAGGAGTTCCCTTCACTGGAACTCAGGGGCCAAGCCCAACCCCTGAAAAACAACCCCACACCCTAATTCCTCCTCCATCAAATGTTTTGGACTAGTGCACAAAGCAAGGTCCATAAAGACATGGATGAGCGAGTTTGGGGTGGAGGAATTTGACTGGACTGCACCTCAACCTGATAGAACACCTTTGGGATAAATTAGAGTGGAGACTGAGAGCCAGGACTTCTTGTCCAACATCAGTACCTGACCTCACAAATGTGCTTATGGAAGAATGGTCAAACCTTCCCATAGACACTCTTAAACCTTGTGGACGGCCTTCCCAGAAGAGTTGAAGCTGTTATAGCTGCAAAGGGTGAGCCAACTCAATATTGAACCCTACAGACTAATAGGGCGTACACACGGTCGGACTTTCTTCGGACATTCCGACAACAAAATCCTAGGATTTTTTCCGACGGATGTTGGCTCAAACTTGTTTTGCCTACACACGGTCGCACAAAGTTGTCGGAAAATCCGATCGTTCTAAACGCGGTGACGTAAAACACGTACGTCGGGACTATAAACGGGGCAGTGGCCAATAGCTTTCATCTCTTTATTTATTCTGAGCATGCGTGGCACTTTGTCCGTCGGATTTGTGTACACACGATCGGAATTTCCAACAACGGATTTTGTTGTCGGAAAATTTTATCTCCTGCTCTCCAACTTTGTGTGTCGGAAAATCCGATGGAAAATGTCCGATGGAGCCCACACACGGTCGGAATTTCCGACAACACGCTCTGATCGGACATTTTCCATCGGAAAATCCGACCGTGTGTACGGGGCATTAGACTGGGATGCCATTAAAGTTTGTGAAACGGCACGCGTCCCAATACTATTGGTAATATAATAATAATACTTTTGGTAGTATAGTGTATGTTTATTTCTATTTATACTTTAATTCTTGAGAGTAGGTGCGTAAATTTGGGCAGGCTGGTAGGGACCCAGTGCATGACTTTGCCCAGGAGCCCATGATGCTATTATGACAGCCTGGTGTCTAAGTCGGGGAACTGCCTGAAAGGATAAGTTCAGCTTTACGAACATGTTTCACCGGTTTTTGTTCCCGTTCCTGCAGCGGATTGACGATACGAGCTCTCGCTGTGACAGCACTATGGGGAGAAGTGACCAGCTGTCAATTTTTGAAAAGAGTGCTCCCCCCACACGGCCGCATCATTTATTCACAGAGTTCTGTGTATGAATGAGTTCTACGGCTGTCAGCTTGTAGTTCTCAATAAACTACCATGGCGATGTTGAGCGCTCTGGTAATTCATTGATTCTTCCTGTCAGTGTGAAATCTGCTGATCGCGGTTACAATGCTTTCCTGGCTCCTAAATTAAAAAAGTAAATGCACATTGTTTTTACCTGCAAAAAAATGTGCATTTATGATTTTTTTTAGAAGGAGAACTTATCCTTTAATGTTAGTTTTTTCACATGACGGCAGTCTCTGCCTGGTCCCGGGCATTGATGAGTGTGCGCTTCGCACGAAAGGTACCCCCACGTGCAAAGCGACTGGCCCCGCCCACTTAATGACAAGAGGATGCTACCAAGTCACCAAGTTTGGAGGTGATACTGCCTGCCAAACAAGACTAAAAATTTTGATGCAGTGTGTACTAACATGGCCTTGGTCACCGTGTTAACTTACGGCTGGACAGTCAGGGGTAAAAACCTTCTCTCAACTGCCTATTTATGTATACAAGGCCTTCATGTGCAGCATTCAGTTGTATTTTTTATCTCTGCCTAGAGTTTAGGTTTAAAACCAGGCGGTGAGCAAAATCTTCACTGCCCTGAAGAGCTACAAGAGCCGCTGATATCCCACATGTCCAGGTAAGTTGGGTGCCTGGTCCCCCCCCCCCCCCCCCGCAGTGGTGTGGTCCTTATTCCCACCTGCTTTGTCAGTCACAGTTGTGGACAGTGGAAGGACCCAAAGCGTCTAGTGGGGGACCGAGTATTCAACACATCCCGGCAGGTGTAAAGGATTTCTTTGTTGTATAAATGCAGGAAAATTAAACAGTTTTATTTCTCATATTAATTTGTGGGACAGCAGCCAATCCCCAGGCAACGTCCTATCATGACGAAAAGCGTAGGGTGGAGCCTGTAATACTGACGTCATCACGCTTTCCTCTTCAGAGGTGATGGTTTACAGCGGACAGCGAGCAGAGGAAGCCTTAGGAGATGCCGCCATTTGGACTCACTGTGACATTGTGATACACCGCTCATAGCAAGCTATATCCTGTAAGTGCAATAAGTTTGAGCTTAATAAATCTTATACTCAAATACTACACTATGGGACCTCTTTTTGTGTTTATGTCTTTTGAGTGATATCGATCCAGCATCCCCAGATATCCATATAGGTTTTTGGGAGACCAAATTCCCTGGGCTTGGTGAGACCACTTCATTGGTCTTTTCAGTCGGTAAGGAGAATACAAACTCACTTTGGATGTTCAGCCTATCTGGATGAGGGATCCTATCTCTCAACCTTTTTTGCTAATTTGTTTGAATACTCACTGGTCAACCTTTTTATCACAAGATTATTGGGACTTCAGCCTCTCACATTTGGGACTTTGCTTTAGTTTTTCAATTTTAGATTGTTTTCACGCCTGGTTTTGAGATGAATTAATTCACTACCTTCTTAATGTTTACTATGTATGCATTCTTTTATATGTATGCTTTATTACCTCATGTGTATTTTGGAGCGCTTCATCTATTTTTTTAGCACACTATTGGTGATTTATTGTGCACAGTTTTTTATTCATTTGTTTACAGTCATTTTAATTTTAATTTTTGGAGTTGGAACTCCACCTTAGTTTTTATTTTCAGACTGTTTTTCACCATTTCAGAATGTTGATTTAAAGTGGAGTTCCGCCCACTTTTACAACTCTTCAGCATCCCTCACTAAACTGTGCACTGTAAACAAATTGGATATTTTTTAATTTTTTTTCTCAGCACCTAATGTATATCTGCTGTATTCATTTTTCATAAAAGTAGAAAGATTTCGCGCATCAAATCTATCATATAAAACTAAATAAAATAACTCACATAAAAATTCTCACATTAAATATTGTGTATAATATTTGTGCATAAATGTGTAAAAACAAAATCTTAAATTCCAAAAAAACAAAGTGAATCAATATTGGAATAAAAAGTTCATGAACCAGGAAAATCAGGAAAAATCCTCACATCAAATATTGTATATAATATTGTGCATAAATGTGTAAAAACAAAATGATTAACCCCAAAAAAGTCCAAGTGAATAAATATTGGGATAAAAAGTTCATAAACAGTGAATTATATCCGCTGGGATCAGATGGATAGAGAGATACACGTATACGGTGGTAATGCTGGTAATAATCTTCACATAAAGACTGCCGGCCTAAACAGGCTCTCTAAACTCTCACCTTAAGAGAAGGGGATTCAGGCATCAATGTATAGCTTTAAAATGGTGTTGTGCGTTACAGCATGCTGGTATGATGATGGCCGAATTATCCTCTCATTCTGACAGCCACCTATTAAAAAAGAAGGGATTTTTCCACCTAGGCGAATCTGTTGGATCTCAGATTATAGAGATCTAAAAGGCTTGTTGCATTTGCCTGCCGGCTTCTGTGATCTCCACCTGGGTAACACTCCAGAAAGCTGTCCTCTCTTCCTTCCTTGGAAAAAGGACAAAAAGGACAGCTTTCTTCCACCAGCAAATAAACGATGGAGCATACACACAGTCGCATTTTCCGATGAAAAAATCTCATCGGTCTTTTGCGGGCCGAAATTCCGACCGTGTGTACGCGGCATTAGGCACACATTTTTTCCTAGCCCCTGATGTTAACCCCTTCCCAGCCGGTGTCATTAGTACAGTGATAGTGCATATTTTTAGCACTGATCACTGTATTAGTGTCACTGGTCCCCAAAAAGTGTCAGTTAGTGTCAGATTCCCACCCTAGTATCGCAGTTTCTGCTATAAATCACTTATTGTCACCATTGCTAGTATAAAAATAAATACAAATTCTAGTAGATTATATATATATATATATATATATATATATATACACACACCATAATTTGTAGGCGCTATAATGTTCCTGTAAACCAATCAATATACGCTTATTGGGATTTTTTTTTACTAAAAATATCTAGCAGAATACATATTAGCCTAAATTTATGAAGTCGTTTGATTTTTTAAATTTTTTATTGGATATGTTTTTATAGGTGAAAGTAAAAAATATTGTTATTTTCTTCAAAATTTTTGGTTTTTTTTCGTTTATAGTGCAAAAGATAAAAAAAATCCTGTGGTGATCAAATACCATCAAAGAAAGCTCTATCTGTGTAAAAAATGATAGAAATTTCATTTGTGTATAGCGTTGCATGACCGCACAATTTTTAGTTAACCACTTACAGACCGGAAGATTTTCCCCCTTAATGACCAGGCAATTTTTTGCGATACGGCACTGCATTGGTTTAACTGACAATTGCGCGGTCATGCGTCGCTGTACCAAACTGACAATTGCGCTATAAGCAAAAAATAGAATTTCTTCATCAGAATTTCTTCATCAGTTCAGGCCGATATATATTCTTTTACATATTTTTGTTAAAAAAATAAATAAGCGTATATTAATTGGTTTGCGAAAAAGTTATAGTGTCTGCAAAATAGGGGATAGATTTATGGCATTTTTATTATTATTTTTTTTTTACTAGTAATGGCAGCGATCTGTGATTTTTTAGAGGGACTACGACATTGCGGCGGACAGATCGGACACTTTTAACACTTTTTTGGAACCATTGACATGTATACAGCGATCAGTGGTATAAAAATGCACTGATTACTGTGTAAATGTCACTGGCAGGGAAGGATTTAACATGGCCGGCGGACATCAAGGCCATGCGCTTCAGGTCCCCCGCCGTGCAGCAGGCGCGCGCCTCAGCTATTGCCCTAAAAGGGGCCGAAGTACACCTACGGCGATTTGCGGGAACGAGGCGACCTGCCGCCATATGGATGTAAACCCTCACATATACTCAGTGAAGTGAACAGCCTCAGATGATACACAGGGATGAAACAAATCCTCCTATATAAGTCTTACATGTTTATCTGCTGACTTCAGCTTTATATACTGTTTAGAAAGTGAACATGCTGTTAGAATTTTCTCTTCCCGATTGACCTTTAGGTGTGGATTCTTGCTATACACTGTGAGACAGCTGATTGGAGAAAAGGCACACACCCCCTCCCCACACAGGCAGAGCTTGCCTGTTACTAGATCAGCTTTGGCCTTTGTGCCAATCTGTTTATAGCCCTCTGCCTGACACAAACTTCAGGCTCCCCTCTAGGAGAATTTGTCAGGAGTCATCAGGCTGATAAAAGAAGAAAGGAGCAGGAGACAGCTACAGGACATAGTGCTTTGAAGAGTTAAGAAAATAGGGCTGGGAAAAAAAATCGATTTAAATCTTGAATCGAGTTGAGAGGTCAAATCGATTCAAAATTTAAGCAAATCGATTTTTTTAGATTTTTTTTTTTCACCCCGCCGGTCCCGAGGCGCTGCGGGCATGAGTTTTTAGGCGAGGCTGCGGGTTCGGCCTAGTCCGCGGCTACGGCCGGACACCGCGGACTAGGCCGAAGCCGCGGCCTCGCCTAAAAACTCATGCCCGCAGCGCCTCAGGACCGGCGCGGTTTCCAAAAAAAAAAAAAACTCGGTTTGAATCGTGAATCGAGTTTTTTTTAAGAGAATCGAAGATTTTTTTTTTAAGAGAATCGAAGATTTTTTTTTTAAAGAAAATCTCCCAGTTCTATAAGAAAACACTGCAGATATATGTGCCCAGCTCAAATTTCATGAATCGGGTTTACATCCACTTTAAAGTAATGTAGTGACAAAATGCAAAAAAATGGCCTGGTCATGAAGGGGGGTAAATCTTCCAGAAGTCATGTGGTTAAGGTATGCAATGAAAGCAGAAGTGATTTATTTAAAAATGTCTTTAGTATGTTCATAAGGGGGAAAAAAGAGGAAGAGAATGCAAAATATAAGTAGATTAAACAAAAAATGCCAGTTGTTTATGATATACAGCGTTTTGTCAAATGAAATTGCATTTGATTAGGATTTACATTTGCTGCAACTCTTTACACATACCTCCCAACTTTCTGAGATGGGAATGAGGGACACCTATTAGCAAAAGTACATAGACATAGGACACCCCCCCTGCCACGCCCCCCTAAAGGAGTATTGTACGAAAGAAATTCATTGTTTAAACCCACAAGTGATTTTTTTACCACTACTAATTGCCGTTATTTTTTTCCTTGTAGTGCAGCGCTGTGTGTCTTTAGATCATTACATACAAAATGATTACATGATCCCTATTTTCCATACAATGATAAATATCACAGTGAAACCAGTCTATGTGAAAAATTTAGAGATTAACTAAAAATTATGAAAGAACTCCTATTCTTTGGTGAAGAAACAGTTCATATATCTTGGTGTATGAAACACAATCACCACTGTGTATAACTGTCCTCTCTGAGATCAATAACACGTGTACACCATCACCAGCCAAATTGCCTGCTCACTTCACAGATGAGTTAAAGAACTCAGGAAAATATCTCTCTTTAACTCCTCCATGATCTATCTCCTCCACGTCTCAATAGCAGGAACTCCTATATTCCCCAGGCTGCACATTTGTACTGGTAACTTCATAGTTACATAGTTACATAGTAGGTGAGGTTGAAAAAAGACACAAGTCCATCAAGTCCAACCTATGTGTGTGATTATGTGTCAGTATTACATTGTATATCCCTTTATGTTGCGGTCATTCAGGTGATTATCTAATAGTTTCTTGAAGCTATCAATGCTCCCCGCTGAGACCACCGCCTGTGGAAGGGAATTCCACATCCTTGCCGCTCTTACAGTAAACAACCCTCTACGTAGTTTAAGGTTAAACCTCTTTAATTCTAATTGTAATGAGTGGCCACGAGTCCTATTAAACTCTCTTCTATGAAAAAGTTTTATCCCTATTGTGGGGTCACCAGTACAGTATTTGTAAATTGAAATCATATCCCCTCTCAAGCGTCTCTACTCCAGAGAGAATAAGTTCAGTGCTTGCAACCTTTCCTCATAACTAAGATCCTCCAGACCCTTTATTAGCTTTGTTGCTCTTCTTTGTACTCGCTCCATTTCCAGTACATCCTTCCTGAGGACTGGTGCCCAGAACTGGACAGCATACTCCAGGTGTGGCCGGACCAGAGTCTTGTAGAGCGGGAGAATTATCGTTTTATCTCTTGCGTTGATCCCCCTTTTAATGCATGCCAATATTCTGTTTGCTTTATTAGCAGCAGCTTGGCATTGCATGCCATTGCTGAGCCTATCATCTACTAGGACCCCCAGGTCCTTTTCCATCCTAGATTCCCCCAAGGTTCTCCCCCCAGTGTATAGATTGCATTCATATTTTTGCCACCCAAATGCAATTATTTTACATTTTTCTACATTGAATCTCATTTTCCATGTAGTCGCCCACCCCATTAATTTGTTCAGGTCTTTTTGCAAGGTTTCCACATCCTGCGGAGAAGTTATTGCCCTGCTTAGCTTAGTATCGTCTGCAAATACAGAGATTGAACTCTTTATCCCATCCTCCAGGTCGTTTATAAACAAATTAAATAGGATTGGTCCCAGCACAGAACCCTGGGGAACCCCACTACCCACCCCTGACCATTCCGAGTACTCCCCATTTATCACCACCCTCTGAACTCGCCCTTGTAGCCAGTTTTTAATCCATGTACTCACCCTATGGTCCATGCCAACGGACCTTATTTTGTACAGTAAACGTTTATGGGGAACTGTGTCAAATGCTTTTGCAAAATCCAGATACACCACGTCTACGGGCCTTCCTTTATCTAGATGGCAACTCACCTCCTCATAGAAGGTTAATAGATTGGTTTGGCAAGAACGATTCTTCATTAATCCATGCTGATTACTGCTAATGATATCGTTCTTATTACTAAAATCTTGTATATAGTCCCTTATCATCCCCTCCAAGAGTTTACATACTATTGATGTTAGGCTAACTGGTCTGTAATTCCCAGGGATGTATTTTGGGCCCTTTTTAAATATTGGTCCTACATTGGCTATTCTCCAATCAGCTAGTACCATTACAGTCAATAGACTGTCTGTAAAAATTAGGAACAACGGTCTGGCAATCACTTGACTGAGTTCCCTAAGTACCCTCGGATGCAAGCCATCTGGTCCCGGTGATTTATTAATGTTAAGTTTCTCAAGTCTTCACTTAGGTAACTTCCAGGAAACACCCTCCTTCTCTCCCTCCTTACCGCTCAGCTCCGCTTTTCACAATACGATTATTGACATTTAATAACAAACACAGATACCATAGTGCTCTCTGTTTGTACTTTTATTAAAAAAGCCCCCAATAAAAGGCACAATTACAACATCCAAAGGTTAAAACAGCAAGTATAAAAAAACGTCCGCTCGTTCACCACGGACATGGACTCACGATGACTGCGTGACGGCTCGGCTCCTCCTCTCTAAACGCGTGTCGCCCTCTCATTGGGCTTCATTAGTAGATGGAGGAGAGAGATAGTAGGAGGAGAGAGATCGTGGAGGAATTAAAGAGAGATCTTTTCCTGAGTTTTTTAATTCATCTGTGAGGTGAGCAGGCAATTTTTGGCTGGTGATGGTGTACACGTGTTATTAATCTCAGAGAGGACAGATATACACAGTGGTGATTGTGTTTCATAAACCAAGATATATGAACTGTTTCTTCACCAAAGAATAGGAGTTCTTTCATAATTTTTATTTAATTTTTGATTTTTCACATAGACTGGTTGCACTGTGATATTTATCAATGTATGGAAAATAGAGATCGTATAATCATTTTGTATGTAATGATCTAAAGACACACAGCACTGCACTATAAGGAAATTATCATTTTTATTAAGTTTGGTGAATCACCGTGAGTGTTATAGCAGCTGTGGGGATATTTGTATTGTATTTACACTGGTATTTAGATAAATTTTATTTTGGCACTGATTGTCTCTTTTATACTAATTCCCGTTATATTGGCTTTTGGCATTTACAAATGTAGCAATTTAGAAATTGGATGAAAGGTTTAGCACTGTCAAACACTTTTTGATAGATAAATAGTGCATTTTGTATACATCTATATAGATCAGACCAAAATGAGGGACAAATGAGGAGCAATGAGGGACAGAGGGACTTTGTTCCAAATCAGGGACAGTTGGGAGCTATGCTTTACAGCCTATTGCCAACATTGTGCATGTTTTGCCCGTAACTCCTTGAGCCTTGAACACCATGAATGACAAATAAAACACAAATAAAATGATTTCTGCCAAAATCTGATCCCAGAGGCTAGAGGAGTCAGTTTAACAATTTTATTTCTCAACATCAAACGCCCCTTTTCTCTCCTCAGCATAAACTAACATCATTTTACATCTGAGTCTGTGCGCGGTCCAGAAAAGCCATCAGATCACACAGATAATACACGGGAGAAATTGATGGCCGAGGGATAGTGATGGCCTCGGTGGAGCAGAGATGGATCAGGCTATTATGTTTTTTTTTAATTGAATCAAGGCTTCGGGGAGCAGTTTGTAACTGAAACATCAATGAATAATTAATGTAAAATACTATTTAGAAAAGATAACTCTTACGAGGATGTGATTTCTGAGGATTATGTACTTCTAAACAGTCTTTCTTCCCATGTGCAGGGACACAGCCAATTTTCAATTAGATTAAAATATTAGGCTAGCGTAGATAGCATTAATCCCTGAATTCAGCGATTTGGTGAGTCGGTTTCACAATTTAATACGCCCGGCACTGAGTGCTCTTGAAAAACTGGAAGAGTAAAAAGGCATTTTTCTGGCCTCATTACACATGGCAAAATCAGTAACGTTTTAATTAGAAATACTTACATTTATGCTTTGAATAATTACAATGCGAAAGCGATGTTGGCAGGGATTAGTACGTCCGGGAATGTCCACGGAATCCCTTCCAAAAATCAGAGCAGTGAGTCTACAGAATGCAGACAATAAAGAATTATGTTAGGAAAGGGAGAATTTATAAACACAAACAAAAGCAAAGAATAGAAATTGTAGCTTAATGCACAAGTCCCCAGCCAGTTCTACCCATGTCCCAGGGGGTACTTGTGACCCCTAAATTAAAGTATAACTAAAGGCAAAATTTTTGTTTTAAGTTTCGCATAGAGTAAAAATGAATGAATGAATGAATGAATGATTTGTAAAGTGCTGCAAATGTGAACTGAATCGCCTCAAGGCGCTAATGTGTTTTGTGTTGTCAGCTTCTTAGAAGAGGTAAGTCTTGAGTTTTTTCTTGAAGGCCTGATGGTTTACTTCCATGCGGATGTGAGTCGGAAGAGAGTTCCATAGCCGAGGTCCCTGGACTGCGAATCTTCGTTCTCCCCTTGCTTTGTAGCGGTATTTGGGAACGAGGAGGAGGTTTTGACTAGATGATCGCAGATTGCGATTCGGTGTGTAGTGTTTTATTTTCTCTCGGAGGTATTGAGGGGCGTTACCTTGTATGCATTTGTGGGTGAGGCAGAGGGTCTTGAATGTGATCCGATTCTTTACCGTTAGCCAATGTAGGCTCCTCAGGGATGGGGAGATGGACTCCCATGTTTTTTTTCCGGTTAGCAGTCTTGCCGCCGTGTTTTGAATGGCCTGTAGGTGCGCAAGCTGATATTGGGGTAATCCTATGTAGAGTGAGTTTGCGTAGTCGAGACGGGAATTGATGATTGTTCCAACTACTGCTGCTTTGTCCTCTTCTGGGATGAAGGGGATGAGTCTACGTAGCAGGCGGTGGAGATGGTGAGATCCGCTAACTACTGATCCTATTTGTGCATCTATTGTCATTTCTGAGTCAAAGATAACTCCAAGACTTTTGGCTTTGGTGCTTGGAGAGATGGTTTGTCCAAAGATGGCGGGAGGTGTCCATGGAGTCTTGGTTTTGGGATTTTGGTTAGTGTGTAGGTAGAGAAGTTCTGTTTTTGACCCGTTGAGTTTGAGGGAACTATTGGTCATCCAGTCATCTATCAAAGTGAGGCATTTCTCTAGTTGCTGATGGTAGTCTTTTTGTCCGGTGATGCGAAAGTAGATTTGGGTATCGTCAGCGTATGAGTGGAAGCAGAGGTCTGATTTTTTGATGATTTGATGATAGAGTAAAAAGGGATTTGAATATCTGTCAGGTTTTTATTGCTGTGTGTGTTTTCACTAGGGAGGTTCACCTTCTCTGTTTGTCCTTGTGATCCTTATCACCAAGTGAAAGAAAATGCCCAATTTTTGGGTTGTCACCAGCACAGAAATAGAGTGGAACTCTTCCAATGGGGACACTAGTTCTGCTGACAACCAGGGATTCCCTTATTTTGAAGGGATTTCCTTTCACTTCCTGTTGTGGCTATGGGACAGGAAGTAAAAGGAAAATCCCCTAATGGGACACAAATGGCAAAAAAAATAAAAAAATAAATTAAAAAGATAAAAGTTTTGCCTTCAGTTCCACTTTCATTTTCAAAAATTACAGTAATACCTTGGTTTGCGAGCATAATTCATTTCAGAAGCATGCTTGTAATAAAAAGCACTCATATATCAAAGCAAATTTTCCCATAAGAAATGCTGGAAACTCAGATAATTCGTTCCACAACCATTTATTCATATAAAAATGATCAAAATATGAGCAAAAGCTCATATTAATACTGTACAGTACTGTAATAGGAATACTGCACCTCTGTGTTGAAAAAAAAAAGAAATCACAATTTTAATGTAAAAAAAAAAACAAAAAAAAGAACTACACTCACAATGTTAAGGAGTCTGGAGCTCATTCACGTAAAGCCGCTGTGTATATGTACAGTAAAGCCGCTGGTGTACAGTATACAACGCTATATGTGGCCAGAGGTTCTGGGGTGATGGTGGCTCCCAGCGCTTCTTAGATACACTTGGAGACACTCGGGAACTGTTGACATCACTTCTGGGTGCTCCGAACGCACATTACACACCCCCCACCCAGTTGGGAGTGTCTCTGGGTGTCTCCGACAGCTTTACTGTACATATACACAGCGGCTTTACATGGATGAAACCCGACCCCTTAACATTGTGAGTGTAATTCTTTTGTTTTTACAGAAAAACTACTGCTCGTATATCAAGACAGCGCTTGTATATCAAGACAAATTTGAAGAAAAATGTTGCTCGCCTTTCAAAACGCTTGTATACCGCGATACTCGTAAACCAAGGTATTACTGTTCAACACATTTACACGCAGCATGCTCCTCCTGTGACTACCATTGGACACAGAAAATTACTTTTGCTGATACAGGCGGTCTCCTAGTTGCAAACATCCGACTTACAAATTACTCCTACTTACAAACGGTGAGAGGAAATCTACCTCTAGGAAGGGAAATTCACTCCTGTAATGCCACGTACACACGAGCGGAATTTCCGTCTGAAAAATCTTGGATGTTTTTTCCGACGGAATTCCGCTCAAGCTTGGCTTGCATACACACGGTCACACAAAAGTTCTGTGAACTTTCGACCGTCAAGAACGCGGTGACGTACAACACTATGATGAGCCGAGAAAGTGAAGTTCAATGCTTCCGAGCATGCATTGAATTGTTTCCGAGCATGCGTAGGAATTTTGCGCGTCGGAATTGGTACAGATGATCGGAATTTCCGATGGAACTTTTTCCGACCGAAAAATTGAGAACATGCTCTCAATCTTTTGCTGGCTGGAATTCCGCCAGCAAAAGTCCGATGGAGCATACACACGGTCGCATTTTCCGACCAAAAGCTCTCATCGGTCTTTTGCTGGCCAAATTTCCGATCATGTATACGGGGCATAAGAGTTATTATGGGAAAAAGGTACCTCCACTGATGCTTAATCACCAAGGCTTGTTTCCACAACAACCCAAAATTTTCAAAATATAATTGTCATTGGGACAGTAAGTTAGGTTAAATCTTCTGAACAAACAGCAAAGCAAACGTTACAGGGGTGTTAACCCTTCGCAATGCTATCCAAAAAGCTTAAAAATTGTTTTTTTGGCTGGAGCTACACTTAAAAAATGTACCTGTTCAGACTTACAAATAGATTTAACTTAAGAACAAACCTACAGACCCTATCTAGTTTGTAACCCGGGGAACGCCTGTATCCAGTAACCGAGTATCCTGTGATCGCTATGATTGGTCATAGCGATCACTTGATAACAATGTAAACAACCTCTCATGAATGGCTTTCCATTCATGAACAGTTTGCTTACTGTTGTGATCTGTGATTGGCTTAGCCAATCACAGATCACAACCATAAGCAAGCTATTCAAATGGTTAACCCATTCATGACAGTTAAAACTATCGCTTATACAATGATCATCACCAATGATGATCACCATAAGCAATAACATCAGTCGATGGGCTTCTGTTCGCTTTACACAGGTTTTGCATTCCTTCATCCTTTATCAGATGTCTCAGACTGAAGTTTTACCATTGTGCTCTGGGAATCTTTTGTTGTGATTTAAATGTTTATTTGTGAAAGGATGTATACATCATAAAATAAAGATATAAAACAGCTGACTTATAAATATTAAGCAAATAAAATTCCTTATAAAGCTAAAACAAATCAAATAAAACTGAGCTAAAACCATTTACACTTCTCGGTTCTCGTGTGGTGCGGTAATCCAGAGTACTCTGACACACGTGTTGCACCACTACTGTGCCTTGTGGTGTAGTGCATCAGACAAAACATTTTACATGGTCTGTTTTTTGTCTGTTCTGGTAAGCTGGCATGCCATTCCTTTGAATAAGCTCCTTAAGGCATTGCATGTTAATACGCAACATAATGTGCCTAACACAATGCACCAGAACCGTAAAGTGTGAATGTGCTCCTTATATTTTCCCTTTAAAGGCAAAACCATGGCACAGGTGACACAGGAAATATATAATTTGACTAGTATAAAAGCTTCATCCAAAAGTATTAAAGTGGAGTTCCACCCAAAAATGGAACTTCCACTTTTTGGATTCCTCCCCCCCTCCGATGTCACATTTTGCACCTTTCAGGGGGGAGGAGGGAGCATATACCTGTCTAATACAGGTATTTGCTCCCACTTCCTGGCATAGATCACCGCGGCGCTTGCGGTGACCTATGCCACTTCCGGCGCCTACCCTGTCCTCCCCCGCTGTATTCTGGGAGACATACAGGTCCCAGAACACAGCAGGGACCTGAGAGGACGCGCAGTGCGACTCGCGCATGCGCAATAGGGAACCAGGAAGTGAAGCCGCACAGCTTCACTTCCTTATTCCCTTACCGAGGATGGCGGCGGCAGCAGCCGAGAGCCGAAGGACGGATCGGCTACAGCTGCCGACATTGCGGGCTCCCTTGACAGGTAAGTGTCCATATATTAAAAGTCAGCAGCTGCAGTATTTGTACCTGCTGGCTTTTAATATTTTTTTTTCAGCGGACCTCCGCTTTAAGGTTACATTTATCTAGCATTCTACTCTGGGCCTCATTCCATAATCTACATTAAAGGTGTAGATGTTCTGGTGATTATACAGTAACAGATGTGTAACTTAGCCAAGAAGTACACAGTCTTGTAACTGTTCTTTAATCCTCCGATCAAGGTAAACACTTTACCAAGGTGCACCGGTTTCAGTCACATCTCTAAAACATTGCTAAAATATAGCAAAGTTCCCGCACACCACTTCCAAAGGGTAAAATCAACTTTATTGTTCAACACAAGCACTTTCACCTAGGATGCTCCCTCTAATATGTTTCACCCCCTGCTGGACCATGAGTTGGGGATTGCAGAGATCTTATGAGCAGCTTCATATTTTGTGAGTAACGTTGCTAAAGGTATCTTGAAATATTTTATGGGGACACTATTCTCTAAGCTAATGTAGTAAAGTTGTGTGTTGCCTATAACTAAAAGGGGTGAGACGCGAGGACTGTTCTTCAGTTACAGAAATCATGTGCTGCATCCGCAATACAGTTCACATTTTTTACAAGCTGTGTGCCCATGGTATGAGTTTAAAATAAATAATTAATGTTTTTCCACACTTTTATATACATTTTTCTTCTTGCTATATACAGTTACTTGTTACATTGGGCCTGTGTTAATGGCAACATTTTGACATCAATTGCAAATACTTCTGAGACCATTCAGAATTCATTGACAGGTGCATGTGTTCCCCTTCTGACCTGCAGTTGACATGATTCAAGTGGGTCTTGCATTCCTTTAGACTTGTATGGGAATGCAAAACCCATCTGAACTTCAAGATCACATGCACACTGACTGTAATGCCGCGTACACACGGTCGGACTTTCCGGCATACTTGGTCCGGCGGACCAGAGTGTGCCGGACAATCCGCCCGTGTGTGGGCGCCGGCGGACTTTTCCGGCGGACTTTTTCCCAAAAGCCCGCCGGACCTAGATTTGAAAAAAGTTTTAAATCTTTCCGCCGGACTCAGTTTCGGCCGGAAAGTCCGCTCGTGTGTGTGCTAGTCCGACGGAAAGCCCGCTCGTGTGTATGCTGGTCCGACGGACCAGATACGGCACGAGGGCAGGGTATTGCATCTCGCGCTCGCTGCAATAGGAAAAACAAATTTTCCTATTGCGGCGAGCGCGGTGCATACCAGGCCCTTAGGTCTGTTATGGATTATAAAGGGGAACCCCCTACGCCGAAAAAACGGCGTGGGGTCCCCCCTAAAATCCATACCAGACCCCGATCCGAGCACGCAGCCTGGCCGGTCAGGAAAGGGGGTGGGGACGAGCGAGCGCCCCCCCTCCTGAACCGTACCAGGCCGCATGCCCTCAACATGGGGGGTGGGTGCTTTGGGGGAGGGGGGCGCCCTGTGGGCCCCCCCCACCCCAAAGCACCTTGCCCCCATGTTGATGAGGACAAGGGCCTCTTCCCGACAACCCTGGCCGTTGGTTGTCGGGGTCTGCGGGCGGGGGCTTATCGGAATCTGGGAGCCCCCTTTAATAAGGGGGCCCCCAGATCCCGGCCCCCCACCCTATGTGAATGAGTATGGGGTACATGGTACCCCTACCCATTCACCTATGAAAAAAGTGTAAGTAATAAAACACACTACACAGGTTTTTAAAATATTTTATTAAACAGCTCCGGGGGGATCTTCCTCCGGCTTCGGGGGTCTTCTTCCGGCTTCGGGGGTCCCTCCCCTTCATCTTCTCCCGGCGTCCGGTTGGTTCTTCTCCGCTCTCTTCTCTCCAGTTCTTCGGCCTGCTCCTCTGCTGTCTTCAGGTAGCTCTCTTGCCAGCAGAGGTCCGGACTTTTGGGCTTCTTCTCTTCCCCAGATGTTGATACGACGCTCTCTCCGGCTGGACTGCTCTCCGAGGGCTGCGTTGTGACTTATATAGGCGGAGACCCCGCCCCCTTTTGATGTCACAGTCCTTGGGCATGCTGGGACTGTGACGTTTTAGGGGGCGTGGTCAACATCACCCAGTGACCACGCCCCCTAAACGTCACAGTCCCAGCATGCCCAGGGACTGTGACATCAAAAGGGGGCGGGGTCTCCGCCTATATAAGTCACAACGCAGCCCTCGGAGAGCAGTCCAGCCGGAGAGAGCGTCGTGTCAACATCTGGGGAAGAGAAGAAGCCCAAAAGTCCGGACCTCTGCTGGCAAGAGAGCTACCTGAAGACAGCAGAGGAGCCGGCCGAAGAACTGGAGAGAAGAGAGCGGAGAAGAACCAACCGGACGCCGGGAGAAGATGAAGCGGAGGGACCCCCGAAGCCGGAAGAAGACCCCCGAAGCCGGAGGAAGATCCCCCCCGAAGCTGTTTAATAAAATATTTTAAAAACCTGTGTAGTGTGTTTTATTACTTACACTTTTTTCATAGGTGAATGGGTAGGGGTACCATGTACCCCATACTCATTCACATAGGGTGGGGGACCGGGATCTGGGGGCCCCCTTATTAAAGGGGGCTCCCAGATTCCGATAAGCCCCTGCCCGCAGACCCCGACAACCAACGGCCAGGGTTGTCGGGAAGAGGCCCTTGTCCTCATCAACATGGGGGCAAGGTGCTTTGGGGTGGGGGGGCCCACAGGGCGCCCCCCTCCCCCAAAGCACCCACCCCCCATGTTGAGGGCATGCGGCCTGGTACGGTTCAGGAGGGGGGGGGGCGCTCGCTCGTCCCCACCCCCTTTCCTGACCGGCCAGGCTGCGTGCTCGGATCGGGGTCTGGTATGGATTTTAGGGGGGACCCCATGCCGTTTTTTCGGCGTAGGGGGTTCCCCTTTATAATCCATAACAGACCTAAGGGCCTGGTATGCACCGCGACGGGGCTCGCAAGGTGTCAATCTCGCCGATAAAAGCGGCAAGATTGACATCCTTTGCTAGTCCCATCGCACCTGAGTCACGTTCAAAATGAACGGACTTGTCCGTGTGTGGGCAAGTCTGTTCATTCTGAAAGTCCGCTGGAACTCCGGCGAAAGTCCGTCGGAAAGACGGGCGGACTTAGCCCGCCGGAAAGTCCCGGGCAAGTCCGTCCGTTTTAAAGTCCGGCGCACCTGGCGGACAAAGTCCGTCGGAAAGTGTGCCGGACCAAGTAGGATAGAAAGTCCGACCGCGTGTACGCGGCATAATAGGCACAAATATGCTTTAATGTAAAAATCTTAATGGTTTTCCATGCCTGAGGAGCTGCAGTTGGCATGTACAGCTGTCATAGAAGTGAATAACTGTATGTTTGTACTTGGGTAAATGCTGATGCTCTTGTGCAGGGATCTCCAAACTTTCTAAACAAAGGGCCAGTTTAATGTCCTTCAAACTTTAGGGGGCTGAACTGTGGCCAGTGGAGGAAGAAAATGTGTTGGCGTCATTGGGAGTAAACAATACCCCATCATTGGTATTAGGGAGAGTAATGCTCCATCGTTGGTATCAATAGGAGGAATAATGCCCCATCATTGGTGTCAGTGAAAATGATAGTGCCCCATCATTGGTATCAGTGGAAGGAATGGTGTCCCATCATTGGTATTGGGAAATACACCTTAACTGCATATGTGTGTTATTGTCAATGTAAGGGAGCATAAGCATTTACTCAAGAACAAGCTCATAGGGCCATTCACAGTACCTGTGGCTCCCTGGGTGCAGAAAACTGCTGAGGTGTTTGAACTAGAGTATATATGTTCTTACCGTTTTTGTGCATGAGCCCTCCATGGAGTTGCAGAAATGCTTCCAGGGATGTCAGGACGGCCTGAAAAGAAGTTGCGTGTGATTGCCATCATGCAGAACAAGGATCTATGCCAATTGATAAATTGTGTTTAAAAAAACGTGTGCCAGTTTAATCTCTAGGGTCTCTGCGAAAAAAACAAAAAACAAAAACATAATGTTTGGTGGTTTTAAGTAATTTTCTAGCAACAAATACTGGGGTTGATTTAAGAAAGCCATGCGCCATCAGTAGAGGCGCACGACGAGGCACAACGCACATTTTCATATTTACAAAACGTTGCGCCAGGAACAGAGCGCGAATCCCCCATTTACTATAGCGATCTTGGCGCACGGGAGAATGCAATCTGTGCGCCACTGTGGACATGACGCACGGCATCTTCAATTCAATATTAACAGAAGATGGAGGTGCCAATATTATGGGGTGATGTGAGGAAGTTTAGTAATAACTGCCCAAGTAACAAATATGCCCAAAATAGAATGAGAAAGTAACTTTTTCAGAGAAAGCCTGCTGTGCGTTTAGAACTGCGCGAGATCAATGTAAGCAGTGCGCATGCGCAAGCGGCTCTTGCGCTTGTTTGTTCACTGCGTTTGTTCACTGCGCGGCCAAAATCTTAAATATTAAGCAACGTACATGCAATTGTGTAGTTTGAACGGGCGCACCTCTAAACTGGTCAATATTATTTTTTTATGCTGGTTCACCTTTATGTATTTTTTAACGAGATTTGCACACAGGTCATGTTAGCATGTTACGTTGCCAACATGTGACATGCACCTTGTTAAAATTATGTAAAAAGGCTCTCGCTCCTCTAGCTCCTCCTAAAAGGGCATTTAACCATCAACCTCAAATGCGTATGATTTCCTTGGGCTAGCTTTTGCTTTTAAAGTGGAACTCCACACTCCATTTTCCAATGCTCTTGTCTCCGCCTTTAACCCCTTGGATTTCCATGGGCTAGCTTTTGCTTTTAAAGGGGAACTCCACACTCCACTCCATTCTCAAAAGGCTGTGAGCTGCCTTCATCAATCCAAACCACAGAGCATACAAAGAGCATACAACAGGGCCAGCTAGGAAAGGAGCGAGAAGAGCGATCGCCCAACCCCCTCCTAAACCATACAAGGCCACATGCACTCAACATAGCTGGCTGTCTTTGGGGCATGTTGGGCTCAGCCCAATACCAAACACAAAGCACCTTGTACCCACTAGTTTAAAGGGGCATTCCATATTCCGTAAAGCCCCCTGTCTGCAGCCCCCCACAACCCCAGCCTAGGGTTGTGTGGAAGAGACCCTTGTCCCCCTGAATATGGGAACAAGGTGGTTGACTTTTGAGGTGCCCGAGCCCCTCCTGCCCCCAAGCATGCATCCCCCTTTCGTGGGCTGGCTTGCTGTGTGTTTGGCTAAGGGTTTGCTAGTGTGTGGGAGGGGCACAATATTTTTTTTTTGTTTGGGGTGGTATTTTCCTCGTGGGGGTCCTCATTTTAAGCCTTAGCAGACCCAAATGGCCTTGCATGTATGGGGGGGGGGGGGGGGCGCAGGCTATTTTTTGTTTTGTGTTAAAATCTTGTAGCTGCAATGTAGTTTTTTTGCTTTTCTTGCTCTTTTTCAAGTCCTGTTTTGTTGACCAATAAAATTTGTAGCAAATTTTTATGTTTTATGTGTTTTATTAATTTTCATGCAACAGATTTCCCAGCTGCAGCTTAACTAGGCTGATTAGCATGGCAAAACAAAAAAAGTGTGATTTGTCCAAAAGCTACTTTCCTGGTGCCTTTATGGCAGCATATGCATGGATTGTGCGTATGTAGCCATGGATAGGCACCAGTAAAGGAAAATTACAGAGAGGGAAGTATTCAATTTTCCATTTTAGCGCAGTGGTTCTCAGCCTTAGTCCTCAAGTACCCCCGACAGGACATGTTTTGGGAATTTATCTTAGCTAAAATAGCTGGCCAAAATACCAAGCCATTGACTGTGATTTAAAGCACATGTGCAAGATGAAGGAAAACCTGCAAACATGGCCTGTTGGGGGTACTTGAGGACAGGGTTGAGAAGCACTGGTTTAGAGCACTGGGCTAAAATCAAGCTTAAGACAATCCTATTCTAATTGTGGGCATTTGAGGGAAACAAAGTGAGTGTTAGAACCCCTGCTTGTCTTTTTTAGGTTGGGCTTTGTGTCCCTTTTCTGAAAATTGGCTTCACTTCCTGTGACGTAGCCAAACAGGAAGTGAAGGTAAAACCCTACCAATGTCTTTCCTTGTGGACACACAGGTCAATCTAACTAGTGTCCCCATTAGGCAAATTGCATTCTGGCATTTTGTTGTGTACACCTAAAATTATTAGTTATTTTGGGGTTTATTAAAGGCAGATCCACTCTACAATACAAGTGTACTTGTAAATCTGAGGGGAAGCACTGGTGATTTTATCATCCAATCATGTAGAAGCAGAGATGATGGTTTTTTTATTTTCCTTGCATGTCCCCCTCAGGTTTCCAGCAACTGCACTTTCAAGTGCACTTGTAGTGCAAAGTAAATAAACCCCAAATTCCAAGATACCTACTAATTTGTAGTGTACAGAGCAAAATGCTAGAGTGCAATTTACCTAATGGTGAAACCACTTAAAATTGACCTATGTGTCCCCAAGGAAGGACATTAGTAGGATTTTACCCTCACTTCCTGTTTGGCT
Organism: Lithobates septentrionalis; assembly: GCA_037952835.1. Taxonomy (NCBI): domain Eukaryota; kingdom Metazoa; phylum Chordata; class Amphibia; order Anura; family Ranidae; genus Lithobates; species Lithobates septentrionalis. The sequence goes on from JBBDGP010000257.1 coordinate 5,048,711, forward strand.
ATGTGACAGGGGTACAGACACCCAGGGCAGGACTTAGGGTGGTGGGGGCCCCTGGGCTTGAGTCACTTTCGGGCCCTACCTTCTATACATATGCACACCTCTATAAAACAGAAATAGAAAAGGACAAGGTGCGCCAGACTCAGCGCAGTATTAAAGAACTTCTGTTTAATAGGACAAGACAAAACAGCCAAATGGCTACCCACAAAAGTAGATAATATATAAGCGTATAAGTGGGGGATATTGTATTGGTATTCGTCCTGGGTCCATGATTAATAAAATAAAAGCAATAAAAATGGATAAAATGATAATCATCGTATTTATTGGCGTATAACACGCACCCCAAGTTTAGGAGGGAATTTTAAGGAAAAACACTTTTACGTGGGAAGTTTAAGGAAAAACAATTACATTTAAATGCCCATCAATGCAGCCTCATCAGTGTCCATCTGCAGCCTTGTCAGTGTCAGTGTAGCCTTGCCCCAGTGTCATTTGCAGACTTGTCCGTGTAGCTATGCTCCAGTGTGATTGCTGCCTTGTCATTGCAGCCTTTCAGTTTCAAAATGGCACCGCCAAGATACAGAGCCGGATGTCCTGTGTATCTCGGCGGCTCTCGTCGGCTTTCGGTCGCTCTCGGTGGCTCTCAGCGGCTTTCAAAATGGGCGGGGCCCGTGGGACCCCCTATTGGCTGGGGACCATGGGCTTGAGCCCAGTCAAGCCAATGGTAAGTCCGGCCCTGCAGACACCCCCAAAAACTGACAAGACTTCTAATCCCTCTGCACTCTAACCCCAAGCAAAAATAAGAAAGGATTTCACTTAGTTTAACTTTGCAAAGACACATTCCTACGTTCAACTGTGATGCATGTCAATGGCCCATTTAGACCTTGTTTAACCACTTCAGCCCCGGAAGGATTTACCCCCTTCCTGACCAGAGCACTTTTTACAATTTGGCACTGCGTCGCTTTAACTGGTAATTGCACGGTCATGCAATGCTGTACCCAAACGAAATTGCGTCCTTTTCTTCCCACAAATAGAGCTTTCTTTTGATGGTATTTGATCACCTCTGCGGTTTTTATTTTTTGCGCTATAAACGGAAAAAGACTGAAAATTTGGAAAAAAAATTATATTTTCTACTTTTTGTTATAAAAAAAATCCAATAAACTCAATTTCAGTCATACATTTAGGCCAAAATGTATTCGGCCACATGTCTTTGGTAAAAAAAAAGTCAATAAGCGTATATTTACTGGTTTGCGCAAAAGTTATAGCGTCTACAAACTAGGGTACATTTTCTGGAATTTACACAGCTTTTAGTTTATGACTGCCTATGTCATTTCTTGAGGTGCTAAAATGGCAGGGCAGTACAAAACCCCCCCAAATGACCCCATTTTGGAAAGTAGACACCCCAAGGAAATTGCTGAGAGACATGTTGAGCCCATTGAATATTCATTTTTTTTTTTTGTCCCAAGTGATTGAATAATGACAAAAAAAAATGTAAAAATTTACAAAAAGTTGTCACTAAATGATATATTACTCACACAGGCCATGGGCATATGTGGAATTGCACCCCAAAATACATTCAGCTGCTTCTCCTGAGTACGGGGATACCACATGTGTGGGACTTTTTGGGAGCCTAGCCGTGTACGGGGCCCCGAAAACCAATCACCGCCTTCGGGATTTCTAAGGGCGTAAATTTTTGATTTCACTCTTCACTGCCTATCACTGTTTCGGAGGCCATGGAATGCCCAGGTGGCACAAACCCCCCCAAATGACCCCATTTTGGAAAGCAGATACCCCAAGCTACTTGCTGAGAGGTATAGTGAGTATTTTGCAGCTCTCATTTGTTTTTGAAAATGAAGAAAGACAAGAAAAATGTTGTGTGTGTGTGTGTAGTGTTGTGCACTCACATCAAAGTCTTCTCTCCTCGGCGCCGGAACAGAAAATACAGAGCCGAGGAGAGATGACATCACTTCCTCTGCTGCTGTTTACTATACATCAGCAGAGGAAGGATCTCATTGGCTGGGAGCGATCGCGAGGGGGGCGGCCACGAACGGATGGCCTCCCCCTCATCTCTGATCGCTCCCGGACAGAAGCCGACTGCCTCTGGCACCGGGGGGGGGTCTGATCGGACCCTCCGCCCACGGGAGGCAAGTAACGCACCCATACGTTACTGTGCCTGCCCGTGCCATTCTACCACAGTATATCTGCGTGAGGCGGTCGGCAAGTGGTTAATAGAAAACACCAGTTGCCTTTCACTAGAAACATTTGTTAGTCCAGTCCTGGAAATCTGCATCTGCTTTACTACTACCATATTTATCGGCGTATAACACGCACTTTTTCTCCCTTAAAATAGGGGGGAAATCGTGTGTGGGTATTATACACCAATATAGGCTGCCACGGAGGGGAAGGAGGGGACGAGAGATGTGTACTCGGCTCGGCTCGCAGTCATGCCCGGTCCCACCCCCTGGACGGCTCCTAGCATTGACGTCCCAGCATTGGACCGGCGTTATGTCCATCATAGGATCTGGGGCCAAGGGGTGGGACTGGATGTGACGCCGAGCCGAGTACACAGGAGATCCAGCTCTATCTATTTCGGCAATAGCAAGGCTGCAGATGGACGCTGATCAGGCTACAGTGAGGAGCAAGGCTGCAGATGGGCACTGATTAGGCTTCAGTGAGGAGCAAGGCTGCAGATTTGCAATGATGGGCAAGGCTGCAGATGGGCACTGATCAGGCTGCAGTGAGGAGCAAGGCTGCAGATGGGCACTGCTTAGGCTGCAGTGAGGAGCAAGGCTGCAGATGGGCACTGATTAGGCTGCAGTGAGGAGCAAGGCTGCAGAAGGGCACTGATTAGGCTGCAATGATGGGCAAGGCTGCAGATGGGCACTGATCAGGCTGCAACGATGAGCAATGGCGAGGCTGCAGATAGGCACTGATCAGGCTTCATTAATGGAAAATGGCGAAGCTGCAGATGGGCACTGATCAGGCTGCAACGATGGGGAATGATGAAGCTGCAGATGGACACTGTTCAGGATTAATTAATGGGCAATGGCGAGCCTGCAGATGGGCACTGATAGGCAGGGGCTTAGGGAGAGGGTGGCTAGGGGGGGCTGAAGCTCAGAACGTGACCCCAAAAAGCCCTGAGTCTATGGAATGCTGCATTCCATTGTCAGCCCCGAGCGCCGGCGCTGGGACCGATCTGATTGTGAGTGCGGGCCGAAAGTGGCGGAAAGTAGCCGAGTCCCCGAGTGCCATAGCGGCCGAGTGCGGCCGAAAGTAGCCAAGTAAGTCCCCGAGTGCCATAGCGGCCGAAAGTAGCCGAGGAAGTCCCCGAGTGCCATAGCGGCCGAGTGCGGCCGAAAGTGGCCGAGTGCCGCAGCTCCCGCCTTCTGGAGCGGGACGTGTGACGTGACGTCCATCTTAGCCTGCAGGCTCCAGAAGGCGGGAACGCTACATCCCCGCTCGAGCGGGCGGCTTTCCTCTCCTCCTCGGCTCCTCTCTGACGGTGACAAGTGACTGACTGCCTGCTGTGACCGCACACCACGGCTGAGGTAGGTCAGACACGCAATGTGTGTATAGTGGTCAGTGTATATAGGTCAGTGTATATAGGTCAGCGGTCAGTGTATATAGGTCAGTGTATATAGGTCAGGCAGGTCAGTGTACACAGGTCAGTGTACACAGGTCAGTGTATACAGGTCAGTGTATATAGGTCAGTCAGGTCAGTGTATGTAGGTCAGTGTATGTAGGTCAGTGTATGAAGGTCAGTGTATGTAGGTCAGTGTATGTAGGTCAGTGTATATAGGTCAGTGTATATAGGTCAGGCAGGTCAGTGTATGTAGGTCAGTGTATATAGGTCAGGCAGGTCAGTGTATGTAGGTCGGTGTATATAGGCCAGGCAAGTCAGTGTATGTAGGTCAGTGTATGTAGGTCAGTGTATATAGGTCAGTGTATATAGGTCAGGCAGGTCAGTGTATGTAGGTCAGTGTATGTAGGTCAGTGTATATAGGTCAGTGTATGTAGGTCAGTGTATACAGGTCAGTGTATACAGGTCAGTGTATACAGGTCAGGCAGGTCAGTGTATACAGGTCAGTGTATGTAGGTCAGTGTATGTAGGTCAGTGTATATAGGTCAGTGTATATAGGTCAGGCAGGTCAGTGTATGTAGGTCAGTGTATATAGGTCAGTGTATATAGGTCAGTGTATATAGGTCAGTGTATATAGGTCAGGCAGGTCAATGTATGTAGGTCAGTGCAGGCCCGGACTGGGACAAAAAATAGGCCCGGGCATTTTGGATTGAGCAGCCCATGACATGTTAACCGGCCCCTTCCCGACTCTCCACCCTGACAGATCCCCTGAGAGAGGGGAGGGGGGAACCCAGCAGAGGTGTGGAGGGGGGGGGGTGCGACCAGGAAAGAGCATGGGGGTTGGAGAGCACAGGGAAGAACCTTGAGAACATGGGGTGGGGCGAGAGCACAGGGGAGAGGCAGAGAACACAGGGAGGAAGAGGAGAGCACAGGGGGGCAGCGGAGAGCCCAGTGAGGACAACGGAGAGCATGGGGGATGTGGACAGCACAGGAGGGCTGGCGGAGAGCATGGGGTGATGGGAAGACCGGAAGAGCACAGGGGGGAGTGGCGGAGAGCAGGGGGGGAGGTGGAGAGCATGGGGGGAGGTGGAGAGCATGGGGGGGAGGTGGAGAGCATGGGGGGGAGGTGGAGAGCATGAGGGGGAGGTGGAGAGCATGGGGGGGAGGTGGAGAGCATGGGGGGGAGGTGGAGAGCATGGGGGGGAGGTGGAGAGCATGGGGGGGGGAGGTGGAGAGCATGGGGGGGAGGTGGAGTGCATGGGGGGGAGGTGGAGTGCATGGGGGGGGTGGAGTGCATGGGGGGGGAGGTGGAGCGCATGGGGGGGAGGTGGAGCGCATGGGGGGGAGGTGGAGCGTATGGGGGGGGTGGAGCGTATGGGGGGAGGTGGAGAGTATGGGGGGGAGGTGGAGAGTTTGAGGGGGTGGCAGAGAGCATGGGGGGAGGTGGAGCGTATGGGAGGGAGGTGGAGCGTATGGGGGGGTGGCAGAGAGCATGGAGGGAGGTGGAGAGCATCGGGGGGAGGTGGAGAGTATGGGGGGGTGGCAGAGAGTATGGGGGGTGGCAGAGAGCATGGGGGGTGGCAGAGAGCATGGGGGGTGGCAGAGAGCATGGGGGGTGGCAGAGTGCATGGGGGGAGCTGGAGACTATGAGGGGGTGGCAGAGAGCATGGGGGGGAGGTGGAGCGTATGGGGGGAGGTGGAGAGTATGGGGGGTAGGTGGAGCGTATGGGGGGAGGTGGAGAGTATGGGGGGGAGGTGGAGCGTATGGGGGGGGAGGTGGAGCGTATGGGGGGGAGGAGGAGCGTATGGGGGAGGTGGAGAGTATGGGGGGTGGCGGAGAGCATGGGGGAAGGCGGAGAGCATGGGGGAAGGCGGAGAGCATGGGGGAAGGTGGAGAGCATGGGGGAAGGTGGAGAGCATGGGGGGGTGGCAGAGAGCATGGGGGGTGGCAGAGAGCATGGGGGGTGGCAGAGAGCATGGGGGGTGGCAGAGAGCATGGGGGGTGGCAGAGAGCATGGGGGAGGTGGAGAGTATGAGAGGGGGGGAGGTGGAGAGTATGAGAGGGTGGCAGAGAGCATGGGGGGAGGTGGAGAGTATGAGGGGGTGGCAGAGAGCATGGGGGGTGGCAGAGAGCATGGGGGGTGGCGGAGAGCATGGGGGGTGGCGGAGAGCATGGGGGGTGGCGGAGAGCATGGGGGGTGGCGGAGAGCATGGCGGGAGGTGGAGAGTATGGGGGGAGGTGGAGAGTATGGGGGGAGGTGGAGAGTATGGGGGGAGGTGGAGAGTATGGGGGAAGGTGGAGACTATGAGGGGGTGGCAGAGAGCATGGGGGGGAGGTGGAGCGTATGGGGGGAGGTGGAGAGTATGGGGGGTAGGTGGAGCGTATGGGGGGTAGGTGGAGAGTATGGGGGGTAGGTGGAGAGCATGGGGGGTGGCGGAGAGCATGGGGGGTGGCAGAGAGCATGGGGGGTGGCAGAGAGCATGGGGGGTGGTAGAGAGCATGGGGGGTGGCAGAGAGCATGGGGGGTGGCAGAGAGCATGGGGGGGAGGTGGAGAGCATGTGGGGTGGCAGAGAGCATGGGGGGAGGTGGAGAGTATGAGGGGGTGGCAGAGAGCATGGGGGGAGGCGGAGAGTATCTGGGGGAGGTGGAGAGTATGGGGGGGTGGAGAGTATGGGGGGTGGAGAGTATGGGGGGTGGCAGAGAGCATGGGGGTGGCAGAGAGCATGGGGGTGGCAGAGAGCATGGGGGGTGGCAGAGAGCATGGGGGGTGGCAGAGAGCATGGGGGGAGGCAGAGAGCATGGGGGGAGGCAGACATCATGGGGGGAGGCAGACATCATGGGGGGAGGCAGACATCATGGGGGGAGGCAGACAGCATGGGGGGAGGCAGACAGCATGGGGGGAGGCAGACAGCATGGGGGGAGGCAGACAGCATGGGGGGTGGCAGACAGCATGGGGGGTGGCAGAGAGTATGGGGGGGAGGTGGAGAGTATGGGGGGGGGGTGGAGAGTATGGGGGTGGCAGAGAGCATGGGGGTGATGTGGAGAGCACGGGGTCAGCAGAGAGTATGGGTGCGGTGGAGAGCCCTGCGGGAGCAGCAGAGAGAAGCAGGATAGGAGGATCGGTGGGGGTGGCTGCATATAGAAGAATCATTTTCTCCATCTTCCTCCTGCAGTCTCGGAATGCCTGCTTCTCCTCTACCTCTCACAGGCATTCCGAGACTGCAGGAGGAAGATGGAGAAAATAATTGTTCTATATGCAGCCGCCCCCACCGATCCTCCTATCTAGTTCACAGGGGAGGCTGGACTTACGTTTTATGTTCCGGCACCTCTCGACATAACACAGGCTCCAAGGTGTCTGCTCTGGCTCCTCCCCCCGGCACTGACGGCTGACCTATACGTGCGGCCGTGCAGCCGTGGTGAGGCCGAAGGCGTCTCATTTAGCTCCTCCCCCCGGCGCCGATGGCTGAGCTCCGGGCGGCCGCGGAGAGGCTCAAGCCTTGGGCCATGCAAGGACTTGCAGCCTGGCGGCCCCAGCGGCCGCGGCCCACCGGGCAAATGCCCGGTTTGCCCTATGGCCAATCCGGGCCTGGGTCAGTGTATATAGGTCAGTGGTCAGTGTATGTAGGTCATTGGTCAGTGTATATAGGTCAGTGTATGTAGGTCAGTGTCAGGCAGGTGTGTTTACTGGTCAGCATTGATAGGCACTGGTAAGTCACACAACCCCACCACGCAGCCCAAAAAAAAGCCGCCCCCCCCCCGGTTTTTGGACTTGGGGCTGAAGCCCCTGGTTTTTTTGCCACCTAGCAACGCCCCTGCTGATAGGGCTGCATTGATTGGCATTGACCCTTATTTTGCTTCAAAATTCTTTATTTAACCACTTCAGCCCCGGAAGGATTTACCCCCTTCCTGACCAGAGCACTTTTTACAATTCGGCACTGCGTCGCTTTAACTGCTAATTGCGCGGTCATGCAATGCTGTACCCAAACGAAATTTGCGTCCTTTTCTTCCCACAAATAGAGCTTTCTTTTGATGGTATTTGATCACCTCTGCCGTTTTTATTTTTTGCGCTATACACGGAAAAAGACCGAAAATTTTGAAAAAAAATGATATTTTCTACTTTTTGTTCTAAAAAAAATCCAATAAACTCAATTTTAGTCATACATTTAGGCCAAAATGTATTCGGCCACATGTCTTTGGTAAAAAAAATGTCAATAAGTGTATATTTATTGGTTTGCGCAAAAGTTATAGCGTCTACAAACTAGGGTACATTTTCTGGAATTTACACAGCCTTTAATTTATGACTGCCTATGTCGATTCTTGAGGTGCTAAAATGGCAGGGCAGTACAAAACCCCCACAAATGACCCCATTTTGGAAAGTAGACACCCCAAGGAATTTGCTGAGAGGCATGTTGAGCCCATTGAATATTCATTTTTTTTGTCCCAAGTGATTGAATAATGACAAAAAAAAAAAAAAAAAAAAAAAATTACAAAAAGTTGTCACTAAATGATATATTGCTCACACAGGCCATGGGCATATGTGGAATTGCACCCCAAAATACATTTAGCTGCTTCTCCTGAGTACGGGGATACCACATGTGTGGGACTTTTTAGGAGCCTAGCCGCGTACGGGACCCCGAAAACCAAGCACTGCCTTCAGGATTTCTAAGGGCGTACATTTTTGATTTTACTCCTCACTGCCTATCACAGTTTCGGAGGCCATGGAATGCCCAGGTGGCACAAACCCCCCCCAAATGACCCCATTTTGGAAAGTAGACACCCCAAGCTATTTGCTGAGAGGCATGGTGAGTATTTTGCAGCTCTCATTTGTTTTTGAAAATAAAGAAAGACGAGAAAAAAAAATTTTTTTTTTCTTTTTTCAATTTTCAAAACTTTGTGACAAAAAGTGAGGTCTGCAAAATACTCACTATACCTCTCATCAAATAGCTTGGGGTGTCTACTTTCCAAAATGGGGTCATTTGGGGTTTTTTTTTGCCACCTGGGCATTCCATGGCCCCCGAAACTGTGATAGGCGGTGAAGAGTGAAATCAAAAATTTACGGCCTTAGAAAGCCTGAAGGCGGTGCTTGGTTTTCGGGGTCCCGTACGCGGCTAGGCTCCCAAAAAGTCTCACACATGTGGTATCCCCGTACTCAGGAGAAGCAGCAGAATGTATTTTGGGGTGTAATTTCACATATTCCCATGGCATGTTTGAGCAATATATCATTTAGTGACAACTTTGCGCAAAAAAAAATAAAAAAAATAAAAAATTGTCTCTTTCCCGCAACTTGTGTCACAATATAAATTATTCCATGGACTCAACATGACTCTCAGCAAATAGCTTGGGGTGTCTACTTTCCAAAATGGGGTCATTTGGGGGGGGTTTGAACTGTCCTGGCATTTTATGCACAACATCTAGAAGCTTATGTCACACATCACCCACTCTTCTAACCACTTGAAGACAAAGCCCTTTCTGACACTTATTGTTTACATAAAAAAATAATTTTTTTTTGCAAGAAAATTACTTTGAACCCCCAAACATTATATATTTTTTTTAAAGCAAATGCCCTACAGATTAAAATGGTGGGTGTTTCATTTTTTTTTTTCACACAGTATTTGCGCAGCGATTTTTCAAACGCATTTTTTGGGGAAAAAACACACTTTTTTACATTTTAATGCACTAAAACACACTATATTGCCCAAATGTTTGATGAGATAAAAAAGATGATCTTAGGCCGAGTACATAGATACCAAACATGACATGCTTTAAAATTGCGCACAAACGTGCAGTGGCGACAAACTAAATACATTTTTAAAAGCCTTTAAAAGCCTTTACAGGTTACCACTTTAGATTTACAGAGGAGGTCTACTGCTAAAATTACTGCCCTCGATCTGACCTTCGCGGCGATACCTCACATGCATGGTGCAATTGCTGTTTACATTTGACGCCAGACCAACGCTTGCGTTCACCTTAGCGCGAGAGCAGGGGGGACAGGGGTGCTTTTTTTTTTTTTTTTTTTTTTTTTCTTTATTATTATTATTTTTTTATCTTATTTTTAAACTGTTCCTTTCATTTTTTTTTTTTTTTAAATCATTTTTATTGTTATCTCAGGGAATGTAAATATCCCCTATGATAGCAATAGGTAGTGACAGGTACTCTTTTTTGCAAAAATTGGGGTCTATTAGACCCTAGATTTCTCCTCTGCCCTCAAAGCATCTGATCACACCAAGATCGGTGTGATAAAATGCTTTCCCAATTTCCCAATGGCGCTGTTTACATCCGGCGAAATCTACGTCATAAAATGCTCGTAGCTTCCGGTTTCTTAGGTCATAGAGATGTTTGGAGCCACTCTGGTCTCTGATCAGCTCTATGGTCAGCTGGCTGAATCACCGGCTGCATTTTCAGGTTCCCTGTTGAGACAGGAGAGCCAGAGAAAAACACGGAAGATGTTGGGGGGGGGGGGCATTCCCTCCCACTGCTTGTAAAAGCAGTCTAGAGGCTAATTAGCCACTAGGATTGCTTTTACATGAAAGCCGACCGCTGGCTGAAAAGAATGATACCAAGATGATACCTAAACCTGCAGGCATCATTCTGGTATAACCACTCAAAGTCGTGAATGGCATACCTGAAGACAAAAAAATGGTTAACAATAAAGCACAGTAAACGGTAAGGTATAAAAAAATTGCATACCTGAAAAGCAAACATGATAAAACATAATAACAATAACAATAACAATAACAATAAAACATTGCAGAATAGAATACAGTAAAAAAGAGCAGAACAATAGAGAGAGAATAGAGAGAGAGAGAACAATAAAACGACAACTATTTTTATTTTATATTTTTGTTTGTGTTTTTTTTTTTTTACACTTTTTTTTGTAACTAACTATAATAACTGTAACCGGTTCCAGGTTCGGGTCTCTCAAAATGCGATGGCATCTTGGGAGACCCTGTGAAAGTGTGCCTAGTCTGTGCAATGTTGTACCCTACGCTAATACTCAACTAGTGCATGGTAGCGTTCAAAACATTCACCAATGCAAAGACCAGGATTGTCAGGACAGGAGGGACAATAATAGCGGGTGTCACGGCTATATCCGCGCTTGCTGCAGACACAACATATTTTTTGGGGGGTTCGCTGGGTAGGGGTACTCGGGAGGACATAAAGAAAATGCCTCTCATGCAGCCGACTGCATTTGGTTGGGGATGTGAATGGGGGAAGTACGGGCGCTGCAGAAGCGGTGGGTTCCCAATTAGGATTGGCGAATGCAGCAGGAAGGGCACTATGGGCATGACGGGCCTGTGTTTGTCTTTTTGGTGGCAGCGGGACACTACTTGTGCTTGCCACCTCACCAGCTTGAACTGCACTTATGGGACTCGCCACGTCACCAAGTGTTACTGCAGTGCTGGTTTGACTACGACCGGGGTGACAGTGATCGATCGATACTGCACTTGGGTGGGCTGGGCCGGGCCGGGCGGAGGGGCAAAACGCAGGTGCTAGCAGGTATCTGGGCTGATCCCGCTAACACTGCGTTTTTGGGAACCCTAAACTGCTGGGGACGCTAGTATAGATCTGATCGGATCAGATATTGATCCGATCAGATACTATACCACTAAGGGAGGTGTATGGTGCGTGTACGGTGCGTGCGTGGGTGTTCGCGGTACTGGCGCTAATCTGACGCTGCCTGGGGCAACGCATATCACCGCCGGGCGATCAGGGGGCTAAACCTTTATTCGGTAATAAACGGCGGGTGCCCTGACACTATAAAAAATAAACTAACTAACCAGCGTCACCCGTAACAGTTATACGGTGATCAGTGGTGAAAGGGTTAACTAGGGGGCAATCAAGGGGTTAAAACATTTATTAGATAGTATATGGGGGTCCCTGTCGCTATAAAACACTGACGGCGAACCTAAATATTTACGTCCCTAACTAGCGTCACCAGTGACACTAATACAGCGATCAGAAAAATGATCGCTTAGCGACACTGGCGACAGGGGGTGATCAAGGGGTTAAAACTTTATTAGGGGGGGTACTGGCGCTAATCTGACGCTGCCTGGGGCGACGCATATCACCGCCGGGCGATCAGGGGGCTAAACCTTTATTCGGTAATAAACGGCGGGTGCCCTGACACTATAAAAAATAAACGAACTAACCAGCGTCACCCGTAACGGTTATACGGTGATCAGTGGTGAAAGGGTTAACTAGGGGGCAATCAAGGGGTTAAAACATTTATTAGATAGTATATGGGGGTCCCTGTCGCTATAAAACACTGACGGCGAACCTAAATATTTACGTCCCTAACTACCGTCACCAGCGACACTAATACAGCGATCAGAAAAATGATCGCTTAGCGACACTGGTGACAGGGGGTGATCAAGGGGTTAAAACTTTATTAGGGGGGGTAAGGGGGGTACCCTAGACCTACAGGGGGGTTACAGTAACTGTCCTAACACTGCTAACTGTCACAAACTGACACTATGCAGTAATCAGGAAAAAAAAAAAAAAAAAAAAAAAAAAACCTGCTTGGTGTCAGTTTGTGACAGGGGGGGGGGTGATTGGGGGGGGGATCGGGGGGCGATCGGGGGGGGATCGGGGGTGTAATGTATGCCTGGCATGTTCTACTGTGTGTGTTTGTGTTGTGCACTTACTTACATGTCATCTCTCCTCGGCGCTGGAACGGAAACTGACAGCCGAGGAGAGATGACATCACATCCTCTGCCTCTGTGTACTATACAGAGGCAGGGGATGTTTGTCAGTGGCTGGGAGCGATCGCGAGGGGGGGGCCACGATCGGATGGTCTCCCCCTCGTCTCTCATCGCTCCCAACCAAATGCCGACCGCAGCTGGCACCGGGGGGGGGTCCGATCGGACCCCCCACCCGCGGGAAGGCAATCACGTTTCAGGTACGTGATTTTGCCTGCCCGTGCCGCTCTGCTCACGTATATAGGCGTGAGGCGGTCGGCAAGTGGTTAAAATTTAAGTTTTTTCCTGAAACTTCTCTCTTAAAATTAAGGTGCGTGTTATATGCCGATAAATACGGTAATTTCCCTAAAAATTGGGTTCCTGCAGCTAGATGCGCAACTGCTGTGTGCGCGGAGGTATGTACCTTTGGTGCATATCTGGTTCCCGGAAGCGGTGGCCAGCATACAGGAATGACATAACACCCCTACAAGTTGCTTGTACTGCTGCTAATTTCTTCCCACCACCATGCCCCACTCACTGTTCTCTGAGGAAGAGATGATCCTTATTTGCTAATTAAGATGATTTTTTTTATTTTTTTTTACATGGGGTGGGGTTTGTGTGGGAGGAAACCGGAGTACCTGGAGGAAACCCACACAGGCATCAGGAGAACATGCAAACTCCAGGCAGATGGTGTCATGGGCTGGAATTGAACCAGTGACCCTTTTTGCTGCTAGGTGAAAGTGCTAACCACTACACCACTGTGCTGCCCAAATATATATCTATAGATGTAGGTTCTCGTATCCACCAGCAGAGAGAAGTTGGGTAGATGCCACACTCCCAATTCTGGAGGCATAATAATGGTAGCACAGGGGTCTTCAAACTACGGCCCTCCAGTTGTTCAGGAACTACAATTCCCATCATGCCTAGTCATGTCTGTGAATTTCAGAGTTTTACAATGCCTCATGGGATGTGTAGTTCCGCAACAGCTGGAGAGCCGTAGTTTGAAGATTCCTGATCACTCTAGCATGTCTTGAAAAAAGGTGGATTCTCATGTGCCTTGTATAATGCCCAAGAAATATTGTTTGGAAAATGGGTCATGGCACATCTACATTCCAAATTTGGCACTTAATATGGTCATGCACTATGCAATCTGATTGGTCAATCTTTGTCCAACTCGATATTTAGACAAAATAGTTAATAGGAAGATGCACTTGAACAATTAATTCAAATTATAGGAAATCAATGAGGCTCTTGCACTAAATCAAATTTATTTAAGATCTAACTGATTGCAGTGTATGGTCATCTTTAACCACCTCAATACAGTGCATTTTCGCCCCCTTCCTGCCCAAGCCATTTTTCAGCTTTCAGCGCTGTCGCACTTTGAATGACAATTGCGCGGTACTACAACACTGTACCCAAATGAAATTGTTATCATTTTTTCCCCACAAATAGAGCTTTCTTTTAGTGGTATTTGATCACCTCTGTGGTTTTTATTTTTTGCGCTATAAACAAAAGAAGAGTGAGAAGTTTTAAAAAAAACACAATAATTTTTATCTTTTGCGATAATAAATATCCAATTTTTTTTTCTTTAAAACAAATTTTTTGGCGGCGATCTGCGATTTTTATTGTGACTGCGATATTGCGGCGGACACATCGGACACTTTTGACACATATTTGGGACCATTCACATTTATACAGCGAACCGTGCTATAAAAATGCATTGATTACTGTATAAATGTGACAGGCAGGGAAGGGGTTAACACTAGGTGGTGATCGAGGGGTTAACTGTGTTGCTAGGGAGTGATTCTAACTGTAGGGGGAGGGGACTCACTAGGGGAGGAGACCGATCGGTGTTCCTCTGTGCTGGGAACACACCATCGGTCTCCTCTCCTCTGACAGGGCCACGGTCCTGCTGTGTTACCGGTAATCGCGGGTGCCCGGCGGACATCGCGGCCGCCGGGCACGCGCACCGGGTGCCTAGTGACACGGCGGCGCGCGCGATCGCCGGCGGCGGCACGCGCGATCGCCGGCGGCGGCGCGCACGCGCCCCCTGGTGGCCTAGGAATGCGAGGCCGTCATATGACGCCCGCCCGCAACGAGAGCTGCGCCGCCTGGCCGTCAATAGACAGCCGGCGGTCAGCAAGCGGTTAAAGATCAAGATCTGAAAATATACATTTATTAGGTTTAGAAACACTTCTCTGTTCTTTGTAATGTATTGAAAGATTTGGGTAAAAAATGAAAAAAAACATTTCAAAGATATATTAGAAGTGATAGGAATGAGATTAGCATCAAAAGGGTTAATTAACTGAGTACACCTACTAATTGCCTAACAAGACACATCCATGAGATGAAATTAACCAATTGGATTGGGCGTGCGCTATTATCAATGAGAAAACCGCAGTAACCCTAGCGACAGTTGCAGTTTACATATGCGGGTATTTATTATCATTATTCGGGCTGGTTCGCACATTCGGTTAATGACTTTCCCAGCGCACCAATTAATGAGCTGCCGCAGCGCATTCTTCTTAGTAAGTCAGCCCCACAAACAAGTGTCAGAAAAATGCCTGGTCAGCAAATATTTAGAGGAACCCTTGAATAAATATTCATGTCTTGGAGAACCCATGCTAAATTATTACATCACAGCACATTTGTGTGGTTAGTAAGTTGTAAAAATATAAATAACGTATATACTCGAGTATAAGTCGTCCCGAGTATAAGTCGAGGCCCTAATTTACCACAAAAAAATGGGAAAAACTTAATTGACCCGAGTATAAGGCGAGGGTGAGAAATACACAGCTACTGTAAGTGGAAAAGAGGGTCAACAATGCCCATTTGCAGCCTCACTGTGCCCATTTGCATGCCTCACTGTGCCCATTTGCAGCCATAGGTCCCCCGAACTTCAAACTCGGTAGTTAAGGGTTCCTAAATGCTCCCTAGCTGCAGCCAAAATTTGGGGTCTCTGAACCCAAAGGGTCCCAAAATGACATTGCTGCAGATGGACACAGTTGACCGAATTTGGGGCCCTGTATCTTGGGGTCACTTAGTGCTAAGAACCCCAAATTTGGTGTGCAAACCCAGTGGAACTAGCACCATGAAATATCCAAAGCTGGGGTTTCTAGCACCAAGTGGCCCCGAGATACAGGGCCCCAAAAATCGATTCAGAAAATGTCAAGCACTTGCAATTTTCTGTAGCAGAGAATGACATTTTCCAAACCGATTTTGGGGCCCCGTATCTCGGGGCCACTTGGTGCTAGGAACTCCATCTATACGGGGCCCCAAAGTCGGTTCGGAAAATGAAATTTTTTGCTGCAGAAAAGTGCTTGACTCGAGTATAAGTCGAGGGGGGCACTTTCAGCACAAAAAAATGTGCTGAAAAACTTGACTTATACTCGAGTATATACGGTACATAAAAGAATAACTGCTAGCAATAATTACTGTCTTCTACTATTGCTGGGCAGGAGGGATTCCCTGTCAGCACCGTCAGTGTTGACGGGGAAATGTGCAAATTTCTTTTCTGCAACCCGTGGTTGCAGAAGGTCTATGGCCTTCCTTATATTGGTAGTTGGTATAGCGGTCCCACATTGGTGGTCAATCGGAGAAGGGCTTGTTATATCAATGGTCAGTGGGAGAAGGACAATCTTACATTGTTGACTTGTGGGAAAACTTCCCCTTACACACAGTTGAAAATATAATTGATATTAGTGGGTACTGGGATTTAGAAACGTTTCCTTGCTCAAGGAACTCCCAGCAACCTCTGGAGGAACCCCAGGGTTCCACAGAAACCTGGTTGAGAAACCCTGGCCTAGGGATACACTTATAGGCCTAAGAATGGGGCTTTGTCAATCCCCCTATGTGATGGTGAAAATCATAAGGCTGTCAGTATGAACTTTGACTTTACAGTGACCCCTGCATAGCAGTGTTTACTACATTTTGCATATCAGCTGCTCCTAACTCCCTGGCTTGCCCTGCCTCTATGACACTCTTTGCTTCCATAATATGTGATGTTGCCTGAGTTCTGCTCGAGTCCGTAGTAGATCAGGTATACTGGTGGTTATCAGCATATACCACAATGACATGTGATACAAGAATTTGTCCTGAATTTTGCATTTGCAGGCTGATTTTAATTTCCTGTAATTTAAAGTTGGAAGCATTGGTGGAATATCACATGGCTTTACTTTTCAGTGAAATAATTTGTGGTTGTAGAGGAGGGGGAAAGGAAAGCTCACATTTACATTATAGAGAGAAATTCAGATTGTAGGTGCCTGTTTCATATATACAGTTCATAGCCGCAGACTGCATGCCTTTCCTGGGCATGTGATGTATGGGAGAAAGGTAAATGCTGGATCGGTGGAATGAAATAATACAGCATAAAGCATACATATCCAACTTCTCTTTTAATCAGTTGGGATAAAAGTAAATAACTTTATTACCTAATTTCACATCCCAGAATATATCCAAAACTGAGTTAAAGTGTATGCATAGGCAAAAAAAATGCGTATTCATAGGCACCCCTCCTTTAGGGTGACTGATATTTGCTCCCTCCACCCACATTCCTCCAAATCTCTGTCTCACAGTAGTGGGATATATATAACTGTAAACTACCTGGGGCATCTTTGGGGTTCCCAAGGACAGTAATACTGCAATGTGGGGGTGGGGGGAGGTTTAAATGAGCATAGTTAAATAAAACCTGAGCCTACTTGCTGTATGTGCTTGTGCCCTTAACCACTTAAAGACCAGGCCTTTTTCTGACATTTGTTGTTTACAAGTAAAAATCTGTTTTTTTTTGCTAGAAAATCACTTAGAACCCCCAAACATTATATGTTTTTTCCTAGCAGAGACCCTAGAGAATAAAATGGTGGTCATTGCAATATTTTATGTCACACTGTATTTGCGCAGCGGTCTTTCAAATGCAATTTTTTTTGGGAAAAACTACCCTTTAATGCAGTGGTCATCAACCCTATGTATTTTAGTTATCTTGCAAACCTGGCCTGTTAGTGGGCCCTGAGGACAGGGTTGATGACCACTGCTTTAATTAATAAAAAAATAAAAATAAAGTTATCCCATTTTTTTTTTATAATGTGAAAGATGATGTTACGCCGAGTACATAGATACCTAACATGTGTAGCAGGCACCTACTTTCATGTAGGTGACCTTTTTCTGAGCTTACAGTTTCAGGCGAAATTTAGGCAGGCTTGTACTATTATATCAGGCCTGGTTATTTATTTTGGGAACTGGGAGTGTTAGTATAGTGCAGGGTGTGGCCACCTGTGCTTGGACCCAGAGATGCCTCCTCTTACTTCCAATGAAATGATTTTTGGAAGAGAGGTTGGACGTGGGAGTGACAGGCAGCTTGTAGGTGAGTTCTGGCCAATCATTAATTTGTTTGGAAGGAGGCTAGACTCTCATAAAAGGAGAGAGCCTTCAGGGAGAGGTTCCCCTGCGGGGGGGGGGGGGGGGGGGACCGGGACACGTGGAGGAGTTGATGACACCAGACAGTATTATTATTATTATTATACAGGATTTATATAGCGCCGACAGTTTACGCAGCGCTTTACAACATTAGGGCAGACAAGACAAGTACAATACAATTCAATACAGAAGGAATCAGAGGGCCTTGCTCGTTAGAGCTTACAATCTAGGAGTGAGGGTCAAGTTATACAAAAGTGTAATAGCTGTGGGGGATGAGCTAATGGAGAAAATAGTGCAGTTGTTAGCTGAAGGCAGGATAGGCTTCTCTGAAGAGGAAAGTTTTCAGGGATCGCCTAAAAGTGGATACATTTTGAGACAGTCTGACAGATTGGGGTAGGGAATTCCAGAGGATGGGCGAGGCTCGGGAGAAGTCCTGGAGGCGGATATGGGAGGAGGTGATGAGGGAGCTAGAGAGCAGGAGGTCTTGGGAGGAACGGAGATGGCGATTAGGTTGGTATTTTGAGACTGGGTTAGTGATGTAGCCAGGGGCAGAGTTGTGGATGGCTTTGTAACCTATTGTCAGTATTTCAAATTTAATTTGTTGGGTGAGTGGTAGCCAATGGAGGGATTGGCAGAGAGGGGTAGCAGACACTGAGCGGTTTCTAAGGTGGATGAGTCTGGCAGCTGCATTCATGATGGACTGTGTCATGAGAGGGTTTACCCGTTGGTGGCGCTATCGGTCTCTTGGATCGCAGTACCAGTGTCCACCAGCGGGTGTCTTCCAACACCTGGGACCTGCAGTAAGAGGTCTCTCCTGCTGGTGGCACTGTTGCATCTCTGGGCCGTAGTACCGGTGTCCACCAGCGGGTGCACTCCGGCAGTGTGGAGCAAACAGCACACACTGCGCTCAGCTGTGACATGAGGTCAATTACCACAGCCTTATAAATACCCGACAAGCCCTCATAGGCTTGCCTTGGTATCTCTCTCCCTGCATTCTGACCTTGCTGCCTGTTATTTTGACCTTGAGCCTGCATCTGCCTTGTCCTGACCTGATCTGACCTGATCTGATCCAATCCCTATCCTGAGCCCTTCCTGGTCTTGTCCCTTCTGTTCCTGGTTACCTTGGATCCCTGCCCTGCATCCCATCCATCTATCCTCTCCCTGTCCTGCTGGTTTCCCGTCCTTGCCCATCTGCTGACCTCCCTGTGTATGACCTTGGCCTGGCTTTGTTTACGATTCCGGTATCTCCATTTACTTGTATATATTGTTGTTTGTAGTGGGTTTGTTGTGTTGGTTTTGCACTGTTTATATTCCTTTTACTTATCACTTGTTTAATGAACACCATTATTTCACTTACATGTGTTTCTGGTCTCCTCTGTGCAGTCCACACGATCTGGTCAATTAGATCCCCTGACAGTATACCAAGGCCATCCCTGACCAGACGTGGCTGCATTGAGGAAACCATCCTGGTTTGTCGGGTCTGCTAATATGGATTTTGATGAAATCATTTATTATTCTCTGCTAGCAGAAGAGGATGGTGAATATTGTCGCCAGATTTTAAAAGGGTGGACTAGTGACCAGCTGATGGAAACTATCCGATCAGCTCATTCCCTAGTGGATCAGGGGTATATGTCTTTTGAAGATGTTCAGCCCCTGATCCAGTTATGTGCAAAACCAACCCTGTCATGCATTCCTGAGGGAAGTGATGATTTTTCGCCCCCCTTCAATTGTGGCCAAGTTGAATCCCTGGTTTGGTTGTTGGAGGATGATCCGGCCTATTTTATGGAGCATTATTCTTCCTGTTCACAGCAGGTGTTGTCTAATTGCATCCAGTCGGTGCAATCCTTGATTAGTTAGGCTGTGTGTGAATCAGCGTTTGCTCAACCTGTGCTGCAGGCATGGTCAGATCTCCTGTCTTTAGCCAAGCCACAATATTCCAGCCCTGCCATTAATCATCTGACTTCCCAAAAATCTATCTCCCCGTCGCCTATGGCAACCTCAGCTACAGCCCAGTTTAATCAGCCCCCTACCAAATACTACCACCCAGTCTCCAAATGTCGCACCTATCCTGCCTTCAATCCACCTGTCTCTTCTCCACCTGTAACAGTCTCACAAAACCCCTCTAGCTACAGTTCCTTGGTCTTCCTTCGATCCAGCTACTTTCTTTTCTTACAGCCCTGCACCTACATACAAAACTGCATGGGCTAAACCAAAAAAGAAACAAAAATTCTTCCCGACCCACACCATCTTGCCAGTAACCCAACCTGCTCCTGCTACCCAGTCTGATGTCTCGATGCCTGCCTTCCAGCCGGATGTCTCGATGCCTGCCTTCCAGCCGGATGTCTCGATGCCTGCCTTCCAGCCGGATGTCTCGATGCCTGCCTTCCAGCCGGACGTCTCGATGCCTGCCTTCCAGCCGGACGTCTCGATGCCTGCCTTCCAGCCGGACGTCTCGATGCCTGCCTTCCAGCCGGACGTCTCGATGCCTGCCTTCCAGCCGGACGTCTCGATGCCTGCCTTCCAGCCGGACGTCTCGATGCCTGCCTTCCAGCCGGACGTCTCGATGCCTGCCTTCCAGCCGGACGTCTCGATGCCTGCCTTCCAGCCGGACGTCTCGATGCCTGCCTTCCAGCCGGACGTCTCGATGCCTGCCTTCCAGCCAGACGTTCCAGTGCCTGCCACCCAGCCTGACTTTCCAGTGCCTGCCACCCAGCCTGAAGTTCCAGTGCCTGCCACCCAGCCTGACGTTCCAGTGCCTGCCACCCAGCCTGACGTTCCAGTGCCTGCCACCCAGCCTGACGTTCCAGTGCCTGCCACCCAGCCTGACGTTCCAGTGCCTGCCACCCAGCCTGACGTTCCAGTGCCTGCCACCCAGCCTGACGTTCCAGTGCCTGCCACCCAGCCTGACGTTCCAGTGCCTGCCACCCAGCCTGACGTTCCAGTGCCTGCCACCCAGCCTGACGTTCCAGTGCCTGCCACCCAGCCTGACGTTCCAGTGCCTGCCACCCAGCCTGACGATCCCGTGCCTGCCACTCAGCCTGACGATCCCGTGCCTGCCACTCAGCCTGACGATCCAGTGCCTGCCACCCAGTCTGACGATCCAGTGCCTGCCACCCAGTCTGACGATCCAGTGCCTGCCACTCAGTCTGACGATCCAGTGCCTGCCACTCAGTCTGACGATCCAGTGCCTGCCACTCAGTCTGACGATCCAGAGCCTGCCACTCAGTCTGACGATCCAGTGCCTGCCACGCAGTCTGACGATCCAGTGCCTGCCACTCAGTCTGACGATCCAGTGCCTGCCACTCAGTCTGACGATCCAGTGCCTGCCACTCAGTCTGACGATCCAGTGCCTGCCACTCAGTCTGACGATCCAGTGCCTGCCACTCAGTCTGACGATCCAGTGCCTGCCACTCAGTCTGACGATCCAGTGCCTGCCACTCAGTCTGACGATCCAGTGCCTGCCACTCAGTCTGACGATCCAGTGCCTGCCACTCAGTCTGACGATCCAGTGCTTGCTACCCCGTCTGACGCTTCAGTGACTACTGTCCAGTCCGATGTACCTATTGTCCAGCCTGGTATGCCAGCACCTGCTGTTCTGCCCGATGTGCCAGCACCTGTGTCTGCTGCCCAGTCTAAAGTTCCAGTAGCCGCTGCCTGGTCTGATGTCTCGGTGTCGGCTTTCCAGTCCGCTTCCCAGCCTGATGTGCCAGTGTCTGCTACTCAGCCAGTTGTGCCAATGCCTGTGCCCGCTGACCAGTTTGAGGTCCCAGTGCCTGCTGGTCAGCCCGAAATCCCAGTGTCCATGTTTCAGTCTGACGCTCCAGTGACCACTGACCAGTCCGATGCACCTGTTGTTCAGCCTGTTTTGCCAGTACCTGCTGTTCTGCCTGATGTGCCAGCGCCTGTCTTTGCTGTCCAGCCTGAAGTTCCAGCACCTGCTACCCGGTCTGATCTTTCGGTACCCACTTTCCGGTCTGATGTGCCCATCCTCCAGCTTGATATCCTGGTACCTGTCTTCCAGCCTGATGTCGTGATGTTGATATCACAGCCTGAGGTTTCGGTGCCCGTGTTTCAGCCTGGAGTTTCGGTGCCCGTGTCTCAGCCTGCTGAATCGGTGCCCGTTACCCAGTCTGTTGAATCGGTGCCCGTTACCCGGTCTGCTGATCCGGTGCCCGTTACCCAGTCTGCTAAACCGAAGTCCGTCACTTTGCCTGCCAAGCCAGTACCCGTTATCCAGTTTGCCGAACCAGTGCCCGGTGTCCAGCTCGCTGAGTCGGGGCCTATTACCCAGCCCACTGGGCCGGGGTCCGTTACCCAGCTTGCTGAGCCGGTGCCTGTAATCCGGCCTGCCCTTACGGTATTCGCTGTTCGGCCTAATGCTCCAGAGACTGCCGCCCAGTTCGATGACCCGGAGCCTGCTTCCCAGCTCGATGACCCGGAGCCTGCTTCCCAGCTCGATGACCCGGAGCCTGCTTCCCAGCTCGATGACCCGGAGCCTGCTTCCCAGCTCGATGACCCTGAGCCTGCTGCCCAGCTCGAAGTGCCCATGCCCGCTGTCATCTCGGATGTGCCTGCTGTCATCTCGGATGTGCCCGCTGTCATCTCGGATGTGCCCGCTGTCTTCTCAGACGTACCCACTGTCCAGTTTGATGTACCCGATGCCTGGCCTGATGTGCCCTCATCTGTTCGGTTGGAGGCCATGAACTTTGGACAATCGCACCTTGTTGGAGCATCCGGAGGCCGCTCCTTTGGGGGGGGGGGGTACTGTCATGAGAGGGTATACCCGTTGGTGGCGCTATCGGTCTCTTGGATCGCAGTACCAGTGTCCACCAGCGGGTGTCTTCCAACACCTGGGACCTGCAGTAAGAGGTCTCTCCTGCTGGTGGCACTGTTGCATCCCTGGGCCGTAGTACCGGTGTCCACCAGTGGGTGCACTCCGGCAGTGTGGAGCAAACAGCACACACTGCGCTCAGCTGTGACATGAGGTCAATTACCACAGCCTTATAAATACCCGGCAAGCCCTCATAGGCTTGCCTTGGTATCTCTCTCCCTGCATTCTGACCTTGCTGCCTGTTATTTTGACCTTGAGCCTGCATCTGCCTTGTCCTGAACTGACCTGACCTGATCTGATCCAATCCCTATCCTGAGCCCTTCCTGGTCTTGTCCCTTCTGTTCCTGGTTACCTTGGATCCCTGCCCTGCATCCCATCCATCTATCCTCTCCCTGTCCTGCTGGTTTCCCGTCCTTGCCCATCTGCTGACCTCCCTGTGTATGACCTTGGCCTGGCTTTGTTTACGATTCCGGTATCTCCATTTACTTGTATATATTGTTGTTAGTAGTGGGTTTGTTGTGTTGGTTTTGCACTGTTTATATTCCTTTTACTTATCACTTGTTTAATAAACACCATTATTTCACTTACATGTGTTTCTGGTCTCCTCTGTGCAGTCCACACGGTCTGGTCAATTAGATCCCCTGACAGACTGAAGGGGGGATAGTCTATTTAAAGGTAAGCCAATGAGGAGTGAGTTGCAGTAGTCAAGGCGAGAGATAACCAGGGAGTGAATCAGGAGCTTTGTGGTTTCACTGGTTAGAAAGGGACGTAGTTTAGAGATGTTGCGGAGGTAGAGGTGGCAAGCTTTGGAAATTGATTGGATGTGGGGCTAAAAGGAGAGTTCAGAATCCAGGATAACACCTAGCACCCTGACAGTATGTAGTCGCAGGTGTCGCTGAACGCCCCTACGGGGAAGGGAGCGTGCCAGATTGGAGAGAAAGTACAGAGAAACACTTATGGAAGAAGTAACAACTAAGTGGACTACATTTGGGCAGTCGATTGTTTGTGAGTGGAACATGGACTATCGATCAAGTAAGTGAAAGCCCAGGGGAAGGGTACTACCAGAGGGATGTTGGTACGCAAGTCAGCAAAACAGGTGGTGATGGCTGTGACTTTGGGTTCAACAATGCCCTGGGATTCCAATCAGTCAGGAGGGAGGAATTATTATAGTTTCATAGTTAGTAAGGTTAAATAAAGACACCAGTCCATCCTGAGTGAGAGTCTACAATTGTCCCTATCCCAGTACATTGTGTTTCATTAAGAGACACAGTCTCATTAAGATACTCCTCTATTATATATTATTTATTTAAGTTACCCATATAGCACCGTCAATTTACACAGCACTCCACACATACAGCACACACTCACATCGGTCCCTACCCTTAGGTAGCCCACAATCCAGGGTCCCCAACTTACATTCATATACTAGGGCCACTTTTTGGACAGAAGCCAATTAACCTACCAGCATGTCTTTGGAGTATGGGAGGAAACCGGAGTACCTGGAGGAAACCCACGCAGGCACAGGGAGAACATGTAAACTCCAGGCAGGTAGTGTCGTAGTTGGGATTCAAACCAGCGACCCTTTTTACTGCTAGGCGAGAGTGCTACCCACTACACCACTGTGCCGCTCTTCTTTAGCTCAACTTGGAAGTACCATGCAGATGTGAAGTAGTGGTAAAAAGGTAGTGGTAAAGCTCCAAGTACAAATAGAGATACAGACTGTCCTAAGAAATTCTGCAGGTGAAGTAGTTATTCAGAGTGACTCTTTACCATATATTCTCTAGTAAATCTACTTCCGTCTTCCCCACAAAGAAATCATTGAGAGTGATTTCTTATGTCCACATTGTGCTAAGTCTTTGCACGAAACAGGCAAAGAAAGAGGAAAAAAAAAAGGAAGGAAGGAGGGGGAGAGGAAGAAAGGAAGAGAAGGGGGGGGAGGAGGGATGAGAAGGAATGGGATGAAAGAAAACAGGCATAAAGAGAAGAGACGTGAGGTATAGGATATCTTCCATTACTTTTCCCGTCCTGCTTATGGGGTAGGGGGATCAGGGTCTCCGGAGGCGTCGACCCAGGACGACCAGATTTTATCAAACTTCTCCGGGCATTGCCTACTTTCATACGTTAATTTATACAGAGGGAGTACCTTATTCACAGACCTTATCCACAAGGCCAGGGTAGGAGGCTCTACCATTTTCCACCGCAATAGAATTTTCCGCCTAGCATAGTACAATGCGAAGGTTAGACACAATTTGCTATACCTATCACCCACAACATCCTCCAAATGACTGAGCAGTAGTATCTGGGGATCCGCCTGCAAGTCTGATCCTATGACATTGCTCAGTGTGGATGCCACCGCTGACCAAAAGAGTCGGAGACTGGGACACGACCAGACCATATGCCAGAAAGTACCCACTTCCTGTCTGCATCTCTGACAATTGGGGTCTCTCTGAGGGTAAATGCGCGCCAACCTCTGGAGTAAAATACGCCCTGTGTAGGAACTTGAATTGTATGAACCTATCTTTTGCAGCGATCATGGAAGGAATGTAGGATATTAAACACTCCTTCCATTCCTCCTCATCTAACGAGGGAATATCAACCCTCCACTTTTCCCAGGTTTTAGTTAGTTTGGCATCATACTCCACTGTCAGGTATAGGAATAGAGTGGAGAGGGGCTTCCCCATCACGCTGGAAGTCAAGAGCCTTTCAATAGAGTCCGGTTCCAGAGTGAGGGGGGCAGGAAACTGAGCCTCAAAGGCGTGCTTCAGCTGCCAGTATCTAAACTGGAAGGAGGCAGGAATAGCAAATGATTGTCTAAGGGCTTGAAAAGTCATAAGCCTGCCATCCTTGACTATATGCTTTAGTGTAAGAATTCCCTTTTTTGCCCAGAGAGAGGGGTCCGGTAAAGTATAAAAATGGGGTAGCATAGGATTGCCCCACAGGGGCATGTGAGGTGAAATGCAATTAGGTTTCCCATATATTTTCCTAGCCTCCTGCCAAACCTTTACAGTGGTACGCATTGGGGTCGTCATGGACAAACTGGCCCTGAGACCCCGAAAGGGGAGATTACTCAAGGCAGCAGAGGAACCAAGAATGGCTGCCTCCAGAGTGACCGCGGGATTTTGCGTGGGCTGGGAGAACCACCACCGAATCGTGACCAGAACTGCAGCCCAGTAGTAAATTTGGAAATTCGGTAGCGCCAATCCGCCTCCCGAGAGAGGGAGATATAAGATCTGCTTGGCCACCCTGGGTGGCCTCCCAGCCCAGACAAAGTGTATTAACAGGCTCTCCAGCCTCCGGAAAAAGGTCCTAGGGATGGGTATGGCTGTATTGCGAAAGAAATATAGATATTTGGGAAGGTAAATCATTTTTAGCAAGTTGACTCTGCTAACAGGAGTCAATGGAAGGGAACGCCAAGCAGAGCATTTAGCCGTAAGCTGTGTCATGAGTGGACGCAAATTGTTGTCAATGTAATCTTGAACCTTACCGCTAATTTTTATCCCCAGATATTTGAAATCATCTACCCATTTAAGCTGTGGGTGTGGTACCCTTGGGGTCGAGGGATGGAGCGGAAATAGGATCGACTTGTCCCAATTGATGCGAATCCCCGAATACCCGCCGAATCGATCAATCAGATTGAGTGCAGTCTGCAAAGAGGAGGATGCATCCGCTAAATAAAGCAGAGCATCGTCCGCGTAAAGTGATAAATTCTCCTCAATGGGTCCTACCTGAAGACCGCTCACCCCTGGGTCGGCCCTCAACAATATAGCCAGGGGCTTCATTGCCAGAGCAAATAGACCCGGGGAAAGGGAACACCCCTGTCGCGTGCCTCGAGACAATTGGAACTTCCCTGAGAGGCATCCATTGGTACGTACTCTAGCTGAGGGGCCGTGGTATAGCATGCGGAGCCATTTCGTGAAACCCGGACCAAACCCGAATCGCAAGAGAACCTCCCATAAGTAGCCCCACTCGACGGAGTCAAAAGCCTTCTCCGTGTCGAGTGAGGCCACCATCCCATTGGTCACCTCGTCCGCCCTGTCTATGTGAGTATGGAGGCGTCTGATATTAATGTCAGTTCCTCTGCCGGGCATGAAGCCAGTTTGATCTCTGTGGATTAAAGCAGTAATTACCAGGTTAAGCCTATTGGCCAATATTTTTGCCAGTACTTTTGCATCCACGTTCAGAAGAGATATAGGGCGGTACGAGGAGCACAACGTGGGGTCTTTCCCTGGCTTGGGGATCACTACAATGATTGCTTCACTCATCGTGTCTGGAAGTTTCCCAAGACACGATGACTCAGAGAAGAGGACCTGTAGTTTGTCAACTAGTTCTGTGGCATATTGTTTATAAAACTCTACAGGGATGCCATCAGGTCCCGGAGTTTTCCCTGTCTGCATTGATTTAAGTGCCCTTAGTATCTCCAAGGACGTAATTGGGGCGTCAAGCTTGTCGCGATACGTTACTGTAGGGTTGGGATATCTATGTCGTCTAAATATGCCCCCAGATCCTCCCCTCCATAGTCTACCCTGGAACCATAGAGAGATTCATAAAACTCCGCGAAGCAACAATTGATCCCTTCCGGTGTGTGGATCAGTTGTCCCGAGGAGTCTCTAATATGTGAAATGCTCATCCCACCCGCCTGTTCCCTAGAGAGCTAGGCCAACAAATGGCCTGACCGCTCTCCCTGTTCAAAAATCCGTTGGGATTGAGCCAACATTTTCTTCTGCGTGAGAGAAGTACGGAGACGAACCACCTCCTTCGTCAACAGTTGTAGATGCGAGTAGTGTGCAGGGTCCCGGGTACGAACAAAAAGAGCCTCCGCACTACATGCCTCCCGCTCTGCCTTCACTAAGTCTGCTCTATGCTCACGTCGGACCCTGGCAATGATGGCCTGGTAGTGCCCCCTCGTCGTGGCTTTGAAGGCATCCCACACCACCGTGGAGTCAGCAGAGCCCACATTTGTGGCCCAAAAATCAAACAATTCCGTTCTAAATTGGGAGTCTACTGCGGTGTCTGAAATCCAAAATCTGGAGAGCCTCCATACCCTTTCTACTGAGCCTAGGGAGAGATCCAAAGACAACAACAAGGGTGCATGGTTGGAAATTCCCCTAGGCAATATTCGTATTGTCTGTAACCCGTGGGAGTCCCTGCGAAGACCAAGTCTATGCGGGAAAACGTTCTGTGGGAGGCCGAGTGGCATGTGTATGCCCTAGATTGGGGGTGACGCCACCTCCAGACATCAGTCAGGCCATAGGTATCCGCCCACTCAGCCAACCCAGAGCAATGACCTCCCGCAGGAGTTAGCCTGTCTAAATCCGGGTCAGGGACCAGATTAAAATCCCCCAATATGACATTGTTGTCAGAGGCAAAGTCGGCCAGCTTACCGGTGATCTGATTGAGCACCAGCAAGGAGGCCGGGGGGGGCAAATATAAGCCCACAATAGTCCACGTTAAAGAATACATTTTTGCGTGAATAATAACATACCGTCCATCAGGGTCCAGGGCCAAATCCAAGAGCCGAAAGGGAAGTGACTTCAATACCAGTATAGTTGCACCCCTAGAAAATGTGGAGTGCGTGGAATGGTAATGGTGTCCCACCCATGGTTTTTTAAGGGCCAAAACCCTGCGACCTGTTAGGTGCGTTTCCTGGAGCACACATATGTGTGGATTATAAGACTTAATGAATTGGAACACCAGGGAGCATTTAACCGGGGAATTCAGTCCCCTGGTGTTCCAGGAGATGATGTTAAGTCAGGACATGGCCATTGATAGTGTTAAGATTATTAGGATCAATGGAAATCACGGCTCTCGGACCGGACCCCGGGACCCGAACCGGACCCCGGTACCCGAACCGGACCCCGGGACCCGAACCGGACACATTTGTAGACAGTGCAATGCTGATAAGTCAATTATTTTGGTATGAATAACAAACAAAAACAAAACCAAACCAAAAACAGATAAAGGATCCCAATAATCGAAGCAGATGAAAATAAAAATGGCCCCAATAGGGGAACTTATCCCACCCCCTCCCCACCCAACCCCCCAAAACTGAGGCGGGTTTCAATCCCGAACTTCTTCAGCTCGCCGGCTGCAACAGAGGGTTCGTGGAAGAGGCAAACTCACCCCCCTGAAACTTCACACGGGGGGGGGGAAACAGCATTTCAAGCGGCTTATACAGTTGAGAGCTCCGTTTGTAATACAACAGGCTGTGGAGATTTAGAAAGTCAGATGACGGGGAAATATCCGATAGTGCGACCCCACAGTAAAGTCTGTCCCTCGTTGGGTGAAGATATCGAACAAAAATGTTCCCAGCACCCCTCAAGAGAACAAGCAGTTGTAAAGGAACTTCATGTTTCAACGGTCTCCTGACCAAATTGTTTGGCAGGGGCATTATCTTAGAATTTCCCTGGAAGGGGTAATAAACTTCTCTTCCCAAGACTGTCCACACCATGGCTTGAACTGAGCATAACTTATGCAACGAAGAAAGTCATCCATGTGGGAATACATATATTACCTCAGACCTGAGCCAAGGCTATGGTGAACAAACAATGAAGGATCTCACCTTACATGCCAGGTAAACCGTCAACCGATCCGTGGTAGCATGTCCAGCCAGGTGGAGGCCTCCCTTGGAGAGGTAAAGAAGCGAGTTTTCTCGCCATCCTGGACTCTCAGGCGAGCAGGAAAAAGTACACTGTAACGAATGTTGCGTGATCGTAGAGCCGCCTTAACTTGGTCAAAAGATTTTCTAAGCTTTTGGGTCTCTACCGTATAATCGGGGAAGATCATCAACTTCGTGTTCTGGGATCTGAGGTCCCCAACGTTTCTAGAGGCACGGAGAACTTTGTCTCTGTCTCTAAAATTAAGTAGACGTAGAATGAAGGTGCGAGGGGGGGATCCAGGAGGCCCCGGCTTAGGCGGGATGCGGTGCGCCCTCTCCACCGTGTAGTAAGGTGACCAGTGGGCCTCAGGTAGAAGGTCACGGAGCAAGCCCTCTATAAAGGAGGTAGGGTTACTCCCCTCCACCCCCTCCGGTAGACCAACAATGTGAAGGTTATTACGCCGGTTCCTGTTCTCCGCGTCTTCGGCTCTGTATTCGAGGGCCTTTACTTTAGTTTGGAGAGTACGGAGTGACCTCTCATGTTCCGCAATGGTGTCTTCGGTGGTACTCAGTCTTTGCTCCGTCTCAGTGACTCGTGATCTTATTTTTTTTTCTATATCTTGACGGATTAGACCCATGTCCAACTGAACTGCTTCGATCTTTGTTGTTAGTGTTGATTGGCAAGTAGCAATGGCTGCCATGACGTCCGCCAACCAGGGGGGACGAGAGTCATCCGACTCCATAATGTCTGTCTGTGGGACTCTGTGGGTGCCGCGTACTTTAGGGACCTCCGGAAGGGTACCGGTGGGCATCTGGGGGGAGTCCGGCTGGGGCGGGAAGGTCAACTTCTTACCCCCTTTACTGTATCTTGCGCTGGAATTCCGGCGCCTCATTCAGGTGGCGGGGGCCCAGGTCCGGGCAGTATTCAGAAATTGGTATAGGGAGCCTGTCTGCGAAGTCAGGGGTATTCAAGCAGCAGGTAGGATAAAGTTTGTGTCCCCTTAACAGTCTTCCCTCCTCATCTGCAGGCAAATGGCACAGGAGCCGCTGACTTCAGGTCCGCACAGGCCCACAGGGATAGCCAGCTCAGCCACCACACTTCACTACCGGGGTAAGGGGGATGTGGGTGCACCAGGGTCTGCTCCTGTAGTTTGGCAGTGTCTCTCAGCGGTCACAGGGCCCCCTCCACTGGGCCAGCAAGACACAGCACTACACCCGTCTATCCGGCGGCCCCGGGGCTCCAGGAAAGGCCGCGGCCTAGTAAATCGCGGGGGAAAAAAAGGATTTCAGGCCCAGGACGCGGCCTAGATACAGTCCGGGATTCCCTCTCCCGCCCTCAACTGTGGTCCGAGGCAGTCAGCAAGGCCCGATGTTTAGGCCGATTGCGGCAGGGGGTTCCCGGTTCGCCGCGCGGCCCGCCAGGAAAGGCCACGGCTTCGGCCTAGTCGCCCGCGGTAGGCCGGGTCCCCAATCTCGCACCGGGAGTCAAAATTTTCCCCAGTTCTCAGCAGGAATAAGATCCCCTATCCCCTGCTTGGCAGCAGGAGTGAAATTGGTAAGATTTTGGGGCCGATGGATCCAGATTTCTGTGCGGATCAGCGGAGCTCTCTGAAAAAGCAGCCGCTTACAGCGCCATTTTGGCCACGCCCCCCCCCCCCCCCATAAATTTTTTTTTTATTACTTTTTATTTTTTTAATTTTTACACTGTCCCTTTAATTATTTTTTTTTTTAATCATTTTTAATTACAATTACAATGAATGTAATTATCCCTTCTAATAGAAGTAAGCATGATAGGTCCTTTTTTATTGAGAGATATGGGGTCAAAAAGACCCCAGCTCTCTCATTTACCTTTAAAAGCCAAAAAAAAAAAGAATTTTTGTCTTTAAAAAAAAATCGAAATAAAATAAAAATCTGTTTATCTGACCGAGAGGCAGAAGAGACGTCAGATGTCCCTCCGGTCCTCCGAGGGCATAAAGCCATGTGGGGGCTATCTTGCCCTCACTTGGCTTCCTGCCTAGCCATTGGCTACACAGGATCGTTTCCAAGCCTACAGACGGCTCTGGTAAGCTCGGAAACTACCGGGAAGTGGCTGGAGGGGGGCACCTCTCCCGCCGCCTATAAAAGTGATCTTGCGGTGAATCCGCCGCTGGGACCATTTTTATCTGAAAGCTAGCCGCCTGACTGAAAAAAAGATACCGGGGTTATGGCATTATGGCAGCAGTATTTAACATGAAGGTTATTACGTATCTTTACAGTTACAGTGCCTTGAAAAAGTATTCATACCCCTAGACATTTTCCACATTTTGTCCGGTTACAACCAAAAACGTAAATGTATTCTATTGGGTTTTTATGTGATAGACCAACACAAAGTGGCACATAATTGTGAAGTGGAAGGAAAATGATAAATGGTTTTCAAAATTTTTTGGAATTTTTCAGGTTGGAGAATCTGTCCAGAGGACAACTATTAGTTGTGCACTCCACAAATCTGGCCTTTATGGAAGAGTGGAAGAAGAAAGCCATTGTAGAAAGAAAGCCATAAGAAGTCCCGTTTGAAGTATGCGAGAAGCCATGTGGCAGACACAGCAAACAGATGAAAGAAGGTTCTCTGGTCAGATGAAACCAAAATTGAACTTTTTGGCCTAAAAGCAAAATGCTATGTGTCAGAAAATTAAAACTGCACATCACTCTGAACACAGCATCCCCACTGTGAAACATGGTGGTGGCAGCATCATGTTGTGGGGATGCTTTTCTTTAGCAGGGACAGGGAAGATGTTCAGAGTTGATGGGAAGATGGATGGAGCCAAATACAGGGCAATCTTAGAAGAAAATCTGTTAGAGACCGCAAAAGACTTGAGACTGGGGCGGAGGTTCACCTTCCAGCAGGACAACGACCCTAAACATATAGCCAGAGCTACAATGGAATGGTTTAGATCAAAGCATATTCATGTGTTAGAATGGCCCAGTCAAAGCCTGTTCACAGACGCTGTCCATCCAATCTGACAGAGGTTGAGCTATTTTACAAAAAAGAATGGGCAAAAATGTCACTCTCCAGATGTGCAAAGCTGGTAGAGACATCCCTAAAAAGACTTGCAGCTGTAACTGCAGTGAAAGGTGGTTCTACAAAGTATTGACTCAGGGGGGCTGAATACAAATACACGCCACACTTTTCAGATATTTATTTGTAAAAAAATTTGAAAACCATTTATTATTTTCCTTCCACTTCACAATTATGTGCCACTTTGTGTTGGTCTATCACATAAAATCCCCCCAAAAATTTTTTTACAGTTTTGGTTGTAACATGACAAAATGTGGAAAATGTCAAGGGGTATGAATACTTTTTGAAGGCACTGTAGGTGGTTGGCAAGTGATTTTTAAAATATAATATAATTACTATGCCACAAGTAAGAGTCTAACAGAAGTGTAAACCTCAGCACAATAATAATTGCTTCAATTGTATACCCTTTTTTGCACACTGTATATAGAGATAACTAACATCACTGAGCCTACCTTAAAGCAATTCTAAACCCTCACCTTGTAAAACAACCCATTCAAGTTTAAAATAGAAATGAAAGGCAAAACATTTGTGTATAGATATATAAAAAATATATACAAATATCTTATCCCCCCACCTTTTTCCCCTCTGTTTTCATCTGTATAAGAGCTGGGGGAAGAGAAACAGCAGCACAGTGAACTTTCACAAGGCTGTGCAGGGGGGACGGGGTGTCAGGACAAGTTAGATCATAAGAGGAGATCAGGCTGGGTTCC
This sequence comes from Lithobates septentrionalis, assembly GCA_037952835.1. NCBI lineage: Eukaryota > Metazoa > Chordata > Amphibia > Anura > Ranidae > Lithobates > Lithobates septentrionalis. The sequence goes on from JBBDGP010000257.1 coordinate 5,081,565, forward strand.
CAGCATAGCTAGAGAACTGACCATGTTGTGCTCTCCTGCTTAGTGTGGTCAATTTTTAATAGGAGAGCAGAGGGTCTGGCAAGAACACCAGGGATTTCACACAAAGGAAGCAATACAAAGAGAACAGTATACTTTTTCATACAAGTACATGGTACAGCAGACACATATCATGAATATGAAATGTGGGGTTTACATATTCTTTAAAGAGGAACTTAATTAAAATACAATGTAATGCCCAATGATGTACAAAATAGTGTATGTAGTTCAGCAGTCTGTAATGTGCAGCGTGCATGAGGTCAGAGGGTGTGTAACCTAAAGAGTTCAGGGGTGCATAACACACAGAGTGCTGCAGTCAGGAGTATGTAATGCACAGCATATTGGGTTTATGAGTACATAATACACAGAGTGCAGAGGTCAGAAATACATATGTAATGTATAGAGTGCAGTGGTCAGAAGTATGTAATGCACAAAATGCAGAGGTCAGCAGTAGGTAACCCACAGAGTGCAGGTGTCAGGAGTGAGTAATGCAGAGTGCAAGGGTCAGGGGTGTGTTTCTGTCAGGAGTACATAACACACAGAATTCTGGATTTTGGAATACATAACACACAGAGTGCAGAAGTCAGCAGTATGTATGTAATGTACAGAAAGCAGGGAGTATGCAATGTACACAATGCAGGGGTCAAGGGTATATAATTAATAGAGTGTCAGTGTCAGAAGTGTGTAACACACAAAGTGCAGGGGTTGGTAGTTTATAATGTAATGTATATAATTTTACTGTCTCATGTAGCCTGTCAGAAAAGCTACCCCATAGTCTCTCTTATTTTTTTATTTTTTCTGGATCAGAGATTCTCTATCCATACCTCTTACTAGTTCTTTAGTTTTCTTTAGATCTTTAAGGTCATAACCCCTTTCATGAAATCTTTCCAAAATTGATCCTGCTTGCACATCATAGTCCTCAATTTTATCACAGTTCCTTCTCAACATTTACATTTGGCCCTTCGGGATAGCCACCCAACCATCTTGGATGGTGGCTACTCCCCAGTCTGACCTTACACTGAATAGCTTTGCACTAGGTTTACTACGTGGACCATTTATGAACGTATCGATGGTTATCATCCTTCAATGACTCTTCCCAAAGAAGAATAAATGTGATCACTTTGAATAAGCAAATAGTGTGATCACTTTGAAACGGAATTTTGGTTACTGTAACACCCTTTTTTCAGCCTTTAGCACAGTGGTTCTCAACTCCAGTCCTCGGGACCCCACCAACAGGCCAGATTTTAAGTATTACCTTGGGGAGTTGCAGACTAGAATACTGCAATCACTAAGCAGCAAGTGATATCACCTGTGATGTATTTCAGCTATCTTGAAAACCTGGCCTGTTGGTGGGTCCTGAGGACTGGAGTTGAGAACCACTGCTTTAGCACTTTGTCTCTTGTATCCCTGACAAGAAGATCAGCATGACAAAAAAATATTTTGGGACACTTTTCCTCACTGGCATGTTGTAATCGTAAAATATTTATCAACTGACAGCTTAAAGTGGAGTTCCACCCACTTTTACAACTCTTCAGCATCCCTCACTAAACTGCACTGTAAACGAATTGGATATTTAAAAAAAAAAATTCTCAGCACCTACTGTATATCCACTGTATTCATTTTTCACTTCCTCCTCCCTGGCCGTGGCCCATCGCATCATTTCCTGTTTGCAATGCCTTCTGGGAAGGGGCGGCAACTTCCTCTGACACTGCTGTTGCTGTGGAAACCTGACCTGAAACCTATTACACTGCTTGTGCTGCACTGAGCATGTGCGAGATCTGCAAGGATGAGATCCAGGAAGAAATACAGTCTGGCTTCAGATGCCCACACTTAAGATGGCCACGGCCTGCTGTAAGTTTATAAAATAACAAACTACTGCTATAAACTAACAAAACAGACCTTAGTTTACAGACTAACTTTACTAGAATACATTAAGCTTGTGTATTATAGGGATATTTTTATTTAAAAAGTATAATTTCAGCCGGAACACCACTTTAATAGAACAAATGCAATTTTTTATATATTTTTTATCTTCCAGTAAAATTCAGAAACACCACAAAATGTGAAATGTTTGTAGTCAAAGTGGTTAGAGAGTAACAGTAAAAAAATAAACACACACCAGAACTGCAAAATTAGGACTGGTCTGCAGTTACCCATGAGCATGAAGGCTCTAAAGCAGTGGTTCTCAACCTGGGGGTCGGGACCCCCTTGGGGGTCAAATGACAATTTGCCAAGGGTCACCAAATCCTGGGCTGTTCCTGGAGCCCGCAGCCGCCAATTCAGTTCACAGCATGGCTGGGGGGCAGAGACTAGATGTCAGATGACTGGTGAGGAATGTGAAGTGGGTGGAGCTGGAGGAGACCCAATATCCTGATTTCGGCATAGGTGTCACTGCTACGAGACACGACAAAGTCGGAGACACAGTGAATCCAGAGAGACAGTGAATAACACTACCTGTGATTAGAGTTTCCATTAAAAGTCCCCACTACAGTTCTCAGATCAGCAGATGACCTCGATCAAGGACACCTAAGTTGGCTGATCAGAACCCTCGCAAGCACTGCCACTGATCCCAACCCCCACCAAGGAGTAATGCCCTGTGCACACGGGCGGACTTTTCCACAACAAAGGTCCGACAGTCTTTCGACAAACTTTTGACGGACTTCCAACGGACTTTCGAACGAACGGACTTGCCTAAACATGATCACACCAATGTCCGACGGATTCGTACGTGATGACGTACGACCGGACTAAAATAAGGAAGTTGATAGCCAGTAGCCAATAGCTGCCCTAGCGTCTGTATTTGTCTGTCAGACTAGCATACAGACAAGCGGATTTTTCGATAGGAACTGGGTCTGGCGGAGTTCCGACGTAAAGATTTGAAACATGTCCGCTGCAGGTCAGATGAAGCCCACACACGGTCTGATTGTCTGCCAGATTCGGTCCGTTGGACCAGTCCGGTCGAAAAGTCTGCTCGTGTGTAAACGGCATAAGAGAAGGAATAAAAATAGAGAATACATGGAAGGGAGAGGAAAAGAGGCTGAGAACAAAGAAAAAGGGAGAGAAAGAATAAGAGAAATAACAAGAAAGACAGCGAGAGAGAGGGATTTGGGGGGGGGGGGGGGGCAAGAAATTAGGATAGAGAGAGATAAAAGGGAAAGAAAGGAGAACAAAGAGAAAGAGTGGTACATCCGAAAATGTACCATAAGGGGTTTTAATACTGTATGAGTGGAAGGGACTCATGGAGCGCTAAATGTCCGTGGGTTAGGGGAGCAAATTACTTGTCTTGCCTTAGGAGCTGACAGCCCACGCTACGAAAATAATTTTACTGTTAGGGGTCCCCACAACTTGGGAAATTTTATCAAGGGGTCACGGCACTAGAAGGGTTGAGAACCACTGGTCTAAAGGAACTAAGTTATTCTTTAATGTGCTCTTATTAACTTATTAAAGGTACTATTATAGCCAAAGCAGACCATGTAAATACTACAGAGAACCAAGTACTGTCTGGGTTCATAATGACTTTGCCTCTGTCAGACAGTTATGAATGCTATCAGTATGCTGAAGTGTAACATACTAATGGGATTGCCTTTGGGATACTGCAGCACCAAGGAGGCCTAAAAGGATCTCACTATGGGGCCCCTCTGACATATTATTATCAAACTCTCATTAACTTATAAGAAACTAAACCAGCCATAGATGTACATTTAAATAACACACAGCTCAAAGAAAATGAGAGGTATGAAAATGTCAAAAATTGGCACCATGGCTCAAGTCTAGCGGGTTTTGTCCCAAGACATCTTTATTTTAGACAGAAATTATTCAGACGCAGGGGCGTCGCTAGGGGGTGGCTTTTGGGGATATAGCCCCGAATCTGAGGCCAATAGCCCGAGTCTCAGCAGGGGTCCCCAAGGGGAGGGGAGGCTCTCTGGGGACCCTTATGTAAGTGGGGGGCTCTCTGGGGACCTTGATGCAAGGAAGAGGCTCTCTGGGGACCCTAATGTAAGGGGGGCTCTCTAGGAACCCTGATGTAAGTGGGGTGCCCTCTGGGTACCCTGATAAAAGGGGGAGGCTCTCTGAGGACTCTGATGTAAGGAGGAGGCTCTCTGGGGAACCTGATATAAGGGGGGCTCTCTGGGGACCCTGATGTAAGTGGGGGCTCTCTGGGGATATATATATACACACACACACGTATATTACTGTATATACATGTGTTTGCTCGCATAAGCGTATGACTTTTTTTACTTTCTTTACTACGCTGCTATGGGCTCTAGCCCCAGATCTTTTGTAGACCTAGCAACGCCCCTGTTCAGACGGCTTCTGGATTTCAAATCCTGATCCACACAGAGCTTTTATTTGCTCTATACTTCATTTATCTTTTAAATCAGAACCGTTCTCCCATATTATGGCTGCTGCACCTTGGCACTTAGCTTTTCTTTAGTTATCATTCGATATTCCCTTTCAAGCATTTCTGACAGAATAGAATATATGTTTGGACAATGTACATGCTGTGTTACATGAAAAATGGCACAGCACAGAGACTATGCACTTAGCATGTGTGCCTTGAAGCCCGACACTATCAACATGGAGTCTTTATGTTCAACAATTGTTAATGTGACTTTCCACCAGGTGCTCTGGTTCTCCCCAAAAACATTCTGGAAGGCAAACTGGTAGAGTTTATTGTTGTAGGATTATGTGCTTTGGATGTTAAAGTCTGAGCTTTTTTAGGCTGGGAAAGATGTGAGTGACTCTAGCACTATGTAGTATGTCACCACTATATAAAAATGGGAAATGCTCCCCCAATAAATTACTTTGGGAATTGTTGAATAAACTATATATATGTTTCTCCCTCTTTTTTCAATAAACCCAGAGTGTCTGCATGACCAAGAGGAATATTTACAAAGCAGTGAATGCAATATTCACCAAACATTCAATGTGATATTCACCAAACATTCAATGCAGGTGAATAAATTACTGTTCATTGCATTCACACATACAGCGTAAACACCCTGGTGAATTTGGGTTCCTGGCATGTCCTGGTGCTGTGTCCAACTACTCATAAACATGAATGGGTAAAGGCGGCTCTACGCAGCAATGCACCACTAATTCCATAGTGTGGTGCATGCACACAGACTTTATGTCCCGAATGTAGGTCGTGTGTGTCCAGGACATTACATCTGTTCACGTGCAGCACTTTACGCAAATAGCACTGCAGAGCTGCAAACCCATTCATGACTATGGGCTGTTGTGCTAGGATAATTCGGGCCCCAGAATCGACCAATATATTTGTGCTGTATGGGACAATTCACCCATATGCATGAAGTTTTGACGTATACATGCACCTAAAATATTTACTTACAGTGAAAGTGTGGTGAACCTCACTGTTTTATAAATTTGCCCCCCAGCCAGCGAACTAGCTTTCATTTTTCTTGTGTTGCATTTTGTTCTTACTTTCACAGTATCATTGATGACAGTCACAAAGCCATAGCTGTACAATCTAGAGCAGATGGGAAATTTCCCAACCCCCTGAGGACGTCTACGAGGATGAAATGCATAGTGGCAGGGCTTTGGCGCTGACGTCATTACACATGTGCTCATGGTCGGGCAGCATGCTGAGTTTCCATTAAAGCTGTTACATGCTGTGTATCTTCTTCCCATTGTAAGTACCGCTACTTTAAGCCACGTGCCACCCAGGCCAATTCTGACATTTATCTCCTACATGTAGAAATCATATTATATATATATATAGTTATTTATCAGAGACCCTGGAGAATACAATGGCGGTTGTTGCAATTTTTCAAACGCGTTTAAAAAAAAAAAAAAAAAACAGTTTCATGCTTGAAAAAAAAACAAACAGTAAAGTTAGCCCAATTTTTTTGCATATTGTGAAAGATGATGTTACGCCGAATAAATAGATACCTAACATGTAACGCTTTAAAATTGCACACGCTCGTGGAATGACGGCAAACTTTGGTACTTAAAAACCCCCATAGGCGACTCTTTAAATTTTTTGACTGGTTAAATGCTTTGAGTTACAGAGGAGGTCTAGGGCTAGAATTAATGCTCTCACTCCAACGTTCGCGGCGATACCTCACATGTGTGTTTGAACACCGTTTTTTTATGTGGGCGGGGCTTACATATGCTTTCGCTTCTGCGTGCAAGCACACGGGGACAGGGGCCCTTTAATTATTTTTTTTATTGTTAATTTTACTTTCATTTTTCTATTCTGACACTTTTTTTTTACATTTTTTTTTAAACACTTTTATTCCTATTACAAGGAATGTAAACATCACCTGTAATAGGAATAAGCATGACAGGTCCTCTTTACAGTGAGCTGTGGGGTCAATAAGACCCCACATCTCACCTCTAGGTGAGATGTGGTAAAAAAAAAACGAAAAACGATCTCAGCTTTCCAGCCGAGGCGGCACCATTTGTTTGAATGCAGAGGCCGGGCGTGACGTCATAACATCGCGCTCAGCCTCCAAACGATCATAGAGACTCTGGGGACCATCTGGTCCGCTGGAAATCTCTATGGTCACCATCCGGGGCCGGCGGATCCGTTTTCCGACTCACCGATGCCAACGGTAAGTTGGTAAAAGCCAATAAGATCAAGTGGCGGAACAGCCGCTATTATCATTCTTATGGTGTAGGGAATCGCCGGCACGAAAAGATGATATCTGAATGATGCCTGTAGCTGCAGGCATCATTCAGATATCTCCGCTCAAAGTCAAGGACATCATATGACGGCCGGCGGACGGGAAGTGGTTAATAAAAATTAATGCACTATGGCTTTCCATCTCTTTTTTTTATATTGGGGCTGTGGTTCGGTATGAGTCCACCAAAGGATGCTAGCATCTGATATTTGGAGCCATTGTCATTGGTCAGTTTTGTGCATTTAAAATGTTCCGATTCTTCACTCAAGCTGATTTTATGTGTTTCTGCATTATCAGACACGATTGTATCTGGCAACCCATGTGTTACAAACAGCCTCCTTAAAACTCTTATGACAGTGGCAGAGGTGGTGGATGTAACTGATACAATTCCAGGCATTTTGAGAAGAAATCGACAACTAAAAAAAAATCTCTGACCAAAGTGACCTAGTCACTTCCCAGGGATGGACTGAGGCTTTAGGTGGAGCATGACGGGTGATGGGTGGATTGACATGGTACACAGTTCTGTACCCACTTCTCAATAACTTCATCCATTTTAGGCCACCAAACATAACTTCTGGCTAACGCTTTCATGCGGACTATTCCAGGATGTCCTTTGTGGAGAGCATGCAGTACTTGAGCTTGTCCTGCCTTTGGAATTACCACTCTGTTTCCCCATAATAGGCAACCATTATAGGCAGACAGTTCATGTTGGCGCACTAAAAATGGTTTGAACGTCTCTTCAACTTTTGATTTGGGCCATCCCCTCCACACCCAGTTGAGCACACAGGCCAGCACGGGATCTTTAGCAGTCATACCAGCAATGTCTCTAGCATGTAACGGAGGGTTTGGAATGGATTCCAGCATGAGAACCTCAGGCACAGGAGGGACAAGGAAATCAAGAGAAAACAAAGGCAACCAGCTCAACCCATTAGCATGAGTGATATTCTTGCTAGGACGATATTTGAAATCACAGTCATAGGCTTTCAGCATTAGTGACCATCTGAGCATTCGTGGGGGAAGAATTTGAGGAGTGGGAGTACTTCTGGTGAACAGAACCAGCAAAGGCTTATGGTCTTTTACAATGGTAAACCTCTGCTCATACAAATAGCCATGAGACTTTTTTTTACCCCGGACACAATAGCTAAAGCCTCCTTGTCAATTTGAGCATAATTCCTCTCTGTTGTAGACAAGGTCCTTGAATAGAATGCAATAGGAGCCTCAACGCCAGTTTCCAAAACATGACTCAAAACAGCTTCAATGCCATATGGAGAAGCATCGCAGGTAAGAGTGAGTGGTTTTAGTAAATCATAGTGTACAAGTACACTGTCGGAAAATAACAGCTTTTTTGTTGCATTGAAAGCTGTAGAATGAACATCAGTCCACTTCCCTGGAACATCTTTATCTAGTAAACAATGCAGGGGTTCAGCAACAGTGGCTTTGTCAGGCAGAAAAAAATGGTAAAAATTAAGTAACCCTAGGAAAGCTGCTCCTGTTTGTTTGTTGGGACTGGAGCTTTATGGATAGCTTCAACCTTAGGATCAGTTGGATGAATTCCTTGTTTGTCAATTCTGTATCCAAGGAAATCCATGTATCTTTAGTTACTCTACAGAATGTGATAGAGGGCTTTAGTGCAGTTTTTGAAGAAGGCCTTGGCATGTATAAAGGCCTTCCTGTTTCTTTCAAATTAGACCCTACAGTAACCCCAATTCATATGAAACCACACAAAGTTGCATTAGCTCTCACCCTATTGTTGGTTTTGTCTGTTAGAATGGACTCCTCACTGTTTCAGATGCAGTGGGTGAAAAATGATTTTTTAACAGTGCCAGTATTTCCTCATATGGGCAGTCTTTTGGTTTAGCAGGAGATATCAGTGAGCCGACAATATCAAAAATCTTACATCCAATAACACTCAGTAACACAGCTCTTTTCTGCACAGCATCGGCCACCTTTTTAGCTTCTAGAAAAAACTCTAACCTGTCAGCATGAGAGTCCCATGAGGATGGATTAGCCACATCAAATTCCTCCATGTGTCCCAGAGAAGCCATGCTGGAGATATTTATAGCTGTGTCTCTAAAACACAAGTTCTGATTCTGCACTCAAGCTGATTTCATGTGTTTCTGCAGTGTCCATTCACTGAAATCCCATCCTCGTCGCCAGTTTTGTGTATTTAAAATTAATTTGAAGCATAGACATGGACAGGCATTCACAAGACTTCTTTACTTAATCACACACAGGAATACAGGAACCATAGATGCTAAAGAAATACATAGCTCTACCAGAAATATACATAGTAGGTGAGGTCGAAAAAAGACACAAGTCCAACCTGTGTGTGTGATTATATGTCAGTATTACATTGTATATCCCTGTATGTCGCAGTCGTTCAGGTGCTTATCTAATAGTTTCTTGAAACTATCGATGCCTCCCGCTGAGACCACCGCCTGTGGAAAGGAATTGCACATCCTTGCCGCTCTTACAGTAAAGAACCCTCTACGTAGTTTAAGGTTAAACCTCTTTTCTTCTAATTTTATTGAGTGACCACGAGTCTTGTTAAACTCCCTTCCGCAAAAAAGTTTTATCCTCATTGTGGGGTCACCAGTATGGTATTTGTACATTAAAATCATATCCCCTCTCAAGCGTCTCTTCTCCAGAGAGAATAAGTTCAGTGTTCGCAACCTTTCCTCATACTTAATATCCTCTAGACCCTTTATTAGCTTTGTTGCCCTTCTTTGTACTCGCTCCATTTCCAGTACATCCTTCCTGAGGACTGGTGCCCAGAACTGGACAGCATACTCCAGGTGCGGCCGGACCAGAGTCTTGTAGAGCGGGAGCATTACCGTTTTATCTCTGGAATTAATCCCCTTTTTAATGCATGCCAATATTCTGTTTGCTTTGTTAGCAGCAGCTTGGCATTGCATGCCATTGCTGAGCCTATTATCTACTAGGACCCCCAGGTCCTTTTCCATCCTGGATTCCCCCAGAGGTTCTCCCCCAGTGTATAGATTGCATTCATATTTTTCCCACCCAAATGCATTATTTTACATTTTTCTACATTGAACCTCATTTGCCATGTAGTTGCCCACCCCATTAATTTGTTCAGATCTTTTTGCAAGGTTTCCACATCCTGCGGAGAAGTTAGTGCCCTGCTTAGCTTAGTATCGTCTGCAAATACAGAGATTGAACTGTTAACCCCATCCTCCAGGTCGTTTATGAACAAATTAAACAGGTTTGGTTCCAGAACAGAACCCTGGGGGACCCCACTACCCACCCCTGACCATTCTGAGTATTCCCCATTTATAACCACCCTCTAAACTCGCCCTTATAGCCAGTTTTCAATCCATGTACTCACCCTATGGTCCATGCCAACGGACCTTATTTTGTACAGTAAATGTTCATGGGGAACTGTGTCAAATGCTTTTGCAAAATCCAGATACACCACGTCTACGGGCCTTCCTTTATCTAGATTGCAACTCACCTCCTCATAGAAGGTTAATAGATTGGTTTGACAAAAACGATTCTTCATGAATCCATGCTGATTACTGCTAATGATACCGTTCTCATTACTAAAATCATGTATATAGTCCCTGATCATCCCCTCCAAGAGTTTACATACTATTGATGTTAGGCTAACTGATCTGTAATTCCCAGGGATGTATTTTGGGCCCTTTTTAAATATTGGCGCTACGTTGGCTTTTCTCCAATCAGCTGGTACCATTCCAGTCAGTAGACTGTCAGTAAAAATTAGGAACAATGGTCTGGCAATTACTTGACTGAGTTCCCTAAGTACTCTCTGGTGCAAGCCATCTGGTCTCGGTGATTTATTAATGTTAATTTTCCCAAGTCTAATTTTAATTCTGTCCTCTGTTACCATGGAGGTGCTTCCTGTGATGTGTCAAGAGGATAAACACTGCAGTTTTTTTTTTACTGAAGCCCCTCAATTCCCTTGTGAAGACTGAGGAGAAGAATAAATTCAAAACCTTCGCCATCTCCCCATCCTTTGTAACCAGATGTCCTTCCTCATTCTTTATGGGGCCAATATGGTCTTTCCTCCCTTTTTTACTGTTTACATACTTAAAGAATTTCTTGGAATTTTTTTTGCTCTCCTCCACTTCACACAAGTGAACATATTTACAATGCTTCCCCCTACTGGATGGAGAGCAGTATAACACACTAATACATAACAGTTAGAAGTTGGGTATTTGGAGAGCTGGCATTTTTGGCTAGGACATGTCCTCACTCTACTGACCCCTTATAATTTGGGGGTCAGTTTTTCCGGTAAGTTAATAGAGTTTACATGTCATGGTGAAGCACAAGGAGTGTGAAAAGGATTGTTGATATTTGCTGTTCACCTACCACAAGATTGTGGTCATCTCCTATTTGTGTGGACCTTTAATACATGCACTAGACGCATTGTTACTTCTGAGCACTTTCATCACTGTTGGTGATTAATTTAATTCGCACAATTAAATTAGTTTTATATGAATGTAAAGTGACAGCGCACCTATATATATTTACAATTTATTTGTGTAATTTTCCAGTGGACTTCATGGGCTGATAAGTATCTGTTTATTAAATGTTTATTAAAATACAAATACTGTAGCTGCTGACTTTTTTTGCCATATACAAGTGAAGTTCCTCTTCAATCCTTGCAGTGTGGGGGAAAACCACTGTAAGGGAGAAGGGATGCCTCAATCAATAAGGGAAGAAAGGGGCGGGGACTCACCAACTGTAGCTATGCTATATAACAATATTATAAATATATTTTTTCAGCCACTGCGCCCTCTCAGTGCCTCCCGTGTTTGCCACGGGGGGGGACTACCCTAATGGGGTGCCTCATCTAGCGCCGTCCGTGACCCTGACTGGGTCTTCTTCGGTAAGCCAAGCTCGCCTGCATAAAAAATCTGCTCCAGTACTGTTGTTATTCAATGTATAATTGTGTACCTCTCTTTTTCTTGCTAAAACATCTTCTGATCCAATTAACTAGAAATATGTATTTTCTCATATGCCGCATACACACGGTCGGAATTTCCGACAACAAATGTTCGATGGGAGCTTGCTGTCGGAAATTCTGATCGTGTGTAGGCTCCATCGGACATTTTCCGTCGGAATTTCCGACAAACAAAATTTGAGATATGGATCTCAAATTTTTCGACAACAAAATTCGTTGTCGTAAATTGTCGTTGTACGTCACCGGGTTCTTGAAAATCGGAATTTCCGACAACATTTGTGTGACAGTGTGTATGCAAGACAAGTTTGAGCCAACATCCATTGGAAAAAAACCATGGATTTTGTTGTCGGACAGTGCAATCGTGTGTACGTGGCATTAAGGGGGGATTTTTATTTTCCTTGGAGATACACTTTAAATTTCACATTGAACTTTTCACATACCTGTAATATATTTGCTATGTAGTCACCATTTTCTCTATTTAAACACACTATTAAATGACAAATATTTAAATCTTTAGGGGGTAACTGCACTGTAATGTGCTGATAACTTTCTTTTATCAATACAGCAGCATAAACACAGTACTGTAATAAATGAATCTGTTCCTGGCATACCAGAGTGTGGTCATCCATTTTATCAAGGGTCTCCAAATTATAGCCCGGCCTGCTATCCGGCCTTCAAATAGGGTGGGGTATCCTCAACATGCACCGACTGAGGATTGGGGTCAGCAGAGGCTGCCTATGGTATCTGCCTCTGATGTAACTGGGATTCTAATGGGGAATTTTTTCAGCATGCAAAAATTTTAAAAATATATAATGTGACCCTCATACTGAAAAGTTTGGAGACCCCTGTTTAATATAGTAGATATACAGTTCCTTGAAAAAGTGTTCATACCCCTTGAAATTTTCCACATTTTGTCATGTTACAACCAAAAACATAAATGTATTTTATTGGGATTTTATGTGATAGACCAACACAAAGTGGCACATTATTGTGAAGTGGACAGAAAATGATAAATGGTTTTCAATTTTTTTTTTTTACAAATAAATATCTGAAAAGTGTGGCATGCATTTGTATTCAGCTCCCCCGAGTCAATACTTGTAGAACCACCTTTCACTGCAATTACAGCTGCAAGTCTTTTTGAGGATGTCTCTTTACACATCTAGAGTGACATTTTTGCCCATTCTTCTTGAAAAGTAGCTCAAGTTATGTCAGATTGGATGGGAAACATCTGTGAACAGCCATTTTTTTTAGTCTTGTCACAGATTCTCAGTTGGATTTAGGTCTGGCCTTTAACTGGGCCATTCTAACACATGAATATGCTTTGATCTAAACCATTCCATTGTAGCTCTGGCTGTATGTTTAGGGTCGTTGTCTTGCTGCAAGGTGAACCTCTGCTCCAGTCTCAAGTTTTTTGCAGACTCTAATGGGTTTTCTTCTAAGATTGCCCTGTATTTGGCGCCATCCATCTTCCCATCAACTCTGACCAGCTTCCCTGCTGAAGAAAAGCATCCCCACAACATGATGCTACCACCACCATGTTTCACAATGGGGATGGTGTGTTCAGGGTAATGTGCAGTGTTAGTTTTCACATAGTGTTTTGCTTTTAGGCCAAAAAGTAAAATTTTGGTCTCATCTGACCAGAGCACCTTCTTCCACATGTTTTCTGTGTCCTCCACATAGCTTCTCGCAAACTGCAAATGGGACTTTTTAAGGCTTTCTTTCAACTATGGCTTTCTTGTTGCCACTCTTCCATAAAGGCCAGATTTGTAGAATGCACAACTAATAGTTGTCCTGTGGAGAGATTCTCCCACCTGAGCTGTGAATCTCTGCAGCTCCTCCAGAGTTACCATGGGCCTCTTGGCTGCCCCGTGATTAATGCTCTCCTTGCCCAGCCTGTCAGTTTAAGTGGACAGCCATGTCTTGGCAGGTTTGCAGTTGTGCCATACTCTTTCCTTTTTCAGATGATGGATTGAACAGTGCTCCGTGAGATGTACAAAGTTTGGGATATTTTTTTTATAACCGAACCCTGCTTTAAACGTCTCCACAACTTTATCCCTGACCTGTCTGGTGTGTTCCTTGGCCTTCATGATGCTGAGAGCTTCACAGAACAGCTGTATTTATATTGATTTTAAATTACACACAGGTGGACTCTATATACTAATCAGATGACTTATGAAGGCAATTGGTTCCACTAGATTTTAGTTAGGGGTATCAGAGTAAAGGGGGCTGAATACAAATGCAAGTCACACTTTTTACATATTTATTTGTAAAAAAAAATTGAAAACTATTTATCATTTCCCTTCCAATTCACAATTATGTGCCACTTTGTGTTGGTCTATCACATAAAATCCCAATAAAATACATTTATGTTTTTGGTTGTAACATGACAAAATGTGGAAAATGTCAAGGTGTATGAATACTTTTTCAAGGCACTGCAGAAGTATGGTGCACTTCAAATGGTATTCAACTTCCTTCATGAGTACTGCAATGACAAATAATGGCCAGGACCACACAGGAACACGTATTACCAACACATCATCCACTCATATTAAAAATCCATTTACTCGTCACACAAATACAGCAATAATGTTTCTGAGCTCTAGAACAGCTCCTTCATCAGGCTACAGTAATACCATGATACCGTCAACACAGACATAAACACAAATTATTCCTCACTTCCTGTCTGGTGACAGCAGGCCAATAAAGCCCCAATAAAGGCCCAGATAGTAGTAAAACCTCATAGGGGTCCCAATCCTTCTCCACTCTTTCCAAAACTAAACAAAAAATAAACTTGATTAGCCATGCTTCTTTTACTCATGCTCCAGAGGAATACAGCTGTCTGGGCTTAAAGGCTGGCATTGCAGATCTGACTACATTTTCTTTAATCAGGCCTGAAAAAGCATACGCTCAAATTATTTCATGGAGGAATGGAATGCTTTCCAATAATCAGTTAAAGCGGAGTTCCAGGCAAAAAGAAAACTCTGTCTTAAACAATAGTATCCCCCCCTTTTGTTTGTGTGTATATATATATATATATATATATATATATATATAGCGGTCACATTTTTGCTATATAAATTAGTATTATGTTATAGCTTAGTGTCTGGCACCATCTAGCGACCAGAATTGCGTATGGACTTGATTTTATTTTTTTTCTGTGAGAAAATTATAGGAAGTGACTATTTTGTTTACATTTCCACATTAACTTGACCTACCCACAATGCCTATGACCTCCCGTGAACACCAAGAGAGCAGAACTGCATTGTGGGAGGACTATAAAAGAATTTGGCGCGGCCATCTTAGCTCTCTTGGAAACGCATGGTCAGCCTGGGAGGATCTGTGTGAGGTCTCCAGCGCAGCGCGGCCTACCTCCACGGGAGAGCGATCCGAGCAGCAATACTGTGACACATCAGTGAGCTGGACTGATGACTAGGCAAGACTGGGAAGGAGCCAGAGGAGCTTGTCGGAGCCATCTGAGAGTCCCGGAACATCTTGTTGTGTGGAGCGGAGCAGCGCAGCAGTGCCGGCCAGCCGGAAACAGGACCCTGTACACCGGAGTGGAACTTTCTAACAACACTGACCTGGTTGGGTGAGAGGGCTGTTGCCCAAAAGTTTCCTTGATGCACTTTTACACATTCATCTGTACAATATAGAGTTGCTGAGATTCATAGTCCCACAAGCAAAGTCAAAGGATTAGACTGAGCTAAAAAATAGGCCCAGAGCCTGTATCTCATTGAGGATCTGGTACTGTGTCATTGGTATCAGAGATAGTTGCAGTACTGCTGTACCATAACTTTGACTCAATATTCAGCTTGCTTTGATCAGGAGTCATTAATCATTGGATTACAAATTAATTTTATTCATAGCTAGCAGAAGACAGAAGAAAAGAAGGACTGTCTAATAAAACACAAGGCTTTGTGTTTCATTGTCATATTAAAGTTACTGTGATATCAAGTATGGGAGCTCCCTAAAGATTGTACTATACTTTATTAAATCAGAATTCGATTTCCTCACAGTTATAAAGCGTGCAAAGGATGGGACAGTGCTCATAATGAAATCAGTTCACTCTGCCATTTATCCCATTTTCCTTAGCACATTACTAGCAAGTTAATTCAAACACTTTACGTCTGTATATTTGTAAGCTGAAATCAGTTGACTGTCATACTACGTTGGTCTGACAGTACAACTGTTGTAGTGTTCTACTTTAACCACTTCAGCCCCGGAAGGATTTACCCCCTTCCTGACCAGCGCACTTTTTACAATTTGGCACTGCGTCGCTTTAACTGCTAATTGCGCGGTCATGCAATGCTGTACCCGAACGAAATTTGCGTCCTTTTCTTCCCACAAATAGAGATTTCTTTTGATGGTATTTGATCACCTCTGCCGTTTTTATTTTTTGCGCTATACACGGAAAAAGACCAAAAATTTTGAAAAAAAATGATATTTTCTATTTTTGTTCTAAAAAAAATCCAATAAACTCAATTTTAGTCATACATTTAGGCCAAAATGTATTCGGCCACATGTCTTTGGTAAAAAAAATGTCAATAAGTGTATATTTATTGGTTTGCGCAAAAGTTATAGCGCCTACAAACTAGGGTACATTTTCTGGAATTTACACAGCCTTTAATTTATGACTGCCTATGTCGTTTCTTGAGGTGCTAAAATGGCAGGGCAGTACAAAACCCCCACAAATGACCCCATTTTGGAAAGTAGACACCCCAAGGAAATTGCTGAGAGGCATGTTGAGCCCATTGAATATTCATTTTTTTTGTCCCAAGTGATTGAATAATGACAAAAAAAAAAAAATTACAAAAAGTTGTCACTAAATGATATATTGCTCACACAGGCCATGGGCATATGTGGAATTGCACCCCAAAATACATTTAGCTGCTTCTCCTGAGTATGGGGATACCACATGTGTGGGACTTTTTGGGAGCCTAGCCGCGTACGGGGCCCCGAAAACCAATCACTGCCTTCGGGATTTCTAAGGGCGTACATTTTTGATTTTACTCCTCACTACCTATCACAGTTTTGAAGGCCATAAAATGCCCAGATGGCATAAACCCCCCCAAATGACCCCATTTTGGAAAGTAGACACCCCAAGCTATTTGCTGAGAGGCATGGTGAGTATTTTGCAGCTCTCATTTGTTTTTGAAAATAAAGAAAGACGAGAAAAATTTTTTTTTTTTTTCTTTTTTCAATTTTCAAAACTTTGTGACAAAAAGTGAGGTCTGCAAAATACTCACTATACCTCTCAGCAAATAGCTTGGGGTGTCTACTTTCCAAAATGGGGTCATTTGGGGGTTTTTTTTGCCACCTGGGCATTCCATGGCCTCCGAAACTGTGCTAGGCAGTGAAGAGTGAAATCAAAAATTTACGGCCTTAGAAAGCCTGAAGGCGGTGCTTGGTTTTCGGGGTCCCGTACGCGGCTAGGCTCCCAAAAAGTCCCACACATGTGGTATCCCCGTACTCAGGAGAAGCAACAGAATGTATTTTGGGGTGTAATTTCACATATTCCCATGGCATGTTTGAGCAATATATCATTTAGTGACAACTTTGCGCAAAAAAAAAAAAATAAATAAAAAATTGTCTCTTTCCCGCAACTTGTGTCACAATATAAAATATTCCATGGACTCGACATGCCTCTCAGCAAATAGCTTGGGGTGTCTACTTTCCAAAATGGGGTCATTTGGGGGGGTTTTGAACTGTCCTGGCATTTTATGCACAACATTTAGAAGCGTATGTCACACATCACCCACTCTTCTAACCACTTGAAGACAAAGCCCTTTCTGACACTTTTTGATTACATAAAAATTTTTTTTTTTTTTTGCAAGAAAATTACTTTGAACCCCCAAACATTATATATTTTTTAAAGCAAATGCCCTACAGATTAAAATGGTGGGTGTTTCATTTTTTTTTTCACACAGTATTTGCGCAGCGATTTTTCAAACGCATTTTTTGGGGGAAAAAACACACTTTTTGAAATTTTAATGCACTAAAACACACTATATTGCCCAAATGTTTGATGAAATAAAAAAGATGATCTTAGGCCGAGTACATGGATACCAAACATGACATGCTTTAAAATTGCGCACAAACGTGCAGTGGCGACAAACTAAATACATTTTTAAAAGCCTTTAAAAGCCTTTACAGGTTACCACTTTAGATTTACAGAGGAGGTCTACTGCTAAAATTACTGCCCTCGATCTGACGTTCGCGGTGATACCTCACATGCATGGTGCAATTGCTGTTTACATTTGACGCCAGACCGACGCTTGCGTTCGCCTTAGCGCGAGAGCAGGGGGGACAGGGGTGCTTTTTTTTTTTTTTCTTTATTATTTTTTTTTTTTTTTATCTTATTTTTAAACTGTTCCTTTCATTTTTTTTTTTTGTTGTTCTGTTGTTATCTCAGGGAATGTAAATATCCCCTATCATAGCAATAGGTAGTGACAGGTACTCTTTTTTGAAAAAATTGGGGTCTATTAGACCCTAGATTTCTCCTCTGCCCTCAAAGCATCTGACCACACCAAGATCGGTGTGATAAAATGCTTTCCCAATTTCCCAATGGCGCTGTTTATATCCGGCGAAATCTAAGTCATAAAATGCTCGTAGCTTCCGGTTTCTTAGGCCATAGAGATGTTTGGAGCCACTCTGGTCTCTGATCAGCTCTATGGTCAGCTGGCTGAATCACCGGCTGCATTTTCAGGTTCCCTGTTGAGACAGGAGAGCCAGAGAAAAACACGGAAGACGTTGGGGGGGGGGGGGCATTCCCTCCCACGGCTTGTAAAAGCAGTCTAGAGGCTAATTAGCCGCTAGGATTGCTTTTACATGAAAGCCGACCGCTGGCTGAAAAGAATGATACCAAGATGATACCTAAACCTGCAGGCATCATTCTGGTATAACCACTCAAAGTCGTGAATGGCGTACCTGAAGACAAAAAAATGGTTAACAATAAAGCACAGTAAACGGTAAAGTATAAAAAATTGCATACCTGAAAAACAAACATGATAAAACATAATAACAATAAAACATTGCAGAATAGAATACAGTAAAAAAGAGCAGAACAATAGAGAGAATAGAGAGAGAGAGAACAATAAAACGACAACTATTTTTTTTTATTTTATATTTTTGTATGTGGTTTTTTTTTACACTTTTTTTTGTAACTGTAACTTTTATAACTGTAACCGGTTCCAGGTTCGGGTCTCTCAAAATGCGATGGCATCTTGGGAGACCCTGTGAAAGTGCGCCTAGTCTGTGCAATGCTGTACCCTACGCTAATACTCAACTAGTGAATGGTAGCGTTCAAAACATTCACCAATGCAAAGACCAGGATTGTCAGGACAGGAGGGACAATAATAGCGGGTGTCACGTCTATATCTGCACTTGCTGCAGACACGACATCTTTTTTGGGGGGTTCGCTGGGTAGGGGTACTCGGGAGGACATAAAGAAAATGCCTCTCATGCAGCCGACTGCATTTGTTTGGGGATGTGAATGGGGGAAGTACGGGCGCTGCAGAAGCGGTGGGTTCCCAATTAGGATTGGCGAATGCAGCAGGAAGGGCATTATGGGCACGACGGGCCTGTGTTTGTCTTTTTGGTGGCAGCGGGACACTACTTGTGCTTGCCACCTCACCAGCTTGAACTGCACTTATGGGACTCGCCACGTCACCAAGTGTTACTGCAGTGCTGGTTTGACTACAACCGGGGTGTACTAGGCCGCTGGTGCTTGCCAGTTCACCAAAACGCTACCAAAAAAACTGTTAGCGATCGCAGGGATCAGGCCTGACTCTGCGAACGCTGCAGTTATGCGTTTAGTGTTTTGTAAGTGACAGTGATCGATCGATACTGCACTTGGGTGGGCTGGGCCGGGCGGAGGGGCAAAACGCAGGTGCTAGCAGGTATCTGGGCTGATCCCGCTAACACTGCGTTTTTGGGAACCCTAAACTGCTGGGGACGCTAGTATAGATCTGATCGGATCAGATATTGATCCGATCAGATACTATACCACTAAGGGAGGTGTACGGTGCGTGCGTGGGTGGGTGTTAGCGGTACTGGCGCTAACCTGATGCTGCCTGGGGCTGGTGCTTGCCAGTTCACCAAAACGCTACCAAAAAAACTGTAAGCGATCGCAGGGATCAGGCCTGACTCTGCGAACGCTGCAGTTATGTGTTTAGTGTTTTGTGAGTGACAGTGATCGATCGATACTGCACTTGGGTGGGCTGAGCTGGGCCGGGCGGAGGGGCAAAACGCAGGTGCTAGCGGGTATCTGGGCTGATCCCGCTAACACTGCGTTTTTGGGAACCCTAAACTGCTGGGGACACTAGTATAGATCTGATCGGATCAGATATTGATGCGTTCAGATACTATACCACTAAGGGAGGTGTATGCTGCGTGCGTGGGTGTTAGCGGTACTGGCGCTAATCTGACGCTGCCTGGGGCGACGCATATCACCGCCGGGCGATCAGGGGGCTAAACCTTTATTCGGTAATAAACGGCGGGTGCCCTGACACTATAAAAAATAAACGAACTAACCAGCGTCACCCGTAACAGTTATACGGTGATCAGTTGTGAAAGGGTTAACTAGGGGGCAATCAAGGGGTTAAAACATTTATTAGGTAGTATATGGGGTCCCTGTCGCTATAAAATGCTGACGGCGAACCTAAATATTTATGTCCCTAACTAGCGTCACCAGCGACACTAATACAGCGATCAGAAAAATGATCGCTTAGTGACACTGGTGACAGGGGGTGATCAAGGGGTTAAAACTTTATTAGGGGGGTTAGGGGGGTACCCTACACCTAAAGGGGGCTAACCCTAACTGTCCTAACACAGTAACTGTCACAAACTGACACCATGCAGTAATCAGAAAAAAAAAAAAACCTGCTTGGTGTCAGTGTGACAGGGAGGGGTGATTGGGGGGATCGGGGGGGGGGATCGGGGGTGTAATGTGTGCCTGGCATGTTCTACTGTGTGTGTGTGTGTTGTGCACTCACATTCCAGTCTTCTCTCCTCGGCGCCGGAACGGAAAATGCCGAGCCGAGGAGAGATGACATCATTTCCTCTGCCTCTGTGTACAATACAGAGGCAGGGAAATGATTTGATTGGCCAGGAGCGATCACGAGGGGGGGGGCCACGAATGGATGGCCTCCCCCTCACCACTGATCACCGGGGAGGATTTGCTGGCCGCCGCAGGCACCGGGGGGGGGTCCGATCGGACCCCCCACCCGCGGGCAGGCAAGGACGTACCTGTAAGTCCTTTTGCCTGCCCGTGCCGCTCTGAGGACGTATATAGTCGTGCGGCGGTCGGCAACTGGTTAAGGAGGCACATCCAAGAGTCTCTTAAAAATATCCATACTCCGTGCTGCCACCACCAAATTGTGGAAGGGGGTTCCACATCCTTATTGCCCTGACAGTGAAAAACCCCATGCACAGTTTAAGGTAAAACTGCTTCTCCTCCAACCTCATTATGTAGCCCCGTGTCCTTTTACACTCCTTAACCACTTCAGCCCCGGAAGGATTCGCCCCCCTAATGACCAGGTGATTTTTTTATGATACGGCACTTCTTCAATTTAATTGACAATTGTGCGGTCGTGCAACGCTTTACCCAAACAAAATTGATGTCCTTTTTTACTCACAAATAGAGCTTCCTTTTGGTGGTATTTGATCACCTCTGCAATTTTTATTTTGCACTATAAGCAAAAAAAACCCAACAATTTTGATTAAAAAAACATTTTTTTTTACTTTCTACTTTAATACATATCCAAAAAAAATGTATAAAAAAACGAATTTATTCATCAGTTTAAGCCGATATATATATTCTTTTACATATTTTTGGTAAAAAAAATTGCAATAGGCGTATATTGATTGGTTTGCGCAAAAGTTAACGTGTCTACAAACTACGGGATAGATTTAGGGACTTTTGTTAATTTTTTTATTGTTTTTACTGGTAATGGCGGCAATCTGTGATTTTTAGCGGGACTGCGACATTGGGCGGACTAATCTGACCCCAAATTACACTTTTTGGGGACCAGTGACATTATTACATTGATCAGGGAAGGGGTTAACACTAGGGGGCGTTAAAGGTGTTAAGTGTGTTCCCTGGGTTTATTCTAACTGTAGGGGGGATGGGCTTACTGGGACATGACAGAGATCACTGTTCTCTATCACAGGGAACAGAGGATCTCTGACATGTCATTAGGTAGAACGGGAAATTGCCTAGTTCCCTGTTCTGCCTCTGTACACAGTGATATCCGCTGGCGACCCGCGGGCACGCTTCTGAGCCCAATCCTCC